>JARCGZ010000001.1:36015000-38415000 GCA_029784005.1 Lenwebbia sp. NSW1173648
CCAGATATTTGAACCAAAAATAAGGCGCAAAAATTCAATTCTAGAAATGGGAAGTTAGCTATCGCATATATATTTTTTCCAAATTTGTAGGGTTTTGTGAGCAACTAGATCGGGGTACCATATCAAATCAAAAGTGGGTCCTCTATGTGGATGTGGACTCACCGGTGATTCAATTAGAACGATATTGCCCTTTAGAAGTTATCCACATAAGGATGTTTACGTATTAGGCTGGATCGGGTCGAAAATGATCCAACTCGAATTGATCCATTTTTTTAGAAATACAGTTTTAGTGATTCATACCGACTCGACATATACCCGACCCAACCCATATTACTAAACACAATCAGATTTAACCCAACGTATGAAAACCCTTACGCACCCATTTAACCTACTTTAAGCTCTTAATGTGAATACGTTACTTTGGATAATTTTTTATATCAAATTAAAAAGTAAATTAACAAAATAAAAAGACGCTAACAAACAAAATAAAGAACTTAATAAAACATAAAGATTGAAATACTTGTAAACAACTAAAAAAGTATGCATGTGTTGTGACGACACATACTCTGAATGCATGCTTTATTATTGATCCAAGTCAAGTCAACTCTTTTGTTGTTGCCAAATCCATTAAAATCCATATGCACGATCCATACTATTATAGCAACTTATTGTATAAAATGGTAAAGGTTGATGAAAAAGAATAAGAAAAATACATATTTCTCCCCTCGCATTATATGCTGCCCTCCATGTCCTCTGTTTACTGAGGACTTATGAAATTCAATTCCTAATGTTAGCTCGATGGTTGGGCATACCAACGGGTTCAGTAAGGAGGAAAGCAAGCACGTAAGAGTCACAACCTTGCGCCGCGCCTGATTTGGGTAAGAGTCCAAATCCATTAAAATCCAGAATTAGGTTGGCTTCGCTTTTTATAAATCCATACCAATTCATTGTTTCAAAATTTACTAACTTTTATAATAACCTAACCCATTACACATAGGCTAAAAAATGGGCTCATCACCCATTTTGACAGCTCTAATCACATATGTTATCTTTGGATAATCGAAAGAGGATACGAGGGTCACAGGCCCTCATCCGACGGCCGCCGGAGGCCGCCGGCCTCCTACCAGCCTTAACAAAAAAGAAAAGAAAAGGAAAAAAAAAAAGACAGGAAAAAAATTATTAAAATTTTAAAAATAAATAAAAACTCTAAAAGTATTAAAATATTATTAAAATTTGTCGAAGTCAACTCTGGCCGCACTACATCAGCAATTTTCGGCCAAAATTGGCTTGAGAGACTAAATTGGCACAAATACAAAATGTTTAGGACTTAATTGAGAAAAAAAGGTTAAGGACTGAATTGGTACAATTGCAATAGATTTAGGAATTTTTTTTTTGTAATTTTTCCTGGGTAGAGTCTTAGAAAAGGTGGGGAGTTTCTATCAAGGAATCGGTTCACAATGTTAACCAATTGGGTTTGTTTTAACATCACCACTTGCAACAGACGTAGACCAACACTTTCCTTGGGCAACTTATAGAAATAAAGACTGGAGAAAATATTTGTTAATGAGTAAGCTCATGTGTCGCTTATGATACAATATGTCTGAGACTTAGGTGAAATATGTCTTCTGTAGTCTGGTAGAATATGTCTAAGACTTAGGGTTAATGGTGATAGTCCATACTCCATCAATTTTACCTAAACAGAAAAAAATGGTGCAACTTCCAGAGTAACCCTAACATCTCAATTCTAGATTTGAGCACTTTCGAATTTTAGAAACCTTTTGGTTTCCTTTCAATTTCAATTTTCAACATGGTGTTCATCAGACTTTTTTATTCGACACAAGGTACGAAGCGGAAAGACGTGCAGGGTACAATACAAATGGTACGAAGAAGTGCTTTTCCATTAAGCACGAGCAAACAAGCCAAAGGCGGGATTGATGGTGGTGAAGCCCCCGTCCACTGCCAGGTTGTGGCCGCTGATGTACTTGGACTCATCGCCCCCCAAGAACAGAGCAGCCTCCGCCACATCTTCTTCCCGAAGAGTCACTCCTTCCAAGTTGGAATACGCTCGGAATCCTGGATTCTCATCTATCTTGAACATCTCCTCTGTCAGTGGCGTTCGAATGAAGTAAGGCGAGAGACAGTTCACGCGGATCCCGTATGGCCCGAGCTCCGCGGCCACGTTCCTCGTGAGCCCCACGACGGCGTGCTTGGAGCTGGCGTATGCGTGGGACGCGACCCCGCCCACGCTCGAGCTGACGCTCCCGACGTTGATGATGCTTCCCCTTCGCGACGGGATCATGGCTCGAGCCGCGTGCTTGGCCCCCAGGAAAACGCCTGTCAGGTTCACGCTAATCACTCTGTCGAAGTCGACCTTGTCAATGTCCAATATGTTGAGTTTGGACGGGTCCCCGATCGCGGCGTTGTTCACCATTATGTCCAGCTTTCCGTGCCTGTCAACTGCAGTGGCGATGGTGTTCTCGACGTCGGATTCGCATGACACGTCGCAATGCACAAAGGATGCGGTCTCCGGCCCCAGATCCTTGCACACCGACTTGCCCAAGTCGTTGCGAATGTCGGCAATAACGACTTTGGCCCCATGCATTGAGAAGAGCCTTGCGGTAGATTCTCCTATGCCGCACGCCCCGCCGGTGATCACGGCCACCTTTCCCTCTAGTCTGCAGATCATATGCTAGTGAATCCCACCGTCCAGTTTGACCGGACCGAACCCAAACTAAAACGAGAGTACTTCTCCCTTTGATGACCATAACTTTTGTCTTAAATTGCAAATTTCACAATGTTAAATCGCACACATATTGCAAAAGCCACATGAATGAGCAATGTGGTGTTGCTCTTATGTTATCGAACCTGTGAAACACACTTATGCCGCGTAAACTCATCTTATGTGTCGACACAGAAATTGTTGTATATTTCCCTTAGGCTTAGGTAGGTAATTATATACCCAAGAGTCCATTCACGAAGATTTACGTGCAAGAAAAAAAATACATAAAATAGAAAAACTTCCCAACTTTCTGAGGTACGGTTCCAAAACTTCCAAAACCGACAGCACTATATCTAGTTGATAATACGTGAATGGATGTGCATACCTTCGCGCTGCCTGGGAGAGGAGTGCCCTGGTTGCCATGGTCCAAAGATTGTAAAAGAGATGGGCTTTTGGTATGATTAGTGACAGCAATCGAATCTAAACCTTCTCATTATATAGACTTCTGGTGGGGGTTGAGACCTAATCTAATACCAATTGAGCCAAAGGGGTCATGCGTAATCTCAGGGAAAATATAATTTACGGGGCCACCCTTAGTGTGAACATCGTCCCAAACACACTTGGTCATCAGTTTTCATGTTGTTGTCGGTGACAAAGACAAGCGCCATAGAGAAGCTTCATCCTGGTTTCAGTCATTATTATACATTTGACCATAACAAGCTTCGCGGGAGCTTCGTCTTGCGTTAAAGGGTCCGTTTGTTTCATGGAAAATGAACGATCCTGAAAAAATATTTTCCTGAAAATGATTGGTTATATTTCTTGGAATAATTAGCCAACAAAGAATATTTCTATTATCGACAGTAATTTATGCCTAAATCTTTTCATGGACAATGAAGACATTTTCCGTTCATATATTTTTGTAAGAGATATAATCCATCACTTTTTGAGAAAATGATTTCCAAAATGTGGATTTTTTCGTGAAACAAACGGACTCTACTGATGCATGCATGTATCCCCCTATGATGTTTTCTCTAAAACAAGTGGTCTTTCTTTTTTCCCACACCACCCCATGGTTTCATCCCCCTAGAGCATCATCTTTCATGGCCTAAGTATACGATTGTCGTTTGGGTCAAAGATGCCTCTTGTGGAATTTATTAAGGAGATTTATTAAGGAGGCAAAGTACCAAGTTGTCTATATATATATATATATACACACACACACACACACACACACACACACACACATCTCCCACTTGTTCACATGGAGCTAGAAGAATACTCTTTCTTTGATAAGTCGCTTTATAATTAGTTGAATCTATTAGCAAACAAATAAGCCGGGACGTTGTTAGTCATATATTATGTTATTATAGGAGGAAAAAGTCGTAAGACATGATGAAACTCATGTTGCATTTCCTGTACTGGTTCTAAAAGTGTCTTCTTATGGATTTAGTCCTCTAATGGTAATGGTGAGTCAACAAAGTTTTTTCTTTTTTAATAACCTTTTTTTATATGCATAGTATTTGTCGTCGTGTCATGTAATTGACATTGCTCTGCATGCACTTGTATTTCATTGGTAAATACAAAGAGAAGTGATAGGATAGGCATCATTACCGGTAAAATTAGCGTAGAAATATTATCCACGTCAGCGTCGGTCGCGTCATATAGGACGGTCAATGTCCATATCAACGATTTTCAGCCAAAATTGGCAAGATGGACTGAATTGACACAAATGCCATAGGATTAAGACTCAATTTGGCTAAAAGAAAGGTATAAGATTGAATTGGCACAATTACAATAGGTTTATGACTTTTTTGGTAATTCACCATGCTCGAGTCATTCAAATATTCTCGGTGTTCTCTCACTCTCAATTAAACCCAATAACTTACATAGTGTTTATGCTTAAAATTTTCATGAAACAACCTCTAAATCTCCATTAGAATGTAGGTCCAAGCTGCGCTTAAACTAAGCCATAATCGTGAACCTAAGCAAACACCAACTCCATTTTTGTGGATGATGAAAACAGTTTTCGTTTTTTTTTTTTCATTTTTATAGGCGATACAAGCGAACTTTTTAGGAAAATATTTTCGAAATCATTTATTTTTCGCGAAGCAAACGCACCCTTAATTCAATTTGGACTTTCTTCTACCACGCCGCGTTCGAGCGTGTGAGCGTTCGTAAGCTGTGATTCTCCGATTATAGTGGATTACTTGCTGCTGACTCTTCCCTGGACGTAAGTTCTGACACTCGGACCGAACCATGTAAACCTTTGGTGTCCTTTATTTTTTCTAGCTCTCTCGCATCGACATAAATTGCAAGATCTTGATTAGTTTCCTCGTGCTTAATTACAACACGCATGATAAAAACAAGTATACCGTTAACCATCTCAGATCAACCCGATTTTTAGTCAAAATTATTTCACTTATAGGAAAGCAAAACTAGTTATTTACCAAATTATAGCAATCTTCTCGTGCATTAGCGGTTACTATGTAGCAATGCCAGATCCGAATATGTGAGAGTAAGGGCAAATGCCAATTTCTTAGATTGAAATTGACAATACTTAGAAAAATTCATACCCAAACTGAGGTGAGAGTACGGAGTGAGTGAGGCCAACAAAGAATATTTATCGAATATGACTAACTTATATAACAACTCAATCCATCATATCTAAGAAATGTGGTTATGACCCATTTTGACAGATCTACTCATATCTATCATGTGGTACTTCATGGATTCAAACCTTTTTTCTTCACGTCGGCTTCGAACAACGATCAAGTAGTCGATTAAGCCCGAGCATGCGAATTAGACGGGGATCAGACATGATTCTCTCCCACCGATTTCAATTCCTAGGACTATCTTGCTCCTCAAGAACATGGGTATCTGCAATCCTGGACGGCCCTACGATTCCATCAGAAGGGGAAAAGGACAAAGAAGTGATCGAAATGGAGTCGGTCCTCACTTGCAAGTCGAGTCTTTGTTTATTCTACTCGATGACTATTGGGACTTTGAAGCACGTAATCAAAGCTTACGCACGCCCCGTCCCATGTTCAGATGCATCTAATTCTGGTCAGAGAATATATATATAGTCTTGAGTAGCGTAATCTGAAAGCGTTTGCGCATGGGTCACTTGTCATAATCTGAGTTTTTTAAACTATGGCACTTTCACACTGTACATACATGTTTGCGGTTCTAATTTCGTTTTTGTCTAATGTTCTTAGACGCGATGCTCTTTGCCGTTGACCAATACGGGATCATATCACTATGTTTTAGAACTGATTGGACAATTTTCCGGAAAAATATTTTACAAAGGATCTCAAGGGCCGGACCCTATACCCTATGGCCGGACCCATGATGTCGACCCCGGACTTGGGACCTAAGGTTGGGTTAGGCCTAATGATCCATACGCCACGACTGGCGCTAGCTCTTGAGTTTGGGTATACTAGTTTGACCCCTATAGTCTCGGGTTTGGCCCTTGGCGGTTTGGGTCCCATAGTCGAGGTTCTACAGTCGTTCTCAATTTTCAGAAAGAAGGTTTAACGTTCTTCAGGGACAAATTCAAAATGACTTCTCATTCAATTGAAAACGCCCATGAAAATGGTACTATTGAATCATTTACTTAGAAAATAACTTTCCCTGAAAAATATTTTCATAAAAGATTCATTTTTATGCGAGACAAATTGATTCATGTATGTGGTCTATGAGTTAAGTGAAAGAAATTGTGCAAAAAGTCCTCAACCTATTGCACTTTTGTCAATTCAGTCATAAACCTTTTAATTGTACCAATTGAGTCCTAAACATTTTCACATTTGGCCTATTGAGTCCATCCGACTAATTTTGGTCAAAAATCGCTAACGTAGATGCTGATAGTCCTACGTGGCTCGGCCCGTGTTGATGTGGATAATTTTTAATAATTTTTAATATTTTCAAATTTTATTTATTAATTATTTTCTTTTTATTCTTTTTCTTTTCTTTTTTCTATTCCCTTCTTCCTCTAGCCAGTCGCCGGGCTTCAGCAATGGTTGATGACTGGCCAGAGGAAGAAGGGAAGAAGAAAAAAAAAGATAAAGAAAAGAAAAAAAAGGAAAAATAAAAAATTTCGAAAAAAATTTAAAATATTATTACAATTTATCCACGTCAGTGCCCGCCATGCTACATAGGATGACCGACATCCACATCAGTGATTTTCGGCCAAAATTGATCAGATGAACTCAATTGGCAAAACATAAAAAGATTTATAACTCAATTGGCAAAAGTAAAAGATTTATAACTGAATTGGCAAAATTGCAATAAGTTTAAGACTTTTGGGGCTATTTTCCTGGTAAGTGTGGAATTCATGGTTTTGGAACTTATTTACTATGTAATTGGTCTCAAGTGAGATGCACGTAGGAGTATGTTGATGACAAGGAATCCAACGTTTGGAATGGATAAGGGCTTGAGCAGTTAATATATCTAGTAGGGGCAATCACTCTTGTCTTATTCCTTTTTAGTAAGTGTGGGTCCTACTGAATGTATTTACATGCCCAGACTCTATGTTTCTATTGGGGATATCCCAAAGATGAGATTCTATACGTATGGACGCTCCTATACGAAGGAATTTCATGAATTATGCTTGTTACGTAGTTGAGGCCATCACAATTCAGTCTAGCATAAGAGACCGTTAGTGAAGCTAGAATTGTAGTCTGTTCATATTAGGAATTTTCTAAAATTATTTACTCCATCCATCTCTTGGGCTTCTATTTTCCTAGAGATCCAATCTGCATAATGTCGAGCTTTTGAAAGGGTAAAATTATCGCATTGTCAAGGTAACAAACCTCATCATAACTTTAACAAAATCGCTTGTTTATAAACTTTCACTTTTGTTGTACACATCCCCATCCAACCTTTTTCTATCAGTTGTCTTTCTGCACACCTGCACATAATGAGATGATGAAACCAACAAAAAAAAAAAAAACGCCTCTTTAAAGATTTTCCAAAATAACATGACAATTACATTATTCGACATGAAACTCTAAATGCTAGGGGTGAGCAAATAGGACCGACCGGACCGGTTCCCGGTTCCAGAGGGCGGCGGTCCGGTTCCCGATCCTTAAAATTGGAACCGGTGACCGGACGGTCGCCTGGTTCCAGGGTACAAGACTGGACCAGACCAGTCGATTTTAATTTTTTTAATTTTCTTTTAATTTTTAAACATAACCCTAAATAGGCTAAACTCCGATCCTTTCTTCCCTTGGCCTCTCTCACGTCTCATGCAAGCCTCGCCCTTTTTCCCTCTTTCCATCTCTCATGCCTCACCCTCTTTCGCGATTCACAGCTCGGTGGCTCAAATCAGCAGCAGCTCGTTAGCCTTGTCTCACCGTTGATTCCTTCTCGTTCGTCTTCACCTATTCAGCGCCCGTAGCTCGTCCTCTATCGGGTTAGTTCTGTTCTGTTCCATTAGCATTTGGCTCGAGTTCAAGCGAATGATGTCAAGACTCGAGAATTGTCGCGGAGTCTTGAATTCGTCCCTTGGCTTGTAATTTAGTCTCTCTTCTTCGGTCTTCTGATCTGGTGGGGTACTTCTTTCTCAATTGCAATCGAGAACCCAATAGAAGGAGATCCAGAATTCTAGCATGTGTGCAAATTATGCAGCAAGAGCTTTCCTTGTGGTAGATCCTTGGGAGGTCACATGAGGTCTCACCAGACAAACAATAGTCCATCCGAAACAGATGAGAAACAGCTCAGCCTCAACTCGAAGAAGCTATCCATTCCATTGGATTTAACCGGTTCCGTTGCTGTCGCTCATCAAGATTACAGTAATCTTGTTATATTTAACCAGTTCCATTGGACCGTCTGGGAACCGAACCGGACCGGTCCCCAGGACCGGACCGGTAACCGTCACCCTTACTAAATGCCCGTAAAATCTCATCATTTTCTTAAATGCCAGTAAAATATCATCATTTTGAATTAGCAAAAACTAGAAGTGTCAAACAGGTGGATCGGGTCGAATATGGTCCGACCATTATTGATCTATTTAACCCGTTCCATTTTTATGTAATACAAATCTAACGACCCATACCCAACCCGACCATATTATTAAAAAATTTCCATATTTAATTCAATTTAGTAAAACTTATGAATTATTAAAAAAATTATATTACTAAAACATTGTGGACAATTTCTATAATTTAAAAAAAAAAATTGACTCACTTAAGATAGTTAGCTAACCCATTTATGACTCATTTAAGACCCATTAAGTTGTTAAGTGACCCATTTGTGACCCACTTAAGTTTGTTAAGCAACTCATTTATGACCCACACTCTTAAATATGGGTTCTTAACCCATTTTGCCACCTCTAGCAAAAACTAATATAGTCCATGAAGTGTTTACTGACAAATATCAAGATAAGAAAGGGTTTGATGAAGACCTGCACAACAAAAATAAAAGCTTATAAACGTGTGACAATGTTAGAAAATTGTCTGTGTAATTTTTTTTTAGATTCTACTTGACAAATAATTTAAAATTTTCTCGACAATGCAGAAGAGAATTAGGTTTCGTGGAAATTTCTTTCTCTAAAGTAAAATCGAACAAAAAAGCGTAGTGCCTTAATATCCATGGGATAACCATCAATAAATAAAAAGCAAACATGTGAAATATGTAATTATGGCAACTAGAATAAAATAAAAAAGGAAAGTAAATAAATTTGGGGTCACTAATTTAAATTTCATTGGAATGATTGAGGTACAATTTTGGATGTAGGTTCTCCACAGTGTGGTTACAAATTTCGCCTTACTAATAATAATGGAGCTAATACCTTTAGGTTGCGTTTGGTCGTCCGGATTTTTAGTCAGGATGGGACTGGATAGAATATGATAAGAAATCCAAGAATTTTGTCATTTCCTATCTCCTGTTTGGTGAACCGCAAATATAATATCGGATAAGTTAAGGCAAGGGGCAGCTGAGATCGACTTTATTTTACTGAAAGCTTTAGAAATTATTCAGTGATGAGTTCTGATGAGTGAATTATTATTGAGCAGAGGTTTGTGCCTTCTAAATTCGGGTAACCAGGAGTATTGATTTGGAGTCGAACCTTTTGAAAATGACTCGCTCGCCTTACTCGTTGTATTGTCGAGTGAATAAACAAGTGCTGACCAATGGAATTATTCAGTTTCTTTTCACAAGTTGAAGATGCACTCATGCAAGTTGTCTAAGAGAGCTACATTGAAAGTCGATGATCAACCTCGAGTTCTTCATAACATGTCGAGACTCCTTTCGAATGTTGGAAAAGTTCAAGCGATTAAAGAATGAGGGACATGATCTCATATCACGCCAAACTATTCATTAAAGAACGAGGTCGTGGAGATACCCGGCTTTACCGCTAGAGACCCCAGCCTGGCACCACCGGAGAGGCGGCCACACTTGTCGGTCGCCGCCGCCAGAGAGGCGGTCCCTCACTGGAGAGGCGGCTCAGCACGGTGGAGAGGTGACCCAGCGCGGAGGAAAGACGGTGGTTGTGAAAAAACTTGGGCCTCCTCGTGTCTGCTTTTTTTAGAAATCCTATACAAGTCTATCACACCCTCTCCCCTAGGATATTTTTATCCATGCTATATCCCCTTTATATTCTCTTTTATCCTATCCCGGACATCTACCAAATACGGGATAAGATAAAATATATCCTATCTTGATTTTTATCCCGATGACCAAACGAAGCCTTAATTAATAGGATTTTGTTAGCATAATAATCTTTGGGTGACTATGAGGATAATAGCATGTTGTTAGCAATAAATTCTCGAAACAATGACCCCACAACAATTTCTAATTATTTGTTATTTATTTATGCGTGGCCCAGAACAGATTGTTAATCTAACAACGAATTAAGGACAATCACATAATTATTTTTCTTAATTATATCTATCGGAAGCTTGTGTGAATGTACGTGATTGAAGACTTTCTTGCACTATCTTCATTCATCCTTCTCATTTCTCGTAAAATTGCAACCCATGAAGCAACTTTGGATCATGACTCATGCGCAATCTTCATCCGATGGGGCGGACTTTGGATTTGAGCACGTGGGGTGCAAATTCAAATAGACACCTGGGCCAAGGCAAGAGGCGTTTCCGATGAGGAACTCGACGGCGCATCGTGATTGTCAAGGTGGTCCCATGGCCAGCGACGAGTAGAGCCACCAGGAAGTCCGCCATCCGGCAGTCGGACAATCCGCCGTCTCCGGCCAGCAGAGCCCTCAACATGTCCTTCTTCTAGCAAAAAAGAAGAAGAAACAATACGACAATTTCTCAACCAGCGATGGAACGACACGCCTCGATTAGAAACTCACTAGTTTCGCCATGGACGGAAGCACGCAAAGACGATAGGCGCAATATTCTCATTCACAAAATGAAGCAATGTCTGGTTGTTTTCTGACTCAGGGTCGACCGCAATATTACTCTATTTTCAAGTACACAAGTCGAGCACAAGAATGCTAAAGTAAATAATAAGAAGGTATTTTCACTCTTCCACTCTTGATATAAACTACCAAACATACTGATAAACTAGTTGACTATCAATCATGGAAAGGATAGTTCTCGTATCGAACTCTGCAGTCTTGAAATTGCACCCACCCCCCGGTCCTCATGCGACAGAGATCCTCGGTTAACTGTACGCTAGCTTGCTCCAGCCAATCGAGACAGTCCGGCGGTGTAGGCACCCCATTGCAAGTTCCATGGGCATAGCACGCGCTGTCGGGCCCCGTGTGATTCGTGTAGAGGTCGTAACCACTGTGCGGTGTATCGTGAACGATACTCCCCATAGCCATACCAAGGTCGAACGAGAAATCATCAACCGCTTCATAAGAATATGAACTACAGTCGCTGTTTATCAAAGTTAGATCCGGATGACCTCTCGTGGCATGTCGAACGTAGAACAACGCGAGCACGATCACTGTCACGCCCCGACCCTCAGGTACGCGACCATCCCTTCCAAACGTCAGGTCAAATGATGATTTCCCAGGCACATCATCGACCCATTTACTTTTTATCTTTTAATTATACGCATACGGAAGCGAAATAAAATCCCGGACAAATAATCAAACAGAGATAGACAAGTAGGAGATACAACAACAACACCACCATTTCATTTATCTTCATTTAGCCCAACAGGAAAACGTATAGATCTACAAACCCATCTCCAGGGCTGTTTCCTATGCCTCACAAAAGATACCATGCAGGGCTAAGGGTCTACTACCACCACTACCAACTATCATACACAATAAATCTCCAAAAGCTCCTCCGCAACTCAACTCGCACCCCGGGCTACCGGCACGCCATTACGAGAACCTGAAAGGCGATCAGCCACAGCGAATGAGATATACATCTCAATGAGTCAACGCCTAAGTCCGATTAGGACGTTGATTCACTCAAGCAGCCTAACTTACAATAC
This sequence comes from Lenwebbia sp. NSW1173648, assembly GCA_029784005.1. Taxonomy (NCBI): domain Eukaryota; kingdom Viridiplantae; phylum Streptophyta; class Magnoliopsida; order Myrtales; family Myrtaceae; genus Lenwebbia; species Lenwebbia sp. NSW1173648. The sequence continues at coordinate 36,027,128 of JARCGZ010000001.1, forward strand.
CAAGCAGCAACACGGCCCAACGGCCAATAAACAACCACATACAACTCACCTTGCCTTCAGCCACACAACAAATATCTCATGGCATTCAAACACAACAGGTCAAGGTATACAACCAGAACACACGTCAATCACTCAAGCATTCAAGCACTCAGGCACTATGCAACATGCGTGTTCCAGTTATTACTGCAAGAGTCGCTCCACTCTCGCCACAGTACAGCCTCACTGCTAGTACTCTTCCGGTTATACCGGGCGTCGTCCCACAACGTTCACGGCGACGGCAACTAATAGCCCCTCAAGACCCCTAAGGCAAGCATATTAGGATTCCAATATGGACTTCGGCCCATCACTAGCTGCGACCGGCTTCTGAAACAATCGTAGTATTCCGAACTCCCGCCGGTACGAATTGCCAGGCTTCCAATAAGTCGTGGAATTCTGAACTCCCGCCGGCACGAACTTACCAGGCTTCCGATAGGTCGTGGAATTTCGAACTCCCGCCGGCACGAACTTATCAGGCCACGGATCCGAGTTACCCCGGGTACCGTCTACGTCCCCAGTTACTTTAGGGTGACGTTTATCCATCGTGTGACCACACAACAACACAGGCAACCAGGCCAATTCATATCTTCGCATTTAGCCAATGCAAACTCAATCATGCTCAAAACTTGGCTCAAGGCCATTTTCATGTTCAACTCGGCCCTCGGCCATTTTCGTACTCAAAACCACAATTGGTCACACGGACGTTTAAAACTTTATTTAAACATGGCATTTAAAACAAGTGGGATCATTCAGCAAAAATGCGCAATCCACACTCAAGCCATCAAACAGTCAATCAATCAGTGATCATACATTCACTATTCATCCACCGATAAATATCCGAATCCGGACTATTTATCTCCACATCAGTTATAAATCCAATCTAATTAATTACCACAAAGCAGGCAATTACCCATGGTAACTATTCTACCTAACCACGGTAATTCCAACTAACCACAGTAACTAAATAGTCTAACCATGGTAACTAATTAAACTAACCATGGTAACTAATTAAACTATAGTAACTATTCAGTTACTATGGTAACTAATTAATCTATTTACCGTTACTTAATTAAAATAAACCTAAGTGCAATTAACAGCCTAATCAGGGATTAGGGGTTAACTCACTCGACAACTGGCGGCGACGGTCGGCGGCGACCGGCGGTGAGCGGCGGCGGCGGTTTTCGGCGAGCGGCGGCGGTCTGGCGGAAAATTTCGGCGAACGGTCCTACGGACTCCTCTCGATGCTCCGGACTCGAATACGACGACGGCGGAGCTTGAATCGAAGCGAAACACGCCTTTTCCCCAACGACCAGCCTCTGTTCAGTTCAACCCACGAAAATTCAGCAACTTCATGGACGATCTGTCCTCATATCTACGTAGCCCGATGTCTTACGGTCGCGTAGGCGAAAACGGAGCTCGATTCGCCCTCCGGACGAGCTCAAACGAGCGATTCCAAGTCCGGCGCGCGCTGAAAAACGGGAAAACGGGGCTCTCGGGTTTGGCCTCGTGGAACTCCGGGCGACGGCGGCTTCGGTCCAGCGGCACGATGGAGCTTCAGCGAACACAGCGCACGGCGACGGGGCTAGGGCGCGAGCGGCGGGGCGCGGGACGGGCGGCCGGCGGCTCGGCGGGCGGCGGCGGCTTGAGGAAGAAGATGAAGATGATGAAGTTCAAGTGGAGAAGATGGAGGGGGTGGGCAGCCAACGTGAAATGCAAGAGGAAGAAGAGAGAGAGAGAGGAGAGAGAAAAGGGAAGAGAGAGAAAATGGTCTTGAGGGGTATTTTGGTAATTTCATGGGTCAAATGGCATTTTGGTAAATACCCAAAAGTAAAAAAAAGTGATTTAACTTTGTAATAATGATGCGGGGCCCGCGGTCATTCGGTAATAATTATTTCTGGCGTATATGAATAATATCTGAGGGTATTTCGGTAATCTGACGATTTAGGACTGGTTCAGAATATTTGGTTCAGGGTCGACGCAAGCGCGAAGGAATACGGCGAAGACTAATTACGGCGCGACTAATCTAATCGAACTATAATTATCTACGCTTCGATCGACGACTAACGATCTTCAGAATGAACGATTCCGCGTCCGACAAATGTCACTCAATTCCAACAGTCCAATATTATTCATATAATAGGCCTTGAAATTTCGGGACGTCACAATCACCGTGACGACTCTCGACGACGGAGTAGCCATAATTTAAATGCTTTGTTGTGCAGAGATCCAAGTTGGTTGCCTGTTTAAAGCGGTGATATTCAAATTGATCTGGACGATATTATGCTGATGGCGGAAGTTTGTCTCTATTTGGCTGAGAAATTTATGCACCGGAAGCTTTTGTTTTCGACGAGAAGTCTCTTGCTAACCGCGTCGAGCTAAATAAGACATTGCATGTTCGTTAGTTCCGGTTGTATGGATTGCGAGGGATCGGATTTAAGGATCCTTTGATTCTCAACAGTCGTTACTCAAGTGATAGAGTCAGTGACGCAATAGAAATTTCTTTACAATAAACAAAAATTTGCGTTTCGCAAAAAATGAATTATTAGAAAAATATTTTTCCTAAAAAATGATAGCTTGTATCGCTTAAAAGAAATGAAAAGGAAAAGAGAAGGAAAATACAAAAAAATGTAAAAATTGTCGAAAATTCTAAACAATAACAAAAATTGTCCATGTCAACGGTGGCCGTGTAGGACGGCCAGCGTCCACGTCAGCGATTTCTGGTCAAAATTATCTGGAAGAACTAAATTGGCGAATTATCAAAAGATTTAGAAGTAAGTTGGCCAAATTAAAAAGTTTGGGATTGAATTGACAAAAATGCAATAGATTTATGACTTTTTTTTTTGTAATTTCTCCCGAGACTATAGTATTTGGATGCTTGCACAAACAGGCACCAAGAGTCAATAGATGGTGTTGACACAATTGCCTTGAACAAATTTGGGATAGATATATAACGAAAAACGACTCCAACTATCGCCCGGAAATAGTACAACAATTAGATTTTTTTTGTGGTCGAAGGTGGGATGGATTTTGGGCCTTTGACTTTTAGGTACTGGTGTGTAATCACGTGACTGGGACAAAATTTATTTTTCTTTTGTCAAAATAACATTTCATTCACTTCTTCGAAATACAAGAAAGAAATATCCTAGTTCAACTGCAAACCAAGATAAATCCCAGACAACTTCAAAATAAAATAAGCTCCAGATAACAAGAGAAATGATCAGAACAAGGTTATCGGCCATACACTCAAAGAGCACATCACACCAAAATCGACGGCCATTCACCGAATCTGTCTTTAGTAATGAGTATACACCAAGATCTCTATCTGTTGCTACGTTTTTGCCTTTCGGTAGTGTACCCCTATATTTGGCGTCCCCAATATCATCACCGAGCAAAGTAAAAAGGTTGGACGAGCACAAATCTAACAACTGTGAGAGCGTAACCGTCACGAAGCTCCCTCTGATCTCCTTCAAAATTGAACTTGATCACCAACGAAACCCGAGGAAAGAGAAACCCCGAAAACATACACGCAAAAAAATCCCAAATATAACTAAATCGGGATAGAAATCTCCCTGAAAATGGGAGAGAGAAGCTTCTAGACCTAAATAAATCGGAAGAGAAAAACTTCCAAACCGGAGAAAAGCAAGATAAGAAAAGGAAATAAAGAGTCGAAATAGCCTAAGAAAAAGGAGTATGGGAGGGAGAGATCTAGCTCGAACCATCTCCTCCATAAGGTTGAAGAAGGAAGTGTGTGAAAATAAGAGAGAGAGAGGAGAGGAAAAAAAAAAACTAGGGCTGGCTCGAGTGGGACAAAATTTCTATCATTGAGAAAAAAAAAAACTTGTAATTTTTCGTTTTGTTGTCTGGTAGTAGGGACGAGTATTTAGTGTTGAATTGGTTTTCTATCCTTGTGCAACAATTTCTTATAGCTAAGCTTGTTGCATGCTTAGTCTATTATTAAATAAGCCTATGTATGGTCAAAAAATAGGGAGCCCCTCCTCTCGAAGGGCTACCTGAGATAGTTGAACTTTTGAAAGCCAACAAAATTTGTTTTGTCCGAGGTATTATTGTTGTTGACACCAGAACAAATTTATGAAATCAAATCTAGTCTTGAATCGGGTAAACGGCCGAGCCCAAAATGCCAGAACTCAATAGGCTCCTTGATTTCTTGACAAAATCTAGTAGATTAAACTCCTAAAGCAACCAGACCCATGACTCGTGTGTCCTCATCTTAACAAATGCAATCCCTTTTCTTCTCTACCCTGACTGATCACCATCCTCGAGTGGTCCTTCAATTGGCAATGAAAGGAGTGATGCTATTTGAATTTTCGCTTCCGTTTGTTTCGCCAAAAATTAATTATTTAAATTTTTTTTATAAAAATGACCGCTTGTATCCTTTAAAATAATTAGATAATAGAAAATATTTTCATTCTTAACAACAATTTATGTCTAGACATTTTCGTAAAAGATGAAAATACTTTTCGTCCATTTATTTTTGTGAGTAATATAATCGATCATTTGTAGGAAAATATTTTCCGAACCATTCATTTTTCACGAAACAAACATAGCCGAATTAGCTTCCCGATAGAAATTAATGGAACTTAATGGGCAGTGTCTGCTTAGTTTACAAGCAGATCAAGGACTAGTTCTAAACTAAGTATTTAAAAACTCCAGTAAGCCCTCGATACTCCAATACCCAATATTTTTTTTCCTAATAATGAGAGTGTTCGTGACCCTTTTGAGTACCCAGATTAATCCCTACTGGTTTGAAAAAACTAACATCTCACCGCATTGGGTAACCTTAATAGAACGTGCAAACATGGCTGTTTGGATATATGCCTTGAGCGATGAACACAAATGCACTCATTACTTGAACAACCCTTCGGATTGAGAAACTTAAAATTAGAGCATGTGTGACGGATTTATGTTTAAAGTTAGCTCTCAAGTATCTTAAGCTCTACATTAGAAAACTCATGTGGAGTAAGGAGAAAATCCATGTACCTTTTCGTTTCAAAGCTATCCTAAATTAATTTCTCAATCTGTTTTTTTTTCTTTTTTTTGCTAACCCATAAAATTTGCACATAAACTTAAATTTTGGTCCTTCTTTGTTGTAATATGGGTTTTACAAATTTTGATGAGATCATGTTTGTAACTTTAATCTAGATGGATGTTGCTATGCCAGATAGCGAAAGCAGTTTCCTCGCCTTTGGATCAAATCAATGTCTTTTACTCAACTTACCCTTGTTCGACTAAGAAACCTATGGAAGCAAAGCTTTATATGGTAATTAATCTCTTGATAATTACCACCTTCACTACAGCACAGTGACAGAGTGATGGATTTCTTAGAAAAATACGACCGTCGCTGATCTCCAAAAGTTGTCTAGTTGTTTTAATTCGTAAGGTTCAAGGTTTAAGTCAGAGGACATCTCAATCCTTGAATTATTATTCTTCATCTCTTTGGCATTAGTCATCCTTACCTTCATTTTACGAGGATAATGTCCATATTTATGGGCCTTGATTTGGTCCGTCACTAGTTGGAGGGATGTCAATTGTGTGTATGATTGAGGCTAAAGTACACCGTAAGTGCCAAAACTTATGTACGGCGTGCACTTTAGTGCCAAAACTTTCAAAACGTTCACTTAAGTGTCAAGTTTTTTGAAAATCGTGCACTTTAGTGCCAAGTTCGATTTGAAGCATACGTGGCATGCCGGAAAGTCTAAGTGGATTTTTTACATTAAAAACTTCGAACGAGGTGGCTCGCCGGAGGCTGACTCAACAATTTGAAGATCAAACGACGTCGTTCAAGGTCAATTCGCCCAATCATAAACCCTAAATCCCCAATTGAGCCCCAAATTACAAACCCTAACTAGCTGAATTGAAATTGAGTCCTTATTTCGGTTTGGCCCCAAAGCAGACAAAGAACGAGAACAATGGAATCGGTTTCGGCTCACCAAGCCGATCAAAATTCGGCGACTATTTCTTCCGATCCCCTCATCATATCATTCTTGTAAAGGCACTCCAAAGGTTTGTGTTCGGCATCCATTTTCTTGTCTGCGATGGTTTTTGCTAATTGATGTTCATCTTGTTTCCTTTATGGTCAAAAAAACAAGTGATTTGCCATTTTCTCTTTGTTTTCTTATGTCTACAGAAGCTTGAAAACCGTAAAGCTTAAAAGCCCGTACTTCGAAATGGGGGGAATGAGCTTCAGTAGTAACTCAAATTTGTTTCAACCAAGTGAAGAAGATGGTGAGGTTTACTATTATTGTGGGTTATCGAGTCCAAGAAGAACATCATGGATTCGATTGAATCCGAGGAGAAGATTCCATGGATGTGGCAAGTATAGAGAGAGGTCAAAGTGCAAATATTTCAAATGGATTGATAAAAAATTCTCCGGCCGAGCCACAGAGGTGATATTTGAGCTTCTTGAAAGACGGCATGAACCTCCACCTACATTCATGGACGACGAGTTGGACGATGTCGATTCAAGGGAAGCTGAGATGAAGGCTGTAACATCTGTGGCCAATCAAATGAAGAAGGAAGTGTCAACGATGAAAAGACAAAGAAAGTGTCATCGAGCGTTAATTGTGTTTTCGTTCTGTTGTGTAGCCTATTTAATGATCAAGTGTAAGGTGTGTGATGAGAGGAAGTTTCACAATCTACCGTAGGTGAAGATCACTTGGATATGTACTTGTATTAGATAATGTATAAGTAATTGATGATTTTTGTATGGATCAAGAGGTTTGCTGTAGTATTATGTTGGAAATAGAAGGTTGTAATGTAGTGTTTGCTTAGTTTTTGCTCAATTCTTGGACTAGCTATGTATTGTCAATCTCTATTTGCTTAGTTTTTGGTTCACTTGTTTGGTTTGCTGCAAATGGGCTGTTGGTTTGCTGCTTGGTTGTTGAAGTTGCTAGTTTGCTGCATTTGTTGCTTGGTTCGAATTTAGTGGTTGCCTTGTTTGAGCAACTTACAATTTGTTAAGTGTATTGTTCAATATTTGTTTGCTTGAGATGTTTGGTTTCGTGCAATGGAGCTGTTTGGTTTGCTGCAAACATCTGCAAATGTTGCAGGTAATTGGGTTGGTGGTTTGCTGCAAATGCTGGTTCCCGTGGTTATTATTTAAGTGCCATAGTTTGTAAATGTTGATCACTGAAGTGCCAGTAGGGGTTAAAAAGTGATCAATTAAGTTTCAATTATCTCTGAAAGAGATCACTTTAGTGCCAAGTTATTGTCAAAATGATCACTTAAGTGCCAAGTTGTTCTGAAAGTGAACTTAAGTGCTAAGTTGTTATGAAAGTAATCACTTAAGTGCATCATCAAAACCTACAATACCAATTCGTGCACCTGCAACTTGCTGGTCCACCTGACCTGCAATAGGATGTGACCAATCCAGCAACTTGTGCACCAGCAAACCCTGCAGTACCATTGTGCACTAGCAATTTGCTTGGTGCATTGACAATATGCAGCAGCAACTAGCTGGTGCAACAAATAGTTATGGTGCACCAGCAAAACCTCCAATACCAAAACCCGCATCAGTCAGTACTAGCCACTTTCATGTGCCCACCACAACCAGCAAGCATAACCAACCGCCAACAGCAACCACAAATAGCCAACAACACAACAAGCACAGCCACCACAGCAATGTAAATAGCAAAAGCATAGTTGAAAATTTTCACATTGCTCCGTTGACGTTGAACTTAGAGTTTACATAAGTTGAATAAACAACCATGTTTTTCGCATCAAAACAACAACACATAGGCAATTGTGGTTCCCAACAAAAAACTAATACTAACATATCCACTCCCCTCCCTCCCCATCAGTCAACATTGACAACCTCCAGTTCCTTTTCCTTTCAATGGCTTTTTCGCTTGGTTCATAATCCTAGCACTCTTTCTAATATATGCAAGTTCTGATTCTTCAAGTGGCCTTTCGGGGCTTGGTTAAGGTGGAACCCTTGCTGGCCTCTTTCTTGGTGGCTGTTTCTGAGTTACAGCTGTTGTCTTCTTCTTTGTCAATCTCTTTTTTGGCTTAGCCATTGACTCTTGGATTGGGTTACCTTTAGAGATAAGCATATCTGAGCTTCTCCCAGGCTACAACAACATAACAACATAAGCAAATGGGCTACAAAATTTGAAATATCCTAAATTAAATGCACAAGTCCTACCAAACTTACATGCAAGATAGTCATTCTAGTACGTTCGTCCTAGAATATGCCATAACCATATTCCCTCAACCTCTTCCCAAGAGCCCCTCTTGTTCGTCATGAAAGTGGTGACTGTGCAGTAGGTTCTGTTGGCCCTTAAGGTGGTGGTGGTGGTGGCTGGGCAGCATGCCTTGCTCTTGCTCTTCTTCTCACCTGTCATGTCGAAACAAGGTTAAACTACTGGCCATAAAACAAGAAAAACAAACAACGTATAACTTACTAGATATTTTCTCCTCGTTTTGTTCAACAGTAGACTCAGTACGCTCTTCTATTGGTCCTTCGTCTGGCTGCACAGCATGCCCTATTGTTGGTACTTCAAGTGGCTGTGAAACATGTCCTTCTATTGGCCCTAGAGGTGGTGGCCGTGGTGGTGGTTGTGCAGCAAGTTCTATTGGCCCTTCAGTTGGCTGTAAACTCCTTTTGCCTTGACCGTGCAAGCTCATCATCGTCATTGTCATCGTCATCCCTTAGGAAACTGACATTTCCCAAAGCTTCGTCGTCGTCGTCGTCATCACCTGATTGTGCAACTTGCCAATCTAATCCAGTGATTGCCTCATCACCTATATGGCTTACCCCCTGTCCTCCCGTTCCTCCCTCTCCTCACAATCCTGCCTATCCTCCCAATCCTCCCTGTCTGCCCACTCCCGATGTCCTTCTACAATAGTATCATCCCCACCATGAGAAGTGGAATCAATGCCTACTTCTCCTATTTCAGTTACGTCTTCATGCTGAGCATCATCATCATCTTCATCATCGCCGTCACTGTCGACATACACTTTCGCTTCGTTTTCATGAAGATAGTGATAAATCAGATCCTTAAACCCATTCTCATCTCACAATTGTCTCAGCCCATCCCTCAAGCCCTTCTCAGGAGCACAATAAAGCAATTTACCTACTTTGCAGCCTAAACTATGCATTATATCCCTCACGAATGAAACATATGACGACGTCTTTACATCGAGAAAAATGGTTCCTTCATTTCCACCTTCGCAGTCCCACTCGTCGGTGCCAATCATAAAATCCCCGCCATAGCAGACAATGACAGCAACAAGATTCTTGTTCATGTCTGCACCAAAGGAAAAAAAAGTCAATAAATGTATCAGCTTTTGGGACCACAATATAAAAAGTACAACAAATTCACATGGAGGTCCCCACATGCTTGCTTTTGATTAAAGAGTCATTATTTATCGTGTAGTGTCAACAAAGCAACAAGAAAATCAATGCACAGTGTTTCACATTAAAGAATTTGAGGTCCTCACGGCATTAACTTCACTATTTCCTAGCAAATAAAAAAATATTTTCAGTCTGCAAAGGCATCCAATGTAGTCATTAAACAAGTGGACCGAAAAGGATTCAAACACATCAACTTCGAAAGGGATCGAAGGGACCGAAAGGCACTCTCTTCCTTTATCAAGAAACCGAAGCCAAAGGTTATGATTAAACAAGTAGACGTCCCCAACGCATCAACTTCAAGCCTTAATTTACCATATCACCCCTAATTCCCATCGGAGCTCTAATTTCGCCTCGGGGTCTAACTTTCAAATTGGGACAGAAGACGCGTACCTCACGAGGCTGAGCGGGCGGCGACGACAGCCAACCAGAGACCAACGACGACGAGCGAGCGACGGCGGTGACTCCACAAGCGACCGAGAGATTGGATTTCCACAGCGTGCACGAGAGAGGGGTAGTCAGTGAGAGTAAGAGGGAAGGAGCAACGTCGTTTGTGAATCATAACACAAACGATGTCGTTTTTTCATTTCTACCTTGCACAAGCCACGTCAGATTTCCACCGTGGCAACCGCTTGTAAAAATTTACCACATAAGATAATAAAATAAATTATAAAATTCACGTAATTCATTTGGCCGGATTAGCACTGAAGTACACGATTTTCTCCGAACTTGGCACTTAAATAAACGTTTTGAAAGTTTTGACACTAAAGTGTACGTCGAACACAAGTTTTGGCACTTGCGATGTACTTTAGCCGTATGATTGACTACAAAGTTGATCGCAACGATGAATGCCAAATAAAAGGAGACAAAGAAAGTAACTGTCTTCTATCTAGGCATAAGAAAAAATCTATAATCTTAGATCGTATGATACTTAAATATCCGATTTAACGCCTTTATTTTTGAAATAGTTGATAGGGCATCTATACACTTTGTCCCTTTAACTTTAGAGTTTTATTCCAAAACGGGAAAGGATGGCATGAATGCATGCAGTCTGTGAACCTTGCAAAGCTCCTTAAATTTCTCATACAGATAATGAAGAACCATAAGACTGAATTACTTGGGATGGCCGTGTCCATTTTTTTATTTGAATTTTTTATTCATAGTATGTTTTATTATATTTCAACTTTCTTATTTATCCAAGTTCCCCATAAAAATGTTTATTATCATTTTATTTAACCCATGAAAAGTGAGAGAGCTATTGATGGAAGGGGAATCACCGTTGTCCACCCTTTCCAAGTGTGATTTTTATGTTATGTATGGTTGTGCCTAAGCGCATATCGGTTGAAGTGAACGGATTCTTCTTATAAAATACAAATTCCAATGGCCGCGATTTCTTATGGACACAGACATCCTAAGTAATTAGTCTTGTGGTTCTTCATTATCTGCATATGGTCTCCCAAAGTTGTCTAGTTGTTGTTGTTGACGCCCAAGGCTCAAAAGGTTAAGTAAAGGACATTTCAATCCTTGACTTATTATTCTTCATCTCTTTAGTCTTATGGCCTGTATGGTAACCATTCTAATTCGAAAAAGCGATTCTGATTAAATGAATTTTTCTGATTCTATTCCCTGGATGAATTTTAGAGAATTAGAATGCGTTTGGTAACTGCCCAAAATTTCTGTTCCTAGAACAGAAACGCGTTTGGTAACTACACAAAATTTCTGTTCCCAAGAAAAATTGCTCTTCCCAATTTTTTTCATTTAAGTCAAATAATTACGTAGTTACTTTGTGAAATTTCATCTTATATTTTGAATTAATCAAAGATTAATTCATATTGTTTCTCTTATATAACATATTGCATATTGAAATGTAATAATAAATATCAAGAATCATTACGAGTCACTTTCGCCATTTATTGTGGGGCTTCATCGAACTCTTTTGAGCGAGCGGACAACCGATACGAGCGACACCCTCGTTTCTACAAAGAAAATGCAATGCACTACCCTACATTGGTGTGCATTTTTTATTCTAGGAAATCAAATCTCAGTCTTAATTCATCGAAAACTTAAGAACGGGAGCTTGCTAAGTGTTCACGATGGTTATTTTTGTCTTTTTCCAAAAAAAAAATAAAAAATAAAACTAGACTAAGTCTAAAGTACATAAACCTAGGCAAATCACAACCAAAGAAATCAAGTGCGCAATCAAGAAATCATGGCATTGATAAAATTGCATCATAAAATCCTAATGAAGCCTTAAGGGCTTAGAGAAATGTGGTTCAAGTTTAATTTCAAAGGTATTTATGATTTTTCTAAAATAGAACAAAATCTATGAAATCTGAGAAATCTAGGCCCAAATTTATGAAAATGAGGTCAAACTAGCCTAATCTAAGCTTCTTCTATTTTTAGGGATTTTCTGAGATTTTTCTTATTTTTTAGAATTTTTCCAAAAATTTTCAATTTTATTTTATTTTATTATCTTATATATTTTTCTTTGAAAATGAGATCTCGTTTAGTTTTAGGTCGAGAGAAAAGTGACGAGAGAACTGAAAGGAAAAAGTGAGAGATGTGAGACTTCATTCTGTTTTGTGATTCTCAAAAGTGATTCTTTTTTTCAAAACCAAGTTTTTTTGTTCTTGTTTTTGCTCCAAAACTGTTTTCAGGAATAGCATCAGAATCAGAATCATTTACATTACCAAACAGGATTCTCATATTTTTTTGTTCCGGAAAACAGAATTAGAGAACCAGAATGGTTACCATACAGGCCCTTAGTGATCTTTAGCTTCATCTTACAAGGATAATGTTCGTTTTTTTTTTGGGAGAAGGGGGGGTTGGATAATGTTCGTATTTATGAGCCATTAATTGGTATTGTCATTATTTTTTGGTCTGGTTCTATCCTATCATATTCTACTATACAAGTCACACTGTGTGCGCTATGTGCCGGGTGCAGATTGCGAAACCCTACTCTCTCCTCACGCGTCCCCACCCCACTCCCCTCGAAGGTTGGGAGTCGAACCTCCCACCTCCTCTTTCCATTGGGAAGAGTGGCCATTAGGGCAATCCCCTAATGGTTAGTTGGAGGAATGTTGATTGTGGGTATGATCAAAAGCCAATACAAAATGATATATATATATATATATATATATATATATATATATATATATATATATATATATATATATATATATATATATATATATATATATATATATAAATAGGCGTTGACCATTCAAAATACAAAAAGACTTATCTTTATTGTAGTTTCTGATCAACGGGCCAAAAATGATGTGTGTGTGTGTGTGTGTGTGTGTGTGTGTCTGTGTAACTACTAATTAGAAGCCAAAATGAAAGACACCGATACGAACGAGACAATAATTGAAGTATATACTTACTAGAGGTGTCAAACTGGTGGGTCGGGTCGAATATGGTCCAACCCATATTGACCCATTTAACCCGTTTTGACCAATTTTCATGCTATACAAATCTAGTGACCCATACCCGACTCAACTCATAACCAACACAACCTATATTGTTAAAACACTTCAATATTAAGATCCAGTTTAGAGAAAATTGTTTCTTATATATATATATATATATATTGCTAAAAAAAACTTATAGATGTTTTAGCTAACTCATTTATGACCCATTCAAAATCCATTTAGCACCCATTAAGCTTCTAAGTAACCCATTTATAACCCACCATCAGGAAATATGGGTCAAATATGGGTTCTAGACCCATTTTGCCACCTCTAATACTTACTAAGAGATCTCTCCTATATGACAAGTAATAGTGCGATAATGTTGCTCAATTATCATCATGTCTTTCAATTGGCATATGGTTGGAGATTGTCCAAAAAGTCCTAAACATACTACCATTTTGTCAATTCAGTCCTAAACCTTTTAATTGTGCTAATTGACCTTCCTAGCCACGTAACGTAGGACGGTCGACGTACACATCATCGATTTCTAGCCAAAATTTGCAAGATGGACTCAATTGGCATAATGTGAAAAATTTTAGGACTTAATTGGCATAATTAAAAGGTTTAGGACTACATTGATAAAAGTGTAATAATTTTTGGACTATTTTCCCGAATATGGCTGCATAGTCATATATCTTCGGTTGATATTCGTAATTTAGCAAATATACACGTGTGGATAGGCATTATAAAATTGTAATGATTAAGTGGGGACAAAAGAAAAAGACATATCCAGTGCTCATCGTTCAACCATCCTACCGGATGATATAAGAATTTATGTCTATACAAATTCCATGATGATCTAAAAAGAACATTGCATTGCCACGAAAAGATGATCTTCTGATCCGGTGAGTGGAAAGATGAGGGATGGTATAACATTTTACACTTTCTCACAATTGTCTTGCTTTCGCCTCCATGGAACCACCTGCTTAAAGTTCTCACAAAGCGTTGCCTGCACTCAAAAAACAAAATTACAAGTGCATAAATACATGCTTAGATTAAATACTTCCGAGCCAATAAACAATCGTCTAAAGAAACATGCAACTTGTGACGGGACTTAATAGAAGAAAAAAAGTTAATAGACAGATTTATAATAAAAGATATTGCTAGTCTAGAGTATTTGAATATCGATCCACGTGCTTGTAAAAGCTAAAAATTTTAAATGCGTTGATAATGGTTTCACAACTTTTACGTGATATGTAAGTATCATGGGTCACGCTTCGAATTTTTCCTGTTCTCTGATTTAACATATCGGTCATGCTTATACTTTGAATTTATGCCAAATCTCATGTTTTTTCTAACATGGCTGGCTACATACAAGTATAGCCAAATCAAGTTGAAACGGGGCGGATGGTCAAAGGCCGCAGCGGGACTACCATCGGAAAGCCCGCCCCGATAGCTAATATAGAAAGAGATTCCTAGTTAGTGTTAGTCTCTATGTGAATCTCTTCTCGACCATGCTAGGTGGCCACCACTTGGGATGGGAATGGCTCGGCCCACATGCATCATTTGATGAAAGCGCTCCAGTATTTCAAAAGTGTGAGGAGAATTTCAAAGAATTTGACTAGCAAACCTTGTGCTGATTTAAAAGCTTATAAGTTGGCAATGTCCTGCAAAATTTTGTAAAGATGAAAATCAACATTTTTTTCTCCTGCCATTGTAAGAGTGTAGTAAACATAGTCGTGAAACGACTAGAACTTTGTGCCTTAAGTTGAGGACATGCATGAGTTCATGATCTTGTCCTAGTGGTAAAATAACTTGGACTTTGCACCTCAAAAAGCGCAGGCCAGAACATATTTTCAAAAAATATTTATAGAACAAGATCTTATAACTCCCTTTTACACATATGCTTCCTCTTCTAGGTTCCCCATTGTATACGAACTCCATCCACTGTGCAGATGTGCTAATGATTCTAGGCTTGACTTATAGGCAGAAATGAAAATGTAGATAAAACAATTACATCAGTAGAAACAAATTTAACCAAAGTTAAAGAGCATATAGTAAAAGTAATTGATTCTTTTAGTAAAAATTAAAAAATCAATTTTCCTTACCCACAAATGTGACTTTGATTGAGATAGACCTCTGAAGCCCCCTCTCCTCCTCCTTGTGTCAGCATGTGAATAACCATCTCCACCACCACCGTCGCCGTCACCACCATTCCTAGCTCCACGGAATGAAGATGAAAACTCAGGAATACCCTCAACGTCATCTACTTTCTCCCTTAATATTCCCCACCTCATCGACCCGAAAATCGACACCCTCTCCTTCGCCTCTTTCTTGCCCCTCTTCTCCGGGCTCCTGAAAGACCCTCCTATCTTCCTGAACGAGAATGTCTGAGCCGAGCGCCGACCCATGTAAGGCCCATCGAGCACGCTCGTTGGGGAGGGCGTATTGGTAAACTTGGCCTCGTCCCACAGCCTTGGAGGCGGCTCAAGGCACGGCAGGCTCGCGACCGCATTGGGCTTGGGCTGGTCATTGGCCCGCTTAGGCTTGCCCGGCACTTCCTCCCACTCGAACGGTATCGAGATCGAGGTTTGGAGCGGCGGGTCGGGCATGTCCGATGGATCACGCCGGTGGTTCGGAAGCGACAATATGAAGAGTTTCGGAGTAGATCTTCGTGGATCCTCCTTCTCGGACTCCGAAGCCATTTCTCCCTCCCTCTCTACGTATTTCAAACTCAAGGATCTTTCTATGGACCTTGTGGGGGATTCCTCCATCGGTTTTGAGCTTTTATAGGTAAACAAAAAGCTTTGCCTAACATTCCAAATTGTGTGATGTACAGGGATGGCCGCAAAATTTGTATAGTAAGGTGAATTCTTAGGTTTGATAAAGTTAAGGGCTTGACATTCTTTATTGGAAAAATGACCCTTTTCTCTTCTTTTCCCAACAAGTGCACACTGATCATTAGCAGATAATGACAGCATGACTTTAACTTTAGGACATGGTTCTTGAAGAGTGTTAACTCGTTAACCCTACGATGAGATTCAAAAGATTGTAATGAAATTGGACAAAAATCATATCCTTGGACACGTGGTCACATATAGCAATTCATTGGCATTTACCAAACCATTAGGTCAAAAAAAGGTGGTCTTCCACACTTTATAGAAAATAAACCAAAGAGAGAAAGAAGGGTTCTTAGATCAAGGTAGTCTTATCTTGAAACTATTCAATGATAACGACAATCAAGATTATAATGCATCAGAGGATGGTTGGCTCTCTCAAAAGCCGTGGAAAAAAAAATAGATTTATTTTCTTCTTTTTTGCCTAAATTTTGTGGGGGAAAAAATTGCTATAATTCAAAAGTAAAGCTCATTTCACTTTTGTTCAAAAACAGAATCTTTCATGCGATTTAACTTCTAGTAAAAGAGAAGAAAAACTTTTGTTTGTGTCGGGTGGGCGGGAAAAATAGGATGTCTTCACATATATTTCAGGAGAGAGAGGACCCACGTTTGCTGATTACATAAGATAATGCGACTTGAGCTACTACCAAAGCTGATTGCACTTGCACTTGAATAAGCCTTCTCTTTCCATCAATCTTGATTTTCTCACACGCACGTTAGGGCAAACAGACGTGAATCTCAGCCTCATTAGCCATTACAATTTTCGGGTCAACTTTTCGCTTATCGGGTAAAGTGAGAAAGATGTTAACATGACGAGCTCGACTCATATACGTCACCATTGGTCGAGTACACGGTAAGTTATACGTGTGACGGATTCCTGTCCTAACTACGTGATTATAAAGCATAATTTTGAAAGATAGTTCAATGTTTATACTATAAGCAGTAGTATTTAAATAGAATTCCTAGTCTACGAACGGATATGGCTTTTCAACGTCTTCGAGAGGAGAGGAAGGTAGTAGGGAATTCAAAAATGTTGTTCCGGAGGAAAGTGAACATTTATCCCACGAAGGTCTCCTTTTCTTCTCCTTTTTCCCTTTATTTTGAAATAGATTCTTTCCTTGCTAAAGAAAACCACCCTCAAAAGGTTCACATCATTGAGAAAGAGTCATCAACGTGAAGGAGAATCCAGTTAAATGATCCGTAGTCGTTTGTCTTTGAGGTTTGTCTAAGTTGCTATACACACGTTACTCGTCTCCGCCTAATAATTCGAACTTTTGGAGTGAACATTCGACGACGGCGGAGCTAAATTTCGATTTCTTCGTATCCCATTTGACGTTGAGTTTTGCATGTCGCGGGGAGTATTTGGACTCAAGTCAATTCTCATTTCGGGAAAGCTCCTGCTCAAGTATGAAATGAATTCGAGTTCTAACTTGACGGTACTCAATATTAGTGCATTAGAAGTCTTAAAACTTGTCACCAAAGTGCGAGTGAGTCCTAAAATTTTTAAAAGTGCAATTAAGTCCTAAAACTTATCAAAAAAGTGCAATTGAGTCCTAAAAATTTCAAAAAGTGCATCAACGGAATGACTCAAGTTCTAAAACTTGTCAAGTTGGTAAAATCCAGTCATTCCGTCGATACCCTTTTTAAAAGTTTTAGGATTCGATTGCACTGTCATGACAAATTTTAGGACTTGATTATACCTTTTGAAAGTTTAAGGACCCGATTGCACTTTCGTGACAAGTCTTAGGACTTGATTGCACTTTTTGGAAGTTTTACGACTCAATTGTACTTTCGTGACAAATTTTAAGACTTCCAATGCACTTATCCCATATTTTTTGTTTTTGTTTTTAAGGTATTGCCGTGAATATATGAAGCAGACTAATGCTTTTTATTTTCATGAGAAAAGACTCTCAAAGTCAATTTTGAGGTTAAAAGTTTGAGCTGAACACAGAGTTAACTCGAGCTTCAAGTGAGGTTTGGTGGGATTCAGGAGTTAAAACGACGTGAGCTGAACACAGAGTTAACATCACTGCTTTTGGGCCTCAAGCCTCTTTCGTTATTCCTACAATACAAGCACAGCCTTAACTAATCATGCTAACATGTCATGGGCCCCGATCCGTTCATTATGGGCCTGGCCCCGTTCAAATTTTATGTTTGACCTTTTATTGCCGATTCGTTTCATTGAAAATTACTTTCAAATTTTCTTCAATCAAATTATTACTTCGGGTGGGTGCGGGCTTTGAAGGTCGAACCCGAAGTCCGACCCGATCCCGAGACTAAGGAATGGAATGGACCCAATTCGGATCGATCGGACAAAACCCTCCCTTAAAACCTCAGATTTCTCCGACCTCTTCGGTCCTACGTTACACGGACACGGCCGGACACCGCCGGACACGCCCGGAAAGTGAGTCAAGCAAATTTTTTTGACCTAATTTCCTACTTCTCTCAAACTCGCGTTCTCTCCTCTCCCTCTCGCGTTCTCACTTCTCGGCTCTGTATCGGGACTCGCCTCCCCTGACGCCTCGCGGCTCGCCACCTCGCCTCAGCTCCCCCTCCTCTCGCCGGACTCAGCTCGCCGCCTCGCTCGCCTCCTCGCCTTCTAGTTCTCGATCGCCTTGGCTCGCATCCCATCCTCGTCAAGGTATCACCTATGCTCTGTTTCTGTTGCTCTGTACACGAATAAGAATGGCTGAGAGTTCTAGCTACTTCTTGTGTGAAAATCGTCTGTAATCGAGGCTCCATTGATGGTTTGAACTTGCTGTGTTTCCTTTGTGGTGATATGGGTGCGAATCATTGTTCTGCTTCGGATCCTTTGGGTGAGGTGCTTACTTCATGTTTGATAATATACCTGAATGATATCAAATTACACGTTCATTGGATAAAATGAACACTATAATCAATTTTCTTCGTTATTGGCTTCATGAAGAGAGTCCTCGGGCATGTTTGTGTTAACACTATAATCATTGTTCTGCTTCTTCGTTATTGATTTTTATTGGCTTCATAAAATGAACACTATAATCACCATAATCAGTTTTTTGAACGGTATGCTTATTGAACATTGATGGCTGTGCTTGATGTCTATTTGGGGGCCAAAACTTGTATGTTGAACATAAATCCATGCTCTAGTACATATGAAATTTATAGTTCTTGTAATTGAAATCATAAAAATAATAATTTATCGTGTATATATAAAAATATACGTATAGTATACAACGTGTCCCAACGTGTCGGAATTCTCTATTTTTTGAGAATTCACGTGTCGCTTGTCGTGTCTCGTGTCCGTGTAACATAGCTTCGGTCTCCACCATCTAGCGAGGATCAAACTTGCCACCACCGCCGCCAAGAGTTGTCGCTTGCACAGGTGAGTCCCACCCGCTCAAGCCTCGCAAATCTCTGTCTCGCGATGCTACTTCATTCAACCCTTCTTCTGTTGCTCTGTTCATGGTTGTGCACAAAGATTTCGTTTCTCTCTCATGCATGTGAATCATAGCAATCCAGGTTGATGAACCTAACGATTGATTCGTTCTTCCGTGGCTTCGTGTCATTTTGCTCTGTCATCTGTTTCTGTTCAAGCTCTTTAGTCTGTGATGCTCTGTTCTTTTGGTTTCTTTTGCGTTGAATCTTGGTACTTCTCTGTTATCCTGTAACACATTCATGATGTTGATGTTTAGTGACATTCCGAGTCTGGTTTAATCGGCAAATTGGTTTCGGTTTGTATGTCTAGAAGGAAGATACGGTGGAGGAGGCTTCGGCAGGCAGGGAGGGAGGGGGAAAAAGGTGAGAGATGAGAGGATTGCAGCTCCCACTGACTCAAACCCAGAAAGTGAGGCTGCAGAGAGCACTCGAAAAGCTCGAGGGTTTGTCCTCGAAGGCCAACTCCAATGCCTCTGTCACTGTCGCTGACATTATTCCTGTCAACTACGATGACGCCTTTCTCAAGTACTGAAGCTGACCCGGTTCAGTTTTTATATTGGAATACCCCTTAAGTGACTGTATTGGGCTTGGTATATAATATTAGCTCCTATATGCTCCAGTTTTGCTAAGTTCACCTAGTTTAAGGAGGGCTTGGTCCTGCAAGTTTTGAAACCGGTCTCAGCATATCGTAGGGTTATCTTTGCAAGTACACGCATTATTAATTGGGTTCTTTTACATCATTTTTATTTGGTCTGTGCTTATTGATGAAAACAAGGGGCCATGGAACCACCGAGCTTAATGGCGAAGTTGTTGCTACAGTATGTGGAGTAGTTGAGCGAGTCAACAAGCTGATCTATGTTCGTACTCTGCGAGCCAGGTAGCACAATGTCTGAATTTTTCTGTGTACGAAAAGAACTGCTGTTCATTTCTTTTCTTTAGACCTTCTGAAACAAGTCGTCTTCTTTTTCTTCTTCCCTTAACATCACAATGAGTGTAGATACAAGCCAGAGGTTGGAGACATCATTGTTGGACGTGTTATTGAGGTGATATACTTAATGCATTTTTTTAATCAGTTAGTGCATACAAATAATCCAATGAACTTCAGTAAATTTAAACCTTATGTCAATAATTCATGTCAGTATGTGCGCATGTGAATGACGACATAAGCTCAACCGTGCATGCTTTATTTCAACATTCAATCATCATAATTACCTCTATCTTTTTTCTATTTTTATAAGCTTAGCTACAAGGTAGTATAGGATATTGTTCCTCAGTATATGATGACAGAAGATTGATGTAGATAATTGCATATGCATGATAAAAATGTAAAGTTGATTTATTTAGCTTGCTGGATAACGGCTCTAAATTTTGGTCGTAAGATAAATGAAGTTCGATATCCCATATCACCCAATATTCAATATCTCTTTGTATCTTTGCAGTGAAAATGCAGATTTTTTTCTCTTGTTAGTGACCTTGCTGTTGACAATTTGCCAGGCTGTGATGTTTTCCTTGCATATCTGCTGAAAATATGTGAAACCTGCATATGCTGTATATCTTATTGTAACATTGTCTTACATTTAGGACTTAATGTGAGAAATTTTCTCTCAATTTTCCCAGCTTTTATATTTCAGGTAGCTCCAAAGCGTTGGCGACTGGATATAAATTATAGTCAAGATGCTGTGTTAATGCTTTCTTCAATTAATATGCCTGATGGAATTCAGGTACCTATGTAGCATTTTCTTTTTCTTTTGTTTTTCTTTTAGATGCTTCGATCTTTGTATGTTTTCACAGGTGGTGTGCAGTCTTTCAGCGTCTCAATGTTTTCTGTTATATATGCTTTTTTTCTGTATTCGTAGTTATCACACAGATTGAGAATGACTGGATTTGTGAAAAAATGGAATGATGAGAGCTACTAGTTCTGTAGTCTTTATTTTGTTCAATGAATCTTAGAATGCATGGAATTCCTTGAAACAGAAAAGTCAACATACAAAGGAAGAAGGTTCTCTATAAAGAATGTTCCATACGTGTTACCAACTGTACCATAAATTAGAGTGTGCATATGTTATACCATAGTTTTCAAGGTCTGTTTTTGTGGAATACATGGATGCACTATGTGAAGCATTTATCCTTTTTCTTAGTCCTTGGAGAGTGATGTCTTCTAATCATTCCTGAGGCTCAATGATTGTCTGATTGGCAGACACAACTTGACTGATATGGAGCTTATGTAGATTCTTAGGGGACATCATAAATCTAATGGTTGGTACGATAGTGATTCTAGTGTGTGCAATTTTGCTTGGAAGGATTTTCTCTCGATTTCCTACTTGCAGTTCCGTTTATACTTATCACTCATATCACATTATTGAGCAACTACCAGATTTTATGATCCTTTACAACCATGCTGGATACGTGTTTCTTGGAATCATGAAGTAGATAAGCTAGGTCAGATGTTTCGGACAGATAAACTTTTGAAGCTCATTGTTGAACTTTTTCTGTTTTTCCTGCTTTGATTACTAGAGGCGACGAACTGCAGAGGATGAGCTTAACATGCGCAGTATTTTCGAAGAGAATGATGTCATATGTGTAAGTCAAGTTTCCTATCTCTGTGGCTCTTACAATGGGAACTAGGTCTATGAATTGACTAGCAGGTCTTCAGCTTTATGCAAGGATTTTTTCTTTGCCTTTCAGGCTGAAGTTCGTGGCTTTCAGCATGATGGTCTGCACCTCCAAGCAAGAAGTCAGAAATATGGAAAGGTTTGCATTGTGTGCTTTAGATGCAGAGGCCTAAAGATTTACGTTTTCGTAAACCTACATCTAGAGAATACAAGAGATTGGGAAACATGCTTAGGATGAAAATATATATGTAAGAAAGTCTATTGTGTATTTTTTGTGATTGCCATGGTTGATTAAAGGTTGCACTTGAGCTGCTCAAATGCAGTTTATGTGAATATGCTCATCTTCGCGCATTGTCTTGCGCATCATGCATCATTTCTTTTAGCTGTTGAAAGAACACTCTGGGGCTTGTTCCCATTGTGGTAACCTTCTCAATTGTACTCTTACAGCTTCAGCGGGGACAACTTCTCTCAATCCCTCCTTATCTTGTAAAGAGACAAAAGCAGCACTGGCACTACCTAGAAGAGTATGGGATTGACCTGATACTTGGTTGCAATGGATTTGTCTGGGTCGGCGAGCACGTGGAAACCAAGGATGAAATGTTGGTGGATCAAGCAGACAAACCCGAATCACAAACTTCAAAAACGGACGATTACTCCATGAGTCTTGAAGGGCAAGAGCATACATACACCCCATTGGAGACAAGGCAGAACATATGCAGAATTGCAAATGCCATACGTGTCTTATCTATGTTAGGATTTATTGTCACGATAGAAGTGGTCATGGAAGTAGTCAATCTGGGTGTCTCCCAGAACATGGACACACATGAGATGCTAGGGTCGGAGTTTTGTGTGTTGGTCGCGGAAAGGGAAGCTGAACGGCGGAGCCAGAAAAGAACAAGGGGTAACTAGGTGTCAGTTCAATGAGTTAGATGTTTCTAACGTTGCCTGGAGAGCGACTTGGGTAAGTCAATGAAGCTCAAAGGAAAAACAATATTTGCAATAGTGGCATTGTAAGATGATAGGAATTGGTTTTTTTTTCCCAGTTTTGCTCATTGATTCCTTGCTTCCAATATGCTGATCCAGAGGCGAGCAAACTTCTTTTTCCTTTTTCCCTTTTAAGGCCAACCAAAATTTAGATATTTGGATAGTTGAATTGTCATTGCCATTTCAATTGGAATAATCTGCAAATTCCTACGAAAATTAGAAACCTTTTATGGTAAAAGATGAATGTAGAAATGGCACTTCAGTTTCTTCATTGGAGTTGTCTCTTTCATTCCTTATCTTGGACTGCTGTGGTGCTTATTCATTCGAGACAGCCATTTGTTGAGTGACAACAAAACGAAGAACAAAAAAGAAATCAATCTGGATAGTTCTTGTATGCGCAATCTCCGTAGAGAAGACAGTTCTGATCGTCATTATAGTTGTGGTTGCTAGATTCTTGTGAACACTCCTTGTCCCGGAAGATAGGGAAGTTCAGTTTAGCGGCCAGTTGACTACCTGAAATGAAACACAGGAGGGAAACTTTTTATCCTCATTTGCTGAGAGAGCTGTGATGTTCTGAAGAACTTGTACAAGCAGGATAAACTGATAATGTCTTGCGGTAGCTCAGTGATATTCCTCACTAGTGGTAAACTGGCACCAGAAACCGAATGTCACTATCTTCTCACGGGCTAAATTGTTGAATTTGGGGTCTGAATTTGCTGGCGAGATACTAATTAGAAAGAAGTAGAAAAATAAAACAGAATGACAATGCCATATGCAGCATTTTGATGAAGGTAGAAGGAAAAGGACTTTGAAAGAGACTTTGTTTACCTTTTGGGCTACACCTAGCAAGATGCTCAACAATCCCATATATCCTATCATATACATTTCTTAACACTCTCCTCTTTGCTGATCCAAGAGATGCCCCAAGTACGTAAATCGAAGCCTAATTCTTTTCATTTCAGCTGAGACCGACCGTGTCGATTCCAAAAAGAGGAGTGCACAGCAGTTGTGGCAAAAGTGCAGAAGCAGAACTTGACTTGAGTGAGAAGCATCAACGGTTGCAGAGACGAGGAAGGTGAAGATGAAAACAAAAGGTAGTTTGAGGCCAACCATTTGCCCAATCGTGAGCACCCGTTCCCTTCATCCCGTTACAAGTGTTTGCTGTCATAAAACTTCTCGTGCCATCAAAATGGCATGTTGATGTTGGAGTTCCAATGATGATGTCGACCTCAGTTATGGTGTGTCTAGATTTATAGTCCATTTTATCAGCTGATATAGGGACAAGCAAAACCAGACTGCCTATCTGGGTAAGTCCTTGGAGAGTGACATCTTATATCATCCTGGAGATTCAATTGAGTTGTCTGATTAGAACAATGTATGCCATGTCAAACCTCCAGGAACGCTATTCTACAACACTTTGTTACACCATTGTATTCTGGGGGATGAATGACTTTACCTTCAGTGCATTCAATTTGGCAGGGGAGGTTGTTCTTTCTATTAGCATTGCGTACTTGACTAGTCTTATGACGTTATAGAGCTAGTGCTAAACAGGGAGATCTTCTAGTCCTTCACAGTGAATGCCTATGCATATGTGAGTTTATGAGTCATGAAGTGGACAAGCCAGTTCAGATTTCTCATGTAAATGAACTTCCAGACTCATGGTTGACGTTACTCGGTTTATGTGCTTCTCATAGTTTAAGGTTCTGACTTGGTCACTACAGTCGACCGTATGCACGAAAATTTGTAACTTAATGAAGTAATTCGTGTTTGGCCCCTAAACAAAAGTAAAGCTCAAGCTTTCTGCTTTTCAGGCTCAAATTTCGCAGCTTCCAGAATGATGATCCGCAAACATTAAAAATATCTGGAAAAGGTTTACTTAAGTGCACTTCGGATGCAATAAAATGTATCACCGTCTCCGGACAGTACATGAAAGATGAACCAAAAGATGGTTCCTCTATATGCAATAATATACGTCAAACAGATAGATCGAACATCTAGGTAGATTTGGTTGCTGACAATTGAATTTACAAGCCTGGCTAAGTATTGTTACCGGACAAGGACACAATGCATTTCCAAGTTCTATGTATCCCCCATATATTCTCTCTTAGCACACCATGGGACATAAACAGTAAAAAAGTGGCAGGAGTGCAAGGACATCAAAGCTCATCCTTCCTAGACGCTTTGAAACATTCCTCATCCCAGTAGTAAGGATATTTCAGTTTTGCGGCAGTATGAGGCATGAACCAGTCTTCATAACTGAACCTGAAAATCAAGGCCGATATAAGTTTAAGTCTGTTAACTAAAAGGATGATAGACCGACAGAATGTGATGAGGCTCAGGAACAGCAAAGGGAAGTTCCAAAAAAAATTCTTTGTGCGTGAAAGCGAAATTTTCATCCATACTGTAGCGACAACCGTCTATTTTAAAAACTTGCAGAGCATCTAGAGTATTTTCTTAAGTGAGCAACTAAGTATTCGAAAATGCATCATATATCTAGAATCATGACACAAAAGAAAATCTAGTCCAAGCTAAGATGTTTACCAAATATCGCATCACATCTGGCATCATCTCTGCCAAAGCAGTGCAAGATGGTATAAGAGGGATTCTAAAATGTCCCAGTGAGGTCGAAATATATAAACTATATTTTGCAAGTTCAAGAAAGCCTTGCCAATCACAGCAATAAATTCATTCTTAGTGGAAGATAGTCATCAGGTCCATGCATTTCTATCACAACACTTTTGAGGGCCTAAGCAGTTCTGCACTTGTTTTAATTCTTTCTACCATATTCTTTTCTCTCAGTGTCATCCATATCAATGGCATTGAGAGTCGGCCTTCCTCTCACTCTCGAACCCTGTCAACAATAACTTCTGCCACAAATTGGACCGAAGTCTCTACATCAACTCCAGTTAACTTAAATCTCTCAAAATCCTTCAGCAAAAGTACAGGTTAGCATGAAGAATGTTGATAATCTTATGAGAAAAGGCAGATCTCTAAACCAATGTACACCTGAAGTCTATCCCAGAGATTTATTAGGCAATTAGCAGGCCAATAAAGAAAAGCCAGTAGGGCCAAGATGCTGTAAAGAATACAAACAGAGATTGAACAATAAGAAGTAATATGCCAGCAAAGAAAGATAATTTGCTTACACTTTCACTGGTGGACGAGATATGATGACAAGAACTTGCAAATCCTCATGTTCATTTGTATTCCATACCTGCAAATATATTGCTAAGTCTAGATTACTTGAAAGTCAACTTAACATGGGAAGTGCCTATCAAATGCAAAAGAAAACTGCTAACATTACTAAGAAAAAAAGATTTTTAAGATGAAAAGCATGACATTACAATCTCAAATAGCGACAACCTTGGCCTATTCCTTCCATAGAAAGAATGGAGACATTGAACCAGGGCTTCAGCTGCCTTCCAAATTGCCTGAAATGAACCACCCTGTCTCCCCTCACCCAACCCTTAACCCCCACCCCCCCAAAAAAATCCCCTCATGCAAGTAATACCTTCTTAGCTGCCAGACCTATCACACAAACTAAGCTGAGACAACCCGCTAAATAGGTGAGTGGTAATAGTATCTTTAGTCCTTTTACTGAGTCAATCAGATTACAAAGCTAATTCTGGTCATGTGATGGAGGGATGCGCTTGAAGACACGAGAAGCCTAATCCTTATTTAAAACTCACAAATTCTCTCAGAAAACACCTCAAGAAAGAGCATATATTATCAGCCAAGCACTCCACATATTATGAAAACTGAGGATAAATGGGAATCTTTACCTGGTGAGCATCATTAACCGGGATGTGGAATGTGCTGTTTGAAAAGATAGAGAACTCTTGAGGTGTTCCGGGGTACTTTCCATGAGAATCTGAGGCAAGATAGAGCATACCACTCCCTTTAAGGACAACAAAAATTTCTTCACAAGAATGCCGATGTATTGGCGTGTGAGTCCCGGGAGAAAAGGTTTGTAGCCACACCTCAACCTATTGAAGCAGATAAAATTACAAGTACATGATGCTCAGAAACTGTCTGTCATCTGAAACATATCCACAGATGGAGCACAAAAGTAGGTTCAAGAATATATTGAAGATGGAGCAAGAATAAGTGAAGCCTGAAAATGTACACTCGTCAGATAGAATGGTGATTCACATGAATGATTTAGCAATACAAATGACAAAATCAACCATTTTATGGAATCTGAAAGACAGAAAGATCTTTCAGGACTAATCAGACCATTCCATTGCATTGACAATTGTGAGAATTTCAAAGAAGAAAAGTAGTTTCTTCTATTTCTTATTTTCTGATGATTGTTACAGCGAACATTACATATGAATAAAGTCTAGGACAGCTATACAATAGGGAGAAAATAAAAACAGAAAAGGAAAAGATTTCCTACTTCCTAATTCTGATGATCTAACTCCTAATTTTGAGCATTCAGAAATAAAAGTAAATGGAAACAAATTAAAATCATATCCCAAGATTTTCTCCTGATTCCCCAAGATCTTCTCCTGATTCTTCAACAACAATTTCAAAAATGCTGTTCATAAAATACCCAAAGCATTGTATAGTACGATGGTGGTCGGGCAAGTAGGCCCCCTTCATCTAGTGGTTAAACATTTTCATTTCTGTATAGAGGCATGAGCAAGCTCCAAGGAAGTTTCAGAAGAAATTACATATCGAGACGTATCCATTTGATCTACACCCTTCCTTTCGCAAAGCTAGCACTTTTCAAGTCATTAAGCTCTTGCAGTGTGATCATGGTCCTCTAAAACCCTTCACTGACTTAATATATATGGTGGAACAAAAAACTGCATCCAGAAGATGTCCACAAAGAATAAAACCCTCGAAAAGGTTACCTCTTTCATCCCATGCATGAATGAACCTGCAACAGTTATGTGAGATAAACCTCCCCTTCCATAGTTCTCTTGTGGTAGCTCACTGATGTTCCTCACTAGGGATAAGCCTGCACTAAAAATGAATCACCACTTTGATTTTATTGAAAAAAAAAATCAAGTATGTTAGGAATGGAGTACTAGAATATTGCTGGCCAGTACACTCATACTTGGTTAAAAATGTTGAATTTGACTCAGAAATTCGCCAGTGACTTTGCAACAGAAGCAAAATGATGAAACGGAAAAACGATTTCATATGTCATACCCAATACTACAACGCAGGTAGAAGAATAGTGATGAAGAATCACCTCGAGAGTTTTCAAGCCTTATCCAGCACTTAATACAGAAGTGCTCGGAGGCTGCTATGTTCAATTCTACTTTCAGAATTTTAAGAGTCGCTTTCCTGTAAATTTTAAAGAGGATTTCTTGCTACAAACTGGTCCCCTAGTATATGGTCGGAAAGCCCTATATGTCTAGTTTTTAATGCATCAAGTTTCATGCAAATTGGAGTCTTCCGGAGGATGTTATGCTCAAATTTCTATGTGCAACTCTTTTTACCCTGACAATGAGTCTTTTAGTGATTATATGAATCTTTTGGGTCCTCCGCAAATTTTTTTGTTCCTGGAGTCACCTTGAGTAAAAAGTTAACCTTCTTATTTATGTTTTGTCCAGGGTTGCTGGTCTTGTTTTGGAAAGTAAAAGATAAGTTGTCTTGGAAGGTTGTTCCAAGTTTAGTCTATATAAACCCCTCTAACGCCTCCTCAAGGGTTAGAGTGTTTTGATTAATGAAATTTCAGATATGCCTCTTGGATAGAATATCACCAAAACTCTATATCTCTTTGGTAAATTCCATTGAGCGGCAAATTATAGGCCCTCTACTCTAGGGTGGAATCCTCAGGTGGCACACATCCCGTTGTCCCATTTGTTTTTTCTTCTAAAACTCCGAATCCTAGGGTATACAGAACTGGCAAATTACTTAACATTCTACACCACATCAAACACAGTTGTTAACACTGTCACTCTGCTGCTAACCCAAGACACACTACTAAGTATAAAGTCCACATCAGTTGAATGAGACCATGGTTACAAACACAGAATAAACTAATTCCCAAGAGTCAATTCCAATAACCGGGAAACGTATACCGCCACATAATTCATAACAGGTTTCTGCAAAATCAGGAACGTGATAGGAAAAGAAAGTAACTTGAATATCCCCGGATGACCAACCTTACTCCCAATACCCCAAACCATCGATTCCAGCATGAGGAAAATGAAAAGTACCCCCACTGAAAAAGAGATCAGCCTATATCTAATCTAAGCACCCACTCAAACGTTGTCAACCATAGACAAAAGGGAGCTAGTCTCCAGGAAAGATGGACTCCGCACGACAGTTCCAAAGAAACATTGTACTAACAAAGAAATGACGGAAGCATTGGAGAATTTCCGATGCTTCGAGCAAGAAAGACTTGTTTTTCCTAGATGGCAAAAAGCAAAAGTCGAACCTTGAGTTGATGAGCAGTGAGAAGCGTCGGACATTGCGGAGAAGAGGAGAGCGAAGACGAGGACGAAATGGGGTCGGAGTCCGGCCATTGTCCGATCGTCTCTTCTCGATTCTCGGAGCACTTGGGGCGCTTCAAATCTAAAAGAGCTTTGGAATAGGAAGGCTCTTCATCTGTCGGTTCTCGAGCTTTTTACTTCTACCCAGGTTCACTGGACCGGTCCCATGGAAATGTTTAACTTTTCCCACGGAGCGAGTGAGCATGTTTCGGATTGATCGGCGGTCCGGTTTTTGTGCGATTCAATGAAACCGGTAAAATGACAATAAAAATAAGAAATCTGAGTTTGACAAGACAGCTCGAGCCTTTGGGGACACCACGTAGAGTACACCAAGGTATTTTATGGGAGGACTGACTTAGGAGACTCAGAAGGACAAAGCTATAATTCTAAAGAGTAATACACGTCTACGCATATCAATTGCCCCCGTAAAGCACCAACATTGGCTCCCACAAACTCCATATTGAAAAGTTATCATCTTCATCATATGAAATAGTTCCCAAAATGAAAAGTTCTTGCTAATGCATGTTTGGGTTGGGGGATTGAGAGCGACTAAGCGAGAGGGTGGAGAGGACGACACGGCAATCGTGTATTTGGGTTGGGGGATTAGGTTTCGTAACTTTCATTTAGGTCAGGACTCAGAAGAAGACGAAGCCTTCTGGAATATTAGGTTTTCTTCTCTCTTTTTTCGGAAATTCAGAATTAAGTTATGTATTTAAAAAATAAAAATAAAAATAAAAATTTGTTGATTCGGGTGGACGGTCCATCGGTCCAGTTCCCCCTAAAATTGGGAACCGGATCGCCCGGACACCGGTTCCACTTTGAGGAACCGATGACCTCAAGAACCGGACCAAATCCGTCGATCTAGTCCGATCCGAGTGGTCCATATTGCTCACCCCTAGAGCCTATGTGGAACATTTAAAAATCAACGGTTGTGATTAACCCAATCTAACATATTCGGGTCAAGAAAAGAATTTGTCCTAAGGAACATCTAAGTGTATCAAGCAATATTTCAGTCCCGCGTCATAAACATATAACAATTCCGTAACCCGCTCTAATGTTTAAGGTGAGAGGTCTATTTTTACGTTCTTTTTTTTTTTTGTGGTTAAAATACATCCTTTTTGGTTAGTTGATTAAATGACACGTATCTGGACGGAATTAAATTTGATACCGTAATGGTTGATCAATAATGAAAATACACGGCTCTTCGAGAATTTATCATTTTGGAAATTCCAACAATTCATTAAATCGATACGAATTGCGACCCGGATCTTGTTCTTCATTTTTTTCAAATCTTGACAACATAATAACATCGGGAGAGATTCAGAGATACTCCGAGTTCAGTGACAAGGCGACCCGCTTTCCCCTTACCTCTTGGTCTTAGTTGCCAATGTGCTCTCAACACTCATTAAAAATGCAGTCGATATGGGACACATTAACGGTATTCAGCTTACAGGAATGTCAAAACTTGGCTAACATTTTGAATCAGTACTGTGTTTCTTCGGGACAAGCTACCAACCTGAAATAGCCTGGCATGTTTTTCAATAGAGATTGCCCTCTTAGGTTGAAGGAAAATTTAGCTAGAGAATTGAGAGTTCCTATGATTGACAAGATAGGCAAATACCTCGGGATCCGTCAGACTGGGGTGGCTCAAAGAAGGAAATGTTCGCTTGGATATTGGGGCAAGTGAACGCAAAACTAGAAGGGAATCATTAACATCCAAAGCCGGTAAAGAAATATTGATAACAACAGTGGGTCAAGCACTTCCACAATATTCCATGTCAATTTTTAAGATCCCCGTGTCTATTAGTTGAACAGAAAATTGCAGCTTTTTGGCGAAAAACTTCTAAGGCTAAACCCGGCCTGCATTGGAAAAACTGGGAATCTCTCAAAACTAGAGAAGACTTGGGAGGGCTAGGTTTCAGAGACCTAATTACATTCAACAAAGCAATATTAGGCAAACAGGCATGGAGACTATTTCATAACCCATCCTCTCTGTGGAGTCAAGTCCTCAAAGGGATTTACTTTCCCAATAGGAACTTTTGGAGAGCGGAAAAAGGAACCAGACCGTCGGGGGTGTGTAAGAATAGGAGGATCAGCTCCTAGAGGAGAACCGGAATCGATGGCTGATATCATAAATCGGGAGGAGAATATATGGAACGCTCAACTTCTGAGGAATAGTCTTGATGAACAAATAGTGAAGGAAATCTTAGCAATACAGGTGAGACCCCAAACAACATCAGACGAGATCATCTGGACAGGGACACAAATCGTGCAAATATGCAGTTAAAAAATGGTTACAATTGCGTAAGGGCAAGCGAACACAACAACAGCCACATCTCCGCATCATCCTCTTACCAAGCACCGCGCAGCCTATGGAGAGGCATTTGGAACATGAAAATTTGCTCCCAAAATCAGATTTTTCATGTGGTCTCTTTGTCAAAACGCCCTACCCACCACGAAGGACAACCTTTCTCGAAGGAAAATCTTGCCTGACCCGATAGGCAGGCGCTATGTGCTGCGATGGGGGTCCCAGAGTTGACGGAGCATCTATTTTTGTTATGTCCCTGGACAACAGTAAGTTTGGGCACACCCACAACTCAAAATCCATATCTCATCACCGGCTTTTTCAAGAATTGAAGCGTGGATAGCAGATTTGAGGGAAACCAGGGCAAACTCACCCGGAGTGGAGGTAGTAGCCTCGGTCGTCTGGCAGATGTGGAAGGCGCGAAACAACTTTATATTCAGAAACATTCGACCGGCTACTTCAAGGATCTACTGTTCATGGGCCTTGCGAGAAAATCACGACCCAGCGAACTTGCCCGCACTTGGATCTCTCCGGATATTTATGTACTGAAGCCCATTTATTGGGCCCGTTTGTTTTTGCTAATTGAATGAAAGTTTTGTCTTTTTGACCAAAAAAAAAAAAAAGACGGATGAAGAAGACGTCATGGTTGAGTGCGGAGGAACTTTTTCCCTTTTCTTTTGCATCTGGTTTGACTTTGGTTGAGTTCATGTGTATAGCAAAAGTAGCAAGAACTCAAATGCTAGGGACTCGGCGGTGATCCGATTCCCTAGAACAGTGCAAATTACACCGATTTGGGTCCTTAATTTAACGAGTTCTCGACACTTTAATCTGACGAGCTCTTAATCTGATCAAGACTGGATATAAGTTTGTGGAATTCGGAATAGAAATGGGTCCCTTTAAAACTGATTTGGAACTGAACCGGTTCTAAGGTGGACCCACGAGAGACAAAGACAGGACTAGCATTTCCAAGGAAAAAAATGAGAGACCCAGCACAAGATGATAGAGAGGCACAATAAGAGGCATTCTATACATGAGAATTGAAAAGGAAACTATCCGTTTCATGAAGGAATGGAGGTTTTGGTTTGGGAAAAATGATATTCTTCGTTCTCATGCTTTTGATAATTTCTTAAACAAGTCTATGTACTTTAGTTTTTCTAATCAAGTCCTTCTGCTTATACTAAGTATCTAATCAAGTCTCTACGACAATTTAAAATATTTTTTTTCCCTTTCAAACAAGAGCGCATCCAGCAAGAAAATGATTCTATTCGAAAAGCGGCTTTGTTGGAAAATGAGGGTGTATGGGAATACCGTGGTCCGCCCATGTAGAGCACCACAACCCTTCACAATATTGGATAACTGACAAAGGCAGTTATTGGTTTCAAATGTGATAAAGTCACGTTTGAAACAGACGTCATCCCTCCTCTCAATTGTCGTTTTCTCTTACGTTCTTAACTTACAGAATGGGGTAGAGAAACGACAGAAAAAATAACGATGAACTCTCCCGATCGTCAAACGGGTGACTGGACGAACGATCTCTCGATGGACTGCAACGATAACATCTAATTTGTGAAAATACGAGGTATGTCCGTTCTGTGATATACTTCTCCGATCAGTGACTCAAGTAAGTATCTGGGCTTGTTAATTCCGTGTAATTCCGCTGCGTACGTTATGGGATTGGTTCCCTTCATTGGTATCAGAGCGTATGTTCTTGTTTCCTGATTGATTGTGAAGTTTTGTTCCCGAATTAACCCGAAAACACTTTTTTCGAACGTACTGTTCATCGACGTTTGTTTTTGTTCTATTCATCAAAAATGAATTTCGAACACATCAAAGGAACGGGCTCGGCGATACGAAGATTTGGAGTGGTCAGCCGTCGCGAACCGACGCCGGAAAACACCGCACGCGCGCCATGCGCCGTGACGGGGCGGGGTCCCTCGGGGCCGCGGCGAAACGTCGCCTTTTCGTGAAATTTGGCTTAGTGAAAATGGGTTTCAAGTATACCAACAGACTCGTTTTGATCATACGAGCAATTTGAGTGGTCGACGGCCGTCAGATACCGCCGGAGAAGACCGCACGTGCCGGAGAGAACCGCTGCGCGTGGGCCTCACGCGCCCGCGTGCGACGCACGTGCGGCACCTTGCCAGTAGCGTGGCTGACGTCACGCTGACATCAGCGAGTCGGGTACTGACCCGGCCCACGACCCGACCCGGTACCGTCCGTTGACTGGTCTATCGTTGACCGTTGACTCTGACTGTTGACCATGAGCGGCAGAATTACGTTTTTGCCCCCGAACTTTTTGAAAATTGCAATTTGGTCCTCTAACTTTCTGAAAATTGCAATTTGGTCCTCAAACTTTCGGGAAATTGCATTTTGGTCCCTGATCTTTCTGAAAATTGCAATTTGGTCCTCAAACTTTTGGGAAATTGCATTTTGGTCCCTATTTTTTCAGAAAATTGCAATTTGGTCCCTCAATTTTTGGAAAATTGCAATTTCGTCCCCAAAATTGTTGAAAATTTCGATTTGGTCCTCGATTTAAAAAAAATGCATTTTGGCCTCCGTTGACCAAACGCGCCGGAGCTTTGACCGGCGCATGGAGGCGCGTCCAAGTTCCTTTTGGGGCATGCGAGATACCGTTGTGTTCGTATCGAAATTATCTTCAATTTGATATATTATTTGGATAGGTTTGATGTATTTAAAATTACGAAAATACGTTTGAAACCCATGATACACGTATTTTGGGGCGTTTTTCGAGTATTTCTTGTTCTTCTATATTTTTTGTAAATATAGAGGATAGCTTACGTGTCCATAATTGCATGTAAATTATGTAGAGCATGATTGCTGATAGCATGTATAAAGTTTAGAGTACTTGCTTTTATATCTTGTATTATGAAATTAGAGTATGATTTGATACGGGTATTATTTGTGTATTAGTTCAAATCATTCCATGCCATGCTATGATTACAAGATATATGGATCATTAAATGATTTATGATCTTTATTTGAGTGTGGAGTTCTATAAAGTTTTTAGTAACTTTAATGAACTCAATTTTACATAAATGACTATGTTAATAATAATTTCAAGCGAGGATTCTTAGACGATAATTGGGAGCATAGTGAACTTTCGAATCTGAGACCTTATGTGAAATTATTCATTAACGTAATTAGTTAGTGTAAAATAGATGCATAAATGTTATGCATTAATAGTTCGTGAATACATGTCTATAGAACTTCGTGTTCAGATACAATGGCCATAGCTTATTAGAATATCGTAGCTAAGCTTAACAAAGGAGAGAATTTGAACGGTGGAAATTATGAAAACTGGAATATGAAAATCCAGTATGTGCTAGAAGAGCAAAAAGCACTA
Organism: Lenwebbia sp. NSW1173648; assembly: GCA_029784005.1. Classification (NCBI taxonomy): domain Eukaryota; kingdom Viridiplantae; phylum Streptophyta; class Magnoliopsida; order Myrtales; family Myrtaceae; genus Lenwebbia; species Lenwebbia sp. NSW1173648. The sequence continues at coordinate 36,061,975 of JARCGZ010000001.1, forward strand.
GAAGCTCTTAACCTAGTTATGGAAGAATCTGAATATGAAAATACTGCACAGCATAGAAAGTATAAAGATACATTTGCTGCATGAAAATAGATGAACTCTATTGCTCGCATTATGTTGCTAAGTAGCATGGAAAATCGTTTTATGCATGAGTTCAGACATTTATGAAAATGCCAAAGTCAAGTGGGAAACATTAAAAACTAAGTTTGGTTAGACATTGGTCACCAAGTTGAGATAGATCACTATAAAGTTTGACATTTATATGATGCCACATGGGCAGAATATAAAACAACATTTTGATAAGTATGTCAAACATGATAAGTGAATTATAAGATGCAGGCCACATTTTGACTAAGGAGTAGTAAATGCAAGCAATAATCCAATCTTTGCCTCATAGCTATGTGCATATCAAAAATCCACTTAATCCACAATGAAAAGTAAAGACTTTTGAGGATGCTTTGTGCCGTCTTGAACCAGAGGTGGATTGCCTTCTAGAGGCTAAACCAATAACCGACATTTGTTAAGTTGGTTCTAGCTCACATGGGGCTTCGGACTCCAAGCGTAAGCGTCAAGGTGGGTTTAAGAAGTGGAAGGGCAAGGGAACAGATTCTTCAAGAAAGAAACTGAAGTTTAACCGACATGGGAAAGGAAAGTGTCCTTTCAAGAATGACATTTCGTAAGTGAAGTGTTTTAATTGTTGCAAAAAGGGTCACTTTGCTCCCAACTGTGGTGAGTCAAAGAAGTTAGAAACCCTTTGTACACTTTAGAGTGTTACTTATGTCTCCAGTTCAGTTTTTGTAATTGAACCTCATCCTTTGTGGACTGTAGACTCAGGGGCCACAGACCATGTAGTAAAGGACATAGATGTCTTCGTGGAATTTTGACAAAATTTCACATGGAGCATAGTAGATATATGTAAGAAACAATTCCTGAGTGGAAGTCAAAGGAATTGGCACTTGCCAATTGAATATGCGTGGTGGTCACACCATGTTCCTACATAATGTGTTATATGCTCCAAAAACTCGACGGAATTAAGTTTCCTTGTTAGTTTTGGTTAAACTTGATTTCAGTTTGAATTTTCATAACGATAGTGATAACTTGTCGTTGGGAACAAGTAAATATGGTTATGGATGGTTTCATTATGTTGATTGTTGAGTACAATAATGTGAATGTTAGTTATTCCCTACTTACATCTTTTGTAATGATGTGAATTATGGCATGCTAAGCTAGGTCATATTGGCCAATAGCGAATGTTTAGATAAAGCCAAAGAGGGCTTATGTGGCAATATTTAAAAAAAAAATCAATTTGCCTATTTACGAGCATTGCCAAGCGAGAAAAACAACGAGAAAACCATTTGGAAAAGGAATAAGAGCTGAGTTTCCTTTGCAATTGATCCATTCGGACATATGTGGTTCAATGAATGTGAGAGTAAGGCATGAGACTGTTTATTTCATCACATTTATTGATGATTACAATCGATTCAGACATGTTATTTTGATTTCTCATAAATCTGAAGCATGAGTTGCTTTGAGAGGTTTGTTTGAGTTCAGTTCCTTTCACGAGAGGTCCTGGGTTCAAAACTCCTCGACGCCGGTGTCTTAAGTGGGGGGTCGTGGTGGTAGGCTCCTGCGCTAGCCCCTCCCGAGGACTAGTCGTGCTCCACCGCTGTGTTGAGCGAAGCTCGCCGGCCACGCGGAACCTCGGTCATCAAAAACAAAAAACAAAAAACAAAAAAACAAAAAAAAAAAACAAAAAAAATCCGATCGAGGTCGAAGAAAATCTATCTGATCAGTTCAGATGTTTATGTGATGAAAAGGGAATAAAAAAAAGTTGATTATTCCATCGATTCCTCAACAGAATGGAGTTGTAGAGAGAAGAAATACGTCTCAATGAAAATGATTAAGTCTATGATGGCATAGGCTAATTTGCCTATCACCTTTTGGGGTGAAGATTTGTTGAATGCTGTCTAGATATTTAATCGTATGCCTTCTAAATCAGTTACCTTCACTCCATATGAATTGTGGATAGGTCGAAAATAAGATTTGAGTTTTCTCAGACCTTGAGGATGTGCTACTTATACACACGAGTCTTCCCACAAGTATGGGAAAATGGGCCCTAGAGGCAAAAAAGAATATCTTCATGAGATACTGAGAGCACTCGAAAGGGTATGTGTTTATAGGTGAGCAAGAAAGCAGACAGTGTAACTGAATTCGAATCACGAGATGTCACATTCTTAGTGAATGAATTTTAGAAAAAGGGCGAGATAGGTGAAGACTATTCTCTGTTTAAAATCTTGGATAGTGATAATGATTTTATTGAGGCATATCATCCAAGTGGGAGCAATGTGAGAAGTGGGGAATTTGTTTCGAATCAGTCTCAATTGCAACCACTTGATGTGAAGATGTAGTCGTTATCTAATCCGAGTGGGAGCGTAATGGAGATTGACGTACTAAATGTATAATCTCAAATTTGGCGAACAAGTCGCAAAATCGTTCTCCGTCGACTTGTCGACGTTTAGACATTGAAGGTAAAGCTTTCATAGTCGCTCCATAAGAAGAGAATGAGCCAAGGAATGTAAATGAGGCTCCGACTTGCCCCGATAAGAAAAATTGGATACAAGCAATGGAAAAAGAGATGTAGTCAATGAGATCAAACCGAGTTTAAGAACTGGTTGATCTTCTAAACGGATGCAAAGCCATTGGGAACAAGTGGGTTCTCAAAATAAAGCGTAAAGTTGATGGCTTGATTGAGAGATATAAGGCTCGCCTTATGGTGAAAGGGTATATTCAACATGAAGGATTGATTATGAAGAGGTTTTCTCCTGTGGTGAGATTTACCTCAATTCGCCTTGTTCTAGCAATAGTGATTAGCATAGATCTTGAATTACATCAAATGGATGTAAAGACTGCAATTCTCAATGGAGAATTTAAAAAAAAAAAGAAAATTATATGAAACAAACTGTTGGGTTTGCTACAGAAAGCCAAGAACAAAAGGTATGTCAACTTTTAAGATCGATATATGGTCTTAAGCAGTCTTCGAGACAATGGTATATACGTTTTTCATAATGTCATAGTGGCATATGTTTTTGTAATGATTGATGAAGATCATTGTGTATATATCAAAAGATCTAAAGATCAATTTGTGATCTTATCATTATATGTTGATGATATACTAATTGCCGAAAGATATATGGAGTTTGTTAATACAGTCAATAACTGGTTATGTTCCAATTTTGAGATAAAAGATATGGGTAAATCTGCATATATTCTTGGAGTTAAGATTTCAAGATATTGTTCAAAGAAATTGTGATCTCTTTCACAAGAGACTTATATTGATAAAGTTCTTGAATGATTTCGTATGCAAGACTGTAAACCCAAAGATACTCTTATTGCAAGAAGTGAAGGGTTGAGCCGTAGAATGTGTCCTGAGACTTCACAAGAAAAGGAACGAATGGAAAGTGTTCCATATGCTAGTGCTGTTGGAAACTTAATGTATGCTATGGTGTGTACAAGACCTGATATTTGTTATGTAGTTGGAATGGTGAGTGGATACCAATCCAATCTAGGTCAAGCACTTTGGACTGCCGTCAATAAAATCCTGAGGTATCTGAATGGTACTGCTAATTATTCGTTGAGTAATCAAGGTAGAGATATGCGCCTTGAAGGCTATACTGATGTTGATTGAGGAGGAGGTTCAAATGAGAGAAATTCTACCTCTAGATATGCATTCTTACTTAACAATAGCGCCATATCATGGAGTAGTAAGAAGCAAACGTGTATATCCTTATCCATAATCAAAGACGAATTTGTGGCATTATTAGCAGTAGTTCGAGAGGGTGTTTGTCTTAAGAGATGTTTGGATCAATAAGGTGTTGCTAAGAATGCTGTAGGTTCAATTATTGGTTAATTGTGATAGCCAAGCAGCAAGAGCTTACATTAAGGATCCACTGCAAGACGAAACATATAGATACGAAGTATGATTTTGTGAAAGACATGGTTGTACGAAAAGATGTGAACGTACAGTACATATTTACGCATAGAATGATAGCAGATCTTATGACGAAGTCAATTCCTAAAGATGTTTTTTCCTTGGTCATGTGTTGAAAAGGGATTAGTTCCCTATATTGAAATCTTTAGGATTGCGTAGAAATTGAAGTACTGGATATTTATTTTTCCCAAAGTTCACAGATAATGGTATGTTCCATTATTATTAATGCTTGAGTTTGTTCGATATTTATGCATATTAATGCTTAGTGCATTATGTTGAGAAGGTATGTCGGATAGATAAGAGATTAGTCCACTCACACGGGTAATCAAATTTATTTACTATGTGATAAATAGATATGAGACAATTTTAAGCTCATTATCTAAGTGATAATTAAGAGCTCGAGTTTAAAGTATAGATGCCGCCTTAACAAAGTGTTAAGATGAGGACATATTATTTGTTATGTCCGAAAGTGAAATAGCCCACATATTTCGCTTTATCTGTCTCTAATGCCAGATGTGAGTTCTGATGGATTTTTTCAAAAGAGTAGATTTGTGAACTCAAGTTAGACATTGGGTATGTCTAAACTATCATCTGTACGATATTAAGTGACAAGACATACGCTCCATGGGAAAGGAGAGAATACCGTAATACGTATTTCATACTACGTATGCATGAGACGACCAATATGAGTTGGCGAAAGTTTTGATCTCAACTTTCAAGCCGTGTGAGACTCTTGAGGGTAAAAGTTCCTCAAATTTGTCCCCTCACGACTCTTACTTATTCTCAAGATTTCTATTCAGCGTTCGCTATCTTAGAGTGTTGCCAATGGTCATGAGATTGATTCGATCTAATGGGACATTTCTAGAAAAGCGAGCTGAACTAAAATTGAGAGGTTTAAGGGAAGAGGAAGATCAATTTGTTTTGATGTCACATTCTATCTTTGTATTCACAAGTCGACCAATTATGAGTTTAATCATGATTGTGAATACAATGCATATGAAATGCTTAAAGAGATCAAGAGAGATATGATGTAAATGTGACTGATTGATCTAGGGTACTGCATACTGGATCTACTCTGAGTTAATATGCCCATTTTGAGCTGCTATATACTCCTAACAGATGTATGGCAACGAGCTCTCGTAGTATGCTGGTCGCACGGATTATTTGTTGATATGAATTTTGCAGAAAAGAGAGAAAGTTATATTTAACCCTTCGTGGGCAAGTGAGAGTTGTTGACCCTTCGTGGGCAAATGAGAGTTATGTATAGCCCTTTCATGGGCGAGTGGGAGATGTTGGAAAATGAGGGTGTATGGGAATACCGTGGTCCGCCCATGTAAAGCACCACAACCCTTCACAATATTGGATAACTGACAAAGGCAGTTATTGGTTTCAAACGTGATAAAGTCACGTTTGAAACAGACGTCATCCCTCCTCTCAATTGTCGTTTTCTCTTACGTTCTTAACTTACAGAATGGCGTAGAGAAACGACAGAAAAACAACGACGAACTCTCCCGATCGTCAAACGGGTGACTGGACGAACGATCTCTCGATGAACTGCAACGATAACATCTAATTTGTGAAAATACGAGGTATGTTCGTTCTGTGATATACTTCTCCGATCAGTGACTCAAGTAAGTATCTGGGCTTGTTAATTCCGTGTAATTCCGCTGCGTACGTTATGGGATTGGTTCCCTTCAGGCTTGATCTAAATAGGGAACCACATTGGTCCATGTAGGTTCTCAGCTCTGTTACCATGAACCACCTTGGGATTGGTCGGCTCAAGTCAATTCACAAATGCACTTTTTCATGAGGCCACCACCTCTCAAGATCTGCTTTTTGCCTAGGTAGTTTCTTAGCATAGGTGGGTTGGGGATTACCACACTCAATAAATATCATTTAAATAAATATGTGTATGTTGTATCCGTACGGTGAAATGACCATAATGCCCTCCCTGAAATTGTGCAGCTTTAACCTTCACAGCAAGCATATTCCAGTTTAACTTCCAAGGCACCACCACAGGTCCACAGCACCCCGACAAATCCCATGCGTTGGGCCAAAAACGCACAGCTTTTCAGCAAAATCCATTTTTTCAATCTGATTTTTCTCAATCCAATTGCTTCGAAAAGCTTCACATGCATCAGATCACAAAGGGCAGGACAAAAAATCAAGAATTTAGTCGAAATCCCGATGCTTCATAGCTCCGGCTACGCAATCTCTTGCAAATCTCTGTCACTTCGACACTAATCATCGTATTCGTGCAATGTAACCAACAGATACGATAGACTTCTGGTTGAGACTGGTAGTTACATATGTTTCTTTCCCTCGTAGGAATTCTTTTCGGGGGTTGCATTCTGACAATCAACGTCAAGTTCTGATTTTTTTTTTTTTTTGGACACTTTTATTTACGAAACTGACAAAGCTGGTTCTTGTTTCTGTTTCCTCCTTTTCTTGGATTATGGTTTTGGTCCGAGCAGGGGACGAACGAAGCTCCACTTTCTGGGATTCGAATTGCTGATTGCTGGATTACGATCAGGAGTTTCCATGAAATGGGTTTTCGTGATATAGGTTGAGATCGAAATCCCAAATTGTTAGAATTCACAGAACGCAATATAAAGAAGGTGTTTCGTCGCAAGTTAAGAGGGGGAAGAAAATTTAATGGGGAACTTCATTTCTGGAGTCTTGTTGCCTCTGCTGCTTTTGGCAGGTAGGAGTCCATTTGCGCTGAAGGTCCTTTGTCTTCAGTGTGGTTTTCTTTGATGTATATACTAGCTAGCTAGAACATTGGGAAAGTTGGAGATATTGTGAATGTTATCGTTTCATTGTGCTTTATGCTTTCGCAAAACTATTTTGTAGAATCTTAATGCAAGGTTATAGTGAGCGTATGCAACTTCTTGTGTAGGCCCATTGCTATTGGCTTTTCTTTACCACATTCTAGTTTGTCTCTAAAGTAGGCTTATCATGTGTTTGCTGTAATTCCAGTTTTAGCTTTGTGGATGGGATGTAGGTAAAAAGTTAGTGTTTTCTGGAAGAGGTATTTGTTTTGCTGGTGCCATTTTGTCATGTACAAACGAAATGAAGTTCAGTTTGGAGGAATCCCGCAGTCCATACTCGGACAGAAATAATCATGTCATTGTTTGTGTGGAAATGCTCACTAGGGACAAGATAAATGGTCTTCTTACTCTAAACGGTTCTATCGAGTTTAACCCCACTAATGCTCTTCAGTTTCATATCTTAACACTGGCCGAAAGATGATCAGGAGTCGCCACTGGAAACTACCATTGAGGCTGTTGTTTCGGCTAAATAACAGATATAGTTGCCTGTTGTTTGGGCTATCTTTAAGCTGTCGACAAATGATTTGCCAGGGATTACTGAATGCTATCCACAGTTTGCCTTGTTTACCCGCCACTAGAAAGTCTGTTAAAATTAAAGATTTAATTTCAGGGAACCAACATCGAGGCTCAACAATGGGCTCTCCTTGCAACAGTGAAACTTGCTAATGAGAATGAAAATACCTGCTTACATATGCATGTGAATTCTAATATCCTCTCTCTTCTTTTCGTTCTTTTTTCAACTAACAGCGGACTTTTCACTAGCCAATTTGCTGATTAAGTTCCCTGGTCATTTTCATTTGTTGCTAATAGAGAATCAGGTTGTCCTTTTCTTTCTTGTTTTCCCTTTTCTATCTTTTGCAAAGTTCATGATTACTCTCCCTTTTTGTGTCATTTTTATTCCTTTCTGTGAAGTTTACAGTATGCATGGTTGCTTGCTTATTATGCCATATTAATATTATCAAATTCATGTGGCGCAGCTGCTTTAATCAACTGGAGTTTGATATGTCTGGCAGATTTGATTGCATTCCTCGCGTTTCAGTTTAACGTGTCGAAATTGGGTAAGCTACATTTCTTCCGTCTTTTATGACGTGACATTTCAAGGAAAGAGATGCTCTTGAATGAGAAACTACAACTGCAAAATCCATATGGTGCGTAAATTTCTTATATCACATGCTAATGAAAAATGATTTCTTATAATCTCCCATAGTGTTTTTCCACTTCTAAGCAAAACTTTTGCATCTTAATGCTATTGTCATGTTCGTTTCTCAGTAATTTTGTTGCTTCAAAGTAAGCCTGTTTAACTCTTAACGAGTTTGTTGCAATAACTTTCCACCTGTTGCTTTATTTGGAATTTTTACGTGTACAAACATGGCTTTTGTTTTACTTGTAGGCTTTCGTCGTCATGGGCCTCCCTGGTTGTCGTGGTCCATCATCGTGTTTTCCATACTTGTAATGGTCTGTGAATCAATATTTCTTATCGTATGGGCTATTCATGGGGGAAGATGGAGCGAAGCGGATGCTTCATGGGCTAAGCTTTTTGGATTCCTAACGTGAGAGTTTATTTTTAGTGTCTGTTGCTCTTTTAACAAATCACCTCTGGTTTTTCTGACATTCTTCACGTTTTGTTATGTATGCAGAGTCCACTCCTGGAAAAATCCCTCAGCAATTTACTTTTTGGCATTACACCTTTTAGCAGTTATTGTTGCTTTTATCCAAATCAACTGGAATAGGTTTGGTCAAATTGTATCACCAGATTCATGTTGGGGGTGCTTTGTGTCTGTTGTTCAACATTTGGGTGAGTAATTGAAGGAGACAATTTAGTATGTCTTCTTGACTTCATAAATCAATTAGCATCTCATCTCAAGTTCATAACTTACTATCTGTAAACGTTGTCCGAGACATCTTGAAAATTATGTGGCTGATCTAATATTTAGAGAATATGCGCGACAGTGAAATTCAATTCTACCGGAAAACTCTAATTTGCCGTAACTTATAAGGATAAATTTCATCCCATTATGTCCTCATATTTATGGCTGAATGTCTTTTATCAGTCAATGCTACAAGTTTGGAGAGGCCTCTGTTCTAATACCTATTTTATGTAATTTGGTTGATACAGTAGAGATTACGAGAAAGATGAAGACCTAGGAATTAAAATGCAATCTGTTGATAATTATTCTTACTAGCCATAGATGAGGAAACTCTGTAATAAAAACCTTGACTGTGGTTTTTTCATGAACTTTGCAATCTAATGTCATGCATCTGTAAGAAGGTGCAATTTAAGTCCAGTGTTGATGCCTTATAGGAGGCAGACCACTAAGGAGCCAAGGTAATAGAAAGTTAGTGAGATTCTGATTGTCGTGGTAATGTGGGCTAGTGTTGTAACCGTTGATTATTGATACATACTTTACGTAGGTATGGCTTAATGGCTTTGCAAGAGCAAGGCAGCATCAAGAAGAGGTTGCTTAGGACTTTTTTTGGTTTGTCAAATATCCTAGGGTCAATATTAAGAGGTTCAACATGTTGAAACCATGAAAGTTTTGCGCAATCTTGCTTTGCCTACATAGCCCAGACACCTAGCTGGAATTCATCCTGGTAGTGCTCTATGGTTTTAGGTACATGTCAATTAACTACCCTCGAGTGCTTTTGAGGAACTCCAGATGTTAGATGATACATATGGTATACTGCAAATCTGTTAGTCATGCAAAGCTATACAAATCATCTTGCATCAAGTGGGCTTCTATCTGACCAAAAAATATTCTTTGGTGCATTAGCAGCATTAGTTCTTAAGCTAACAGATATCCTGTTACAAGTTATCTAATGCTGTTAAGCTAACAAATATCCTGTTACATGTTATCTTAAATTTGGTTTCTCCCTCTTGATAATGGATTCGTGATTTTGGCTTGGTTGTAAGAAGAGTATATTCTTTTCCTTCGATGAAGTAATATTCCACAAAAGGGATAAGCTTTTGTAAGAAGAGTTAATAGTCTTTAAGTTTGTTTTTTTCCCTCCAACTGACAAGGTTGCTTGAATTTTCTTTTACCTGTCTGTCTTACATAATCATAGGTTCCCGACTGAGGATTGCTTTCTGTTTGGTGTTGCCTGCCGTCCAGCTTGTTGTGGGAATCAGCTACCCTTCATGGATTTCTCTGCCATTTTTTGTGGGCAGCTGTGTCGGCCTTGTAGATTGGTCTCTAAGTAGCAACTTTCTTGGTCTATTCAGGTGACTTATTCAGTGACAGTTCTCTTCTTTTTCCTCATTCCATTTACACAACATGCCTGCTCTTAATGAATCCAGTGCTTTGCAACTACATGGTTTTGAAGGTGGTGGAGGGCACTTCAGCTTTATGCAGGCTTCAACATTGTTCTGCTTTATGTGTATCAGCTTCCCGTAGACTTCCCTGAGATATCAAATTGGATAGCTGACTTCATTGGTTTATATAAAATATCCGCTTCTACTGAGTGGCCAAAGATTTGTTCTGGTCTTTCCCTTGTTCTTTTCTATATGATGGTATGTAGCTTCGAGTTCTTTGATCAAATGACTCCTTGGTTAAGATCAGTAACATAGTTCCTTGTTGAGGCAATTTGATTGTTTTGATCTCTGTCATGTGTTACATTTTTATCTTATTCGGGTTCAGCTATGTGTTTTTCTAGAAAAAACTTTATTTATAGCCTGTTTGTTGCGTTTTTTGGGAGTATTATGCCCTTACAAGGGTGACTTTTCTCAAGTTGTTGGGCCACTTGGAACGGAAGCACTTTCATTTAGTCATTTAATTGGAGAGATGTTAGATCATCTAGCCAATGACAATATTGTGATGCTTCAGTGGTTTTGTTGACCTTGAAGTTTCATTTGGACCATTTATCTCAGCTCTTTAACTAGCATAGGATGGATACGCACGATGTTTCCTGTGATGCATCAATATCGACCCAAAAATGTGGGTACATCAGAGTCATGCACAATGGATAGGACATGGAACATATTACAAAATTAAAGTTGCAGTAAGAGGTCAAAACATAATTGAGGCTGTGAATATATAAGAGCATCATGTGTACAGCAGATATTCACTCACAACAAGAATTAACTTAAGTCACGATCTGGTCCAACTTTGTTTGCTTTCTCATGATTGGAAACTGTTAGGTTGACAGTTAAACCATTTTTATTTGAATCGTTTGCAAAAACCCTGATTGTGTTTGCTTGTTTGAGTGCATTTGTTGCTCTCATGTGGTTATAAGTACTTTCCTTTGCACTGCAGCTATCCCATGTCAAATGTAATTTAGAGGAGATGGATCTCATTCTGTCATCAAATGAGAGTAGTTTGACAGAGCACCTTCTTCCTTCCAATTCATTTTTTATTCATGAGTCGAGGTACAGTTCCTTATTTGTTTTCTACCCAGTAAAGCTCTGTACTTTAAGTGATTACTTCTGCTTTTTATTGGTATAACAATCAAAATAGAACAATATCCGCATCTACGTGTTGCCTGAGCCTTTCTTCATGCATCTGTGATTTTTTTTTTTTTTGGGGGGGGGGGGGGGGGGGGTTATAGTGTATGATGAAATTTTACACTCTGCACCATATTTTCCCTCTTATTACTCTTTTAACAGTTCCTACTGCCTAATAGGCTTTTCTTGCAGTCGCATTATGCGTTCTCTGATGTTTTTGTGTTCTTCCCAGTAAGTTCCTTGGTGGGGTGGATGCTCCATGGGGTAATAGCAACTTAAGCAACCTCAATAATGGGTCATGCCTAATATATTTCTAATCTAATTAATCTTGGTCTTATTACAAGGTCTGTCAATTTTGCATCTGTTCAATCCAGGAGAATTGCATCTATCGTAGTTTATTGTTTAACTTCAGAGGTTCCTACATGAAATCACTAGATGGATAAAACATATTATATATTGTTGCAGCATGTGTTTGCTGTCGAGTTTAGATAGGTGAACTTTGAGTTATTATCACCTGCGCAAATCCATGATTCCCAAGGGAGTCTTTGCACCTAAAGTCGACATCAAATAATATTGACACTAGCGTAATTTCACATCTCATGTCAATTTTTTAAGTTGGATAATCTTAACCTTTAACTGCATCCAAAAGATTTTGGAAAAGGCATTCTAACCTGATCTCTCTGTTTCTTAAGTGGAATGCGAAGTGGAGATTGAAAACATACATGGCATTGAAAGTGATGGATGCTTCTTTGTAATAATCAAGCCGTGGGAGGGTAGTAGCTAACTTATAGAAGTGATAGTTGTAAACTAAATTTTTATGTTTGCATGCTTTATTATATAAGCTCTTGAATGACTTTGTCTCTACCTCCTTTAACTGGAGATCAAAGTCTTGCTGCTAGCGTTTGTCTAACTGTCTTTGAAGGAGCAGACAGTTTGAACTTTAGAATATTCTTATGCCACATTTGGCTTGAAATACCTTTATAATTGATGAATTACATTGTCAAATTACAGATCTGGCGTGAGACATACCAATGTGTTATTGAGGGGATCAGTTTTTCGAACCTTCAGTATCAATTTTTTCACATACGGTTTCCCGGTACACATTGCTAAAACTGCTATTTTATTGTGCTCTCAACTTGTCTCTTTGTGATAATACGCATGATAATTATCTTCATTCCTTTTTTTTTTATCTTTTAATATCAATTCTTAATGTTGACTAAATCCTCTTTAAGGAAAATCTTTGTTTATCCTACGCAATAGTGTTTCGTGTTTAACATAATCATTATAATTAGCTGTTCTTGGCTTTCTTTCGGATGGGAAATATGATAGGAAGGAAATCTACATTAGAATGGATGAGTTCTTTTTGTTTTTTCCAAGACTAATTTGCTTTTATCTTGCTGTCAATCTTGTAAAAGGTTATGTCTTTAATAATACTGACCAATTCAGCATTTTGTATGATGTATTTGCTGCTGATAAAATGGAGCTAATCAGTCACTATGCTGTGACTTTAATCTTTAACAGGGTTATCGTGCCACTTCTTCCATTAAATAGACTAAAATCATAAGAAATACATGTGCCGTCGATCCAGCAATCCTTTGCTGTCATTAAATTGATCAAATTGGATAAAAGATTTCATCTTTTCCCCGTTCTAGTTATGTATGGTCCTAACTTCCTATTCTGGCTTGAATCTCAATCCTTAAACTCACATGCTAAGTGGTTTTGGAAAGATTAAAATTTGATAGGAAAGAAATATTAATTAGAACGCTTTAAAGTGATAAAGTCAAACGTCTAGCATTCGACTGATGATCTACTCACTAGCGTTCCACTGATAGCCATTAGAGGCTTTATCTACATGATGGTTAGTCAATTCAGCTAAATAGGTAATTAAACCAAAAGCAGGTGGCATGTCTCCAAGTGAGGGTATTCCAGATCTACATCAACCATCTCTGTGATTGATTGTGGTTTTTTTCCAGAAGTAAACGTGATAATCGTTTGGTATACACTGACAATTCTGATGGCCAGTTGTCTTTGGAATAAGACAGGACTGCACAACTTACATTCCATATGGTGCCTGTCCAAAGTTGACAGTATTCAAAGTTCTCATTTGATATCATTATTCCAGGGATTCTTTTCACTGTAGAGGTGTCTGAGGCATGCCATGTGTGATTTTCTCTGAAGTCCATACCCTGCCTACAGTTTTCTATTTTCGAAATATGTGCGCGAGGGTTAAGCACTCAGGTGCTTGTGCACTTGTTTCTCAGTATTCTAGTTGAATATCTCTAAAACTTTGTCGTTGAACATGACAGGTCTCCTTATTTGCCCTCTCATTTTGGAGTTTCCATTTTGCCAGCATATGTGCCTTCGGCTTACTTGCATATGTTGGGTACATTGTTTATGCCTTCCCTTCTTTGTTTCGATTGCATCGATTAAATGGGCTTCTGCTGGTCTTCATTCTCCTATGGGCTGTGGCTACATACGTATTCAATGTAGCATTTGCCTTCTTGAAAGGGAAACTTGGGAAGGTAGCTCCCTATCTTGCATTAAGTTGTACATCCTCTTCTTAGAAGGTTCTAGTGATGTTAATTATTGATGCATGTTCAGGACATGGATATCTGGGAGATGGTTGGTTTATGGCATTATCCAGTTCCTGGATTCTTTCTTCTTGCTCAATTCTGTCTCGGAGTTTTAGTCGCCTTGGGAAATCTTGTGAACAACTCCGTTTTCCTCAGCTTATCTGATGAGTATGGGCGACATCCAAATGACGACTCTTATGGAGAAGGTAATTTTGGGAAGAGGTGGAGGAGTACTGTTATTTATTTCATCATGGAGATTGGCTACTCGTCCTTGCCGTATGATCATCATGTAATGTAATTGCTTTAGCTTGATATTTTACTTTTCCTTTGCGTGCATGAACCCTATGCATCGTTGTTCTTCCTGGTGTAGCCATTTTTGTTTTCAACATTCAATTTTTTACTAGCAACAGAGATGAATGTGAATTATGTGCCGTGGCATTTGAAAAGTCTGTAAAAGGTGGACCTTGTTTGTCACGTGTTGCAAAATACGGAAGCATCGGATATTAATGCTGTAAGTCGATAACCAGACAAGTTCATTACATTCTAGAGAGGAATACCTGCAGTTGTATGGCATATTTATTTTCAGTCAGGGGAGTATGTTCCTGAATGTTAATAAACCTCTAGATAAGCAGTTCGTAGTAAATTTCCTCAGCTAAATATTGTGTTGATATTATGTGTTTGGTGTGTTATTAAGAGTACACTTATCTTAGTTAGAAGATGCACATGAATAAACGTATCCTCGATTGTGATGGTTTAAAACACGAGAGATCGGAGAAAAATAGTCTAAGAATGTGTATTCCAGGAATATTTGGGTGGGGTCCAAAATTGAGGATATGATGATAGAAACACAAAAGCGACACTTAGTTGTGCAAGGATGACCTCAAGATTCTTCAATGAGAAGACATGACTTTATAGGAGGGGATATGTTGAAAGGATATGAAGATGAACCCTTTAGAATGAACAATTTTAGAAGGATCTTAAAGCACAAACAATGTTGAATATTGCGTAACCTTGTAAGATGATTCATTTACCCCACTCCAGGTAGAGGAAAAGGTCCTTATCTGATGTTGAGGAGACTTCATGTCGATCTTATGAATGATGAGCATGTTTATCTATCTGTCATGTTCTCATTTGTGAGTGCTACTTTGCGTGAAAACTGTTTTTGAGTCATGTAATGATCTTAACGCATAGCATCATGTCCGGGTGCAGTCAATATGGCGTCTTGTTGACAATTGCCTGGTCATGATTTCAGGGAAACTAGTATCTGATGTCGTTGTCACTGTTTTAATGAAAGTCTTGCACCGTCATAAATCTCGCCCCGTGATAAGGAACTTAATACAGCTTATCTACAAACTTTTGCGTCGGCATTCTGGCTGAGAATATTGCTTGTTAGAAATGTGATCCTGATTCGCCTAAAATGATGTCGATGGTCAAATTGAGTGCTTTAAGACTGATTAGGAAGCAAGAATGATGGTCAAATTGAGTGCTTTAAGACTGATTAGGAAGCAAGAATACTTCAATAAGTAAGATATTGAGTTTTAAACGCTATGGGATAAGGCGAAAAATGGGGTAATTTTGAGGATTGCTGGTTCATTTCTCTTATGTTGAAGTTCAGTGATCTACTTCAGTATTTTTTTTGTGCCTCCATTTTGCCTTAAAAAGGATCTAGTTTTATGATATTATAGCACCATTGATGTATGTGTTTGGGTAGTGGGGCATTGTGTATTAAATGAAGCCGGCATAACAATGCTATACTATTATTATTCCTCCATGTTGGACACAAGTACCTCAGTATTCCTGTTTTTATTTTGCCATGTCATGCTTAGCTACTCATTTCGATTTTCTAGACTGTTCTTGTTTAAGTCATGTATTGCTATTTAACATCTTGAAATGGGTATATCTTCCAGTCTGTCTTCTGAGGTTATCTCTTTTGAATACAGTAGAGGATACCAAAGTATTGATTGTGGCTACTGTTGCTTGGGGACTACGAAAATGCTCACGGGCTATCATGTTGGCTTTGATATTTCTGATAGCAATGAAACCTGGCTTCATCCATGCTGTCTATAGTAAGTAACTGCTTTATGCTTTTATATGCAATTTAATTGAGTTCTCACATCATCTAAACATCTTTCATTCCTCGGTCTCTTGGAATGCTTATTATGTGAGATATATTTCCAGAATCTCACTAATTCCTGCGTCTTTCTGATCTTTGCCTCAGTGATATTTTTTCTGATGTATCTATTGAGCCATGAGATTGGCAGAAAGATACGACAATCCCTGATTCTCCTTTGTGAGGCTCATTTTGCTCTGCTTTACATTCTTCGGATTGGTTTGATTTCTAGAACTTTAGAGGATACATCCTCATTGAGCATGCAAATTCTTTCCCAGTTAGGTATGCAAACCTTTCCAGCTTCACTTTTATACCTGTTCTTTCTTCTAAGTTGCCAGTTATCAGATTGGTCTATATTCTGTTGCAAGAGTCTGATTTTGTTGTTCTTTTGTTTTGGTGGGTTTGGCTGGGTAAATTGCTGCAGGTCTTCTGGATCGTGACAGTTCCTGGGACTTCCTAGAAATTGCTCTGCTTACTTGCTTCTGTGCAATCCATAATCATGGTTTCGATATGCTATTTTCCTTCTCAGCGGTTGTGCAACATTCGCCTAGCACCCCAATTGGATTTGGGATTTTGAAAGCTGGTCTGAGCAAATCAGTTTTGCTGTCTGTGTATGCTTCTCGAAACACTAGATGCACCCAAGGAAACGCTTCCTCTGGTATACTTTGTCTCATTTACTTTCAGCAAGAATGGAGTTCAAGTTTACTTTTTGACACATTCAAGAGCACTCTGAAAGTGTAGTCTCCCTTAGAAATTGTCAGGACAACTGTTAAATGGAGTAATTTTTTCAAGTGCAGTGATAATTGTATATTGTATTTCTCCTCGAGTTTATTCTTATGTAGACTTCTGGAGACCATGCAGTTGTACTACGTGTAGAGCAGTATCAGGAATTTGAACAGCACACTTTCTTGTGCACCGCCATAACGAAGATGAATGGGGATAGTTAAATTCTGGATCTAATATCAAGCCCACCATCTCCGCCAAAATCCCTCACACCCCAGCACATCCCTTATTTACCCCATGGAGTTTCTGCATGAAAATTGATTATCCACTAGTTTAATAGCACGCGAGTAATGACTGGACTTTTTCTATTTAGATATGGTGGTGGACTTTTGACTAGTTATGCACTGCACTGTTCAGGATGCGGGAATGGTTTTGTTTACTGTTTTTCTAATTTATACAACAGGTATTTATAGTTTGTACCTCTAAAATGTAATTTCCTTTCAATTTCCAGAGAGAAGGATCGCATTGTTTCTCGGTGCAATTGGGCAGAAGTTTCTATCTGTATATCGCTCGTGTGGCACGTATATTGCTTTTTTGACAATCCTCCTAACAGTTTACTTGGTGACACCCAACTACATATCGTTTGGCTACATTTTGCTCCTCCTATGTTGGATTATAGGAAGACAACTTGTTGAAAGGACAAGAAGACACCTTTGGTTTCCGTTAAAAGCATATGCAATCACTGTGTTTATCTTCATATACAGCTTGAGCAATTTCTCCACCTTTGAGATGTGGATGTCAGGGTTGATCGATCTTCAGTTTTACTTGGCCTACAACTCAGAAGCTTCGCTATTGCAGAATATTTGGCAGTCTCTTGCAATCCTGATTGTGATGCAGCTTTACAGCTATGAGAGGAGACAGAGCAAGTATATCCAATCTGATGACTCCAAACTTATGGAATCTGGAGCACTCGGATTTATGAAGAGGCTCCTCATTTGGCACAGTGACAAGATAGTGTATATAGCAGTGTTCTATGCATCTTTGTCACCAATTAGTCTCTTTGGCTTCCTTTATCTGCTTGGTCTTGTCATATGTTCCATTTTACCTAAAGCATCTCGAATCCCATCGAAGTTATTCCTTCTTTATACAGGCATTCTGGTGATGACAGAGTATCTCTTTCAGATGTTGGGTGCCCAGGCAGGAATGTTTCCTGGACAAAAGAACTTTAGTTTAGCCAATTTCTTGGGTTTTAAGTTATTTCAGTCAGGCTTTTGGGGTCTAGAATTGGGTTTACGGGGAAAAGTGCTGGTGATATCTGCTTGTACCCTTCAATACAATGTCTTCCGTTGGTTGCAAAAGGTGCCAACTCACTTTTTGAGCAAAGATCACACCGACGAACCTTGCCCTTTGTTTGTATCAGCAGAAGAGGTGTTTACGGATATTTCTAATTCAAATGGGGAAAGCAAGCCACCTGCAGATTCTCCTGCAATTCCTTGTGAAGCGGAGGGCGTGAGAATCAATTTTTCTTCCTCATCCTCCAGTTTGTCTCAAGCATCAAATAATATACCCAAAGCAGGAGGCTCGGGGGGTGGCAGTGCTAGAAAATATTCCTTCGGATATATCTGGGGAAGCACCAACGAAAGCCACAAATGGAACAAGAAAAGGATTATCACCATGAGAAGGGAGAGATTTGAAACACAGAAGACAATCTTCATAGTCTATATAAAGTTCTGGATGGAGAACTTGTTTAACCTCTTCGGCCTCGAGATAAACATGGTGGCCTTGCTCCTTGCCTGCTTTGCTTTGTTAAATGCCATTTCTATGCTATATATTGCACTTCTTGCTGCTTGCATACTTCTAAATCGCAATGTCATTCGCAAATTATGGCCGGCACTTGTCCTTTTGCTTGCTTCCATTCTTGTCCTTGAATACTTTGTCATTTGGAAGAGCACACTGTTTGCCAATCCACAGACATCAAGCGAGGCTGAGGTACATTGCAACGATTGCTCGCAAAGTTCAAGCTCACATTTACATTATTGTGAAAGTTGTTGGTTAGGTAAGGCCTCTTAGTAGTTTAATACTTTCTCCAGTTGAGAGTTTCTCTCCGTTATCGCATGAGAGCACTCTTAATACTGAAGAAGCTCGTTAGAGGCGCATCAACTCATCATAGTTTATATCGATCTTGATCTTTTCCAGATGTCTCTTTGCTTACATGTTTATCAGTAATTTCACTGCTTTCCTCTTTGTTCATTAGTTCTATGGGAGTGTTTTCTCAAATCCGCGATATATGCACAACTTTGATGCAGGTCTTACCATTGATGATTCTCGTGTCCTGATCAGTTACTTCATCGTCTTCATGCTTGCTGGTTTAAAACTTCGTGCCGATCACAGGTCCAGCTTTTCAGGGTCATATACGTACAGGGAAGTGATGTCTCAACGCAAAAACATATTTGTATGGAGAGACCTTTCATTTGAAACTAAGAGCATGTGGACAGTTCTTGACTACCTGAGGCTATATTGTTATTGCCATTTGTTGGATCTTGTGCTTGCTTTAGTTTTAATTACCGGGACCCTGGAGTATGATATCTTGCATCTTGGATATCTTGCCTTTGCTCTGGTTTTCTTTCGGATGAGACTCACAATATTGAAGAAGAGAAACAGGATTTTCAAGTTCTTGCGGATGTACAACTTTGCAGTTATTGTTCTATCTCTTGCATATCAATCTCCTTTTGTTGGAGATTTTTGTGCCAAAAAATGCAAGACAGTCAATTATATATTTGAGGTGATTGGTTTTCACAAGTACGATTATGGTTTCCGCATCACCGCAAGATCTGCACTGGTTGAGATCATTATCTTCATTCTTGTGTCAGTGCAATCATATATGTTTTCTTCCCAAGAATTTGACTATGTCTTCCGATATCTTGAAGCAGAGCAAATTGGTACCATCGTAAGTGAACAAGAGAAGAAAGCTGCATGGAAGACTGCTCAGCTACAGTATATTCGTGAATCTGAGGAAAAGAAACGCCAGAGAAACATGCAAGTGGAGAAAATGAAATCTGAGATGCTCAACCTGCAAATTCAACTTCATAGTGGAATCTCCACTGCAAACTGTGACAGCACTTCTCCAAGTAGCGAAGGGCTCCGGAGGAGAAGGAGCTCTTTAATTTCAAATAAAGATTCTGGGATGTGGGATAAAGAGAATAGGTTGCTGCGAAGACAAGATCATGCTGTCAGCGAGGAGTCTGTATTTCCTTTTGAATTTTATGATTCTCCTGCTAGTATGAATGCTGAAAGTCCTCATGTAATGAATTCAGCAGATCATTCATTTGAGTTTTCCCATTGCGAGATCACTGAGGTCGAGGAGGATGGCGGAGGTTCTTTATATGGTTCAGATAAGAAAGAGAAAGTCAGAGGTCAAGCTAAGGATAACCCTATAGTTTCTGCTGTACAGCTTTTAGGAGATGGTGTTTCCCAGGTCCAATCTATCGGAAACCAGGCGGTTAGTTCTCTCGTTACCTTCCTGAACATCAAGCCAGAAGATATGGATGCCAATGAACCCGCAGCACAAGAAGATGGGAAGTATGAAGAGATGGAAAGCCAAAACCTGGGATTTACGGATTTGAATCGTTCTTCATCTCTGCAATCTGATAAGAGTGCCGATGCCGCAAGTCTCCAACTAGGGAGGATATTATTTCATATATGGTCCCAGATGCAGTCCAATAACGATATCGTGTGTTACTGTTGCTTTGTTCTGGTCTTCCTGTGGAACTTCAGCCTGCTGTCAATGGGGTATCTTGCTGCACTCTTTCTGTATGCCCTTTGTGTAAATACCGGTCCCACTTATATTTTCTGGGTCATAATGTTGATCTACACAGAACTTTATATTTTACTTCAGTATCTTTACCAAATTATTGTCCACCACCATATCTGGACTGCTGATTCGGGCCTCCTTCATGAGTTGGGATTTCCTGAACATAAAATGACATCTTTCTTTGTTATTGGGATACTGCCGCTATTTCTTGTCTACCTATTTACCCTTATACAGAGCTCAATAACTGCAAAGGATGGTGAATGGACGTCGTCCACTGAAGTAAATTGCCGTAGAGTGAATGCTCTGTGCAGAAAAGAGGTCCTGGTCAGGGATAGCTTGAGCAAGAAAGCTGAAGAGCTGCTATGGCACATGATAAACATGGTTAAAATGACGATCAGAAACTTCTTTTGGTACTGGAAGTCGCTGATACGGGGAGCAGAATCTCCACCTTACTTTGTTCAGGTGCCCATGGATGTTGGTTCGTGGCCTGATGATGGGATTCAGCCAGAAAGAATAGAATCTGGAATAAACCAATTGCTGAGAATTGTTCACAATGAGAGATGCACAGATAGAAATCCTAATCTTTGCCCATTTTCCAGTAGGGTTCACGTTCAAAGCATTGAAAGAAGCGAAGAAAAGACGAATATAGCTTTGGCGGTTTTTGAGGTGACATATGCCTCACCTCCGACCGGGTGTGCTTCAGCGGAATGGTACAGGTCATTAACTCCTGCAAGTGATGTAGCAAAAGAGATCATGATTGCACAGCAATCTGGATTTGTTGAAGAAATGGGATTCCCTTATAGCATACTTTCTGTAATAGGAGGTGGCAAAAGAGAAATTGATCTGTATGCCTACATTTTTGGTGCAGATCTGACTGTTTTCTTTTTGGTGGCTATTTTTTATCAATCTGTTATAAAAAATAAAAGTGAGTTTCTTGATGTATCTCAGCTCGAAGATCAATTTCCAAAGGAATTTGTCTTTATACTGATGGTAAGTCATTCTTTAACCACTCTGTAGGTTTTCTTTCCAGTGACGATTGTGTCTATTCCAAAGGATTTCAAGTAGATGTTTATACTCAGCTTGAATGTATCAACCGTACACACTCACCAATCTGTTTGGTCGTTTGTGAATGTCTTTTTGTAGATTGGAGATTTGAAGACTTTAAAAATCTACCTAAAATCTGAAGTTCTGTGCTCTAGAATGGCCTAAATGTTTTTCTTCAATTATCTGCTAGTTAGATGGCTAATAATGTTATTTACTGGTATATGAAGTCTGTTCTGACTTCTGAGTATTCTTTGCCTGCTTAGCACAGTCAGTTGAAGTTGTGACACTTCAGTCATTATATTCTTGCATTCTTCTTGGCTTGACTTGTCAATTTACTTCTTACTGCATTACATTCTATCTTGCAGATAATCTTCTTCATGATCGTGGTTGACCGCATAATTTACCTTTGTTCATATGCAGTGGGGAAAGTGGTCTTTTATCTTTTTAGTCTCATTCTGTTCACATACTCAGTAACTGAGTATGCCTGGCGCTTGGGGCCTTCCCAGCAACAAGCTGGAGTTTTAGCTCTCTGTGCTATATATGTAGCAAAAGCTGTTTCTTTGTCACTGCAAGCCATACAAGTACGCTATGGCATTCCTCATCAAAGCACCTTGTATCGACAGTTTTTGACCAGTCGAGTCTCTCGGGTCAATTACTTAGGCTATCGGCTGTACCGTGCTTTGCCATTCCTTTATGAGTTAAGATGTGTGCTGGACTGGTCATGCACAACCACGTCCTTGACTATGTACGACTGGCTAAAGGTGAGTCTTTCTCCCTTCACGCCCCCACTCCCTTCCTTTCCCTGAGAAACAAAAGGGCACCTGAGTGTGTCCTAATTCTGATCTTGTTGCTTGAGCTAATTTCTTTTGTTTTGAGTAGTGACGTGCATAAATTCCGTGCCCTTATCTTAGTCTCAGGTAACTTGGATCAAATTAAGCTCACTCAATGATATAGAAAACAAAAGGAGCACCTGATTGTTCTTCGGAAAGAAGAAATTTTATAATTACAATACCTGGGTGCTTGATTATCAATCTCACCATGTGTACTGCATTGCGAGACTTTTTACGTAGCTATAGAATCTCATTACTTGGCGAATCATGTTGTGATACCTCAGAACATAGTGTAGTGAACTTCTAATGGCAGTTGACTTTAGATAGTGGAATAAAATGACAAGTTTTGCGTTGTCCTTTTTCACTAATGCCAGTTTTCTGTTGTCTCTATTATTTTCTTTTAACAGTGGCTATTGGTTCTAGGATTTGAGGTACAATTACATAGCCTGGACTTCACTTGAGTGGCCAACTCTTGATATGAACAAGACATCCCTTGACAAGTTGATGAAGCTTGCATACTCTTGCTTCACCATCTTTTAGTTCTTCCATCCGTATAGAACCTCCAATTTAAGGATGATTAAGCTGATATTTAGCTTTGGTAGAGGCTGCATGAACACCTTTTAGGTGTCTTAGTTGGATCTATAGGACCCCAAGATCACTCTAGAGAGTACAAGAATGGAATGTAAAGCATTTCTTCCGCTGTCGCCTTCTTCTTCTTCCCCTTTTCCTCGAGGTTGAACTTAAACTCTTTGATTCACATTTTATTTCATTCGTGATGGCTAGCTCAAGTTCTTTTCCCGCCCCACCATAGTTTTGCCATATCTGGTAGTGTTCTAGACGAGCCTTTAAGATCTGCTGCCATAGGATGACCCCTTTGTCTTATTCTCTTCTTTTACCAATTTTCCATCGTCCACATAGTTGAGAAGTGAGAACAACATAAAGGAATATAATCATGGGGGCTTTGCTGTTAATTGAATTATCTTCTGGATTTATCATTTATTTATGTGATTGTAGTAAAGGGGGGAATGTCATGAAGATAACAACCATGAAATCATCTGTAGACACATTTAAGGATTTCAAACAGAACAATTGGATGTTTATGTGCTAATGGTGATAATTGTGGTATTGAATACATCTTCTTTCTTCAGGGAGTAAATTTTATCCAGTGCCTCTTGCCGCATTATAATCTGAGAACTCTTTTACTATTGACAGACAATGTTGTTGCTCTGTGGTTTTAGTTCTCTTCTTTCCATATAATGCGAAAGTATCTTTGTTTCAAAATCTAATGATGATTAACATAATTACTGCTGAGGCTATTCAATGGACTTTGCATGTGTGTATGGTGCATAGACTGATTCAATGCCTTCTCTCTTAGTTGGAGGACATTTATGCGAGCCTGTACCTGGTCAAGTGTGATGCAGTCTTAAATAGAGCCAAGCACAAACAAGGAGAGAAACAGACCAAAATGACCAAATGTTGCAGTGGCATCTGTCTATTTTTCATATTGATATGTGTTATCTGGGCCCCGATGCTGGTAAGACATCAGAAGCTTGTTAACTCTACGTGAAGTTATTTACCTTACAGTTCTCGTAATATACATTCACAACTTGTCAGTAGAAGGCTCATTAGACTGTTGTAGATGAAGTACACTCGAGTGACTTTCCCCCTTGCCTTTGTCAGATGTACAGCAGTGGTAACCCGACTAATATTGCAAATCCCATCAAAGATGCCAGCGTTCAGATTGATATCAAGACCATCCGTGGAAGGTTAACTTTGTATCAAACCACTCTATGCGAGAAGCTCCAATGGTACGAGCTCAACACTGATGTTGATCTAGATCCTGAAGGTTACTTGGATACCTTTGATAAGAATGATATCCAGTTGATATGCTGCCAAGCTGATGCAAGTGAGTTGTGGCTTGTCCCCAATGTGGTTCAGTCTGGATTTTCCAAGTCCCTTGAACATGATGTGGACATGGGTATATCGTTTACCTGGGTACTTACTAGGAACCGACCCAAAGGAAAGGAACTTGTCAAGTATGAGAGACCTGTCGATCATCAGGATCTTCCAAATAGAGCAAATATCCAAAAGGTCCTCAATGGCTCCAGCAACAGCTTTAGGATATATAATATCTATCCAAGGTACTTCCGTGTCACAGGTTCCGGCGAAGTCAGACCTCTTGAACAGGAGGTAAGTTGGTTAGTCAGTCATTGGTCAGTTGTTTACCTACAGACTATTTCTCTCTCTCTCTCTCTCGCGCGCGCGCGCGCGCAAAATCACAACCAGAAACTGCAACAAACCACAGACAGTACATGCCTATATCTGTGTGCAATCATCCCGTCATTGAATGTGTCAAGAGCGCATTATGCATGGTTCATCTGCGCTCCATATATGATATCTTTCCAACTATTACGTCATAAGGTGTATAATTTATTTTCTGACTAACTGAATAAAATTAGGACACATGTAAGAAATTAGCTGGACGTGTGCTTTAGTGTTAATTTAAGAATATTCACACAAAAAGAATATTTATTATGGCTTTATGCAAGTTGATTGTGCAATTTTACTTTATTTTACGGCAATTGAATGTGAGAATGGTGCAGGCGACTCCAGCTTAAAGAAAAATTTGCTTGTAAACTGATACTTTTGATGGTTCAGACCCATTCTGTTCTTGCATTGTTCTATATTCAAAAGCTTGAGTTATTAGAGAGAGCCATGATCATGCATGGGCTAACATATTGGTTATAGCCCAAAAATGTGGAAGTTGTTCTAGAATAGAAAGGAAATATGGGGGTAGATGTATAATTACATCCCTCTAGGATATGACACTAAGATTCATGGGACACCAGCCATTGTATATACAATCTTTCGCTGATTGATAAATGCATGGTTTCACATAGGAGAACTCTGGAAATCTTAAAGTGCATACCACATCATGTAGCTTGAATTTTGTGTAAAATGAAATGGGTCATGGCAGCCTTTTTCTCTTTCACTTCTGGCTTTGGGTAATGGCAAATTCTTTGTCAAAAAAATGAGGGGAAAAAAAAATCTTACATGAACTACTTCTTGAATGGGAGATGTGATTGAAAGAGTTTCTCTTCATTACATGTACTCATTTTTCTTTAGCAAATTTCATCAAAAATTTGCGGCTTGAGTTTTTCCCAAGCAATGGTGGGAGAAACATGGAACCGATATAGTTGACATGTGTAGCTCATGATGCCTCCACTCCATGTATTGCTCAAAATAAAAGAACTGAACCCATCAGGATCAAATTAACAAATTTACAAAGATGTGCTCAATCATATCACGAAGTTAGATGAAATGAAAGAGGCAAGCCCATCCTTTCTCGAATTTTAACTAGGTAGTGGACTCGATTACTGCAGTAATTGGCCAACATAGTTGCAACCTCAATTATTTGTGCCAATGGTGGTTGTGTTAGGATTAAAACTGATGATGTGAGACATGGCAACCAGGAAAGCTTATACATCTTTATTCTCCTCTTTGGGCTTGTACTTGCATACTGATTTGAATTTCAAAGACAACTGATGCACCATAAATTATCAGGTTAATGCAGTTAGCGCAGACCTTGTCCTGAATCGTGCTGAACGGCAGTGGTGGTCCTTCCATGATATAAATTCATCAGATGTCAGTGGATGTGGAGGATTGAAGGGACCAATGGCAATTATAGTGTCTGAAGAAACACCCCCCCGTAAGTCATAAAAGTATAGATTGTTTTCACTAGTGAAGCAGAGAACTATCATGATATTGCTTGACAATTGCAGCTGACTAATTTCTTGAATATATGTTTCAGAGGGCATCCTTGGTGACACGCTTAGCAAGTTCAGCATCTGGGGCCTCTATATTACTTTTGTGCTGGCTGTCGGTCGCTTTATCAGACTTCAGTGTGCTGACTTGAGAATGAGAATACCCTATGAAAATCTACCTTCCTGCGACAGGTAGTAGATTTCCATTTTGCCTTCTTTCTATTTTCTCATCACCTTAATCCCCATATATGCTGATAACATTCTGCGGTATGATGGATGTCGGTTGTCATTATTTTATTTAAGAGTACATTATTTCACTCCGTAAAACTGTGAATGAGTTCGAAATGAACTTCCCTTATGAAATAATGCTACTCTTGCATAACTAGGGTCCAGATGTATATTGGTGTGTTTTCGCTCCAACCTTGCATTGTGAATGTCAGCGTTAAGAGCAATGGTCTAAATTTTAGAAGCAGATTTTTTTTCTTTTTTTGAATGGCCAATAAATCAATTGCTTTAAGAGGGCACTGTTCTCGAAAATAATGTGTGAAGACAAATTGAATCTTACTTTTGAAGAATACTTATGCATTGTAGGTTTCGCAAATTTACAGTCCGTCTTAGTTGAGGTTTATTTTTGTTTGAGACAAGGAAATACGTGTCCAAGTCTAATCTTTTATCGGCTTTTCAAATAGCAATGCAGTATTTGGTAGAGTGCCAGTTCCATATGTATATACTTTTTCCTTTCTCCGTTTATTGTCCCTGAAGAAAACAAAAAGATGGATGAGGTGTTGTTTCCTTTAGCCAAAGCAAAAGGCCTTGTCTAAATTTTCCAAAATCAATATATTAAGGACGGGGCTATTTCCACACCATTTTTGGCTAAAATACACCCTTTCTAGTTAACTGACCAAATCATCCTCTAAACAGAAATTACTCTTCATAGTTACTTTATCTAGTGCAAATTCATAACTGACTGATTGTCACTTTACTAGTTTAGTTTACTAAAAAGATTTTCGTTTTGTACTCTTTGAACCTAGAAGAGAAGGAAATTTTATTTATTCACTGAAAGGAGGAACAACCCATCGAAAGAAGAATATATAGAGAGAAATCAAATTCAGAATGTAAATTTTTTGTTATGTGTAATCTTGAAAACATAGTAACACCTGCGAGAATAATGCTCAAGATTTGGTGGAAATGAGCCGATTCGAAGATGAATAAGACATCATCATTGAGAGCTAGCAAGGAGGTTCGTTGTTCTGCCTTTTTCGTGTTTCTAGTTTGACTTTGGTTGAATTCATGTGCACAAGAAGTAAAGCTAAATAGCCCGATTCGGAATACAATAGAGAATGCGGTGATCTGATTCTCCGTGATAGTGCCGATGACATGAAAATGATTATTCAACTTGGATTACATGGTATGCACACTAGAGAGAGAATTATATGTGAGACAGATTTAACAAATATTTGTTTTATTTAAAGGGTAATTTGGTCAATTAATTTTAAAATGGTGGTTTTAGCCAAAAAGGGCGTTAAAAAAGCCTACACCCAAATTATAATTTAACTTTTAAACGTTTTGAAGAACTTTAAGGTGACTAGAGATATTGACATTTATATAGTTTAAAATATTTGAGGTGCTTAACACATTAAACAAAATTGAACTCTAAAAGTTAAAGAAAATGGCAAGCTGAAGTAAAAGCCACACCAAATTCCCACTGTTGTAGCAGTTCTCTTGAAAATGAAACTCTGGTATCGCAATGACTGGCAACCATTATGGTTGTGTTACCTTCACTCTAGATTTCTTTCAGTTCTCATTTGCCCAAATCTGGAAGTACTATTCTGGATTATCTAACTTCCCTATAGAAAAATTTTCATAAAAGATGTTGGATAAAGCATCTATCGGTATAGTGACAACACATATTAAGCAAGAGATATTTGGCTTGTGATAGGTTGATGGCAATTTGCGAGGATATATATGCTGCAAGAGCAGAAGATGAACTTGGAGTAGAGGAGGTCCTTTACTGGACATTAGTGAAGATTTACCGGTCCCCACACATGCTTCTTGAGTACACCAAACCCGACTAGGTCATGCAAAACAGGATCCGAATCCTGATCTCATCCAAATTGGCAGTTTTGCGAGCATTCCGTCGAGAAGCTGACAACATGCTCCATGCGTTGGAGCTCATGAGCCCCAGGATCTGTGCTCTTTATATCCAGAGGACTTAGGTCTGTTACTTGATTAGACATAGGCCTTGCTCTTCTGATTCACATCGGTCTGTGTTCATTGTGGATTGTGCTTTTAATGCTAGCTCTCACAACGTATAAGCTGGGGACACTATGGCCACACCACAGGTTTTTCCAAGCAACTGAAGGTGACCTTCTTTCGCCTCTAGGCTTAGATGTACATACCCTGTTACTGCCCCATGTAAGTTGCTGAGTTGTTTGTACCGGAAGAGAAATATAGGTTCCTAGAAGGTGATATTTGGTATACCCTTGATAACATTCTTTGTTTGTAAATACTTTTGAACAAAGTTGGAAAAAAATAGGTTCTCTAATGTAAGGAAGCTTGTGAAATGGAATATCTTTGACTGTCCCAAAGACTTTTGTCTACTTATGTTGCAGATTGGACCTTCACGCTGTGCTTTGAGGAAGAAACATGCGATACCTACATCAGCGGAAACACAAGCTTTTATGATATTTTCTCGAGAAAGAAAGAAGTGGTGGGAAAATGGAGAGGTAAGATCAGCACTGTGCATTGGAAAGGAACAAGAGCTTTTCATATGCTTCCTATCTGCATGGATAAAGGAGGGAATGGAAGTTGAACCCTATAAGACATTTTGTCAACTAATCTAACTTTCTTCATAGCAAAGATACACGGATTAATAGTTTTCCACAAGATTATCTTTGGTCCATTTATTCCTCACAACAGGAACATGAGAAGTTTCCATCCAAGTAGAAGTTTTCGGATCAGTAGCTTAATTTCTTCCAAAGACCAATGCCTGCTTCGATAATGAAATTGACGGATGGATCGTGCTTTGAATTCGCAATTTGGTGCTGTTAGGTCTTCAATTTGTTTTAGTCAGTTCACGCTCTGGCCGAAAGGTGTCGCTAGTTCTTGCAAATCTGTATGGCCTTAATATTGACTATGTAAGATATAGACTGTATCTCGAGAACAAGATCTGTTCCCTTCCATGAGAGTGTTTTGTTTGAGTTTTCTGTTTCGGATGCTTCGGAATTCAAACGCAGCGAATCCAGTTGGCCGCAGTGTCATCTGATGAAGTGTTAATTGAAGTATAATGGAAGATGAGGTTTCATTTCCTTACTGAGATTGAGGTATGAATTTTTTTTTTTTTTTTCTCCGGTTTAAGTCGGCCAAAGACGGAGCACATGGAGTGTGAGCTCAGTAACAAATGGCTTGGAAACGAGCCAACACAAGTCCTCAAACTGATTCGGAAGCACCTTTCTTTTATCAATAAGAAAGGACCTGAGACAGAGGTCAAGGATCTCCACACACAAAAAACTGTACGTGGCTGGAGCTTTTGTTGTCTTAATTAGACCTCGAAGTCCCGGAGAAATTCAGACAAGAGGGGTTCTTTCCAACATGAAAAAAGAAAGTTCGAAACAACTCCAAACGCATACGACAACAGAGTTTACAGGTCGTTGCTATCTATAACGTTCCAAAGCTGCAAATCGCAAACAATAGCCAACTTTTTGGGCTAATTTTTTTCATATAAAGACATTTAATGAACTTTCAACATACAACACTTTAAAAAATCTCCGTATCATTTTGAACAAGAACATAGCAAGAGTGCACTCAATCACCGTTCCAAAATGACATGAAACTCTAGCATCAGTTGGTGTCGGCTCCAAATTCCGTCAAGCAACACGCTTACAGGAATACTCCTGCGAAAACTTTAAGCCAAATTTCTTAGTTTTGGCTTTGAATTAACAAGCTTCCTTTCCTGGAGTAACCTCTAACCGCATTTTGGAAGAAAATATTAACCCACAGGAACACACAAAGCACTTGCTCTCAAGACGTCCATATGTAAATTAGATTCAAGTGCATGCCAGGGAACAAACAGAGAGCCAAGCCTGGAGATCCCCCAAAAATTACCCCACCATGCTAATCACACGAACATACTACGTTAAACAACAGCTTTCCTAGGAACCGAGCGCACCCATCACCAACTGCTTATTCTTGATCTTTCATTGTTTTAGATTTCTTATTACTACCACTGCCACCTCCAGAAGCCCTCTTCTCAACATGCTCCGGAATGGTGTCTTCCACTATCTTGGGGCAGTGAAAACTGAATTCCGAGATGGACACACCTTTGTGTTCAGGATTTGCTTCCAAGAAAGCCGCTATTTCATTGCGGGTCCTCATTTTCTTCCCGGAAGGCGCGATGTAGTAAGCATCCAACTTGGTGAAATCTCTTCGCAGAACCAGGCTTCTCTTGAAACCTTCTGGAGTTTTTGGTATGTTTGGCTTGTCAATCACCCACGTTCTAGATGCATCCTTCTCTATATCTGCCGCATCCTTGCATGAAGTACCAGGTTTCCTGCTGCAAAAGAAGGGGTTACCCACGAAGTTACTTCTGATGTCTTCGTACTCTTCTTGTGAGCTGATCACCCTCCATTTGTGGCATTTCCCACATTGCACGGCATATATGTCGATTGAGCCACTTGCAGATGGTGATTTCTTAAAGTAACAAAAACAGAAAAACAGAAAAACAGAAAACTATCTCAGCATTCAATCAGCCCCAATATTCAACCCACACAACAAGATAATTATCCTTGACTCGCGGGTGATGTGATGGCAACAATAACTCTGTTTCATACAAGCAAAATGAAAATGGTAGAAACCATATAGATAGGTAAGTAATCGATTCCTTCTCCAACTAAAGCAAATATCACGGACAACATAAAGACGCAACAGATTGACCTCAAAACAGTAGAAGTGAAGCACAAGACAGTTTGCCTAACTACGCAACAATCCAATCCCCCATGGACCTGTGTGCAAAGCTCCAATTAACGAACATAGTATGGACACACGCAAAAGTTTCTTTACTAAGCTTAAAGATAATAACGGCACATCACCTTCATGTATCCCGTAAGACCATTAGATAAACTCAACACGGAAAATAAGGCACAATGACCGTGATGTCAACCCACATTTTGCTTTCGCGACTAAATGAGTAAATTCTTTCTCCACTCCAATCTCCCGCTGAACTTTCTCTACAGAAGAAATCACTAACTTACTCTTCCCATTAATCAAACTCAAACGACTCGTGAACACCACCCTAGTTAACAAAACTACAACGATTGAAATAGCTAAAACCAACAAATTATCCTCCATTCACACATTATCGTCTCCCTGAGAAAGACAGAACTGAAATGAAAACCGAAAGTGGAATATTTCCGGCAATAGCCACATTGACCTCGAGCAATTCTACCCATATCTGTAAACAGACAGACAGAACACGGAGACCACACTCCTAATCCCACAAAACACACAGAAAACTTCAGGTTCTTCCCCGAATTTCCGCCGCGATGAAACGGAGGAGCATGACCACTCGAAGCGGCGGAGAGACGAGACAAAAAGGGCACGAGTAACCTCAACCGTTCGGAGCACAATCAAAGCACAGTAAACAACACGAGAAGCGGAAAACACTGCGGGAAATCGATCAAGAACTACGATCCCGACGCTTTTACCTTAGAGGAGGGCTTAGGGTTTTCTTGGCTTTCCACCATCACCGCTCGCAATGGTCAAGCTCTCATTTCCACGCGTTCTCTCTTCCGCGGTCCTATAAATAGTGAATGGGCCGAACTGTGAGCGACGATACCGTCACACAGGGTAGGACGTAGCTCTGCCCTTTCGAGTGCTCCACCTCTTGACACGTGGAACCCTGTCACGTAGGACTTCGCGGGGTTCGTGACCGTCAGTGAACGACAGGCTGATCTCGGTCGTCCACATAAGTCGAGCGGGAATATTCCGTCATCGCCACACGTCACATTTTCAGCTGACATAAAATGAGATCATCGGTAATAAAATTATGGGGTCTTCCGAAATACTATATTAGTCTCATTTTCATTTTCAAGTAAATTCTCAAAATTAGCCGATGAGTAAACCAAATGTGCATTAGTAAACACATCTCAACATGCGCATCTCCTTTAACTTCAAAGTCTTTTCATCTTTGGATGTAAGACGAAAATTCAGTTGTCTGATTAGCTTTTAAAATTTACGGATCGTGTCATGACATTATATCTTAATTTATCCGATTAGGTTAGCCCAAAATCAAGACTAAACTTGATCACCTACAACCCGCACATGCATTCGGTTCCCTATAGGCATTGGTATATTGTCGCCTCTTGGAAGCGAAAACCACAAAATGCAAACCCTCTCAATAAGTTATTGCCAAAACAAGGTTCATTAAAATAATGTCAACGTTGTGTAACTTTAAATAAGATTATACTCTAGCTGTTATAGAGATCATAAACTAAAATATACTTAAACTGAACTATCGTTTTTTTTTTGGTAAAGTAAGTAATATATTAATCAACCAAAACGCGGATTACAGAATGAGACCCGACCACACAAACCTCGCACTCGTAGTGACATTAGGAAATGTCATGACGGGTGTAAGGGTGTCGTGGGTGAAAAACAAAGGAAATCGAGAGAGGGAGGGGGAGAAGCCCAAACATATACGAATGTAATGAAGAGGCCAAGACAGGCGGCCTAAAGGCAAAGATAGAGAAGACTGAACCAGCCGAGCCTCAATAAAAAAAATCGACAGAGAAATGCCCTAGCTTCCTTGCATCCTCCGGTTTCGAGGGGTGTCTTCCACATGTTTAAATGTCAAGGCATTGTCCTTGATAACCTTTTGGAGGTGCTTCTTAAGAGATGGCATGCAGAGGGTCTGATTTCGAAAGAGGATATGATTCCTTTTCGTCCAGATCATGTGACATAAAGCGCCGAATGAAAAGCGGGCAATAATCTGATGAAATTGTTGGCCACGAATAAGCTGCATAGCCCATTGGAGATTGTCGTGCCAACACCGATTATGCCAAGCCAAGTTACACTTGGCAGCCCAAAAGAGAGCAAGGGCACCCGTGGTATAGCATCCAAAAAAAAGGTGGTCAATAGAGTCCGATTGGCAACCACAAAACGCACACCTACGATCAGGAATTCTACAGTAGTTTAGCAATAATACCTGAGTTGGCAACCTATTGAGTGTAATAAGCCATAAGAGAAAAAGAATGCCGAGGGGCGATGCACCGGTCCCATATAAAGGAGTGCCAAGGCACAACTTGCTTTCTGCAACATATGATGTCCCAAGCACTAGCAATCGAGAAGATTCCTGAAGGATGACCCATCCATAAGAAACGATCACTGCTGTCTGGAGCAAGGGATGGGAGAGTCTCAGGCCAAGAGGCAATGGTGGCCGTGACATGAGAAGGGTGTAAAATTGTGGAGAGGAACTCAAAAACCGTAGCCTTCCGAGAAACTGAACTATTATTGCATCTATAAAAACCAAAAAGGTAAAAAGAATTAACGAAAAGACGGTATATTTTTTGTCGATTTAGGAAATTGATTGAAATGAAAATATGTATTAAAATTTGTACGATATCGTGATAACGAAAACCTATGAATGGTGCTAAAGGATCGATTTTTTTTTTTTTGACTTAGCTATAGAAAGTTAAGTACACATTTCGCAACATATTAGGGGAATCATGTGGCAACTTTCTCCCGTGCTTGATCAGACAAAAGGACTACATCGAATATTTACCAACAAATCAAAAGTATAAGTACAACCTTAAACATTTTCTATAAGATATATGAATCTGTTCTTGGTGTCATTGTGGGCCTCTCGGAGAGTGAGTAACTAGCCCACTACAATGTCCAAGTATTCACTTAGCCCATCCACATCTCTTCTTTATAGGGTTTGGGTTTGTCTACAATCTATACTTCCAATAAAGGGTCCAATAATTTCGAAAGAGCAAGACTAAAAGTTGTGCAAGCCCATCAACATGACTAAAGTACTTTTTGACAATTGAATGAAAAGGAGCTGCATTGGAAATACAATAAGATTAAGTTGTATGCGATTAGGGTGATGGTAATCTGTACTTAAATAAGCGAGTTATATTCGAAATCAAAAAAAGGTACGTCGCCTTACTTGGTAAATCAATTTCCCTATTTCTAGTATTTATTTTATGGAAAAAATTAGTCATTTAAATGGAAAGAATTCGTGGCTAAAGGAAAAATAGATCGATTTCCTCTCTCTTTTTTTTTTCTCGGGTTGGTCGTGCTCGTGCTATAGTTCCCAACAATTGTTAAGATTCAGCGCACAGTCACAACAAAAATAAAGAGTAGCGAGAAAGAGAAACAGAGACGCAAAAGTTTATCCCGATTTATCCAGCAGATGATTCAACTATAATTAGCACCTGACATCTCTTTATTACATCAGTCGATTACAAACGAAAAAGAGCATACATATCAATAGTTATTCATTGGCCAAAACTCAGACCACTAATAAAATATTGGCTCAAACTATAAAAGCTCTCTGACGGCTCTGGGACCCTGCCCCCGCGACCCTTGCCGAGGCGGCCCGCTCGGACCCCTATCCGCTCACCGGGGAGCGAAACCCCGTGCTTTCGTGTCGATAGGAGTATGAACCATACCTCAATAATAATGCTAATATAGCAATGTTCGACATACATGCGTGTGTTTATACATATACATATATGCGGAGATTCAGCTAGTTGATTCAGTGATCCCCATAGACAGTTGAATGCCTACTGGTAGATTTCAAGGCAAATTCTGTGTAAGGATTCTGATAGACATCTATCCTACACCGATTGCATTCAATTTTTTTTTTAAATGTTAAATGGCTGCACAATTTCTATAGCAAGTAAATTATTTTTCAATTAATGATCAACACAATTCTTTCGGATTATTTCACGTGCACTCATACTCATTGTACTGCTCCGGCACATCAAATTATTTTTACCTCCTTTTATTTATGGCCGTGGCAGATTTATGCAACACTGGTTTTAGGAATAATAATATGAGAAATTATGCAGCTGTAGCCACCAAATGCTCATTTGATCAATGTGTCCGCACGTTGCAAAACATTGAATGCGACCCCTCGCAACTATAGGTACCAGGGCATAGGGAAGCTCGTTTTACGCGAATTCAGCTTCGCGGCCGTTCTTTTTCATCGGGATTAATTGAACAAGGCGGCTAATCAGACATATGTGCTTCAAATTTGCATTTATTACATGTCCTAGATTTGTTCATAGGAGAATTACACATTACACGTATACTTTAAGGGTGTCAATAGTTTGGTTCAGGTCGGGTATTGGATGCATCACTTTTTCTCGCCCGACCCGCATAACCCCGAACAAAAAACGCTGGTTCGGTCCGAGTTAGGTTTGCAGGTTTTTGTTTTTGTTTTGTTTTTGTTTTTATCCCCTGCAATCTTACTCCTCCATAGGGTAGTGCAAACTTGTGACAAGCCGACAAAAGTGAACGTCATTATCTGCAATATTTTAGGGGTGAGCGGTTTCTGGGTCGGTTCATGTTCCATCTGGAATATGAAACGTACTTTGCATATCCTTGAACCCAGAACCTATCCCGTCACAGGTTCTAAGGTTGGGTTTTGGGCCTGCCTAGGTTTCACATCTATTTTTAATTGAATAATTACAGTGAATCATCACATCTAATGACTACCATTTTGCTACAATCCATCGACCACAACTCATGCTTAGACACACGAAGAATATGAAATATTAACAAAATAAAGATTTGACGGGGATGGAACTGCCGAAAAAGCTGACGACTTTCGGGTTGACAATCTCTAGCTTGCCCAATCGCCACGCATTGAAGCTCTCTTGAGCCTTCACGCAGCGGCGACGATGATGTCTGCTCCTCTCACTCGCAATAGCAACTAGAATTAGCCTTCACATTGCTACTGATGCCGCTCTTGTGGAAGGAAAAGAAGATTTGGAGGAGGCTTTGCAAGAACGAGTCCTGGGAGCAAAAAGCGAAGGGGGTTTTTTTTTTTTTTTCCCTAGATTTGGAAGCATAACTATCTGGGTTCGGTTCGGTTCCATTTGGATGCCCATATTTTTGTTTTCATGTTACTCCACTCGAAAATTTTGATTCGGGCCTTTTGACTAGGGGTGAGCATGATTTCAGGGTAGAATGAAAAACTGGTCCAATCTTAGGTTTTAGGGTATGCATGCTAGGTTCTAGATTACAAAAATTGGGGAACCGATTCTGATGGACAGTTCTAGGGGTTCCAGCTGTAACCCTATGCAAATTTTTATATTTTTCATATTTTTCTTGTTTTATATCTTTCGCGATCCTGCGGTTCTCCATAGCGTCCGATGATAAGTGTATAATCTGAAACCACTAGTTTGAGCTGCCATTTCCGGCAATTACCATGACTGAGACTTTTACTTTGTTAATATTTCATATTCTTCGTGTATCTAATACGAGTTGTGGTCAGCAGATTATAGCAGCAAATGGTAATCATTAGAAGTGATGATTCACTACAATCATTCAATTAAGATTACAGGTGGAACCTAGGTAGGCCGGACTCCGGAACCTGTGACGGGGTAGGTTCTATGGTGTAGATTCCAGGTGCTAAAAGTTAGAGAACCGGTTCTGACAGGTAAGTTCCAGAACCTAGACGGTGGGACCGATCCTGAATCCACTCACCCTTATCTATGACACCCCAACATACACTACGTCTTTACTCCGTACCCATGTTCATGCGAGAAAATCACACGGAGAGGAGGGCGATCGTAACGCAAGATTCCACGAGAAATTCTCGAGTTCTTCGAAAGAACGAGGGCCAGACTCGCGGGTGATCCATGTGATATGTGAGTTGAGCTCACTCTGCATTAAGAGCATGTAATACTCGCAGAAAATCAATCTATCTTAAGGACATCGGTCAACTTCCAAAAACCGATCATTTTTCTTTTCTCTTCCGAGACACAGCAAGAACAGATAATACTTATTAAAGATTTGAGATCCCTTCCCCCCTACTAATTAAATCATCCCCCAAGAAAATTAGTAATAGAGACAGGTCACTGAGATTTTGCATGGGAAATACCCAACAGCAGCATCAAACCATGCAGGTGGGACCATCCCTAAAAACACCCAAGAGCTGTCTGTCATCTAGCCAAATCATAGATAACCTAATCCTCCCTGCTCTATCATTTTCTTCTCTAATTAATCAATTAAATCCAGTCCTAATTTTTTGGACTATGTACGATTTTTATTGCATGATATATTTGTTGACTTTGTCAACCTCTTGACGTCTCACGTGCCATTTCTTTGTCACTTCATCAGCGCAGCCCATGATGTCATTTAGGTCCTTCTACTTTGCTCTAATTTTGATTCTCCTGGTTTTATGGACGAGATTATAGTCACCCGCATCACTCATTTCGATCCGGTTGGCGGTTTAAAACTCGATAGCAAAATCGACCGGATTCGTATCATATGAATATAGCTGTCGTCGTATGTATACTCGAATTTCAACAGCTTTGGTTATTTCGAATCAAATCTTGATTTTGAAAAACGGTTTTTGTATTTGTTAAAAGTTCTCCGATTTTTTTTTTTAGCCCGAATGCTGCATGTTTAACATGGTTATCTTAACCACTTGGGGTTACACCAGTGGCCAACCATCCCAGTTGGGAAGGGGAGGTGAGGAGTTCGATTCCCCACATTCTCAGAGGTTAGTGGTGGGGACACATGAATGAGGAAGCGAGGTTTCGCGCACACAGTGTGCCTTCTAAAATAGGATAGAACACGACAAAAAAAAACATTGTAAAAGGGGACGTTACTTTCAATTGAAGAGGCAAAAGCAAGATTAAAAAAAAAAGGGGAAATCATTCATTTGGGTTCACGCCTTTACACGAGCCATTCTAAAATGTAGGAATACTAAATTTTTTTGTGAGCTCGATACATCATAACCTTTTTGTTTATATCATAAGATGTCTGAACATGGAACTTGCTTAAAATAAAGAGACGTGATGAATCGTTCTATTCTAACATGAACTTGGTGGAGGGAAAAGTGTCTAAAAAGTCATAAATCTATTGCATTGGTGCCGATTAAGTCCAAAACTTTTTTTTTATGCCAATTCAGTCCTAAAATTTTTATTGGTGTCAATTCAGTCGTAAAAATTTTGCATTCGTATCAATTTTTTTCAATAAATTTTTTTTGGCACAAATGCAATTATTATTGTACCAATTTAGTCCTAAGACTTTTTGCATTTGTATCAATTGAGTCAATCCGGTCAACTTTGACCGAAAATAGCTGACGTGGACGTCGATTGTCCTATGCGGCACGGCTAGCGCTGACGAGGACATTTTTTCATATTATTTTAATTATTTTTAATTATTTTTAATTAAAATTATTAAATTTATTTAAAAAAATATTTAAAAATATCCATATCGGCGCCAACTGTTCCACATAGGACAACCCAGGCACACATCAGTGATTTTCGACAAAAATGACCTAATTGACTCAATTGGCACAAATGCCAAATGTTTAGGACTGAATTTGCACCAATTCAAAAGGTTTAGAACTGAATTGGTCAGTCACCAATAAAAGGTTTAGGACTGAATTGGCACCAATATAATAGATTTAGGACTTTTTTGACACACTTTCTCCTTGGTGGATCGAAGATATTTTTTGTTTTTGTTTTTGTTTTTGCTGTCTCACATAAGGAAAATGAAGAGAAGGCATGGCGATGGCCAGCATTTTGAAAATTGAACCAAACTTGTTGGGTTTAACTGAGCGGTGGCAGCATCATCGTCAATTCAACGTTTCT
Source organism: Lenwebbia sp. NSW1173648 (assembly GCA_029784005.1). Taxonomy (NCBI): domain Eukaryota; kingdom Viridiplantae; phylum Streptophyta; class Magnoliopsida; order Myrtales; family Myrtaceae; genus Lenwebbia; species Lenwebbia sp. NSW1173648. The sequence goes on from JARCGZ010000001.1 coordinate 36,100,917, forward strand.
CTAGTTAATTAGCCATAAACTTATCAAAATGGGTCATAAACCCAGTTTTTTAACTCATATATGATGGGCTGAATTATTATATGAATTAGTTTAATGGGTTATAAATGAGTTCAAACATAATATAAGTGTTAAATTGTCATAAATGAATCGTTAATGGGTCATACATGGGTTCACAACTTACTTAGACTCAACCCACCTCTATGATTCTCTCTTTATTCTCTCACGCCCTCATTCGAACTCGCGCTCACTCACTCTGGACCTCAGTTTGAGTATGAATTTTTCTAGATTTGATTAATTATAGAAGTGATTTTGAAATATAGATCGGATTGGATATGTGTCACTAGGTTTGCATTGCAATAAATGGGTCATAAACGGGGTTAAATGAGTATATTTTTTTGTTGGAGAAAAAAAAGTAGACTCATTTAACCCCGATCCACTCCTTTGACGAATCTGATTAATCATAACCGAGGTTAGAATCGATTCAGTCGCGTACTGTTTGAGTACCCCAATTCGATGACTCGGTCCCGCTTGGAAAAGACCGTACAGCGCATCGAACCTAACCTAACTTGCCATTTCAACCGGAAATCTCATTTGGCCCTAATAAAGAAAGGCGTGATCTTCTCAGCCATTAAAAAAAATTAAAATTAAAATTAAATAAATAAGAAAGAGGAGTTGAATTTTGGAAAATGCATGGGAGTTAAGTACGGCGGATTTCAGGTGACGTGGCGTTGAAAATAAGAAATTCATATTGCATGGACTGGAGTTGTTGGGGTCTTCTCCATTTCTTATTCCCGTTTTCCCCAAAACGACACTTCTGTGCTGTCCCACGAAACTCCCTCTCTCTCTCTCTAGTCTGGACTGTGGAGTAGTTGGCATCTCTCTCTCTCTCGCCCTACATCTCTGCCACGTGTCGGGATCCCATTTCTTGGAAGACCGGCCAAAGTTTCCCTCCTCCGTAAGACATTTTCATAAGATTAGCGATGCTGCGCCCACAATTATAAGGTTTTACGCAGTCGATTTCGACGTGATGTGATATATTAGAAGCTGATATTTTAAATAAATAATCCATAGTTTATGTCTTATATTTATATGATTGATATCTGTAAATCGCATGTTTGACGTTCCTCTAGTGAAAAAAAAAAAGAAGATGAAGGGAAGAAGGTAACCTCTTACTATAGGAATAACTTTACCACAAGTTGAATTCGTTGAAATCTCCGTCCAGACTGACTATTGAATGGCTCGTGTGTGCTAATCGATAAAGAGAGAGAGAGAGAGAGATGGCACGAGGATAGTGAAGTTGTTAGAGGTGGTGCGAGTTCAAAGAATGATCATAAACGTTGAGCGGCGATTATGACTAATCGAACAAGAGACAATAAAAGTAGTTGATTTATGGAAAATGACATAATATCGACGAAAATGCAAAGTAAAACGTTAGCACAATGTACTATACTTGTTGACACGTAGGATAATTTAACAGTGATTATCTGTAGTGGGCCGACGTCGAAAAAGTCGTAATCAAATTGTCGCGCAAATAAAAATAAGTATATCCTTCTTTTCTTCATTTTCTAATTAACTAGTTTCTACGGATTCTCCATTTATGGTTGGTCTTTTTCATCACATGTCATTAAATTTAAAACCATATAAAAACTTTTCCTTTTTCTCCTCGACACCAAGAGAGGCCCCACTAGGCCACTACCATAGTATAAACTAAAGGAGACTTACCCTCTAACACATGACACGCAAATAGTGCTAACTACTATCCTTTCATGCCCAACAACACACTAGCATAGCCAATGTAAAGACTCCTCCTCCCCCAACAAAAAATGCTCAGCCTCCTCCACGCCAAGCTCCGCCGTCTCTGCCACCGCCTCCGGTGGCCTCTCCGCCTCCGTCGCCGCCGCTCCTCCTCCGACTCCAAGGTCGTCGTCAAGCAATTCACCAAATCCCTTTCCAACCACGACGTCGCTGGCCCGCAACTGCCCGCCGCGAACGGATCCTCGTCCACCGTCCACCCGAATGACTCGAAGCTGCTGCCGCCGCCGAAGTCAATCCGCATCGCGACATTCAATGCCGCGCTCTTCTCCATGGCCCCTGCCGTCCCAAACCCGGAGAAATCGTCGAGCCTTGATTTCGACAGCGAGGGCGTCGTCGTCAATCTCCGCGCCAAGTCGGCCCATCTGGACCGTCCGAGGGGCATACTCAAGCAGTCTCCCCTGCACCCGATCAACGGCCAGGATAACCTGACGAAGCAGCAGAAGTTCGCCAGATCGAAGCTCCGGGTCTCCATCAACCTGCCGGACAACGAAATCTCTCTGCTCCGCAGCCGGAGGAATCTGAGCTTCACCGAATCGTCCGCCGCCGAACCTCCTCCTCCTTCTCATTCTCCTTCTCCTCACTCCTCGTCTTCGGCCTCGGCCTCGATCAGTCGAATCTTCAAAGGGAAAGCCCCGGCGACGGCGAGGGGGAGCTTCGAGAATGGCGGGGACGGCGGCTCCCACAACGGCCGGCAGGCGTACAGGAGCACGAGGACGGTGGTGGAGGTGCTGCGAGAGCTGGACGCGGACATAGTGGCGCTGCAGGACGTGAAGGCGGAGGAGGAGAGGGAGATGAAGCCGCTGTCGGAGCTGGCGGCTGCGCTGGGGATGAGCTACGCGTTCGCCGAGAGCTGGGCGCCGGAGTACGGGAACGCCGTCCTCTCCAGGTGGCCGATCAAGCAGTGGAAGGTCCAGAAGATCTTCGACGACACTGATTTCAGGTTCGTCATTTTGTTTACTGATCAATTCTTATTTATTTTGTTCACCACTTCTCTTGCTCTCATTTTCGTAATTATGGTGACGATGATATGTTCTTTTTCATTGAAGACATTTATTTATTGAGGAGTCCACTTCCGACAATTGAAATTTCACTGAAATTAAGGTTGATGTAATGACAATTCGTGACAACATGAACAAAAAATTGATAACCCTACATTGAAAAAGTTCTTCCTCTTCTTTAAATTATCAAGAACAAAGCTTGCCTTGCCATCAGAACTTGTGGATGGAAATTCCATGTTCCCTTTTTAGCCCTTTTTGTTTGGAATCATCTTGTTGTCCAAATTGATATGGGAAGAATTAAAAAAAAAACAATTGTTCATGAGAGAACCCCACCACCAAATTTCAAGAACTCCCAAAGATTTATTCTTCTACAGCCTGTTTGCCTTGGACATAATACAGAAAGCTCTCTGCAACAGCAATGGTGGGCCTGTCCAAGGTTCCCAGCACCAGCTGTGAGCAATGCCAGTCAGAATTAAAAATTCAATTCAATAAAAAAAAAAATTCCCATTTTCCCTTTCTAGGATTTAGACGTGGGTTCTCCAGAGAGTTGTTATCTGTCGATAATCCAATAAGAATTTACCAAAAAATAATGATAATATCTTCGATTTCATCTTTCTTCATTTTTGGTAGCATTTAGTGGGTGGACGAGGATTAGCTTTGAAGATATTCTCCATTAATTGCTGATACACTCGAAGAATGCTTAGGAAACTGCTAAAATCATTCTTATTTTAATGTCTATTCTGGCAAGTTGGGAAAATGAATGAAGGATAAGAACTTTATGTGTACATTAAATGAGGGGCGGGGTAGGGTCTGTGTAGGTAGGACAGTAACGTGGGGGGAGGATTTTTTACTTTATTTTATGCGTTTGCCAAATCAGATGCGTGACTCGAAGACGTACCAAGGACTACTCATCTGGGTAGCCTCGGAAGGTACATTTCTGAAATTGTGAGACAAACAAGATAGAATCAAGCAATTGCTCGTCATGGAGTCAATTTCTGAAAGTTCTTGTGTTCGATTGATCGAGCCGCAGTCATAAATAGTGAAGGGATTATGTGTTTTTGTCGCGCGGGGATTTGAAGGGTCGATAGTAATATGGTCGATCGACTAGTTGAATCGACCCGGAATTGAAGTGGGTGTGATCTCGAGGTGTTTGATTGCATAGGAATGTGCTGAAGGCAACAATAGAAGTGCCTCAAGTTGGGGAAGTGAACTTCCAGTGCACCCACCTGGATCATCTGGACGAGGACTGGCGGATGAAGCAGATCGGTGCCATCATCCACTCGACCGACTCCCCCCACATCTTGGCCGGCGGCCTCAACTCGCTCGACGAGACCGATTACTCGCAGGAGCGGTGGACCGACATCGTCAAGGTATGAACGTGCCCCTTTACATCAACTAAGTGTGCCTGTACACGCGAAACTCGACTACTGGATGATAGCCTAATCTTCACAATTGTGTTTGCTATAGTACTATGAGGAGATGGGAAAACCGACCCCAAAGGTTGAAGTCATGAGGTTTCTGAAGAACAAGCAGTACACAGATGCTAAGGACTTCGCTGGAGAATGCGAGTCTGTGGTCGTCATCGCCAAAGGACAGAGTAAGTACTCTCCTGTTCGCTTTCCCCTTTTTCAATTTTTCTTTTCGCTCTGTCGAATGGCTAATCTAAGGTGGTTTTCAAGCACGAAGCTCCTTTCGCTCGATGATCGCATGATCGGCCTGAATGGACGGAAATTCATAACATTTGATGCATGATGATCAGCTTGAATATCAACCTTTGTATGTGGAAATCTGTGGAACAAAGATTGAAGTCCAAAGTCTTTTTTCGAGTGACTACTGTCCGAACATGTAATCTGAACCAGTCTGTTTCTTCTATTTCAGGCGTGCAAGGGACATGCAAATACGGTACGAGGGTGGACTACATACTGGCGTCACCAGATTGCCCATACAAGTTCGTTCCCGGGTCGTATTCGGTCCTGTCATCGAAAGGGACATCGGATCACCACATCGTAAAGGTCGACGTAACGAAATGCGCAAACAACGCTCCCCGCGAAAGCAACAGCAACAACAGCAAAGTTGCCAAGAGAAGGCGACGGCAGCGTAAGCACCACCAGGCGGTTGTAAAGATCACAGGCACAGCTCCTCCTTCAAAGGGTATATGGAAAACGAACACATTAAGCAAAGTCCAATGATATTATACGCATTTCTTCTTCTTTTTCTTTCCACTCTTTTCTTGGCTGCTGCTGCTGCTATGGAGGCTTGAGTGATCTCGGGCATGCTTTCTTTCTTCAATCTCCCTGCAAATCTTCGATTCTTTGGCCTAATCACATCTGTATAGATTTCGACTCAGCAGAGTTGAATTCTTACGTTTCGATCAGGGATTGGAGCTGAGCGGTTCTGGCAAGTTCTTTTGACCATTTTATGCTTTTGTTTTGGCTTGTGATCTTAACTGCAAGATTCAGATTAGTTGTGTTGTTGAGGGCGACATCTTAAGTTGACTTTTGCTAAGTTTGAGGTTAGAGAGTGCGATGGTTGTATCTTAGGGGTAATTGGAAGATGAAAAGTTTTTAGATCAAAAGTCCTCAGAATAAAAATTGCAAATTTCGAAAATCGGGTATGTTGTGGATACAATGAAAAATTGTTGTCAGTATATAAATATATTTTATTTTAAGTGATACAAGCAATCAATTTTATGAGAATATATTTATAAAATATTTATTTTTCGTGAAACAAATGGGTTCTAAATTCTTTTAAGTGAAACAAAGTCACCCTTAAATAGTTATAATTATCACTTACCAAAGTTTTTTCTCAAGTTAATGGGTATCATAAGCGTAATGGGAGAGATTGAAATAAATTCTCCTTACAGTGCAAAATGTTGATTGATATATTCCGTTATTCAGCTTAAAATTCAAACGAATAATGATGCAAATGGTCCATGAACTTTGGCCCAATATGCAATGTTGTTTCTGAACTTTTAATTTTTCCAACGCGGTTTCTGAAGTTTTGGTAAATGTTCAATCTAGACCTTGAACTATATCGAAATATCCAGTGTTATCATATAGTCAATGGACTATATTCAAGTTCAGGAATAGCCCATTGACAACATCAAACGTTTTCATATGATTTAGGGAATAGATTGAACATTTACCAAAAGTGACCGCATTGAACAAATTAAAAACTCAGGGATGATATTGCACGTCAGGCTAAAGTTTAAGGTGTCATTTTTCCTAATTGAAAACCGCCTCTCCCTTGTTACAATTGGCATCTGCATGGTGGAGGACGCAAGTAACTCTCAATTGGCGTGTACTCTTCAATTGACCCTCATTGGTTATTTATACTATATATGTATATATGTATGAATATATAAAAATTCAATTATTTATTTCGACTTAGCTTGGGATCTCGATTTAGAAAATCCTAGGATCTAAAAGCATCAATATGTTTGACAGGTATGAATCCTCGGAACTTGCGACGCCTTACAAGTCTGCGACTCCGGACCTCGCCCAACATATGACAGCAAAAAATAAAAATAAGAAAATCATCAGAAGCATTGATATTTGATGACTGAACTACTTGTTTAAGGTTGTCTTAATAGGGTCAATGAAGCATCCAATGACGTTTTAGCTGCACATTTTCATTTTCCTTATAGTAATATAGTCACTGATTAGTTTATTCTGCAAGCATCTCCACACGAGATAATACCTTAATTGCTTTCTATATCGTCATTGAATATTAAGGAATGATTAGTCAATTCTTCAAGAGGAAAATCTCTCCACGGAAGTATCCTGAATTAGGGGTGACCATGGTTCCAGGATAGAACCTGTCCGGTTCCAGATTCTAAGGTATGTATGGTAGATTTTAGGTTCAAAAAATTGGAGAACCTGTTCTGACGGTTAGGTTCCAAGTTTCAGATAGGTGGAACCTGTAATGTAACCTGTAACCAGCTTTTGTGTTTTTCTTGGTATATCTCTTTGTGCGATCCTATGGTATTCCATGGCGTCTGACGATGAATACGTAATTTGGAACCACTAGTTCGAGATTCCATTTTCGGCGATATTTATGACTGAGACTTTTACTCTGGTAATGTTGCATATTTATTCACGTGTCTAAATATGAGTTGTAGTTAATGGATTACAATAGCAAATGGTGATAATTAAAGGTGACGATTTACTGCAATCGTTCAACTAAGAATACATATGGAACATGTATAGACCTCGAAACCGACCTTGGAACTTATGACATGGTAGGTTACAGGTTCCAAGGTATGCAAGGTAGATTCCAAGTTTCAAAAAATAAGGAATCTGTTCCGATGAGTATGTTCTATGTTCCAAGTGAAACCTGTACGGAATCTGTAACCGCTCACCCCTATCCTGAACTATCTCTCGCACAAATTCTGAAGATCTAGACATACAATACTGTATTTAGGTAGATCTGCCAAAATGGGTTATAGATTCATTTTTTTAACATAAATATGATGATTAGGTTTGTTATATGAGTTAGTTATATTCAGTAAATGAGTCATAAATGAGTTTAGAATGTGCAAAGCCCAAGATTATGTAGGTGTTAAATGAGTTTACAACTTATTGCACACAAAAAAAAAAAAGTTTACAACTTACTTAAACTCAATTTACCTCTATAACTCTCTCTTCATTTTTTCTTGCCCTTTCTCGATCTCGCGCTTACTCATTCTGCACTCTCACCTCAGTTTATGTATTAGTTTACCTAGATTTGGTTAAATATGGATATATTTTAGCAATATGGATCTGGTGAGGAATGTGTCACGAAATAGGTCAAGAGGGGTTAAATGAGTCTATTTGAGTCAAACCATTTCTACCATACCCACCCGTTTGGCAGGTCTAATTTTAGGGAATATTGGCTCTTTCTTTGTCATTAGTTTCGTAACTGCCCTTCACATTTTATGACAGTTTGAACAGGCAAAGTCCCAAACTTACGGAAACAACTCCATCCCAAAAGAGATGAAACTCAATATCTAGTTCTTCACATTTTATGATTTGTGTCCAGTGACATAGGCTCCTGTGCTGACAATCTAATTCGACAGTAAACTGAAACTAAAGTAGTCAGGTATTAACAAAAAGATAGCTGCATGCGAACGGTCTGCATGGACTCTTCGAGATCATGATATCCGTTGAAAAAACCAGTAACCACAGAGTTACACCCGAGCGGCATTGGGAACGCTCTGGAATAGCACAAAAACATCAATAACTAGTACCTGAAAAAGTGCATGCTCCAGGATAATCCCAAAGGCGAAAGTGGGACTGCTTGACCACCGACCTTCGCCCAGCCGCGACGAGGTCGGGGGCTGGGTGAGGGTGATAAGGTTAATAATATTGATGAACCATCGGAAGGTGCAATTATCAGCAATTCAAGAAGAGGTTTTGGTTTCTCACAAGGTGAAGAGCAACATGGAGAGAAGATTTTGGAAATCAAGAGGGAATCGTGGATAAATCGTGAGTGATATGTGGAGAAAAGATTTTGGAAATCAAGAGAAAATCGTGGGTAAATCGTGAGTGACATGTGGCATGGCTAATATAAATAGTAGTAGTATTATGGCTTTTAGTGAAGAACATTCTTCTCTTGGGAAATTTGCTTTTGAATCGTTATCTTCTTATTTCCTCTGATTTTCGTCATGGTGTCATGGCTTGATACTGAGAGCCAATTTTACCATTTGTTTTCATCCTTTTCCTTGAGTTCATCTTCTCTTCATCTACACAATCATGGCGGAAAACCCAAATCCGAGATACCCATACCCTATACACGTAAACCTCTCAAACTTTGTGACTATCAAACTTTCCGAAGGAAATTTCCTTCTATGGCAGACATAATTTCTTCGCTTCATTAGAAGTCAGGATCTATTGGGTTTTATCAATGGTCAAATTCAACCTCCACCACTTAGAATCTCACGCACAGAAGGGGAAAATTCTGAAGATGTCCTTAATCCAGAGTATCAGCAATGGTATCGTACTTTCCAACTGAGGACGTGCTGGGACTCATAATCGGCTTCTAAGGTATGGAATGCATTGTGTAATCGTTTTACTCAGAGATCTATGGCCAAAGAATTCGAATTAAGGGGTAAGCTTCAATCCTGTCAAAAGCGTAATAAGCCCTTAACTGAGTATTTGCGTGAGTTCAAATTGATTTGTGACCAGTTAAACGCGATCGGGAAATCGGTCGATGAAATCACAAAGGTCTTCGGTGTTTTAGAGGGTCTCGGAAGTGACTATGAGACGTTTAAGACAACTATGTATTGTCTTAAACCCGAGCCAAGCTATGTAGACGTTATTGCTCAGCTCGAGAGATATGAAGTGCGACATCAAAATTATTTGTCAAATCAAATAAACCCTAATTTGGCATTTACTGGTGAAAAGATTGATCAATCTAAACTGAGGAGTGAGGATGATTCGGGTTCATTTGATTCAACATTTTATTTGCTGGCCAAAGAAATTTTAATAGAGGTTTTGAAGGCAGGAATAACAGGTTTGACAATAGAGGAAGAGGCTATGGTTTTCATGGAAGGAGGTTCGGAAATTATCCCAGATTCCAAATCTATGGACCCTCAGGAACCTTTGGTGATTCATCTGGTGGTTATCAGTCCGGTGGAAATTACAGACCAAAGTCAACTTCTCAGAATCAAGGCTTCCGACCCTATACAAACACTCCGACTAAGGTTGCTGACTCAAAGGAGTATCCGCCTGTGGGTGGTAATTCTGCTTCGGCTAGATAGTTTTATGTGGATAATACAAATTTTCAATGTCAGATATGCAAGAGGCCGGGACATGATGCTTTACGTTGCTGGTACCGCTTTGATAATTCTTATCGAAGCGAATTGATACCAAATGCCTTAGCTGCTCTTCACTTGGAGGATGATCAAGGAGGAGATTGGTTCCTGGATTCTGGGGCAACAGCCCATTTCTCATCATCGACTGGTAACCTCAATTCTTTCTCTCCTGACTATGGTTCAGACACAGTAATGGTGGGGAATGGAGTTTGTTTGGCTCAACATCTTTATCTACTAAACTGCATTCATTTCCTTTAAATGAGGTTTTGGTTGTCCCAGAGATTAAGAAAAACTTGATTTCGGTGTCAAAGTTGACTGACGATTACCCTTGCTCACTAATCTTTGATGAACTTGGTGTATCTATTAGGGATCATCTGACGAATTTGGTAATCAATCTAGGAAAGAAATGTGGGGGTCTTTACAAAGTAAATCAAGCACAAACAGAGGCGTGGTACTTTCAAAGACAGCGGACCGCTAATAGTGAAGTTTGGCATCTTCAGCTTAGGCACTCAAACTTTCAAATAATAAAGTTTCTGGAGAACAACAATAAGATCAAATCTAAAAAGGTGTCAAAGAGAATATGTGGAAGCTGCCATGTTGGAAAAAGAAGCAAGCTGCCCTTCAATATCTCGGAATCCTTGGTCAGTAAACCACTTGAAAAAATCTATTGTGATGTGTGAGGGCCTGCCCCGGTAGAATCTTTTCAACGGTTTAAATTCTATGTAGTCTACATAGACAGTTTTTCATGGTTCTCAAGGGTGTATCCAATGAAGAGAAAGTCTGAGTTCTTTTCCATCTTTGTCATATTCCAAAATCTCGTTGAGAACCAATTTGACAGTCGAATTAAATCTTTCCAATGCGACGGTGGAGGGGAATTCAATAGTAACCAGTTTGTAAATCATTTAAATGAGAAAGGAATTAAAATGTTGGTCTCCTGTCCATATACGCCAGAATAAAATGGAAATGCCAAAAGGAAACATTGGCACATCGTTGAGTTGGGTCTTTCTATGCTCTACCATGCACTGGTACCGTTGATTTATTGGGTCGATGCGTTTCTGACTGCCACATTTCTCATCATTCTGCTGCCATCACCAGTGTTGGGAATGAGTAGTCCGTTTGGTAAGCTCTTTGGTAAAGAGCCTGACTATGGGTTTCTTCATTATCGATGTCTTTATCTACCTATAGGAAGGGTGTATGTAAGTTGTCACGTGATATTTGATGAGACGAGATTCCCATTTTCTGATAATTGGGCACTATTTTTCCTGGGTATTCACAGTTGTACCAGACTTGGTTACAAGGGTGGAATTCTTTACTAGACAATCTGAAACAACAGTGAGTGAAGGGCAAACATCACAATACACGAGCATGGGATTTTTATTTGATGATAACAGCTCTGGACAACAAAATTATGAGCTATCAAATGAGACAAATGTGCAGCAGCCACAGTTGGGTTCACAAGAACCATGCCTAGACTGTGAAACACATAAAGAAGCAACAGTCTCTGCCTCAAGTGATTTACCAGTTCCATCCACTCAACAACAGTCTACTCACCCAATGCAAACAAGGTTGAAATCGGGAATAAGGAAGCCCAATCCGAAGTATGTTCTCTCTACAGCCCCGTGAGATCCCAAAAGAGTTGAAAACAGTTAAAGGAGCACTAAGTCACCCGGGTTGGAGGAAAGCTATGATAGAAGAATTGGAGGCTCTTGAATTAAATCAAACATGGGAGCTAGTACCATGATCTTCAGAAATGAATATCGTCAGATGTAAGTGGGTGTTCAAAGCCAAGTTGAATGCGGAAGGAAACCTTGATAAACTGAAAGCACAATTAGTGGCGAAAGGGTATCATCAAGAGGAAGGTGTTGATTTCTCCGAAACTTTCAGTCCTGTGGTTAAACAGGCAATTGTGAAAATTGTCCTCTACGTGGTAATTGTTAAAGGATGGTTTACCCATCAACTGGATGTGAAGAATGCGTTTCTTCACGGGTCATTGAATGAGATGGTGTTTATGGAACAACCACTGGCTTTTATGAGTTCTGCGATGCCTAACTCGGTTTTTTTACTCAAGAAGGCGTTATATCGTTTAAAACAAGCTCCACAAGCTTGGTTCGAAAAATTCAGCAACTTTTTGCTGGAACGGGGATTTCATTGTAGCTCTACCGATCTGTCGTTGTTTGTTCTTCACACGGGCCAGCACATCTTGGTATTATTATTGTACGTTGATGACATTATCTTGACGGGCAGCTCATCATCTCTACTTCGGGAATTAATAGAAGCTTTAAGCAGAAATTTTTCTGTGAAAGATCTCGGACGACTTCACTATTTTCTCGGTATTGAAGCCAATTTTACGAGTTCGGACCTATTTCTAACACAATCTAAATATGCTGGTGATTTGTTGCAGACAGTAGAAATGCATGACAGTAAGCCGATTGAGACCCCATTGCCTATCAAAACTCATCCAACGGTACAAGACATGGAACCTTTTCATGATCCTCACTCCTTTCGAAGTCTTGCGGGTGGATGGCAATATCTAACGATCACAAGACCGGACATCTCTTATTCAGTAAATCAAATCTGTCAGAAAATGCATTCTCCTACGAATGGCGATTTCAAACTGTTAAAACGGGTGTTGCAATATGTGAAAGGAACTCAACAACCGGGGCTTTATCTTCACTCTAATAGCACACTGAATTTATACGGGTATGCAGACTCTAATTGGGCTGGCTGTTCTGAGACTCGGAGGTCAACGACCGGGTCTTGCACCTTCTTGGGATCCAATATCATTTCATGGTCCGCAAAATGGCAAGTGACAGTGTCAAGGTCATCGACGGAGGCTGAATATAGAGCCTTAGCTTCTACCACAGCCGATCTTACATGGGTTTCTTTTGTATTGAGAGATTTGGGTATTTCCGCTCACGGGTCCGACTTTGCTTTACAGTGATAACCGCTCGGCCATTTCATTGACAGTGAATCCAATCCTTCATGCAAGGACAAAGCATGTGGAGATCAATTTTCATTTCGTTAGAGAGAAAGTCGCTCTCAAGTCACTTGAAGTCCGATATGTTCCTGCTACTCATCAAATTGCTAACATGTTTACAAAAGCTTTACCGCGGTTTGATCATTACAGGTTACGATACAAACTGGGACTAGGTTTTCCACCTAATCCCACTTTGAGGGAGGCTGATAAGGTTAATAATATTGGTGAACCATCCGAAGGTGCAATTATCAGCAATTCAAGGAGAGGTTTTGGTTTCTCACAAGGTGAAGAGCAACATGGAGAGAAGATTTTGAAAATCAAGAGGGAATCATGGGTAAATCGTGAGTGATATGTGGAGAGAAGATTTTGGAAATCAAGAGAAAATCGTGGGTAAATCGTGAGTGACATATGGCATGGGTAATATAAATAGCAGTATGTACTGTAGAAGCAAAAGACTGTGTATTATTTCTTTCAGTGAAGAACATTCTTCTCCTGAGAAATTTACCTTTGAATCGTTATTTTCTTAATTCCTCTGATTTTCGTCAGAGGGCTCGCGGCTGTTGCCCAGATCTAGGCGAGGGTCGCGAGCCCTCGCTTGGGCGACTGGCCGAGGGCGAGTCCAGTAGCCGGCGAGAGTTGTGACCCCTAGCCCAGCTGCGAGTGATGGCTGGCGACCCTCGCCGCGGTTGCCGCAGTCGTTGCCCAGATCTTGGCGAGGGCCGCGAGCCCTCGCTTGGGCGACGGCGACGGCAGCGGCGAGCCTAGTAACCGGTGAGGGCTGCAAGCCCTTGCCCAGTGGTCGGTGTGGGTGAGGGGCTAGTGGCTGGCAGGGTTGCCGGCCTAAACCCTAAAAAACAAATAAAAGTAAAAAAAATAGAAAAAAAGTAATTAAAAAAGTAATTAAAAAATCGAAAATTATTTAAAAAAATCGCCACGTCAGCGCCGACCAAATGGATTGAATTGGCACTGTTGCAAAAGGTTTAGGACTTAATCAGTAAAAAAAGGTTTAGGACTGGATTGTCACAATAACAATAGGTTTTAACTTTTTGATAATTTCCTCGTCTTCTTCTGACCATACAAATTAAGGGTGCGTGACATCACGTATTCAATTTCCATTCATCGTGAACACAAAATAGTCAGTGTACTCTGTCTTTCCTCTTTGACAATGAAATGGTATGCGACATTTATCGTCATTTATAAAACGGCCATGAGGAGTCTACCAGAAAACACTGGTGCTGTATGGAAAAACATGTGAGAGCTTCACGGATTACATTTGTGAATGGCGATGATACATGTTGATAGTACTATTTGTATATTGCATTTCATTTCCACAAGAGAGGAACAATCACACAATACATGATTTCGTAAACTCATTGTCATGGTGAAGTTGGTAACTGCCAGAAACTATTAGAGCACTTGACGATGATGAAACTGTATCAAGCCTATCTCGGCTTCAACATCATCGAGTGGCCTCTCAACCGGATACAAAAGCGGTTTTGGAGGCTGTTGCAGCTTATCCATATCTCCTTCAAGCATGTCTAGGACTTTGTTCATCGATGGCTGATCGTTAGGGCTCAATTGTATACACCATAGTGCGGCGATTATCATCTTCCTCTTTGTTTCTCTTTCCTCTTCTATGGCATCTTCCATTTCAACCTCCTTTTCTTTGCTGAGTTGATCATAAACCCACAAAGGAAAGTAAATTTGATTTGAACGCTCTGCACGTGCATGTACGTTTCTCCTTCTACCAGCCATTTCCATCAACAACATCCCAAAACTATAAACATCGGCTTTGTAAGAAATGCCGCCAATGTCTTTATAGAATAGCTCAGGCGCCATATAACCCAAGGTTCCTCTTGCTACAGTCAACGATATTATGTTGTGACCGGTGGGATAAAGTCATGCAAGTCCAAAGTCGGAAACTTTCGGAGTGAAACTTCGGTCTAGGAGAATGTTATGAGGCTTGATATCAATGTGTAGAATTTGCATATCACATCCTCAATGTAGATACTCTATCCCTCTAGCTATGCCAAGAGAGATCTCATGCATTTTCTTATAATCAAGAGGATCATCACCATCCTTATACGAAATGTGTTTATCCAAAGGTTTATGACTGAATTTGCATAATTGCAATAGATTTTGGACTTTTTTAGTGATTTTTCCCAAATTTTTTTCTATTGTGTTTTGAAAGAAAACTAGCGTCTTAATGTGTGGATTGTATTGAAATATCCAATGAAAACTCATCACATCACTTGGTAAGATCTCTTAGCAAAGCCAGCATTTAAGAAAAGGAGTAATAGTAGCCGCAATCCTCCGTTCGGTATCTAAAACTTCTGAATGGGAAATAGTTGGCAAAATAGGAGAGATTGAATCCCTCGACCATCTTGTTGTGCAGTTCCTCATATGGTAAGCTCTCAGGATTATACTGATCCCCTTCCCTCCCCCAGATCTGATCAGATGCGAACGCCATCATGGTTACGGTGCAGGAATCCTTGATATCCCCAACTTGTAATCGCCGTACGGCGTACAAGTACACCTTCGGTTGGGGAAGATAAGGAGCCGGGTCGGCAAAGTATGCTCCCTCGATACATGGTTTGGTATCAACGTACCAAGCAGAAGCAACAGGTTGTGAGCACTTCATCAAGGCCATCGGCACGGGTTGGCGTGCAGAAGCAATGGAGTATGGACCACATTCAGTGAAGTTGAAGCCCGACAATAAGTATCGAGGGAGGGACGAGCAATTTCCCTTTTGCAGCCCATCGTCAACCACCGTGATAGCACCCCCGAAGTCATTCTAGCCATCATAGTAACCATAATGGATCGACTTCACTAAATACTGGCCGGTACGTAGATACAGGACGGTGCGGTTGTTTTCACAAGCTAGCTCAAACAGAGAGGCGCCTTAGCCTTTTGGATCGCCTTTCAATCGAAAAGGATAGCTTATGTTGCAGACCTCGTCGCAAGATGAAGCGGCACACAAGTGATTCTTCTTGGCACCGCAGCTCGTCCCTAGCAGTAGAACATGCGATATGAGAAGTACAACACGGGACATACACACGGAGCTCAGAGATTTGATCATCTCTCTATCGTTCGATCGGATGCAATGAAAGTTTAGCTAATTGATATGGCGATGGAGGCACAGAAACATGAATGCAAATAGTTGGGAGTCGTCGGTCATCAAAATGTCCAAGTCAACCAACAAAACAAAGTCTAACCAAGAAAAAGTATGGCCGGCTGAAGTCTTATTGTATAAAGTGGGTATCATGTAAGAAATTGATGTCCTCGCAGTCAAGCTGACATGACATTGGTGGCGGTATAGAAATTTCAGTCCATCCGGTTAATTTTTGCTGGAAATCGCTCACATGGACTCCAATCATCCTACGTGGTGTAGCCTACGTTGATGTGGACATTTTTATATAATATTTTAATAATTTTTCTTCTTTTTCATTTCTATTTTCTTTTCCTTCTCTTTACCTTATTTTTTTTTTTTTGGCTATGGGTAGGGTTGTCGGTCATATGCGATGGCTCGATTGAAAGGTTTAGGAATTAATTGGTATCAATATAATAGGTTTAGAACTTTTTTGACACTTTTCCCCTAAAGTTGGAACGCGCCAATGAGTAATGAGGGAGGGACAAGCAATTTACCCTTTTGCAGTCTATCGTTAACCACCGTGATTAATATCGAAGGACATGCAGATATAGAATAGTGCAGTTATTTTCACAAGCTATAGCTCCCACTTAGAGAGGCCACGGCCTTTTGGATCGCCTTTCAATCGAAAGGGAGAGCTAATGTTGCGGGCCTCGCCGCAAGAGGAAGCGGCGCATAAGCGATTCTTCTTTGCACCGCAACTCGTCCCTAGTAGTAGTAGCAGAACATGTAATATGTGAAGTAAAACACGGAACATGCATGGAGCTTAGAGACTTAATCATCTCTCTATCGTTTGAACTGATGCCAAGAAAGTTTAATGCGATGGAGGCTTAATAAAGGAGTGAAAAGAGTTGGGAGTTGTCTTGTTGGTCACCGAAATATCTAAGTCAACCAACAAAACAAAGTCTAGCAAAGAAAAAGTATGTCAGGCTGAAGTCTTGTTATACAAAGTGGCTATCACGTAGAAATTGCTGTCCTCGCAGTCAAGGTGACATAACACGGTGGCGTAATTATTTATGGATAGCTTTCACATTAGCTAGGAAAGAAAGAAAGAAAGAAAGCAAGACGATAATTTCTAGCGGCAGACCAACGCGCCTCGATCAGAACCGCACTAGCTTCGGTTGTTCATCGACCCGCCCAAACACTATCGATGTTTACTTGTTCACTGTCAACCTCAATATTACATTCACTCTCTTGTGATTGTGCTAGATCTATGAATAATACTACTGTCATCTCTTTCCCGCAGTAGAACCACTCAATGAATGAACTGACAGATCCCAGCAATAATGTCGTTCTATCAAATGAAAAATGTTGTCGCCTGCTTCATAGTCATCTTCCATCTCTGAATCTGTGGAATTTGGAGGTGTCATATAAGCTCAAATGAGACTACAAGGAAGAGCAGTGAGTAATGACTTGTGGTGTTCCCATTCTCATTCTCTGTTGATGGCTGCTTGAATCTGCTCAAGGCTCCTCCCTTTTGTTTCGGGGACCACCGTGATCACGAACACCATCCCCGCGGCGTTGATCGCCGCATAAAGAAGGAAGGTACCTGTGAAGCAAGCCGGTAAAGTTATTTGCTTTTAACAAGTTTTTCGGATGCATATCAACATTTTTCTGATGGGAAGAATGCTTCAGTAATATACTACCTGTCTATCAATCATTTTGCAGAAAGACCCACTTAACTTTTTCTTTTCTTAATGACGCTTCGACTCAATTTCGTGATATTTGAATGTAGGTAGAAGTTCTGTAAACGCGTTGATCGAAATAAATGGACTGAATATGCATACGAGACCGTGAAGAACCGAGTGATAGACACCTTCAAATAGGATTGAAGTGTTCAGGAAAAGGTAAGTTTCGAGTATGAGTATTTTGGTCGAATCCGCGCAAAAACTCACGTTCCAATGTGACAAAATGTTTACCGATCTCCTGCCAGAGTAATAGTTCAAAGAGTGTATTCAGCGGAGTCGTACCGTAGGAGCTCCAGCTCATTAAGTAGTTGAAAGTGTAGGAAACTGCCCAAGCACCGAACCAGTTCACTAGTGTTGCGAAACCTCCAGCAGCTCCTTTGATATTGATGGGGAAAATCTGACCCAACACCAGCAACACATTACTCGATTGCCAAAAATTATGTAACTCTCATAATAACACCATTTGCGAAAACAACCCTTTAATTTGATAAGCACGAAACTTCAGGGGATGTCAAGAGTTATACCTCGGACATCACGACCCAAGGAACCGCCCCCATTCCGACCGAAAATGCTGCTATGTACAGCTGAGCATTGGAATAAACAGAACAGGAAAATTTTATAGTAGAAGTTGTTGTGCCGGGCAACCGGTTGGAGCCAGAAGGAGATGAAGAAAGATGAGATTGTTACCAGAATGCCAGTGACGGCGAGTATCGGGACAGCATCAGCTGCCAGGTCATGAACCTGGCTTGGAAGGTTCTCAAAAAGTTACCGGTCGGCATTGCAAAGCAGAAGGAAGATACTAGGACTGGTAGAATTTACCTTTAGATAAAATGAAAGGGCAGTTAGTATGCATCCCAGAACCAATCCTGTCCCCGAGATCTGCGATCGAGAGCGAGACAGAGACAGAGAAGGTTATGGTCCAAGTAGCAGAACTCACGAAAGGGGCGGAACTGGAAAAGTGTTGTTACTATAGACATGATTGCTCAGCGACTTTCGTCTATTTTACCAAGAGAAGGGGCTTTCTTCCGGCTCTATCGACCAGTGCAGCGCCAATAGCCGTGACAATAACCTGCAAAAATTTACTCTTTAAGCATGACGAGTGTAAAACTTATATCCCCAGGAAAGAGGAAAGGAGCGAGAACTTCAGACCTGGAGGATCGCGTAAGTTATGGTTCCAACACTGGAGGAGAAACCTGAGGAGATTTGAAAAGGCGAGACTAATACATTGCTTTCGAAATTCAGCATTAAATGATGGGAACAGCTCACTCAGCGATGATAAGCAGATCAAAAGCATTTGACGTCGCGAATTTTACTAACCCATTTGAATATTAACTGGACTAGATAAATCGGAAATTTAGTTATCCATTCTGGAATCACAAAATGCAATGCAGGGTTTCATTTTTGTGGTGCCTAAGAGCTTCTTGCTATGACCTTCATACCTGCTTCCTCGAAAATATTGCTTGTATAGAAACAGATGCCGTTTATCCCTCCGAACTGCTGGACGACCATCAATCCAACACCAATCTGGCCAAGATCAACAAATTTGTCAGCCAAATGTACAACAATGGAAAATATCACCTAAAGTACAACTACTGAATACTCCTGAAGAAAGCAAGGAAGGAGGGAATTTATTGGATACGTAGCAGTTAATACACAGAGATTATTACGATGATGGAGCTCAGATATCTTCTCTGAAATAAATCCAGCATGCTGGCTTTCGGGAGCCGTTGAAGAGTTTCGATATAGTCCTGTCAAGAAAAACAAATTGGATCACTCCGTCAGCTCTTCGTACTTATAAAGTTCAAGGCGTCAGGATGAAACTAGTATGGACTTAAAGCCCTTTACTTGTATTTCAGCGGCCTCTTCAGAAATATCCGCATCCTTTCCACGGAGTTTCTGCAGCGCGGCTTCAAACTCCTTTTTGCGGCCCCTTTTCGCCTGCATTTAGCAGAATCCTAAAATTCATTCCAACACTACGAAGCCCTCTCTACTAAAATTTAGATAAGAAGAGCCTGGTGTTCATCTTGATTTGTTACCAGCCATCTAGGAGACTCTGGAATGAAAAACAGGCCGAACAGTAGGACTGCACATGGGATTAGACCTGCAAAAAACCGCAGATGTTCAAGGTGGTTTCGAACTCAGTCCTTTCTATACAGCAGTGGCACTAAA
The DNA here is from genome assembly GCA_029784005.1 of Lenwebbia sp. NSW1173648. Lineage (NCBI taxonomy): Eukaryota > Viridiplantae > Streptophyta > Magnoliopsida > Myrtales > Myrtaceae > Lenwebbia > Lenwebbia sp. NSW1173648. Next base: position 36,120,505 of record JARCGZ010000001.1, read on the forward strand.
CTTGAACTATGCTACTTTTCGGTTTTACCAATTAATGCCAAAACCCTCCAAGCTAATACTGTCCCGATTATGAAGGAAACGGACACTCCGGCACAGATCATAAGCTGTGGAGAGAAGAGAACATGTTAGGTCCAGCAGGTTCTGTAGGATGTACATATATATACCATCTTGCACTTGGAAAAGGGCATAATTTGCTACACGCTCAGGCCTTTTGACAATAGCTCCATGCTTGCAATTTTAACCAAGAATGTTCATACAGAAACTTTGCCTGATTAACAGCAGTCAAAGCTCCACGGAGATTTTTGGGCGTAATTTCAGCTATAAATATTGGCACCTGGACATAGATTAGAAAAAGATCAACAAATTTGAAACAAAGAGAGTCTCATGTTGTCACTGTGAATCGATTCCAGTATGTTGTCCCAGAACAACTCGCAACATTGAATTCAAGGGATACGAAATGAGGATTTACCACATAGGAAAAGACTCCCATTCCATATCCCGTGGCCAACCTTCCGATATCAAGAGCAAGTGCTCCCTGATTTACTCCAAATTAAACAGAACAGAGAGTTATGAGACCTGAAGTTCTTATGCAACTAATCAGTCTTCATCTATGGAAAGGCTTGAAAATATGGTATGGACACACCTCAGCAAAGTAAATAGCAAGCCATCCTGCTACACAAAAAGCGCTCGCCATTCTCATCACCTGCATTTTACGGCAAATGTTTATGCTGCCGCGTTCTCCGTACATGATATGACTAAATCCCAAAGCTAGAACTCGAGTCCTGAACAACACTGTTCTGTTTTACATTGTAAAAGACGTGCTCCTTTGCTGCTTACCCCTTTACGGCCGATAAAATCAGCGATTGGTCCTCCGGTAATTGCGCCAATCATTGCACCGAATGTCAGTATGGATCCGAAGACTGAATACTGTCAAAAGACACATAAAGAACAACTGCAAATAAGCTCGAGTTTAATGAGAGCAAGAACTTCAATGACCCTCTAGCTAACAATACTGTCGAAAGACATAAAGTCACGGAATGTCCGAGAGTCTCAGTGGAAACATTTTCTGAAGAAAACTATCGCTTCAATCAGTAACCCGAACGATATGCAGTGGCAATTTTCAGCTGAAGAGATGCAGTTTAAATCCACCCCATCCAACAATGGAGTTCGACTCGAAAATTCGGTATACATTTCACTCGTCAAGATGCAGAAAGAATAAGATGTCTAGAGAACAAGACATCTCTACCTCGAAGGCAACCTCCATATTTCCGATAGACTCTGCTTAAAAGGGTTATGATCATATAACTCATTCATACTATGGACCCAGAATATGAGCAGATCGTTACTTTGATTTCCTTGTACACGGGCGAGCTCAACACTCGCAGGTAAATTCGACATACCTCAGCTGTAGAGAGACTAAGTTCCTCCACTATGGCATCCTGAGTTGGTGATGAATAACCTGCCTGAACATCCAATGAAGCAAAAATTTCTCATTAGATTCAATTAATCACATCCTTTTTCAATCTAGCCATTACTTTCGGACCCGAACTTTTCAAAAGAAAATGCATTTCCTACTTACGCAGGCCCCAAACTCGTAGGAACCGCAAACCGCAACGAACGTGCTGAAATAGACCATCCACGGACGACCCTTATCGGCTCCTTCATCTTCGCCAGCTCGGTCCTTCTCTCGCAGCGCAAGGAGCGGCTCTCGTGCTCCTTCTCTCTCCCCGGTTTCGTGATTCTCGATGTCCTCGTTGATCGCCATGCTTGCTCGCTCGGTCTGCAAAAATGCTCGTTCCTTCTCTATCTGACTACGTATATGGAACTAGCAAATCTATACGTTCCAAAAAGATAAGTTCTCATCTCAACATGGCTAGTCTCCTTTCTCCATATGGATGGCTCAAAATGAGAAACCCCAAGTGCTAAAATGGAAAACCCGTCTCGTCCGGTCTCGCGGTTTCTAGGAATTCCTGGGAGACCTCGCAGTCTAGCAAACTGGCAAGCAATTCTTTGCTTTTCTCGCCTGCCCTCGTTAATGGTATCTGAATCACTAATAGAACAGAGTTTCCGGAAACAGCATCATTACAGATGTAACGGGTTGTGTCGCACTTTATGTGCAAGTGGCAAGTGAAAAACATGAACTGGACTTTCTCCGTGACACGGCTCTGGAGAAAGACAAACAGTAAAAACCATGGAGAAAGCTCTATCCTTTTCAGCCAACTACCGGCTAGGAAAAGCCAGAGAGTTTAGCAGCTAACCCCCGGAAAGTGATTAAGTTCTGTCCATTTTTGCATGGAGGCATTCTTCTTCTCCATTAACCCACATTTATGTGCCTTTAAAATAGGATCTCAATTGATAGTTTCTTATCTCTTTGGTGCAATAAGAAACTATCAAGAAAAAGAAGAGCTGTTATGCTAGAACCTTACTTTTTTTTTCCTTTTGGGTTAATATCATGAAAAACCTCAAACTGGTTCAACTATGACAAATTTACCCCAAACTAATTTTTTATCGGCAAAAAACCCTAAATTGATACACATATGAGAAATTTACCCCAAACTAATATTTTGAACACCAAAAACCCTAAGCTGGTACACATGTAACAAATTTACCCTCCGTTAGTTTCCGTTAAATTGAGCTAATACCACAAAACAATCCAAACTGATATACCTCTGACCAACGGAGGGTAGAAACCTCAAACTGGTAAATCCGTCAACTATCATGCGTCATCTAACTCAGTAATTTGATAATAAAATTTGAAGAAAATTAACGGGGGATAAATTTGTAACAGGTGTACCAGCTTAGGATATTCGGTGGTCAAATTGCTGAGTTAGATGACGTATGACAGTTGACGGATATACCAGTTTGAGGTTTCTACCTTCCGTTTGTCACAGGTACATCAGTTTTGATTTTTTTGTGATATTAACTCAATTTAATGGAAACTAACGGAGGGTAAAATTGTGACATGTGTACCAGCTTGGGGTTTTTGGCTTTTAAAAAAACTAATTTGAAGTAAATTTCTCACATCTGTATCAATTTGAAATTTTTCGTAGGATTAATCCTTTTTATTTTGAGTTTTCTCGACCAAAAACCTTCTTCTTTTTCCCCCTTGGACAATGAGGACAAGAGAATTTTGGCCGAATCTACTTCTGGGGAGACATTATTATCTTCCCTTTTCATTTAGAAAACAAAAACAAAAAACTACTACTTCATATGCAAACAAAAAGCTCGACTGATAGCCTCCTTTGTGGTCAGTGATGCTTTTGATGTCTTGCTCAAATGATAAGACTAACAGCAGGAATTTCCAAAACGGGTGTTTTTTCCATCTTTCAACAGTGGCCAATTTTGCTGAAAAATGGCATTTATTGGTAAGAGGTGGAGGTGGACATAATTTACTTTGCAGTTTGTACCAAGAACATTTTGTACTGCCAAGACCCAAGAATCTAAAGCGTTTTCAGTCGAACAGGGCAAATCTCCAACTACCATTCTCCAACTACTTGATTTGTCCCACATTTGGCGCATATCTCTTTCTTCTTTCACTTCACAACTTCAGAATATCCCAACAAAACCCAGCAAAAATTTATAGCTGTGTGCCCTATTCAGAAAATGGGAAAGTGCCCAAAAACCAAAAAAAAAAAATTATACTTTACTTTTGATTGAACGACCGCTTACATATATTTATTTTCGTAAATATTATTCACATAATTCTAAGCAGAACCCCCACATTGAAAAGACCAGTTTACCCTTCGTGCGAACTCGTTTTAGCATCTTGCTTAGGGTTTAAACAGTTCGAATATATTCAAAAGAAGAGGTACGTAATTGGCCAATGCAATATGAGATACGTAATTGTAGATTTTTCCCAAAAAAAGGGAACTCAAACAAATCTTCAAATCTTATAAGCACATAGCCAGATTTCATTTCAAAATATTCTACCACCGTTCATGACACCCAATCCCATAATAAAGACACATTGAAAGGATACTATTTTAGCTTGATGGTATGTAATTTAAGTGTCTAGTTAAGTGGAGAGTAATGTTAGAGATATTAATGTTCCGTACGATTTCGCGAGAAAATGAAGTGTTTCTGAAAAATATTTTCTACTGAAATTATTTTTCAGGAAATGATAATATTTTTCGGTGTTCGACTGAAACCTGAAAATGAACTGGAAAATAATTTCCGTCATTCGGAAAGGAAAATCGATTTCCCCCATGTACTCCTTTTAATAATTTCCTATTATTAAATTTTATTGTTTTGTTTTAAAAAAATTGAATTTTTAATTACTTTTCTTTTTATTTAATTCTTTTTATTTTCCCTCCTTCTTCAGTTGGTCGCCGACCAAGGCGACAGTTGGCGACCGGCTGCCGGCGAAGCTCGAGGCTCACCTGTGGCTAGGGGTGAGTAAAAAAATCGAGATCCAACCAAACCGGACCAGACCGTACCTAGCCGACTGATTTTGGATGGTAACCGGCGGGTACCGGTCCGGTTCCCGATTCCAATTTTCTGGAATCGGCGGGTACCGGCTTGGTTCCAGATTTCAGGTGGGAACCATCTAATCGAACTAATCAGACCGGACATATTTATAAAATATAGATATATGTTTTTTTAATTGAAACTATCTCCCTCAAATTTTCATGACTCCCAGGCCCAGGCCTAACTCACCGGGAACCATGTAGAGACAGATATGGAGCTAATGCTAATGGAACTAACAATTGTCAAACAGTTTCACCTTAAATGAGGCAAATATGGAAGTACTATTCACTAAACATAGTACATGATATTCTAGTAAATATTTTTTAATTGATGATGGTGTTCGGTAGGACCGGTTCTATGGATTCAATCGGAAACCGGATCGAACCAGTGGTTCGGTTCTCGAGTGGATTCATGGAACGAGCGGGTGGTTCACGGTTCGCATTTTGCTGAACCGGTCCCTAGCGGGGGGTTCTAGGGTGGAAACCACCCATTTTGAAACCAATCACCCCTACCTGTGGCTGATAGAGGAAGAAAATGAAGAGAATAAAAATTATTTAAAAATAAAATAAAGGAAAAATAAAAATTTATTAAAAAGATAAGAAAAATTCGAAAATAAAAAGAAAGAAAATAAAATAAAAATGAAAAATAATTTAAAAGTAAAGGAATGTGAAGAGGAGTGGAGGGAGGAAAGAAGAGGGAAAATGTTTTCCTCTCCTCAAAAAAAGGAATCATTTTCCTCACTTTTGAATATGTTTGTTCCACGAGAGGAAAATATTTTCCTTGACTCGTCAAATTTTCGTGAAACGAACGCCGGAAAATCCTGAAAGTTATTTTTCGCGAAACGAACGGAGCCTAAGACTCATTTACTAAATGATATCCTAAATAATCAGGGTCGGCACAGGCCAAGCAGACCGAGCCTCAAGGCATTTTTTGCCCCGACCCGAATAGACCGGGCTTGAATCCAGGCTCGACCGGCCTATAAATTGGTCTGCACCGGGCCGGGCCTGTTCAGACCTAGCTCGGATTTTTTTCAAAAGTAAAAATGGATTAGTTATCATATTCTCGGCCTCAATTATATGTTCTGTTACTTATTTATGATTTTGAGCATAGGTATTAGATTTTCTTTTATTTGTTTTTTCACATATTACATATCCACGATATATTCTTATTTCTGAGATTCTTTTGGACTGGTCCAACCCATTTTAGGCCCAAAGGCCCTAACCGGCCTTAATAAAATTGGAGCCCGAAATCCCGACCAAGGCCTTTCAAACCCGGAAAATCGGGCTGGTATGGAATTTTGGACTCCTAATCCTTTTTGCTTACCTCTACTAAATAATGCGGCAAACAATAAGTCGTAACTTAAGTGAGTGGGTTCATATAAACATCCAAGAAAATTTTGTAAGATTATTTAGCACACCCATTTAATATGAGAAGTTTTCGTGTCTCTGTGGTTGTCTTTAAGAATATTAGGTGGGCGATTGTTATTAAGACAGAAAGCATAAAGACAAAGCGGCTTTCCCCAATTTAAACTTAAAGGATAGTGTTTGTATATGTATGTTCTCTCTCTTCAAAGGCTTTTGGACTGAAATGAGTCATTTCCGGGTCCCTCTTCTGGTTAGTCTCATCGTCCTTAGCCTAAGAAATGGAAAGATAAGGTCAAGCGACATGTTCCATCTCTAACTTTCATCTGAGTTTTGCTTTGCCTCTTTGAATCCCGCACCTATAATAGTAGCGTCTCCACCTTTAATCCATTTACCAGCATGGCCGCATGCCTATTGGTTTGCCTAAGTATGGCTATATCCTTAAATTCATCTGCATGATTGCATCTTACCTTAGAGATCTGAACCCTCAATTATTTTCTTTTGTCAATTTGTAGATAAATATGGTCAGATCAGCAAGAGGAAACGGAAATACCGTTCTGGTGACATGGCTCTGGCAAAACAAAATGATAAAAAAGAGTGAAAGCTGAGATCTTGTTATCAAAAGAATTTGACTCAAAATTGAGAGGCGGGGCTGTCTGAGAAATTATGTATGAAAACAAATTGTGGAATAATCTGAGTTGAAATCCTCCATTTTCATTATCAAAATAAATAAAGGGTTGCGCTTTTTCCACTCCTTCTTTGGCTAAAACACTACGGCTTGAAAAACAGAATGACACAGAGATACAAAAATTTCTCATCCTTAGTCCTTCAAGAAAGAGAAAATGAAGGTTGTATCAGAAACTAATGAAGATGCAGTACTACATAGGAAGTTTTATGACTGCAGTCTCTTTTCACCATATAATTTCTCAAATGCAGTTGTTCTAGCCCACTATATACTGTTGACTCAGATTGCTTTGATTTCAAAACAAGTTCACTGATGTGTTTACCGAACACTACCCATTCATGAATACACAAACGGAAACTTGAACAGCTCCGTCACCATCCTCTTCTCCCTCATCAATCAATGGTAAGGTTTCACTTTTGCCCTCTCTAAGATTTTCATTGTCTCACGTACTTCATCGACCATGTCGTCGTGATCGGGTAGTGCAAAGGGTTTCTTCATTGATCCTGAGACTTATTTTTTTGACAATACATGATACTATATCTAAGAATCAATGGATGAAGAAGAGTTATGGATGAAATGATTCTTCAACGATTGAAGTTCACTACCTCTTGCATTCGCACTTGAGAATGCCTTAACTCCTTGTCATGGCAGTATCAATTACTTAAGGGAAACAAAAATTAGATCAAGATGTAAAGAAACTGTTCGACCCTCGCCACGTTTGCACGGACCGAAACCCCAACTGCGACTTGACCCTCACCACTAGCGCCGCCAGTGATGGCAGATTCAGAGCGATGCGGAGGTCCTGAGTCTAGAGCGCGTGTGAGCCATGTAGAGCTCCAAGCCTTAGAGAACGCGTTGCCCGAGACGCGGCTCTTCTCCACCACGTTGCCGCCTTTAAGGCGGTACCATAGCGGAGCCAACTACGGTCCGGCGAATCGACTGGCACGCCAGAGAGGTCGAAGCAGACGCCGCCTAGGAAGGCCACTGCTGGTGAGTCCCAAAAGGAGATCTCAAGCATGGAACCTCACCAACTCAGGCTCTTTGTGGCCTCACAACCCTCACGATACCACCCTTTGCATCCTCTTCAACTCCACCCGAGGATATCACAATTCACAAAAAGCATGGAAGGAAGATAATTTCCTGCAGGAGGGAAGAAGGACGAAGAGAAAGGAAAGTGGGACCGCAAGAAAAGAAAGAAAGACACCTAATGCATAGTAGCTCTCGGATGGATGCTGAATGGTGGGATCCATGAATGGCAAAATGGTTAGAACACCGTGTTGAGGAGTGTTTTAGCCAAAGAAGGAGTGGAAAAAGCGCGACCCTAAATAAATTCTCCATTTTTCTTTTGCTATATCTCCTTTTAATACTACTTGCGCCCGCGCCCTACTTCCACTCGTGGGAGTTGCGGCAATGGACTTGCTTAGTGGGCAGTTGGTGCTTTGGGGAGCCCATGGCAGCACTTTTACTCTAGAAATCAGAAATTGATTTTTCTACTTCTGCTTCTGAGTAGAAGTTGATTCTTCTACTTCATTTCTGGAGATAATTAAATTTTTTTTTACTTCTTCAAATGGCTCCAAAATTGTTTTTGGAGCAAAAAAATGCTCCAGAAGTAGAAAGATGGAGTTGCGTAACCAAACGGATTTCAGCTTCAGAAGTTGCGTTATCAAACTGATTTCTGCTCCAGAAGTGTTATCATGCGCGCCCTTAACTTTAAATTTAGTAATATACTTGGTTTAATTATATTGAATGTTTCTATTTCAAAATAGTATTTTTTTTTTTTAAATATCACGATTAATAACTAAATTATTACTAAATCGACAGTCACTACAAATATGTGAAGAAATTTCTACTATAATGTGATTGTTGTGATCACTGTTATTATCGTCATAATAGAGAAGAGTGCGTACAATAATTGATTCTTATTACAACAGACAATAACCACCACGAAATACTGAGAAAACACCGGGACAAAACTATCACGAAAGCAAAAGTGCAGATGAACATCATTTTCCGACCAGCTCAACTGTATCTATTTGAGCAACAAACCAACAAGAAGAAACGCAAAACGGAACCTTAAAAATATGTTATTAGGTGCAAAAGTACTCAAAACGTGCGCACGACACAACCACCCCACGACACTGAGATCAGGTTTAGACGATTAGCGACAACATTAGTTGATATTCAGGACATTTAACCGGTTGATCATGAATTGCGGTTCGTCTTGAGAACGTGTTCGTGCATTTAAGTTAATTCGCTCCTTAATCAGATAATAAAGGGCCCAATGTTTGGACACGTGATAGAAGGGGACAATTACCAAAAAAAGAATCCTAAACATATTGCATTTGAGCCAATTCAATTTGGACAATGTAGTTCATCCGGCTAATTTCGGCTGGAAATCGTTGGGCACAAGCCGTCCTATGTTTTACTGTTGGAACTGACATGAACAATTTTTGTAAAATTTTAATGTTTACTGATATTTTTTTCATTTTTTTTTTGTTTTTAATGAGGCCGGTGATCCTTGCTCGCACTAGGCAAGGGCGTCGCGACCCTCGACAAGCACTAGGTGAGGATTGCAATACCGTCACCATATCTAGACTATGCAAGGTTGTCACAAAGCCCTTGCCGGATCTGGGTGAGGGAGGGCGAGGGCGACGACACCCTCTCCAAATCTAGGTGTGGCTGCGCCACCCAGATCTAGAGAAGAAGTGGCGGCCCTCGCCTAGATCCGGTGACGGATGCGGACCAACAGAGGGGAGAGAAAAGAAAAAAAAAGGAAAATTTCATAAAAATTATCAAAAAAAAAATTGCAAAAATTGTCCATGTCAGCGTCGACAGTCATCCACATTAGCAATTTTCGGTTAAAATTGGCTGGAATGGCTATATTGGCAAATTATCAAAGGATTTAGGATCAAATTGACAAATTGAAAAGTTTAGGACTTTTTTGATAATTTCCCCGGATAAAAGTGACACTACCTTTCAAGTGTCTTAAGCAAAGGGCAAAATTCTACGATCAAAAAGTGGGAAAACGACTCGAATAATATCTTTGACTCGTTTAGATCAAGTAAAAGTTTTACTATCTTATCTCTAGGTCAAGGACAAGGGTGATGAGCTAAATTAACACATCCGAACCACAAAGAATAGAACCAAATTTGCTATAAATCCTCCTTTCATTTACTGCACCATGATACCGATTTCACAAATTTCTCCAAATCAACTTTTGCAATTCGCGCCCTCAAATATTTAAAAGTATGGCTGCAATCAAATTCAAAGTCCTACATAAGGAACATATTGTTAGCATTGAAATAGGACATCTTTTGGTTGCTAGTTTAGTTGCTACGTTGTTAATGTGTACCAATTTAAGATATGGTCCACGTCGCCATCTAACAGCTCAAAACTTCTTTAGAATAATCAATCGTGTGCACGCTTTCTTACGAGGTAAGAGTTTCAACCCTCTGGAGACACGAAAAACAATTATCAGTAAATTCGATTGAGCTATCCAGCCTATTGTTTTCGGAAAAATGACATGCTATAGCAAAGGAACAAGCTAATCACAGCCCAATCAAGTACAGAGAATCCAGAAATTTGCAAGTGTTTCGGTTGATTTTTTTTCTCTAAGTATCATTTTATATGATAATCATGCAGAGAATGCAGGAAAAAAATTAAAATAAAAAAAACCTCCCCAGTATCTGGAACTGGAACCAAATCATATGTCATCTGAATGCATTCTTTCCTGGCCCAACATCATACTTGCAAGGTTCAGTACAAGAAGGCCTTACACTAGTAGGACAATGCACCAGAAAAAGCTAACTTTCTTAGCCTGCAAAGGAAGTGAACGAGAGAACAAAAGTGGATGTCAACTTCTCTGTCTTGAGATGTATAATGGGCTTCCAACATATAGAAAGCTCATGGGGAACCATCCAAGTACCTCTGTCAAGTACACAAACCATCGACACCTACATCCGCCATCTACCAAGTTGAATTTTCGAAAGACAAGTTACCCAAGTTAGCAAATGAAAAAGAACTCGAGATGGATTTGCACAAAAACCCCCGTTATATCTTGGTTTAAGCATTCTAGACCATAATGGGAACAGTGAACCAGGTGCAGAACACCAGCTTTCAGAGCAAGTGACAGTAGATGAGGCACTCAGATTTGCTATCTAACTATGTCATTGTCTGCATCAAACTGATTCCTGAATAACTCATGCATGACATTTCAATACTCTGCTTTGTTCATAGGCCAGATATGAAACTTGATGTATTAGTACGATATAGCCATCAGTGTCCCACAGATTGCAAAAGAAAATTTCAACCCAGGCACTATGACACTCCTGCCATCTGAAAGTTCCGATTCACTGGCAGCATCAGGTTTTAATTGGTTTCGCAGGACCAAAATATACACACTCAAAAAGAATGTCTACAGATTCTCAAAAGCACAAGGAGCATTAGTAACAAAACCTTCAGAAGCACATGAGAGCAGCAAAGTCTTGGGAGTTCGTAAGCGGTCAATCCACCTGCGAGGGCAAACGGACACAGATCCATTATGTGTAGCTATGCAGGAGTGAAAAGGGTACCAACGTGGAGTGCCATTGCCCATAAACAGTAACCAGTGCAACCAAGCCTCCCAATAGCTATGACTGCAACATTGCGCTCAAAGATCTGTAAATGAAGTGTTCTGGATCAAAGATCCTATCAGGGAAGGGCATACCTCTATTTTGAAACAGCAGGATCAGCACCAAACAGGAAGTTGTTTTCACTATCTATTTTAAATAAATGTTCGATTCTTGAGATAGCTGAAGCCACAATTAAGCCCACAAGAGAGTATCAATCAAAAGCTAATTACATTTAGACATACTCAAAGAAGAATTTATCCTCCATCTCAACGGCAGCCTAGCACCTCGATAGAAATTTGAGCGTGGTCAATTCTTGTATTGGATGGTCATACTAATAACATCGAATTTCACGGGATCATACTATAGCATCCAGTAAAGAATCCCGAAGTAACGGCATCCCACAAGCCATAGGTTATATGGGCAGTAAATTGCCCGAGCAAACACTTGCAATAACATGTGCTTAAACATGTTCCACAAAACCAATGCCTGATGGCCTGAGTTAGGACCATTTGGCATATGAATCATGCATCGGAACTTTTCATTTAAACAAGGACAAAGTAGTACAGAACATTGTGTCAACAGCTGGTTCTCTAGATACTAAAATCAAACGTCAGTGCTTGCCATTGGAAAACGACATCATAGAACCATGAATTCTAGCTGCCTTGAATCTCAAATTTGGATTTCATTCTTAACCAAAAAAACAATGAACATGAATGGGATGTACAAGATAGTAAAATTTCAAATGGACTGTGGAACAAACAAAAGAAAGAAGAAAGAATAACAATCAAATCTCTTTTTTCTTCACGAAAAAGAGAAAGCGGAACTACCTAGGACATTCATCTACTAATCTCCACAACTGGGAACCAATCCAATTCACAAAAAGGTCAGTAAGAGCTCATGAATTTAGTGAAGCGTCATCTCTATGCAAGGCTCAAACATCCTCCAGTATGTAAAGATATAGACTGCGGCACTCATTTACTGGACCTTTCCTTCCTCCTTATGGTTAGAGGACAATCAATTCTGAATGGAGATATAGACCGTGTCACTCGTTTACTGGTGCTTGAACTTGTTCCTTCTTCCTTACGGTCTGGAGTGCATGCAGTTTCAAAGGCAGATATAGACTGGCACTTATTTACTGGTACTTGAACTTGTTCCTATATTGTCAGAAGCGCACTCACTTCCCAATGTATACGGCTGGAAGCCCCGGGGAGTAGATAACTGACCCGAGCCCATACTGCTGAATGATCTCTCAATGTCATCCATATCTGCCACTAAAGGAATTGGTCGTTCCGGAATAGAAGGAACTGATAACTCTGTTTCCAACATCTTCACAACCTGATCCATCGTCGGCCTAGCATACAGTTGAGGATGAGAACATAGCACTGCAACCAATACATACTGTTCCATAACCTCTGGTGACCCTAACTCCGGCATATTATCTTCGATAACATCTAACGCTCTCCCTTCCCTCACTAAGGACCAAGCCCAATCGGTGACGAGAGAAGGTTGACCATCGTTATTCCCAGAGAGTGCTTTTTTCCCACTCAAAAGCTCAAGAAGCACAACACCAAAGCTATAAACGTCACTTCTCTCTGTCAACTGCCCATACAATGCATACTCGGGTGCTACGTACCCCATTGTGCCGGCAACCCTGGTGCTCATATGTGTCATACCCTCTGCTGTGAACTTTGCAAGACCAAAATCAGCCACCTTGGCCTCAAACTTCTCGTCCAAAAGTATATTACTTGCCTTAATATCCCTATGTATGATTCCAGGTTGTGCCCCGTAATGCAAATAAGCTAACCCCCTGGCCGTTCCAAGCGCAACCCTTTGACGAATAGGCCAACTGAGCTTCCTCTCAGTCGACCCAAACAAATGGTCATGCAAACTTCCATTTCTCATCAGATCACACACAATGATCCTCTGGTGACCCTCGAACTGCGTCGTGGCAATACAATACCCACGAAGAGCGACCAGATTCACGTGCCTTACGCTGGCGATGACCTCGACTTCATGAGTGAAATTCGCGTCCCCTGCGGCAGAACAATTCTTGAACCTCTTCAATGCGACCTCGGTGCCATCCTGCAACAACCCCCTGTAAACATTTCCATATCCACCCCTTCCTATGATATAATCCCTAGAGAAGTTCCTAGAAGCCTTCTTGATGTCCTCAAATGAGAACCTGACCACTGTGGTACTCTCCTCGAAACTCTGCAACCCGAATCCTCTCTCCACCCCATCGGTCCCTCTTCTCCTCCTCTTCAACCTCCCATGCTTCCTCCTAAAAAACCAAAACCCAATGAAAACCACAACTACCCCCAACCCACAACCAATTAAAACCACCAGTATCACCACCACCTTCTTCCTATTATTGCCCCCCGAATCCGTAAAATCGAGCGAGAACAAACACTTTGCAGTACCTAAATCCGTGGGCCCGAGGTAATTGGCGAACGCTGCAGCATAGATCGATGGGTAGGCGGTGCAATCCGAGACATTCCCGACCGAGGGGCCGTTCAAGGAGGAAGCGATGCTCGACAAGCTGGTCGTGCAGACGGCGCAGGGGGAGCTGTTCTCAAGCGACTGGTTGCAGCTAGCGGCGACGCTACTCAACGTGGAATTGGGGATGACGGCTTCGAATTGGGACCGGGTGGTGATGTTCATGCAGCCCTGCGAAATCCAGGAAGTCTCGAAGCCGCAGGAGCGGCGGATGTCGAAGTTCGGAATGAACGAGTCGATGAGGGTCTGGAACGAGCCCCAGCACGACTCGGACGAGTTGAGCGGGGGGAGGAAGGAGCCGGTGAGCTGGAGGTAGCGGGACTGGACGAGGCGGAGCCCCTGGAGGATGTAGCGACACTCGGTGGAGACGTCGAGGGAGGGGCGGGAGGACGGGCTGGTGAGGTCGCTGAGGACGGTGAAGTTGAGAGGGCAAGTGGCGCCGGTGGTGGCGTTCTGGGACCGCGACGGGGGGAGGCAGAGGGCGAGGACGGCGAGGGCGGCGAGGGCGGCGGGGGCACGGCGGAGGAGCGACATCGGAGGTCTAGCTTCAGGGGTTGAGGTGGAGGCGGCACTGGAGGAGGAGTTGGAGTTCCATTTTCGTGCTGGATTCTGTCGAAGGAACACTGAAGGTGAAGAGGTTTTGACTGTGGGGGGGGGCGATGAAGTTGTTCGAAGAAGAGGGAAGACGATGACGATGACGAGGCAAGTTCGGCGAAGGTGGTGTTAGTTGTGGAAGTGCGGGTTGTTTGGCTGTTAACAGTCGTCGCCGGCGGCGGCTTCTTTTTTCTTTCTTTCCTCCTCGTCCGTTGTCCGTTCTATTTTCATTTTCCTTTCCTTTTTTTTTTTTTTGGGTCAAACATTTTCCTTTCCTCACGTTTCGTAATTCATTCAGGAAAAAATGCTTTGTGCTGACGTGTAATTGGAAAAAAAACTAGAATTTAGATTTATTTATTTTTTTGTCTTTTTCTGGGTTTTGATCCGGTGAGGTTTAGACCTTTAGTAAAGTTTAGATGCTGCCAATGATGTTTTTTTCTTTTTCTTTTTCTTTTTTTGCACAAGAGTTCATTTTCAATATCCTGGTCACCTAATTTATCTAGGGTCAACGAGTTAGGAGATTTAAATATTTTTTTTATTTTATAAATTTAGACATTTATGAAATTAGCTGAAAATTGCATCGACGGTACGATTTATTACTTTGTCCATCACGTTATGCTATGCTATTGAGACTACACCGTAGCAAAGCACATGAGCCCCAAGCCTCTCTGGAAATTCTTATAAAAAGTTTTGAGGTCGAGAATTGGGATGCGCTACCGGATTTGTTTCGTGCATAATAAACGCGAGCCGACCCATCAATTTAACGATGTGGCAAAAGCAATCGCGTGAAAAAAATGATGCAGAGCTTACGCGGCACCGTCATAATAATCAGGGATGAGCACGGTTTAGTTCGATCCAATCTGAATGAGAAATGAACCCAACTGAAATGACGTCATTTGAAAAAGCACGAAATTAAATGAAGCCATCTTTTCAAGCTATGCATGGGCTATTTTCAGAATTCGAGTAATTCGATCATTAAATAGTCACCCCTCTGCCCTCGGCAAATCCGTGAGACCCCGTTTGATTTGCGAAAAATGAGTGATCTGGAAAATATTTTCTTGAAAATGGTCGCTTGTATCGCTTAAAATAATGAGTTAATAGAAAATGTTTTCATTGTCGATAACAATTTATATTTAAATACTTCGTGGACAGTGAAAATATTTTGTCTCATTCATTTCTATAATTGATAGAAACAATAACTTTTAAGAAAATATTTTCTGAATTATTCCTTTTCTGCGAAACAAACGGAGTCTTAGGTGCGTTTGTTTCACGAAAAATTCAAGATTTGAAAAATAATTTTTCTAAGTATAATTCGTTGCATTGTATCGCTCGAAAAAAACGAGTAAACGAGAAATATTTTTATTACCCATGAAAATATTTAGCCATAAAATATTATCGATAATAAAATCATTTTCCGTTAGCTAATTTTTCTAAACGATACAATCAAACATTTTTATTTCAAATGCGGCTTCGAATCGTTGTATCCTCACTCAATTAAAGTGATTTTTAAGAGTCTAATCTATTTATCTTGTAAAGAGAGTCTCGTTTTATATACGATGGATGTTTTACATATATTTATGAAGATTAGCCCAGTTGAAGTTTTAAAATCCACGTGTTGTAAAATAAAATACGGCGTGCATAACGATCGCACGCATAACTAGAATTAGTCACACCTTGTCTCACATGGAAGTACCTCCAAATCCTATCTTATGTTGGATGACAATATTGACACGTAGGATCCTCGACCCCGGCGATAGGGACGGGATCGTATGGAATTTCCAAGAAAAATTATTTTAAAAAAAAAGTTTTGAGTTTATTGTATGGCGGCCAATTCAGTCCTAAATTTTTTAATTGTAACAATTTAGTCTTATACCTTTTGACGATTTATCAATTCTGTTTTAAACCTTTCAATTGTGCCACATTAGTCCTAAACTTTAGGTTTATAACTAAATTGACAAAAATTCAAAGGAGTTAGATACTCTGGAAAGTCGTGTCCTTAACATGCGTTTAAAGCATTTCGTTTTTCATCTTATTAGACAAAATTACCGACTCTATTCTGAATTTATTGTACGAACGCCGATTCAGTCCTAAACTTTGCGATTTTGCTAATGTGGTCCTCAACCTTTACGCAAATTTCCTATGCAGTCCTTCCGACTAATTGCTACCAAAAATCGCCGACGTGGGGTCTAGTCATCGCCGGCCCTCTTACGTGGCACACTGACGTAAATGCCTTTACTCGAAACGACGTCCTACATGGACCACCATGATTACAATTTCCGTGGCAATTGACCTGAATGACTGCATTGAAATTTTCAAGGAATGATCGAGGACTACTTTGGCAAAATTGAAAAGTTTATAAATCAATTGCCATCCATGCAATAAATTTAGGGCTAATTGCTAATAATCCGTATTTTAGTATCAATGGGGTGCGTTGAGCTCTTTGAGCACCCGACTAATTTTCATTGGAAGCAGCAATTCCCCTATCCCCCACACCTGATGATTATCGGTGACACGCGTGTCTATAATCTTGAGTGTAGCTCCAAGAAAACGCACAAGCGCTGTGATTTGAACCCAGATCTTAATAAACATAAATCAGCGATAAGCTCGAATTGGGACAATTCATAATCTAAATTTAAAAAAAAAAAAAAGGGTGAGATTCATAATGGTAGATTCATTATAAGCAATTTTTTTTATGATTTTGCTTTTCTCAATCAGTGCTAGACATTTTACTGGTGGGGAACAGATTTAGACATCCCCACGTTTATTTATAGTTATAGTGGTGGGTAGGTAGCGTCCATATTTATAACGAATCAATAGAAAACCTTTCTTCCAATCATGCAGCCAGTAAAGCACGACCCCGACGTCCCGAGTGGAAAAAAACAAAAAGGTGAATCATATCTTATCATGATATTAGTAAGGTTTAGCGCGACAAAGTTATAGCGTCAAATCTCCACCATCGAATCAAAAGAAATCAATGTCCAACGTAAAATGACAAAGTACCGCCGCCATCGGATTCAAAATGTAACTGCCGGCCTCGCCGAATTGAAATATATAAGGCTCACTTTGTGGCGAAGGGGTTTAATCAATAAGAATGAATTGATTATGAAGAGACTTTTTCTCCTGTGGTGAGATTTACCTCAATTTGCCTTATTCTGACAAAATTGGCAAAAGTATGTCAAATTTTAAGATCGATATATTGTCTTAAGTAGTCTTCGAGACGATGGTATATACATTTTCATAATGCCACAGTGGCATATGATTTTGTAATAATTGATGAAGATCATTGTGTATATATCAAAAGATCCAGAGATCAATTTGTGATCTTATCGTTATATGTTGATGATATACTAATTGCCGAAAGCAGTATGGAGTTTGTCAATACAGTTGAGAACTGGTTATATGCCAATTGTTGAGATGAAGGATATGGGTGAAGCTGCATATATTCTTGGAATTAAGATTTCAAGTGATCGTTCAAAGAGATCGTGATTTCTTTCACAAGAGACTTATATAGATAAAATAAAATCCTTGAATGATTTCGTATGCAAGACAGTAAACCCATAGATACTCCTATTGCAAGAGGCGGAGGAGTGAGCCGTAGAATGTGTCCTGAGACTCCACAAGTAGATGAACAAATGAAAAGTGTTCCATATGCTAGTACCGTGGGAAGCTTAATGTACGCTCTGATGTGTACAAGACCTGATATTTGTTATGCGGTTAGAATGGTAAGTAGGTACCGGTCCAATCCAAATCAACCACATTGTTTTGCCGTCAATAGAATCCTAAGGTATTTGAAGGGTACTGCTGATTATTCGCTGAAATATCAAGGTAGGGAACTGTGCCTTGAAGGCTATACTAATGCTGTATGAGGAGGAGATTTAGATGAGAGAAATTCTACCTCTGGATTTACGTTCTTACTTAACAATTGCGCCACATCATGGAGTAGTAAGAAGCAAAGGTGTATAGTCTTATCCACAATGGAAGCTGAATTCGTGGCACTGTCAGCAATAGTACAAAAAGGTGTTTGGCTTAAGAGATAGTTTGATTAATGAGATGTTGCTAAAGATGCCGTAGGTTCAATTATTGATTAATTGTGATAGTGAAGCAGTAATAGCTTACACTAAGGATCCATTGCAAGACCAAATATATAGACATGAAATATATTTTTGTAAAAGACATGGTTGTACGAAAAGATGTGAACGTACAGTACATATCTACGCATAGCATGATAGCAAATCCTATGACGAAGTCAATTCCTATAGATGTTTTCCTTAGTCACGTGTTGACAAATGGATTAGTTCCCTACATTGAAATCTCTAGGACTGCGTAGAAGTTGACGTACTTGATATTTATATTTCCCAAAGTTCACAGTTAATGGTATTTGTTATCATTATTGATGCCTATGAGGTTGTATGATATTTTAGCATGTGAATGCCTGGTGCATTATTTTGAGAAGGTATGTCGGACAGATGAGAGATTAGCCCACTTACATGGGTAATCGCCTCTATTCATTGTGTGATAAATAGAGATGAGATAATTTTAAGCTTACTATCTATGTGATAATTGAGAGCTCGAGCTTTAAATATAGATGTCGCCTTAACAGAGCGTTAATATGAGGACATATTATTTGTTATGTCCGAAAGTGAAATAGCCCACATATTTCGCTTTATCTGTCTTCAATGCCACATGTGAGTTCTGATGGATTCTTTTCAAGAGTGTAGATTTGTGAACTCAAGTTAGACATTAGGTATGTCTGAACTATCATCTGTACAGTATTAAGTGGAAAGACATACGCTCCATGGGAACGGAGAGAATACCGTAATACATATTTCATACTATGTATGCATGAGACGACCAATGAGAGTTGATAAAAGTTTTGATCTCAACTTTTAAGCCGTGTGAGACTCTCGAGGATAAGTATTCCTCATTTAGTGCCCTTACGACTCTTGCTTATTCTCAAATTTCTATTCAGTGTTCGTTATCTTAGAGTGTTACCAATGATTATGAAATTTATTCGATCTAATGGGACATTTCTAGAAAAGCGAGTTAAAGTGAAATTGAGAGAGCTAAGGGAAGAGGAAGATCAATTTTTTTTTATGTCACATTCTATCTTTGTATTCACAGGTTGACCAATTATGATTATTTGAGCTTAATCATGATTGCGAATATAATGTATTCGAGTACTCAAAGAGATCAAGAGAGATATAATGTAAATGTGACTGATTGATCTATCGTACTGCATACTGGATCTACTCTGAGTTAATGTGCCTAATTTGAGCTGCTATATACTCCCAACGGATGTATAGCAATGAACTCTCGTAGTATGCTGGTAGCACGGATTATTTATTGATATGAACTTTACAGAGAAGAGTTGTGTTTAACTCTTCATGGGCGAGTGGGAGATGTTGGATTTTAAGGGTGTATGGGAGTATTGTGATCCGCCCATGTAGGGCACCACAATCCTTTACCACATTGGATAACTGCCAAAGGCAGTTATTAATTTTAAACGTGATAAAGTCACGTTTTTCAAGAGACATCTCTTCCCCCCATTTTGTCAGTTTCTCTTACGTTAACGTATAGAACAAAGAGAACAAAAACCACGGGAAAAACGATGACGAACTCTCCCGATCTTCGAACGGACGAAGGACCCTCTCGAGGCTACATTGGAGCATTTCATCTGTGGAAATTACGGTTCGTCTCTCGTGTGATATACTCGTTTACGATTAGTACTCAAGTAAAGGTTTTGGGCAAGTTATTCCGTATAATTCCGCTGAGTATGTATTGGGATTGGTTTTCTTCGGGCACCATAAAGCCCTGACGCGGACATGTTACCGACAAATAACCTTGACGGGAGCTTGAGTTGGATCAATCTTGTCATGCCCAAATGCATCCTTCTTAATGCAATTTAGACACGTTTTATTCACGTTAATTCGATTTGTGTTCATTTGTTTGGACACATGTGCATATATTTGTGTATGGGTCAGTCGTCAAACGGCTTGACGAGATGTAAACCGTTGAAATAGGTTTATTAATAAACCTTGGAAATTGAGCCCCAGGTGCAACTAGGACGTAGAGATATAAACTGGGCCTTGACGAGAGTTCACGAAATGCTTATTAATTAATAATTAAATAATTCGATAACAAAAAATTAAATAAGAATATTCTATTCTTCGGAAAATTAATCATATATAACACGAGAGTTCATCCCAAAATTGTAGTTTTAACCCCTATAGTTGTGTCGCGTATTGGAAGGAACCCTATGTTAGGTGGTAAGTTAGCCCCATAAAGCACTTCATGTTCTATGCGTGGGTTGAGTACTTTAAGGGCGTGAATGATAACCATTCTATTCTCGAGAGCTATTTCTGGCAAAAAAAATTGAGTTTTCTATTTCTATTCTCTGGACAAGTTTCTGAGCAGACAAACGCGTTTGATAACGACATATAATTTTTGTTCCAGAAACAGAAAGTTGTTTGATAACAACATAAAATTTCTACGAACCGGAGATCGGGGGCTTGTGGCTGGCGGACAGTGGCCAACAGATGGCTGCCAGAGAGGGAGACTGCACGCGAGAAAGGGGGAGTGGGTGATAAGAAGAATTCTTATTTCTGTTTCGATTCGAGAAATAGAAAAGTAGAAAGTTTCTACTTTTTATTTATGTTCCAAACCTATTTCTATTTAAAAATTTGTCACGTAAATAGAAAAATGAAATTGATTTACCAAATGAATTTCTGTTCTAAACAAGTTCCCGGGAACATAAAAATAGAAAAATAGAGAAACATAATGATTATGATTCACGCTCTAAAGTTCTAGAGATAAAAAAAAAAATTAGTGTCATGACTTGTAAGCACAAAATAAGAAAAAAAAAAAAAAGTGGACTTGACCCTCGTGAATTTATTTAACTAGTTGGGAGCCAAACGATTTACAGCTCAGACAATAGTTGTAGGTCCAAATCCCATCACCTGCGTTCAGATTGTTCCAGATTAGGGTCACCTACATAGGTTAAATATTTAAACTCAACTGGATCACGGAACTTGTAGTGTGTTCCACAAGCCTCTTGATAGTAGGGCCTCACATTCATCCCCTTGGATCAATCAGCGAAGAAATCTAATGATCACGTAAATATTGAATCATCTCAAAGCATGAGAAGACAATTTGACCTTGTTACTTGCTGTGCCACATAATTTTGTCCTTGTCTCTTTATGCTTTTCCCTAACCTATAGCAAACCAAACGAGTGATATATATCCACCTACATTTAATTATATGTTTGGTAACTTGGTATCATAAAAATATGGCAAGTATGTGATGTTGGGAAATTTAGCAAATTGGTTAAACAACGGAATCAGACTCTGAGACGTGCTAGTACTTTCTTTAAGGAATTATTTGCCCCACAACGTTACTAATGGTTACCGGCAAAGATCCTCCATGATACAATAGAGTCTCAAGCGAGAATATTATATAGCAATTCTAATATTTCTCCAAGAACTCTCTAGGAAACAATCATAAAGGAATGTCGTATCTATTTTGGAAAGAAACGAAAATCTGAAAATTTGAAGAAGTGTCGTTCTGAAAATGAACAGAATAGTTGAATATATAATGAGAACAGAACACACCATTTCGCGTCCGAAAAGTAATTCATTCTCATACACTTCCTCGTGTCCAATGACGGTTAGTTCGGACGTACCTCTTCATGTCCGAATAACTACATATTCAGACACACCTATTCATGTTCAAAAATTGCTAATTCGGATGGATGCAACTTTTCATTGTCTGAAAACTGTCTCGTCTGAAAAATTGCAACTCTTCATTGTTCGAAATTAATATAAAAATCTGAAATTAAAAATAATAATAATATACAAATTAACGTCAACTCCTACTTGAATGGTCGCACTGTTTCGATAAGATTCAATAGTTAATTTTTTTATTATAATTTCGAAAAAAAAAATATGAATAGTGCCAATTTCGAACCGCGGTCGTGCAAGCGTGCAAAGTGCGCCTAATAATCGCGCACCCGCACGCGAGTATAGTGGGGTTTAGCCCACTTGCTAATTTCTTTACTTTGAAAAATCATAGTATCCTTCTAACTAATAAAGAGACTTGCATTCTTCCTTCCATCCTATGTGGGATTGGAAAAGGGCACTTTTTATTTGTTTTGCAAACAAACATCAACATGTTATGGCTCTATTTAAGAACATTGCAATATGGTTCCCATGCACATTAATTATATGCAAATCAATCACCAAAAGAAGTAAAACCATACCATTTAGCTAGAGATTATCTTTTATGATGAGCCATTACTATTTGAGTCTCTTAATCCCACCGCATGACGGTAGTCTTTTCGTCCTACCACAATCAGTAAGATTGGGGAAAATTATCAAAAAAATCCTAAAGTTATTGCAATTGTGCTAATTTAGTAATCTTTTGATTAGTCA
The DNA here is from genome assembly GCA_029784005.1 of Lenwebbia sp. NSW1173648. NCBI lineage: Eukaryota > Viridiplantae > Streptophyta > Magnoliopsida > Myrtales > Myrtaceae > Lenwebbia > Lenwebbia sp. NSW1173648. The sequence goes on from JARCGZ010000001.1 coordinate 36,143,145, forward strand.
TAAACCTTTTTCATTTGTGTCAATTCAGTCTATCTGGTCAATTTTGGCCGAAAATCGCTAACGTAAACGCAGGCTGTTCTACGTAGCACGGGCGGCACTAGCATGGAAACTTTTAAATATTTTTTGATTTTTTTTTAAAATTCTCTTTCTTTTTTCTTTGTTTTTTCCCTGGACTAGGGCCGAGACGCCCTGGCTAGCATTAGGAGAGGGCGCGCGGCCCCTCACCCAAACCAGGCATGGGCCGCGACGGCCCCACCGGCCCTAGTCCGGGAAAAAATAGCAAAGAAAAGAAAAGAAAATAAATAAAATATTAAAATATAGTTAAAAATGTCCATGTCAGCGTCGACCATACCACGTAGGACAGCTGGCGATCACGTCGGCGATTTCTAGCCAAAATTAGCCGGATGGACTGAATTGACACTAATGCAAAAGGTTTAGGACTGAATTGATAAAAAAAAATTATGAATAAATTGACACAATTACAATACGTTTAAGACTTTTTTGGTAAATTTTAAGGCAAGTGTGCATAGCTTTTAAAGCCAGAGCATCTCAAAATTTGAGTGGTGCAGCTTCCCAAGAGTGCTGTGAGTTCCTACATCTTTGGTGCTATCGTGACTATGGAGAATTTATCAGACACTTTGCGAAAGTTAAAGCAACTTTTGCTACAACTGTAATCTGAATTAGAAATTCTATTTACCATCTTCAAGTCAAAGGTGAGATTCAAGACCGTAGCTTCATTATAAGATCGCTATATATATACACATGCGCGTGATTGTGCTTTCTCCGTACTTGCTAGAACTATGATTGGTAAACTACAAATATGGACATCTCACGTTCTAACTTTAGTTGAATTCATAGGTAGTTAACGTCCATATGCATAATACAACATAAGCGTAGAAGCTATCGACCCCATTGAATTTGGCACGACAAAGCACGATGCAATATGCTGTTAGAGTATTTAATATTAAGTAAAGCCGTCATACCCATTTAAGTTTTTAGAGCGATTTGCAATAATTGCACAAAAATTTACATGATATCAAAATAAGAGGTCATTAATTCGAATATTTTCACGCCCTTTGTTTACATCCCCGTTATGAATTTCATGCAGCAAACTTAGACCAAAATCCAGGCCTCTCCATCCACTCACATTGGGTCAATCTTGTCGTGCCCAAATTTTGCAGCCTTGTGGATGCAATTTAGACACGTGCTGTTCATGTTAATACACCTCGTATTCACTTGTCTAGACCCTTGTGCATACAATTTGGGGTAACTTAATCACCATTATTCATTTTTAAAGCATGAGAAGACGACGTGACCTTCTTACTTGCCGTGTCATGTAATTTTAGTCCTTATCTCTTTTGCATTTGTGCCAATTCAGTCTGTCCGGCCAAATTGACCGAAAATCGCTGACATAAACGCCGGTCGTCCTACTCGACGAGGTTGGCGCTAACATGGACAATTTATTAATAATATTTTGCTATTTTAAAAAATAATAATTTTTATCTTTTCTTTCATTCTCTTTCTTTTTTCTTCCCTTCCTTATTCCTTAAGTCGGTCGCCAAACCTCGACAACCGGCCAGAGGCGAGGGCGAGATCTAGTCTCGCCGTGGCTGGCTTAAACGAGCTTCGTCAGAGGTCGGCAAGGTCAAACTGCCAGCCCTCGCCTCTGGTTGGTCACCGAGGTTCGGTGACCGGCTGGAGGAAGAAGGAAGGGAAGAAAAAAAAATAAGAGAAAGAAAAGAAATAATTAAGTAAGAAATTAAAAAAATTAAAATTCCGATTGTGGAGAATTGATCGGACACTTTCCGATGTGTGCACTGTGGGACTCAAATTATAGCTATGCTTCTCGAGGCACAATCTGTCATTAACAAATAACCAATCCCTCCTGTCTGATCCTAGTTGCTCATCGATCTTAGATCTAGATTAATTACATTGTGGATGACACTTGGGCCGTGGCGAGCCTCCGGCTTCGTCCATGGTTGAGCTGCCGGGGATACGTCGACAAGTTCGTCCATTCGGCGGTAGCTATCGACTCAAATCGGACATTTCACGGAGAGCGCGTGAAAACTTAAACGATAACGTCCGATTGTGATTGCCGACGCTTATCGCCTCTTTCCATCCTTCTGCTAATAGGAACTAACCTAGGGAAAAAGTGGGATTAGGTCTGGTGCCGTGGCTTGTAATGACCAATGGAGGCCCAATTTTTGGTGACGACCAATGACAAGGTAAGGAAGAAGAAGTTTCTTTCAAGCCCACCAAGTTGGACAAGAATCGGGAGATTCATCTCCTAGTCCAGCCGGTCCAAAGCCATTCTTGGACTTGACTTCCAGTGTTTCTGAATCATGAATTTTTTTTTTTTTAGTGGACGTGTCAAAATGGATCATATACCCATTTTTTAATTTATTTTTTTATTCGATTATTATATGGATTATTTATATTTAGTAAATGAGTCATAAATGGATTTACAATGATAAAATTCAAAATAATATGGAAGTTAAATAAGTTCAATATTTACTTAGACTCAAACCACTTTTATGATTCTCTATTCACTCTCTCTTGCCCTCACTACTCGCGCTATCACATCAATTTGGGTATGATTTTTCTTACAGTGAGTTAAATATGAAAGTGTTTTAGTAATATGTATTGGATCGGGTATGGATTAGGTATGGGTCACTTGATTTGTATTATATGAAAATGAGTCAAAACAGGTTAAATGAATCAATTTGGATCGGACCTGGTTGACAGGTCTAGTTTGTGGGTTGTGGAGTTGCCATCAGTCTACTGATTGTCCATTGAAACAATTAATTTGGTTTTAATCCGATGTTTTTTTTTTTTTTTTTTTTGCGGTTTGAATTCCACAAAGGGCAACCAATAACAATGAGTGATCACACTGAGAAGTTAGAATTTTCTACATGATCATTACAATTGACTTGAACAGATTAAATCTCGAATTCATTTATTTTTCTGGTACCCAACTACTTCAACCATTTCCGAACACCTCATGGCCACTTCTTCCTAGCTGCTTGGCCTGTAGTAGTGAAGTATGTGTTGGAAAGCCCAAAGTCTCGATAGTTAGCTCTCGGTCATTAAAATAAATTAATAGCTCACAGGAATCATTCGGGTCTTAGATCGAGAACAATCTTACGATAAAAGATTTGAGGTTATAATTACAACTGAGAATAATACTTTACATGAAATTGTAGAAAAGACACGGTGATTTATCGGGAAAATTATCCAAAAAGTCATAAACCTATTGTATGACGGCATATTCAGTCATAAACTTTTTAATTTGGCCAATTTAAACCCGAACATTTCGACGATTTTCTAATGTAGTCTTTCCGGCCAATTTTGACAAGAAATCACTAACGTGGCGATTCAGTCAGCGCTTTACATAGCACGACCGACGTTGACATGGACGATATCGAGCCCGACAACAAGGGCGCCAACAGGTTGTTGAAGCTGATCAGAAGAAAGGCCAGTCCACGTTCATAAATTCGGATTGCTCGGAGAGTACCTATTTCATCGCTGAAGCAAACTTTTTTAGTCGGTCTTTTTTTGGCATTACGCTTAACCATTCGAGAGGAGCCTCGTAGAAAACATGAAGTCACTGCGATGAGTCGAGCTATTAGAGCACGTCTCCTCTTTGCTTCTCCTATCGCAACTAGTTTGCGAATCCCAAATCTTGTTGGTAAGAAAAAGAAAGGTCTCTTCAAGCCCACCAACTTGGACAGGAACTGGGAGATTCAACTCCTGGTACAGCCAGTCCAAAAGGCATTCCTCGACTTGACTTCCAGTGTCTCAGACAGATTCGTGCACTTCCCAGTGTCTCAGTATTTGATAATCATTTTTTTTAAGTGCTTTGAAAATAGGCATACGCAGTGTAAAAATCAACGAATAATCACGCTGGTAAGTTAGAATTTTCTACACTGTCCTTATAATTATCTGCTTAAGTCATTTAGAAGAGACACGGTGATTATTGAATTATTAAGCTTTATTTCGACTTCAAAATTTCCCTAATCGATCTACAGTTCGATTTTAAATATTCATACAACACATGTGAGTTCGAATGGGAAAATTACCAAAACAGTCGTAAATAGGGGTGAGCGGTTCCATGTTCCTTACAGGTTCCACCTGGAACCTGAAACCTACTCGTCAAAACAGGTTCCTCATTTTTTGGAACCTGGAACCTACCCGTCATACCATGAAACCTAGAACCTACCCTGTCACAGGTTCTAGGGTCGGTTTCAGGGTACTCGGGAACCTGCCAATTTCTTTTCTTTTTTTCATTTTTAGTTAAGCAAAATGAGAGTGAACGCTACAACCGCTAAGGAGAAGCAGAGGTGAGCGGTTTCAGGTTACGTACGGGTTACATTTAGAACCTGAAACCAACCTGCTGGAATAGGTTCCTCATTTTTTGAAACCTGAAACCAACCTGCTGGAATAGGTTCCTCATTTTTTGAAACCTGAAACCTAAAAATTTGTTTGGCTCCAGATTATATACTCATCATCTGACACCATAGAATATTGTAGGATCGTGTAAAGACATATATAAAAAAAACACAAAATTTTATTTTAGGATCCAGGGTCCAGGTTTCAGGTTCCAGGTTCTAGATAGTGGAACCTGGAACCTACCTGTTGGAACAAGTTCCTCAATTTTTGGAACCTGAAACCTACCCTACATACCTTGGAACCTGGAACCGGACCGGTTCCCACAGGTTCTGGTTCCAAGTTCCCAGTTCTACCCTGGAACCATGCTCACCCCTAATCATAAACCTAATGCACTTGTGCCAATTCAATCATAAACCCCTTTTTTTTTTACCAATTCATCCTAAGCTTTTTGCAATTGTGCGAATTCAATCTATTGGCCAGCCAGCGCTGACGTGGCAAATTTTTAATAATATTTTAATACTTTTCAAAAAATTTATTTTTTTATTTTTTAATAATTTTTTTCTTCCTTTTTTTCTCTCTCTTTTTTTTTTGGCTTTCGTCCGGCAGCCCAGCCCTAGGCGAGGGTCCCAAGGGGCACGAACCCTTGCCGTGGCTGGGCGAGAGTCGCAAGCCCTCACCCAGGGTCAGTGGCTGGCAAGCGGCTGTTGGACCAAAGCCAAAAAAAAAATAGAAAAATATTTATTACGAAAATAATTATATTTTGAAAAATATTAAAATATTATGAAAAATTTGCCACGTCAGCACCAGCTGCAAATGGACTGAATTGACACAATTGCAAAAGGGTTAGGAATGAATTGGCAAAAAAAAAAAAATATGACTAAATGACACAATTGCAATAGGTTTAGGACTTTTTTGGTAATTCTACTGAGTTCGAACAATAATCTCAAGACCCGAATAAGGCTGAATGATATAGTTTTGAGCCCCCAAAAATCTCTACTATATTAAAAATAAGCCTAGAGATGAATTTGAGCCTCGAACTTTTGCTGAGAATATTTTGCACATGCCTTTGCAAGTTTCTAAACGTGCATCTTCCTCGTTCATTTCTACTACTAGCTACGACTAGTACCACGATGTCAATAAGTACGAGGCGATTCCTTGAATCCCTCATATTTTCTAAAATTTTCTTTATATTTTCCCGACTTCACAACAATTTAAATTTATCTTTCCAAGCTACATGAAATCTTGAAAAGAAAAAGTAATTCCTTCTATATATTTTAAATTCATTTGTTTATTTTTGGCAATTCGTGTGCTTCTTTACTAGTATATAAATACATGACAACTTGAGAGTCGAAAGTATATCATTATAAGCCCTTTAGTGGAGTGGATATTGCCCTTTCTAATGTGGTTAAAGAAACTCTCCCAGCTAACTCGAGCAAGATTATTCACAATTCTATGCAGAATAGTACCACATATAAGGCCACCGCTTATTTGAATCTCGTATATATGTCAACCAGGCAATCCCGAGTATTTGATCGAATAGAGTGATGATTAGATCATATGCTCCAAGAAGCGTGAAATTTCAGGTTCGATTTCCATTCGAGCCAATCGCTTGGGTCGGACTACAAGGAAGTAATCCTACCGCCGTGGATAACTTAGTTTCAATCCATGGGCCTGCTTATAGTTATAGATTGATGCGAGAGCCGGGCCCCGATAAACTCGATCTTGCTACGATAAAAGTGTATATGGGCTTTGATGTTCTCCCTGGTCTCTTTAGGCCTTCGTCTCATTCATTTGACCTAAAATCCTGCTCTGCCTGATCTTCCTCCCGTTCATGAATATGTACTCTCTCTTTCTTTCTTTCTTTTTTTTGTCGTTTTCAGAATCAATTAATCTTCATTGGTGTAGATCTTTATACTTCTCAATACCTATGTGCCCAACCAATCAGCCCTAGCGTCAGATTGAAACAAGCCGCCGCCACCAACCAACATATAGATCAAAAGACAACGTTGACAACTTCCCATGTACTATCTCAATAACAAACACATACCAGAATGACCATCTTAGCAATAATTGCACCATTATCTATTATTCCAAAAGTCGGAAAATGACAATAGCCGTAACAAGCAAGCCATGTTTATATATATATATATATATATATATATATATATATATATATATAAAGAGGGGATGTTTGATTGGTGCATATGTAAAGTATAATGATGGATGACGCTGCGAGTTTGGTTGAACATTGAGATTGAGACCGTCCCTTGATTTGCAGTTGAAGAATGTCTGCAACGCAATCATTTCATACAAGACAAGCTAGGGGAGTTTCCTTGCAGATGGGTTTTGGATTTAGGGCCAATTACAGTCGAAATGATTACCGGGATTTATAAAAAAAAAAAAAAATTGCTCTCGTAATCAACATTCTTTACATTCTCAAGGCACCAGCAAGCAATTAATCCACATTTTTTATTTATCATAATTAGTCTTGTAGGTGATCTTTTTTATCTATAAACACCCATCAAAATTCAGATGAAACACAACCCAAGAAGGGATAAGTACTAGGTTCTTTCATTAGTGGGTTTTCCTAAATCAGGGGTCTAGTTCTAGTTTTAATCCTTTTCATTTTTGGCATTCTTGCCATTTGATCCTCTATCTCAATCAAGTCGCCCCAACTAGGGGTGTGCGTGGTCCGGATCGGTCCGATGCGGTCCCGGTATGGAACCGGAGACCAGATCGATAGTCTCGATCCCCAAATTTTTTGGACCGGAGACTGCTAACACCAGCTGCTTATAGAAATCTAACCCTTTGATCTAAAATAATAACTTCAAATCTCAGCCATCTAACCTAATAAAACATACACATGACCATCGTACAACCATTACATAAGTACTTATAATCCTAAAATAATAAGAAAAGACTAAATTAGAAAGAAAAACACTTAAAACAACTGAAATAGGATTATGCTCCTGCATCATTTTCCTCGAGTTGGAAAGAATCAAGCTCAAAGTAGGATTACACTTGTACTTCACTGAATCCAAGTGCGAACAAAACAATAAGTTTGCATAATATAGTCAAGATAAAGCACAGATTGAGTCAAGACAAAACACGATCGGAGACTGCATATCGACAAACACGATCGGAGGCTGCGTTGCGAAGGCGAGACGTGAACGTCGAGCGAGAGGAGATGAGTGAATGTCGAGCAGAAGATGAGAAAATTAGGTTAACTAGTTCTTCAAAAATTTCTAATTTTTTTTTTCTAATTGTGTGTGTGTGTGTGTGTGTGTATATATATATATATATATTATGGGCGGTCCGGTCCAGTCCCATCCACCATGGAACCGGGGACGGGACCGCTTAGTCACCGGTCCCATTTATTGGGACTAGGGACTGAACCACCCCGTCAAGGATCGGACCAACTCGGCCGGTCCGGTCCGATCCGAGCCTGGTCCGGTTCAGGCTAGTCCGATCCAGTTTGCTCACCCCTAACCCCAACGTAGGTCTAAATATGGAACTCTATCGTGGAACTATCATACAATCCTGGTCTAAATATGAAATCGTCGAACTGAACTCAACTTAAACCAAACATGGGTGCGTTTGTTTGAATGGAAGTATTTTTCGGGAATTGGTTTTCCGAACTTTCACACGTTTGGCTCTCTGAAAGTGACTCAGTCAACGGAGAACACTTTCCTGTCAATAGAAAATTCGTGCATAAAATTAGGAAAGTGAATCTCTAAACTAAAGAGGTGGAAACACTTTTCAGAATTGCTCATCTTTCTTAACTTTTATTTTTTAAAATTTAAATTTTTTCTTTTTCCTCCGCCAGTTGCCAAGCCTTAGCGACGGCCGTGATCGGCCACGCTAGGTCAAGCCTCACCATATCCAGCGAGCTCGCTAGATCTCGGTGAGCTCAACCCTCACCATGTCCGGCAAGCTCGAGCTCGCCAAATCCCAGCGAGGCTCGATCTTGTGTGGCCTATCGTCGACCGCCACTGAGCCAGGCGACCGAGGAAGGAAGAAGAAAAAAGAAAAATCAATAAATATAATATTGAAAATAATTATTATTTTTTGCTGCAAATAAAGTCATGAGATTGAAATCATTTTTCAAATGAGATTCTAACACCAGAAAACGTTTTCTGTCACATATCACCATACAAAAGAAAACAAATCGTTTTCCTTAAAAATGACTTCCAAAAACGATTTTCCATTTTCATAGAGTTTTTCCCAAACAAATGCACTCTTAAAGTATCTATCTTTTTTTGACCAAAAAAAAAAGTATCTATCTTTTACCCAATAGCGCATAAAAGAATTATGCCTATTGAAGAAGAAAACAGACTAGGAAAGTCAATGCAATGTTAGTTACTCCAGTACTAATTAAATCATTATAATTTTGGTTAAAATAAAGATTTTTGATAAGAAGCGTACCAAAACATATAGATTTCTGTTAAATTATGTCTCGAATTAAATTCGTGAATGAAATTCCTGAGTAGACTTGTAGTTGACCAAACATGTGAAGCAACAAAAAAACCTTTGTTGGAGTTGAATTCTTAGTTTGAGTCGGCTAAAAAGCTTTTTTGTTTTGCATACAAATGTTATTATAAGAGGTGGATTCTAAGTAAATAAAAGGAATGTTGGGATTTTCATTCTGTGATTTGTCTGAGTGAGTTCTTCGTGAAAAATTGCGAGGTAACACTAGTGAATTTGCTTTAGATGTAATTAAGGCTTGGAAACACTTGATCATTGAGCGATTGTAACTCTGCAATTCTCCGGATTCATAGTAGCATCTATTTGCAATTGGCTCTTCTCGTGAAGTAAGTATCAAATATCAATACTCAAATTGAACCATGTAAATATCTGGTATTCCTTTTCATTTCTTATTTATTTCTTTGATAATTTCTTTATATCGCGTTAGACTTGAATGACAACTCCAGTAGCGTCCGCATTACTTTAATGATACGCATGTCTCAACAATCATGTCTCGATTTGAAGTTGATAATAGGCGTGTCACATCAATATGATTTTCTCAATTTACTTTTCATTCGTATTCGCGAGACGATCAAGCTCCGTTTGTTCTCAAAAAAATAAATGATTTGAAAGATATTTTCCTAAAAATGATTGTTTGTATCACTTACAAAGGTGAATGAACAAAAAATATTTTCATCGTTCACGAAAATGTTCAGGCATTAATCGTTATCGATAATGAAAACTGTATTCTGTCGTTTAATAACTTCAAGAGATGTAAGTGGTTATTTTAAAAAATATATTTTTTTAAAATTTTTATGTTTCGCTGAACGAAGAAACGCAAGTGTTGTCTAATCGGATGTCGGCAGGGCGATCATCACTAGGTGGGCCACCGACCCGGCAGCTCTTCAATGCAACCTGAAACCTTCATTTACTCGAACCGAGAGGGACTCCTCTGTTACATGTTGAGACCGCTTTGTCCGATCGCAATGTGTCGACCCCGCACGTGCCATCCTCGCACGCAAGCAAAACCAAAGACCGAGTGCGATTGTAACTGAAGTTAGAAGCCGTCTCTGACCGGTGAAGCTTCCATGGCATTGATGGTTAGGACAGTGAAATCCTCTGCTCCACCTCGCGTCCTTAATCATTATCGAAGCACGAACTCAGAAACTTGTTGCTTCTTTCTTTCTTGATTAATTAGGAACAGGAGATAATACCCACTTTGATCACCAAGAAAATCTTAATCGGCAAGCCTATATCAACGTCTCACCTCACTCCTCCACAACCGTTCTCTCTCCTCCTCCTCCTCCTCCTCTGTTTTCTGGTGGGAAAAGAGAAATAGAGAGGAAAAAAGTCTGCATTTCTATCCTCCTCTGTTTCCGTTATCAACTGTTCATGGACCTCGCTTAGTCTTCCGCCGTACGTTCTCTCCCTTCTCTTCTTCTGGGTGTTCTTCATTTGGTCTATTCTTGGCCAGAAAGCATTCATTTCGATTTGGAATGATTAGGATTCGTGTAAAAATTGCTGCCTTTGGGACAACTCTGTGCTCGACGGTCAGATGTTTATTACCAGTTTCTTTGTGGCTTGCCCATGAACTTTCTTGCCTGTTTTTTTGGGGCGATGCACGAGTGGGGTTCAGCTTCGTAGGTTTAAGTTTCTGTTGAACATGTTATGCAATTTTTACACTCTTGTTTTCTTTCGGGTGTTTAATTTACAGGCTGAATAATCGAAAGCTGTTTCATTAGGTTGAAGTGTTCAAATGAGCTCGAATCAACTATATTAGTGTGCTTTTCATATTAATTCTCATCTGATCGTTAGTTTGCAGGCATTCGTTTGGTTTTCATATCTGCCCCAATCTGGCAATAATTTGCAGTGAGAAAAGGGAAACAGAAAACGTCAGGTAAACAAACAATCTCCTCTAGACTATGAAGTGAATTTTGGTACTTCTGTTCTGTGTTTGCTATTGCAATGACCAACTCTCAAAGTTTTATGTTCTTCCGAATAGAAATACGGCCAACTTGTCCAATACGGGACGTATATCGAGCTTTTTCCGGGTTACCCTTCGGGATAATGTTCTACGACAATCTGTGTAATGGAGAAAAATAAGATGGACAATAGCTCCCCCGTTGGAGTTCTGGAGGACTTTCTGAGGAGCAGCGAGTCGGACACTAATTCGACCACCTCGGACTCCGAGGCCCGGAAAGATGGGAAACCCGCTTCCGGCTGGCGCGGGCTCGTCCACTTGTTGAGGACAAAGTCAAAGAAACAATCGCCCCCGGTGCATCCGTTCGTCAGCCTAAAGCCCCGGTTCAGAAGAAGCAGCAGCATGAGGGAGATGATTGCCTTCGCACCATGTTTCCTGGCGAGAGCCGATAAATTTAGCAGGACCCCTTGGAAATATTTCACCCTATGCGAGCTCCAAGCCGCAACTAACACTTTCAGCCCCGGTTAGTGAAATCCGAGTAGAACACTTTGACCTTCCGATTCTGTTCTGTTCGAACTTGCTGTGGTATGACTTGGACATCTCTTAATCATTGTTTCTTCAGAGCGCCTAATTGGGAAGGGTGGTTATGCTGAGGTTTACAAGGGGCAGCTGAGGAACGGGCAACTCGTGGCGGTTAAACGACTCATGCGAGGGACGCCGGACGAGATAATAGGCGATTTCCTTTCCGAGCTTGGAATTATGGCCCATGTCAATCACCGGAACACTGCCAAGTTGGTCGGTTATGGGGTCGAAGGCGGAATGCATCTGGTCCTCGAGTTATCGCCTCATGGAAGCCTCGCCTCTGTGCTATATGGTTAGTTCACATATCTGAGCAAACAAATGCTCGATCAATTATTATTCCATTACAAGCCTATGGAGATCTCGCCCTGAATATATATGCAGGTACAAAAGAAACACTGGAGTGGCAGATGCGATATAAGATTGCATTAGGAACTGCCGAGGGTTTATTGTACCTTCACGAAGTTTGTCAGAGGCGAATCATCCATAGAGACATAAAAGCTGCGAATATTTTGCTTACTGAAGACTTTGAGCCCCAGGTCAACCTAGTGCTATGTTGTTTGATGTTAGAAATAGAGATTGATAAATCCATTTCGATGCAGTACATCAAATGTTTTTTGGGTGCAAAACCTGATGAAATCTTGCCAAGTTTGTACCCCAAAATCACACCAGAAGAAGAGGTTTGGTTTTGGTTGTTCGGCGTCCTTACATCAGTAGATTTCGGTGCAGATCTGCGACTTTGGACTCGCCAAGTGGCTTCCGGAGAAATGGACCCACCACACTGTGTCGAAATTCGAAGGCACATTCGGGTTCGTTCTTCCTGCTTCGAACTCTATTTACTTTTAAAGCCATGGTTGAAGTATTCTGTGTAACTTCAAGTTTCCCAAATGCCACTGTTCACAGCTATCTTGCTCCGGAGTACTTAATGCACGGCATAGTGGACGAGAAGACCGACGTTTTTGCTTTCGGTGTGCTTCTGTTGGAACTAGTAACTGGCCGCCGAGCACTGGATTATGCGCAGCAAAGCCTTGTCCTTTGGGTACGAAACTGAACTTTTTTACTTTACTTTGTTTTAATTCGGAATATATGAGCGAGCACATACGTGAAACTAGACGACTTATAGTTGAATAACCGAGGAATAAGGATTGAGAATTTGTGCAATTTTTTCAGGCAAAACCTTTGCTCAGGAAGAATAACATCAGAGAGCTCTTGGATCCTGCTCTGGGCAGCAACTACAACGCCGGGCAAATCAATCTGGTTCTCTTGGCTGCGTCGCTTTGCATACAACAGTCTTCAATTCGACGGCCCAGCATAAGCCAGGCAAGTTCTTGAAAAACGACAGCATACCGAATCACCAGAAGATCTATGATATGTCAGAAAATGCTACTGATATCTGCACTAGGACGGCTACTGCTAGTCAATCGCTCAAATAAATACCACATTTAGTCTGTATTTGCATATCACAATGTCCATCTTGAACTACATTTTTGCAGGTAGCGCAAATTCTGAATGGCGACCTTAGCTGTCTGAATTGCATGAGGAAGATCCAGACCCCGTTCTTTCGCAAAGCTTTTGGGGACGAATGCCACAGCTCGATCAAAGATCGCGACAGCCCGAGGCATGCCTTGGCTTGAAGACGAAGCTTCACGAATCATATCTCGTCTTTCTGCGAACAAGCGTGGCGAATAAAGTTATTCACAGATGGGTTTTGTAAAGCTGCTGTCTCACCTTATCTAGTAAGCAAAAGTTGTTTTTTTTATGTGAACAGCACATGGAGAACAAATTTTTTAGCAGTAAGGAGGGGAAGAACTAAGAAGATGATGTCCCTCTAAAGCTAATGTACATATAGAATCGCAGAGCATAGGAAAAAGAAGAATACTAGAAAACAGGAATAGGCGTTTTTGTAGTTGGGATCGATTCTACATAAGGAGGGGAATAGGAGGGGCAAAGTAAAGTAGCTTTGCCTCATTAAAGCACCATCTTTTGCAGTATTTTTGTTGCCTTTGTTCATTCTTTTTGCTCTTTTCATCATATGTCATGTGTCTTTATACGAGTGAAGCTGTTCTCTTCCGAATTAAAGTTTTATATCGGTGAAAATGACGCCGTTGGTCCCTAAACTTTTATTAGTTGTTCATCCTCGATTCCTGGCAAAGTAGATTTGATGTAGTCAAAATCGAGATTTCTTGCCATCCTTTTGTTTTCGGGACCCGAGGTCGAGCTCATATAACCGTACATATAATGCACGAGAATTGCGATCCTGCCTGAATTTCTGATTCGTCGAAGTCGAGCGGTAATCGCCGTAGCATGGTTTGATGTATCTTTACGGAATTCGCAAAGTACTTCTCTATATCGACCGATTGCAACTAGGATGTTCTCTAGCTTTTCTTGCCACGTATCAAGTCCTTGAAGCAATTTGCGTACGAGAGAAACAGTCGTTGTAACTTGTAAGTGATTTTTCTTTTGAAGCGTTGCCCGATATACTTGCAACTCACAATACCATTTTCCATTCTACATTAAGTTGCTTTGGACTTAAGTCTGGGAAATTAGAAAAGATAGAATATTGAAGGGGATCGATTATGTTGACTCTCAAGAGAGAATAGATAAGAGTTCCATCTCATTCGGAAATCCGATAAGGTAAAAAAATGAGTTCAATCTCGTTGATTAAAACGTGGGCAACGACCGAGCCAATCTTCCACGCAACTCATTTGACCCGGAACGAAATTCTTTTCCCAACAAGGCAACAACTACAAGCCAAGTGCTTTTGACCTGTACAAGAAGTTTTGACCTGCTTCAGCTTAAATAAAGTAATACAGCGTCGGCGCGCCACGTCAACGTCGGTCGTGCAAAAATTTGGAAAAATTAAGGTAGCCACTACAAGGATTGTTTACCTAAATTTTCATTTTTTTTTGAAATTTTTCCTTAAAAAGGAGAAAAAGAAATCGGAAAGTTTTTTTTTTGAAGAATTTTGCAAAAATAATCGCATCAATGTCGGTCATACCACGTAAGACGGTTGGCGTACATGTCAGCGATTTCTGACCAAAATTGACTGGAAGGACGACACTGGCAAATCATCAGAAGGTTTTGGACTAAATTGATAAAAAAAAGTTGTATTTTTTTTGGTAATTATCCCCGGTTTGTAAACCATCCACACAATAATTACAAAAGTATAACACAGTTGATGGTAGTAAACAAGTCTTGTTAGTTGGAGTTCGACCGACTAGTTAGTCACGGGAATCTTGAATCTTTTTGTTGCGTGATGAGGCTACAAATTCCAAATGTAGATCGAAATTAAAGTAGAAAACGGAGAAGATCCATAAATTTCAAAAGAAATATAATATGATGGAGAAGAAGAAGAAGGAGGAAGTGTGCTAAAATTACTAAAGGTTTTAGCATACCATACTTGATAAGTGTGCTCATTAAGATTATTTTATTGGGAACACGTTTGCAATGACTTATGTATGGTCCTAGGGTATTTTATACACATGCAATGGTTTTTATGGAATTTTCCTGTAAAAGGAGGAGGTCGAAATAGCTGTTAATTTTGCTCAATTATCAACATAGGTTATGCTTAGCTAATTTATTTAGTCAACGTTCACCGTTGAACTGAGTTCACCTTCTCGATGCAGTTAGAGACAGGTCATTCACGTTGAGACTAGAAAATTGATAACATATTTATGGACGATAGTCATTCGATCTCACTTAATAAAGACGCGGAACTTTAGTCATGTTTATGCGAGGTGTATATACGTGCGCGATAAGATTAAACCATCCGAGGGAGAAATTGAAGCGAGCTTTTGATGAATGTGCCCTACTCTTTTTTTTTTTGGGTCGAAATATTGCTCAATATTCATAGAAATTCAAGAATTCTTAAACAAGAAGTTTGATAAAAGAGTATCCAAACATAAAAGGTTCCAAAGAGGTTGGGAATGACTAGCGGCCCAAAAAGAGGAAAGGCAATTCGAACGATGGGCTTTTGCGACCCAATCTGCCACCTTGTTGTCTAATCTATACTAGTAGGCTAGAGAGATAGACTTAAAATGAGCCATACGGATGCGAACCTCATCAATTAGCGACTCCAACTCCCATTGCACAAGTGTCTTCCAACACAATTAGTTTCTAACTCCACCACGCTCTCTCTCCTCGACTCGAACAGCTTCAGGGCTTCGATTAGCGCCGAGAGTTCCGTTTGAATCGAAGACGACGACGGTACTTTCATAGCAAATCCATCTAGAGATCACACCCAAAAAAAGCTCCGTTGGTGTTAATTTTCAAGGTAAGAGGCTTCGGCGGGACCCGATTTCTCGTCGATTGTGTTGTTTTTGTGTAAAGTTTCAAACTTTGGCGGTCCCATTTCCTGAAATTTCTGAGTGACATCCTCGCCGAAATTGATTAGGGTTTTCGGATTCGGGGGTAGCCTTCGAAAAACAAAGTCGTTCCTCACTTTATAGATAAACCACAAGAGGGTCGCTAATTCATCAAAGATAAGTGTGCTACTTTACTGTAAAGCTCGATCTTGTAGCCATACCTCAAATCGGGTTAAATTTTGACGCGAAATTTGAATTTTTACTTCTACTATTTTTTTTTTTGGGGTTGAAATTTTTTTACTCCTACTTTATATTGCGTCCCAATGACGGCCCAAATTTCCACCAGTAGCAAAAACTAAATGTCGTCAATATAATCCACAGCTCGCTCTAGGCCCATTTCGAAGAAAATCAAATATATGCGATGGATGGCCCAAAAATTTAAATTCAAAGGGGTCCAGATATAAATTGTGACGTCCCTAAGGGCAGAATTGGAATTTAATCAAAGCAGAGATTAATGAAATGGGATGGCTACATCAGTGAGGAAATCAATAGTTTAAACTTTCGCTTAGGGGATCCCCCCATTCAGATATTCTCTCCACATTTTCCCAAAAAAAAAAAAATTATTTCTAAATCTAATTTTTTTGCACGCGTTGTTTATAAGGTGTAGTAATCCAGTAGTCTCGGGTCCACAGCTGATCCGCTGCTCCCTCACCAAAGATAAAACACTATTACTGTTTTTAAAAAATCATTTATAGGATTAAATATATATTTTTTAAAATGGATAAAATTAGAAATAATTGTGAAGGAGCAACATTTGTTGAGCAGAGGCTTTGAAAGAGAGAGGGAGAGAGAGAGAGAGAGAGAGAGAGAGAATGGAGTTGGGAGAGAGGGAGAGAGAGTAGAGGGAGAAAGGTAGCTTCGGGCCTTGCTTCGAGGCTTGTGGAGTCAAACTCCAGCACGGGCTTCTGCTGAAGCTTTTGGGAGGAAGAGGAAGAGAGAGTGTTTTTTAGCTGGTGAGAGCAAGAGCCCCGGAAAAAGCTTTGGGCGATCGTGCAATCGGATGATATTCCCGATCGGCGGTGATCGGAGATGTTCCTCGTTGGCGGAGGCGGTCGCGGTGCCGGCGAGGGGAGGCGGTGGGGGGAAGAATCGCTTCGGTGAGGTCGGTGGGGGTGGGGGTGGGGGCGGGGGCGGTTGAGAGACGCTTTGAGTGGGTGGAGGGAGGGAGGGAGGGAGGGAGAGGGAGGACGAGGATAAATGAAGAAGAGCAAGGGGAGGAACAGTGGGTTGTTGCCGAATTCTCTCAGGATTATCTCTTCCTGTCTCAAGACCGTGTCCTCCAACGCTAGCACCGTCGCAACCTCCGTTCGCTCCGCCGGAGCGTCAGTCGCTGCTTCGATTTCTACTTCGTCCGAGGATCACAAAGATCAGGTCTTTCTTCCTTTCGCGCGAATACTGTTTCTGACTTTGTAAAGTTCGCGTTTGCGAATCAGTTTTTGTCTAGTCGGTGATCTTTCGTTTGGAAATTTCTCTAAGATGTGGAAATTTTGGATTTTTTATGGCGCGCTATAAGTTTTCCTATCTTGTCGGAGGTGTATTTCTGTAGTTCTTGACTGGAGGTTGTTTTGAGGATACTTCCGTGGCCGTGTCTGCTTTGCTGTCTCTAATGTTTAGATAGCCAAGTTGCTCTAGTGATTTCTCACGCAGTCCAAGTATCTCTCGTAGTTCATGGACATTGCTCTAATGAAGTAGCTTCTAGTTTCTCTGTGTGGGGGGAAATAGTGAACTTGATTCGACTTCCATCAGCATCATCGTGGTAACTGTGCTTCGAGTTGTGCTAATTGTATTCAGACTTCTGCAGATTTTGTTTCATTACCGTGTTTCTCGTTTGCATAGTAGGATGAGTGCTGTAAAAAATAGGTTGAATGGGGTGCAAAGTTCTTTTTTTCTTTTTTAAGAATCCTAATTTGCAGTTCTGGGTATATGGAACATTGGACGTGCTCAAGTCTCGCTTAGTTTTTACAAACCAAAGTAAGTCATTGATGCTAAGAACCTTTTGAAGTTTGACATCTTTTTTCATTTGATTTGGAGAATTTTATGCAAATAAATATTGTTATTTGAATAATCACTAGACTTCCCCGTGAGGGCTCCATTGTTCGTAAGACTATGGTGCTTCATTGCCATATATCAACTCATAATATATGATACTTAGAACCTCATGTCAAAGATCAAAACTTGGGTAAAGGGTCTTAATTGGCTTCTAGGCTTAATCCAATGAGTTGTCAAAACATCCTATTTGAAAAAGAGAATATGATTATTTGTAGTATTTGGGATCATGGAGGATACACTGGACGGTTCAGAATTTTTTCAGCAATTTTTGTGACATTGGATTAATTTGGCGAGGGCAAATCTCGATTAGTATCATTACGCTAAAGCCTTTTATCATGCTTTATAAAGTGTTGTTTACTTCTTCTAGTTGAAAAAAAAAAAACCCCTATTTCTTGCCTGTCTTATTACTTTTGTTGCTCTTTCATCAAAGGTACTAGCTATCAGTTGCTTTTTTGTTAATCATCAATGAAGTTATTGAAGTTATCGGCTGAACTTTTTGAAGTATATGCTGCTCCCGTTGTTTGATCATGTTATTGTTTGTTTTTTTATCTCTCATCACCTGCATCCCCCAATAAATGACATTGCATTAGCACCCTGAGTTTTACTACTTCTTAATGACTTCTTTCTAGCCATTCATTCCGCTTTTGTTACTCTTTTATTTGTCAATCATCACCAATGAAGTTGTCCAAGTTGCCAACTGAACTTTGAAGTATGTGCGCTTCTTACTGCTGTTTACATTTTATTTGGTTGTAGTGTATGTTGTCTTTATATGCCCCATAAACTGCATCCACCAATATACATACGTGGCTTCTGTACCCTAATGTGCTTCATTACAGTGGCTCTTCCCTTCTTTAGCTTTGAAGCCTACCATGAAACTTCTTGTTGGTTTTTGGAAATTGTAAATGTCGCTTGCATAGGCATACATCTAAGTTACGGTTGTCTGTAGGTTACCTGGGCTGGATTTGACAGACTTGATCTTGGTCCATCCATCTTCAAGCATGTTCTCTTACTTGGCTATCAGAATGGTTTTCAAGTTCTCGACGTGGAAGATGCTTCTAACTTCACCGAGCTAGTCTCAAAGCGTGACGGTCCAGTTACATTCTTGCAAATGCAGCCGTTTCTGGTTGACTGTAATGGGCCTCAAGGATTCAGAGCATCACACCCTCTGCTGCTGGTTGTCTCTGGGGAAAATGCCAAAAGCTCAAACCCTGTACCCAGTCAAGATGGTTACATGGAATCTGATTCTGGACAATTTGTGCACTCTTCAACAGCTGTTCAGTTTTATTCGCTAAAGACTCACTGTTATGTACATGTTTTACGGTTTAGATCGGCAGTCTGTATGGTTAGATGCAGTCCTCGCGTTGTAGCTGTGGGTCTTGCTGCTCAAGTAAGCACTAGCTTATTCTTTAGCAGATGCATGACTTTATGAGCAGGCAGTTAAATGGTATTAAGATGGAGTTTTTTAACATGGAAAACATGCATGTGGAACGTGGAAAGCCATCATTTCAGCTTGAGATTGATTTCATGCAGAGTAGCTGATTGACTATGCTTTTCTTTTACAGTTTTTGTTTTACCTTGCTAGAAATTTTTCAGTTAACTAATTCTAATAGTAGGAACTCTTAATCATTTTATACCCTCTAGTGTTTTGACTGAAAGTTTATGATTTGGCTTGGTGCATGATTTTGGTTATTGAGAGGTAACACATTCACTGAGGGACTAGACTGACACCAACAATGTAATGGCAGATATACTGCTTTGACGCGGTCACGCTTGAGATCAAGTTCAGCGTTCTCACATATCCTGTTCCTCAGCTGGCAGGACAAGGGCCAATTGGGGTTAACTTTGGTTATGGCCCAATGGCTGTTGGGCCAAGGTGGTTAGCATACGCTTCCAATAGTCCGCTAATGTCGAACACAGGCCGTTTAAGCCCTCAAAATCTCATTTCTCCTGGTGTTAGTCCATCTACTTCTCCAGGCAGCAGCAGTTTAATGGCACGCTATGCAATGGAATCTAGTAGGCATTTGGCTGCCGGTATCATGAATTTGGGTGACATGGGATACAAAACTTTGTCAAAATACTGTCAAGAGCTGCTTCCAGATGGATCCAACTCTCCTGTATCTTCAAATTCAGGTTGGAAGGTTGGTAGGGCCACGGCATCAGAATCAGATAATGCTGGGATGGTTAGTATTGTATTATACCTGAAAAATGGTTGTCAAAAACATTGCTGCAGAAATCCTGCGATTGCATTGGCATTTAGTGAAAGTTGCGGGATTTTTCGATCATTTGATTCTATTTTTGTGGTTCAGTGAATATGTGGTTTATTTGTTACCTAATTTAGATCTTTCTAAGTGATTGACCTCGTATCGGCAATATTGTTCCCAGCAGCAAACTTCTTTTCTTCACATGTTCATGATGGATCAGTGAAGGTCTTATCTTTCATGTACTACTACTTGTAGGTGTTGAATGTTATGAATTCAAGACGATGTCCTAGTGAAATGGGTAGAAGTCTGAAGGAATTGTATGTTTGAGGTGATTAATAGCTAGTTCGTCCTATAATTAAACAGTTGCAAATCACTTGTTTCTAGATATTTGGTGTTCGTTGCACATGTAGAATTTGAAATTCCTTGATGCCAATAACTATTGGTAATTTCAGGTTGTTATCAAGGATTTTGTTTCTCGAGTTGTTATATCGCAATTCAAAGCCCACACAAGTCCAATCTCTGCATTATGTTTTGATCCTAGTGGAACTCTTCTGGTCACTGCCTCAGTCTATGGCAACACAATTAATGTATTTCGTATCATGCCATCTTCCACACGAGGTGGATCAGATAGTCAAACTTATAGTTGGAGTTCTGCCCATGTGCATCTTTACAGGCTCCATCGCGGAATAACCTCAGCCGTGAGTATTATTATTATTTTTTTCTCAGGTGTCACTTTTGTGTATGAATTTGATGTTCATCCATTTCTCTTATGGCTGCTCCTTCTGTGTGCGCTTTTGGCAGATTATCCAAGACATATGCTTTAGTCCTTATAGTCAATGGGTCGGTATTGTTTCAGCGAAGGGAACTTGCCATGTTTTTGTTCTATCCCCTTTCGGTGGGGACCCAGGATTCCATAATCACAGCTCTCAGAGTGAAGAAGCTTCTGTTTTTTCTATTCATTCTATACCTTGGTGGAGTAATCCATCATCTTTGAGTAACCAGCAATGTTTCCCCCCGCCTCCACCTGTTACTCTTTCAGTGGTAAGCAGGATAAAATATAATGATTCTGGATGGCTTACTACTGTTAGCAATGCTGCTGCTTCTGCTACGGGGAAGGTCTTTGTGCCATCTGGAGCTGTTGCTGCTGTTTTTCACAATTCAATACCTCACAGCCTTCAGCATGCCAATTCTAGGATCAATCCACTTGAACATTTGTTAGTCTACACTCCATCAGGGCATGTAATCCAACACAAGCTTCTCCCTTCACTTGGGGTGGAAACTGGGGATGCTGGTTCTAAAGCTCGGCCCGGTTCCTTTTTGCAAATACAGGAGGATGAGCTTAGGGTAAAAGTTGAACCTGTTCAATGGTGGGATGTATGTAGGAGGTTAGATTGGCCAGAAAGAGATGAATGCAGCATCTCTATTACTTCTGAAAAACAAGATGCTATAAGGTTGAGTGTTAATGTAGTAGATAATGAAAGTAATTGTGGAGTGGATTTTCCGGACATGAATAGGATTGTTGTTGGTAAGAAGCCTTTGAAGGGTGGCATAACAAAGTCCCATGAGAGGTCTCATTGGTACCTATCTAATGCAGAAGTGCAAGTAAGCTCTAGAAGGTTGCCAGTCTGGCACAAATCAGAGGTAAATTAATTCAAAATGCAGCTATGTTGGTTATCTATGAATTGTCAGCTTGCTACTCATTTGTTCTTTGTCTCCTCTTGGTTAGATATGTCTCCATACAATGGGTTCCCCATCAATTAGTGCTCGCGCAGCTGGAGAGCTCGAAATAGAGAAGTTGCCTATTCATGAAATCGAGATAAAGAGAAAGGAGTTATTGCCTGTTTTTGATCACTTTCATAGCATCAAATCCAACTGGAATGATAGGTGATAACATTTCTTCTAAAGCTATGATTTTTATTCTTCAAGTTCCCGTTAGGTTAAGATTTTTCTCTAATTGTATTACCGCAGAAGTAAGTACTAGTCTTCTCATATTTATTTAAAGCTTGTATATAATCAATCCCTAATCTGTTCTGATGTGGTGAGTAGCTTACTCAGTTGCTACTACTATCTATGTCATTTTATATGGTGTTTTTCTGCTTTCTGTCCCATGTTGCCATAAAATTTGGTTAGTTTCAACAAAATGTGTTCATGGCTGCATGCAAATGAGTGATATTTGGTCTTTGAATTAAGTGGTAAACTTTACTTTGTCAACTTGAACCTTGCAAATTCCTTGTTTGGGAATGTGATTGTTTCTAGTTGAGAGATCACTTCTTTTGTTTGATCTCTTTTTGAAAGTCATTTTGATTACCTCGCCATATACTTTCTCATACAACCCACAGGTTCTATGACTAGAAATATGGCCACTGATTTCAAATGCCCTGTTGGAGATCATTTCATCATCTAGATGCAACATAGTGGTTTCTTTATTAAGATATTCTCTCTCTTTCTCTCTCTCTCTCTCTCTCTCTCTCTCGTGCGCGTGTGCGCACATCTGCGGAGGAACTTTTACTTATTGAAGGTGTTATTTCTGCTCATTTGTTTTACTGTTTTCTGCAGAGCTTCAGCTATGGGAAAATATTCTAGTTTTGCATCTTCAGATCTGCACCAAGTCAAACTCAAACCTGCTGAAGAGACTGTTATATGCCACTCAAAACCGGCATCTCTTAGTTCTACTGAAAGCTCAGACGGTGGTAAGAATGTGAAAGTGTTACATATCTCGATTGTTTTCGCAGTTTAAAAACGATGTCGTGGTACTGCTCTTGTCTACATGTGTCTCTCGTAGAGACTATCCAGCAGTCTCTCATGTGCTTTTCAGTCCATTACAACCTATGGAGGGCTTCTGTACTGATTGAACTTACCCGGTATCTTTCAATTATTCTCAGGTTCATCAAGGAGGATCGAAAATTTACCTGATTTAGATCAAGTGAATACTGAGAAACATTATTTATCAACTTGTCAGTCTATGGATGAGTTTTACCCAGAAAGAAGGGAAAACTGCTTTGTTGAGCCTTCCATGCTTAAAGAGTCCTCTACTGTACTTCTTGCAGCTGAAAATGTAACAAGATCAAGGGAACACATGAATGAGTATGGTGCACACCACGAACCATTTTTAAAGAATAATCTTCCTTCCGTCGAGAAAACATTAGATGGTTCTGCATCTTCAAGTTCAAACACCGTACGCGAGGTTTCTGCACCAAGCACTGCTAGTTTGGGTACAGCTAATGACATCCTTAAGGAGGCCGTTATGCCTGCAACCACCAATGATCACGTAGAGTTTGGGCAGTTACTTAAAGAGGGATATTGTGAGGCTTTAGAGCTTGATGGATGCCACGGGTTAACTGAAGTTGTATCTGATGATGTTGACAGCAGCAGCCACCATGAGAAGGACAAACTTGCGGATGGAGAAGACGATGAAATGCTCGGTGGTGTATTTGCCTTTTCAGAAGATGGTAAGTTCATTGCTTTGTTGAAGTCTCTATGTGATTCGACTCTTTCATCATGCTTTAGCTCAATCAGCAATCAATCCTTTGTTTCTGCAGGTTGACTTTGCTTTCCTATGATTCCACACGAATTCAGTGAGTCAGGGAGTAGGTGGATTATCTCGTTAAGGACTTGCTTTAGATCAAGCAAGCATCTATTCTGATCCTACTGCTCATGGTAAGAGTCCACCTTGGTGGCTTAAGCATTCTGCCACAGTAAAGGTGAAGGAAAGAAAGGACGAGATAATTGGTTCAAAATGATAGTGAAAATCTTTGTCATGTACATTTTGTGCAGATGAAATTCTTAAATTTATGAAGGGTGGTTGCTTTGGGGCAGGGGATGAGTTAAAAAGCTCTTGCTAGGAGTAGTTGGGTCTGCTTTCCCTGCCTGTAGCTTTGTACAGAGGGTCGTTGTACAGATAATTTGGTTTGAACAAGTGTTCTTTTGCAAGCTGTATAATTGTGTACTGTCGTCTTGCAACGATGGAAAGGAATGACATCTCAGTGGAAAAAAGAAAATTAGATATTGTGATTAATTATTGTTTTCTCGTTTCTTTTGATTTGATGCTTAGAATAACAATTGGTAACACCTGCCTTACCCAAAAAAAAAAAAAAAACAATTGGTAACACCTGAATTTTCCGATACCCTTTGTTAAAAGTGAAAAGTATCTAGTGGTGGCACAAACTTAGCGCAGAATGTTTCGTCCAGCCTTTAAATTTTAGGCATGCTTGTTAAGCTCTATACTTAGACAATTAACTATTTTTCATCAGTGGAGCCTTCAGCATTCCAAAATGCTGAAAGCACCAGCATTGAGCTTTCAACCTTCCCAACGCTAGCTTTCACCCCAAAATCCATTGAGAATGGTTGTCAAACACTTCAAATTTTTCCCAAAGGGCTATGGAACGTGATTTCAGTCGTGGTTAGGTTAGTTCGAAAATTACATAAATAACTGAACAGTAATCTTAATATGACCTCTTTTGGAATAAAAAAGAAGAAGAGAAGGTCAATAATAAAAGATGTTAATTGATCAAAGGTTGAACTAATCTCGGGGGACTAGACCCGAGTTCAAGGCTGGGGTTTTGAAATTTGAGCGTCGAGAACCCTGTGGGCCGAACCCAAGTTCGAGGTTGAGGTGTTATGCTCGGGCACCGGCGTCACGAGTCGGGCCAAGGTCCCAAGTCGAGAGCTAAGAGATCTAGTCTGGCCTCTAGAAGCCATGGTCTCGTGTTCGGCTGATGGCGGTCCTTGTTTGGGCGTCGGAGACTAGGGTCCGCGCGTTAGGCTCTAGGGTTCGCATGTGGAGAACCTGGTGCGAGCTCAAGAGCCTCGGGTTTGACCGAAATGACCGAGGTCCACACGCCGTGGCCTTCAATCCAAGCTTTGGGGCCTCGGGTCTTAGATCCGAGCATCGGAAACCCCGGGGGCCAAACCCAAGTCTTGTGCCGAGGTCTCGGGTTAAGAGTCGAGTGCTCTAGTTCGGCCCGAGCTCTGTGACGTCGTGTTTGGACCCCCGGTTCCAGGGACTAGGGTCTTGAGCCCTCCACTGAGGTCACCGGTCCGAATGATCTAGACCGTTGTGGTACCGGTAAAGGTTAAAGTTGGACTCAAGAAACATAATACGACTATTAGAAAAGGAAAGTCATTTTCTAGTATTTCAGTAAAGATTTTTCTTGACTAAGAAAAGATTTTCCATCGCACCGTTTTTCGAAGCGAACCCAATGTTCTAAAACACTTCAAAATTCTCGGGAAATAGATGAAGTTAGCATGTAAACTTTAGTTAATGAGTTAGAGGCTAAACTCAAGCCAACCAAAACATAATAGGGTGGAGCTCAAACTCGAAAACACTAGTTCCATCAAGTACGAATGGCATATAATTTGGGCGATCGCTTCCCTTTTGTGTTTGCTCATGCTCAAGGGTTGCAAAAGTGCCGTGAAACGGACCACCTGAGCGCGCGCGCGCTCTCTCTCTCTCTCCCCAAAAGTGCGGGTCAGGATCACCTTTTAAGGATGGGCGGAAAGGGATGCTGGTATTTCATGAGCCCTTTTGCCCTTTATGCCTTTAGGATACCCTTTGCATGGATTATTAATAACACCATTTCATTGGTGGGGTGTGGTTCATATTCCCATGCGATAGGAAAGCACGTAGATCCCTCTCCACGCTGAGCGGGCGGGGGTCTCAAGGGGGCAGCGCCCCCTGGACACCAGAAGGCCTTTATGATTTAAGCCCGTAAATTTTCATTAGTAGTTTGGGTTTGGGCTCATGAATAGCTACTGGTATATATACTCTCTCTTTTCGCTTGTAATTGAGTGATGTAACGAGAGGTACGAGATGCTGATTATAGTGGAGTCCTCTACTGGATGTAGCCTTAGTTTAAGAACCATGAGAAAATCTCGTGTCTCGATTTTTCTTTCTCGCTTTACGTTTTACTTCGACTTGATTGTGCGCCGAATCCTAACACTGGTATCAGAACCCAGGTTACCAACAAGTCTGGACCCAACAGTCACACGAGAAATATATGGGTTGTTGCGCCTCTAACCCAGGGCCCAATGTGTGAAGGGGAGATTGTTGGAGTTATCCCACATCGATTGTGGAAAGGACTGGTGGTCGATATATAAGTGTGGGGAAAAGCCTCGTTAGAGAGGCCGAAGACCACCCAACATCCATGACCCCACTCCCATATACAGTCCCTCGCTATTCATGCGTATGTCTCTAGCCCTTTGTTACCAAATTTATCTATATAAGGCCAAAGCGTCGTGAGCTGCCTGCGTTCTTGGAGGTTTCTTGACCGCGAAGCTCTGTGTCGGCGGGGCTTCATCATCTTGAACTGCATTTCTTCGTGCGGTAGTCAAAGTGGCCTGTCCCGTCGATCCTTTGGTGGCGGGTCGCATGACCGGCAAGGTGGTTGGACATGTTCGTGCCCAGCGTGAACATGCCCCTGAGCTACGGCTCGAAGCACGTCGCCATCAGGCCCCTCCGTCGCGGTCAAGGCCCCCTATGCCAGCACCTCTGGCCACCCCGATGAGCTCTACACCTCGGGACGTCGCGGCGTCCATTTGGTATTGCCGGTAGCGCTGTCCGGAGGATAGGTTATTGTATGGACCTGGTGCATGCATCCTCGACGAACAAAATATGGCGGGGATGCATGAACCAGGTGCATGCAATGACGGATTCTCATTCTGGTGGGGATGTTGATCACCCGTGTGCATGGCATGGTCCGACACTGGGTACTGCGAATTATTCAGGAGTCATTTTCATTTGCCTTGTTCTTCTTGTGCAGGAGATGACAGATCCGGATGAACCAAGACATACGGCTCGTTTGGTTCAGCATTTCGAAAGGATTTGAAGCTACAATATCGGGTTTTGGACACCCACGTTCAACCAAATAGAAGGAACCAGAATACATTTTGTCTAGAGTCGGGAACCGATGTTAGTACTTGTTAGGTATTTCGCATCGAGCCCTTTGTGTCCCGATCATCCATTTGAAGAAGCTTTGGATCCCAAGAAACTGATGTTTCCCATCTCTTATTACACATTTGCAGCGCAACCAGTGAAGTTGTTTGCGCCTAGTTTGTCAGGTTTTTCTTTTTTTACCGCGCTTTCTTTACTATAATCGGTTCGATGTTATAGAGCCACGTAAAACTATGTAAATTTTGTTTTCTATTAAACAGTTGTTCGAGCAAGTTGGCATTGTTTTCAGATTAGTCAGGTGATTCCATCGTGACATCATCCAAGCATCAGAGTAACATGAACTTCTTATACCTACCCATATATAGAAACATCAAATGACGACGTTCATTTTATTTCCAAGATATTATGCCCATGAAAAGATTGTCCCAATTCGTGCCTGCAACTTTATATATTCCTTCCCGCCTTTCGTTCGGCAAAAGATGTGGAATCTCTTTTGCATTGAGAAGGACTCGTCTTTTTTCAATCCAGAATCTCCTTGCATTGCGGCATGTATCCATCTCTCTCACGTTTTCTTGCTGCCCCCGTCCGTGCAAACCACGATTAGAAATGCCTTGTTCATTTCTGCACACTCATTTGCCCTTTGCCTTTATTCCAAAAGAGGAACACCATGGAACCAAAAGATGCTTTGTCCAATGCACCAAGCCAAAGGCGAAAAGGGAAAGGAGAGAGATGTGCTGCGGTGCTCCAGACCCCATGCTATGACAACATACACCTCCATCCAGAAACCCTGGCCGTTTCCAAAAGTAGCAGTAGATAGAGGTCATCGTTCTCGGTCCGGTCCGGTCCCACCCTGGAACCGGGAAGTGGACCAGGAGGACTGGTTCTAGGACCGATAACAGTACCACTTGGTCCTAAAGCCGGACCGGTCTGGTTCGGTTCGGTTGCCGGCACTGGTGGACGCCGAGTTCGTCGGCCAAGTCGAGGGTCCAGCCAAGGAAGAAGTCAGAGACGATGGCCACGGGAGGGTTGGGATGGGATGGGAGGGGAACCACCGGGCGAGGGGGAGGCGGAGGGCGGAGATGATGGGGACGTTGTCGAATTAACTGATGTCGCGGATAAAAAAAAGAGATGTTCATTTTGATTTCTCAATGAAAAAATCGGTTCGGTTCCCATCTTGAAACTAGGAACCGGATTGCCCGTCAGCGGTTCCAATTTTATGGAATCGGGAATCGGATCGGCGCCCCTAGGAACCGCCTGATCCGGGCGGTTCCATTGCACACCCCTAGTAGTAAATATGTTGGCCACGTCTGTTACGTTTGTACCACTCAATCATCTCCCTCCCTTTCCATACGAGTCCTTCGAGTGTCAAAAGGCATCCGTTTATAGCATCGACATCCTCGTCATTGTTGAGCCATCCAACGTAGAACCACCTACGGCTAGTAGGATGCATTAAACAGTTTCGACTGGTTTCATTGCTTTTCACAATCATAATGATTTGACTCGAAACACATGGGTGTCCATACTTGTTCAATTCGTCTTTCTCAACTCGAATGCCATTAGACGGGCCTTGAAAAGTTATTGTATAGAAAGGAGGGATTCGCAAATCCTCGAAACATAGAGCGCACACGATTTTGAACCCAAATACGTTACCTTATAATAGACGTGAATATATTAACAACAGAGCCTTGTTTAAAAGGTCTAAAGGGTAAAGCTACATAACATCTTCTTTAGCAACAGGCTCGAAGTGGTTGCATATTTCTTAATAACGACCAAGGTTGGTCAGCCAATCGGTCCACACAATTGTTCATGTACCAGTAGAAGATTCGACAGCCACCGCAGCACCAACTTCCTGGGGCGAAACTTTGGGTTGAGGAGCTACCCAAAACGTTGACAAGATACTAGTATCTTTGATTTCCTCAGTTTGTAACTTGTTACCTCAATTTTTAGTTCAACACTTACTTTCGTCTCTGTTTGCAGCGACATAAATCCTTCTTCACACCTCATGAATTAAGAATTCTCACAACAACAAGATCGACTCCACAGAGTTTCAGAGTTAATGAAAGATATCCACTCATCATAACGGTTCTTGGTTATACCATGGTATACATCATTATTATATACTCTTTCATATGTATGATGCAATCCGACTCTTTTTACATCATTGAGAAAAAAACATTATTTCGGATTACAATAAACATTTCTCCGAACTCGTTGACAAGACCTCTCTCGTGTAAATTTTTGTTTTATTAGATGAATTGGACTAAGTGATCTAACGCTTATGTTGCATGAGTTCGAATATCACTAGAGCTTTTAGGTTGACATTGTTAACAATAATTCCAACCCGTCATCTCGTTAGTAATTTTTAAATATTTTACGTGGATGAACTATTTTGCATTTATTTATGGAGAATGGAATTTCGGATATCGGTCAAATTATTAAATGGAAAAAAAAAGTACCTTTTTGATATGTCCTATAAGCAGAGGTGTCAATATGGGTTCATAACCCATTTTTTACCCATATTTTGTATAAATGGGTTCCATATGGGTTGTTAGATTGTAGAAGGCCCAGTAAAAATGGGTACAAAAAATTGAAGCTAAATCTAATGGGTCAAAAAATGGGTTACACGTAGAATCCATTTTTAACCTATTTTTGACCCATCAAAAGGTAAAGTCATTGTTATGCTTGGGTTGGGTCACGGGCCGCCAACCACCACCACCCACCACCGGGCTCCCCCGCAGCCCGACCTCCACCGCCACCCGCCGATCGGCCTTACCCTCATGTCCATTTCGAGCAATCCGCTCACCATCACCCTCACAAAGTTAGTATCATCTGTCCTTTCGACTATCACTGTCCTGTCCTGGCCTTCATGCCTCCATTCGGCCTCCCCGTCAATGGGGACTTGGACCGCCACATTGTCCCAAATCACGTTGAGAGCATCTACATTGTTGTCCCAGTGCGAGACTCTCTTCGCTTCGACGACCAGGGTATGGTTGTGAAAAACGACCGCGAGGGCTTGGACCCACGAGAAGTCGCGTGTCCGTCCCTCATGGTGGTTCCCGATGAAGTGGGCATTGATGTGGAGATTGTCATCGGAGACGAGCGCAAAGTTCACTCCGGTCGCCCCGTGGAAGTAGAACATTACACCGTCGCCGCCCACGAACCGAGGGTTGTAAAAGAGAGAGCCATATCCCTGGCAGTTGGGTTTTCAAATGTTTGAATGATCAGCATCGTGTTCGTGGAGCCCTTGGCCCAGTCCTTGTCAGTGGGTTCTGCCGCAGCCGCCGGTCGCCAGGAAAAAATGAAAGAAAAAAGAAAAGCAAAAGAAAATAAAAAAAATACGTTTTAAAAAAATAAAAAATATTTGAATAAAAAATATTTTTTTAAAAATTAAGAAATTATAAAAAAAAATAAAAAATTAAAAAAATATGAAAAAAAAATTCACTAGATTTTTATTGCATGAAAGTGTTTAAGTAATATCATTTTTTATTTTATTTACTAATTTTTTATTGTTTAATTTGCTTTTTTTTTATTTGATGTGAAGTTTTTATCCAGCTAACATATACATGTGAAGAGCTTAAAATAGGTTAAATGAGTTGTATAAGTTTTCCTAAAATGTTAGTGTGTTTTGGTAATATAGGTAAAAACGGGTCGGGTATGGGTCATTAGATATTGGTCAAAACGGGTTAGACGGGTCAATATGGGTCGGACCATATTCAACCCAACCCGAACCCGACCCTGACCCAACCCACACATTTGACACATCTACGTTATAAGGAGCATAAAAGGTTTTTGCTTTCCCTCCGATAGCGCCGGAAGCAAAATAAGCTTAACATAGACTCCTAACTATCGGTGATTGGGTGAACGGCAGCAAAAGTCTTTGATTGATCAATGCGAGTCAACTGTGCTTAGACTCTTCGTCAAACCACGCGGATTTGTGAGAGGAGCCGATGGATGAGTAGGCTTCCCCTTTCGATTCTCGAAATGTAATCTGAGACATGACGAGACTCCCGACCGACAAGAGGCTCAATATAATTTACGTCGATAGTCTTGAATGCTCCTTTCGTCTGCGAAAACGAAACCCGGTCAGAGTTTGTAGCAGGATGTACCATCTGAGGCTATGTCTACTTCCAAACCAATATGGAAGTAATTCTTAAAGAGACATAGGAGGTGGGACTGGAAGATGCATCGATGAACTTGGAATTCAGAGAGGAAATACCCAACAAGGTTTGACTAAATAATGGGTTTGATGGTGTCACTTGATTGTTGATTTGATTAGGCTTTTAAAATAAATTAATGTGGAAAACGAGCTTGATCCATATCAAATTAACATTCTTGATTTGATTCTTTCTCTTTTTCTCTGTTTTCCGAGAAGCTTGATTAAGATGATGGGAACCAAATTTCAAATTTTGTTGGGTGATGATTAATTACCAATTGTTTGGAATGTCAACCTTCTGGACCACGTCCTAATCCTTTTCGACTGCTGACTTCACAACGACTCATGCCTGAGACAGTGTATTCGAAAACAGTAATTTGAAGCTCTTCGCCTTTTCATTGGAGCTTGAGATATGGGAAGCGGATTACCTAATATTGAGGTTTTCTGTGACATGGATAACATTACTCAAATCAGGCCGTCCAAATGAAAATGAACGGCCTGATTTGACAGAGGGTTTAGGATTCAAAATTTTTCAAACTCTAAAAAAATTCCCGCCCAATTTTTTTTCCCTCCCCCTCAACAAATGACGTGGCCCATTCTTGGCCGTCCAAATGAAAATGGACAGTCTGATTTGAGTAATGTTACTCATGTCACAGAAACCTCAATGTTAAGTGATCCGGATCCTGAGATATGTGCTTGCAATTGAGGAGCAACTATCACATTTGGCCAATGGGAATTTGCCGAAATTACAATATATGAGTCCATTTAGTTGCAAAAGGGAGTAATATAATTATTTCACTAGAATATCAAATCCAAATCAAATGCATATGAAAAAAAATTCCAAATCAAATGCATATTAAGAGTCTTTAATATCTTATATTTTAATCCCGAGACACAGTTTGAAAATTTAAGTTCTGAATTTTCAATGTCGATAATCTTAAGCGCTGAAAACAGAAATAAAATTATCGCGATGAAAATTCACCTCCGCCACGAACTCTAGCTAAGCCTCTTATATCACAAGTAAGCATATATTGGAATCCTGACCTCTTTTTGTAGATTGAACATATATTCTCTTTGATGCTTGGTCTGCATCATCCGAAAGATAACATTGGGCCTAAATTGGATCGGACGGTTCTTCGGTTCGCGAACGGTCGAGGGGCTGCCGAGCACTTAGGAATTCCGACTCGTTCGATGCATATTGCATGGCTCCATCGGTTGCCGTTTAGAGCTAGCCACCTCGGCCCATTCATCAAGTCACGAGTCTAGAGAAAATAGGAGGAGTATCAATAAGATTTCCTTCCTAGGTTTCCACCCCATCCATCCATAAGGTTCAAATCTCTTCTTTTTCTCGTGACCCCAGAATCCATCAAAGGCTTTCTTTCTTAGGTCCAACCGGCCCTTCCTTATAAGGTGGGCCCTGTTTAGATCTTTAAGGCCCAGTCCATTTGAGGCAATTTGGAGGATTAGGCCCATCACTTCCCTTTCGGCCCATGACCTTTTTTGCACACGTGGGGGCCCCATTACTTGCAATTACTGCTTAAACATAAGCGTCAAATTTAATAAAATATTAAAATGTCATCAATAACACGTAGATACGTCATTAAGAAGTAAGTGATTCTTTTAATTTAATCCCTCAAATCTTTGGGCCCTATTCCTCGCTTTATTCGGTGAATAAATTAAGGTTGCTTTAAAGAACACCTGTGAATACTTTTTAGATATTTTACAATTTTCGATACACTAGTTTTTCTTTATTATATTTAATTGATAAATTAAAAACCCAATAATCTTTTATTTATATATGCTCAATAATCGTCTCAAGCGTTCTTTTTTGACAAAAAGCCAGAAAATTGCTTTCTCTTCAAGCCTTAAAATTAACAAAATAATGTCGATCCCAAAAAAAGAAAGGTCAAAGAAAAAACTCGGCTGTACAAAATACACAGGCTTTGTATTTTCTTGAGATATGTTCACTATAGAAGTCCTAAAACTTATCATGAAAGTGCAATTGAATCCTAAAACTTATTAAGTTTGTGCAATCGAGTCCTTCCGTTAACACCTTTAACTCGACTAACGAAAAATGCTGACGTGGCATTTTAAAATTAATTTCTCTCTCCTACGTGGCATTTTTTTTATTTTCTTTTTCAAATTTTATTTAAATAAATAAAAAATTCAAGGAAAGGCTCAAATTTAATTTTAAAAAGGTAAAAACTTGAATTGAACACTACCAAACTGAAGTTTATTATTAGGTGGATCAACCTGGCCTCATAAATAAAGTTCCAACTTCCAACACTCTCATTACATGAAAAGAAAATTATATTCTTGCCCAGCTGCTGTTCCTTTTTTTTGTTTTTCTTTTTATTTTAAGTTTTTCTTTTAAAAATTAAAATGGAAAATTTCAAATAAGGGCCCCAAGTCCTCTCGCTTTCTTAAATAAGGGCTGGAGTTGACATTGTTCAAATAAGGCCATAAAGTGCCTTCTTTGTTTCAAATAAGGGACTGAAGTGGCCATAGCTGTTTCAAATAAGGGCCTGATCTCGCCGGTCGACCGGCCAACCAAAAATTCCGACCGATCAAGAGCATTTTTGTCAAAATACAATTTTAATCTAATTTTTAGTTAAACTAACTTAAAATTTAAAAATGTAAAAGTAAAAAAAACAAAAAAAGGGAGATACAGGCGGGAGGAGCAGCCCCCCGCCGGTGGGGCCGCGGCCATGGCCGGCGGGGTCCCCGGCACCTCGGTGAGGGCCGGTGACTTCGTCGACCAGAGGCGAGGGCCTGGCCCGTCCCCGGACCTGGGCACGGCCCTCAACCGGACCTAGGCGACGGTCGCGGAGGGCCGACGACCGGGGCCCAAGTCTGGGGCCCTCTTCAATCAATGGCGAGGGCCTCGCCTCTGATCGGCGAGGTCGCCAACCCGCGCCAAGGGGCCGGCAACCCCGACGCCCATCGCCGCTGCCCCACCGGCGTTGGGGCGGCGGCCACAGGCAGGAGGACAGCCCCCTCCCACCTGTATCTCGTTTCTTATTATTATTATTTTTTGGAAAAACAGAAAAAGAAAATGACGAAAATGCCCCTAATCAATGGTGAGTTAGGCCCTTTTTTTAGATTGGTATAGCCACTTCATGCTCTTATTTGAAACAATACCCACTCCAAGTCCTTTTTTGAGACAATGAAGGTACTTCATGCCCTTATTTGAAATAAGATCAACTTCAGGCCTTTATTTTAGAAAATGATGAGACTTTGGGCCTTTTTTTAAAATTTTCTCAAATTAAAAATTAGCATTTTCTTGGTTTTTTAATTAATTTAAGTAAAGTTTGAAAAGAAAATAATAAAAAATACCACGTATGAGAGAGAAATTAATTTTAAAATATCAGTATTTTTCGTTTGCCAAGTTGACGGTGTTAAAGGAAGGACTTAATTGCACTAATTTGATAAGTTTTCAAGACTCGATTATATCTTTTAAAAAATTTAGGACTTAATTATACTTTCGCGATAAGTTTTAGGGCATCTAATGAATATATCCCTATTTTCTTTGCTTTTCCCCAAATCTCGCAACGTTCCAATATCTTTGGTTTCAGACCAGCCTTCCGAATTTGTGGCTTACCCCATCAATATCTTTGTGGAAGGAAAGACAGTGTCTCGCGCTTCGTTTCGGTTTGTGCTGACCATGCCAAGATTTCACGGACAGAGCAACCACACGCCTATGGACATCGTGAATCAGCTTCGGAAACAGTACGTCGATTACTTGACTTCTCTTTTTCACGAGGTCAGTGGTTTCTTCCTTTTATTTTTCCACCACATTTAGGAAGAATCATGCTAATCTGTTTGTGATTCGTGATGGGTCGATGTTAATGGGAGTAGTTGGCGATTTGTGATGAAAAAGCTCTTCTTCTTCTTCTTTTTTTTGGGGGGGGGGGGGGGTGGGGGGGTTTGCTGGGAAACGTTTGACTGTATCATCTCGAAAGATGATTCTTTTTCAAAAAAAAAAAAAATAGTTGTTTTTGTGGTGTTTGGCGAGGTTTTGTTGATGGGGTTTTGTTTTTCTGGCAAATTTTCTAGGGAGTTTTAGACGACCAGTTCACGCAGCTACAGAAGCTGCAGGATGAGAGCAACCCAGATTTCACAGTTGAAGTGGCGACTCTCTTCTTTGTGGATTCGGGCAAACTAATAGACAATATGGCTGCGGCTCTGTGAGTAGAGCAGTTCACTCATCGTTTTCTGTTCGCGATTAGGAATTTCAATGTGAGCAAAGAAAGATGTGAATTTGTTTAATTGGGTTTTTGTCATTCTCTTGGGCAGAGAAAGATCACCTGTTGATTTTAAACAAGTAGATGCTGATGTTCACCAGCTTAAGGGTAGTAGTTCCAGGTATGTCCTTTTTCAATTAATTTCATCTTTCTTGTCCACACTTGTTGAGTGCTTTCTGTGAACTTAGGATTTTTGTGTATTTTGACAAGAACGTACGAATTGTTTGGGGAATATACTGTTTAGTCACAAATTCAAGGAATGCACCCTGCATTGGAAAAATATGTTATCGTTTCGTTTGGTGATGCCTGTACTGTCAAATTGGTGATGTCGGTCCATGTCTTTCAGTGCATTGGTGAAAATAGTTCCCCCTCCAACTTCCATTAAGGTTTTCCCACGGAGTTGGGTGACGTGAAATCCTGTGAGGCTGCCATGTATAGAGTTCCTATGAAAATTCTATTAAATTTGGATTTGAGGATCATTTTCACCGATATACAAAGTAAAAGGAATTTCACTAATTCAAAAGTGCAAGAGGTTATTGCGTAGAACACCTGAAGCGCAGTGGTTGTCTAGACAGTTTGCTTGTTAAAGAAGTCCACCCTGGTGAAAAGAACTCATTTCGTTTTTGATGATGTACTTCATGGCTTGTCTTGTTGTCTTTTCCTCAATAAGCAAAGTAAGTATTCTTTTGCTAAATTTTTACAGCATAGGTGCGACGAGGGTGAAAAATTTGTGCATTACCTTCAGAAGTTTCTGTGAGGCACAGAGTTATGAAGGGTGAGTCCTGATTCTTGTTTTAACGGAACTTGTTCATTCTTTGAGACCTTTTTACAGATGAACGATTTTGGAGTGTCTATCTTGAACATGTTTAGGCTGCTTTGTGCTTCACACTAGTTCCTACTTATGATAGAAATCACTCATAAATGTTAGCCTCTGGTGGTGGGTGAATCTGGGACAAACATATTTGGGGTGGAAACTATGTGGTATAGTTGAGCATGCATAGGGCTAGATGTATGCAACTGTATGTTTCCATGAATATGTGACAGACAAAAATATGACAAGGTTATATGTTCTGCACATTTGACGACATCAATCATCCTGTCCAAAAAATAGACTAATTTAGAATTTGACTTTTGACATTTTTGATTATACTATAAGTAATTGCATCTTATCAAGACGAAAGATAGGACTGCAGTTAGTATTTATAACAACTTTCTATGAAGTGTTTCTATAAGAACCAATTCCTTTGGAACCAATTATATGAAAGTGCTTATACATGCCTCTTAAGAAACTTAAGCCTTTTACGGGCCTACCCAAGGAGAAACTTTCAGGCAGCACACAAGCTCCCTGTTCACCTAAACTAATGGCCTCATGCTAAGTTTTATGGGAAATACTTGGCACATTGTGATTGGCTTGGGTGACGGGGACATCCTGCCCAAGGTGCACCTAAATATCTCTCATGAGGAGCACCTAAGGATCTCTGAGCTTAGTTAATAATTGAACCATTTCTTAAGAAAGATTACTTTGGCTTTTGATTTCTGCCAAATCAACACTGCTGTATGTAATTGGGTGATGTCAATTTGAGTTTCCAGTTCTACCAAACTGAGAGTGTTTTATGAGTTTGCTATTCGATGCATGATGTTAAGTCTTGTGCCATTTTCCTTGACCAGTAGGGCCTTAAGGACTTATCACTTTTGAAGATTCTCTTTTCCTGCAGTTTTTGTGCGGGTGTAAAATAGAGACATTTTGGATCGAATATTTTAAATTTAAATAGGACACAGTTTCTGTAGTACACATACTCTCTATTTGCTTAGCCAAGAGTCAGTATCTGCATGCCTTTGTAAACATAGGCATGCTATCGATAATGAAGTAAGTTACCTATCTATCCTGATCTGGCATTTCACTTTCAAAGTGATCATATCTAGTCAGGAATTAGAAGTATTGTCTCTCGAACTTATCATTTAGAGCAGCATTGTACATCCGCATCTTCACTCCACATGAACTATTCATGTCAGTGGGGACCTTCTCTGTGATCACGTAGAATTGCTGGAGTACCTGTGAGTGTCATCTATGAAAGCTGTCGGAATTACAAGGCAAATGCCTTAGCTTTGTGCCTTTTCCTGTGATTTTTTCAGTTATAGTGCTTGTTTGGCAATGTAGAAACTTCAGCTTTGCTTATTTCTTTTCTTTTTATATTAACTTGTTTCCTTTTTGTTTGCTCAATTTGCCACCATGGAAGTTGCTTTTTGCTCCTCCTGCAGAAAGCTAGTTTATACAGAATCAGTATGCCTTACCAGTCATATAAAAAAATCGGGTTTTCATTCCTAAATGTTTATGCTATCGCTTAATAACTTGGTAACCAATCCAAGAACATCTGTAGGGGCAATGATAGTAAGAGTCGGTGTTCACGTGGAATAATATATGATACATTTTCCCTTCCCTCTCTTCTCTCTCTCACCAAGTATTGCCATGCCTCTTCATCTTGTCTGGAATGACATTATAGCCGGTCTCGGTGGACATTACTCAACAATCCAAACTATATCGTGACATTTTGTTGGCAAAAAGGACAGTAGGAATACAACTCGGCCACCGCCGACTTCTGCCTGTGTCATTACGAGTGTGACGTGCTGTTAGATTTCTGTTTAACATTATTTTTTTGGCAGGTGCTTGATATGTCTCCAGCGGGTGAAAACTGAATGTGCTTTATTGAAGGACAAGCTTCAAAATCTGTTCAGGGTATGTTCCAAAACCTCCTTTTAAGGAATGTGATTGTTCATGAATGTTCTGGCCTACGTGTTTCTGTGCAATCCGAATTTCCGTATTGTCTTTATTCATGCTTTGGTCGGAATCCTTGTCTATGCTGACCCTGCTTTTTTTTCTTTATGGTCATAATGCTGACCCTGCTTTGAAGAGAGGTTAAAAGACTGTTCTTTTGCTGTTTTATTGCATTTAAAGTGGAATTCTTAAGTATTTAGCAGCTGCCTCGACAGTATTTAGTCTAATATCATATTTTAGCCTACCTTTTCTCTGATTCTCCATTTTCTCACTGTAGATGGAGCAGCAGATTGTCGGAGCTGGTGGTTCGGTTCCCCTGATGGATTAACGCTATTGCCGGGTTTCCTTTTGAATGAAAAAACCGGAGATTGGAGAGTACAATTGTGGCTGGTGATGGGTATTTTTCTTTGTTAGTTCATAAGTGGGCTCATTTCATGGTTAGAACTCTTTCTTTGGGTGTGCTTATTGATGTTGCTGGAGGCATAGGTATTGGAGGTATTGTTAATAAGTATCTATAACATTTCCGCTGGTGTCATGTTGTTTCCACTTCGGTTCTTACGTGCTCTCTTTGACGTGAAAAGCGCGCATTATTCTTATGCACGACAGATTATCTACTAATTGGTTCTGTACGTCGTAGTGCGCATTTTGTTATATATGATGGACAGTTACTGATTGTTACCGGACATATGAAGTTGTTTCGTGTTCAAACTCTTATCGAGCTAAAGTTTTCTGATTTGCTTATGTCGCATGGATAAGCTTCTAAGCACACCGTTCTGAGTACCTTTGACTTGAGAGCTGATTCAGAAGTCATTACTTTGTGTGGGTTTCTTTCACATCATCATCGAGTGATGTTGAACCCCTTTTCTTAGTTTTTGCAATCGAATCTTGTGGTCCAAGAAACGATCGGACCAAGAGAATGAATGTGATTGTTCAGTTTTTGATCATGTCAAGAATAACCTGTCTTTCTTTTTGGAGTCTCCTTTAAGCAGCTTTTTCCATGCATGCCTGCCTTAGTTGTGAGAGAAGCTGATGCCTCGATATCCCCTCTTGTCCAAAGCTCTGCACTTTTTCTCCTCTTCTTTTCATGTTTCTACCACAAATTGGTGAAAATGGCGTGCCAGTGTAGACTTTTACTTTTTCTTCTTCTCTTTTGCTTAATCAAAATATTGCAGCTAATGCATTTTGACTTTTTTTAAAAAAAAAAATTGAATTTCCTGAATTATTTGCAAGAGTTGAATGTGGGGTATGTTGATGTACATATGATTTAGGACATCGTCAAAAAAGTCCTAAACCTTTCGTATTTTTATCAATTCAATTCTAAACCTTTCGCATTTTTGCAAATTCAGTCCTAAACCCTTTAAGTTTGCTTAGTTCTAAATCTTTTCATTTTTTACTAATTCAATCATATTAGCCGAAAATCGTTGATGTGGACGCCGGTCGTTCTACATGGCATTGTCGACGCTGATGTGGATAATTTTTATAAAGAAAATCAATTTTTTTTTTCCTTTTTGGCTTCAGAGGCAGGCAACCCCCGTTGGTCCCTGGGTGAGGGCCTTGAGGGCTTCGTGTCCCTCATCTAGGGTCCAGCAGGGATCGCTTGCCCCCGCCGGCCTCTAAACCCAAAAGAAAAAAAGAAAGAAAAAAGATTAGTAAAAATTATCCACATCAATGCCGGCGGTGTCATGTAGGACGGTCGGCGTCCAAGTTAGCGATTTCCGACCAATAAGATTGAATCGACAAAAGGT
This sequence comes from Lenwebbia sp. NSW1173648, assembly GCA_029784005.1. Classification (NCBI taxonomy): domain Eukaryota; kingdom Viridiplantae; phylum Streptophyta; class Magnoliopsida; order Myrtales; family Myrtaceae; genus Lenwebbia; species Lenwebbia sp. NSW1173648. The sequence goes on from JARCGZ010000001.1 coordinate 36,182,916, forward strand.
GAAAAGGTTTAGGACTGAATCGGCAAACTTAGAAGGTTTATGACTGAATTGACAAAGATGCGAAAGGTTTAGGACTTTTTTGATAATTTCCTCCATATAATTTCGTTCATAGTCATTGGAAATTAGAATAATATTATAAAATTCAACGGGAGAATAACAAAACATTAGTTTGGTTTATCGTGGAGTGTAAACAAATTGAGACGATTGCGTGTGAATATAAAGTGAGAATTAGAGATGGTCTTAACAAATTGGACCAATTTGCATTATGCAGAAGACAATTTGCTAAAATGAAATGGGCAAAAGGAAAGGAAAGGGAAGAAAAGCAAATCTTATTACGAAAAAAGTGAAATTTGTTATGTCACAAGATAGATGCATTTTGAAAATCAAACTATATCGACCGGTTCAATACCTGATACCATCAAAGATTTTCGGGATCAATACCAAGTGATATGAAAATTGGAAACAGTCGGAAGGCGTGACTTAACATTTACATTTCCTAAGATGAAACTATTGTGGGAAAATTGTCCTTCAATAATGTAGCACTAACTTGATTTGCACTATGAACGTTTGTGGCATGATGCAATTAAATTCCTTCAAATCAAGAACCCTCTCTCTCGGTCTCGAGGGTGGCAATTTTTTAACATGATACAAGAAGACGAGATGAAGTTATCTAGAGAAACCCGAACCCCACACGCCTCGACTTGATGCAGGCTTGAACGCCAACAGGCACATTCTCATCCGTTTACAGTAAGAATATTCGGTGATCGTTACAGTTTGCTGATGACACGGCTCTCCGAGCCACCACAAACAGAGAGGATCGAGGGAGGGGATCTTCCTTCGGAGCCGCCGCTTCCGATCCCCGTGGACGGCCTCGGACAAACGTTTCGGCTCCCCCCGATCTTCCCAACCCCAAAACAAAAACAAACCAAACCCATGCAGGCGAAAGTCGTTGGTTTTGATGACATTAATCCTTTGTAGCTGCAACTGTAACTCATCAATGTTTTTTCTGTCTTCAGTGTAGTTGCAGCGAGAACGCTTCCTCTCTAAAAGCCAAAATCTCAAATACGAGCAAGTATCGGATGCATCGTTTCATGGGAACTCGGATCACATTCGCCGTTAGATCACGTGAATCTCGCATCGCATCGGACGGTGCAACTAAGATCTTCGCCTCGTGCACGTAGCGTTGATAAGACTCACTTTCCCCACGAGAAACCCTCCGTCAACCTCTGGCCACTTCACGGAAAAGCATTCTCACCCCTCTCTACAAATTCACCACCTTCCCCTTCCCCTTCCACCGTCGATCTCAATTCACTGCTGCGTTTACTCCGACTCAGATCCTCTCCGTCGCATGGCGATCCCCACGACCCCTCTCTCGTCCTCCCTCGTCTTCCTCGTCCTCACGCACGCCACCTTCCTCGCCGTTGCCATGCTCGACCCGGTCGACTTCCTCTCCCTCCAAGCCATCCGCAAGTCCCTCCGCGACACCCCCGGCTCCAACTTCTTCGCCTCCTGGGACTTCACCTCCGACCCCTGCGGCTTCCCCGGCGTCCTCTGCGACTCCTCCTCCCCCAACCGCGTCGTCTCCCTCTCCCTCGGCGACCCCCGCGCCTCCGCCCCCGGCCTCACCGGCCGCCTCGACCCCGCCCTCGGCGACCTCTCCTCTCTCGCCGAGCTCGCCGTCGTCCCCGGCCGCGTCTTCGGGCGTATCCCTCCGTCCCTCTACCGTCTCAGGAAACTCCGCTTCCTCGCCGTCGGCCGAAACTTCCTCTCCGGTGGGATCCCCGCTGACCTCGGGCTGCTCCGGAACCTCCGTACCCTCGACCTGAGCTACAACCGGCTCACCGGCCCGGTCCCGAGGGCGGTCGGGTCGTTGCCGTCGCTCTCCAACCTCGTCCTCTGCCACAACCAGCTCTCCGGCCCGGTCCCTCCGTTCCTGTCCCGGACCTTGACCCGGATCGACCTGAAGCACAACGAGCTCTCCGGTCCGATCCCGCCCGCCTATCTCCCTCCTTCCCTGCAGTACCTCTCGCTCTCCTGGAACCGGCTCAGTGGCCCCGTGGACCGGCTCCTGAACCGGATCGGCCGGCTCAACTACCTGGACCTCAGCGTGAATCGGTTCACCGGCCCGATCCCCGGACGGGTCTTTGGCTACCCGATCACATCCCTACAGCTCCAGAGGAACGCGTTCTCGGGCCCGGTTCGACCGGCCAGGCGGGTCGTGATCCCGACCGTCGACCTGAGCTACAACAGGCTATCGGGGGAGATACCGCGGGAGTTCTCTACGGTGCGGAGCCTCTACCTGAACAACAACCGGTTCACGGGTCAGGTGCCGGGGAGCTTCGTGGACAGGTTGCTCGGGTCAAGCATGCGGGTCTTGTATCTTCAGCACAATTTCCTTACGGGGATAGAGATCAACCCGACGGCGGAGATTCCGGTGACCACCTCGCTGTGTCTGCAGTATAACTGCATGGTCCCTCCCGTCCGGAGTGCCTGCCCATCGGGGGCCGGGAACCAGAAGACCCGGCCCACGTGGCAGTGCCCCGAGTGGAGGAGGAGGGGGTAAATACGGAAAAAAGATGACAGAAATTACAATAATAAACCTAATAATAACCATAATCGTTTAAAGGCCATTGAGGGTTTGGGAATTTATTAGTCGAGCTATTTATATTTTGAATATATAATATTGATGTCCATATGATATTATTATTATTCTTTTGTAACGCTAAGAAGCTTCGATGTGCACCACGAATTCGGAGCAAGATGAATAAGGAGTCCACGAAGATATAGATATATCTTTTATTTAGGTAACAATTAGATAACTTGTCTTTATGGAAATTTCATAAAAATATCACTATATAATGCGAATACCCATCAATATGAAAATTACCCAATTAAATGCAATACACAACTAGTGCATCGAGAAAATATATTGATCTACTAAATTAAAGAACTAAAATAACATCATTCTCCTAATTTTATGTAATGTGCAAAGCCTGGACTTATAATTTGTTTAATTGATCCGTGAATTATTGCTAAATATTAACGTAGTCCATCCGATGTATGATGATTGTGGATTATTATATGCTCAGTGGAATTTTAAAAATGAAAAGTCAACATGTCTATCTTTTTATCTATCGGCTTTAGAAAAGGAAAAAAAAATTAGAGCAATAACATGTCCATAGTTTTTTGCAACTTGGATTAATATGTTCTTACTTGAGATGAATATCTTATCTAGATAATCTGCATGTAACTTTTTTTTCTTCTTTTCTTTTTTGTTATCCACCATTCAAACTTAATGAATTGAAAGCCATATTAACATATTTCGTTAACTTCAATTAACAAAAGAACGACATCGAACATGCTCATATAGTCTAGAGACTAGATTGAATATTTACTAATAGTTTGGGAATTACATTGAAAAAATTAAAAGTCGAGGAATGACATTACACATCAGATCAAAGTTTATAGATCATTTACGTCTTTTTCCCAAAGCTAAAAAGGTCAGAGTATCCTCTATGGGCAACACTGCTCATCCAAATGATTTTGTAAGGTAAGAGAAAGTGAATTTGAGGTATGAACCGGAGCATTTTCAACTTAATATTCGATATGTTATTGCTTTTTTTCTCTCCAGAAAAGTTCGGTATAATGTGGATCTATAGCATTTTTAACTTGATAGTTTGATTTGCATCTTAGGCCATCTTTATGTCAGTCAATTCACGGCCGTGGTAGTTAATCTGTTGTTGAGTCACAGCTGTGTAATGTTCTTTACACGAGCTAATAAGTTCATTACTAAATTATGTATGAGAAGAACCATCCACGGGCATATTAGTAAATCTATTGTCGTGCCTCAGCTATCTAGCGTTCTTTATATGAGCTAATAAGCTATTTGCTAAATCATAAATGAGAATAACATGCAGGTTGATGTCGGTTGATTGAGCCAATTTGATATGAATTTTTCCTTTCAATTAATTACCATTTGCAACTCTTCCTATTGTATACTTGACAATTTTTTGTTGCGAAATATTTTGAGAGGGAAAATTCCAAATAAGGATCTGAAGTACCCTCGTTGTTTAAAAAATGGCCCGACAAAAGGCATTTTCGTCATTTCTTTTTTTCCTTTTTTTCTTTTTCCCCATTTCTTTTTTTCTTTTCTCTCTTTTTTTTTCCCCTTCCTTCTGGCTGGTGGCTGGTCTCAGGATGGCGAGGGGAAAAAATGAGAAAGGAAAAAAAAAGAAATGAGAAAAAAAGAAGGAAAAAGGGAAAAAAAAATCCAAAAAAGGAACGACGAAAATGCCATTGGTCAGACCATTCTTTAAAATAATGACAGCACTTCAAGCCCTTATTTGAAACAAACTCCACTTCAGGTCATTATTTGAAAATTTTCCTATTTTAGATTCTATCTTAATATAAATTTTGATATGTCGAATCATATATAGTTTTCTCATAATTTTGAGATAGAAATACTTTTATAATTTTCAAATTTTGGAGGGAATTGTTATAGGTAAAAGTGACAAACAACTAGACAAAATCAGCTATTAGGCCCAAGCCCTAACCAAAAAACTCTGGATTTAGACCAGCCCACCATGACAGAAACCTCGAACCTCACGACCACCATCCGACGACCGCGAGCTGCTGCTGCTGCTTCTTCTTCTTCTTCAGTGCTTCGCCGGCATCGCCATTGTCGTCCTGTGCAGAGTGAGACGCTGCCACCATCCCTCGCGGACGAACGGTTGGATCCGAAGGAGCTCCATCTCAACCACGCTTTTCTCCTATTCGAGTCCAATCTCTCTCGCAAAAACCCTAGTAAAGAATGCCGCCTTTTTCGGTCGACCCTCGTCCCTCACTATGAAGAGAGCCTGGAAGATCTCCGTCTCGGTCCATACCGAACTGTTATGCCTCCAGCGATCCCCTCGCAACCCCACAACCCCGAGGCCTCACCCCTTCAGCCACGCGAGGTCGCCGGCGCACGGGTTCTCCCGCGAAATCTGCGATATGACTGCCCCGAGCTCGGCCGGGATGACCGAAATCATGGAACTGTTCATCGACAAGTTCTCGCGGGCGGAGAACAGGGCCGTGCTGGGCGAAGGTGTCCTCGCGAGGGTTTTGGAGTTGAGAGACGAGTTGGTGCAGCTCAGCGGGCGGGACGAGATCGTTAGGGTTTTGGATGAGAAAGCCGACCCCTTACTTCTCTCCGTCGACGCGTTGGCTTTTCTTGAGCTCTTGAAGCAGCTCGGCTCTTGGCCTCATCAAGCTCTAGAGGTGCATTTACGTCCCACTATCAGTTTATTGCTATAGGGGTTTTAGGCCTTAGTTGGTCGAATTCGATTTAGTCCATCCTGCATTGGTATCGTTAGGATGTGGGGTCAATGAAAAGGCATAGAAGCATTTGTAACTTTACTAATTGGGAAATGAACTTCTGCATAATGCGTTCTCCTTTTCTTTTTTCTTGATGAAAATAGGTCTTTTTTTGGAAAAGGAAACTTCAGGAGCGCGGTATTCCGATGATATCGGAGGAGTATGTCAAAGGCATCACGGTGGCTGGTAGAATGAAGGATGTTGATCTAGCTTTTGAACTATTTAGGGAAGCTACTAGTAAGAGATTGAAGGCAACCTCTACTTATAATGCGTTGATGGGTGCTTATATGTACAATGGTTTGGCGGGAAAGTGCCAGAAGCTTTTCCAGGAGTTGAAAGGAGACGCAGACTGTAGTCCTTCAATAGTTACATATAATATTCTTATCTCTGTTTTCGGGCGCTTAATGCTAATAGATCACATGGAGGCAACTTTTCGGGAGGTAGAGTGTTTAAATCTGGCCCCCAATGTTGGCACATATAACAATCTAATTGCTGGGTACTTGACTGCTTGGATGTGGGACAATATGGAAAGAACTTTTCAGACTATGAAGGCAAGCCCTGTTAAGCCTAGTACGAGTACATACTTGCTGATGCTTCGCGGTTATGCACACTCGGGTAATTTGGAAAAGATGGAAGAGACATATGAGTTGGTAAAAGACCATGTCAATGAGAACGATGTCGCTTTGATAAGAGCCATGATATGTGCATATTGTAGGAGCTCTATCATGGACAGAGTTAGGAAAATTGAGATGCTACTGGGGCTTATTCCAGAAAATGGGTATAGACCTTGGTTAAATGTGTTGCTGATCAAGGTTTATGCACAGGACGATTGGTTAGACAAGATGGAAAACTCAATCAATGAGGCCTTTGAGCAGAAAACCTCTGTAAATGCAGCAGGTGTGATGCGGGCTATAGTGGGCACTTATTTCCGATGTAATGCGTTAGATAAGCTTGTGAGCTTTGTGAAGCGCGCAGAATGCGCTGGGTGGAGAATCTGCCGATCTCTTTATCATTGCAAAATGGTAATGTATGGATCCCAGCAGCGGTTGGTGGAAATGGAGAGTGTACTTGATGAGATGGAGAGTTTTAATTTCGACCGAACAAAGAAAACATTTGTCATCATGTATTATGCCTATTTATCCAGTGGTAAAAAAAATAAGGCAGAGCAAATAAAGGGACTGATGTGCAAGCATGGTTATGGGGTACCTCATGATGCCGTCTCTTCATAGTAAAACCCCTCCGTCCATCTTCTCATGCTGGGTGGTTACATGTGAATGTTTAAGTGATTATTGTCAATAATTGCTTTCACAAGTCCATTCAGCTGATCATTCTGAATGAGGTATGCTTCTCCTTTTCCAGGTGCTTCATAGACTGAGTTTCAACTAAGCAATGCAGCCATTGATTTAGTTGACATAGATATTTAGTGACTCTGTCTGATTAAAAGCAGGGTTCGCAAGTTTTAGTGTATCCTAACTTTCTCATGGAATTTTCTTTGTAAGTATGTAATAATGTACCAAAGTTGAAGGAAGTGCAACTCATAAATAAAAACCAATTTACAGGAAAAAATATTGAAAAGATGAAGAATGGACTTGCACAGAAGGAGCTGTGACTGATAAAGTGGATATCTGCTCGTCTTTTATAATAGGACCTCTCTTTATGTTCAAAAGCCCTTCTATTTCTCTTCTTTCAAATGACCAAATGAAATGGAAGATGGAATTGAAGGCAACAAATCTTTTTTGTTTGCGAGCCGATAAACCTGACAAATGATTCACCTTATTCGAGATCAAACCCCCACTACCCAATTGGAGCTACTGACCCTTTCGGTTTGCAGAAATTTCGGATTCTGCCTGTTCTGTTGTCATGGAATAAAAGCAATCTAGAAAACACTTGTAGGAACTTTTTGACAACAATAACATTGACAAAAATGAGGAAGTTTATTTTCTAAAGTATTAAGTTATCAATTGAAAAGAAGGTTTTTATTTTTCATTGTTTTTATTTCAGATGAAAACTTGGGAGTTTGGAAAACAAAGAGAAAAGCCTCTCTTACAGTTCTGGTGGAATTTAATTATGCATTTTACATTGTTTATTCTTAGAAGAAAATTCTTTTCACTCCTAAGCATTGTTTCAAGAAAACTGAAAATTATTGTCGTTATCATCCTCCATAAATAAGAACAATGACAACTTTTCTGAAACAAAATGGTCCAAATAGTGCTAGAGTTGTGCTAGAGTTTCCCGGACTCTGAAAGTGCGAGAAAAGGATTTTTTGAAGTCTCAATATTCCTTTCGCTATGAAACACTGGCTATCTGCACTGAATACCTTCTTTGAATATAGGATATAGTCGGAAATCTCTACAGAACGCATTGCAATAGTCAATGACCTGGCATTTTCTGGCAGATCTTCCAAGGAAGTGATAGCACTGGTAGTCAGTGCCAATTTTATATAGTTGCATCTGTAAGCTGATTTCACGCAAAATAGTGCTATGAAAGCCACTCACTGAATCTGATATGCTTACTATCGTACCATATGTCGAGGTGCATGTGTGCGTCGTATATACTGAATCTGATATGCTTATTTCACTAGATATGTTTCTTTCTACTGCTGTAAGTTTAAGAGCTTGCTGAATTTATTCCCTATGGTTTTTATCATTGCTCCTTATAGTGGGTGGACTTCTCTTCTAGCTCATTGTAAAAGGAGAATTCTGTATTATGTCGCAATTACTTGCATTTTCTCTAAATGATATGTCATACGTTCTCAAATCACATTAGTGGTTTTAAGTGCCTGGTTTTCTTTTTCATGCATTCGGGTGATTCATTAGCTGCTTTGATTCTGCAGGAATTGCTGTTGTTCATACATGTCCGTGGCTTTGGAAGTGCTATTTACTTGTAGAAGACGAACACGATTAGGAATGCAAATGTACCGTTTGCATAATTCCACCCGACCCGGTATTTCAAGCAATATTCTTTCTCACCAATTTCATGATTCATTCTGTCCGGAGTGTGTTGAGTTTCGGATTTTCGACTCTGGCTACTCCTTTTGGAGCTCTGAGCTCCGGCAGCGCTTGGGAATGGGATGCATGTCGATAAGCTCTGCGACTTAGGGCATGGTATATTGGATCGGTGCACTTCATTTACCTTGAGCACTTCGGTGAATGGTTCATCTGCTACGGAGTCGGCCAGATCAAATCAGTAGCTCACAGCGAATTCAACTTAATTCTTTTCTGTGGATTCTGGATTTTACCCAAGGGTTGGGCCAATCCCAGGAATAAGAGTTCCAATTTCAACAGTCATTGTACCATTTGTGTTTTAGAATCTCTTGTAGAATATGGGATATGAATCTTCTGAAATGACCTTGGGGATGAATTGGTGGGGGTACTCTTATCGGTGTTGTGATTGAAAGAAGTGGTGCAGAGCATTTCTTGCTACCTATAAGTTGCCCAGGTTTTGTGCTTGCAAATGTACTGCTAGTAAAATCAGTCTGCATATTTAGAGCTTGTGCATGACATATCCAGAATATGCTTTGATTTGCAAAGTGCGAAATCACACGAAATCCTCGTCCAATGCATGGCATGGTGTTTTTACACTTCCCTGAGCATGTGGCTCAGGTATGTTTTGATTTGCATGAATTCCAGAGTTCAAGTCCAATTCTCGGAAGGTCAGTTTTGCCCAAAAAGACTGCCCTCGACATTGACACACTAGAGTTCCTTTCTTCTGGGTGTTATGGATACATATTAGAGTTCCTTGTTCATATTTTGAGCGACTAATCACGAAGTTAATGTTTCTGCGGTTGTCGAGACCCTTGATCTTGTCAGTTTAATTTGCATAGATAATAATAAAATATCTGATAATGTTTGCATTAATGCGAAAAAAAAAAGTCAGAAAAGAACTCTTGAGAGAAGATTAACTAGGAAACTCGAAAGTGATCGCACCTTGGACCCTTTCGGTAGTGGTTTGGGTAGATGACAAGGAATTATATATACAAAACATGTTGGTGTTTGTTCCTTTCTATTCGTTTCTCCCGTCGTTATCGTGAAACATTTAAGAAAACATTAAAAAAAGGTCACCCGATTCCGCTCGCTTCGTAAGAAAAGTAATTTTTGCGAATCTCTAAGGGCGCGTTTGGTAACGTTTCTAAATCTTTGTTTTTCTGTTCATTTGTTTCTAGAAACAGAAGAAAAAGAACAGAAACCCGTTTGGAGATGTGAATTGATTTTTCGTTCTCGAGAAAAAAAAAAAGAAAAACAATATAATTTTAGAAAAACAAACTCAATATAACTTAATGTTCGTCTTTACAACCACGAGTCCATTGCCCTCGCCACTAGTTGTCGGTAGCCGCCGCCGGTCGTCGTTAGCCACAGCTCGCCGGTCCCCGCCGCGTCTACCCACATTTTTATAATTAAAATGAAAAAAAATTGGGAATAGAAATTTTTAGGATCGTACCAAACGCATTTCTATTCTTTTTCTATTCCGAAAAATAAAAATTTTGTGCATTTATCATATACGTTCTTTTGCTCTTATATTATTCCCGAGAACAGAAACGTTGTCAAAGGCACCCTAAATCTCGACGTCCGTGGCTTGCTTCTTTCATTATAAATTCTATCGATGAGGGTAAACTTAAACTCGTTTTGAAAATTGATTTCGAAATTCCTCTATAACGCCGGAGGAAAAAGGGGTGGGGGAAAAGCCAAAGAAGGCGACTTTAATGTAATGAGGAATCTAGATGCGTCATGGCTTTAGGTTAACTTGGATTAGACTCTAATGATAAGCGTGACTCTGTGATTGTGAGTGCGGTACTACCCAGATTTATTAAAAGTTTTTTTGTCCTTAAGCAGCCCACATTAGACAATGACCCATTTAAGATTCAAAGCACATCATTTTGTCGTATCCCCAGTGGGAATAAGTCCAAGACCCCGACTTCCCCTTAAAATTAAAAGGTTTTTAAAGGAGGAATTGGAATCACTAAAGTGCACAAAAATCGATTGAAACCACCCCCCAAACTATTTGAATAGAGAAAAAGCCAAACAAACTAAAATCAAAAGCATGCGTTTGCTATGCGAAAAATGAACCATTTAAAAGAAAAAAAAATCTGGCAACGATTTCTCGTATCGACTACGAAAATAAATGAATGGTAGAACGAACGTTCCTGCGACTTATGCCCCCATGAATCAATGTCAATTAATATTCACATTGGGACCAAAAAAAAAAAAGAGGGCAAATGAAATTCCTTTTTTTTTTTTTTTTGGCTCCATTCAAAGTGGTGGTCCCCCATAATATACAATACAAGACAAAGTCGCCAACCACTGGTTAAAGGGTTTCCCATCACCCAAACAAAAGCAGAGCCCAAGTTTTTTCTTTTCTGCAATTCCTTGGCAAATTACCCCCAAAACTCCAAACAACCCAACCCAACCCATGTACCCCAGACGCAATCAGGAAGTGACAACGATTCATCAAATCAATCACTCCCCCGATTGTGATAGCCCATGATTAGGACTCGTGTCCAATCATGCTGCTCTCCGGTCTCTTTTGCCCTCTTTTTTTGGTGAATTGGGTTTGGTATTTTTATTTTCCTTTGCAAAAGGCGTTGATTAGGATGGTCGGCCACGCCACGACGAAGCAAAGAAAGTCTTTGGTGCCCAATCTCTTGAGTGATGACTTTTGGGGGAAGGAAGCCAGCCATCTTTCTGCATTCGGGTTGCTCCCATTTGGGGTGTGGCCTCCCTGGGAGTGGATGGTGGGATTTTTCTACAATTTTCTTCTTTTTGGACCTTATTGGGGAGTCAAGAGTGGGATTCTAGACGTGTCCTTTTCACAGGATTTGATTATACTTGCTCAAGCCTCCAACTTTGCACCAGTGTGCGTGGAGATTAGTGTTTTTTAAGTGTTTTCATTTTTCCATTTTGATCTGCAGAATTAGCATTCAGCTGCTCAGAATCTAAGGAAATCACAGGAGAAAAACTTGGTGAAAAAACAGATCTTTATCATCATTGTGGGCATCTCTGTCCTTTTGACAGGAACAGTGTCATGAAATGTCTGATAAATTCTTAGTCTCTTCTTAGACCCAAGAGAAAGGACCCACCAAAATGTGTACCATCATAAAGAACCTGCCCTCTTCCTATGCTTCCTACCACCCAACACAAGTGCTTGAACCTTTGATTTTGAGCAAAAACCACACACCAATTTCCTTAATAATGTGTTGCAAGAATCCCTCTGTCCTGTCCCGTTTTCATGATACACAAAAGAGGTTTTGGTGATGCATATGGAAGGAGACGGTCTACAAAATGAAAGCAAACTCGAGTCCAAGAACTAATACCATCCCAAGACTGTTGTCCAAGTATATAGAAAATCACAGGGAGAGACATTAGAGAGGCAAGAAAAAGAAATAAAAAAGAAGAAGAAGATATCTTTTCATTTCTAGGTCACAAGTATAACATACAACTCCACAGCATGGTGGAATCAAAGTAATCTGAGATTTTTGTTTTTTGTTTGTTTTCTGAATCAGTGATTACAATAACAACATACTCCTTTCACTCGGGAACAGAATCGTGGCCAACCAAACGTTGTGCCTCCGGCTATACCGACCAGCCAATCGCGGCCCAAACAGGACCGGGGGACTGATTCGCACATTCGATGTCCTAAGATGATTCCCAAGCAGTGAGTTCTGCAAGTTTTTCCAAAACGATCCCATTTGAGCCACATCCCAGAATTGTATAAATCAGTGTCAGCTTCTTCCACAGACCGGAAACAGAGGAGACCGAATCTCCTCCGTCGCGACAGAATCCTCAAACCGACCACGTGAAAATGGTGAAAAAGAAGGGAAAAATAGGAAGAAGGGTAAGTAAATATCGCACAACCCCTGTAACTACACACCTTGTCGCTGCAAAAGAATTACCTTTAGTCTGAAATGTCAAGCTGCTGTGACGTACTTTCCGCCGCCGGCCGAATAAGTGGCCGGTATTAACAGTTAGAATGGACAAACTCGTTTATCTCCTCCATGAGCCGAAAGAAATGGTCGTTGTTCGGCAAGAAGTAGAAGCCGATCGTCGCCTCCTTCAGGTACAGCAACTTCACCTCGTGGCCGTAATTGCTGAGACCTTCCGCGTAGGCCAATTGCCAGTCCTGGAGGAGATCCAACCCCGCCACCACCACGAGGCTCCTCGGAAACTGGAGTCCCTCGAGGCTCCGGCCCCGCGGGCCGAAGGGGTTACACGCCGGGTGGTCTCTGTCTTCCCCTTCCGGGAGGAATGCTCGCCAGTACCAATCGCGCTCGGGAACCCTGACGAAGTACTTCCCGTCCAATCTCATCTCTGATTCCGTCCTCTCTTGGCCGCCGAACAGAGGATGGAGGAGGATGTTCCCCAAAACCTCGACTCCCGCATCGGCCGCCTGCACAGCTACGTGGTGCACAATATTGCCACCCGAGCTATCTCCGGCCAGGTAGACATAGACCTTCGACTCCTTCCCGCTCTGGAGCCACGGTCTCGACTTGACCCACTTGAGGGCGGCCCACCCGTCATCATAGGCACATGGGTACCGGTATTCGGGCGATCGCCGGTAATTTACAGAGACGACCGCGGCCTTGCAGATGTTCACAAACCGCCGGCACAGCGTATCGTAAATGGCGGTGCTCGCGGTGGAATGAGTGAAGCTTCCTCCATGGAAGAAAATGATAACCGGGACGACCTCGGTGGTGCTCAGGGGCTTCTCGAGGTCGATGATCCCCCAACGGGCCTCGTTTTCGGGGGCAGCCAAATAGATCCGGTTGAGGAGCCCGGTGGACCGATCCACGTGATCAAAGGAGAAGACCCCGTTGACCGGTATGGTGTTCGCGGGGACCTTCCGGTCGAAGAAATCTTCCAATTCGCGGTTGAAGGTCCCGTCGGGGCGGCGGAGGAGATTGTATGCTAACTTGAAGTTGGAGATCAGGACATAAGTGTTGAGGGGGACGACACTCTGCGGATTTCAGGAGAGACCACAATTCAGATTCACGTAAAATTGATCTAACACCGATCCTCGAAAAGATTTCAAATTTCTGCATGTTTCAATCACAGTTAATCTTCCATTTGTCAGCTATAACCCTGAAATAGAAGACAGAGCTGAAAGGGGGGATGGGAAGAGAGAGAAGTACAGAAATGACAAACAAGAAGAGGCCAGGCTCCAATACAACGACATCTCATGACTTACCCTCCAATCGAAATCGAATCCTAAGCCTTAAATCCACCACCCCCCGCCCCCCAAAAAAAAAAAACTTCTTGATTCCGCACCAAAAACTCAAATTTCAGAAACCCCCACAAAAGTTACTCCAAATATTAACATCTAATTGATGAAATAGCAGCACAGGCGCGAGCAGGATTCTAATCAAACAGCTGAATCAGCATACACGAGCAAAAAAAAAAAAAAAAAAGCTCCGCTTCTGTTGCTGAGAAAGAAAAAACTTCATTAGATAGAATGAAGAACACGCATGAAGAACACGAGTACCGAAGGGGATCGAATTGAACAATTGAGGGCCCAAAATAGAAAAAGAATTGAAGAGAAGGAGCGACCTTAGATTCGTTGACGTTGACTTCATCACTACCGGCCATGGCAGCTTCCGGCGATTCCCCCCCCACCCCCAAAAGGGAAAGAAGGGAAGAGGAAAGAGAAAGCGCGAGAGACGAATGCGAAATCTCAGAGCAGAACAACAAGAGTCTTCATAGCACGACCCTTTCTCAGCAATGGACAAAGCCCAGAACACAGTCACTGCCCCTCCCTCCCTCTCTCCTTTCTCTCTCTCCGAGACTATCGTGCTCTGATTGAGTGAGTATGCGAACACGTTCAGCGAGCACGTTTTTTTTCTCCCGGGGTTTTTTCGAGAGGGGTTTGAGGCTCTGAACAAAGCACTGTGGGCTGGTGGGTGGGTAAAATTTGTTATGGAAAGAGGAAGAGGTGGAGGAGGGGGGATTGCTCAGGGAGATCGAGAGAGATTAAAAACAGGGAGAAGAAAGTACAGAGAAGAGAGAGAGAGAGAGAGAGAGGGGATGAACGAAGACGAAAGAGACGACAAAGGGGGCGGCCGAATTATAAACTGTTTTCTGTGGGCCCTACCTCTACTCCCCCCCCCGCAAAATTTCCTTCACAATTTCCATTTTCCCAGTTCTTTCTTTCTTTCTTTTTAAATAGCGATTTCACTCATTTAAACTTTTTTTTTTATAGTATGTGAATTTTTCTTTTCCTTTTTACCCTTTTGGATACATAGTGTTACATAACGTAAAGACTGGTTTAGTAGGGATAACGATGGATTGCTCATTCAAATCACTCCTATCTTATTAGTATATATTTCTAAATAATGTCGTAAATGTGTGTGTGTATATATATATATAAGGGTATAGTCCTTACATTAATAACGGATTGAGTTTATCAGATCGAAAGAAGTGAGTACATATACGACGTCCAAGGGGAAACTATGAGACGAGCAATCCGTTTGACCGGACTATTTGATATTTTCATAATGGTAATTTGCCTTCCCGAGTAATAAATATTGGGACTTGAGGGCAAAGAAGGTATGGCAAACTCATTTGTTCAAGAATTAACGGGTTAGATTGAATTGATTTGTTATTCATTTTTATTTTTTGCAACACACCCTTTTTTTATTATTTTTCATTTATGCCTTTTCCTTTTAATATTACCCTTTTTTATTTCTTGTTTTATTCTTTTTTTTTACTTTTATGATGTGAGTTGGTACCAACTAGAGCAACATTTGTATGCTTAAAGCATAAGACAACAGCTACAACAAAAATGTTTCATGTAAAAAGAAAGAAAGAAAGAAAGAAAGAAAGAAAGAAAGAAAGACAACATTGTCTTTGGAATTCTTGGGTCCTCTCTTGGTCATTCTTCTCGACAATGTTTGTCGCTTTGTGGATAAAATACTCCACCCCACGCCAATTCCTACATTGCCTTTGCCCATGACATGAATGAAAGTCAAGAACAAGATTGCGAGGAGCTTAGTGCATTGTACCTATTCCTATAGATTCTCACATTGATTATGCCAATGTTCGAGTAAGATTTGGCACACGTTATGGCGTATTCGAGACCGGTAAACATCAAATTTCGATGTGTTTTTTGCCATTAACCGGCACTGTCACGAGTACATAGTAAACTTCACGATGATCATGCCAATGCTCTAGTTCGCTTGCTTATGTTATGGCTGACTTGAGACGGGTAAAAGAAACTTTCCATCGGGGTGGATAACGGATTTTTTTTTTCGAGTCTTTATATGTTAGCTAGACACACAATCAACTGGCTTTTCAGATGCATTGTAAGTTTCCCATCGATTATGTCGGAAAATATGATCGAATGAGATGAACGATAGAATCAGACTTTGAGGCGTGATAACACTCTCTTTAAGGATTTATTTGCCCCATAACGTTGCTAATGATTTTCGACAAATATACTCCAGGATACAACAAAGTCTCAATGAGAATAGCAAATAGCAATTCTGATATTTCTCCAGAATCTCTCAAGGGAAACAATTGAAAACAATGGCCGTGTATCTTTTGAAAAAAAAAACGAAAATAGAAGTTAAGATTCTGAAAATGAGCAGAGTTGCTCAATATATAATACTTGACAGAAGATAAATTTTCATGTCTCAAAAGTGTCATTCGATCACAACTATTCGTGTCCAAAGAACAGTTAATTTCGAACACACCACTTTGTGTCTGAAGAGCAATTAATTCGGATACAACTTTTCGTTGTCCGAAAAATAGTTTATTCGGACACAACTCTTCATTGTCTGAAAACTGCATCGTCTGAAAGATTGCAACTATTGGACATAAATAAATAATTAAAATAAACTACCTATAATTATCCGCAACCGTGCCAAGTACTAAGTGTGCCTAATAATCGTGTACCCGCACATGGGCATGGTGGGATCTAACCCACTTGTCCATTTCTCTATTTTTAGAATTCTATAATAGCATTTTAATTTATAAACTGACTTGCAATCTCTCATCTCTCTTACGTGGGACACAAAATGCACTTATGTTTGTTTTTTCGAACAAACTTCAACAGATTAGGCCAATCTCCTAGTTATGTCAGTGGACACTATGGCCCATTTGAGATTGGTAAGAGAAATTTTCCACCACATTGATCCCGATTTCTTTTTTCCTCCTCTTGTACACATATCTAAACAAATCAATTAGCTTTACTATTGCATACATTATGCCAATGTTGTAGTCACGTTGGCTTATACTATGACCTATTTGAGATAATAAGGAAATTTCCATCACATCGATCCCGGTTTGTTTTTCTCCCACACTCTATCTAGATCAATCAACTATCGTTCCTCGTACTGGTTACATTTTCACATTGATCATTCTGATGTTCTAATCATCTCGGCATATAAACACGACCTATTTGACATGGGTACAAGGAAATTTTGCATCACATCGATCAAGATGTTGTTCTTACTCTTACATGCTAATCAAAATGGTCGGCTCGTTTTCGATCTTACGATAATTTTCCTTATGCTTGTATTCTATTATGGTGGCTCCCAAGGGCGCCTATAAACGCGAACAAATTCACGTTACTATATAGTATAGTTTCCCCAAAATTATCACGAAACGAAGGGAAAAAAACGTACATACTTATTAGAAAAATCATACCTTTCCCCCAATTTTTTAATACGAGGATAAACAAATTTGGAACCACCTTATATAAAAGCGTGAGGCAATTAAATGGGAGACTTGATTTTTTTAGGGTTAATACCACGAAAAATCCCAAACTGATACACCTGTGATAAATTTATCCCAAACTATTTTTTTAACCACAAAAAACTCCAAACTAGTACAACAGTGACAAATTTACCCCAAACTATTTTTTGACCACTAAAAATCCTAAATCGGTACATCTGTGACAAATTTACCATAAAATAATTTTTTTGATCATGAAAAATCTCAAACTCGTACACATGTGACAAATTTACCCTCCGTTAAAGTGGGTTAACACCACGAAGAACCCCAACTGATACATCTGTGACAAATAGAGGGTAAAAATTCCAAACTAATATACTCGTCAACTGCCTTGTGTCATCCAACTCAGCAATTTGACAATTATTTTTAACAAAAATTAATAGAAGGTAATTTTGTCACAGGTGTACCAGTTTGGGGTAAATTTGTCACAAGTATACCGGTTTGGGGTTTTTTGTGATCAAAAAAATATTTTGGGGTAAATTTATCATAAATGTAGCAGTTTGAGATTTTTCGTGGTATTAACTCTTTTTTTTTTATGCCCCCGGTTAAACGAAGACCAGGAAAATCAGGAAACTCATAAAAAAGTGAAGAAAAAAACAAATAATTATTATCCGGAAAAAAGAAAGAAAGAAAAAAACAAACGAAAAAGGTTGGGGTGGGGGGAGAGAGGAATTCAATACAACCTTCCTGCGTGCGGCCGACGCCAAGGCAACGTGGCGACAAACGGTTCCGTCCTCGGCCTCCGAAATTCCCGGAAATGCCCTCGACGGCGGCCTAAAATCACGACCGACCCGGGCTCCGTGCGAGACACGTGTTTTGTCCTCTAGCGGCGGGCGCGTGACGACGGCGCGTTTTTCTACTTTTTCATGTCAGGAAAAACTGCCCCGAGAGCCTCTGCCTCTGCGAAGTCTTTCTTTTCGGTTGTTTTTCTCTTTTAACTTTTTCTTTTTCTTTTCCGGCTCGCTTTACTTATGATTTTTGTCGTATCGGAGACGGAGAGAGAGTATGTCGTTGCGATTTCCACCGTCGCGGCGGGGGCCGCGGGACACGTGGCGGCCCGAGGCTGCTCCGATCGGGGGGGACGTTCGGCGATGATCAGAGAAAGTCTCGCCGGCGGGGCCCAGCAGCCTGGTGTGGCCCCTGGACGCGCCACGTGGAGGCCCGAGCTTCGCATTTATTGGTGAACTTGTGGTTTTTTTCCGATATCTCGTGGGACCGGTTATTGTGGCTCCGCCGTTGGATTTTCTTTTTCGATTTTCCCTTTTTCCTTTTTTTTTTTTTAATGTTTCCTTAAATTGAAAGCTGCGGACTTTAAAGCTTTTTGGAAGGTAGTCACGGCTCTTTCATGTCATCATTGTGTTGTATTTATGACACTTTTTTTAAGGCTTTGTTTGGGAGTGCTTGGCTAGGAAAATGGAGATGAAAAATACCCTTAAATTTATTCATATTTTTCATCCCCTTCCTTTTCACCATAATTCAAATATTTCCCTCTTTATTATGTAAATTTTTCGTCCCTTCGAATTTCCTCGCTTTTCGGACACTCCGTTGAAATTCGAATATTTATTAATCCCGTCACGACATATAAAGACAAAAGCAACACGTCTGCCAAGCAAGTTGCAATCACGTTGAAGACATTTTCGACATGCATTGTGCAATTTTTACCCTACATTATAAGAATCTAAGGCAATTCAGGAATTGGTGGCTCCAAATTTGATCGGTTCCAGGTTTTCAAAACTCGAGTCACAATATTGATTTTTCAGTTCTAGGAAGAAGAGACTGATCCTTTCGAGAATCGATTACCCTAATAAGTCGCACCCTTAGTTTACTTAAACAAACCTCCCATCGATTTAAGTTTAGAGAGACATTCGAACGAAAATTCAAGTGTCCGAAACTCCACGTGCCCTTTGGGAGGAATTCGGCATCGACCCACTTATCATGTGGGATTAGATGGTTTCCGTCTGACTTTTCTCTTTGGGGTCACCTCATCAATAATGTTTTTCTCGTGCTTTCATTCTGGGACTCGTGTCGGAAATGGCATACCAAAAGAGGTTGTCGTGTTGAGGAAACAAAGAGAAAAAGGAGCACAGAGGAAAAAAACAAAAGAAGGGTGGGGGGAAATTTGATTGGTGAGGTGTTTTTTTTCTTTTCTTTTCTTTTCTGGAATGGTGATGACGAGGTGGCTTGTACTTTTGGGCTAATCAGCGCCGTTGATTTGTACCGTGATGGGATTGGATCAGGACCTCATCTGGGGAATTCCTAAGATTCTCCCACCCCCATTGATTGATGATGATGATGATGATGGTGATGATGATCAAGGGCTTTTATCAAAGTGGTTGGCAGGCCCTTCTCCACTTCCCATCCCTAGTTCTTCTGCTTTGTTCATGGACAAAATGTACTATCGTATAGTAAAAAAAAAAGGTTCGAGGACACTACACGTTTGCCCTCAAACTTTCAATATATACTCCTGAATGTTCATTTTGTTATAGCAATTCACCCTTTTATCGATTTTTACCTTAGTATGTGCGGTGCACATTACTTTTAAGAGGGGAAAAAGATATTTTCATTTCGAGTTTTAAAGGAAATCTCTCTTTTGCCTTTACTTGCGGCAAAAATGAAAAAAAAAAAGAGGATGGAAAATGAAAGGGGAAAAAACTAACTAAAATACAAATGATAGAAAATATAAACTCAAGAAATATTAAACAATAAAGAATTGTTTGAGTTTGATAAATACATTCATTTTAATAGAACTAAATGGGTTTAGTTTAAGGAAAAAGTAAACACGAATTATATAAAACGTGAAAAAATCTCGATAACGATAAGGTTAAGGGATATTAATTGAGTACTCACTGTGTATATTTAAAAATTGTAAAAGGAGACGATGGCCTCACCTCATAAAAAAAAAAATATGATTGAACGATATGTAATCTAATATTTTTGAATATCCTCTATTGATTAGTCTTTTTATTTACATCCATTACATAATCAGTATCCAACTTTTGTAAATTGACATTTCTGTTATTGATATTTTTTTTCCCATTTTACTTAATTATGTATAATTTTCTTAAAATATCTTATAGTTCTGCTAATAAATTCATCAAATATAAAAAAATTAGTTAATTTATTCTCTCCATTTTCTTTTATTTTTCACTTTTTGATACGATTTTTGAATAAACAACTATTATTTAAGGAAAAGTTCCAAATGAAGGTCTGAACTCTGAAGTGCCATCATTTTATTAAATAAGGGCCTGAAGTGGACCGTGTTTCAAATAAAGGCCTAAAATTCCCTCATTATTTCAAAGAAGGATCTGATTAGTGGTATTTTCTTCTTTTATATTTTCTGATTTTTTTCTTTTCTTTTTCCTTTTTTCCCCTTCATTTTCGCCGGTGGCCGGGGTGGCCTCACCTAGGCAGAGGCAGGCGAGCCCTCGCCCGATCTGGCGAGGGCGGCCGACCCCGGCTGGGCGGCCGCCCAGCCCACGGCCACCGGCGAGGAGGAAGAGAAAAAAAAAGGAAAAAGGAAAGGGAAAGAAGTAAAGGGAAAGAAGTAAAGGGAAAAAAAATCAGAAAATATAGAAAGACGAAAAAACCCTTGAGCATGCACCTCTTTGAAACAATGAGAGCACTTCAGGCCTTTCTTTAAAAATTTTCTATTATTTAATGGATGTGAATGGGAGAACTTTGAATCTAAATCAAGGGTAAAGGAGATATCTCCTTCAACAAGTGAGATGAAAATTCTCTTTTATCCCTTAAAAGTGACGTGCATTGCAATGCTAACATCAATGTTTCGCGAGTCAGTTTTTAATTATGATATCGCCACCGCCGGATTTCATTTTGACTATAAAGAACAAACGAGAAAGTGGCCGGAAGGAGCGACAGAGAGACTTGTGCATATGTCAAAGAATTAAGAGAGAGAGAGAGAGGAAAAGTTGCATTGTTGGGCGATTATTGACCATATTCCTCCAACAACTTCCTCATACAGAATCATGACTGTGTACCTAAGCTCAATGAATGAGCACTACTGAACTTCCCCTTTCCTAGATGATTTTATTACTTTTACACCATTTCCTAGTCTGATGCAACGATAAAGGTGTCTTGGCTCAAGTAGCATAGCATTAGGGATAATCCTCTTTTGCTTTAGCACGAAAACCTTTAACTTGAGAGGCCTTTTTAAGTCAAAGTCGTGGAGTCGATGGCAATTGCGTGTTCTCATCTTGAAAGGTGAATATACTTTAGATATTTCATTTACATTATTAAAAGATAAGCCATCTATAGAGATAAGCTTTGGCTTCGATAGATATGTTTATCTGATCAAACTGAAATGCCAACAAAACTTTCCTTCAATGTAGAAAATTGGAAAAGTGTGGTGAGCTCGAAAGTTTTGAATCACTATGACAACATCGTAGCCATTGGTTAACCCGGGACGCGAGTCTTGGTTCATTGTTCTACACATATACCATGCAATATAGACCTGAATTCCTAAGTATATTATGATGGGATCAAGATTGGTTCTAAGATGGAATAGTAAAAATTAATATATAAACGGAACAACGATATTGATTACTCTCTTTGTACTTTTTTTTCTTTCTTTCTAAAGATTATAAGAGAATTGCACCACTACCGGAAAATCATGTCGCAAAGTCGAAGTGAGAAAACCATTAGCTCCAATCCGTTTAACATCCTCACCTATCTTATATCATCTTTCATCATCACAACCAATCGGTCACATATCGATATGGAATGACATCGATTACCTAGAAGCAAAACAACCTGCCGCAACCATTCGAGATCATCACAAGAGTTCATGTAGCAAAGAACAGGCAAACCCTAAGTTTTTGGCCGATCTCCAAGGTATGGGAGATGATTCTGCACAGGTGCACGAGGTTCGTCAAAATTTCTCATCGATGACGATGATGACGATGCTGGTTTGACTCATTACCAAAGGGAAGAGATCCTGCCATTTCGACGCAAGGTGCCAAGGCAAATCAAACGGATAAAACACTCCATTTGTTTTCTTCCTCGAGTCACTGTCATGGAGAAAAGACAAACGAGAAAAGAAACGAGAGAAAATGGCTAAGACGATAGTGCGCTTGCCCATTTGGACGCATCCCTTGTCCTGTCTGAAAGTGGCTAGGCATGTGCCACGCATCGCCATACCATGCACGACGAAAGAAACCCTAAAAGCCCACTCTCTCTTTCTCTCTCGTTGTCCCTACGTTCACTTCAATAGCCATCTATCACATTATTTTAACAGCTTTGCATCTTTCTAGGGTTTCTCTCTCTCTCTATCTCTATCGTTCTCGATCATTCTTTTGGAGTAAATCTCGAATGAAACCAGAGAATAACGTGCGGACCACAACGTGTTTCTTTTGGCACCATCTGCGTTAGGTCAACAACTTGGAAGAGACTTTGGCTTGTTCTGCCGGTTCGGGTCAAATCCCCACCAGAGTTTTTTTTTTTACATCTTCTTGTTTTGACTTGAAAGCTCGTTGTTAAGACCTAATCGAGGTTCTTCCTTCCCTTCTGCGTCGCATCATGGCCCTCTTTTGGAGCCTTGTGCGTGGAATGCGTGTCGTTCTGGACTTTTGCTTGGAGGGGTGGGCAAAAAAGGGTTTTGATTGTGAATAGGACAGAGGATGGAAGCATGGCAACGACTAAGGTAGACTCTTCTTCGTCTTTTCTTAGAGCCCATGGTTTTGATTTTTTCTAAAAAGGTGGTTCAGGGTTGAGGAATGATTCTATTCCATACCATGATGATGTTACATGGGGCATGTTAAATAACTTTTAAAAGGGAAAAAAAGAAGAAAAAGGGAAATATGCAGTTGAATTTAATTAGGGTTTATGACAATCTTTCTGGAAGAAATGAACGAGTATCTTCTATCCTTTATTTTTTGTTTTTGAGAATCATTTTCGTCGGCAATGATTTTCGGCATTATATTCTTGAGAGAAAGGACTAAAAAACAACAAAAAAGGACTGAAAAACAATACTTGGGCATAATTCATTGATACAAGATTAAGGAAAGTTACCAAGTATCTTCCATCAGCTAGCTAAAAAGAACACACACTCGCACACCACCATTCCCATGTATTGCCATCCCTTCCGGTCTATACATGAGTACTAATTCAATGCATCTATCAATGTCCAATATATCTATAAATGATCAACGGAATCTTCTTTTTTATTTTTTATATTTTTTATTGGATTAGATCCGACCCTTTTAAAGTACCATTTTCTATATGTTGTTACTATGTGGTTATTGTACATCTTATAGTAGATATGAACGCTAAAAATTTTCCAATTGTATAGAAATTTGAAAAGAAATAGAGAATATTCTAGAATTAATGGTATATTATGTTATCACTTTGCTCATATCCCATAATCACTTTCCTGTTATGTGTCAAGGTAGAAAATTAATAAAAAGTACTATACAAGTTTATCTTATACAGTGCTATGGACGGGCCAGGCTTGAAATAAGTAGACCAGGCTCGTCCAATGGTCCAGAAAAGTTGGCCAAGCCCACCCATTTTCGTGGGGGCAGTGCTTGTCGGTGGGGCTGCTCGAGTATTGATCATTTTTATTGCCACCTTGCAAGGCTAAATACTCATGCGTGACCCATAGTGAAGTAGTACCGCGAGGAAAGGGTGAAATCTTCTCCTTAGGTTTATGAGCTATGACCGCTTCCACAAGTCATTCATGGGGCAGGGCTTGTCGGCGGGGCTGCTCGCGTATTGATCATATCTATTGACTTCTCCTTAGGTTTATGACCCCTTCCACAAGTCAAAGGCTTAAACTTAATCGGTTTATAAAGCTTGCATGATATTTCACAACCCTTTATGTAGCTAGTTTGCCTGGATTATGAAAAAAGAAAAAGAAAAGAGAAAGAATAAAGATAAATGTGCGACTTGGCTAATATTTAGGATATGGTCACCATGAAAAAATATCATCAACATGTTGAGAGCTGTCGAACTTATTGCAGTTACGAGGATTATGATGGCTTAGGACAACCATTAGCTTTCCGGCAATAAACCGATTGGCTGATGATTTTCTTTTCTGTATTGATTAAATTGTACTACGAACTTCCATTTTTGTTTCATATATTATGATTGTTTCCTCGAATGGCGTCAGCCATGACGGCATCACAAAGAGCTGGAGAGCGATGTATGTGCTGTTCCGACAATCTTTATCCAGACCGTGTGTTTATTATCCCCAAGTATTGATAATCCAATTAATTATCGAAGAAAACTATTAGTTTAATACATTATTGGGACAAATGTCCTATCTGATCAGTTTTCCTTAGAGATTCTTAGGACCACGTCTAGACGGCCCCTCGACCTGTCGGGTCATGAGATTCCGAGTGCCTTAAACACGCATGCCAAAGAGAAATGAAGTCCCTGAGCATTAGGGTTACAAACCGGTCCAATCCAAACAGGAAACCGAATCAGCCTGGTTTCAGGCCGGTGCACGTGGGGATTGAGTAGCCTTTCAAGTAAAGGATTGGCGAACCGGTTCTGGCCGGTTCGGTTTCCCGTTTTATACTATGAATGGCCAGTTTTATCCAAGAATCGATTCTTTGTTGGCAAAATCTAAAGATTTGTGTAATACACTCTAAGAGTCTTTGAACTAATTAGGTTTTCATGCGTGGTCCCGCTAAAACCAAAAATATTATTTGGGCTTCGTTAGTCCTTATTTATCGTGGGCCTGGCCTCAAATATCAATGGACTAACGTCGAGTCCACATCTCTATTAAAATATGGCCTTCTACTTCTAAAAGAGGAAAATTACCAAAAAAGGTCCTAAACTTATTGTAATTGTGATAATGCAGTCCTAAACTCTTTTTTTAACCGATTCAGGGTAATTGTGCCAATTCAGTCCATTCGGCGAATATTGACCGGCTGACGCTGACATAGACGCTAGCCGGCCGGAACTGATGTGGACGCTGGCCGGCTGACGACTTAATATTTAATAAATTTTTCAATTTTTTTTTCTTTCCCTTTCCCCTTCACTATTCTACCTTCACCTTCCTTGCTCTATCTCCATCGGTCGTCGGACCTTAGTGACCGGCTAGAGGACGACCGGTGAGGCCGACCTCACCAGCCTAGATCTGGCGAGGCTCGACCTCGCTGTCGCTAGGCGAGGACAGCTGAGCCTCGCCAGATCTGGGCTAGCGAGCTTGGTCTCGCCTGGCCATGGCGAGGGCGGCGTGAGCCTCACTGATCGTCCTCTGTGATTGTCGTTGGTCGTCCTCTGTGATCGTTGTTGGTCGTCCTCTATGAGCCTTGTCGGTCGTCCACGGTATTGGATACTCTCGTGGGGCACAGTAGAACAGGGAAAGGGGAAGGGGAAGGGGAAGAAAAAAAAGAAAAAAAAATTCAAATGAACTTAAATATTTTCAATACCGTGGACATGGATATCGCGAAAGTACATGAAACATTAACAAAATAAAATTTTCAATCATGGATATCGCGGAAAATGGAAGCTCAGACTATTGGTTCCAAATTACTCAACAATCATCAGACGCCATGGAATAGTGAAGGATCGCACAAAGACATAGAATAAGAAAAATGCGAAGACTTGTTCCAAGTTCTAGGGGCCCGTTAATTCTGATTCCCAATTTTTGGAACTTGAAACTTATACTGCATACCCTAGATTTGAAACTGGACCAGTGGAAACATATCCGATTTTCTGGTTTCTAGTTCTATCTTGAAACTATGCTCACTCCAAATACGCGATTGATCTTATGAACCTGCTTCAAGCCAAGATGACTAGCATATCCTTTGCCTTTCCAAGCTTCCATCAGAGGGAAAAATTGGATGCATTAGAATCTCCAATGTCCGTGTAGAGTTTTATGGCTCCATGAGCAGTTGCTGTAGTGGTCGGGGGCTCATCACTTGGGGGACAGTTCGAATCCCCTAGATCTGTCAAAATGAGTTGTAAATCAATTTCTTAAACCTTATATGATGGGTTGAGTTGTTATATGGGTTAGTTATATTAATAGATGAGTTTAAACATGATATGAGTGTTAAATGTGTCATAAATAGGTCGTAAATGGGTTTATAACTTATTTAGACCCAACCTACTTCTATGACTCTCTCTTCATTCTCTCTTGATCTTGCGTTCACCCACTCCGCATTCTCATCTCAGTTTGGCCATGAGCTTTCCTAGATTGGATTAAATATAAAAGTGTTTTAGAAATATAGATCGGGTCGGATATATGACAGGTCACTAGATTTGCATTGTAATAAAATGGATCATAAACGGGTTAAATGAGTCTATCTGGATCAATTATTTATGACCCAACCCGACCCACCCGTTTGATGGGTTTAGAACCCCCTCATTCGCAATTTCCAGGACTTATCCTAGTAAAGTGATGGAGGCTCTAATTTACCTCGCAAGGAGTTTACTTGCCGCAACCGGCACAATATCCGTGCCCTTTCTCCCCCGCAGCCGTTGAAATGAAAAGTTCGTAAAGTTGTATACAAAATTATAAGTCAACAGAGGCTCATTACCTAAAAGAAATTCTGGTTTAGCAGCCGGCAAATCAAGGTCCAATCTTGGGGAGGCGTAGGATTTGATCTCTTTCGCCACCACCATCATCAACGAGGATGAGGTGAAGGAGGCAAGGTCAAGATTCGAGGCTTGGATCGAGCCCAAGTCTCAGATTTTGACCCGAGCCCTAGATTAAAGATCTCGAATCTAGGTCAACTTGAGGCTAATGTGCCCCGCCTAAACCTAATTTATTGGTGCCAATGTAGTCCCAAACCTTTTGAATTGGTGTCAATTCAGTCTTAAATCTTTTGCATTGGTGTCAATTCAGTCCTAAACCTTTTGCATTTGTATTAATTGAGTCAATCCGGCCAATTTTGGCTAGAAATTCCCTAACATGGACGTCGATTGTCCTACATGGCACGGCTCGCGCTGACATGGATATTTTTAAATATTATTAAACATTTTAATAAATTTTTAATTAAAATTTTGGGTTTTTCTTCTTTTTCTTCTCTCTATCATTAAAAAATTATTAAAATTATTAAAATAATATTTAAAAATATCCACGTTAGCGAATTTTCTACCAAAATTGGTCAGATTAACTCAATTCACACAAATGCAAAAGGTTTAGGACTGGATTGACACAAATACAATAGGTTTAGGACTGAATTAACACAAATACACAATGTTTAGGATTGAATTGAAACCAATAAAATGTTTAGGATTGAATTGACACCAATGCAATAGGTTTAAGACTTTTTTGACAGTTTTCCCGTAAAAGAGAAGCCACCATGTTCAATCGAAGAACATGAATATGACTATCGAGGTGGCTGGCGTAGTGGTAAAACGGTGGCTTGTCTTCCGTGGCATATTTTCGGATCGCGAATACTTACAGCTCAATTCGAATACTCACGTAGCGGGCATGGGATCAATGCGGTGACCCCAAGAGGGAGTTACTAGCGTTTGGTCACTCATTTCCCACCCTTTTTATCAACAAGAAAAATGTGTCGTGTGTTGGAACCGATCACCTTCTAATTGAAAACCTTGTCGGGTACTGAGAGCGACGTCAATTAGATCGACTCGGTCCATTCCTTGTGCGCATCGAAGCCAGCAGTCCAAGTAATAACTCGTTCGGCGCTAATCTTGCTCACGGCCACTCTTCGTATAGTTCTTATTAGACAAGCGTGCTTTAATAAGCTAATTGCAAAATAGCTGTTGCCGGAGCTAAATATCTCGAATTCTCCCTGCGACGGAATAGCGAAATATCTCGAATTCTAGTTGATTAATCAAATCATAAGCTATGCGATAAATGTTAGGGAACTAACATCTCATTAGTCCCAAGTTGCTTTCATTTGTTTTTGATCATAATAACATTTCATTCATTTCTACATAAATTTAAGAGAGAAACAAAGCAGTCAAATTACAAACCAAGACAATTTCAAAACAAAATAAGTTCCAGCTAACAAGATAAAGAAGCATCATAACAAGGTTAGGAGTCACATACTTAAAAGAGCAGATTTGTAACTTTTTCAAACCAAAATCAGTGACCAATCACCAAATCCTTCTTCAGTAATGACTAATGAGCATACACCGAGGTCTCTAACTATTGTTATGGCTTTGTCTTTCGATGCCCCTAACACCATCGCCGTTCAGAGTAACAAGGTTGAACAAACACAAACCTACGAGAACAAAACCTTCACAGAACTCTTTTGAAATTGGACTTGTACACCAAAGAAACTCGAGGGAAGCGAAACCCTAAAATCATACACACAAAAATCCCCAAGTCTAGACTAGATCGGCAGAGAAACCTCTCCAAAAATGAGAGAGAGAAGCTTGCAGATTTAGACTAGATCAGAAGTGAAAAGCTCCTTAAAACGGGAAACAAGAAAAAGAAAAGAGAGAATCAAATCAGCGAAAAAAAAAAAACAAAGGAGGGGAAGGAGAGATCTAGATCATACCGTCCTCTTCATGGTGGTTGAAGAAATCGGTCGTGTGAAGATGAGAGGGAGACGAGAGAACCCTAATCTCAAAGACTGATGCCCACAAATTTTGAAAGACAAAATCCTTAAGTTGCTTTCATTGAGTCCCACACAGTAGACACGATTTCTATTGAGATTTCGTCCCTTAGCTGCTCTATCTGACTGACCCATAAGCATTAGAAAAGAATAAGAATGAGAGTGACATCAAAGTTGAAACTGATGCTCTAAATTTAAAACTCCCTGTATCTTTCGCTCACTCACAGACTCAACTTCGCTTCATTCGCGCATAGATTTGTTTAACGGATTGCTTTGCGCAACTATCGGGTAACAGTATGCAGTCGTTCTTTTCCGATTCCTCCAACTAATGTATTCGAAAAATGCGATAAACCACCTGGTCAATGCAACCGCGATATGGTCGTTGTCTATCTTTTTAATAAGGTGAAGAATCGGCCAGCCTCGTGACAATTTACAGGGACAGTAATGTACTGATGTTTTCCACCAGAGAGTCATGAGACCGGTTCAACAGCAACGGATTTACGCAATTTAGAGTAATTCTCAACTGCAATGGCACTTCGGCTCGTTTCCGGGAGTCATCAGAGAAGCAAATTAGATCCCAACAGGGTGAAAGATAAGGAAGGGAAGGACGAATTGCGATTGCAAAACGACATATCGTCCTGTCTCATGCTTTTTCATGGAAGGAGATGCTACAGACACCAGAAGAACGAGCCGGAGTTAAAACTTCATGAACTGTTAATGTTTAGGGGACATGATAGTTTGCTGTCATGAAGGGGAAAGGATATGGTCCTTCGACCAAAAAAAAAAAAAGGATATTGTCTAATTACTTAGTTCTAGCTGAATCATATCGACAAAGCTCACCAGGCAGTGGATTGTTATCGACTCGGTTTGAACGTATATACTGCAAGGTGCACAGCTGAATCTTTACATAACTCACTGCTCACAAATTAGCTTGCAACATGTTCGCGTTCACAATACTTCACACTCGGAATCTCTTGTTTCTATTGAGTGTTCTTAGCTGATGTGACGAGAAAGTGCCGTTATGTCCGTTAGCGGACCCGATTTGACTTTCTAGGAATGATGCAAGGCTTGACGTCAAATGTTGCGAAAATTGGTACCCTATATCGAATTCTGCTTAATTATTTGAAGTGGCAGCAACTACGTTCAGCTCTCTTGCAATTGATTTATTATAGGCATTGCGGGGTGTCCTTATCAGCGGCTTGTAAGCGAAATTAACTAAGCTGACCCTCCAACTAACATCTTTGAAAATTAGAAAGAAGTTGGTTAGTGTAAACTAGAGTAAGGCAATCCAAGATCCTCGACTGTGAATCCATCAGCTGCCATGAACAGGCCAGTAATTTCATGATATCGAGTTCTTCCGTCTCCATCTATGAGAATTAACAACCTAGGCACATTTTGTGTTATTCTCGAAGATGTCAAGAGTTTGCATAGAACGAACTTCCCGGTAATTACCCGACGATGCGGTGGTCGTGACTAGTCCAACAGTGTTTACCTACAGCTTACTCTTACAGAGTCATGGAAAAGAAGCGACCGCAGCAGAGATAAACCGGTGTCACATGGAAATGCTGTGAAAGTCCAGGAAAATCACCGGAGTCCCATTTAGGTCTTAAGAGTTCAGTTTTCGAACATCGATCAGTACCCGCCGAGAAAACATCGAAACAGTGCTGGCTAGACAAAAAGCCAAGCGATCCAACGCCGACACCGGCGGGCGGGCTCTCGAATTAGCAGTCGACAAGAAAACGGTCTCCATTTGGTAGTGAGTTGATCATTGTGCACTTGTGAGAGTGACATTGTTGTGTCTCATTGCTGAATGACGCAGAGAGCAACAAGAATATGCCGAGCTGGTGGGGTTTTCTTTTCTTTCTGGGCCGAAGAGCTGGCTAGTGGTTGAATATTGAATAACAACGGGATTAGTTTGAATAAAGAACTGAGAAGGATCGTCCTTTGCACATGGAAAAGACACAGAAGGTGGCCCATGAGAACGACTACTTTCTGCGCAATGGACTGAAGAAATCATCTTCAATTAGAGTAGAAGGCGGGCTAATATTATCTTAGTATTAGTGGAATATAACCTCATATATATGTTATTCTATCTCGGTTATGCGCTTAATCCGACAAAGACGGGGCTTCATAACGATTAAATTAATAGGACTTACAAGCTAATTGTGGAGATAAACGCGTCTCGTGTTTGGTTAAATCTTGTTTGGTTTGCCCAACCTCCAACATCACAACTTGGTGATCATTACCAGATAATGGGTAGTAGAAGAGGCTTCCATATTTTTCTTGCTCTGTCATTTCCTTAAATCTCTTGAATCATCAACTCAGCTGATTGTGGTGCTTTAGGATTGTGTAGAATCATCCACCGATGACTAATCTTTTCCCTAGCCATAAGATTTTGCTCTGATAGCAAACATTGCTTTCGGACCTATATGGTTTTCGCGTGATTAGTGACCATATGAGATATCTTATCTAAGATCTGTAGAGTAAGGTTTCTAACAAACCCAATCAACTATATAGCGCGCTCATACAGAACCAATCTGGAGATGGCCAAGGCCCACTCTGTAGAGCATGAAACTTGGTCAATAATCTCGCACCTGCTAAGCATTTTTATGCACGTCCTTAAATGTGATGGACACGGTACATCATCAAGACTCGACATATGACAGGCTCGGCAAAATGTGAACCGAAATTCCAAATCTTCCGATCACGGCATTTATGCAGCATCGGTATCTACGATATTAAATCATGTAACTGCCTCACCTAAGTAGCTTGTTGATGAAATAGCCCAGAGAAAATCCCAGAAATTCATAAGAATGAATGACCAGTCAATTAAAAGAAGAAGAAGAAGAGAAAGTACCTCCCTGTCGTCCCTCCTTCAAAGAGAGCAAGCAAGCACCTTCAACGGTCAAAGGAGCCGATCAAAGACTTTGACCCTTTGGTTGCCAAAGTCACCATCTCTCCCATTCAACCTAAACCCAGCCAATGAGCAGGAAATTTCAAGTTAAACCCATGATTTAATAATCTGATTTACAATGAATTAACAAACCAATCAAGCATTTCATCATTGCATAAGACAAACCTCTCATCCTCATTCCTCACCCCCATTCTTCCATCCTCTCACTTTCTGCATTTCCCTTCACAAAGGAAAACACCAGATCACCCCAAATTCCTCAAGAAACACAGAGGGTTGCTGTTTCTTGATCTTCTTTGGCCCCGAGTATCGTCCCGCCATGGACAGGCTCGTGAAGCCGGACGTGACCGAGGTCGAATTGACGTTCAAGAAGGGCCAGAAGTGCACCAAGACGTTCCGGGTAACCAACCTCATGCACACCATGTCTGTGGCAATCTCCCTGTCCACCACCAACCCTTCCCTCTTCAGCTTCAGTCAGCCTTACTCCATAATCCCACCTCTGTCTTCCGCGTCCTACGCACTTGTCTCCGCCCCGTCTGACCGCCCGGCCCTCTCGTCGCCCCCTGATTTCATCACCGTCCGATCTTCCATGCTTCCCACCGGGAAAGCCCACCAGGATGTCCTCCGCCGCCTGTTCTCGCAGCCTGGCCCCCATGTCTTCAAGGACGCCACCATACCGATTGCCTTCGTTGGCCTCCAGGTGATCGAATTCCTCATCAAACAGAACACCCAGATCAGAGAGACCGATTCATTGCTGAAGAAGGCGATTCCTGGGTGTGACAAGTCCCAGCTCACCAAGCTTTTGAAGTACGCAATCACGTGTGGGGATGCGGCAATGGTGGCGAGCCTGATCGACAGCAGCGCTGACGTTAACGATGTAAATCGCGACAGTACATCCTTGATAAGCCTGGCAATTGAAGCCGGAAATCTTGAGATTCTGAAAATCCTGATAGCTTCAGGTTCTTCAGTCAGCAAAAACAACAAACACACTGAGCACATCCTCCACAAGGCAGCGGTGATGAACCGGGTCGACCTCATGGAAGTCCTGTTCAAGGCGTTCAAGGATGTCATTGACCCGAACGAGCCCGACCCCGACGGGAGGACCCCACTTCACATCGCAGCAGCCAACGGCTTCGTTGACGTGATCGGGTTTTGCGTTGCGGCCGGCGCGGACGCCGACGAGACGGACTCCGCAGGTTCGACGCCTCTCCACCTCGCCGCTGCTAGGGGCCACTACGAGGCCGTTGAGTACCTGGTCAACCACTCGACGTATGCGAGGCATGCGGTAGACGGGGATGGGAAGACGGCATTCGCGCTCGCGGCGGAGAACGGGCACTCGCGGCTGCTAGACTCGCTGCGGCAGCGGGATGTCCTGCTCCGGGCGGCGAGGGTCGACGATGTCCACGGGATGAAGAGCTGCCTCGCGGAAGGAGCCGACGTGGACGCGAGGGACCAGAACGGGTGGACGCCGCTGCACAGGGCGGCGTTCAAGGGGCGGGTCGAGAGCGTGAAGGTGCTGCTGAGCCACGGGGCGAGTGTGAACGCCGTGGACGATGCCGGGTACACTCCGTTGCAGTGCGCGGTGGAGGCGGGGCACGCGCACCTCGCTCTGCTGCTGATCGCGCACGGAGCGAGAGCGAGCCCGAAGGGCGTGGCTCCTCGTGGCTCCGACACGGGGAAGCAAAGTTTCGACCATCCATGTTTCTTGTATCCTCTGTGTCGCGAGAAGGGACGAACTTGAACGGAGGATTCCGCACCACCTGTTCGACGAAATGCCTCAACGTAGAATGGAAGACAAAAACAGAGGCCACCCCCTGTTTGACAAGATATGTATGTATACTGGAATCTGTATATAGCGGTTGGATGGTGTTGGATGTTCGAATAGAGATAGATATAGAGAGGATGTATTATAGTGTTCATTTCCCTCTCCCACCCAGTTCGGACCTCCAATTTTGGTTGCATCGGAGTCGCTTGTATCATGTATACCGGAAACTCGAGTCAAGGAAAGAAAAACATAATTGAATCTGCAGCTTCTTTAGTGGTTAGATGTTGGACGTTTTGGCTCTTGATTCCCGATTTCGTACTGCTTTTCTCGTCCGCAAGTCGATCACAGAAGCAAGATTTTTTTTTTCTTCGCCCGTCCGATTGGTTTGCTTCCATTGTCGACGGTTCTGTTGCATTTGTTAGACTTACTCGTGTGTTTTCTTTACCAAAAGAACCTGTTTCTATTCCCTGAGCTCCGTTCGTATATGTTTCCGAGCAGCACTCTTGTGTTGCTGTCTCGAGCGCGCGCCGTCGCCATTTGCTTGCCCACACGGGAGGAGCAAAGCGTGGCTATGGCGAGCCGGATTAGCCCTGCATATTCGGCAATACTAGATGATTATTGGGCAGTCCTGATGGTGATCCATATGCTGCTTCGGCTAGCCATGGCTTGAGAAGGATGGACGCATTCCTCAAGTGTCCTTGGCCAAGTATGACCATAGGTCGCTGTACGGGTGGTCATATGGCGAGCTTGTGTGCCGAGAATCGACAGATACACACAAGTCATGGGGCGGCCGACGCATCGACTTGACAATTCTCGGAGTATGGCAATCCTCACACGAATGGGCAGCGAATAAGCTAAGTACCATTTTCGGACGAACTCAGGATGAGAAATGCGCTCGGATGCTCGTCCATGCTCAAGCTAGGATCTGATCGCAGATATATCTTGAACCGTTGGGCATCGGTGTTACTCGACAATGATGAGAGTGTTGCGTAGCGAGTTCCCATCGGATGACAGCTTCGAGCGGGCATAAAGTGACGATGATCCGAGCATCGGATCGGTACACAGGATGCTTGATATGATATCTCAAGCTCAAGCAGTGTACCCAATTCCGAAGTCTTTAGATCCGAACAGTATGCCGAATTTTATCTAGAGAATATTCAGTGATAGTGTATGGGAAACGGACAATCGCTCTTAAACTTAGAAATAATGCTTGTCGGAATAAGCACGAGCAATCAAATGAAATAAAGCGGCTATATAGGATACCGTTGAGAATTTGGAGAAGCGTAAATGAGATTTTCTGTTCTCTTTATTCATTTACGATACTAACTTTTTCGTTCTAATTTCTCGACTATTTCAATCCCTTTTGGACAATAAAATTAATGCGAAACTGAGAAAAGAAAAAGAAAAAGAACCATTTGAAAAAGGCTTGTTGTACCTGCCATACTTTAAGGGTGCGTATGGTAACGTTTCTGTTCCCGGAACAACTTTTGGAACAGAAATATTTTTTTTTGTTTCTGTTCCCGGCAACGATTTCTAGGAATAGAAACGCATTTGGTAACTGCAAAAAATTCTGTTCCTGAAACAAAAAAAGAACAGAAACGCATTTGGTAACTGCATAAATGCTATATCCTCAACAAAATTCCTCCACCTATAGTAACTTCTAAAAAAATTAGTAAATAAAATAAAAAATGATATTACTAAAATACTTTCATGCAATATGAAATTTTTTCGTTTTTTTATTCAAAAATATATTTTATTATTAAAAAGTATTTTTTATTTTATTTCATTTTTCTCCGACGGCGGTGACCAGTGTCACTTTGGGAACAAAATGTTCCCAATTGTTTATAAAAAAACGACATTCTTTGTTTTCTAGAAGCAGCACCTTTAGTAAAAATCCAAGTGTTTGAAGTGAAATTGACATTGTGGGTCCTCTATTATTTGAGAAGTTTAATAAGGTATGTCTCACTGATTTTCTATATATATATATATATATTTTTTGGGAACAAAATGTTCCCAATTGTTTATAAAAAAACGACATTCTTTGTTTTCTAGAAGCAGCACCTTTAGTAAAAGTCCAAGCGTTTGAAGTGAAGTTGACACTGTGGGTCCTCTATTATTTGAGAAGTTTAATAAGGTATGTCTCACTGATTTTCTCTATATATATATACATATGTATGTATATGTATATATTGTGTTTTAATTGACAATTAATTGAACTATCCGTGTGCAATCACGAGTCTTGTTTATGGGGGTTTGGTTACTTTAGGAATGGTAGCGGGACGGTTAAAAGAGACGGCACCAAACTGTTCCCGCTACGCTCGAGTATCATGCCAAACTTGTCTCAAACCTTTTAGGAATGCTCACGACAATCTCATGGCCCAACTCTTTTCTGAAAATGTTGAAAAGGTATCAAGACTCTAGAACTAGTCACGATATTTTCCCCTCCGTTCAATTTAAATCAAATCGATGGGGTTCTCAAAGACGCCAGTCGATCGTTCGGATCGGACGATATCACTTGTTCGGATTCAAATCGAGAATTTCCCGACGTCTTCGAGATTGATGGTCGGAACCGAACGGCTATAATTAAGAGGAGCGATTTTTGAAATCGCGGACGCTCGATTCGCGGGTTAGGAATTCTTAGAAAGGGCACGAGCACGGCCCAATTATGCTTCTCAATCTTATTCCTTACGAGCTTTTCATCAAAAGAGAATTTGTTGTCAAAATTGGAATCAAAGTGGGTTTAATTGAATATAGAAGCAACTATCATTTTCTTTTTAACCATACGAAAATAACAAAAAAGAAATCTCCCGAAGTGGATGGGGAAATATCTACGAATGGCGTCCGTCCACGTTGACTATTGACTCTCTCTCTCTCTCTCTCTCTCTCTCTCTCTCTCTCTCTCTCTAACAATATTACGAATTTCTTTCTATTTTTTTCCTTCTTCTCTTTTTCCCATTCATCGTCTCTGACCGTGACTCTTCTCCCTTTTACCCACTCAACGTTTGACTCTTTGCAGCGCCAACCGGCGCAAACCCAGTTCGTTCCCTCACGAATCCCCAAAGCCCATCACAGCTGTCATTGATTCGTCCCCGAAATCGAGAAACTTCAGTCGCCGGAATCGGCGAGCGGCTCACGGGGGTACCTCGGAGCCTCTTCGGGGACCCGCCGCGCATCCTCGCCGACCCTCCTCGATCTTGCTTCCATTTAAGGGTTTGCGTTTGGGTTTGATTTGGATCAACTGAATTTCGAGCTCGGTTCCGCGGGAAAGCTTTGCGCTCTGTGGTTCCATGGGTTCGAAGCCATGGCTGTACCCGGCTCCGACCTATCGGAACTTGGAGACCTACTGGGACACCGACGAGGACGCCCCCGGCCCCCGCGTGGCCCACACCCTCACCGCCGTCGCCGCCACCAAGTCCCACGGCCCCCGCGTGATCCTCTTCGGCGGCGCCACGGCCATTGAGGGCGGCGCCGCCTCCTCCGCCCCCGGCATCAGTGAGTACTGTCGTGTTGCTTCAGTGTGTTTCCGTGATTTTGTTTACTGTTGCGACTCTGCTCGATTTCTCGATCAGTCCGTATTGGATGATTCGGTTGTTTTGCCTTTTCAATTTTATCTCTTTCTCTCTCTGAAATGCTGGTTGCCATTGTGCTAGGATTAGCTGGAGTCACGAATTCAGTACATTCTTACGATGTTCTCTCCAGGAAATGGACAAGGCAACTGCTTTCCCTCATTTCCTTTTCCTCTTTTTTCTGCTTTTAGCAGTGGTATGGATATTGATTGATAACTGTTGTTTGTTAACCTCTGATATAATTGATGAATTCAGAATGAAACCTGTGGGTGATCCGCCATCTCCTAGGGCAGCACACGCGGCTGCTGCGGTGGGCACTATGGTTGTCTTTCAGGTAATTGTAGTGGGGAAATATGTGGCCGTGAACGGTGTCTTTGTTTGGTTAATTTTACACGTGAATTGTCTCCATCGATAGGGTGGCATAGGCCCTGCTGGGCATTCCACGGACGATCTTTACGTGCTAGACTTGACAAATGACAAGTTCAAGTGGCACAGGTGAACTTCTGCTGCCAAATTATGATAAGTGGTCTCTGCACAGAGAAGGATTTCTGATAAATATTAGTGTACGGTCTCAATATGCAGGGTGTTGGTGCAAGGGCAGGGTCCAGGGCCTCGATATGGTCATGCAATGGACTTGGTTGCTCAGAGATATCTTGTTACTGTCAGCGGTAATGACGGTAAGGGTTTTTCAATTGTTTTCAGATATACTTTGAGATATGCTAATAGAAGTGGACAACTTTTTATACTTACTGGTAACTGCTGCAAAGTTAGCCGGAGATGCTTTAAAAAATTTCTCTTTGCTCATACCTTCTCTTTAATTAGATGATAGGGCTTAAGACATGCTTTGTGCTGGATCTATTTGC
Organism: Lenwebbia sp. NSW1173648; assembly: GCA_029784005.1. Classification (NCBI taxonomy): domain Eukaryota; kingdom Viridiplantae; phylum Streptophyta; class Magnoliopsida; order Myrtales; family Myrtaceae; genus Lenwebbia; species Lenwebbia sp. NSW1173648. The sequence continues at coordinate 36,220,591 of JARCGZ010000001.1, forward strand.
TTTTCTAGTTCTCTTTGGAAAGGATATTCCAACTTTAAAGAAGATATGGATATATATACTGTGAGCAAAATGCAGAAGCTAGTTGTGCTTGGATCTCTTAGAGTCAATTTTTCTGGAGGTAGTGGATCATCATAAGATTCGCCTTTAGTGTTCGGCCTGAACCATTATGGTGTTATTTTCCCTTTTATCCTCAGCAACTTGTTTATTTCATTGAATGGTATTAAGATGTTATTTTGATCATGCATCGAAATGTTTTATTTTTCTTTTTAGAGTATAGTCATGATGGTATTATTCAAGTACCCCACATGGCTTGTCTTCGAAATTTATTTGGACTTTATATACTTGTACTCTTATCAACATAATGGCTTAAGCACTAGGAGTGAACTTTTTAGCACGGTATCAGAGCCTGGTTCCGCATTCTTCTGCCCGAACTAATAGGTCATTTCCCATGTAATTCTTGTTTATTTTTTCATGTGCTTGATACGGTCTCCTTCCTGATTGCACGTGAGTATTCCATATCCTTTGTTTAGACTTTTTTTCTGGTTTTTATATGCATGGAGTCTCCGTCACCCTAATAGCTTTGGATTGAGCTTTCTAAAAGATATTATTTGGCAAAGTACTCTTCTCAATCATGGACGAGGGGTGTTTGTTCATTTATTATGACGCCTTTTATTGCTCCTACGATACAATGCAGTCATTTTTGTTTTCTTCTTTTGATTTCTAGCAATTTCGGTTGGTCAAGCCATTATTCTTGCTTTTAGGTCTTATCTTATTTTCACTGAAGGCATTGTCGGAAGGCTAACAATAATTTTACTATGGGAAATATTCTTTTCTAGGAAAAAGAGTTCTTTCGGATGCTTGGGTACTGGATACTGCCCAGAAACCTTACGTTTGGCGCAGGCTCAACCCAGAAGGTGATAGACCTTCTGCAAGAATGTAAGTATATGTTATGCAGTTGGGAAAGTCAGTTGCCTCTAATTGCATATTGTTTAATGATGGGCGATTAATAACTGCAAATGATTTCCTGTGCATTACCAGTTGGTCTATTATTGCAAGTGAACTCTTTACATTGAAAAAGCAGATGCTATCTATTTATTCTCCCAACATATGAAAAACCAAATTACACATAACTCTACAAAATTTTTGCAGGTATGCAACAGCTAGTGCACGATCAGATGGCATGTTTTTGCTTTGTGGTGGAAGAGACTCCTCAGGGGCAGTAAGATCTATTTTCACTAAAGAACTACTTTCAATAGTATTACTGGCATGTAATTTGTATGGTTTCCTCTTCCACTTGGCTTTGGTTCTTGAGCTTTTTCCTTCCCAATTTTGTTTCTACTTGATTAGTATGTGGATGAAGATTTTGAATCATGTGTCAATTTAGTTTTTACCTGATCACAGGAGTGACCGTTGCATCTAGGCAGCCCTTTATAATGCACTTGGAAATGCCTCATGCTTCTCCTTTAAAATTTTAGGATATTGCCTTGGTATTTACAAATTGATACATCCAATACACCCTCTTGCGATAGATTGTTGGACCACAGACACTGGGCCTCTTCAGGGCCAGCAACATCTATTTTCACTGAAGTGCTACTTTCAATAGTACCACTATCATGTAATTTGGATGGTTTGTTCTTCCACTTGGTTTTTTATTGAGCTTTTTCCTTCCTAAGCTTGTTTCCACTTGATTAGTATGTGGAGGAAGATGTTGAATCATGTGTGCCTTTAGTTATATCTGATCGAAGGAATGATCCCTGTGTTTAGGCAGCTCTTTATAAGGCACTTACATGCCTTATGCTTCCGTTTTATTTTTAAGATATTACGTTGGCATTTACAAATTGATACATCCAATGTACCCTCTCTGATGGTTTGTTGGACCACATATATTGGGCCTCTTCAGGGCAGTACGATCTATGCTTTTAGTACTACTGGCATGTGATTTTGATGGTTTGCTCTTCCACTTGGCTTTGGTTCTTGAGCTTTGTTCTTCATAAGTTTGTTTCCACTTGATTAGTAAATGGTGAAGATTTTGAATCATGTGTAAGTTTAGTTTTTTATCTGATCAAAAGAATGAACTTCGCATTTAGGCAGCACTTTATAAGGCACTTAGAAATGCCTCATGCTTCCCCTTCAAAATTTTGAGATATTGTGTCGGCATTGAAAAATTGATACAGCCGATATACCCTCTGTGATGGTATGTTGGACCACATACATTGGGCCTTAATTTACAGCTCTTCCTCCTTCAGGCTCGAGAGCATTACAATTTAACTTTCATAATCTCTGGGACTGGTCTAACTTGTGATTTCTTAACACAAATGCTCTCTTCATGATGGATCTGTTTGTGTTAACTTGAATAAGCAGGAAAGGACAAAGATAGCAATCCCCATAGTACTACAGTTAGAGTGTAGGAATACTACGGTATCCAGTTGGATGTTGAGTGTGGAGACTTTTCAAGTGAATACCTCTTATTAAGAACTTCACTCTCACCTGCACGTGGTGGGGTTGTGGCCCAGAAAGAAAGAAAAAAGAAAAATAAAGTAGAAATCAAGTTACCAAGATCTCCCGTGTCTGATAATATATGTTTTTGGTGTTCTCATACAATATCTCTTAGACAATTAATCTACCTGGCATTCATTTGGTGTTCTCGTACAATATCTCTCAAACAATTAATCTACCTGGCATTCACAGCCACTGGCCGATGCTTATGGCCTGCTTATGCATCGGAATGGTCAATGGGAGTGGACTCTTGCTCCTGGGGTGTCTCCTTCGCCAAGGTACCAACACGCTGCGGTAAGTATATGCTTTTTCTTGGTCCCACTTTGCTTAGTGAACTTGAAGAGCAGTCTTGCAGTTTTTGACATGACTGGGTTAAAAATATGCATATTCCAGCTCATTACCCATGAACCATGTTGTGTGGTTGTAGGTCTTTGTTGGTGCTCGGTTGCATGTCACAGGAGGTGTCCTTAAAGGAGGACGTGCAGTGGAAGGTGAAGCAGCTATAGCAGGTAATCTTTTTAGTCTACGATGTATATGCAAACTACTTTTGGCATAATCCTAATCATCTTATTTTCCAATATCATTGTTTTTCTGTGCAAAGATCTGTTTTTACAACCTTAATGTGTTTTGATAGTTTTGGACACCGCTGCTGGAGTTTGGCTGGATAGAAATGGACTTGTAACCTCGTCTCGCTCCAGCAAGGATCACTCTCAGTATGATCCCGCATTGGAGCTTATGCGCCGTTGCCGCCATGCAGCTGCAGCTATCGGTGTTCGTATATATGTCTACGGCGGTCTTAGAGGAGGTAAAGAAATTATTTGGAAAGGATCAAGCAAAGGATCATATCTTGTACCTAGAAGTTTCAATGACATAGTAATCGCATCATTAACGGTTTTTTAGTACTACGACATGAACAATAAGAAAAACAATATAAACGGGTCCAAATTTAGCATGATTTGCATCGTAACTTTGAACTTGTGGTTTGTCCTTTTGAAAATTTGAAGATGTAAAAGAAAATCCTGAAGACATATATTTTTGGGACTTTAGTTATCTAATGGAATAGACAAAGTAAAGTGTATGTCTAGAAGGTTTTAATATGGTAGCGACACTTGAGGGTGTCATTGAGAAACAAGTGTGAGTCTAGCCCAATAAAAAAGTGCTACAAGTTCAAACCTATTTAGCTAGGAAAAAAAATAAAGACCGCATTAACCTTTTTATCTCAAGGAAATCACAGTAAAATTGGAACAAATTTGCTTATTTCCAAGATTAATAAATTAATAAACACATTATTTCCAAGATTAATCAAATTTAACAAAAATTTTGAAACAAATATGTATTAATTGAAATTGAATAAACGTTATAAAAATTATTATGAGGTAAAAAAAAATTGAATTTGCAATTGAAATTGCATGTGGACTTTAGATAAGAAAGTAGAATGTCAAGACTATTTATTATAATCCTTTAACTGAATGATAGAGATAATTTACAAATAATATTCCTTCCTGCAGCATACGACACTGATTTATGTCATAGTCAGATACTTAGGTAAAGTTTCATCTCTGTCCATCTGATTGATAAGTTGTTTGTATAGTTCAGGAGGCTTCTCCAGCAGTTATATGAGATATGTTCTTCCTATTTGCTCATCTATTTATTTCCCTTAATATAATCTGTATATTTTGGTGCAGATATGCTGCTTGATGATCTTTTGGTCGCTGAAAATTCGCTGTTCCAGTCGGATAGCGATTCTCCAATGTTAACATCGGAGAGAGGCTCGCCTATCAGTAGTCCAAAATTAAATGCGTCTAGGGTTGCTCCTGCAACATCTCCAACTTCAGATAGTGCACTAGATATTTCATCTGGGGGGTATTATACTGCTTTTCCCTGTTTCTGCTGACCTTTTTCTCAAGTACAGTCCGGAATTTGTTGTGCCTGCAGTACAATTGCTTCTTTTCGCCCCCAATCTCGTGTCCCCTCTCTGCTTCCCTCCTTTCCCAGCCACCAGGCTGTGTGCCTATGAGCACTCATTGTGACGTGCACACATCCAAACATTTAAATTAGCATGTTATCTGCATGTTTCTTACTGAAGTGTGTTTAACAGTTTCAGCATGGACAAAAACTCGATGGAAAAACTCAGGGAGGCTTCTGCTGCTGAAGCTGAGGCGGCTAATGCTGTCTGGCAAGCTGTTCAATCGGCATCTTCTGTCCCTGCAGAAGAAACATCAGTATCAGATGAAAACTCTCAAGCAACTGAAACTGCTTCAGATGGTAGTGACACCGAGGGAGATGTTCGTCTTCATCCTAGAGCTGTAAGTCTGTGAACTTATGTCATGGTCTCACATCGGATGATGTTTTAGTTTCTGTTCTTCGTGCTTACATTGTTTTGTTACAGGTGGTAGTTGCTAAAGAGGCTGTAGGTAACCTTGGTGGAATGATAAGACAGCTATCACTGGATCAATTTGAAAATGAGAGCAGACGGATGGTTCCGGTGAATAATGAGCTGTCATATTCTACAAAAAAGTTTACCAGACAGAAATCTCCTCAAGGCTTGCATAAGAAGGTGAGTGTCACAGAAATCAATACCATCATCCTCTTCAAAACTTTTGCCAGGCTTAATTATCTCTTCTCTTTTCAGATTATATCCACTTTGCTTCGGCCTCGAAATTGGAAAGCTCCTGCTAATAGGAGGTTTTTCCTGGATTCTTATGAAGTTGGGGAGCTCTGTTATGCTGCAGAACAGATTTTCATGCATGAGCCAACAGTTCTTCAGTTAAAAGCTCCAGTTAAAGTATTTGGTGACCTACATGGTCAATTTGGTGATCTCATGCGTTTGTTTGATGAATATGGGTTTCCTTCCACTGCAGGAGATATAACGTATGCTCGATATGGTTTTGATCTTCTTCTTTTTTAAGTTATATACTTGTACTAAATGTCCTAATGCATGCTGCTCTTTGCTGATAAACAATATGACAACAGAAGGTTAATCCAAGTGTCATACGTTAAAAACAGTACCGAAGTGATAGCTGCAACAGGCGTTGAGTTGATGGTGGCTACTTCATAGTCTGATATACTTTTTGCGAAGTTTGACGACGTTAAGGAGATTATTTAAAAGTTACTGTATAGAAATTCGATCACGAGTTTAAATAGTAGATTATTGTCATGATTTTGGTTTATTCAAAGTGAAGGTTCGGAAACGTCAAACCTGTCACTCCTTATTATTGTGAGGTGCAGTTTATGGTGGTTACTTTTCTTCATGTTGCTTAAACGGCCCCCATTTGATTCTTCCCGGGGGGGGGGGGGGGTAGTTTTCCCAGAATGGATTTTTTTTTTTAATATTATGTGAAAATGAAACTTAAATGTCTATCTGATAGCCTCATTATATGTTGACACAGCTATATTGACTATTTGTTTTTGGGAGATTACGTCGATCGAGGACAGCACAGTTTGGAGACTATAACTTTGCTTCTTGCTCTAAAGGCATGTTTCTGCTTTTGAAAGAGATGATTATTTATACAAATGCAGTGCCATGTTTATGTTATTGTACTAACTTGGGCTGTGGTTACTTATTTTTTAGATTGAATACCCAGAAAATGTTCACTTGATACGAGGAAACCATGAGGCAGCTGACATAAATGCGCTCTTTGGTTTTCGTCTTGAATGCATTGAGCGAATGGTGAGTACAAGTGTTAAGTTATTTGTTCTCTTTTCCAAGGCATGTTATCTCAATTTGCTTATGTATAGGGAGAAAATGACGGAATATGGGCATGGACACGGTTTAATCAACTTTTCAACGCTCTTCCGCTTGCTGCTCTCATAGAGAAAAAGATAATCTGCATGCATGGCGGCATAGGAAGGTCAATACATTCTGTAGAACAAATTGAGAAGCTTGAAAGGCCTATAACTATGGATGCCGGATCCATAATATTGATGGACCTTTTGTGGTATGATAAATGTCATCATTTGTTTTCCATTCCAAAGTGGTTTAGTGTGCATGTCTTTATTGAAAGTTTCTTGAACAGGTCTGATCCAACAGAAAATGACAGCGTAGAAGGTTTGAGGCCAAATGCTAGAGGGCCAGGCCTTGTCACATTTGGGGTATGCCATGCTAGTTTTTCTAATTGAGACATGCTTTTCTTTGTACTCTTTGCCTTTTGGTATATGTGCCCCCCTTTATCTCTTTTCTTTGTGCTACTCAATTGTTTGTACCAAGTTCTAAGCTAAGTAGTGTCACGTGTATACCTTGAAGCCTAGCTAGTGGATAACCGATAGACATTCAGGTAATCAGAATTTCCAGCAAACATTAGTTAGAGTTGTTTTTCAGTTAAATTTTGAATACAGAACCTATATGCAAAAATCCCTTTAGTGGGAGGACACTGTAAAGGGCTGCCGAGTAAGGTGCTTGTGACTAATCAAACTTGATCTTAATCCCTTTGAGTGTGAGCGTTACGCGACTGCTATGTCCAGCTCGCCCATCAAAGTAAGAATCGATGTTGGTATTGAAAATGCTGAGCCTAGCAAAATATCTGCTTGACATTTATAGTTGTATTGCATTATTTCCGTTCTCCTTGCCCTGTCTCATTATTTCATGTTTGTCCAAGAACCTCCCAGCCTCCAATCCTCCCAGTAGAACCAGTTTGAACCTGCTCCCCAATCTCATTATTTGTGCTATTGCCACTTCATTTTCCGAGATATTTTATTTTGACTGTACCTTAGAGAATTAGAGAGTAGGTTGCAGCTGAGGCCCTTAAAAGTCACTGCAGTAATCTTATTACAAAGAACAGTATTGACTCTTGTTTACTTCAGCCTGACAGGGTCACAGACTTCTGCAAGAAAAACAAATTACAACTTATTATAAGGGCCCATGAATGTGTTATGGATGGGTTTGAGCGGTTTGCTCAGGGACAGTTGATTACCCTCTTTTCTGCAACCAACTACTGTGGTAAGCAAATGGAGTCCTGAGCTTCTGACAGACCTTACGTCGTGCATTTGCAATTCTAATTCTCTCTATGCTTTTTAGGAACTGCAAACAATGCTGGAGCAATATTAGTTGTCGGAAGGGGTTTGGTCGTCGTGCCCAAGTTGATACATCCCCTGCCACCTCCCCTTCAATCACCGGAGACATCTCCGGAGCGTGTCATTGAGGACACCTGGATGCAGGCAAGCCCTGTTTGCCATTTCCTGATTTTTTTTTTCTTCCTGTCAAAGTCTCGAATCGTTTGTAAATTCTTGTAAATTTCTGGTATAATTCAGGAGCTCAATATTCAAAGACCACCGACACCTACCAGGGGTCGCCCACAGCCCGACCTTGACCGAAGCTCCCTTGCATATATCTGATTTCGACCAAATAGTGTGGAGATGCTGAATCTTTGTTTCTGGATTAGCGGGCTTAATTTATAGCTCATCATGGTCAGGCAGACCATTCGCCACCCGAGGGCAAGCGGCATAGTTGTCTACTGTGGAATATGATAATTGGGCTTGTTTGTTGCACAGGTGTATACATAGGTTGAGAGTGGTAGCAAATTTTACCAGTTATTGGTGAGTGTGTCTCTCTTTTTTTCCCCACCCTCATTTTTCCCTCCCGCATTGAGATTATTACATGTACATGTACATTAGGTCTTTGTAAGTGATGAGGAAGTAAAGCTGGGTACAGGGTTAGTCTTGCCAGTGGTATTTACTAGTGTAATGTAAATGTTTCTCTGATTTTCATTATTTAATCTCCAAGTCGTATCTTTTGTCAAAAATTTGGTTTGGGCCTTTGGAAGTTTCAAGTGGCACAGATTGGTCAGATTCTTACAAGGGCAACAACTCGCACAAAGCTCTTAATGCTTGTTCGTTTTTGTATCATTACTGTCCTATGAGTTCGCGCTGCAGGATTAAATCAGCTGGTAATTGTTTTCCTTTTTCGTCTCCCCCTCTTGCTCCTCAATTGTTGGTTATTCTGAAAAATTGAAAGTGATATTTTTTTAAAGGGACAGAAAATTGTTAAACACTTCTTAATTGGTTCTTAACAGATCTGAGTTTGTCGTTGTCTTGTGAGGATCATGCTATGGTTATACTCGGGCTTTGTTTGGATAATGGAAGGGAAGACAACTTGGTGAAGAGTTGGTACAAAAAACAAATCTAAATCTTTTGCGAGATGGAAGTGTGGGAAAATTCAAATTTGTTGTGCTTCCTTCCCAATTTTCTTCACCCCCTGCTCCCAAACATTGCCCTCCAAATGATCCAAGTGATCTTTAAGAAAATAGTTGGGTGAGAAATATTTGTTATTGGTAAGTCGGTTGCGCCCATAATTAGTAATTTGATTTCATAGGCGCAATTTGTTTGTAGCCATAACTCAATTGCACTTATGTTTAGTAATCTGCATTGTTAGATGGTAATAGGAAAATGTTAATTGTTAACAGTTAGTAATTAACTAATCAGTGGAGTAGTAAAATATATCAAATTATCGTAAGTGACAGTACCTATGCTTAGTATTGTGCTCAACAATAGTTTAGAGAAAATTATGGGAGCAAAACTCATCATATTCTTTTGGCCAACAAGCAGAACTCATGATCGGAATTGAGAAGTTTAGTCTCTCACAAAGACGTGACCAAATTATTGGAGCACTATATCCAGCAGAAAGTAAGTAGTCGTCAAATCTTTTCCTAAGATACCACCCTGTCCCAGACAGTTTTGCTATGATATGGACTATGGAGCATGCAAGTTCATGCCAATGAAATGGGTGAAATCCTCGGAATACTCTAACTAAATGAGTCTTCGAAATGCAATTCGAACTTGGAAGAGGCTACAATCAACATCGGCAATTTAATTTAATTTTTTGGCAAGAGAGAGACGGATAATCTCGGGCCAGCTTTACCTGTAACTGCATCCATCACCTACTGTGCAACATATTGTACTCATGAAAAAGGTGTAGGAACAGGGTGATGCCTGGACTGAAGTCGCTACAAGGCAGATTTCCAGATCTGTAAACAAAATGATTATCTTTGGTTTTTTAAAGGGTTCAGCATCCTTAAGAGTAAGATCCTTCAAATGCCAGGTCATACAAGAAGTGAGAGAAGGCTTCCAACACAACTTCAGGAACAAAAATACCAACACATGTATTGAGCGCTTTCCGAAACAAAACCAATCCTAAAAACAAGCTTCTTTTGCTTTTGGTCAAGGAAAGGGGCTCTACACCTCACATATGCTTGTGACACGGCCCGGTTGTTCCGTGTCCGATGCAGGAGACCGAATGACTTGTGTCCCCAGGTCCTCCCACACTCGTATATCCTTGAAATGACGCTTGTTGGTGTCAACATAATAAATGAGCGATGCAGAGGGGAAGAAGCAACTGGGTCTGTGAGAGTGGTGTCAAGAGAATTTGTACTAGGAGTTCTAGGATTAGATAGAATATATCATTTAGGAGCTTTGAAGGCAGGGTTGGCCTCCCGTGTACAAACTGATCGGGAGCTGATGTCGCTCTCCTAATGAGGTCATGGCAGGTCGAAACCAGTTGTTGTGCCTAAAGTAATCTGTTCTCACTCGATATAAAAGATGCTCGAGATAAGCTGGGTGTGGTATGATCCGATACGGGAAAGACATTCACTTGAGTGTTCTATGGAACAATTAAAGAAAAAGGGCTGTTAAGCTGTGAACGACTCGCCAGGCGCTCCACGGGCTGTTCCGCTACCAAGGAAAGTGCCGGGCCGTGACAAGTGGTATCAGAGCAGGATCCCTCCATTAGGTGTGAGTTGGAGAAAATCTATGGTCTTCTTGATCCTACGAGTGGAGAGTGAATCGCCGGAGCAAAAATGGCTTGGCTAAAATGCGGCTCTTGACTTGCTTTTGGGATGCCAATGGAGGCACAGTAAAGAAACCAATTCATCACTGAAATGGGCAACGTTCCTGAATCAATTCGGCAAATCTCAAAATGGATCGTTTACCGTGTTTTAAACGAGAAAAAACCTTCATTTGTTAGCTAATACAAAGAAGTGCTTATTGGGGAAAAAAAAAAAAGGTACCGAGTGCGATTGACCAAAGTGCCACACTTTGAAAGGACCAACAAAACGGTGCTGCCAGGTAAGTGTAGTTGGCCAAAGTGCCACATTTCATACGCGCGAGTGACCAAAGAAAACCTGAACGGCCTTTAAAACAAATAGAAGCTATCGATATCGAGAAAACACTGTTTTGTTGGGCGAGTGCGCGCCTCCATCCATGTAAGACCCAGATACGCGGAGTCGATGGTAGGAAAATGCGCAAGTAAGCGACAGAACAGCCCCAACGAGGGCTTTTCGGAATTGTGTGTGGGAGAACGACACTACCCGGTTGTTCTGTGTCCCTCATACGATGTTAGAGACCAAACGACTTGTGTTCCTGGGCCCTCCCACACTCGTATATCCTTAAAATGGTGCTTGTTGGTGTCAACACAGTAAATGAGCGATGTAGAGGGAAAGAAGCAACTGAATCTATGAAAGTGGTGTCAGGACGATTTGTGCTAGGAGTTCTAGGATTAGATAGAATACATCCCGTGTACAAACTGATCGAGAGCTGATGCTGATGTCCTAATGAGGCCATGACAAGCCGAAACCAGTTATTGTGCCTAAAGTAATCTGTTTTCGCTCGATATAAAGGATGTCCGAGCTAAGCTGGGCGTGATATGATCCGATACGGGAAAGACATTTGCCTGAGTGTTCTATGGGATAACTAAAGAAAAAGGGCTGGCATGACCTGAACGACTCGCCAGGCGCCCAACGAACTGTTCTGCGGCCAGGGAAAGTGCCGGCCCGTGAGACTTGTCTATATATTGCAACTAATAATAGCAGCAAATAAACCCCACATTCACCATCAAAGCATCGGAGGGAAAATACGTGAGTAAGGAGATATAACAGCTTCCTGTACATACTTCTTAGAATTGTTGGGGTCAGGAACCCAGCGCATCTCGCTTATGTTGGGAGTTTCGACATAAGTCATAGTAAATTCGCCCACCTTCTCGATGCTCCCTCTCTTCCCTGCTCTCAACAGAAGATGCTTCCTGTTGTAAGAGAAAATTCCGTTGGTCAAACGGATAATATCCCCAGGCTGGAACAGGTCGCACTCCTCACCCCAAAACTGGAAATGCACCGCCGCGCTCTCATCGGCCACAAGCGCCAAGCATGTCTTGCTCTGGCCTTCCGTGGCTACCTTGCCTTTGTCCAAAAGAATGAATTGCATGGTTATGTTGTTTAGTGCAGCAGGTACTATATCTTTGATAGAGAGCATACTGATGTAACCTGAAAAGAGAAGATACCAGATTTCAAAAAGTACTCATCTATACCAAATTAAAGCCTGTCACTGAACTATGTGACCAAGAAGTTAAAAGGAAAAGTACATATGGAGGCAACCCCGAACTATATTCACTCTCACAATGAACTCATGCATAAGCATGAACTAGCTAGTTTTATGCAATATAGATGAGGTTTGGATCTAGTAGAATACAACAACAAACAATTTCTTGCTGCATAGGCTTCTCTCAATCTCAACTCAACCTCATATGATCAGCTACCTTTAATTTTTTTTTAAATTTTTATTATTTTTAAATATCCCAATTTTTATTTTTTTTTCACATCTTTTCTCCTTTGTTGGTCTCTTTCCTCCGGAACACGAGTTCTGCTTCTCTAAATTTCCTTTTACCTTTTCATTCGGACTTCCAAAGACACATGTTAAACAAACATTTTACCACTTCAGAGAATGAATTCTTCCACATGCATGTCTTTCATTCTTATATCTCTTTCCTTTTACACAAACAACTCCCCAATCCTGAACCACACGCACCATTACTCCTGCAATCTCCATTCAATCACACATCACATGAACAGCCATTATACTCTGCTTTAAACACACGGACAGAATATGCTAAAACTCTAATTATCATGACTTCCTCGGTGATTACACTGTGAACACAAGAACATAACACTGTTGACGCAAGAACTTGTCCTCCGCTGCACACACTTTAATTCGAAGAACGACACAAACATTTTTAAATCCACTCAAGACCTCTTACAGTTTCCTCCATCACCAGAAAACAAGAAACTCATGTTTCAATGGCTCACTCAGTTATACTATACAAGTCATGGCAGATTTTACTTGCTTCGTACATTGACCCATATTCGGCAGAACAGTTAACAAAGTAAACCAGAATTGCAGACGAAATGTGTCCATCAAATCAGATCAAATCAGACTAAAACAAGGTAAACACGATGTATGGAAATCTCGGCCATTGGTCTAGATCACAGAAATCAGAGATGGAATGGATGAGGCAGAGGTTTATATTATGATTTGAGCAAGCAACAAGCATCCAGACATCCTGGTGCAGGAACAATTATCAAATCTGCACTCTGCTTCGATCATGCGTATTAACAAACACATAATAGGCATTTCAGCCAAAAGATCAAATCTGCACACAGACTTCGTTCAGGAGTATTAACAAACGCAATGGGGAAGCAGCGATTCAAAGCCAGACGATCACAACATCATCATAACAAGCTGAAATCATCAATGGATCCTCAATCATGGCCGACAAACCTGGATCTGAAATTGAACGTGGATGCTTCGGTAGGAGGAGTTGGGACTGAAGGAGCTATTGCGGGTGTTCTCCGAGACGCGAATGGGTCTCTTCTTGATGGCTTCACCGAAAAAATTCAACCTTGCACTGCTCTGCTTGCTGAAGCTCATGCCCTGGTCGCTGGATTGAAGATGGTCAGAGCGAAGAGAGAGGTGAGAGAGAAGAAGCTTCGAGTGGTCATCGAGTCTGACTCCTTGGCTTTAGAGTTCGTGCGGTTAATGGGGAAGCCGAAGCTTTCTGTGAGGCAGAGGTTATGATCCACACGAGGCCCAACAGATACTAGCCCATCACCAGAATATTTTGTTGGCCCACTGTAAGAGGAGTGCTAATCAGGTAGCCGACTGGGTTGCCAAGATGCATCGCTTGAAAGTGTTGGAAGCTCATAGTAGAAGCCCAAAACCTAGATTGCCAAGAGGGAGCCTAAGTTCGATCCCGTCAACATATCTAGTTAGACCCGCCTTTATTAGACAACATAATAAGTTATGGGCCAATTGGAATATATTAACTGCTCTACACCACACCAAATTTTTCACGTGAGAATTTCTAACACAACTAACACGTATATCTTAAATTCATATGACTTTTTTTTTTTTTACCATGTATTGCTACCTAGCAATAGGAATGTGTTAATAGAGGTGCTGTTTCTTGGTTTTCATGTCAAGTAACAGCTTGCAATTTGCAGAGAATCAATGGACAATACCATGAATAGCGCTCCTGAACACTTTTTAATTGAATTTAGTTACTAAACTGAGATGCATTGAACAAATAATAACAGTTCGATGATGACACATGATATTACTCTTAAGAACAATGTCAAGAGTGACCGGGGAGTGTTGTAAGTGAGTCATTTGTGAAATTGTACTAACTGTGAGGTTACTGCTGTACTTGGAAGTTATTGCTAAAAATAGGAATTCGGTTTCTAATTACAGCATATTTATATATCACTTCTTCATTTTATCTACTTCCACTTATTCGGGAAAAAAAAAAGATTTTCAAAAGAAATTCCACCTCCTTGATTAGACACTCTTTCCTTCGATGTCTCCTTTCTTAGGATCAGGACAAAAAGAGGCTTCGTTTTAGCATGGCTGTACTAAAGTAATTATCTGCTCCGCACTTGGCTACCTAGCGTTTATGGTGGGCACGACAATCGGTATTTAAATGACGCATTCATTTAACATGTCATATTGAGAGAGAAAGATATTTTGTGAAGGATTTGGTGCCATTCAGTCCCAAACTTTTTAATTGGGTCAATTTGTGCCGATTGAGTCAATCTGGATAGTTTTGATCGGAAATCGCTGACCTGAAAGTCGAGCTTGAGTTAGCGGTGCAATTTGTTGCCTGGGTTAAGATCCACAGTTGAATATGTAATTTTCTTTTAGGATTAGGCGCACAGACATATCACCCCACGCATACGCTTAAAATAAAGGGTTCTGTAGGTACACTGCTCGCATAAAATACTTCTTAAACAGGTGGTAGTGAAATGGAAACTCTCATACACGAATGGAATGGATTTATCTATTACAATTTCAAATGGCACATGTTAGCGCATGAACTCGATTTGTGTGTTAATTTTTTTTTAGGCGGTCAGTGTATGAAACAAAAGTCGGGAAAAAGTTATGAATTACGGTGTTTAGGACTTTACATATCTCATTTTTTCGTTTTTTTTTTGGATAGACATAGACTATAATTGACGACAATCGGAAATATCGATAGGATGTTTCATCTCATAAGCAATTGTACTAAATATATATTAATCAAGTTGAATTTTTTTTTGGTCGAAAAGTTGAATTAATGAGCTAATAGGCATGCGACTCTGTTGGTAAAGGGATTGGGGATGCTAGTATCATCTCATAAGTGCGGGATTCGACTCTGGCGCTCTTAAAAAAAAAATTGAATTAATGAGATTTTTCTTTTGGCGGTTATATCAAATATTTTTTAGTGCAAAACTGCTTATTGTCTCGTCAAACTCACTTTCTATTGGGAGGACTAATCGCAAGAGAACTCATTTTTCCTGGGAGTTGTCAATGCCTTCAAGCTCAAGTGACGTCCAATTAATCAAAGCTTCCCCTTGGAGAGTCTCGCACCACGTAGACATGTGCCATCCCTACATTTTGATAGTTTCAATTTTCCGGATGGTAGGAATGGACTTTAAACATGTCTAAAGCGATCTCCAATCAAATCTTTCCATACCACCCATACATGGTGTCTCAGTGGATCTTATGTGCACGTATCGAGATAATTTTTTTTTTGTTTTGTTTTTTGCACAACAGATTTTGATTCTATTCTGCGGCCCCAATTTAGTCCAGAACTGTCTAATTTGGCCAATTCAATTCTAAATCTTTTGACGATTTATCAATGTAGTCATTCCGGTCAATTTTAGCCGACAATCGTTGTCGTGGATGCCAGTCTACATGGCACAGCTAATACTGACGTTGATATATTTTGGATTTTTTTTATAAAAATATTCATATTATTTTCTTTGACGGTGTTGCATATGGTCGGGATGCATACGATAGCTCTAGTTGGCACTTTAGAAGCTACGGTACGATTCGTTCCTTAGAGGTTACTTAATCTTTGGAAAGCAAAATGATAGATCCATCTTTGTCATTGTTGACAATTTTTCGAGTTTTCACATGTTTATGAACTTGCCATAAAACACACGTAATCACTACGGGGTCATGATCTGGCCATGGCACATCAAGAAACTATAGAAGCCCCCATGAACGCACTAAGAGCAAATTGAAGCTATGGCCGAAAGAGCTCCACGCCAATGGGCATGTCGATTGATTTGACTCGAGGGTAACCGGGCCAGAATACTTACTACTGTTCGTTTATTGTTGTTTCAGCTCAGTACAAACGTAGAAGGACAACTGCATTGTGTTTAACACTGCACTTTCTGAATTCTAATTGCGTGAGACTAAGACTATTTTGGCCAATTCAAGGAACTGCCTTTTAGTTTCCAGACTCATTCTTGAAGCTCAACTCTCAAGATGCTAGAAATTTCTGATCCACAAGTTCCATACAAGTGACAAATGGAGAGCATACTGAACCACACCATACTATCAAATTAACAAGAGGGTTCTAGTAGTCGAGGAACCATGCTTGGATGAGAACAAGAAAGGAAAGTTTTAGGGACTCATGTCGAGAAAACTTCACACTGATATTAGAGGAAGGCAAGATCCGCCTCTTTTCATAATACAAAGGGCCTTATATAGGCAACACAACTGAACAAGACAAAAACATTGGTTTTGCAGATCCGACACTATTCATGAATAGTGACCATGAATAGTACCTATCTACTGCTACAATGAACAATGAACAATGAACATTGTTGACCGGTAAATAGTGAATAGTGTTGACCGGTGAACTGTACATTTCAGAACACGTTTTGACCTCTAGAGGCCAATTATTGGAAGGAAAACACACATGACACTACTGGACAAAAAACTTCATAGGAACTTGTGGAACCCTTCTTTAGTGTTATCTTTTGAGCTGTTCGAGTTGTCTAGTCTATTCTGTCATCTTTTAAAGGCTTTCCAAACGAGCCTTTCATCTTCCCAAGGTTCAGTGAAATTATTGTCCTTGGAGCAAGAGGGGATATCTTCACGTGGGATGAAATTATTATCATAAGAGCTGGAGGGGATATCAAGAGCATAGGGATCTTGAGAGAGGGGTCCTCCCCATGGGTCCTGGGACTCTGGATTCTGGGAATCTATGTCAATTGGTGTATCCATTGATGGCTAGTTCTGTTGATGGAAATAATTCAGTGCTTCTTGGATGGTTTCTCTTGTGCAGCTCCATGAGTCAGAATAATCCCAAGATACATCATCTGCATCAGAAGGCCATACTTCCTGAGGAATAGTGCGATTTTCCCGGCAAAAGATTCTTTGAAGCTCTCTATACTCTCGAGGAATAGAGGCAATGCAACTCGGAAAAGTTCGATAAACACAAGCAACTTCCAAATTGAGTTGGGGCTTGTATGTGATCGTTCCAATCAAGCTTGGTTCTGATCTCACATCTCCAGTCGGACTAACAAATGTCCACGGTCTGTGAAAGAGCATGATAGTGTTTCTTTCAGGCTCTGATCTTCCTACATGATTCTGGAATGTGAATACCGCTTTCCAAGCAGGGAGTGCTTGAAACCATACCAACATATCTATCAAGTTCTTTTGGTTGGAATAATCTCCTCTAAGCGCTCTGGATATAACCTTAACAATTTTCTTGGTGGGAAATTCAATGGCTACGATATACAAGTTGAACATATACCAGAACATCCACTTCAGTTCTTCTGGAAATTCTTCATCAGGAAACCATCATAAAGGATGAATAAATGGGCATGTAGGATGGAGGCCATTTGGTTTCAACATTAAACCACCATAGTCACTAAAGACCCTTAAATGGTATTGGTCAAGGAGTTCTTGGAGACTAGGAGTAAGTTGATTATTCTTATAGCACCTCGCTCCGGGTACTACCAGCAGAGCCGTGATGTCCCAGGCCGTCACGTCTAACTATTCTCATTATGTATATAATTATTTTCATGTAGCGGAAGTATCGATAACATGTTAAGTAGTAATAGTAGGTCGATACTCAAAGGATATACATAAACATCATACCATATCGGATTATAAACAACCGCAAGTCCAGTTGGTTACATTAGCTTATCAGATTAGCATCAACATGGAGATGTTAGCCTGAGGATGGTCTACGGTACCTAATCCCAGCTATATACGATAGGCCCATCTCCTAGTCATCCCAAAGTCAAAATGCCGCAATCTCTAACTCTAGGAATGCGGTCTTCCAAAAATGCCACTCGGTCACTCCGATCCCCGCTTAGGTTGCCGTCGCGGCCATCCCACCACCGGTGGCCCCGCCGTCCGCCTCACCGCCATCGCCGCCATCGTCGCCCCCATAAAAAAGATCATGGGGAATGGGACCCTCGCGTTGTCCATCGATCACCAGAACTACGGACACGAACTTGTATATCACTGGGGCCAGGCCGACTCCAACGTCGACCTTGAGGGTGGCGATCACACGGGTGAATGTGATCCCGTGCTCGTTGGGAATGTCATGGTCTTGGGTCTCCGTCTCGAGCTCGATGGGGAGACCGTAGCGGGAGCCTAGGGGAATCGGAATGGACCCCATACCTGTCAATCTAAAAACCACAAATACCACAAGTGTAAGTTACCTTAGCGAGTAAATTCAATCACTCTAATGCTCGCTCGATTCACCATACCGTGCGGATCCATGACTGTTGACACCTAAATTTTGATTTTTCTTTAAATCATTTATAAAATGAGAATTAATTCTCGCCAAAAATATTTCCTCATGCATTGCATATTTTATTTTCTCTGCATTGCGTTGCATTTTGCATACTAAATTGGGCCGGCGGCGGAGGATTTGAGCTTAATCTATCAGGCGATTTGGACTTAAATTGCCAAAATGTTTTCGGCATTTAGGAGGCCATTCAATTGAGATGCACGGCACATTGAGGGAGAGAGTGGAGAAAGTGGTTGGGAAAGGCCAAAGATAAAGAAAAGCAGGAGCAGAGGGCCATGGACAAAGCATGCAACGAAAAGGGAAGTTTTCTTCTTCTCCTTTTCTATGGTTCTGCAACACTCAGAGTCTTCTTTTTTATAAAGGAGGCCTTTACACGCAAAAAGGAAGAGGACACACCGAAGCCACGACGCTCCTTCTTGGAGAAATTATCTGTAGGTCCAGTCCTCTCAGTGGTGTCCCTGTAGCAACCTCAAGCGCCCAAAGGAGAATTGGGGTCTTCATCTTCAAAAAGGGACGAGGGGACACCATCATCAATGGGAGACCTGCAAATTCACGTTAAAGCTAGGGAGGCAAAGGAGAGTGGGGGTGGTCTGATGCCATTAAGAGAAAGAAAAGAGAGAAAGGCAAAAGGAAAAAGAAAAAAGTAACAAGAAAAGGGAGAAGGTAGAGAGAAAAGCTGAAGGAAGGAAAAAAAAAAGAAAGAAAGATTCTCTTCCTGGACTTTCTCAACTCCACTGATTCTCTCTCCTCTAGGGGGGAAGCATTCTGTTTCTCTCTCTCTCCCTCCCCCTGGAGGTCGTGAAGAAGACCATGGACTCGCAGAAGGAGGAGATCTAGGCCATGGAGTTTGCTTGTTGATTCCTGGCGTCTCCATTTCCGCCGTCACTTATTCTGGCAACGTTTCCTTGCCATAGAATCAGCAATCTCTAGTCACAGTAGCAACTCCTCTGCTTAATCATTCCAGCCGCGAGTTTTTCCTTTGTCGGTGATCAATATCCTCAAATCGGTGTCACACAGTTTTGTGAATCCAGCAGCTGTTTGTCGTTTCTCCGATCCAGGAGTTCTCGGCAAAGTAGATTCTGAGATTGTTCTTCCTCATGTTCAAGAGATTCAAGATCTCTCTCGACTATTACTTCCACTGATTCAGACTAGAAGCGAGATTCTATAGATCTCCGAATATCAGTATCTCTAAAGCTGCTGGTCCTTCGATTTCCAGCAACACTGAAGATTGAGGCAATGGATTAAGCTAAGTGATTCATTTTCTTCCTCTGATTTTGTTTAGCACAGGTTCTCTACACTGATTTCGCTATGTTCTATGTTGAACAATAGTTTCGTTTCAGCTCGATAGAGATAAAGATGAGCTATATCTCGGTCATTTCATGGAATCCAAGACGTGGCCGAATAGCTCGATCGAGCTCCGAGATTGTTCATCAAGAGGTGGATTCATGCTTGAAATTGTTGCTGCGAAGCGAGCCTTGACGGGAGCACAAAATTGCTTTCACTGACCTCCTTGGTCCGCACGAGAACACCACCGAGCCATCCGTGAATATGTGCGAATCCTTTGCGAACGCAAGCTATGATCTACCGAGATTCTGTTGAGTTCGAATTTTGGGAAACATACCCGCAAGATTAGGTAACAAGTTTATCTCTAGAACATTTGAAATATTCGTTGCCTAATCTTTGAATATTTGCATGTCTTTGCATATTGTGGATGAGCTTTGGCTTTGAATTTTATCCTGGTTGGTCGAGCGATGCTATCTCATGATTATCTGATGATTTTTCCGCATTGTGGATGAGGTTTATTAAGCTGAGCATTATCTGATTTTCGAGAATATTTGAATTGAATAAATTCGAATCTTGAAAGATTGTGCATATTTCCTTCAAAATATCTGATGGTCAAATTTGAAATATTTCGGATAAGATCGCATCTCAATTGGAAATTCTAAACATATCTTTAAATTCTGGGAAATTATCTGATACACTTAGGAAAATCCTGAGAGATAATCTTTCTTGAAATAAAAGGATGTGAATGTCCTTTGCGGATAGGGTCTTATACCCTTCATAATTCGGCACCTACCTTAGCTTGGCCGAAAATTGCATTGCATTTTATACTATAGCCTAAAGTCAAATATTTTTATAATTTACCTTGAGTATAGTACATGGTCCCTCGTGCCTTTGTCCCTCGAAATTTGTGCATGACCATCCGACTTCACCCTCGAAGTACGACGTCACCCGCACGATGAAATTATCCGTCTCATCCCATAACTTTGGGACCGGACCGACCAATTTCATAATATTTAAATTCACCATCCGACCCTACCCCCGGGGTACGACGTGAATAAATTCCCTTCCGACCCTAAACTTTGGGTACGAAGCGAATTTATCGAAAATTTCGGATATTAAGGTGTACTATGCTCAAGGTTCATTATATTAGTATTTGATTCCCTTTTTTCATAAATAACATAAAAATACCAAAAAAAAAAATGTCATTCATGTGCATTTCATATAGTATAGTTCATACATATTTCCATGTCATTCATGCATACCATAGATGTCATCCATGCATTTTCATGACATTTAGAACACAGTTTTGGCTTTGCTAGTTTAATTTGCATGTCATTTAAGCTAAAATAAAACCCTCAAATTTCGCATGTCATGGTAGAATACTCTTGCTCGTCATGTAGTTTAATTAAATCATGTCGCATGTCATTTAGGTTAGAATTCATATTTTTCTCACATTAAAATTTGATTTCTTTTCTAGAGTCATCATGCATGATTATTTCCTTGTCATATAGTTTCACATCATAGTTGCATTCATGCATTTGCATAGCATTCATTAAATCAAAAAGACCCAAAACATAATTACACATTGATCTCCAAAGTTCAATCAATTGAATTTGTCAGTTCAAGAAATCTTCGCAAGAATGGTACCGAAAGGGTGTTAATTGAAAAATTAACATAATCAAGTCCCCGAACTTAAATCTCTGGTTAGCAGAAAATAAAGTATTCTCCCGATACTTTATTTAGGTTTCTAATCTACCTACCAAGAAAAGTTTAGTGGCGGCTCCAAAATTTAAATCATTTGAACATAAACCTAAGTTGCGAATTGGTAGAGTTTGGGAGAGCTCGGACTAGGTTAGTTAATTCATTTAATTAATCTAGTAATCCATTAACCTGGAATCCCCCGGAATTTTTAGGTCGCGACAGCTTGGCGACTCCGCTGGGGACATTTTTTTTAAAGGAGGACTTAGGCCAGAAAAGTTTCGCGATAATTTTCCTTTTGCTTGGCAAATTTTGATTGAATTCTCATCCTTAGGTGTTAAATGGTCTTGCAGATGGGAGTTATAAGGGGAGGAGTGTTTGGCTAACCCCTTTGTTTTGTAGATTGTGGTGTTTGGGAATTCCTTATTTAATTTGTGCACCTTTTGAAGCGGTGTTTGGATTTAACTGTTATGCATGATTAATTGCTTTAGCGCTACACCACACACTACCCGTGGCCGAACCCGGGCCACTAGTTTTAAGATGGTATCGAGATTGGATCCTAGCGTTCTCCGTGTGATCACGGCTGAAAGTTAGTCCGAATTCGATCCCGACTCTCTTTTCAAAAATGAGTTTCAAAAGTTAGAACTCGTGCTCGGTAGGATTACCGAAGCGGGGATTGTAATTTTTAACTCGAGAAGCTGAAGCTGAAAGACCCGGCTAATCCTGGTTATGTCAAGGGATCACGACTAACTTTGATTATGTGCGCGAGATTGTCGCCTTGCCGCAAGTCTTTCACTTCAATTTGCGAGCCTTTAGGATAGTTAGAATAAGGATAACTCACGAATCATGTGCATGTCTATGTGATTGTTTACTTTCTTATCCTACGGTAAAGTATGACCCCTAACTTCATCTTGTCTTATATCAAATTTTTTTTTTCGAGTCGGTCCATGACATTTGTTAGGTGAGTCAAGTGTCTTAAGCTAAATAAGGTCATGTTTAGTTTGCGTTCTGCATTCCTGTTGTTCAAATAGACCTTACTGCTCTGTATGATTTATTTGATTTCCTTCGAGGCATTTCTGGGTTTCAACCATTGAATGAAAAGTGTTTGGAGGATCTTGACTTGTTATTTGTAAAATTTTCAGATCAATCCATCATGTTTTCCATTTTCTACTGAATTGATAATGAAGGCAAAACATTCTGAGTTTTCGGGAAATATCAGACACTAGTTTTGTTTCACCATTTTCCACTAGTAAAAGTGCCTTTTTGAATGAAGTCAAAAATTGAAAGTGGTATAATGGGCCCTGAACTAGGAAGCTGCAAATTTTCGGACATCAATTAGCATTTTTGGTGGCCCATTTATCCTCAAAGAAAAAACCGGACAAGCCAGTTTTCTGAGAAATATTTCGGAAAGAAGCATTAAACTGTATTGATCCGTCCAGGATTTCCCTAAGCTTAAAACATGAAAGTTGTTCATCCATGTCTTTTCCTTTTGTTCGTAAATTTTTGCAGTGTTTCGATCATTCTGCGAATTAATACGAATTTTCTCGTGAAAGCCGACGGAACTGGGAAATTGCCTGTTTCAATCCTTTGGTCTTGTTTATTCCGGTTTCCGGGTCTAGGAGGGTGTCATGGACCGACTCACTTTGTTGCTCATTGTGCTCATTTCCATCTCTACTTTTGTAGGTAATTTATCACGGAGTCCCCGCACCCTTATAATACCCATTTGAAAGCAACAAAGACGGCCGGGTGCGAGTTTGTGTAGACTATTGGGATTTGAACAAGGTTAGCCCGAAGGATGATTTTCCACTCCCTCACATTGACATGCTCGTAGATAGTATGGCGGGATTCGAGTTGTTCTCATTCATGGATGGTTTCTCTGGTTACAACCAGATTCTAATGAATGAGAATGACAAGATCAAGACGGCATTCACAACCCCGTGGGGCACATTCCATTACAGAGTGATGCCTTTCGGTCTAAAAAATGCCGGGGCAACATACCAACGAGCGATGGTTACCCTCTTCCATGACAAGATGCACAAAGAGATCGAGGTTTATGTTGACGACATGATCGCGAAGACCCGGCGTGGCCAAGATCATGTGGAAACCTTGACAAAGCTGTTTGATTGGCTCCGAAAATTTAAATTGCACCTCAATCCGACAAAATGTGTCTTCGGGGCAGCATCTGGCAAACTACTTGGTTTCATTGTCAGCAATAAAGAAATTGAGATTGACCCGTCAAAGGTGAAGGCCATTTGTGAAATAAAATTTCCCACTTCAGTGAAGGAAGTTCGAATCCTGATGGGCAGGCTGAACGACAGACAGCTAAGCCTTTCTTTAAACTTCTCAAGAAAAATGCGTTGATCAAATGGGATGAAGAGTGCGAACGGGCGTTCGACGAATTACATCAGATGACTGAGCCATGGCCATTTTGTATGTGGGGCATCGATGTGATTGGCCCTATTAACCCGAAAGCATCTAACGGGCATCGGTTCATCTTGGTCGCCATTGATTATTTTTCCAAATGGATCGAAGCTGCGTCATATGTTGCAGTCACGGCGAAGAACGTGGTGAAGTTCATTCATCAGAATATTATTGCTCGATATGGTTCGCCGGAGGCCATAATCACTGATAATGGATCGAACCTGAATAACAAGTTGGTTGATAAGTTGTTCAATGAATTCAAAATCAAGCATCTGAATTCTTCCCCATACCGTCCTCAGATGAATGGAGCAGTAGAAGCGGCTAATAAGAACATCAAGAAGATCTTGGCTAAGACGGTTGAGAACTACCGAGATTGGCACGAGCGGTTGCCTTTTGCACTCATGGCATATCGGACATCGATACGAACATCGACTGGGGCAACCCCGTACTCTCTTGTTTACGGCATGGAAGCAGTATTACCTGTTGAAGTAGAAATTCCTTCTTTGCGTATTCTATCTCAAGTCAAGTTGATTGAAGCTGATTGGATCCAACAGAGGATGGATCAATTGAACCTAATTGATGAAAAGCGACTTAGGGGTCTATGCCATGGCCAGCGTTATCAGCAAAGAGTTGCCAAGTCCTTCAACAAAAAAGTTAAGCATCGACATTTTAAAGTGAATGACCTCGTCCTACGAAAGTTGTTGCCATTAGTCTCCCTTCCGGAAGGAAAATTTGCTCCGAACTATGGCGGCCCATACATTGTGAAGAAGGTCTTTCCAGGAGGTGCTTTGATCCTGTCAATTCTGATTCTGTAAAGAAGTACTATACTTAATTTGTACTCATGCTGTTATTTTCAGTTAGTCTGAATCTATCAATGGGAAATGCCTTAAGCCGTATATGGGATGAAACAAAACACAAACATACGAGAACCATCCTTTCATTCCATACTCCAAGCCTTACAACGAGTCATCGAGGGGAAAAAGTAAAACCAAACTGAGCCCTAATAAGCGTCACAAAGGAGCTCAACTGACTCTCTATACAGTTAATGCTCTGCACGCGCTGAGCACTCCGGGAATCGAGGTCCGCAAGCTTGAGAAAGAGGCGATCGCATTTCTCCTTGAGCCTGGCTGCGCTGGCTCCGTGATATTCAGAGGCGGACTCCAGATTCGGGATCAGGGCTCTCTCGAGGGCTATATCCACAGTCATGCATTCAAGCCTCTCTTCCAGCCATTCACATTGGAACTTCATCACGATGTCACTCGAGTCGTGCTCGTAGTAGGTCTGGGCCAGGGCTAAACGCTCCACCAGTCTCTCCCTCTCACGAACCAACAATGAGACTCGTTCGTTGACAAGCTCGGCAGCCTTCTCATGCTTGTCAACCAGGTAACGGGCCAACGCCAGAAACTCAGACTGATCCTGGTAACGAGCTCTCACAACACGAGCCAGGATAACCTCCTGATCAACGCGCCGATAAGCTTCTAGAAAGTTGATGAAAAGGGTCCGGAATATCCTATACTCCCTCTCTAAATTGGCGTTTTCAATGGAAGCTGTGTCCATGCCACTAAACAGACTGAAGATCTCAGCTTCAGTATCTGGATGATCGGCAATATGAACGTAGCCTCGGCCAATAAGATTATAAAGTCTCTCCCATTTGGCTAAAGCTTCGGTTGAGAGGACGTGGTTAGAGGCCATTGTTATTGAAGACGGAAGAGAAAAGATTGAAGGCAGAGGAATGATCAGATGATTTGAAACTGAGGACGCAAAGATGTTAATCTGCTCTGCGTCAAGTTCTGATTCTTATAGCAAGAGGAAAGTGAGGAAAGGAAGAAGCCATCATTTGCTCCCGCACCGAAAAATGTCAATGTCTGCCATTACGTAAAAGAAGCATTCAAGGCCAACCCAGCAAGCTTACGGCTTCTACGAATTAGCTGCTTGTGCTACACCGTCCGAATTGTACGACAAAAGCCTATTCGTTCTTTTCGTCGGTGCTATCCTCTGTTCATCCTTTTCGTCAGTGCCTTTTCCCTATTTCGTCCGTTGGTCTCCCTTTCCATCCATTGGTCCAAGTTCCCTATTTCGCCCGTCGGTCATGGACCCATCGCTGGTCTCCAATCTCGAGCCCAACGAGTCTGAAAACTTCGCGAAAAGATTTGGAGGTCCCACCACATTAAAGAGGAAAAGTAGAAGACAAACTGAGCGAGAAACACGGCAGATCTTTAGGAAAAACACACCTTTTCATGCAGAAGACGTGAAATCTTGAGAGAGACGTCCTCTTGGTGTTTGTCATCCGTGTTCAAAAGAAAGCTTCAGACCATACAAGGCCACTCAAAAAATACAGGAGAGAGTAAAGAGCCTTGAAAGAACAAAAATCAGTCAAAGATGTCTCAACCCAACATGTTTGAGAACCACCATGACTTGCTGGATATGACCAATGATGCGAATTTCATGAGCATGTTCGAGAGCCACCATCACTTTCTGGACATGACCAGCGAATGGAGCTCCACGAGCGAAGTGTTAAAGGTGAGAGATTTTGAAGATCTCGGGACCAAATCTGGCACCGAAACCATAGAACACGATCCTTCCGGCAACGGCGTTCAAGATCCTGACAACGACGACGACAACATCAATGGTCGACCTCGGAAAAAGAGGCGCTTCGCTCAACGTCAAGTTCAAGAGATGGAAGCTGTCTTCAAGGAGTGCCGTTACCCAGATGATACACAAAGACAGGAACTGGGCCAAAAGCTTGGGTTGGAGCCTTTGCAAATCAAATTTTGGTTTCAAAATAAGCGAACCCTATCGAAGGTTCGACATGAACGCCGCGATAATGTGATTCTGAAAGCTGAAATTGAAAAGCTCCAAGCAGAGCACAAGAAGTATGGAGAAGCTCTCAGCACTGCCACCTGCCCTAACTGCGGCGACCCCACCGCCCCCGGTGGAACGTCCCTTGATGAGCAGCATCTGAGGATTGAAAATGCTCGTTTGAAACAGGAGATAAAAAGGATATCCGCCATCGCCTCGAAGTATGTTTGGAAGCTGTTAGTTTCTAACTACCCTCATCTCCCTCCTCACTCGTCGTCCTGTCCTCCAGATCAATTCCCGGCACAATCAAGTTCCGTTGGAGAAATGCATGGGGGGATCAACCTTACGAGGTCAGCATCAATGCCTTCCGAATGAGGGAACATGCATCCCCACGGGTCGAGTTGCCTCGGCGATGACCTTGCTGTCATGGTCAACCAGTTCAGCGTTGATGAACCCCCAAAGCCGTAACTTGTGATCCAAAGCCAGTGATTTTAGGTCCTCAAATACCACCCATCTGTACCTGGCTAGCTGATCGCCGGAGAACTTTCAGAAGAAGCGGGTGTAGGCCCAAATTAGTGAAATTTCATTTCATGCAATCCCCTGCGTGGGATATTTTTCCTACTTTCTAGGAGTCTGGAATTAGGGGAAGGGGCAGTGTTCCCTTTTTTATGTTCAAATGCATGGTTTATCAGATTTGGCGCAAATCAATTTACGGACGATGCCTCTAAATGCCGTAAAGGAAAATGTTGTATAACCTCAAGAAGGGAAATTGCGAGTGAAAAGCACGAGCAAGCTTGAAAAGGGTAACCCTGTATCGTTTTCGATTTACCCTTAATCATTTCGACTCTAACGCGAGTTCATACCATTCTCGACAGGGGTTGTCAACCGCCACGAGATTAGTGAAAAGCGCGAGCAAGCTTGAAAAGGGTAACCCTGTATCGTTTTCGATTTACCCTTAATCATTTCGATCCTAACTTGAGTTCATACCATTCTCGACAGGGGTTGTCAACCGCCACGAGATTAGTGAAAAGCGCGAGCAAGCTTGAAAAGGGTAACCCTGTATCGTTTTCGATTTACCCTTAATCATTTCGATTCTAACGCGAGTTCATGCCATTCTCGACAGGGGGTTGTCAACCGCCACGAGATTAGTGAAAAGTGGAATCATTTGATATGATGTGGAAGGACGTGCCGTTTCCAGGCCAACACTTAACTAAAAGTGCTGCACCCCACGAATGCCAACTACACCGCAGTTTGGTGGCATGAGGGAGTGACAGTGGTCCGAAACGACCCAGAAGAAGACGAGAATGCCCGACCGAACGAGACTAAGACCTTGGGCGATTCCAAAACCTTGATGGCTACAAATTCATTCATTCATTTGCCACCAAGCGGTGGAGCCGGTAAGGGGAAATTGCAAAGCACTCATAGAGTGAGCTTAAAGTGAAGAGAGGTGCTTCCACAAAAAAATGAATTTGAACATGCTTAGCATGCCTTGAAAGGAGCTCACATTTTGCAAATTTTGTACATGATGTTAAGAAAGAATTTTTGATCATGCCATCTATTGAATGAAAAATGTCAGAACGACGAAAGGCGAGCCATTTCCACACACGTCCTGCATTTTTAATCCCCAGTGAGTTGAGAGGTAGCTAGATTCTGCATTCTTAAAGTAAAGGGTTTTCTCGCGAAAGGTACGATAGCCGAAGTGACGGAGGCATTCAGTTCTCTATCCAAACACTACAGGTTATCCATTGCAAACCCCTTGAGCGACGGTTTCATTTCTTTACCCCTGTCAAGAACCACCCTACATCGGGGTCTAGACGAGGCAATTCCGACAGAACATGAGGTAAATGGTTAGAAATTCTCTTGCTCAGACTAACATCAATCTTTTGAGTTTTGCTTTGCATTATACTCAAACTTTAATTCAAGTGTCTTAAGATGATGAAGAGCATTCATTTCTCTATCCTATACACTCTACCCTTTTGCATAGCCCACTTGAGCCTACAAATTCATTTCTTAAACCCTCGTTGATGATCATTGCTCATTCCAACGTGAAGACGGTGCCATCCCCAAGGGGCAGAATTGAAGAGAATCGGGTCAACAGAGAATTCCTGAATGAACTCATCTCATGTGCTAGATTTTTCATGTAATGTCTGGCATAATTCTTGTAAACTGTCTTATTGTTGTAATTCCTTAAAAAAAAAAAAAGGAATTCAAATCACGGGATTGTCAAAAAAGAAGAAGACGCAAGTGTAGCCTAAAAGAAAAGGGCCCGCTCCCGAAAAAAAAATAATCAAGACGTCAAAAAAAAGGGGACAAAAATTCAAGACGTCGAGACAAAAAGAAAAAACGAGAGCCGGGG
This sequence comes from Lenwebbia sp. NSW1173648, assembly GCA_029784005.1. Lineage (NCBI taxonomy): Eukaryota > Viridiplantae > Streptophyta > Magnoliopsida > Myrtales > Myrtaceae > Lenwebbia > Lenwebbia sp. NSW1173648. The sequence continues at coordinate 36,249,498 of JARCGZ010000001.1, forward strand.
AGTAAGAAAAGCGAAAGCTGATCTCACAGAAAATCTCGGGCATTAAAAAGCAAAGTGCCTATCAAAAGCAAGGCAAATGTCCATTCAAACCCTTGTTCCCTTGTAAAGTACTTCCAAATTTTCAATGTACATGTTTGCATTTTTGTAAATCCCCAATGGGTCGACTCATAAAGAAAAATCCTAGAGGATCCAAATTGTAAAATGTAATCCTCGACTGAATATATGCCATCTTCAAGCAATGATGGAATCAGCGGAATCAAATCTGGAAGGCCAAGATTGGTGATAAGGCAACAATGATCATCAACATCAAGCCCTTCTCATATACTTTCTGAGCTAAAATGGGCCTTTTCGTTTCTCAGTCCCAAATCCCAACATACGTTACAACCCTTGGAAGTCTCTTTTGATTAGGGCATTTGAGTTAACGTAGAGTTGAATGATTTTAAGCATCGCTCGAAGAAATTCGAGCAAGATTATTTCTCTCTCATTTTTGCAGGGTTCTTGACTTGTAAACTCGGAGCAGATGATGAAGATTCTCTTTCAAAAAGCCTTGACTCCACGGAGAGTCCCCTTTTGTGAACCTTTGACCTAGCCCTCATTACGGTCCTAATCAAGACCTCCAGATCGGCTCGGTCGTACCAATTGCGAGAATACCCAGACCCTTATCAAGCATAACGGTGACAGTTCTGAGTGATTCTCATACCCGCATCAATGGTCGGGTTTCAAAAGCCTTTTCATGAGAGTGAGTGAAAGTCCTTTCTGACTGAAGGTTCCTCATTCAATGTTGATTGGTTTTATCAAAAGGATCAAACAGATTTCCTTATTGATGAAATTCCCTAGTGAAGCCTTGTAATGCAAGCAAGCAAACGAGTTTTACTGGCATATGATGTTGCATTTACTCTGATTTTATGCACATGATCATTTCAATCTCTACTTCAAGTGAAAAGACAGGTATGACACAGTCAGCTCGTCCATTCCTTGACCGTTTGCCCAGAAAATCCAGTTCAGGATCGACCTTCTTTTGTGATCTAGATATTTACCCAACTCATGATTGATATCATGAGGAATTTATCGACCCATGACCGACCTGCTCTCGTGGTCTCGATATATGTTATCAAAGTCATGATCGACATGCTCTTGTGACTTCGACATCTTCCAGTTCAGGATCAACCTGCTCTTGTGATCTGGATATTTACCCAACTCATGATTGATATCATGAGGAATTTATCGACCCATGACCGACCTACTCTCGTGGTCTCAATATATGTTATCAAAGTCATGATCGACATGCTCTTGTGACTTCGATCCTTTCAGTTCACGATCGACCTGCTCTCGTGTTCTTGATCTTTATCTTTACTCAGTTCACGATCGACCTGCTCTCGTGTTCTTGATCTTTATCTTTACTCAGTTCACGATCGACCTGCTCTCGTGTTCTTGATCTTTATCTTTACCCAACTCACGATCGACCTGCTCTCGTGTTCTTGATCTTTACCCGGTTCACGATCGACCTGCTCTCGTGATACCTTTACCCAAGTCACAATCAACATGCTCTGGTAGTCTTGGTCTTATCTTTATCCAACTCATGATCAACCTGCTCTCATGAGGTTTTCACCCGGTTCACGATCGACCTACTCTCGTGATACCTTTACCCAAATCACAATCGACATGCTCTTGTGATCTTGGCACTACATTTCCAACTCATGGCGACCCGCTAAAACGATGGTGGTCCCAAGAGAAATTTTACCGACTCACGAAGACCCGCTAAAACGATGGTGGTTTCGAGAGACATTTCCAGCTCGTGGCAACCCATTAAAACGATGGTGGTCCCAAGAGACAAAATGGTGCAGCTTGAACCATAACTCAAGCACCTTTCATAATCAACATATCTTGCGCTGTCTCGCATCAGAAAGAAATATCTGATAACAGATAAGGCCCCAATACCTTAAGATCCTTATATCCCCAAGAAGGAGCTTGGAAATTAAGGGAATCATTAGCATTACGAAATGTCTGGTAAAACAGGTATTTCATATGCGATCCATGTGTAGGTCTTCCTATTCTATTTCATGAAAGAAAGAAGTCTTAACACATGCTTAATTACAGTCTTGCATTTCATGCATCATCTTTATCTGCATAAAAAATGGGATTAAAACCCCACCCAAAAAATAATCATTCATCAATTGCATTGTCAAAATTTAGGTTCAATCTTGTCTTTGAGCGAAACCTCTGCGAGCCTCCACTCAAAGAGGGGCAGCTGTTGACACCTAAATTTTGATTTTTCTTTAAATCATTTATAAAATGAGAATTAATTCTCGCCAAAAATATTTCCTCCTGCATTGCATATTTTATTTTCTCTGCATTGCGTTGCATTTTGCATACTAAATTGGGCCGGCGGCGGAGGATTTAAGCTTAATCTATCAGGTGATTTGGACTTAAATTGCCAAAATGTTTTCGGCATTTGGGAGGCCATTCAATTGAGATGCACGGCACATTGAGGGAGAGAGTGGAGAAAGTGGTTGGGAAAGGCCAAAGATAAAGAAAAGCAGGAGCAGAGGGCCATGGACAAAGCATGCAACGAAAAGGGAAGTTTTCTTCTTCTCCTTTTCTATGGTTCTGCAACACTCAGAGTCTTCTTTTTTATAAAGGAGGCCTTTACACGCAAAAAGGAAGAGGACACACCGAAGCCACGACGCTCCTTCTTGGAGAAATTATCTGTAGGTCCAGTCCTCTCAGTGGTGTCCCTGTAGCAACCTCAAGCGCCCAAAGGAGAATTGGGGTCTTCATCTTCAAAAAGGGACGAGGGGACACCATCATCAATGGGAGACCTGCAAATTCACGTTAAAGCTAGGGAGGCAAAGGAGAGTGGGGGTGGTCTGATGCCATTAAGAGAAAGAAAAGAGAGAAAGGCAAAAGGAAAAAGAAAAAAGTAACAAGAAAAGGGAGAAGGTAGAGAGAAAAGCTGAAGGAAGGAAAAAAGAAAGAAAGAAAGATTCTCTTCCTGGACTTTCTCAACTCCACTGATTCTCTCTCCTCTAGGGGGGAAGCATTCTGTTTCTCTCTCTCTCCCTCCCCCTGGAGGTCGTGAAGAAGACCATGGACTCGCAGAAGGAGGAGATCTAGGCCATGGAGTTTGCTTGTTGATTCCTGGCGTCTCCATTTCCGCCGTCACTTATTCTGGCAACGTTTCCTTGCCATAGAATCAGCAATCTCTAGTCACAGTAGCAACTCCTCTGCTTAATCATTCCAGCCGCGAGTTTTTCCTTTGTCGGTGATCAATATCCTCAAATCGGTGTCACACAGTTTTGTGAATCCAGCAGCTGTTTGTCGTTTCTCCGATCCAGGAGTTCTCGGCAAAGTAGATTCTGAGATTGTTCTTCCTCATGTTCAAGAGATTCAAGATCTCTCTCGACTATTACTTCCACTGATTCAGACTAGAAGCGAGATTCTATAGATCTCCGAATATCAGTATCTCTAAAGCTGCTGGTCCTTCGATTTCCAGCAACACTGAAGATTGAGGCAATGGATTAAGCTAAGTGATTCATTTTCTTCCTCTGATTTTGTTTAGCATAGGTTCTCTACACTGATTTCGCTATGTTCTATGTTGAACAATAGTTTCGTTTCAGCTCGATAGAGATAAAGATGAGCTATATCTCGGTCATTTCATGGAATCCAAGACGTGGCCGAATAGCTCGATCGAGCTCCGAGATTGTTCATCAAGAGGTGGATTCATGCTTGAAATTGTTGCTGCGAAGCGAGCCTTGACGGGAGCACAAAATTGCTTTCACTGACCTCCTTGGTCCGCACGAGAACACCACCGAGCCATCCGTGAATATGTGCGAATCCTTTGCGAACGCAAGCTATGATCTACCGAGATTCTGTTGAGTTCGAATTTTGGGAAACATACCCGCAAGATTAGGTAACAAGTTTATCTCTAGAACATTTGAAATATTCGTTGCCTAATCTTTGAATATTTGCATGTCTTTGCATATTGTGGATGAGCTTTGGCTTTGAATTTTATCCTGGTTGGTCGAGCGATGCTATCTCATGATTATCTGATGATTTTTCCGCATTGTGGATGAGGTTTATTAAGCTGAGCATTATCTGATTTTCGAGAATATTTGAATTGAATAAATTCGAATCTTGAAAGATTGTGCATATTTCCTTCAAAATATCTGATGGTCAAATTTGAAATATTTCGGATAAGATCGCATCTCAATTGGAAATTCTAAACATATCTTTAAATTCTGGGAAATTATCTGATACACTTCGGAAAATCCTGAGAGATAATCTTTCTTGAAATAAAAAGATGTGAATGTCCTTTGCGGATAGGGTCTTATACCCTTCATAATTCGGCACCTACCTTAGCTTGGCCGAAAATTGCATTGCATTTTATACTATAGCCTAAAGTCAAATATTTTTATAATTTACCTTGAGTATAGTACATGGTCCCTCGTGCCTTTGTCCCTCGAAATTTGTGCATGACCATCCGACTTCACCCTCGAAGTACGACGTCACCCGCACGATGAAATTATCCGTCTCATCCCATAACTTTGGGACCGGACCGACCAATTTCATAATATTTAAATTCACCATCCGACCCTACCCCCGGGGTACGACGTGAATAAATTCCCTTCCGACCCTAAACTTTGGGTACGAAGCGAATTTATTGAAAATTTCGGATATTAAGGTGTACTATGCTCAAGGTTCATTATATTAGTATTTGATTCCCTTTTTTCATAAATAACATAAAAATACCAAAAAAAAAAATGTCATTCATGTGCATTTCATATAGTATAGTTCATACATATTTCCATGTCATTCATGCATACCATAGATGTCATCCATGCATTTTCATGACATTTAGAACACAGTTTTGGCTTTGCTAGTTTAATTTGCATGTCATTTAAGCTAAAATAAAACCCTCAAATTTCGCATGTCATGGTAGAATACTCTTGCTCGTCATGTAGTTTAATTAAATCATGTCGCATGTCATTTAGGTTAGAATTCATATTTTTCTCACATTAAAATTTGATTTCTTTTCTAGAGTCATCATGCATGATTATTTCCTTGTCATATAGTTTCACATCATAGTTGCATTCATGCATTTGCATAGCATTCATTAAATCAAAAAGACCCAAAACATAATTACACATTGATCTCCAAAGTTCAATCAATTGAATTTGTCAGTTCAAGAAATCTTCGCAAGAATGGTACCGAAAGGGTGTTAATTGAAAAATTAACATAATCAAGTCCCCGAACTTAAATCTCTGGTTAGCAGAAAATAAAGTATTCTCCCGATACTTTATTTAGGTTTCTAATCTACCTACCAAGAAAAGATTAGTGGCGGCTCCAAAATTTAAATCATTTGAACATAAACCTAAGTTGCGAATTGGTAGAGTTTGGGAGAGCTCGGACTAGGTTAGTTAATTCATTTAATTAATCTAGTAATCCATTAACCTGGAATCCCCCGGAATTTTTAGGTCGCGACAATGACCAACCACTTAAACAACTATCGAGATAAGAGCGACAATCAGAATCTTACGCATAGCAAGGTATCATAGAAACTGTATGAAATGCGTGCGAATGAATGCATGATCTCCCATGTATACCATTTACCACCATCGCACCCGAGTCAAGTCCAGAATCGTAAGGTTCATATATTTCCCGGCTTTACCGCCGACCCTCATGGCAACTCCTCGCCATGAGTTCCTCACTCCGAGGCTTTGCGTTATATACCACGCGTTCCTCTTGGTGCCACCTACCAAGGCATCCCGTCTCCCTCGAGGAATATACACGTTTGTTGTCGTGGCATCTCCCCTCCACCATCCCAATCGTCACATGATATGCAAAGAGACAAATGCAACAATACATGTTCCACAACACATGTTCAAAGCAAAGTCAGGCAGTTTCGATATTGACTTTCCACACTTCCATTTCAAGAACGCATTCGACTAATAAACCCGTTCGATTAGATTAGTCGTCCCTCAATGTGGTTACCTTAAGATCGATTTAAGATTAACAATTGTGACAATTGATAGTCCTTCATTTATTATTAAAATCCTCGGTCTCTAAGGCCATCCGTCGTTAATTTACCGAACAATATTTTTGGTAACCAATTACCTTACCTATCGACAACTAAGAAGGTAAACAAATTACTTTACACACGGTACTCAAAGGGATACATTACCGCGGTTTAGTTCCACATTTGTGAGAAGTTATTGGCGACACTATCCTATGGTCCCAAGCTTAGTCCGTAACCGATAACACTTAGTTAAAGGGATTTTGTTCCGAATCAGTCCCCAATATTAACCCACCAAAGTCGTAGGACATTAGTCCGTGCACCCAAGTAAGCGTGCCATAAATTAAGTGATCTATCGTGCGGCAATCGACTAGGGCCGATTCCTCTCTCATCCAATTCAATTCGAACCGCCGCCCTAGTCAGCAATCGACTCGCCAATTCCACTAGCCTCGCTCCCGAGAACATCACTCTTTCGTTATAGATTGACATACGAGTTGGTCCAACATTCCATCAAGCAAACTCAACCTTCCCTCAGTCCAAAACCGAACCATATCCTCTTGGTCCTCTTCGAGTCACCGCCTTACACTAACCTCCGTTTGTTGATTCTCTCTTGCTTACCACTCGGCACCTCACATAGACCATCAATGACATATCGTTGACAACAAACGGCCTCCAACGGCAACAAGCAAAGGACGAAAAATATGGTGGAGCGAATGAGGGTGAGAGAGGGAGAATTACTCACCGTGTTTGTCGACAACAGAGGGGTACATCGGCTTGATCTCCGGCGGACACTGGCTGTCGATGGTGGCACAGGACTTCCCGAGAGTTTCTCCAAGATTTCTCGCCGCTGCTCCTCTCCCTTCTCTTTGTTTTCACTCGCAAACTCTCCCTCTCTTTCTTTCCGCTCGGGTGGATCACATGAAGAAGAAGAAGAGATGATGGGGTCTTGCTTTCCCCAAGCTCATGATGAGCTGAATTTGGTCTATGGAAGAAGCAATTCGCCACATGTCCATTTCTTCTCTTTGTCCCTCAATTCCCCACACACGGCAATTCCACTTCCTTCCCCAAGTTTGCGCACGGCCACGTCCAAAATCTGCAGCCTCAAATCTTTTATTTTTTTGTAACATAAATCCCTCTTATAATCCATAGTCATATTATGGTTGCTCGGGCCTCAATTCGTGGGTCTTAATTAAATGTGACGAATTCTTAAGACGAACTTCTTCGTAAATTAATCGTCCAATAAAATGTGGCGATGCACATTTTCCAGTCGACTGCACCCTGTATAATTTATTGCGAATACATTTTGCGATATATCCAAAATGACCTTCACATAAGGGTGAACGAACTTCCTACTTGCTACATAGGCTTTTCCGTAGCAATATCGGATAATCGGTCTCGAAAATGATATTTATTTAAGAGGTTGCTTCTGTCTCAAATTACAACCCACTACGGTAGTAATCGAGCATTACAGTCAAAATAACATTAATTTAGGGAGCTAGTTTTCAGGATGTTACAGTTCCCCCCCTTAAGGAATTGCGTCCTCGCAATTTAAGTTCCCGCTCCTTCTCCGAACAACTTGGGGTATTGTCGCCTCATCAGTTTCTCGTTTTCCCAAGTGGCTTCCTCTGTATTGTGGCAACACTACAATACTTTAACTAGCGGAACGACTTTGTTTCTCAGAACTTGTTCCATTCTATCCAATATTTCCATTGGTTTCTCCTCATATTACACCCGTTCGTCCACATCAACTGTATCGTAGTCTATTACGTGGGTAGGGTCTGGTTGGTATTTTCTCAGCATTGACACATGAAAGACGTCGTGGACTTGCGATAACTTGGGCGGTAGCGCCAACCTGTAAGCCGTATCTCTAATCTTCTCTAATATTTCAAATGGCCTTACGAATCGAGGGCTTAATTTTCCCTTATTCCCAAACCTCGATATCCCTTTCATCGGTGACACTTTTAAGAAGACGTAATCCTCAACTTCAAATTCCAACGGCCGTTGACGTTTATCAGTGTAACTCTTCTGCCGACTCTGTGCAGTCTTCAAACGATCTTGAACTACTCGTACCGTCTCAGTGGTGACCTACACTAATTCCGGCCCTGTGATGCTCCGTTCACCTACCTCATTCCAACAAATTGGAGTCCGACATGTCCGTTCGTAAAACGGCGCACAGCTTCCCTCCTTTCCCGCCTGCACAGAAGCCCAAAAGGAATGGGATCACCGAGCAAGGTCAGTCCAGTCTGCTCCCCTTCCTCTCCAGGCGCTGCATCAGAAGATGTCGCCTGTTCCTGCCGATCTTCTGGGCAACAGACGTTGAAAAATCACAGCTACGAGGGGGGGGGGGGGGGAGTTCGAAAAGGAGAGGAGGGGTCTCCAATGGAGGCGGGGACTCTGGGTTTTGTGGGAAGCTCTTGGAAGCTCGTGGAACAGGAGGGGGGTCTCGGTGGAGAAAAAAGAAGAAGAAGAGAGAACTCCATTAGAGAGCTCGTAAGAAGTTGCTCTGGGAAGCAAAAAGGAAAAGAAAAAGAGAGTTGCAGAGCTTTTGGATGAGAAGGGGTTAAGTGAGAGAGGGGTAGAGAGTTCAAAAAAGAGCAGTAGAAAAAAAGAACAAAAAAGGGCGATGGAGAGAAAGAAGATAGGGGGTGACCGTGGGGAACCAGAAGCAAAAGAGGAAGCTCGGGGGACTGAGCGAACGTGAACCGAGTCACTTTACGGGCTGCCGTCGTCGTGGCTGGAAGATCCTTCCCCGTGGTAGGTGACGACGACAGTCTGGTTCGGTTTGGAAACAAGCTAACAACGGCTGTTCCAACTGCGAGCAGGCCGAGCGGAGCAGCAAGAAGGGCCCTCGTGCAAGGAGCTCGTTTGGAACAGGAGCAAAGAACTCGGCCAAAATAAAAAAAAGGAACCAGACAAAGAAGGAACGAGATCGACCGAGGAGCGGGCGGACCAAGCCACCGCGCGTCGGCTGCCGTCGTCGTAGCCCTAGGAGCTGGCCTCGCGTAGCCGACGACGGCTGCGCGACATCGTAGAGGCAGCCGCAACTCACTGGGTAAAAAAAAGAAAGAAAATAAAAATAAAAAGAGAAGAGCAGACTGGGTTTTACGAAGGGAGAGGGATGCGAGTTCCATTTTGGTTCCACAAAACTTACAGAGAGCGAGATATATAGAGAGAGATCTGGAACTATTGGAGCAGCCGCCGCGCCGCCGCACGTAACAGTTCTTCGCATTGAAAGTCCTTGGCCGAACCTCTCGAACCTCCACCGGCGTCGTGCATCGACGCCCAAAGACGGACGACGGCGAACGGCTCAAAGCCGTGCAGGTAATTTCCTCGGTTTTTGCTTACGTTTGTTGCTTGCTTGGACCACGATTCGAACCGCAAAAACAAAAAAAATCGTCCGCCGAAACCTGGAAGGTGATCCAGTTAAGAAAGGATTAAAAATAATAATAATAAGAAATAAAAAATAGATAATCAAAGAAAAGTCTCTCTGGTCGGCGGTTTGTAGTCAAGGTTTTGTTTGATATGTTTTGAAGATGGGCTGTACGTGAGGGGCTGCTAGCATATGGAAGGTGGGCTCCAGACTTGGCAGAACATTGGGTTCGTGTGGGGACAAGTTTGGGCTCAAATCGGAAGGGAGAAACGAGAAGGTGGGCTGGCCTTAGGAAAATTCGAAGCGGGCCTAGTCCGTTTCGTAGGTTGGACCATTCAGATCTAGAGTTGGGCCTATTTTGGCCTTGAGACCAGCCCGAATGAAAGCCCGGCCCGGCTGTCCTTTTAAATATAAATAAAAAAAATCGAATAAAAGATAATAAAAATTCCAAAAAAATCACAAAAAATAGGAAATGGCTAGATTGACCTTATTTTCCTAGTTTTGACGTTAGATTCTCCCAGAAAATGACGATTTTTCCATTCTTGAGAAAATTGTCCCAAATTGAAATCAAACCTTAAGTGAACATTTCTCTAAGCCCTTAGGGCTTCACTAAGGTTATATGATGCATTTTATCCCTATCATTGACTACTTGATTGCGCACATTATATGTTTGATTGCGATTGATAGGATAGCCTCACACCTGCATGAGCACTTTAGAAAAACACCCAATTCCGCTACCGAAAGGGCGTCAGTGGAAACACCGACGTAACTAAGTCCCCGGACCCTTAATCTCTGGTTGCGTAGAATCGAACGGCAACTCCCGACCACTCGATAAGGTTTCCGGTCTGCCTTCCTCAAAGACCGATGGCGACTTCTTTTACATGTACACTTTACACATGCCACCCGATCACATTAAGGTCGAATCCGATAACCCGCCGCGATTTAGAATGGGCCTGGGAGGGCCCGAGCTAAGCCCGTCCTGGAGGCTTAGTAATCCATTAGCTCGATCGATCGATTTTTCGAGATCGGGTCGCGACACATACGAGTTGGTTCGACATTCAATCAAGCAAACTCAACCTTCCCTTAGTCCAAAACCGAACCATATCCTCTCGGTCCTCTTCAAATCACCGCCTTACACTAACCTCCGTTTGTTGATTCTCTCTTGCTTACCACTCGTCACCTCACATAGACCATCAATGACATATCGTTGACAACAAACGGCCTCCAACGGCGACAAAGGACGACAAATATGGTGGAGCGAATGAGGGTGAGAGGGAGAATTAGTCGCCTTGTTCATCAAGAATGGAGGGGTGCGGTGGCTTGATCTCCGGCGGACACTGGCGGTCGACGGTTGCACAGGACTTCTCGAGAGTTTCTCCAAGATTTCTCGTTGCTGCTCCTCTCCCTTCTCTTTCTTTTCACTTGCATACTCTCCCTCTCTTTCTTTCCGCTCGGGCGGATCACATGAAGAAGAAGAAGAAGAGATGATGGGGTCTTGCTTTCCCCAAGCTCATGATGAGTTGAATTTAGTCTACGGAAGAAGCAATTCGCCACATGTCCATTTCTTCTCGTTGTCCCTCAATTCTCCACACACGGCAACTCCACTTCCTTCCCCAAGTTTGCGCACAGCCACCTCCAAAATCTGCCACCTCAAATCTTTTATTTTGTTGTAACATAAATCCCTCTTATAATCCATAGTCATATTATGGTTGCTCGGGCCTCAATTCGTGGGTCTTAATTAAATGTGACGAATTCCTAAGACAAACTTTTTCGTAAATTAACCGTCCAATAAAATGTGACGTTGCACATTTTCCAGTCGACTGCACCCTGCATAACTTATTGCGAATACATTTTGCGATATATCCAAAATGACCTTCACATAAGGGTGAACGAACTTCCTACTTGCTACGTAGGCTTTTCCATAGCAATATCGGATAATCGGTCTCGAAAATGATATTTATTTAAGAGGTTGCTTTAGTCTCAAATTACAACCCACTATGATAGTAATCGAGCATTACAGTCAAAATAACATTAACATAGAGAGCTAGTTTTCAAGATGCTACAGTTTTGGATCAAGTTTGGAACATCAGGAGGGTATTTGTGGTTGTTCCATCTTCCTTTCACATCAACTGTACGATATCTACCAAGGAGAGGTTCCCTGCATACATACATGTTGATAGAAGCAACTGGTTGTTTTGGCCTAGACAAGAAATCTGCAAGAATATTCTTGTTTCCCGCAAGATGCTTAGTATTAAAGGAGTATTTTGGAAACCATTCTGCCCATCTTAGCAATTGGGGATGAGGAACTTATTTCTGCTTGAATTTTAACATCTGAGGGAAGGAAGACATATCCATTTCCACAAGAAAATGGTGCCCGATGAGATGAAACTCAAACCTTTTAATTCCATATTTGACTGCTAGGATTTCTTTGAAAGTGGAATGGTAATGGATCTCAGCTAGAGTAAACTGTCCACATTTGTAAGAATAAATTTGGCGCTTACCATCAAATTTTTCAAGTAGGATGGCTGCCCAATACTTGTCACTTGCATCAGTCTACAATATCCTTTTCCCAGCGGATAGGGTTTGCAACGGGGGGAGATGTTGCAGCATCTCTTTCAGATAGGCGACCGCTTTGGTTTGCTTTGGTCCCCATGGCAGTACGTTCTTCTTTAGCATTTGTTGCAGTGGATGGAATGCTTTGGAGATCTTAGGAACAAAATCTCTGAGATAATTAACAATGCCAAGAAACGTTTGCACCTATTTTACTGTAAGATCATCAGAGGGAAACTTTTGTAATTCCTCTACAATATGGGGGCCTGGACTATAGGTTCATTCTTTCAAATGCATACCAAGGAACTCTATCTCCTTTTGGGCAATAATCATCTTCTTCTGAGAAAGCATGATGCCATGTTTTTGAATAATTTCAGCAAACTGAGTTAAAAGTTTACAGTGGGATTCTTCATCAGCACTATAAAGGAGGATGTCATCAATGTAAATCTGGGAGTTTGCCAAGATTGGATGGAAAATTTTGCACATGGCTTTTTGGAAAAGAGAAGGGGCAATTTTGAGTCCAAAAGGGACTACTGTCCATTGAAAATGCTGGTTTGGAATACAAAATCCTATTTTGGGTCTGTCTTCAGGATGTATACTTAATTGCCAAAATCCCGCTTTAAGATCGAACTTTGAATAGATCTTAGCCTGAGCAAGGCTGAGAAAATGGAATTTTTGTGGGGCAAAGGGAATTTATCATCTTGGAGGAATTGATTCAAAGGCTAATAGTTTAATTACCAACATGAGTTTACCACGACTTTGCTCCGCTCGTTTGTTAACATAGAAGAGGTGTTGCTAGGCAAGGGAGAGGTGTTCTGGATTCATGCCAGAATGACTGGCCTTGGTAGGATTAATATCCTCATTTTTCTTAAAAGGAAGTCTTACAAAGAAATCTGGATTCTTCCATAAAGGATAGGTGCAGGTCTGGGAAAAATGTGAGTGGGATTTAGAACAACAAGACAAAAGACTCTGGGTGATGGGATCAAGGATTTCTGGTCGAATGATGAAGACTCTTTGAATATCCACAAATTCTCGAAACTGATCTTTGAACTGTAAACCAGTGGGTACAATTCTGAGTTGTGGAAGTTGGGTAAGAATATCCTAACCAATGATGAGATCTTTATCTGGGGAATTACACCCAAGAATTTTTGTGGTGACTGAGCACCAGGGGAAAATTTGAAGAGTGATTGACTTACTACAGAATCGGGTAGCAAAAGTGTCACCAGAAATAGAGTTGAAATACCTTGTGTAAGGCGTCCAGAACTCTTCTTGTAAGACCTTTGTATCCATTAGGGATGAACTGGCTCCAGTGTCAATGAGAGCAATTACTTGGATGGGTTTATGAGATTTAGGAAGGAGAATCTGAATAGGAATGTAGGGATGGAAGATTGGATCTCGGATATGGAAGGAATTGGGGAAAAAGGCGAAAATATCATTTTTTGAGGATGGTTCGAAGTCTGTAGAATATGTCCGCATAGCACAAAGGGTTTCAGCCGAGGGTTCATCATTGATAGAAAAGACTGACTCAAGGTCATCATCATCGAGTGGAACACCAGTGCAGTGCGCTATCTTATGGATCATGTGACTCCTTTGGCGCTTTACTTGAGGGCATGCTTTAGTAAAGTGCCCTTTCTTGTTACAAATGTAACATCTGTCGGACTTGGATCTCTTCTTGGAAGAATGATGCTTTCTTCTGCGAAGAAACTTCCACTTGCCTCTGCCTCGTTTCTTCTTGAAGGAAAACTTCTTGAAGTGTCTCTTTTTCTTGTGACCAGAACAGGAAGGGTCACTGTAGTCTTTGGAACACTTGATCCTCCAACCTGGCTTAACGCAGGCTTTATCAAGTTCTCTGTTTTCTCGGAGGTAACTCCTGAAAAGTTCCTTTCGATGACATAGCTCTTCAAGTGCTATGTGGACTGCTTGTTGGATTTCTCCAAGTGTGGCTGCTGCTATAGGCATATGTCTTATTTGTAAATTCTTTTCAGCAGCTTGGCTGACTTCTTTGGGAATAGATGCTAGGAAGATTGGTTTAAGGTTCCAATCCGCGGCTAGGAGATAAAAGAGCTTGACCATTTCTTTGAAATGTCGATCAAGGTCCTTCCTGGTATCAGAGCCATCACCATCGAGACCAAGTTAAAATTAAGATTCTAAGTCATGACCTGCATGGTGAGAAGAACACCCAGATCTCATGGAGAGTCGATGTGAACAGGTGAAGAATCTGTCAGATTCTTCAAGTGCTATGTGGACTACTCTATAAATAGCGCTCAAGTCCATCCTCTAACCCTTGAACTCATAAAACCTCACATAAAGGAGCGCATACAACTATCGCGTAGTTGAGGGGCTATCTCATTGAGCCAGGGATACAGAGGGCGATAGAGGAGAAGATCTTGAGCTTTGGTTCGTCGCTATTCCACATCAAGAACGATAGATTCCAAATCAGGTGCACAAATTCCTTTAAACATTACCGTGTTTCTAAATTCTAACTATATTGATCATAGGATTGCCGTAATAAGGTTCTTAGCGGCTTACACTCGAATCACAAAAACCACATAATTCATGCTGAAACAAACAAATTTATCATCTTTCGGTTACTTTTTACATTCCTTCATTGTACTTTTAGTTTCTAGGCTCGCGTCATACATTAAATTCCAACATGTTTCTTAGTTGTAGTTTCCAGATCAACGTCACCGATTAAATTTCGACGTTTATCTTCACGGTTCTGATTTGTACAGTTCTGTTTGAAGTAAAGTCCCTGATTTCCTTATCTACCTATGATATTTTCTGTTCGGTATCGCCACAGAACCTGTCTTCTTTGATAAACTTGAAGAATAACTTTCGGTGAAATATAATAAAAATTTGACCCACTCATTTCCGGTCGCTCTTCTGCACTCATGTATGATTTTTTATGTCTATGTATCTCGAAATATAAAAGTTGGAGTATTATTTCTTGGTTTTCTTGTCAAGTCAAAAGCCGTTGAGAAAATCTTCCCTCTGAATATTTTGATTCTGACAAAACTATCCTTCTTGTGAGAGAATCTGGTTAATGAAAAAAAATTTATTGCAGAAATGAACATGTGAACAAAAGCTTATAATGTTCCAAACTGGCGTTCAGACTTAAGGAGTAGTCGTTGCACACTTGCTTCAGAGATGGTTGAAGTCTAGCATTCAGATGGAGAATTGTATTGCCTCTGAATACTTCAGATGGAGGTTTGTGTTGCCTCTAAAAACTTCAGAAGGAGGTTTGTGTTGCCTCTGAAGACTTATCTCGAGAAGATTTATGTGACACGTCAGCAAGGACTTTACAGAAGCTCAGAGTCACTGTTCTAATCTGTTCAGATTCAGAGAATCTTTTTGTTTCAGAAGACTGCTTCTGAACAGTGTTCAGATTCTGCAATATCTCTCTGCCAGATTCTGAAGACCTATGTTTGGCAGGTTTTCGGTTTTGCGGCATTTTTTTTGGAGGTTTGTAAGATTTGATTGACAGGATTATTTTTCAATCAAATCAGGAGAATATCCTCGATGGGATATTACCTTCCATGGACAAGATATCTTGGAGATTTAGATGTACTCTATTTATGTAAACTGAAGATTTGGTTGTATGGGCGACTGAATCTGAAGGGTTCAGACTCTACTCCAACGGCTACTAGATCTTCCCATATACAGTCTCGGTCAATCAAGATTGATGATGTCCAATCAGAGATTGAGGAGCGATCCTTTGGAGGACCTTGGTAACGGCTAGTTCAAGGTCGAAGGAGTATAAAATAAGATCAATGGTGACTATTGCGGATAGTGTTCACGAACTTAAAATTTCAAAGTGCTGAGTTGTTCAGATTCACATTCTCTTGTTCTTGTGAGCTTAAAATTTTTATTCTTGAGAGGTTCGTTTGTAAGAGTGATTAGAGTGACAACTCTTGCAACATTTCATCGATTCATAGTGGAATCCAGCTGATCGACTGTCATCGTGGGAGAGTGGACGTAGGCTTGCTAAAGCCGAACCATTATAAACATTGCATGCAAATTCTCTTTCCCTAAACTCCTCTTGTCGTGTTTAGTTTATCTGCACGGTTATTTTACTGATCTTATTCAGTTTATAATCTGAACCTATTAATTTCCGCATTAAGTATCAGAATTGTTCAGAATCATCTATTCACCCACCCTTTATGTGATTTTGCAAGATCCAACAATTGGTATCAGAGCCTGGTTGCTCATTATTTTGAAGTGTTTTACTTTAGAGCTAAACGATCTATCATGTCTAACAATAATTTCACAGGAGCAAGTGATGCACATTTCAGCAACAAATCACCTTATTTTGACGGAAATGACTACAATATGTGGTGTAATAAAATGAAGTGGTTCTTCAAGGCATCAGATGATCTGATGTGGGATGTTGTTGTCAATGGAATAGTTCCTGTTGTAACAGCAACCCCTTTCATTGGAAATGAAGGAAACAACAATACAAATGTTACTGCAACACTGTCAGACTCTAAAAGAGCAAAAAGATAAGGACTCGATTCTAAAGCAGTGCACGCACTTTTCTATGCATTATCCATTCCCCTATATAATCGAGTTGCAGAAGAAGATTCAGCAAAAGCTATATGGGACAGACTTCATGTCACATATCAGGGAACTGACTGAGTGAAAGAAATCAATCTTAGCATTCTGCTAAGTGATTACGAAGCCTTCAAAATGAAGCCCGATGAATCAATTGCTGAAATGATTGACAGAGTTCAAATACTAGCAAGTGGTCTCGCAAGGCGAAGTGCTCCTGTAGCAGAACTGATGCAAGTCAGAAAGATCCTTCAAGGACTTACAGATGACTGGAATTACATCAAGCCATCAATACAAGAATGTCAAACAATCAGACCTCTATCTATTGATGAGCTAGTTGGAACTTTACAGTCATATGAGACTGAGCGTGCCAACAAAACAAGAGATTCAAAAGGTAAGAAGTCTATTGCTTTAAAATCTGAAATTGATTTTGAAGTGCCAGATTCAGAAGATGAAGATGAATACGACGAAGAACTTGCTCTTATGGTGAAGAAATTCAGAAAGATGGCTCAAAGAGGTAGAAACTTCAAAAGGAAGAAATTATTCAAAAAGAATGATCAGAGACAATCGACTAATGACAAACAGGAAGACAAAGATGTAATATGTTTCCATTGTAAAAAAGCAGGACACATCAAACCCAATTGCCCACTTCTGAAGAAAGATAAGATCAAGTATGAGAAATACAAAAAGGTATTGAAGGCAGAAACTCTAAGTGATTTTGAAGAAAGCGAGGATGACTATGCTAACATATGTCTCATGGCAAAGTTAGATTCAGATTCAGTTTCAAATGTTGAGGTACATCCTTCTGAATACCAGATGAAGTTTCTGAATACATTGATGAGTTATGCTCGAATTACAAAGAAGCTCTCAAAAAGGTTTCCATTTTGAAAAAGGAAGTTTCCTCTTTGAAATAACAAAATGATTCTAAAAAAGACACGATTGAGTTTTTCCAAAGGGAATTTCATCAAATCAAGAAAAATCGTGATTTGATCTTGAAAAAAAAATGATTTCTTGAAAACCAAGATTGAAAATATTTCAAAGAAATTTTCCCAAAGTTCAAAAAACTTGGAAAACATTATTTCCAGACAAGTTCCGTATGGTAACAAATCTGGTCTTGGTTTCAAAAAGGATAATAATTTCAAAAATAAATTTCCGGAAACAAATGACAGGATTTCCCATAAACCTTCCAAATCTGCATATCAACGGCATTTCCAAAAGCAGTTTACAAAATCCTTTTATCCAATGCATTGTGAAAACTGCGGTGCTAGAAGTCATGTTAGAAATAATTGCATGATGGTATGGAGACCTATTAATAGAAAGATATCTATTATGACTAACTCAGATGGACCCAAGAAAACCTGGGTACCAAAGAAATAGTAAGTTACTTTCTACTTGCAGGTACCAAGGAAGAGAAAAAACAAATGGTTTCTGGATAGTGGATGGTCAAGTCACATGACTGGTGATCCAGAAAACTTCATTCAACTTTCAGATTACAATGGCAGAAGTGTGTTGTTTGGTAGAAAGAATAAAGGCAAAGTAGTTAACCAAGGGACCGTAAAAATTGAAAATCTCACGATCAACAATGTCTCTCTTGTCAAAGGATTAAAATACAATTTGATTTCAGTAAGTCAACTCTGTGACTCTGGTTATCAAATTTGCTTTCAAGACTCAGAATGCTCAGGTGTTAGCAAAGACAAGAAGCAAACCTTCACTGGTCGACGTCATGGAAATATCTACCTTCTGAACGTTGATTCTGAAGACATCAAGTGTTTTATTTCTATCAAGGATGTATCTGAACTATGGCACAGAAAGCTAGGCCATATCAGCATCAAACACATCTCGAAGCTATCATCCAAGAAACCGGTTCGAGGTTTACCACAAATAAAGTTTGAGAAATCAGAGCTTTCTTCAGCCTGCACACTTGGGAAACAGGTAAAAAGCTCCTTTAAATCTATTAATCATGTATCAACTAAACGTGTTTTGCAACTGCTTCATATGGATATATTTGGTCCTAACAGAACACTAAGTCTTGGAGGTAAGAAATACTGCATTGTTATAGTTGATGATTACTCAAGATTTACATAGGTTTTATTTCTTGCACACAAAAATGATGCTTTCACATCTTTCTCCAAATTTTCTAAAAAGATTCAGAATGAGAAATGTTACTCTATTTCCTGCATCAAAACTGATCATGGGGGAGAGTTTAAAAACCAAAGTTCTTCTGATTTTTGTGATGAGTTTGGAATTCAGCATAATTTTTCATTTCCTTACACACCTCAACAAAATGGGGTAGTGGAGAGGAAAATTCGCTCTCTACAAGAAATGGCGAGAACTTTGTTGATCGAAAGTAAGATTGCATCGCATTTTTGGGCCGAAGCTGTGTCAATAGCTTGTTACATTTTAAACCGTGTTTCTTTAAGACCAATCATTGAGAAAACTCCCTATGACCTTTTTAAAGATAGAAAACCGGATTTAGCATACTTCCGTGTGTTTGGTTGTAAATGCTTCATTTTGAAGAATGCCAATGATCGAACTGGTAAGTTTGATGAGAAGTCAGATGAAGGAATATTCCTGGGATATTCAACAATGAGCAAAGCTTACAGAGTCTACAGCAAAAACTCTCGATTTGTTGAAGAATCAATGAATGTCAAGTTTGATGAAAATATTCAAATTTAGAATGATCAATCTGAATATGTTCAAGTTTCGTCACTCCATCAAAGTTCAGAATCTGTTGAAGAAACTGAAGAGAATCATGCATCTGAGGAAGTTCAGAATGAAGAAACAAGCCAATAAACTACAAAAGAACCAGAAGAGATACAACCTGAATCTAAAGACTCAAGTAATGTCCAAGACGAGAGATTCAACCAGAACTGGAAACACAAATCCAGTCATCCCAAGGAACTTATATTGGGGAGCTTGGATGAAGGAATCAAAATCAGATCGAAATTCAAGGAAGCAATGAGCAATATAGCATTAGTTTCTGAAATTGAGCCTAAAGGGATTGAAGAAGCTCTTACTGATGAAAATTGGATCAATGCAATGCAAGAAGAACTTCATCAATTGAAGATCAATAATGTCTGGGAGCTCGTTTCAAGACCCAAAAATTGCCCTATAATAGGAACAAAATGGGTGTTCAGAAACAAGATGGACGACAGAAGAAAGGTGGTTAGCAACAAAGCAAGACTTGTGGCAAAGGGATATTCTCAAGAAGAAGGAATAGATTGTGATGAAACCTATGCACCAGTTGCCAGGTTGGAGGCCATAAGGTTACTTCTTGCTTATGCTTGTTACAATGACTTTAAACTTTTTCAGAAGGATGTGAAAAGTGCATTCCTGAACGGTTATATCAAAGAAGAAGTCTATGTCGAGCAACCACCCGATTTTGAGGAACCAAGAGGAAAGGATCTCGTATATTCCTTAAAGAAAGCTTTATATGGATTAAAGCAAGCACCTCATGCCTGGTATGAAAGGTTAAGCAGCTTTCTATCTGGACAAAAGTTCACTAAAGGTAATGTTGACACTACTCTCTTTATTCAGAAGTAGGGTAAGGATATTCTTATTGTTCAGATTTACGTTGATGATATTATTTTTGGCTCTTCTAATGAATATCTATGCAAGAATTTCTCTAAAGCAATGCATGCTGAATTCGAAATGAGCATGATGAGAGAATTAAGGTTCTTTCTTGGACTTCAGATTCAACAAACCAAGAAAGGAACATTCATTCATTAAGAGAAATATGCTCTTGAGATTGTCAAGAAATTTGGCCTAGAGAATTGCAAGAAGACGGAAACTCCAATGTCTCATTCGTCTAAGCTTGATAAAGATGAACAAGGAAAAGAAGTTGATAAGAAGCTATATCGCAGTATGATTGGGTCGCTTCTATATCTCACTGCATCAAGGCCAGATATTCTATATAGCATCTGCTTATGTGCAAGATTTCAGACATGTCCAAGAGAATCGCATCTTACAGCAATCAAAAGAATTATCACATATATTGGAACATATCCAGCTTATGGTCTTTGGTATTCAAAAGACTCCGATTTCATTCTGAAGGGATATTCAGATGTAGATCTCGCCGGATGTAAAATTGACAGGAAAAGCACTTCTGGAACCTGTCAACTTATGGGAAATATGCTTTTTTCCTAGTATTCCAAAAAGCAAAGCACAGTTGCTCTCAGTACAGCAGAAGCAGAATACGTATCTCTTGAAAGTTGTTGTGCTCAGATCCTATGGTTAAAATAACAACTAAGAGACTATGGAGTTGAGGATTCAAATGTGGAGATCAGATGTGACAATACTAGCACCATAAATTTAACCAAGAATCCTATTCTTCATTCACGGGCGAAGCACATCGAGATCAAACATCATTTTATTTGCGATCATGTTCAGAATGGAAATGTTCACATTCAGTATGTTGATACGAAGAATCAACTCGCAGATATATTCACTAAACCTCTTGATAAAGAGACTTTCAATTTTATTCAAAATGAATTAGCCATTACTAATCCCTTATCTTAAGATGTATTGAGAACATGTCACTTGAAATTATTTAGAAGCATAGTTGTTCAGAAATATTGTTCAGAAGCAAAACTGCTCATAAGTAGAGTTTAGAAGCAAATTTGCAAAACCTATGTTCAGAAGCATATTTATAGTGAAGTACTTCAGAAGCAAGGTTAGTTCACCATACACCTCTTTATATTTAGAAATTCTTGGAAAGGTAAGGATCTAAGGTACGTTCTCTAATTTCTAAATATATGCTTCGCTATTTAATTGGAATAATTCAGTGTCTTTGGATTGATTTTTTTTTGGATTTTATTTTAAATTGATTTTATTTCCAAAAAATAACCGCTTTACAGTTTTTCAAATCTTTTGAAAGGTCTCGAACCAGCACCTCCCTCAAATATCACAATCTCCCTTTAAACCCTAAAAACATACTCCTCTCTCTCTGATTACATTCATTCTCGCTCTCTCGAAATCTTTCTCTCCAAACTTCCATCTTTTTCATCCATGGTTCCGAAATCATCCTCTTCCAAGAAGAAAGGAGCAGAAGAAGGTGCAAGTCAGAGAAGGAAATCATCAAGGTTGACGAATGGTAGAAAAACTCGCATCACTGAATCTATTGATATCTCTAGGTCAGAACACGAAGATGAGAGACATATTGCTCAAAGAAAATTAGGTTTGTCTCAGTCCGAGTTTTACGAAAGAGTCATTTTAGCTCTCTCTATCAAACCTCTGTATGATTCCTTTAAGAACCTTGGATCCAGTGACGAAAATGTCAAGTTGATGTTGAATATACACAAATTTGCAAGCGAGAAAGATTTCCTTGCTATCTTAGAACTGCCTCTGCAAACTGTGACACCGATTGCTACCGTTGTTCCTGAGAATGTATCTCGGAAAGGCAAAGAAAAGGTTGTGCCAACTAGAGTCTCGAAACCTAAAAGGTCCCCATCAAAGAGCATCGTTATCAGAGAAACAATAAACGAAGAAAGTGAAACCAGAGGAAGACCTGATGATGACGATGATGTATTGGTCAGAGATTTTAAGAAAATCAGAGGGATTATAAAAGACAAGGATTTTGAAAGCAAGCTGTTTTCAAGTCAGATGCATAGTGAGAAATAAGAGTCGCTGAAGGAAAGAGGGGTTATACCCCACAGGGTATTTGACCTCAAATATTTTGATAGGGTTGATATCCCTATAAGGAAGCACTTGGAACTAATGAAGCTGAAAGATTTTGCAACAGCAAGAAGGTCAATCTTTCCAGACTTAGCAGCTTACTTTTATTCAAGCTTGTGTTTCTGAAATTTTGATTCTCTATTTTATACGGTTGGAGGAGTCCAATTTCATTTGCATGTCAGAGAACTTGCAAATTTAATGGGAGTTGATGAAATGGATTTTGTACCCATTGATGTACAACCTGATGCTGCCTACAGTTTTCTAACTGGAAAAGAGAATTATTTCAGAGATTCAAAGGCACACATTGCTTACAATGACTTCCCATTGAAGCACATTATAATGCATAAGGTTGTGATTGAGAGTTCAAGACCCAAGGCTGCTTCAAAAATAGATATTTCGAAGTATGAAGCCAATTGACGTGGGGACTGTTAAATGGTTGCAAACTATCTCTGGCACACACTGTTCTTCTCCATATGTACAGGACTGTGCAGAAAACCAAAGGACAATTACCCTACGCAGGGTTAATCTATCGGATCATGTCCTTCTATAATGTCAAGATTCCTGGTGAGCTCATTTAGAATGAAACTCAGATAATGGTAGCTGAGGAGTCCATGATACAGAAAATGGGCTTTAGACAGACTGTTGGTGGATGGATGAACAAAAACAAAGAGGCTGTTCTGGTCGAATTAGAGGAGAAGAATGTAGAGAGTGAAAGATCAGCAAAGAGAAGGAAAATAGAGGCTAGAAAAGGAAAGCAGACCATTGTTTAGAGTGAGTCTTCAGAAGAAGAAGAAGAAGAAGAAGAAGAAGAAGGTGTATCATCAGAAGATGATGAGAGGACCCCTATTGTCTTATCCGAAGGAAATATCGAGTCAGAAGATGAAGAGCATGCTGAAACAGCAAATGAGCAGGAGGATCCTATGTACAAAGAAGAGGATCTCCATAAGACTCATGAGAGTGGAGATGTAGAAGCTGATGAGACAACTAGAGAAAAGACAGAGAAAGAAGCTCAGCTTGCTATGAATGAATATGTGGAGATAATGGAGGTGCAACTGGATGACAGAACAACCATTGAAGTTCTGGTTGCTCGAGAACAGAAGAAGAAGTCTTCATCACCACCTGAGGACATGGAGATTGATAAGTCTGATGATTTTGCTGTCACAGCTAGAGGATCCACAGGAGTTACTCCTGTTAAAACAGTTCAGATTGAGGGGGAGCAACCTCAAGAATCTGGTGTTTTGCATGAACAACCTGAGGAGTTAATAACAGATACTATTCAGATTGAAGTTGTTCAGGAGGATAAGGTTGCTAATGAAAAGGAAGAATCCAGTAGAAAGGAATAACACGAGAAACCTAATGTCGATCAGACTGAAGAAATTCTGACTACTGTTGTTCAGAAGGAGAAAGCTGTTGTGGAAAGTGATGTTCAGAAGGAGCAATCTCTAGAGAAGATATCTGAAAAGCCACCCACAGAGATTGAATCTACTACTGCTGAACCTGTTATAATCATTCCAGATTCAGCACCTAATCAGACTCAGGGGGAGATAAATTTGCAACGTGTTCTGGATTCAACATCAAAGGGTAAGGCTCAGATGATAGAAGAAGAAGACAAGCAGACATCTGTAGGGACATTGAATGCTTCCATTAAAGAATTACTGGAAGGTAAGACTTCGTAGAGTCAAGTTCAGATGGAAGTTGAAAAACTTCGAATAGAGATTATGCAGAGGATGGACAGAATGGAGATGAAGATTGAGAAGAAGATGAACAGGTTTGAGGAAATGCTTCACAAATACTGTCGCATTTTCTGCTCTGAGATGGCCAGCATTGGTACTTACACACTGATCAAAGATGAAAGGATCAGCAAAGAATTTTCAGAGATGAAGGAACTTAAGGATTTCGCCACCTTTATTGCTGACATGGGAAAATCTAATGAAGTTGCTCAGAGAGATAATGAAGAGCATGTTGATGTTCCCTGCTCCTCCTCAAAACAAAATCCACCTTCGTCCTCTTGAATTTGTTTTCAAATAGTCCATATTTGTTTTTATTTTATCTTTGTCGGATGTTATATTGTGAACCATGACTATCACGACCTTATTATGGTCTGATACCTTGCCTCTTAAATAATGAATGTGTGGATTGCTATCTTGTCATATTATCTTGTTGATGACAAAAAGGGGGAGAAGATACCTCATCATTTTTATATTGCAGGTTATACACATATGCGAATTATACATATGCGCTCAAACGATTTCAATGATGTATACAACATATGGTGACATCCTTCCATCACTCAAAGTGCATATCTCATATATTCAGATGCACATCCTTTTGAAGAGATTCACTCGAGTCAAATATTCATATTCATTGTGAAATATTTTCTGAGCTTAACTTTGATTCAATTTTTTTTTTATATATATCAACTTTCATTGAGGAAGTTTTGTCATTATAAAAAAGGGGGAGATTGTTGAGAAAACCTTCCCTCTGAATATTTTGATTTTGACAAAACTATCCTTCTTGTGAGAGAATCTGGTTAATACAAAATTTTTTTATTGCAGAAATGAGCATGTGAACAAAAGCTTATAATGTTCCAAAACTAACGTTCAGACTCAAGGAGTGGTCATCGTATACTTGCTTCAAAGATAGTTGAAGTCTAGCATTCAGATGGAGAATTGTGTTGCATCTGAAGACTTCAGATGGGGGTTTGTGTTGCCTCTGAAGACTTTAGAAGGAGGTTTGTATTGCCTCTGAAGACTTATCTCGAGAAGATTTATGTGACACGTTAGCAAGGACTTTACAGAAGCTCAGAGTCACTGTTCTAATCTGTTCAGATTCAGAGAATCTTTTTGTTTCAGAAGACTGCTTCTGAATAGCGTTCAGATTCTACAATATCTCTCTGCCAGGTTCTGAAGACCAACGTTTGGCAGGTTTTCGGTTTTGCGGCATTTGTTTTGGAAGTTTGTAAGATTTGATTGGCAGGATTATTTTCTAATCAAATCAGGAGAATATCCTCGATTGGATATTACCTTCCATGGACAAGATATCTCAGAGATTTGGATGTACTCTATTTATGGAAACTGAAGATTTGGTTGTATGGGCGACTGAATCTGAAGGGTTCAGACTCTACTCCAATGGCTACTAGATCTTCCCATATACAGTCTCGGTCAATCAAGATTGATGATGTCCAATCAGAGATTGAGGAGCGATCCTTTGGAGGACCTTGGTAATGGCTAGTTCAAGGTCGAAGGAGTATAAAAGAAGATCAATGGTGACTGTTGTGGATAGTGTTCACGAACTTAAAATTCCAAAGTGCTGAGTTGTTCAGATTCACATTCTCTTGTTCTTGTGAGCTTAAAATTCTTATTCTTGAGAGGTTCGTTTGTAAGAGTGATTAGAATGACAACTCTTGTAACCTTTCATCGATTCATAGTGGAATCCAGCTGATCGACTGTCATCATGGGAGAGTGGACGTAGGCTTGCTAAAGTCGAACC
This sequence comes from Lenwebbia sp. NSW1173648, assembly GCA_029784005.1. Lineage (NCBI taxonomy): Eukaryota > Viridiplantae > Streptophyta > Magnoliopsida > Myrtales > Myrtaceae > Lenwebbia > Lenwebbia sp. NSW1173648. Next base: position 36,275,141 of record JARCGZ010000001.1, read on the forward strand.
ACTATAAACATTGCGTGCAAATTGTCTTTCCATAAACTCCTCTTGCCGTGTAAAGTTTATCTGCATGTTATTTTACTGATCTTATTCAGTTTATAATCCGAACCTATTAATTTTCGCATTAAGTATCAAAATTGTTCAAAATCACCTATTCACCCCCCCTTTAGGTGATATTGCTAGATCCAACAAAAGCAAGCAACATAAAGCTTGCATGGTGCAAAGGAATGACGGATCGTCGTGCCTCTGAGAGATATGAGTGAGCTGCCAAGTTGTGAGAGTGTGATATGTGAAGTTCCTACAGTAGTAAGTGTCTTTTGTAAGCGGTTAATGGTCCCAGAATCATGCATATTTAACAAGAATTTCCATTCAAAAGTTGATGTATCTCTTGATAAGTTTTTTTTTTTTTGGGTTAGACATCTCTTGATAAGTTAGGTGAGGTGACTTTGTGAATGAAATGTAAATTGTTGGATGCATATCTTTCGCATATGGAGTGAACTTTTGTTCCTATTTAGAGAGAGAGAGAGATTGTGAAGGATAACCTAAAAGTAAGAGACATACTCTGACAAAAGTACACTGACACTGTCTTGCCAACCTACCACTTTCAAAAAGACGTTACCGATGTTAGAGAGCCGTTCTACGATTCTGAGCGATGTTCTGATGCTGTGAGCGGTAGAATCAATGGCTACTTGAGGATTTTGTTGAGAAAACCTTCCCTCTGAATATTTTGATTCTGACAAAACTATCCTTTTTGTAAGAGAATCTGGTTAATACAAATAATTTATTATTGCAGGCATGAGTATGTGAACAAAAGCCTATAATGTTCCATGACTGGCGTTCAGACTCAAGGAGTAGTCGTCGCACACTTGCTTCTGAGATAGTCGAAGTCCTACATTCAGATGGAGAATCGTGGTGCGTCAGTTGACTTCAGAAGGAAGTCGGTGCTGCCTCTGAAGACTTCAGAAGGAGGTCTATATTGCATCTGAAGCCTTCAGAAGGAGGTCTATGCTGCATCTGAAGACTCATCTCTAGAAGATTTATGTGACACGTCAGCAAGGATCTTACAGAAGCTCAGAGTCATTGTTCCAATCTGTTCAGATTCAAAGAGTCTCTCTGGCTCAGAAGACTGCTTCTGAACAACGTTCAGATTCTGCAATATCTCGCTACTAGATTCTGAAGACCCACGTTTGGCAGGTTTCCGATCTGACCGTGCCTTGTTATGGAAGTTTGTAAGATTTGATTGACAGGATTATTTTCCAATCAAATCAGGAGAATATCCGCGATTGGATATTACCTTCCGTGGACAAGATATCTTAGAGATTTGGATGAACTCTATTTATGGAAACTGAAGATTTGGTTGTATGGGCGACTGAATCTGAAGGGTTCAGATTCACTTTCAACGGCCACTGGATCTTTCCATATACAGTCTCCGTCAATCAAGATTGATGACGTCCAATCAGAGATTGAGGAGCGATCCTTTGAAGGGCCTTGGTAACGGCTAGTTCAAGGCTGAAGGAGTATAAAGAAGATCAATAGTGACTGTTTCGAAGGGGATATCACGAACTTATAATTCCAAAGTGCTGAGTTGTTCAAAAACACATTCTCTTGTTCTTGTGAGCTTAAAATTCATTGTCTTGAGAGGTTCATTTGTAAGAGCGATTGGAGTGACAACGCCTGTAACGTTTCAACGACTCATAGTGGAATCCGGCCGATCGGCTGTCATCGTGGGAGAGTGGACGTAGGCTTGCTAAAGCCGAACCACTATAATCATCGCGTGCAATTTCTCTTTCCCTAAACTTATCTTGCTGTGTTTAGTTTATCTGCACGTTCTTTTACTGATCATATTTAGTTTATGTTCTGAATCCTTTATAAATTTCCTTATTAAATCTTGAAAAGAGTTCGAAATCACCTATTCACCCCCCTCTAGGTGATATTGCTAGATCCAACAATTGGTATCAGAGCCTGGTTGCTCATTATTTCGAAGTGTTTTACTTCAGAGCGAACGATCTATCATGTCTAGCAACAATTTCACAGGAACCAGTGATGCACATTTCAGCAACAAACCACCCTATTTTGATGGGAAAGACTACAATATGTGGTGCAACAAAATGAAGTGGTTCTTCAAGGCATCAGATGATCTGATGTGGGATGTTGTCGTAAATGGAGTAGTTCCTAATGTAACAGCAACCCCTTCCATCGAAAATGAAGGAAACAACAATACAAATGTTACTGCAACACTATCATATTCTGAAAGAGCCAAAAGACAAGGACTCGATTCTAAAGCTGTGCATGCACTTTTTTGCGCATTATCCATTCCTCTATATAATCGTGTTGCAGAAGAAGATTCAGCCAAAGCTATATGGGATAGACTTCATGTCACATATCAGGGAACTGATAGAGTGAAAGAAACAAAACTCAGCATTCTGCTGAGTGATTACGAAGCTTTCAAAATGAAGCACGATGAATCAATTGCTGAAATGATTGACAGGTTTCAAATTCTAGCAAGTGGTCTTGCAAGACAAGGCGCTCCTGTAGCAGAACCGATGCAAGTCAGAAAGATCCTTCGAGGACTTACAGATGACTGGAATTACATCAAGCCATCAATACAGGAATGTCAAACAATTAGACCTCTATCTATTGATGAGCTAGTCGGAACCTTGCAGTCATATGAGACTGAGCGTACTAACAAAACAAGAGATTCAAAAGGTAAGAAGTCTATTGCTTTAAAATCTGAAATTGATTTTGAAATGCCAGATTCAGATGATGAAGATGAAGACGACGAAGAACTTGCTCTTATGGTGAAGAAGTTCAGAAAAATGGCTCGTAGAGGAAGAAACTTCAAAGGGAAGAAATTATTCAAAAAGAATGATTAGAGACAATCAAACAATGACAAACAGGAAGACAAAGATGTAATCTGTTTTCATTGTAAGAAGGCAGGACACATCAAACCAAATTGTCCGCTTCTGAAGAAAGACAAGTTCAAGTATGAGAAATACAAAAAGGCATTGAAAGCAGAAACTCTAAGTGATTCTGAAGACAGCGAGGATGACTATGCTAACATATGTCTTATGGCAAAGTCAGATTCAGATTCAGATTCAGATGTTGAGGTACATCCTTCTGAACTGCCAGATGAAGTCTCTGAATACATTGATGAGTTGTGCTTAAATTATAAAGAAGCTCTCAAAAAGGTTTCCATTTTGAAAAAAGGAAGTTTCATCCTTAAAACAACAGAATGATTCTCAAAAAGATAAGATTGAATTTTTGCAAAGGGAATTTCATCAAATCAAGGAGAATCGTGATTTGATCTTGAAAGAAAATGATTCCTTGAAAACTAAAATTGAAAATACTTCAAAGAAATTTTCCCAAAGTTCAAAAAATTTGGAAAACATTATTTCTAGACAAATTCCGTATGGTAACAAATTCGGTCTTGGTTTCAAAAAGGAAAATAATTTCAAAAATAAGTTTCCAGAAACAAATGACAGGATTTCCCGTAAACCTTCCAAATTTGCATATCAACGGCATTTTCAAAAGCATTTTACAAAATTCTTTTATCCAATGCATTGTGAAAACTGTGGTGCTAGAAATCACATTAGAAATAATTACATGATGGTATGGAGACCTGTTAATAGAAAGAAATCTATTGTGACTAACTCAGATGGACCCAAGAAAAACTGGATACCAAAGAAATAGTAAGTTACTTCCCACTTGCAGGTACCAAGGAAGAGAAAAGACAAATGGTTTCTAGATAGTGGTTGCTCAAGTCACATGACTGGTGATCCAGAAAACTTCATACAACTTTCAGATTACAATGGTAGAAGTGTGTCATTTGGTGGAAAGAATAAAGGCAAAGTGATTGGCCAAGGCACTGTAAAAATCGGAAATCTCACGATCAACAATGTCTCTCTTGTCAAAGGACTCAAATACAATTTGATTTCAGTTAGTCAATTATGTGACTCTGGTTATCAAATTTGTTTTCAAGACTCAGAATGCTCAGGTGTTAGCAAAGACAAGAAGCAAACCTTCACTGGTCGACGTCATGAAAATATCTACCTTCTGAATGTTGATTCTGAAGACATCAAATGTCTCATCTCTATCAAGGATGAATCTGAACTATGGCATAGAAAGCTAGGACACATCAGTATCAAACACATCTCGAAGCTATCATCCAAGGAACTAGTTCGAGGCTTACCACAATCAAAGTTTGAGAAATCAGAGCTTTGCTCAGCCTGCACACTTGGGAAATAGGTAAAAAGTTCTTTTAAATCTATTAATCATGTATCATCTGATCGTGTTCTGCAGCTGCTTCATATGGATATCTTTGGTCCTAACAGAACACTAAGTCTTGGAGGTAAGAAATACTGCCTTGTCATAGTTGATGATTACTCAAGATTCACATGGGTTTTATTTCTTGCACACAAAAATGATGCCTTCTCATCCTTCTCAAAATTTTCTAAAAAGATTCAGAATGAAAAAGGTTACTCTATTTCCTGCATCAAAACTGATCATGGGGGAGAATTTGAAAACCAAAGCTTCTCTAATTTTTGTGATGAGTTTGGGATTCAGCATAATTTTTCATCTCCTTACACACCTCAACAAAATGGGGTTGTGGAGAGGAAAAATCGTTCTCTACAAGAAATAGCGAGGACTCTTTTGATCGAAAGTAAAATTGCATCTCATTTCTGGGCAGAGGCTGTGTCAATAGCATGTTACATTTTAAACCGTGTCTCCTTAAGATCAATTGTTGAGAAAACTCCCTATGAACTTTTTAAAGAGAGAAAACCAGATTTAGCATACTTCCGTGTGTTTGGTTGTAAATGCTTCATTCTGAAAAATGCAAATGATCGAGCTGGTAAGTTTGATGAGAAGTCAGATGAAGGAATATTTCTGGGATATTCTACCACGAGCAAAGCATACAAAGTCTACAACAAAAATTCTCGATGTGTTGAAGAATCAATGAATGTCAAGTTTGATGAAAATATTCAGACTCAGAATGATCAATCTGAATATGTTCAAGTTTCGTCTCTTCATCAAGGTTCAGAACCAGAAGAAAATTCAGAAGAGAATCATGCTTTTGAAGAAGTTCAGAATCAAGAAACAAGCCAACAAATTGCAGAAGAAACAGAGGTGACACCGTCTGATTCTAATGATCCAAATGATGCTCAAGACGGGAAATTCAACAGAAACTGGAAACATAAATCTAGTCACCCCAAGGAACTAATAATGGGGAGCTTAGATGAAGGAATTAGAACCAGATCGAAATTCAAGGAAGCAATGAGCAATATAGCATTAGTCTCTGAAATCGAACCTAAAGGGATTGAAGAAGCTCTTACTGATGAAAATTGGATAAATGCCATGCAAGAAGAACTTCATCAATTCAAGATCAATAATGTTTGGGAGTTCGTTTCAAGACCCAAAAATCGTCCTGTAATAGGAACAAAATGGGTGTTCAGAAACAAGATGGACGACAAAGGAAAGGTGGTTAGAAACAAAGCAAGACTTGTGGCAAAGGGATATTCTCAAGAAGAAGGAATAGATTACGATGAAACATATGCACCAGTTGCCAGGTTAGAGGCCATAAGGCTACTTCTTGCTTATGCTTGTTACAATAACTTTAAACTGTTTCAGATGGATGTGAAAAGCGCATTCCTAAACGGTTTCATTAAAGAAGAAGTTTATGTCGAGCAACCTCCTGGCTTCGAGGAACCAAGAAGAAAGGATCTCGTATATTCCCTGAAGAAAGCCTTATATGGATTAAAGCAAGCACCTCGTGCTTGGTACGAATGGTTAAACAGTTTTCTATCTGAACAGAAGTTCACTAAAGGTAATGTTGACACTACTCTATTTATTCAGAAGCAGGGTAAGGATATTCTTATTGTTCAGATTTATGTCGATGATATTATTTTTGGCTCTTCTAATGAATATCGATGCAAGAACTTCTCTAAAGCAATGCAGGATGAATTCGAAATGAGCATGATGGGAGAATTAAGATTCTTTCTTGGACTTCAGATTCAACAAACCAAGAAAGGAATATTCATTCATCAAGAGAAATATGCTCTTGAAATTATCAAGAAATTCGGCTTAGAAAATTGCAAGAAGACGGAAACACCAATGTCTCATTCGTCTAAGCTTGATAAAGATGAACAAGGAAAAGATGTTGATCAGAAGCTTTATCGCAGTATGATTGGATCGCTTCTATATCTCACTACATCAAGGCCAGATATTCTTTATAGCGTCTACCTATGTGCAAGATTTCAGTCATGTCCAAAAGAATCGCATCTTACAGTAATCAAAAGAATTATCAAATATATTGGAACATATCCAGCTTATGGTATTTGGTACTCAAAGGATTCTGATTTCATTCTGAAGGGATATTCAGATGCAGATCTCGCCGGATGTAAAATTGACAGGAAAAGCACTTCAGGAACCTGTCAACTTATGGGAAATATGCTTATCTCCTGGTATTCCAAAAAGCAGAGCACAGTTGCTCTTAGTACAGCAGAAGCAGAATACGTCTCTCTTGGAAGTTGTTGTGCCCAGATTCTATGATTAAAACAACAGCTAAGAGATTATGGAGTTAAGGATTCAAATGTGGAGATCAGATGCGACAATACAAGCGCCATTAATCTAACCAAGAATCCTATTCTTCACTCAAGAGCGAAGCACATAGAGATCAAACATCACTTTATTCGTGATCATGTTCAGAATGAAAATGTTCACATTCAGTATGTTGATACAAAGAATCAACTCACAGATATATTTACTAAACCTCTTGAGAAAGAGTCCTTCAATTTATCCGAAATGAATTAGCTATTACTAATCGTTTTTCTTAAGATATATTGAGTACAGGTCAATTGACAGAGCTCAGAAGCAAAACTGCTCAGAAGCAGAACTCAGAAGCAGAGCTCAAAAATCAAACTGCTCAAAAGCAGAACTCAGAAGCAGAGCTCAGAAGCAAAACAGCTCAGAAGCATAGCTCAGAACCAAAACTGCTCAGAAGCAAATTTGCATAACCTTTGTTCAGAAGCATATTTTTAAGTACTTCAGAAGCAAGGTTAGTTCATCTTACACCTCTTTATATTTAGAAATTCTCGATAAGGCAAGAATCCAAGGTACGTTCTCTAAATCTTACGTTCTCAAATTTCTATACATATGCCCCTTTGATTGATTGGAATAATTCTGTTTCTTTGTATTGATCGTTGGATTTTATTTTAAATTGATTTTATTTCCTAAAATAACCGCTTTACGGTTTTTCAAAACCTTCATAAGGTTCTGAACCGGCACCTCCATCAAATATCGCAATTTTCTCTCAAACCCTAAAAACTGATTTCTCTCTCTCTGTTTACACTCCTTCTCGCTCACTCCAAATCTTTCTTTCTAAAAACTCCAACCTTCTCATCTATGGCTCTGAAATCATCATCTACCATGAAGAAAGCAGCAAAAGAAGGTGCTAGTCTGAGAAGAAAATCGTCAAGGCTGACGAAGGGCAGAAAAGCTCGTCTCTCCGAATCCATTGATATCTCTGGGTCTGATCATGAAGAAGAAAGATACATTGCTCAGAAGGAATCAGGTTTGTCTCAGTTTGAGTTCGATGAAAGAGTCGCCCTGGCTCTCTCTATAAAACCTTTGTATGATTCTTTCAAGAACACTGGCTCTAGTGACGAAAACGTCAAGTTGCTGCTGAATATTCACAAGTTTGCAAGCGAGAAAGACTTTCTTGCCATAGTAGAACTTCCTCTGCAAACTGTGACACCTATTGCCACTATTGTTCCTGAGAATGTATCTCGGAAGGGCAAGGAAAAGGTTGTAGAAACTGAAGTCTCTAAACCTAGAAAGTCTCCATCTAAGAGCATTGTTATCAGGAAGGTTGTAACTAAAGAAAGTGAAACCAAGGGAAGGCCTGATGACGACGATGATGTGCTGGTTAAAGAGTTTAAGAAAATCAGAGGGGTCATCAAGGACAAGAACTTTGAAAGCAAACTGTTCTCAAGTCAGTTGCACTCTGACAAATTCGAGATGTTGAAGCAAAGGGGAGTTATGCCCCACAGGGTATTCGATCTTAAGTATTTTGATAGGGTTGATATCCCTATTAGGAAGCATCTAGAGGAGATGAAGTTGAGGGACTTTGCAACTGCAAGGAGGCCAACTTTTCCTGATTTGGCAGCTTACTTTTATTCTAGCTTATGTGTCACCAATTTTGATTCCTTGTTTTATACGGTTGAAGGAGTGGTGTATCATCTGCATGTTAAGGAGCTGGCAAAATTAATGGGAGTTGAGGAAATGGATTTTATGCCAATTAATGTGCAACCTGATGATGCCTACAGTTCTCTGACTGGAAAAGAGAATTACTCTAGAGACTCCAAGGCACACATTGCTTACAATGACTTTCCCCTGAAGCACATTGTAATGCACAAGGTTGTCATTGAAAGCTTGAGACCCAAGGCTGCTTCAAAAACTGATATTTCGAAATATGAAGCCAAGCTGATGTGGAGTCTGTTGAATGGCTGCAAGATCTCTCTAGCACATACTGTTCTCCTCCACATGTACAGAACTATCCAAAAGACCAAAGGACAATTACCCTATGCAGGGTTGATCTATCGGATCATGTCCTTCCAAAATATCAAGATTCCTGGAAAGCTTCTTCAAGATGAAATTCAGTTAATGGTAGCTGGGGAGTCTATGATTCAGAAGATGGGTTTTAGACAGTCTGCTGATGGTTGGATCAACAAGAACAAAGAGGCTGTCCTGGTTGAGTTTGAGGAGCAGAATGTAGAAAGTGAGAGATCTGCAAAAAGAAGGAAGATAGAGGCCACAAAAGGAAAACAGACCACTGTTCAGAGTGAGTCTTCAGAAGAAGAGGAAGCAGAAAAAGAGGAAAGTGTATCATCAAGAGATGATGAGAGGACTCCTACTGTCCTATCAGCAGGAAACATCGAGTCAGAAGCTGAGGAGATTGCTGAAACATCAAATGAGCTGGAGGATCCTATGGACAAAGAAGAGGATCCCCATAAGACTCATGAGAGTGAAAATGTAGAAGCTGCTGAAACTACTGGTAAAAAAGCAGAAAAAGAAGCTCAGCTTGCTACAAGTACGTATGTGGAGATAATGGAAGAGCAACTAGATGACAGAACGACTATTGATGTTCTGGTTGCTCGATAACAAAAGAAGAGATCCTCATCACCACCTGAGGACATGGACGTTGATAAATCTGATGACTTTGTTGTCACAACTGTAGGATCAACAGAAGTCACTCCTGTTGTAACAGCTCAGATTCAGGGGGAGCAACCTATAGAATCTGCTGTTCAGACTGAAGTTGTTCAAAAGGACAAGGCTGATACTGAAAAGGAGGAGTCCAGCAGAAAAGAACAACATGAGGAATCAAATGTTGTTCAGACTGAAGAGATTCTGACTGCTGTTCAGAAGGAGAAAGCTGATGTCGAATCTGCTGCTCAGAAGAAAAAAGCTGTTAAGGAAAGTGCTGTTCAAAAGGAACAACTTCCAGTGGAAATACCTGAAGAGCAACCCACAGAAATTGAATCAACTACGGCTGAACCTGTTATAATCATTCCAGATTCAACACCTGATCAGATTCAGGGGGAGATAAACTCGCAGAGAATTCTGGATTCAGCTTCAAAGGGTAAAGCTCAGATGGTGGAAGAACAAAACCAACAGACTTCTGCAGGGACACTGAATGCTTCGCAAAGTCTTGTTCAGACGGAAGTTGAAAAACTTCGGGTAGAAGTTATGTAGAGGATGGACAGGATGGAAATGAACATTGAAAAGAAGTTGCACAGATTTGAGGAAATACTTCATAAATACTGTCGCCTTTTCTGCTCTGAGATGGCCAGCATTGGTACTTACACTTTGATCAGAGATGAAAGGATCCGTAAAGAAGTTCCAGAGATGCAGGAACTCAAAGAATTTGCTACCTACATTGCTGATATGGGCAAATCTGCTGAAGCTGCTCAGAAAGATGATGAAGAGCATGTTGATGTTCCCTCCTCCTCTTCAAAACAAAACCCACCTCCGTCATCTTGAAATTGTTTTTCAAATTGTCCGTATTTGTTTTTATCTCTGTCGGATGTTCTTTTTATGTGCATTTTGAATGTTACGCTATTCTTACAATATATGGTTGAATCTCCGTTCATGTATGTGTAAATTGCCATTTTATCTTGCTGATGACAAAAAGGGGGAGAGAATACCTCATCATATTGCAGGATGCATACACGCGAATTATACCTATGCGCTCAAACGAATTCAACGTCGTATACAACATATGGTGATATCCTTCTATCACTCAGAATGCATATCTTATATATTCAGATGCACACTCTTTTGAAAAGATTCAATTGAATTATATTCATATTTTATTGAAATCTTTTCCGAGCTTAACTTTCATACAATCTTTTTATATATACCAACTTTTATTAAGGAATGTTTTGTCATCATCAAAAAGGGGGAGATTGTTGAGAAAACCTTCCCTCTGAATATTTTGATTCTGACAAAACTATCCTTTTTGTAAGAGAATCTGGTTAATACAAATAATTTATTATTGCAGGCATGAGCATGTGAACAAAAGCCTATAATGTTCCATGACTGGCGTTCAGACTCAAGGAGTAGTCGTCGCACACTTGCTTCTGAGATAGTCGAAGTCCTACATTCAGATGGAGAATCGTGGTACCTCAGTTGACTTCAGAAGGAAGTCAGTGCTGCCTCTGAAGACTTCAGAAGGGGGTCTATGTTGCATCTGAAGCCTTCAGAAGGAGGTCTATGCTGCATGTGAAGACTCATCTCTAGAAAATTTATGTGACACGTCAGCAAGGATCTTACAGAAGCTCAGAGTCATTGTTTCAATCTGTTCAGATTCAGAGAGTCTCTCTAGCTCAGAAGACTGCTTCTGAACAACGTTCAGATTCTGCAATATCTCGCTACTAGATTCTGAAAACCCACGTTTGGCAGGTTTCCGATCTGACCGCGCCTTGTTATGGAAGTTTGTAAGATTTGATTGACAGGATTATTTTCCAATCAAATCAGGAGAATATCCGCGATTGGATATTACCTTCCGTGGACAAGATATCTTAGAGATTTGGATGAACTCTATTTATGGAAACTGAAGATTTAGTTGTATGGGCGACTGAATCTGAAGGGTTCAGATTCACTTTCAACGGCCACTGGATCTTTCCATATACAGTCTCCGTCAATCAAGATTGATGACGTCCAATCAGAGATTGAGGAGCGATCCTTTGAAGGGCCTTGGTAACGGCTAGTTCAAGGCTGAAGGAGTATAAAGAAGATCAATAGTGACTGTTTCGAAGGGGATATCACGAACTTATAATTCCAAAGTGCTGAGTTGTTCAAAAACATATTATCTTGTTCTTGTGAGCTTAAAATTCATTGTCTTGAGAGGTTCATTTGTAAGAGCGATTGGAGTGACAACGCCTGTAACGTTTCAACGACTCATAGTGGAATCCGGCCGATCGGCTGTCATCGTGGGAGAGTGGACGTAGGCTTGCTAAAGCCGAACCACTATAATCATCGCGTGCAATTTCTCTTTCCCTAAACTTATCTTGCTGTGTTTAGTTTATCTGCACGTTCTCTTACTGATCATATTCAGTTTATGTTCTGAATCCTTTATAAATTTCCTTATTAAATCTTGAAAAGAGTTCGAAATCACCTATTCACCCCCCTCTAGGTGATATTGCTAGATCCAACAGATTTCACTGGGGGAATGGTCATTTGAGGATGGATGGCTATGTATTGAGTTCAAGAGAAGTAATTAGGTTGCGTAAGAATGAGCAAAACTTGTCATCTGCTTTGAGTGTTCTTCTTTGCTTTATTTTTGTTGATAGTAGTCTGATGTCAATATGTGTGGTGCTACAATTTGTGATTAGTGATAAGAGGAAGTGTACAAATGTGATAGCAGTATGTGAATACTCATAGTGTGATATATTGAAAAGGCGGTACTTATTGATTGTAACTTGTTTCGAAGATTACTAGTGGATTCCAGCCTTGTGGTGGCTATTAGTATTGAAAGTGAACGTAAGCTTGTAGATAAAGCCGAATCACTATATATCTGCTTGCAATATCTTCTATCTCTTTACTTTTAGCATTACATGTATATTATCATGACCATTTGTCAATTAGCAGCACTCGCACTTAATTTCTACAATCTATTTCTATCACTATTTGGAGTTACTTGTTATATTTCGAAAAAGTCTTTCATAGTAAATTATTCACCCCCTCTAGATATTGTTAGCCCCCACAATCTGAACATGTAGAATATTGCATCCGTATTTTTTAGGGAATAAGATGTTTATATAACCTAGGTCTAGGGCTCTCTTGTAAGGACAACAAATCTCTCACTTTCCTGTTTTAGTTTTAGATCAAGTAAATGTTCAATTTCCTCGGGCGAGGAATTTAGGATATTTCTCTCTTATACTCCCATATGATTAAAATTGGCAAAGAATACGCTTTATTGCTTTCCAAATTTGATTAAACACTTTCTTGGTTAAGAAAAACCCATGTGGGATTTCGGCCACAACAAGGGGAATTACGGCTTACCCAAACTTTATAGGGGCCTAGTCCATGTGGGCTTAGTCTTGGAAATTCGAATGAGATCAAAGCCTCTCTCTTCAAATCCATGGAGCACTTTGGGCTAATTCCAAGACAAATTATGATCGAACCGATTCAAATGCAACTTGTGTGAACATATTGTTATTAAATGAAAATGTTCCTAGTACCTATAATGCTAATGTTTGCTATGTCAGGGACATTTTTGTTTAGGGGTTGTGTTCGATTCCTATTTTTTTAAATATAAAATATGACTAAAAATGATAGTCAAAATTTAGGTATCAACAATCTCCTCTCTCTCTCTCTCTCTCTCTCTCTCTCTCTCTCTCTCTAGCTCTGCTTCTCGCTTTCTATCCCTTTCGCTCTCCTGTGAACCGAACACCACTGTCGAGTTAATCTTGAATGATAGAGGTTGATGTAGAATTAAGGTCCCCCCTAGCCACCTGGTCACTTCCTCCGTATCGAGAGGCTCAACATCCATTGTGATGTCGAACCTCTGGATCTGGTGGTGGCGACTCCTCCATGGTCTCAAAAAGGACCACCGCAGCAAAGTACCAAATAGAGAGAGGACAAGAGTATAGATAAAAAGATGGAGAGAAGATAGAGTAGAAGAGATAGCGACCGACGGTGGTGTGGTCTGTAATTGTGGCGATGGTGACCTATGAAGCACCTACACTCTTCGGCTCCATGTCGTGTCCGACACTCTTCGACACTCTTTGACATGTGACTGACACGTGGTCAGCGCTCCAGACACGCCAGCGACATGCGAGTCCAGCATCCCGACATGCCATTTCAACATGTACGGGATCAATTTTAAGAATTTTCATTAAATTAGGAGTCAAAATGTAAATTATCAAAAAAAAATATACTTAAGTTATATACCCAGCCACTCCAAAACTAATATATCCAGCCAGCCCAAAAAAAATCTAATCGTCAATCCCTCATAAAAGAAGAAGAAACTCACCGCTGATATAAAATTATGGATTTAATATATAACGTAATCAACGTGTTAGATTTTTTTTTATTATAAAAATGACGTGTCAATGTATCGTGTCGTGTTGCTTGTCAATGTTGGTGCTACTTAGATGGTGACAACAGAGGGAGAAGCGTCAGTTTGGACACCAAAAGATACTACTGAAAAGCTAAGGCCCAATACCCAAAAAAACCTATAACTTTAGGATTTGTGATAATTATATCCAAAACTTTTTTTTGTTTCATAAAAACCTCAAACTTTTACTTTTGTCCCAATTTTATCGGTATAGTACCAAAAAAATCCTCAACTTAACATATGCCCCAATTATATCCAAAGCTTTTTTTTGTCTCATAAAAAACCTTCAAATTTTACTTTTGTCTCAATTGTACCACTGTTAACCTTCCATCCATAATCACCATTAGTTAATCCCACGCGGCATTTGCACGTCGTTAATGAATTACACTTCAGCAAAGATGATATGAAAAAACCACCGAACTTCAATTCTGTTGTTTGCTTTCCCTATTGGCGGGAGATACAGAGTCACTCAAGAAGGCGTGTTTCGTATTCTCTTCGGCACTCAATAGCCCAAAGAACGGTTAGACATGAAGATATTTGGAAGAACGATCTAAAATTTTGTCGTCCCTGAAACCTACTGTTTCTAAATTTCGAAAATTCATTATTAAGTTCGGCGACAAAATTCGAGCCACATAGGATTAACTAACGATGATTATGGATGGAAAGTTGACGGTGGTAGAATTGGGATAAAAGTAAAAGTTTGAGATTTTTTATGGGACAAAAAAAATTCGATATAATTGGGACAGATGCTAAAGTTGATGATTTTTTTTTGGTATTAAACCGGTAGAATAGGGACAAAAGTAAAAGCTGAGGGTTTTTTATGAGATAATTTTTTTTTGTGGATATAATTATCACAACTGCTAAAGTTGGAGGTTTTTTTTTGGGTATTAAGTAGAAAAGCTAATTAATTAAAACTCAACCAACTCTTTGTTTGAATAATAAGGACATGCAAAACTGAAAAACTAAGATAATTATCTCAACCACTCATCACACAAGTCTAATTGTTAATACGATTTTATGACCGATGGATAATTACATCATAGAGTCAAATCTCATTCATGATTTGATTGATAGCTTTGATTGGAACAACCATTGATTATTTGAGACCTTCAACCAACCCTGTTTCCTCAAGGGAAAAAAGTAGTCAGACTTTGTAGTTGTTTAATTAATGCAATGCCAGGTGCATCAATTGTTTGCTCATCAAAATCCCATCACCGTCTCATCAATTGAAAAGCCAACTACCTGACAGAATAAATGATGACAAATGTGCACAAATTAGGAGTCAGTTCGTTTCGCTAAAAATAATTAGTTTAAAAAATAATATTTTAAAATATTTAGCAAAATTAGTTAACGAAAAATATTTTTATTAATAATAATAATTCATATCTAACTAATTTCTTAGGTGATGAAAAAATATTTTATTTATTTATTTTTGTAAGCGATATAAGTGATTATTTTTCGAAAAATATTTTTTAAGTCACCCATTCTTCGTGAAACGAACGTACAGTAATTGACATTGAATTTGGAGTTCCAACATCTTGAAAATGCAATCATGGCGTCATTTACCCAAAAGGAAGAAAAATTGTAATCAACAACAAAGGCTAGAAAAAAAAAAGGAGTAATACCCTAACCGTACAAATGATAGATGCGAACATGAATGCGCAAATGCAATTGCTTTTCTCTTCCTTCCATTGGCTAAGAAAGAAAAAGGGGAACCAAAGGAAAGCAATCCCCAGTTCTGCAAGCTGAAAGTAAAGAAAGAAAGTTGGGCAAAGGAAGAAAAGTTACTAAAGTATTTCCGAATTGAAAAGCTGTAAATGTATTTGGTAATCAATTAGGCTCCCAATTACTTCTTTCAACAATAGTGTAATACCTCTGGTCCCAAATAGGATGAAAGAGGGCTTTTGAAGTTATTCACAAGTAAAGAGCCACTCAAATGGTTACAACCTTGAGCGGTCACATTTGAGTACTTCCTTTGGTCCACGTGATCAGAATAGGATACTACGTGTTGGACATGCTTACTTATCAACTATCAAGTCTCAATGTCGACCTAGATTTGAGTGCCAACCGTATCGCATCGACTCAAACCTGTTATCAAGCATGATGTCCAACCGAACATATGTTTGTTTCCTCTTTTAATACTGCCATATCAGACAACCTATCTATTGTATCTTTAACAGATGATGATCGACTGATATAAATGCAAAACATAGAAATCGATAATAATTGATGCAGAAAAGGGGCCCGCAGAGATTTGTACCTGATGAAGTATCACATATGATTTGTCTACGAGATTTGAATGGATTTCATATAGATAGAATCTCTATCACTGTTTTAAAATGATATTAGACCTGAGGATTTGTAATATGATTGTCCGTGTGTGGTTCTCCATACGATTAGTACGTAAGGAGTGGACCTAATAAAAATCAAACAACCAATGTCTAAATAGTTTCCTTACTTAGGCGAGTTAGGCATCCCGACATGCCATTTCAACACGCACGGGCTCAATTTTAAGAATTTTCATTAAATTTGGAGTGAAAATGTAAATTTATCAAAAATAAATATACTTAAGTTATATACCCAGCCACCCCAAAATTAATATATCCAGTCAGCCCAAAAAAATCTAATCGTGAATCCCTCACAGAAGAAGAAGAAGAAACTCACAGATGATATTCTTATATATTTATCATGTATATATAAAATTATGAATTTAATATATAACGTAATCAACGTGTTGAAATTTTTATTTTTATTTAAAAATGACGTGTCAACGTATTGTGTCGTGTCAAGATTCGATATTGGTGCTACTTAGATGATGACAATAGAGGGAGAAGCCTCAATTTGGATCACCAAAAGATACTACTAAGAAGCTAATTAATTGAAACTCAACCAACTCTTTGTTTGAATAATGAGGACATGCAAAACTGAAAAACTAAGGTAATTATCAGAACCACTCATCAGACAAGTCTAGTTGTTAATATGATTTTATGACCGATGGATAATTACATCATAGAGTCACATCTCCTTTATGATTTGATTGATATCTTTGATTGGAACAACCATTGATTATTTGAGACCTTCAACCAACCCTGTTTCCTCAAGGGTAAAAAGTAGCCAGACTGACTAGTTGTTTAATTAATGCAATGCCATGTGCTGAGTTTGCTAATCAAAATCCCATCACCGTCTCACCGTCTCATCAATTGAAAAGCCAACTACCTGACATAATAAATGATGACAAATGTGAACAAATTAGGAGTGTATTCGTTTCGCTAAAAATAATTGATTTGAAAAATAAGATTTAAAAATATTTAGCAAAATTAGTTAACAAAAAATATTTTTATCAATAATAATAATTCATATCTAACTAATTTCTTAGGTGATGAAAAAATATTTTATTTATTTATTTTTGTAAGTGATATAAGTAATTATTTTTTGGAAAATATTTTTTAAGTCACCCATTTTTTGTGAAACGAACCTACACTAATTGACATTGAATTTGGAGTTCCATCATCTTGAAAATGCAATCATGGCGTCATTTACCCAAAAGGAAGAAAATTTGTAATCAACAACAAAGGCTAGAAAAAAAAAAAAAGGAATAATACCCTGACCGTACAAATGATAGATGCGAACATGAATGCGCAAATGCAATTGCTTTTCTCTTCCTTCCATTGGCTAAGAAAGAAAAAGGGGAACCAAAGGAAAGCAATCCCCAGTTCTGCAAGCTGAAAGTAAAGAAAGAAAGTAGGGCAAAGGAAGAAAAGTTACTAAAGTATTTCCGAATTGAAAAGCTGTAAATGTATTTGGTAATCAATTAGGCTCCCAATTACTTCTTTCAACAATAGTGTAATACCTCTGGTCCCAGGCTTTTGAAGTTATTCACAAGTAAAGAGCCACTCAAATGATTACCACCTTGAGCGGTCACATTTGAGTACTTCCT
This sequence comes from Lenwebbia sp. NSW1173648, assembly GCA_029784005.1. Taxonomy (NCBI): domain Eukaryota; kingdom Viridiplantae; phylum Streptophyta; class Magnoliopsida; order Myrtales; family Myrtaceae; genus Lenwebbia; species Lenwebbia sp. NSW1173648. The sequence continues at coordinate 36,292,687 of JARCGZ010000001.1, forward strand.
TTGGTCCATGTGATCAGAATAGGATACTACGTGTGTGACATGCTTACTTATCAACTATCAAGTCTCAATATCAACCTAGATTTGAGTGCCAACCGTATCGTATCGCAGGAGGAATGGACTCAAACCTATTATCAAGAATGATGTCCAACCGAACATATGTTTGTTTTCTCTTCTAATGCTGTCGCATCAGACACGACCTAACTATAGTATTTTTAACTAGATGATGATCGGCTGATATAAATGTAAAACATAGAAATTGATAATAATTGATACAAAAAGGGGCCCGAAGACATTTGTACATGATGAAGTATCACACATGATCTGTCTACGAGATTTGAATGGATCTTATATAGATGTAATCTCTATCGTCAATTAAGGCAGAAAGACACGCGCTCACTTTGGTGCTAACTTTTCTTCTGGATCACTTAAGTACCAATTTTTTTGAGAAATAATTATTTGAGTGCCAACTCTGATTAGCTTTGTCTGAAATTTGATGTGGCATCTATGTGGCTTGCAGACGGATCCCAGTTAGCAATAAGAAAAAGCTAAAAGTTAAAAAAACTAAAAAAAACTAAAAACTAAGCTAAAAACATAAAAAAATTAAAAAAAAAAGCAAAAAGAAGGTTGCAACTTCCAGGGCTTGCACAACCCTCACCGCCAATGCCCCCGTCACCTGCAATGGTTGGCGATGGGTGGGGGCTAGTCGGCGGGGGTCGCCATGCCCCGGCCAGTGGCCGACGATCCCCGCAGACCGCTGGCGAGGGCCAACAGATCTGGGCGACTCCAAGAGCCGGCCATGTGCAGGCGATCAAAGGATAGCCACAGCCACCCATAGTCATCAAAAATCTTATGCAAGAATTTGTGATTCGTTTATTGCTTGGAAATTTTTACCAAATGCGTGCGTGATTCGTTTGTTGCTTGGTAAAAAGAAGGCTGTGCAAGCCATGGCTGCTCACCTTCTTTTTGTTTTTTTTTTTTGTTTTTTTGTTTTTAACTTTTTTATGTTTAGGACTGAATTTTTTTTTAAAAATTTCCAAGTGGATTAATTTTTTTTTATAAATAAATTGCCACTTGGACTGATTTTTTTAAGAAGCCATGTGGACTTATTTCTTAATTATAAACGGCGTCGAACTAAATTGTTTTAAAAATAAATGCCACGTATATTTTTTGGTCGGAATCTCTTGCCGTTGGCATTTAAGTGATCATTTTCTCTCCGATTTGGCACTTAAGCGAGCCGGCGAAAATTTTTGGCACCAAAGTGAGCGCCGTACACAAATATTATCACTTGAGGTGTCCTTCATCTATTATTTTAATATGCTATTAGAGTTGAGGATTTGTAATATGAATTTATGTGGTTCTCAATACGATTAGCACGTAAGAAGGAGTGGACCTAATAAAAATCAAACAGACAATGTGTAAATAGTTTCATCACTTAATTAGAGAAAGGAACTTCTGCCTAGATCAAATGACGGATGAAGGAGCGTAACCGTGTAGTCAAAACTTTTCACCTTTTATTAGGCCGAAGCCTGCCTCGTTGACCCTAGGACAGGCAAGGAGTCCACACGCGAACTCGCAATCCGACCATGCCACAAAGGCCACCAATCACAATTGGCCACCAGGCGTGACCCTCTAGTTAGCCCAGCTCTCCTTTACTTGGGCACACGTTGTTGCTCTAACCCAACAAGGCATATGGAGCGATGAAGGTAGAAATTGAAGACAATAAAGATGCCGATTGAGGAATGTTGAAAAACATCATTGGTATTTTCATGATCACCAAACTATCTTTAGTACGAATGATTACCATAACGAATGTAGATAGTGAAACTAGTTATCAGTATCAATGATCCTAGACATTCGTAAAGGCGAGATGCTAATGTCTAGCCACTTGGTGAACATGTACCAATGAGAGTGATGCCTCGTGGTTGCTTGGAAGTACCAATAATGATAGTGTTCTGGAATCCTTTTAATGCCGATGAAGATGGAAAAGCTCATTGATCTTACATCACATGTCAAACAGTTGGTATCTTCACTGAAGATGGTTAGCCATGTCACTCACAATTTGCACCAGTGGCAATGTGCATTAGAATGGGTAAGTGATGCACATGGTCCGATGATAGTGAGATATGCACCGGGAGAAACTGTTGATGGTACAGAAAATAGTCGTTGAAGCTCTGGATTCCATAGTAGACAAAACATGTTAGCTATACGAAAAGTAGCTGACAATTTTCTTAAGATAGGACATCTAAGGTAGTAGCCATTTTGGGAGACCTGCTCTAACCTATGAAGTGACTACAGGAGCAATCCCGATACTGGCATAAAACCCCCCCAATAACTCTCCAACGGCTAGCTGAACGTTTCTGAAGGTCTCCGACGGACACATTGAAGACTTATGTAAATAAAGGACCAGTGGTTCTGAGAAGAGAAGTTAGTCACGTGAAATATTGTCATTGTCTTAAAGCTTGAAATTGTCATTGATCTTGTTATGAATCTCTCTCTGTATTTGGTCTAGCACTGTAATAGCCAAGTGTCGAGTGTATAAGAGTAAGTGCAGTGTTCTTGTATCCCGATAGTGTGGTCTATCAAGTGAAGGGAACTACACTAGCCAATTGCGAATTGTATTGCTACTTACTAGTGGAATCCGTCCACTATTAAGGCCGTTAGTCTGAGAGTGGACGTAGGCTTTGTTCTATGGATGAACCACTATAATTCGCTGTGTGGTTTGCTTATCTTACTCTGATTTACTTACCAACATCACACACGTTGATCTGTTTGCAATACCATCTTGAGTGCCGATTGTTTGGTATTCCACAAAATTTGTAAACCATCGACACTCAACCTATTCATCCCTCATTCTAAGTTGTATTGTTAGCCCCAACAAGGAGTCGTAATGGTTTGTTGAGAGGGTCAACGTGCGATTGTAGAGAACAATCATGGAGCCTAAAATCGCAGAAATACAGTTGAGTCTAGTGATAGTTGACGAGTTACAACTGGTTAGAATAAGATGAACGTTCAATTATAGGATAGGATCATGGAGCCGAAAATCATGGATATGCGATTGTAACTTCTAATTTAAATATTAAATGCTTAAGTGCGGTTACCTTTTGTAACGGGCTATTTAAGCCCTGTTGAGTCGTTCTAGAGGAACCCTCGATCATCAGCACAAACAATGTTTCTTTCAATTTATCAAACTTACTTTCCAGTTCCTGCATTTACTTTCTTTTAGAGTAATCAGTTCTAGCTCTTGTTCTTGGTTATGCGTGATACTTCCTGTCCGAATTGCCATGGAACCCGATTCAATTTTCGGTGAAAGGGGGTTTGTCGTGTGGAGCCATTCCCGGCAAAACAAGCAGGAAGAGTAAACCAATAAATTTCAGATGAACGCTTCGAATCTGTAAGCCCTGATTATGAACAGGGTACACTAAAGTATAAATGCATTGCCGGAACGTCAAAATTTTACTTTGTACTGTGAAGTTGATTTTTCCCAATTCCTTCCCTCTTTTCTTTATTTCATGTCAAATGTCGCCACAAAACTGCAAAAAGTAGCACACCAAATTTGAACATGCCTGCTTGTATTTCGTGGAAGTTCATTGGCATATGTCAGCTGTCTTGAGTCGATCGGTATTTGACTTTTCCGTTGCTGCAAAATTTAGCATGCAGCACAGGTTGTATAAGAGATCATCTGTCTTAAGTTCCATTAGGAGAGTATATATACACCCTTTCTGCTATATGCTTGGCTATGGTAGGGAGCATCAAATGTCATCATAAGATTTTAGAAATCTGATTTTGTCAAATATTTTGATGTGAATGAAATGGGTCTTTTAGTTGGGTTGGATTGCTAATGAAATGTATCCGAGGACTGGAGATTGTCCAACAGGCTGTGGAGTTGCCACAGAGCATACTTTATCAAACTGATGGATGTCAACATTTTAAGGGAAGCTTGTATGCAAGAGCAACAGCTAAACGCCGATTATGATGTTAGGATTAGGCGCACAACCCCAACGAAATATAGCGTAAAAGCGAGAAAAAGAAATCGAGACACAAGGTTTATCCCGGTTCATCCTTCAAGTAAGACTACATTTAGCATATGATTTCACTATAATTAACACATCGCACTTCTATATTACATCACTCAATCAAAAGCGAAAGAGATAATATAGAGCGAGACCCCGTGCTTTCTTGTCGCTGAAGAGTATGAACCACACCCCCAACAAATTATTCCTTTACTCAGTAGTGATCTTGGTCCATTATTCTCTTTTCAAAGATCAAGTATTCAAAGATTAAGTATCCATAAATCTCATAAGTTCATTAAGTACATATTTCTCAGGCATTTCTCCTAGTACAGTTCACAGAAGATATTTGGACTTAATGTGTGGGAGATCTTTTACATAAGCAACTGCAATAATACATGCACCATTTAAACTAACACAAACCAGTCCTGTAGTAATATTTGTTTAACACGCGGATATACAGAGTCTATAGGTTGAATAGATCGTGTCACTGCAATATTCCTACATGACTCGGGATTTTCTTATTGTCATCTAAATATTTTGAGAGTACAAGCTTGAGAAAGACTGATTCCAACCAGAAATTTCTACCCTAAAGCTTCACTTGTCTATCAGAAATCCAGCTGAAGGGAATTGTGAGTGCTTCCTTGGCCCTTTCCCGAGCTCTCTCGTCCAGCCTTCTAATTTTCGGTATCAAACCACAGACGTAATCCTGGGCTCTTCTTCCCTCCGCCGAAAGTCTGGTCAGATCCTCCACCTTCCACCTTCCCACCAGAAACTCGAGAACATCTGCATAGTCCTTTGCTGTGTAAATGCCGAGCCTCTGCACAACGGCCGAGTAATGGGAGAAGATGTTGTCGTCACAACCATCATACATCAGATGAGCCGGCACGGTGATCCTCTTTCTCATCATGTCGGCAAGTGCCAAGACAGCGGCATCTGGATCGACCTCAAAGAGCTTCTCCATGATTTTTGTATAGGCTGCTTCGTGGCGCTTCTCATCTGATGCAATTGTCCCACAGATTTGAGCCAATTTCACGTCCCCATGTGCCTTGGCCAGCCTGCCGGTATTTCCGTGAGCAATAGATGTCATTCTTTCTTGAAATGAAGTGTATATGAAGAGGAGATAGGGACTGTTTTCTGTTCGAGGATCCTAGGAAAAGGAAAAAAAATATGGAAAGGTAATTAGCTCCAAGAAGTACAGAGTTGCCTCATATTTTAGTGGCATCTTTCTCAACTGATTCTTGTGGGATGACTCTTGAAGATAAAAGTCATGTGCACAAATCACTGTTCAATTGCAGAGGCATGACATAAATTGGAAGATGATAATCAACAATTTACGAGATGCGATGGACATATATGTCAACCAAAATGATTCCAGTGCATTCAGTGTAGACCTGCCAAACGGGTGGGCTTGGTTTTGGGCAAAAATTCTCAAACCCATATCGACCAATTTAATCTGTTTTGACACATTTCCATATAATATAAATCCAGCGACCCATACCCGATCCGACACATATTGATAAAGCACTTTCATAATTAATCCAATTTTAATTTTTTTTTCTCTCTTATCTAAGGAAATCGCCGGATTTCCTCCTTTCTCCATTGGCGGCGACCAATGACTGCCAACCAGCTGACCACTAGCGACCTGCAATCAATCGGCGCCAGTCGATGCCCGGTGACCAGCGACGATTGACGACTGGCTTGCAATCGGCGATTGGTGACCGACCATCCACCTGCGATGACCAGCGACCCTCGCTGGATTTCGTAGAAGAAAAAAGAAAAATAAACAAGAAAAGAAAATAAAAAAATTATAGAACATCAGAAAGTAAAAAAACAAAAAAACTTGTTTTGATTCTCTTAAGATTTAAAACCTACTTATGACCCATTAAATTGTTAAATAACCCATTTATGACCCACTAATGTTGATCCGAGATTTGGTGATCGCCTGCTGCTTGTGCTTCGATGCTACAACAGATCCGTCTTTGTGGACTAGGCGAGTCTCTACAAGGTGTACCAAGTTGATTCCTTTTTCAGATTTACTTATTGTAGTTGCTTTGTCGGATTTACATTTTTATATTGAAGTTATCTACCACTCTTTTCATGTGAAATGAAGATTTTCGTTTCGGCAAAAAAAAAAATGTGTTTTTAAAACTAAATGCAACCATGTATGACCCACACAATTAAATATGAGTTTTTTTTGTGGTCGAACATTAAATATGAGTTAAAATGCGGGTTTTAAACCTATTTTGCCACGTCTAATGCAGTGTCTCTTCCGGCTCCTAAGGATTTGCATGCATATGAGTATTGAGTTTGTACTGACGGACTTTAATGTTAGTTGGTCGTAGTAGTGCTCGGACCTTACCATCCCTGCCCCGATCAGATATTGAATGGTTTTCTCAATTCGCTTCATGTCCACTCGTCCAGACAGGTACAAATACTTGTTCAGGAGGTCACCATGTCTGTTCTCCTCTGCTGTCCATGCCCTTGTCCAAATGGCCCAAGGTGTTAGGCTCGAAGCTGTCTCGTCTCTAGTTCCGTCCAATGTATTGAGAACTGTCTGATAAGTAGGAAGGGCTTCTTCTGTTATCATGCTTCCAACCAAAGCAACAAAGTAGTCATCAGGGATTTCCCTAGCCCGCTCCCTAAGTTCCCTAACGTGTTCTTCAAACCCATCTGATGTGGCATCCGGCAGAAAGTCCTGTGGTTGCCAGCAATTCTCGACCGGTTTCAAGTGAACCAAGACATTCTTCTCGGCCCAACCCTCCAGGGACTTGAATATTTCGATCTTTTCGGGCGGCATGGAGTGGGTTACCTGAACATGTGCTTCCTGGCGAGGAATGGAAGGCTTCTTGACGTTCTCAACTTCCCTGCATCGAACGCATATTTTCTTATGGTTTGTTACAAGCCTGAAAAAAAGTTGGATGTTGGATCTAGTTAAATGTGGAATCGTGAATCTGTTTATACAGAAGTTCCTTGACCATTGGTAAGCTTGTCTCTTGCCTGCAGGTTTTTTCATTCCTAGACCAAACAAGGAACCGGTAAATACTTCTGCTACCAAAAAAGGTTGTGATAAGAGATGCTCAATTTTCTCGTGCTCCTGCTACTGTAAAGCGATCCTCAAGGATAGAAATAATTTACGCATTCAACAGGAAAGCTAGATCAAACACTTTCGTTAGTTCCAAAAGGAGTGAAATGGAAGAAGGGGAGTGTCAAAAACTCACTTGGTGGCGCCGAGACTGGAGGACATGGACTTGGGAGATCCATGGCTGCGATCGGCGATTGGAGGCAACTTAAAGGAAAGTGACTTCATGGGTTGGTAAGTGAGAAATGGACTGAGTTGGAGTGCCATTTATGTTTTGCGATGATATGCGTGGCTTTTTGCTTGGCTTGGTTTTTCTCTTTGAGAACGAGACTGCAAAAGACGATTTTGAGCGAACTTTCAGGGGTCCTATATATAGGGGAATGTAATGGACGTGCAGCTAGAGATTTGTTTTTGAGAGTAATCTCCAAGAGTTCGATGTTAGAGTTTTTCTAATGTGGGCTTATATTAATTGCGATTGTAATATATCGTTCTACGGAATTAATTTACCGTTTACAGGATGATCTAATAAGGTAAGATATAAGAATTCTTCACCAGTCTAATATAGACCTGGCATTGTGTGGGCCGAATTGAGGCCAACCCATGATGAGAGGGGCCTGGCGAGAAACTCTATAAATAGTCAAGTCCCTCCTCTAACCCTAGAACTCATAAAACCAAACATAAAGGAGCGCATACAGATATCGCATAGTTGAGGGGCTGTCTCATTGAGCCATGTATACAGAGGGCGATAAAGAAGAAGATATTGAGTTTTGGATCGCTGCTATTCCGCATCAAGAATGATGGATTCCAAATCAAATGCACAAATTCCTTTAAACATTATTGTGTTTCTAGATTCTAGCTATGTTGATCCTGGGATTGCCGTAATAAGGTTTTTAGCGGCTTACATATGGTATCAGAGCTTCCATAGTCTAGATTTGGAACTTTCAGTTTTTGCCCGTTTTCGAAATTTTTATCGGATGAAATTTATTTTTGATTACATATTCGAGTTGTGCTCGTTGATACGAGCATTTTGGTGAGTCGCGTGCTTGGGAGCGGCCACCGCCTTAGGCACATACGTGGCACGCGTGGACGAGGCAGTGGGAGAGGCGGCAGCGCCCCTCACGAGCGCGCCTGTATGCCGCCATGCGTCACCACCTTGACACGTGGCAAGGCGACATCACCTGTCGCCGCCTCACGAGGAGCCGCCATGTGTCAAGATGACGTCATTGATCCGGGTTTGACCCGACCCGACCCATGTTGACGGGGTTGACCTGGGTCAGTGGACCAACCCAACCCGACCTAGTTTGACCGGATGACTCGGATCCGTTGACCGACTCGACCCAGTTTTGACCAATTGACCCAAAATCGTTGACCGACCCGGCCCAGTTTGACCCGTTGAGACCCGATCAAGGGCAAGGCCGGCGAAGCCGCCCATACGTGCGGCGCGTGCGATTCACGCGCCTGACCTTCCGGAGGCGTGTACGAGCGCGTACGGCGTCCGTTTTGGACGGTCTTGGTACCTGCGTGCTAGTATGAAGATTCTGTACATGGTGGTATATTTATTTTACATGTTTGAGGTTTTTAAGGATAGAAAAATGTATAAAAACCCTATATATGTGTACTTTTTTGGGGTATTTTTGGCATTTTTCCCTGTATTTTTATATGGTTTTGGAGATGCAAATGCTAGCTCACATGTATATGACCACATACAGGATTTGTAGAGTGTTATTAATTGTTGGCATGCATAAGGTTCAACATGTATCAATGAATGGAGCAATGCTAATGGCATCGCCTGTAATTTTATTAGAAATTGCCCATGTAATAAAGTCTAAAATCACATGTATATGGTAAATGTGAGACATAAAGCCTATATCCTTGGTATGAGAGAGTTTCGAAGATTCAATTAGGTAGTGATCGCCAAAGTGGCATACTTGATTGGGTTTGAGAAATGTCGATCTTATATTGTGGTGGGATATCTCCTATTCTAATGCATGGTCATACTCCCAAAGGAGGTGATTGTGTATTGATTTATGGAGGGATACATGTACATCATATAGTTGAGGAGTGACTGATTCTAGTGTTCATACACTCAAAGGTGGTGATTCACAAAGATTGGAATGTATTCTCATGGTCACTGTCATGTGGAGAGTTTACAACTGCATGTCATATATTCTGTCCAAAGATTGATTATGTGACGATGTATGTAACTCTCAGGATGTGTACTTATAAGGTTTCAAGTTACACAATATTAGTTCATAGAGGGTCATAAACAACATATGTTTTGAAGAGTGACTAGTCCTAGTGGTTCATACACCAAAAGGTGGTGATTTATGAAGATTGGAATATATCCTCATGATCTCTGTCATGTATAAAGTGCATGTCATTTATTCTTCCAAAAAGTGATTATATGATGATGCATATAATCCTTAGAACGTGTACTTATAAGGTTCAAGTTACACAGTACTCATATGATGTTAATTATATACAATTCTTGTTAAATCAGTCACCTTCTCTGTAAACGGTAACTCCATTAAGATTGAGGTTCATACAGGTTCAAACTTTGAGAAATGGGCTGTTGACACCTAAATTTGGCGTCTCATTCAGTAATTCATTCCGTGGAAAATTAGGGATCAACCCTGGTCCCTAGCAAAAATATTTAATATATTTGCAATCATTGTTTCATTTATCATTACATCTAATTGGACAGGCAGTGGTGGATATAGTTTATGTGAATAGTTTTGAACTTAATTGGCAAAGTGGACCAAGGCCGCAGTGAGAGAAAATTTGGCCTTAAACATTATGGGCTCCGGAATTTTTGGAGAATGAACCTTAGTCGAAGTTCATTCGAAATATTCAGGGCAAAGAAAAAAGGATATTCCACATGCCCAAAGAGCAATGAACGAAAAATGCACACTTGGTGATTTATTCAGCCTTGAAACGCGACAAAAGGGAGGCAAGCACGCGAAAAAATTGTTTGAAAATCTGGAGCGATGGAGAATATCTCCGTTTTCTTTCCTTTGATACTCAAATTAACATGGATACGACTGGAGGAATCAGTGGAATATCGGCAAAAGATCAATGCTCATGAGTTGGCCGATGTATGGGTGAAACAGAATAGGAAATCAAAAGGCTGCGCTAAAATTCTCCAATTCTTATCAATCAAGAAAAATCCTCACAAAATCAAAGCAGACTCCACCGGTCCATACTTTCCAATGATACGTGGGAAACTTTTGCTATAAAAGAGATGTTGCGACCTAAAATTCGAAAAATTCTAGGTTAATGGGTTATTAGATTAATTATTCGACTAACCTAATTCGGACCCTCCCAATCCCTACCAAACTTAGGTTCAGATGATTAACATGCAAAACATTTTCAATTTCGGAGCCGCCACTAATCATTTTTTGGTAGGTAGATGAGAAACCTAAATAAGATATCGGGCGAACCAGAGATTAAATGAGTTCGGGGACTTGGTTAAGTTAATTTTTCAATTAAGGCCCTTTCGGTACCACTTTTTCGCGAAAACCTTTTGATTTGACAAATGGATTTAATTTTTAGGTGTTTTCTTTTATCAAATGGAACGCTAATGCAACTAACTTGTCAAGGGATGACATATGCATGAATGACGGGGCAAATATGACATGGTGAAAATGCATGACGTGGCAAATATGCAATCTAAACTATATGCTATGCAATATAAATGACATTTTTGGTATTATTTTTTTTTTTATGAATTTTCGGATTAATGAAAAATTAAGATGAAAACTACCCTAAAGTGAAATAACATTCATTATAGTTTAAGAAATTGATTTCTCAAAGTCCGAACTTATATTAAATGTTATTTATATCCAAAACGGTGAAGAAAAAGCATGGTTTACCTTAGAAAAAAGGTGTCATCTTTTTTGGGATTTTTTGGAAATTTAATTGAAAGGGAAAAACACAAAATTTGAAAAGAAAATAAACAATTTTGCCCATAATACACCTTTAATTCAGAAAATTCCGATTTAATTCACAACGTGCCCTTACATTAGGGCCGGAAAGTGAATCGAATATATAGAATTACCGTTGTTCCTACATACATAGCGAAAACCTTGAAATTCTATTTGGAATGGTTAATCCGCTCCTCGAAATTGAGGATTTGATGTATAATTCGCACATACGGGCACAATCATACTTCGAAATAGAAGTCTGATGTTGCCTTAATGCACGTTTTTTTAGGGACAAGGCACAATTGGGAGCATGTGTTATGGGCAAAATTGTTTACTAATGTTCAAACTTTATTATAAAAATAAACAGGACATATAATAGTAAACAAGATGCAAAACAAATAAACATGCTAAACATACAAGTAAAAATCATCCACCAAGAGCACATGAATTTAAAAAATTAGAGGGGTGACCGAAATTTGTGGAGCCCACTTGCCCTATCCGCCAAAGTTCACGTCTTTTTAAAATAGGTAATTATCTCATGAGATGTTTTGAAAATATTTCGGATAATCACCAAATTTAGAAAGATATATTGCAATCCAAGCAAGACTTATCCACAATATCTAAAGATATGCAAAATATTCACAATGGATATGCAATCAATCAATTTAAGCAACGAATTCAAAAGATATCCAAGGATAGAGATTCGTTATCTAATTTGGCTAATCTAATTGCCAAATTTGAACTTCGAAGATCCTTGCGGATGAAGTAATAGAGCTTGATGACCGGCTATGGAGGAATCGCACGCACGAAAGTAGGAGGGCTGGGTTTTGCACGAGATTCGAAGCTCCGATGGACTCAATTTGCAGCAGCAATTTGTAACGCCAATTGCATGAAAAATCAGTACTAAACTGTAACAAAATCGCGCAAAGACGATGTTGTAATCTGTCCCGAACAGCAAGCTAAAATCCTGCACTGATTAGTAATAAAAAAGGTCCAAAATGGGGCTGTTTTGGACCCCGAACAGCAGCGAAACGGTGGCGAGACAGCCCTAAAATCGATCTTTGAGCAGTAGCGATTTGAATACTGAACAGCAGGGATAAACAGCACTAACAACAGCTCGATCTAGCTTGGAACAGCAGCAAAAACAACACCGGGCAGCACCTAGAACAGCACTCAAGCAGCAGCTTAAAGTCGGCTTGGACAGCAACCAAAACTGCCGAGACAACTACTCGAACTCTCCTGGACAGCAAGTCGAACTCGCCCAAACAGCAGCCAAAGACTGCCTAGGCAGCAGCTTCGAACTGCCTGGACAGCAGCTCTAACGACGGCACTGGTTGAGGTAACGACGGTGGCGAAGGCTGGGTCAGCAGGGGCGAGCAGCACAGATTGGTGAGCGGGCTTCGTGGACCGCCGGAGGGGGACTCAACAGCTGAGCTCTCGGTTTTCTCTCTCTCTCACAGTGTTCTCAAGTGTGCGTGAGCAGCAAAATTGCCGACCCTTGAACCCTAGACTTAAGTCGACCTATATAGACAAAAAGTTTGGAAATCTGGGGCTCAAGTTTTTCCAATTTTTGCAATATTGACCTTTAACAAAAATCTGAATTTTAATTACTTCATAAAAGGTCTAAATTGCACTAATCCAAGCTTCAAATTAACTGAAATTTTCCGTCTAGTCATGTATATGGGCTAGCCGAAATTCTCAGACCAATTTGGACTTGAATTGTGTTTTATCGGGCTCAATTAAACCTTCTTTGAATTAAAAAGTATTTAAACTAAGGCTTTTTCCCAAATTAAAAATTAAATGGGTTGAATTAAGCTCGAACCCGGCCCCCAGGCCTTGTCAAATTTCGGCAATCACCCCCCCTATGGCCTAAAATAGAGCATACACCCACTCAATAGGGGACTGGACAATTGAAAAACGGCCATAGAAAAAACAAGAGAGAGAGGGAAGTTCGGTGAAGGCGAGGCAGAGTAAAAAAAAAAAGTCACCGAAGCTTGTCTACAGGTGTTGTTGCTTTGCCATTCATAGATCCAAGTTCGTGTTGTGGCTGTCCCCGTGTCGGTCTCTCTTTCCTGCAGTAGGTCCAACGTTCCGAATGCCTTTGAAGCTTTCCGTTCATTGTTCTCGGTGGCCCCTTTGTGAACTTGCCTTGAACAAGTCTTCACCGAGAGCCGCGAGCACCATAAGCGTCCACCACCCCGGCCGAGACGACCTGCTGCTTTCTCTGTCCCGAAGACGCTAATACTGCTCGCTCCACGGTAGATCCAAGACGACCACTTCTGTTCCGTCCCATTTTGTCCGTCTTGCAGGTCTTCTCGGTGATATCAACAGTTTCGCCTCCTCCGGACCAGCTCTAGTGCATTTCTGATCTTTCTTCATAATAGCATTTCATGTAGTGCTCCTCATCGAGCAACTGCTGAGAAGCACCTTTGCCCTCAACGTCCTCACGTGGGGCACCCTTTTGCCGTGAGCTCCGCAAGCCACCGTGGACAGTTGACATGAACAGCGAGCATCTTTTCGAGAGCCCTACGTGCGAGTGCCTGTGCCAAGCCGATCCCTCATTCGTGAGCTTGATCCGCAAGCCGGTCCATAGTTCAAATTTGGAAAGATTATCTTTAGTTCAAGGTAAATTTCTAATTTTTAGAGATTAGAATATTCTTTTACATCTTGATATTATTTCATATCTAACCATGCAGATTCGATTAAGAATTTCCTAATCCGCAACCCGCCATACGATTAAATTGGTCTATCTATAAGATTATAGATAAAATATTTAATTAGGTGGGATTTAAATTCGATAAGTTAATCTGTAACATTACAGATTATGATCGGATTTAGAAATTACAATTTGTTCTATCCTAATTTGAATGAATTGATTGATATTGAATCTTTTAGAATATATTGTCTTGATATGTTTCAAATTCTAAAAGATATTGTCTTGCATATAGTTAGTCTTTGCGTATTTAGATTATATTGCTTCTTCAATTAGAATCTTGTAGATAATATTTGCATGTTTAATAAATTAGATTAGATTGCATTCTAGGATAGGATTACATGTTTAAATAGATTTTTATGTCTAAAAATAACTTATCTTTAATAGGTTAGGGTTTAGGCAAATTTATACTCTAAATTATGCAAGATAGTTATCTTTTGGACATATTCTATTTTAGGTTATAAATTAATCCAAAAAATCACAAAAAATTCACTCTTACCATGTCATATAGATTTCATGTTAGGTCACATTGCATTTAGAAGTTATATGCTTAGGTCAATTAATTAATTCGAACACAATGTGGTCGATATAATTAAACCGTAGCATGACTTTTGTATATTAGTTTAAATTAAATTGCATGTCATCTAGATTAACCATGTAGTTAATTAAATTAATTTCATATGCATTAGCTTAGGATAGCTTGCATTTAATTAATTCATTGCATTAGAATAGAATTCATGCATTGCATATAGGTTAGTCTTTATCCTTTAAAAAAGCAAAAATCATAAAGAGAGAATAATTTTGTGGCGCATGCTCCCTGCAACTATCTTGATTTCTAGGTGTTTAATTTAATTGATTACGCACCCGCATAATAACCTATGTTAGTGACTTAGGTTAAAACTTAAACAAGCTGCATGATCAAATGATTTTCATAAATTGGAACGGTATTGAAAGGGCGTTAGAAAATCTAGCGTAACCAAGTTCCCGGACTCATTATCCTGGTTTGTAGAAATAAAATAGTTCTCCTGCTATTTTATTTGGGTGTCTAATCAACCTACCATAAATGATTAGTGGGGTCTCCTATTGAAAATATTTGCATGATAATTGAACCTTAAAGTTGCAATTTGTTGGGGGAGCTCAAACTAGGTTAGTTAATTTAACTAACTCAGTAATCCATTAGCCTAAATGAAAATTTAGGTCGCGACATGGATATATGATTTTATGTTTGGGATGAAGTTGGCAGTTATTCATATTGCTCTTAATAAAGATAAGCCGGCAGATTTTACTACTGACAGTACGAAAGGCACATTTTGTTGTTTGGGTAAAGAGCAATCGGATTTGATTGTTATCTATAAAGCGATCCATTCAGGACCACTTGAAAAGTGGTTTGCCAGTTGATTGCACTGCTATACAAATGGAATCCTTGGAGGCTAAGGACTGTGTCTCGTTTAATGCCGAGATTGTGACACATTTGCGAGGACTCTTGAACATGAGGCATGATAGTTCTATGAGGTTAGAGATTACGTCATAAGAATGGTGGATTGACAAAGTAAGAGGTTTAAAAATTATACTCATAAAGGAACTCATAAAATCATCCGTTCTTACATTTTGGGTTCAAAGATAGCATCCTTTAAGAAGGATGGTGACCAAAACTTCATTTGTAAGAAGAAATGTCACATAAAGGAAGACTGAAACAAAAACAAACTTGGTTGTCTAAGTGTGAGCATGTAGGAAATGATTCTTTGGCTTTGGCCTGTGAATCACACCTATCAGAAGCCCCATCCAGTTCGTGGAGGCTAGATAATGGTGCAACCAATTATGTTGTGTTCACCATAGAGGAATTCATAAATCGGAGAAAGCCAAATCAGGGTGAATCAAAGCTCACCGTATGAAACAACAACAAAGTCGACATTGAGTTCGTGGGAGATGTCATTTTCAATTCCAGATTCTGATTTTAATTTGACGTTAAGAAATACATTTTATGTACTTTCCTTTAGACGGAACTTAGTTTTCGTATCATGTTTGGACATGTGTGGTTACTCTTTTGGAATAAAGAAAAACGATGTTTCTGTGGTTTTTAAGTCAAATAAGGCTGGGTGCTGCAATATGTTCAATGGATTGTACAGATTGTGTTTAACTCCCAATGATATATACGTCAATTATATAGCTAAAAAGGTTGTTTCAATAGACCTTTACCTAAGGAACGGTTTTAAATATGACCTAGAGTCTTACGTAGACTACTGAAGGGATAAGATGACTAAGATAAAGAAAGAAACTACAGTATGAAGTTTTAACCTGTTGGAGGTCATTCACACTGCTATTAGTGGACCCTATACGGCAACCTTGTGTAGAAATTTTATTTCAACACATTTATTGACGATTATTCCCGATATGGTTATCTGTGCTTGATTAAGGAAAAGTCCGAGTCTCTTGACAAGTTTGAGATTTTTTGGACTGAAGTCGAGAAACAGTTGGAAAAAGTCATAAAGGTTGTCAAATCAGTCCGAAGTGGTGAGTATTATGGTAGACATGGCAATGCTAGACAGTTTAAAGTGCCATGCGCTAAATATTTGGAGGATTTTCGAATAGTAGCTCAATTTACTATGCTCGAGAGTCTTGAACAAGATGGTGTACTCTTATGGATATGATGAGGAGTATGATTAGTAGAACGAACCTACATGGTTGTCTATGGGATGAAGCTTTCAAAGCTACCCTTTATCTTCTAAACCGTGTTCCCACCAAAGCTGATCCATTGACTCTTTTTGAGTTATGGACTGGACGCAAATCTAGCCGAACCATCTAAAAGTTTGGGGTTGTCTTGCCGAAGTGAAGTTATATTACCCAACATTAAGTAAGTTGGACTTCAGAACTACTCGGTGTTACTTTGTATCTTTGTCCAGATCATTAGAGGGGTACCGGTATAACCCCAATGGAGGTACAAGAATTGTGAAATCATAGATAGCAAAGTTTCTAGACTTTGACATGGCTGAAGAGGGTAGCTGCTCAAAGACTATTGAGGTTAACGGTACGGTGGGGATTACAGTGTTGTTTTCTCTGCCTATTTAGACGATCATGGAACGTCCCACATCGCTAATTGAGCCTATTGGGGTTCAGGATCATGTTGTTTAGATAGATCTTGATGAAGTTCCTCAAGCCCCATGATGCATGATGAGGTTGAAGTAGCTCCATTTAGAAGATCTATCTGGCAGAGACGACCAGCTATACTGTCGGACTATATAGTCTATCTAGGAGAGCATGACTATGATATTGGCTGTGTGGTTAATCCAGCGACTTACACAGATGATGTTTCTTATCCTTAATCAGATCTGTGATTGGATGCGATAAAAGACGAGATGTAGCCTATGAAACATAATGGTGTTTGGGAGCCTATTGAATTGCCGAGGGTCGCAAGCCCAACGGTTGCAAATGGGTGTATAAGACTAAAAGAGACTCTAAAGGAAAGATTGAGAAGAGCCAGACTGGTAGCCAAAGGTTTCACTTAGAGAGAAGAAGTAGACTATGAAGCAACTTTTCTCCAATCTCTTCTAAAGATTCTTTCAGAGTGACCATGGCATTTGTAGCTCATTTTGATATGGAGTTACACAAAATGGATGTTGAAACTGCTTTCTTGAATAGAGGCCTTGTTGAGATAGTCTATATGGTCTGACCCGAAGGCTTTGTAGATGATGATTCAAGTAAGGTTATGTGTAGACTGAAAAAGTCTATTTATGGCCTCAAGCAAGCTTCTAGACAATGATATTTGTTTCATAGTTTTATCACTTCATTTGGTTATATCGAGAACAAAGTGGATTGGTGTATATACTATAAGGTCAGTGGGAGAAATTTTATCTTCCTAGTGCTTTATGTAGATGATGTCTTGCTTGCGAGCGGCTATGTAGCACCGACTCGATATACAACACGCGACACAACACGACACGACACGCCAACATGTGATTTCTAAAAAAATAGAGAATTTCGACACGTTGGGACACGTCTATTAAATGTGTGTGTGTGTGTGTGTGTGTGTGTGTGTGTGTGTGTGTGTGTGTGTGTGTGTGTGTGTGTGTGTGTGTGTGTGTGTGTGTATATGATAAATTCTCATGTATATATAAAAATATTAGCGGTGAGTTTTTTCTTCTTCTTATGCTAGGGATTCACGATTAGTTTTTTCTTTTTTTCCGGTTGGGCAAATTAATTTTGGGATGTCTGGGTATATAACTTTAAATATATATATATATGATATATTTTCATTTTGACCCATAATTTATTGAAAATACTTAAAATTGACCCCGTGCGTGTCGAAATGATTTGTCGGGATGCTGGACTCGGGTGTCGTTGGCGTGTCTAGGTCGTTGACCACGGATCGATCGCATGTCGGACACGACACGGAGGCCCTTGAAGAGTGTCGGTGCTACATGGGCGAGCAGTGATCTTGAATTACTTCATGAGATGAAGCAGATGTTGTCAAAGTATTTTGACATGAAGGACCTTGGTGAGGCATCTTTTGTCCTTGGCATTGAGATCCATAGGGATCGTTCTCCCCGGTATTGGGATTATCTCAGAGGTCATATGTTGATTGTAATATGGAAAGATTCAATATGCAGCACTGCAAGTCAGGAATTACTGCTATCATAAAGGGTGATAAACTGAATCTGTTACGGTGTCCTCATACGGGTGTTGAGAAAACTCAAATGAAGGATGTACCTTATGCTAGTGCACTTGGAAGTATCATGTATGCTCAAGTTTGCACTAGACCAGACATTGCTTTTGAAACATGACTTCTAGGTAGATATGAGTCAAATCCAGAACATGATTATTGGGTTACTGCCAAGAAGGTCTTGAGGTACTTAAAGAGGACAAAAGACTATATGCTGATTTATAAACATGTTCAGGACCTGCAGCTAGTAGGGTATTTAGGTTCACACTTTGCTGGCTGTCAGGATGAGATGAAGTCGACAACAGGATACTTCTTATGTTAGCAGGCAGTGCAGCATTATGGAAAAGTGAGAAACAAAAATCTACATAATCTTCTACCATGCAGGCGGAGTTTATAGCATGCTTTTCGGCTACTAATCAAGCTATTTGGCTCCGGAACCTCGTGAGGGAGTTGACCATCTTTGACTTTGTGGATAAGCCCATACATTTGTATTATGACAAGAGCTCTGCAATGTTGTTTATTAACAACATCAGAGATTTCAAGGGTCTAAGTATCCGGCGGTCAAGTTTTTTACCATAAAGGAAACAGTTGAGAATGGTGACATTATAGTAGAGCATATTGTCACAGATAATATGGTTGCAGACCCACCAATAAAAGGTCTTCGCCCTTGTGTATTTGAACGACATGTCATTAACATGGGCTTAGCTGCATCATTGGATGTAGTTATTTAGTGGGAGCTGTTTTGCTATTTTTGCTCTAATAAAGTTTACATCTGTGTTTGTTAAATTTTGTAACATTTTGATATGTATCAACTCTATTGCATGCAGTAAAGCATTTATGATTGAGGTGATGTTGAATACATATATCAGTTGAAAATCAAAAGATATGTGTAAACCTTGAGTAAAGGTTAGGGCATTCAGTTTCTAGCCTTAAAGATATGTCTTGTTACACATAAAGTAAAGTTAACTATAAAGATAAGACATATGTAGGTTCATTGGAACCATAAGTATATTCTCTGGTGGCACATCGGGTTTTCATGACATGAGGAGAGAGAATGTGACTGACAAAGGAGATGACACATAAAGTATCACTATTTTATGAGGTGTTATCCATTTGCCACACTACCATATTAAAATAGAGTTAAGAGCACTTGTGACCATGGACGGCTCTGTGTCTTTTGATGCAGTTACTGCTATGATTCGGTGTTTGAGACTTTGTGGGATCGGATTGACTGTTAAGAATAATCTCTAGACCAGCATAGAGATACGCACTTATAGTATAGGTTTAATTAATATTCTCCCAAGTGGGAGAATGTTATAGTTTTTCTAATGTGGGCTTATATTAATTGAGATTGTAATATACCGTTCTATAGGATTAATTTACCATTTATGGGGTTGTTCTAATAAGATAAGATATAAGGATTTTTAACTAGTCAAATATGAACTTGGCATTGTGTGGGTCGAGTTGAGGCCGGCCCGTGATAAGGGGCCTGGCTGGAAACTCTATAAATAGTGCTCAAGTCTCTCCTCTAACCCTAGAACTCATAAAACCTCACATAAAGGAGTGCATACAGCTATCGCGTAGTTGAGGGGCTGTCTCATTGAGTCAGGGATACATAGGGCGATAGAGAAGAAGATCTTGTGCTTTGGTTCATCGCTATTCCTCATCAAGAACGATAGATTCCAAATCAGGTGCACAAATTCCTTTAAACATTACTGTGTTTCTAGATTCTAGCTATGTTGATCCTAGGATTGCTGTAATAAGGTTTTTAGCTGCTTACACTCGAATCACAAAAACCACATAATTCATGCTGAAACAAACAAAATTATCATCTTTCGGTTATTTTTACTTTCATGCATTGTACTTTTAGTTTCTAGGCTCGTGTCATACATTAAATTCCAACATGTTTCTTAGCTGTAATTTCCATATCAGCGTCGCCGATTATATTCCGACGTTTATCTTCACGGTTTTGATTTGTACAGTTCTGTTTGAAGTAAAGTCCATGATTTCCTTATCTACCTATGATATTTTCTGTTCGGAATCGCCACAGAACCTGTCTTCTTTAATAAACTTGAAGAACAACTTTCGGTGAAATATAATAAAAATTTGACCCATTCATTTCCGGTCGCTCTTCTGCACTATGGTTTTTTTATGTCTATGTATCTTGAAATATAAAAGATGGAGTATTATTTCTTGGTTTTCTTGTCAAGTCAAAAGCAAGCAACATGAAGCTTGCATGGTGCAAAGGAATAAAGGATCGTCGTGCCTATGAGAGATATGAGTGAGCTGCCAAGTTGTGAGAGTGTGATCTGTGAAGTTCCTACAGTAGTAAGTGTCTTTTGTAAGCGGTTAATGGTCCCAGAATCATGTATATTTAACAAGAATTTCCATTCAAAAGTTGACGTATCTCTTGATAAGTTTTTTTTTTTTTTGGGTTAGACATCTCTTGATAAGTTAGGTGAGGGGACTTTGTGAATGAAATGTAAATTGTTGGATGCATATCTTTCGCATATAGAGTGAACTTCTGTTCGTATCTAGAGAGAGAGAGAGAGAGAGAGAGAGAGAGAGAGAGAGAGAGAGAGAGAGAGAGATTGTGAAGGATAACCTAAAAGTAAGAGACATACTCTGACAAAAGTACACTGACACTGTTTTGCGAACCTACCACTTTCAAAAAGACGTTGTCGATGTCAGAGAGTTGTTCTACGATTCTGAGTGATGTTCTGATGCTGTCAGTGGTAGAATCAATGGCTACTTGAGGATTTCACTGGGGGAATGGTCATTTGAGGAAGGATGGCTATGTATTGAGTTCAAGAGAAGTAATTAGGTTGGGTAAGAATGAACAAAACTTGTCATCTGCTTTGAGTGTACTTCCTTGCTTTATTTTTGTTGATAGTAGTCTGATGTCAATATATGTGTGGTGCTACAATTTGTGATTAGTGATAAGAGGAAGTGTACAAATGTGATAGCAGTATGTGAGTTCTCTTAGTGTGATATATTGAAAAGGTGGTACTTATTGATTGTAACTTGTTTAGAAGATTACTAGTGGATTCCAGCCTTGTCGTGGCTATTAGTATTGAAAGTGAACGTAGGCTTGTAGATAAAGCCGAATCACTATATATCTGCTTGCAATATCTTCTATCTCTTTACTTTTAGCATTACATGTATATTATCATCACCATTTGTTAATTAGCAGCACTCGCGCTTAATTTCTACAATCTGTTTCTGTCACTATTTGGAGTTACTTGTTATATTCCGAAAAAGTCTTTCATAGTAAATTATTCACCCCCTCTAGGTATTGTTAGCCCCCACACTCTGAACATGTAGAATATTGCATCCGTATTTTTTAGGGAATAAGATGTTTATATAACCTAGGTCTAGGGCTCTCTTGTAAGTACAACAAATCTCTCACTTTCCTGTTTTAGATCAAGTAAACGTTCAATTTCCTCGGGCGAGGAATTTAGGATATTTCTCCCTCTTATACTCCCATATGATTATATTTGGCAAAGAATACGCTTTATTGCTTTCCAAATTTGATTAAACACTTTCTTGGTTAAGAAAAACCCATGTGGGATTTCGGCACAACAAGGGGAATTACGGCTTACCTGAACTTTATAGGGGCCTAGTCCATGTGGGCTTAGTCTTGGAAATTCGAATGAGATCAAAGCCTCTCTCTTCAAATCCATGGAGCACTTTGGGCTAATTCCAAGACAAATTATGATCGAACCGATTCAAATGCAACTTGTGTGGACATATTGTTATTAAATGAAAATGCTCCTAGTACCTATAATGCTAATGTTCGCTATGTCAGGGACATTTTTGTTTAGGCGTAGTGTTCGATTCCTAATTTTTTTTATATAAAATATGACTAAAAATAATAGTCAAAATTTAGGTATCAACAATCTCCCCTCTCTCTCTCTCTCTCTCCGCTTCTTGCTTTCTATCCCTTTCGCTCTCCTATGAACCGAACACCACTATCGAGTTAATCTTGAATGATAGAGGTTGATGTAGAATTAAGGTCCCCCTTAGCCACCTGGTCACTTCCTCCATATCGAGAGGCTCAACATCCATTGTGGTGTCGAACCTCTAGATCTGGTGGTGGTGGCTCCTCCATGGTCGCAAAAAGGACCACCGCAGCAAAGTACCAAATAGAGAGAGGACAAGAGTATAGACAAAAAGATGGAGAGAAGATAGAATAGAAGACATAGCGACCGACGGTGGTGTGGTCTGTAATTGAGGCGATGGTGACCTAGGAAGCACCAACACTCTTTGGGGGCCTCCATGTCGTGTCCAACACTCTTCGACACTCTCTAACACTCTTCGACATGAGACTAACACGTGGTCAGCGCTCCAGACACGCTAGTGACATGTGAGTCCAGCATCCCGACATGCCATTTCAACACGCATGGGATCAATTTTAAAAATTTTCATTAAATTAGGAGTCAAAATGTAAATTTATCAAAAATAAATATACTTAAGTTATATACCCAGCCACTCTAAAATTAATATATCCAGACAGCCTAAAAAAATCTAATCGTCAATCCCTCAAAGAAGAAGAAGAAGAAACTCACTGATGATATATAATTATGGATTTAATATATAACGTAATCAACGTGTTGGAATTTTTTATTTTTTTTTAAAAGATGTGTCAACTTATCGTGTCGAGTCGTGTCGCTTGTCAATGTTGGTGCTACTTAGATGGCGACAACATAGAGAGAAGCGTCAATTTGGACACCAAAAGATACTACTGAAAAGCTAAGGCCCAATACCCAAAAAAACCTCCAACTTTAGCATTTGTGAAAATTATATCCAAAACTTTTTTTGTCTCATAAGAAACCTCTAACTTTTACTTTTGTCATAATTTTATCGATTTAGTACCAAAAAAACCCTCAACTTTAGCGTATGTCCCAATTATATCCAAAACTTTTTTTGTCTCATAAAAAACCTTCAACTTTTACTTTTGTCTCAATTTTACTACTGTTAACCTCCTGTCCAAAATCACCATTAGTTAATCCCACGCGGCATTTTCACGTCGTTAATAAATTACACCTCAGCAAAGTTGATATGAAAAAACCACCGAACTTCTCTTCTGTTGTTTGCTTCCCCTATTGCCGGGAGATACAGAGTCACTCAAGACGGCGCGTTTCGTATTCTCTTCGGCACTCAACAGCCCAAAGAACGGCTAGACATGGAGATATTTGGACGAACGATCTAAAATCTCGTCGTCCCTAAAACCTACTATTTCTAAATTTTGAAGATTCATTAGTAAGTTCGCCGACAAAATTCGAGCCACGTAGGACAAACTAACGATGATTATGGACGAAAAGCTGACGGTGGTAGAATTGGGATAAAAGTAAAAGTTTGGAATTTTTTATGAGACAAAAAAAATCTGATATAATTGGGACAGATGCTAAAGTTTGGGGTTTTTTGGGTATTAAACCGGTAGAATTGGGACAAAAATCAAAGTTGGGGGTTTTTTATGAGACAATTTTTCTTTTTGGATATAATTGTCACAAATGCTAAAGTTGGAGATTTTTTGGGTATTAGGCAGAAAAGCTAATTAATTAAAACTCAACCAACTCTTTGTTTGAATAATAAGGACATGCAAAACTGAAAAACTAAGATAATTATCAGAACCACTCTTCAGACAAGTCTAGTTGTTAATACAATTTTATGACCGATGGATAATTACATCATAGAGTCACATCTCCTTTATGATTTGATTGATAGCTTTGATTGGAACAACCATTGATTATTGGAGAACTTCAACCAACCCAGTTTCCTCAAGGGAAAAAAGTAGTCAGACTGTGTAGTTGTTTGATTAATGCAATGCCATCTGCATCAATTGTTTGCTAATCAAAATCCCATCACCGTCTCATCAATTGAAAAGCCAATTACCTGACGGAATAAATGATGACAAATGTGAACAAATTAAGAGTGCGTCCATTTCGCTAAAAATAATTAATTTGAAAAATAATATTTAAAAATATTTAGCAAAATTAGTTAACGAAAAATATTTTCATCAATAATAATAATTTATATCTATCTATTTTATTAGGCGATGAAAAAATATTTTATTTATTTATTTTTATAAGCGATATAAGTGATTATTTTTCAAAAAATATTTTTTAAATCACTCATTTCTCGCGAAACGAACATACAATAATTGACATTGAATTTGGAGTTCCATCATCTTGAAAATGCAATCATGGCGTCATTTACCCAAAAGGAAGAAAAATTGTAACCAACAACAAAGGCTAGAAAAAAAAAGGGAATAATACCCTAATCGTACAAATTATAGATGCGAACATGAATGTGCAAATGCAATTGCTTTTCTCTTCCTTCCATTGGCTAAGAAAGAAAAAGGGGAACCAAAGGAAAGCAATCCCCAGTTCTGCAAGCTGAAAGTAAAGAAAGAAAGTTGGGCAAAGGAAGAAAAGTTACTAAAGTATTTCCGAATTGAAAAGCTGTAAATGTATTTGGTAATCAATTAGGCTCCCAATTACTTCTTTCAACAATAGTGTAATACCTCTGGTCCCAAATAGGATGAAAGAGGGCTTTTGAAGTTATTCACAAGTAAAGAGCCACTCAAATGGTTACCACCTTGAGCGATCACATTTTAATACTTCCTTCGGTCCACGTGATCAGAATAGGATACTACGTGTGCGACATGCATACTTATTATCAACTATCAAGTCTCAATGCTGACCTAGATTTGAGTGCCAACCGTATCGCATCGACTCAAACCTGTTTATCAAGCATGATGTCCAACCGAACATATGTTTGTTTCCGCTTTTAGTACTGCCATATCGGACAACCTACCTATAGCATCTTTAACAGATGATGATCGACTGATATAAATGTAAAACATAGAAATCGATCATAATTGATGCAGAAAAGGGGCCCGCAGAGATTTGTACCTGATGAAGTATCAGACATGATTTGTCTACGAGATTTGAATGGATTTTATATAGATAGAATCTCTATCACTATTTTAAAATGATATTAGACCTGAGGATTTGTAATATGATTGTCCCTGTATGGTTCTCCATACGATTAGCACGTGAGGAGTGGACCTAATAAAAATCCAACAGCCAATGTCTAAATAGTTTCATTACTTAGGCTCCATTTGTTTCGCGAAAAATGCGAGGTTTTCGGAAAATATTTTCCGAAAAGTTATTTTCCAGGAAAATGACAATGTTTTCCAGTGTTTGGCTAAACTATGAAAAAGACCTGAAAAATATTTTCCGTCATTTGGCATGGAAAATCGGATTTGATTTCCTTCATGAACTCCTTATAATAATTTTTTGTTTTGTTTTTCGTTTCATTGTTTTATATTTTTAAAAAATTCGAATTTTGTATAGATTTATCTTTATCTTTTTTCTCATTTCTTTTTTTCTTTTTACTTTTTTTTCCTTCTTATTTCGGTGACCGGCTGCAGGCGAGCGCGAGGCTCGGCCGGTCCCGGTGACCTCAGGCTTGCCCAAGGCCGGCAAGCCACGAGCTCGCCAGATCCAGGCGAGCTCGAGCCTCGCCAGCCCTGTTAATCCATCATCGATTGGGGAGTTGCATTGTTATAATCGTTAACTCAATCGCACTTATATTTTCCAATCCTAAATTAGACCCAAGTGATTTTCTGTCATTATTTACTCACAATCTCTCACATATTTTCATGAAGAAAATTCACACAGAAAATCTTAGATACTTCGTGGAAACCTCTGAGTAATTCCCGTTGAACTGTACCTTGGACGTCGCACATAACTCTGCACGCACATCATAAAGCTTTGCTGCAACAAGGAACAAAAGAGAGCAGGTCGACGGTGGTGGGCACCCCTGCACCAAGAAGGATTTCAAGCCATTTTTGCATATACATTGAATTATAGGCCGATTCACCAAGTCCATTGATTCAAGGTTGGTTGAGATGCTAAGTCTCTAAAATTGCGGCATTTGTTCTCCAACGTAATCGGGCTTCTCACAATGGAGATTTTGCGCCAGTTTGATTGAACGAGCTCAAACTCAAGATAAAAACATCACTTATTACTCGGTTTATGAGTGAACTAAAGGCCCATTCACAAAGCCGATCTACAAAACAATGGAGGGACTCTGTATGATTAGTCGCAAACACAATGTAACTCGATCTTTACGCACCTAGCATCACTTTATTCATTGTAGTGACAACGAAATGCGACTCGAGCATCACCTCAGCGACGGCTGACCGTGGGCGAGCCCGAGATCGCCGGGCCCGACCGAGCCTCGAGCTAGCCGGCCCATGTCATGGCCGATCACCAAGCGGCCGGCCGTCGCCGAGTTCCGCGGTCGGCGGAGAAAGGAGGAAGGAGTGGCAGCTGGAGGAAGCAGGAAGAAGGAGAAAGAAGAGAAAAAGAACAAAAGAAAACAAAATTAAAAAAAAAAAAGAGAGAAAAATGTTTTCCTTTTCTAAAAAAGATGAAAACATTTTCCCCATTTTTGAAAGGGTTTTTTTTTTTTTTTTTTTTTTTGCATAGGTGGAAAATGTTTTCCTACACTAGCTTATTTTCCTCGAACCATACTCCGGAATATTCGGAGAAGTTTCTCGGGAAGTTATTTTTCGCGAAACAAACGGAGGCTTTAACGAAGATCCAATTAACTAGAGAAAGGAACTTCAGGCTTGATCAAATGACGGATGAAGGAAAGGCATGGAGTCCAAGGAGTTAGCCACCAATCCCAATCCGACAGTTAAAAGAATGTAAACGGAGGAATTCTTGTATATTTTGTTTGATGTATGGAAAAGAATACATGGAGATTTATTAGAGGACTATCTAAGTAAATAAAAGAAAATCAAATCTAACATGCATAATTAAATAAATATAGAAAATCGGAGGAAATATCATAAAGACCTCTAGAACATATCTAAAATATCACTAATATCGTCCCTCAAACACATGGTGACTAAGTCAATTTGAGTTTGAATCAATGATGCTCCAACAAGCTGCGTGGCATCAAGCTCGGTGGATTCGTAGTGGGGCACCCGCGGTGGGGCTGGGTATGATTATTTGTGAGACGACGCTGTTCGTGGTGTAACTTTTAGATCTAGCCAATCTGATGGTGATATTGGCTTCTTGAAACGATATGCAAAAGGTCGAGAATCAAAGGGGGAAAAATAAGGATGCGGTTGACTTGCGAAACAGTAACCGAGCGACGCGGCCTATACTGCTGGCGTCGTAGTATCAAGCGGCCTATACGATGGCTTGAGAAAACAGTTACTAAGCGATGTGGCATGTGTGGCTGGCATCGAAAGAAAGCCACGTCCATGACAAATGCTCGACTTGGTGACACATCGCCGACATCGTAACACGACCACCGTGATGTTTACTCAAACGAGAATGAGGCACTCGATGAGAGTGCTACCAAGCGGTGGGATGGATTTATTTTGTTATGGATGCACCGGGTTAGAAGTGTAGGTGCACTTAGGATTACCACAAGAATGGCAGCTCTAAATACCAAGTTAAAGAATGTAAAGAGAAGAAAAGGAATCTTGTATATTTCGATGTATAGAAAAGAATGCATGGAGATTTATTAGAGAATATCTAAGGAAATCAAATCAGATATGTGTAATCAAACACATATAGAAAATCAGAGGAAATATCATAAATATCTCTAGAAGATATCTAAAATTTCTCTAACACATGCCTCAAAGGCCACCAATCACAATTGGCCTGCAAGCGTGACCTTCATGTTAGCCCAGCTCTCCTTCACTTGGGCGCACGTTGTTGCTCTAACCTAACAAGCCAGATGGAGCCGCGTAACATTCCCGACTCTTTGGTTCACACACGGGAAAATTACTCAATCAGTCTTCAATCTAATATACGAATGTCAATTCAGTTTTCAGTTTTGCAATTTTGCCAACTTAATTGAAGTTGCACAAAATTTCGCTATAATCCTTCCGATCAATTTTCGCCAGAAATCTCTCACGTAGCCAGTTATTGGTGGCCTTCTTACATGGCACACTTCCACGTCAACGTTTTCCTGCGAAAAGTGGTCTGAATGATTACATTGAAATTTTCGCGCAAAAGATGTAGGAGTAATTGAACTATTTAGGACCGAATAGGTATCCGTACATTATGTTTAAGAATGATTGGACAATTTCCGTACTCACATACTCATAGAGATGAGTACAGGGGTGGGGCACAAATTTCGAGGTACATTTTTATCTTGAAAATTTCCTCGTGGATACTAGAACTAGACTTAGTTTGTGCGTTCTTCTATCTCAATCTAGGTATAGATCTGATTTACTAGGTGACGGCGTGTGCTCTTTCCACCTGTTGGTGTTGTTATTTTTTTTAGACGGTGATGGTGCTGGGGATGCCGAACCTATGTATGCACTGTCTTTTGGCAAAGCCGTAGCTATAGGAAAGGGAAATCTCGGCGTGTACTCGTCATTGATGATGATGTGATATTCAATGATCAGCCACCAGTTGTACTTTGATGCCATGACACCATTCTTGTAGAATGAGCGAGTCTATGTATGCTGTACTAAGTTCATACATTTTTCAAATTTACTTGCTTTGTGGGATTTCTAGGATTGATTTCATCTTGAAGTTATGCATCTTTCTTTCAGGTGAAATGAAAAATTCATTTTCGACCAAAAAAAAAAAAAAAAAATACTAGAGCTAACGGTACATAATATATTGGACTTTCAGCTGCATCATATCAACAGCATTGTCACCGTAAATCTAACACCAACTAAAAGAAATCATATAGGAACAACAGATACTAACACAACTCGTCACACAAAGGTTTGAGATTGACAAGGTCATCATCGCAACCCCAACAACGATGTAACAAAAGACATCTCTCTCGATGGAAGCGGAACTAGCTCTCCTCGTGAACCATCCTTGAGACAACTCGAGTCTTGCATGGATTGGAAGATGGATTATTAAGTGAAACACGAGTGTGATCTACACCGTTTGGTAACCAAGATACATCTTTTAGGCTACGTTTGGTAGTCAGGATAAATTTCAGGATATGATAAAATTTATCATATCCCATGTTTGGTGCATACTCAAGATAGGATAAGTCAGATATAAGAGGGAAATAATCCGGATAAAATTATCCTATAGGGGAAGAGGGATAACGGCGATAGAAGTTTTAATATCCATAATATAAAAGTTATTTTTTCTAGAATAAAAAACTTATTAAATTAGTAGAATAGGATAATATTTAAGTGTAAATAATATTTGAATTCTAATATAAAAATTTCAAAATAAGAAAAAATTACAAAAAAGTTGCTTTGATTTATTCCTATTTTTATTTGCACAATCAAATTTCTTTCTATCTTATAATATAAATTCAACATTTATAAATATATGTGTTTAGTATTTATATGTATTACATATTTGAGGTACTTTACTATTTTAGGTACATTAGAATAGTTTACTACTTAATGGGAGCGGAGACGGATAATATTGTGCTAGCGGCAGGCCTAGATGGGGATTGCACCCTCAGACGATCATAAAAGCAGTGTATAACGTTGTACCCATAAAATAACTTTCACATGTAACCATGTAGTAGCTAGTTCTCTTTCGGCCGTACTGCAATGAGCTGACGTATCAAAAAGTTTTGGATGAAGTCAGATCAAAGGGATGGTGCTGTATTAATTGTGGTAGTTGAAAAAAGGAGTTGGATAGGCAAAGGCGTGATAAAAATGCAGCTATAAATGGAGCCTTCATGCCTTGGTGCTTAATTCGCTCTTCCAGTTCATCCTAACTCTCGTTAAAAGACTCTCTCGTCCATTTTCGGATCCAGTATGGGGTTGGATATAGTACAATTTCTTGAAAACAAGACCATCTTAGTCACTGGAGCTACTGGCTTTCTCGCAAAGAGTACTCTCTCTCTCTCTCTCTCTCTCTCTCTCTCTCTCTCTCTCTCTCTCTCTCTCTCTCTCTCTCGGCACGTATCTAAAGTATTCTTAGACTCCGTTTGTTTTCTAGAAAATGAATGATTTTGAAAATATTTTATTAAAAACGATCGCTTATTTCGGTGACAAAAATTAATGAACGAGAAATATTTTTCATAGTCACATGAAAATATTTAGATATAAATTATTGTCAATGATGAAAACATTTTTCATTGACTGATTATTTGAAACGATACAAGCAATCATAAGCAGAAAAATTATTTTCCAAATCTTGCATTTTTCGTGAAACAAACGGAGCCTTAATTGCCAATGGCCATCAATTGACCAACCGTTTTGCTAATTGACATTTATTTGGTTCCATTTATTATGATGGGTTAGTTTTTGTGGAGAAGATACTCCGGGTTCAACCCAATGTGAAGAAAATGTACGTTCTTATTAGAGCTACGGACAAACAGATGGCGACTCGACGGTTGCATGAAGAGGTAGAGATTTAAACCTTATATTAACCTTGGATTGTGAGATCCACGTCTTGTTTTGAATTCACTAGCAAAAAGAGGCACACGGACACAGATCCATTCATCCACCTCGTGCTTTCATACATCCATTCGG
The DNA here is from genome assembly GCA_029784005.1 of Lenwebbia sp. NSW1173648. NCBI lineage: Eukaryota > Viridiplantae > Streptophyta > Magnoliopsida > Myrtales > Myrtaceae > Lenwebbia > Lenwebbia sp. NSW1173648. Next base: position 36,323,571 of record JARCGZ010000001.1, read on the forward strand.
GATCGGTCTTTCAATACCATACCCGATCCAATACCAGATCCTGTAAGAAACTTTTTATATCATCCCTGTTACACCTTTTTATTCCAAATCTACTAATGATCTAAGGATTTGAAGGTTTTAAATTTTCACTTTTGCACTTGTAATTCAGATCTACTTGTAATATTTCAATATTCTGCAATATCAGTAATCTTTCATATCTTTACCAACGTTTCTGCATTTCATTTTAGATACCCCACAATCGGTAGGTTTAACCGCCTATGGTTGATCTGTTCTTCATTTACTGCTCTTTATTTATTGTTCTTACTTTTTACTGTATTTACTTATATGCATTTAACTTCCGCAATTTAATTTACATACCCCACAATCGGTAGGTTTAAACCGCCTGTGGCTGGTTACCGTTTTACCCTTCTATTTGGTTAGCTCTTCCATTAAGAACCATCCTCATATATATATATATATATATTAGTCTATCCAATGGATGGTACAATTTCTTAGATGTGGAGAAAATTATCAAAAAAGTCATAAACCTATTAATAATTGTGCAAATTCAGTTTTAAATCTTTATATATATATATATATATATATATATATTAGTCTATCCAATGGATGGTACAATTTCTTAGATGTGGAGAAAATTATCAAAAAATTCCTAAACCTATTAATAATTGTGCAAATTCAGTTTTAAATCTTTTTTTTTTTTTGCTAATTGAGTCATAAATTTTTGCATTTATGCCAATTCAGTCCATTTGGCTGGCTGGTCCTAACGTGGCACCGCCGGTGCTGGCATGGATAATTCTTAATAATATTATGATATTTCCTATATTGATTTTTCTTTTGTTTTTTATTTTTTATTTTCTTTCTGTCTTTTTTCCCTATGGCCGGAGCTCGCCGGCCACTAGGCAAGTTGCGGCCGTGGGTGAGGGCAACCTTGAAATGGCCTCGTCGGCCGCGGGCGAAGGCAGCCTTGCCTGCGGTTGGTGAGGCCGGCCGAGGGCTTTGTGGCCCTCGACCAGTGGCCCGATAGCTCTGAGGACCATCGCCGGCCACAGCTCACCGACGACGGTGGGAATGAAAAAAAAAAGAGAAAGAAAGAAAAAAATAAAAGAAAAAGAAAAGAGAAAAGAAATAAAATATATTAAAATATTATTAAAAATTGTCCACGTCAGCGCCGGCCTATCAAATGGACTAGATTGGCACAAACGCAAAAGGTTTATAACACAATTGGCAAAAAAAAAAAAAGGTTTATGACTAAATTGACACAAATGCAATATGTTTAGGACATTTTTTTGGTAATTTTCCCCTAAGATGTGTAATTCCAAATTGATTATACTCTATTGAACATGGAAAATCGAGGCAAAGGATGGAAAGAAAAACGTGAAAATTAAGATATAAGATAAATTTCCTTCATAACAACTCTCGATCTTTTCACATCGCAAGCAGCTCATACAGAAGGAGTTATTCGACGTTCTGAGGAAAGAATGGCCAGAGAATTTCAACTCAACTGTGGGGAGGTTGGTTCCAATTCCTGGTGACGTTTCATGCGAGAACCTGGGAGTACATGATTTTGATTTGAGGTCGGAGATGTGGAGAGAAATAGACATCATCGTCAACTCGGCCGCAACCACCAAGTTCGATGAAAGGTACGAAATTACGATTTCGCCCTCCCCACTCAATCTATAATTAATTCTAATAAATTCATTGCTTTTTCTTCATGCTTTTTTGGGGAAATTTTCAAATAAGAGATGTAAACGGACCTCGGGATATAAATAGCCCCACTGGTTACCAATGATATCGCTGAGGATGTTAGTCCTAGATAAACTTAATTTTGTTTGCAGAACCATAAAGTCAACTTTGTCGCAGAACCACCAATAGGTGTACCGTGCAAATCAGAGCACCCCCAAGTTAATACGAAGAAGATAGAGATTGGCTAACCGAGAAAGCTCTAAGTCACAAGTTTCGGTTCGGTTCCACTGGGAACCGAGCAGAACTAGTTGAACGCCATCTGTGTGCCTCCTTCGTGTTTTAATTTTCTTCCAATGTCTCAATCCTCTTCAACTCCAAAATTCCTTTCTTTCACCAAATCACTCAATTCATTTTTCTTTCCTGTTTCTATTCCTTCAAATTCCTGCCTATTCCAACTAACCGTGACAATTGACTTTGTACTGACTTTGTTCCCCAAACGATTGTGCACGTACGCATAACTCGAAGATTATGCCCAACTTTATTTTATATGGCCAAAAATCTTAATATAAAGAAGATAGAGATTGGCTAATCGAGGAAGCTCTAAGTCACAGGTTCCTGTTCCGGTTCCACTGGAAATGGGGAACCGGAACCGACGGTTCCTAGAAAAATAGAACCGGGAATTGGACCCTGCCTCATTAGAACTTGGAACCGGACCGGGAACTGGCAGTTCGGTTCTCCAATTCCCGGTCCCCTATGACTCACCGGTTAGTTAGGGGTATTTTCCTCATTTACTTTTTACTTTTTTAGTTTTTTTCTTTGTTATTTCCTTTGGGAGGGGGGGGGGGGAAGCCCGCCTGTGTTTCCTTTTTTTAACCTTTTTAAAAAAATTTAATACAATTTAACTAAAAATTGGGTTTAAATTGTATTTTGACAAAAATGCGCTTGATTGGCCGGAATATTTAGCCGGTCGGCCGACCGGTTAGGTCAGGCCTTTATTTGAAACAAGGGCAACTTCAGACACTTATTTCTTAAAATGAGGACACTTGGGGCCTTTATTTGGAATTTTCCTTGCTTTTTTGTGCTTAATCCCAATTATTTTCTCTCGCGCAGATATGACATTGCACTAGCTGTCAATGCGTTCGGAGCTAAGCATGTTGCTGAATTTGCTGCAAGATGTGCCAACCTAAAGATGCTGCTCCACGTATCAACTGGTTTGTGTCTTTTCGATTGTGGGTGTTCTTGATATTTTTGCTATGTAAAAACTAGTAGGACACTTATTCCATTTCGCCACCCGCTCGTTTAAAAAAGTAGCTTGCTGCGACGATGCATCTTACGGAACCTTTTATTTTCAGCATATGTATGTGGCGATACGGCCGGAATTATACGAGAAAAGGCATTCGGCATGGACGAGACGCCCAACGGGTCAAGGGAGTTGGACGTGAATGAAGAGAAGCTCCTGGTTGAGGGATTGATGGACGAGCTTCGAGAAAAGAGTGCTTCACAAGAGGAAATCAACATCGCTTTGAAGGATTTGGGCTTGCAAAGGTTTGCTTGTGATCAATTGCATTCTAAACAATGGAATCGATGAATTAGACCGGTACCTGAAGCTCGGCTTACTCAATCATCATCTCTAGAGTTGATTGTATCATACTGATACTCTTTTTCATGAAAAGTTGGGTAGTAAGAAAATGTTTTGAATTGTACTTGAAGTTTTAGTGATGAACTCTTTACAAGGTGCTTTATCCAAGGATGTGACCATAGTATTTACAACTAAAACGTGAGTTAGGTAGTTAAAATATGTTTGATCAGTCAATACATTTGTAGATGCGTGTACTAATACATACTAATGGACTTTGTTAGCATAACAGTCCTTGGGCAATTGTGAGAGTAACAGTATATTGTGAGTTACAAATTCTTGAAGAAGTGGATCTCACGACAATTCTGATTTTGCGACTCTGACATGTTGTTAATTTCACAGTGGATTTAAGGACAGTCACATAATCAGTTCTCTATACATTTCTTATGATTTTCATTAAAACTGATGCGCAGGGCAAGGCTGCATGGTTGGCCAAACACGTACACTTTAACGAAGGCAATGGGGGAAATGATGGTGCAGCATCATCTCAAACAAAATATACCACTTGTTGTTATGAGACCCACAATTATAACAAGTACTTATCGAGAACCTTTTGCTGGTTGGATTGAGGGTTTCCCTCCCAGGTTACCCTTCTCTCTCTCTCTCTCTCTCTCTCTCAATGTGGTCCGAAATTCAACTTCCTATCTTTAGCAATGACTTCAAAGTACAATAAATCACCTATAGTCAGTTCAATTTTACAGAATCGCTCACTTTAGATTTCTAGTATTGCCTGCGACATTGTTTATAGGGAGTAATGTTATATGTCGTCCCCGAATTGTTATTTGGTATTCAATGCACTTCAGTTTAGTAACTAGATCGAAGTAAAAAATAAAAATAAAAATAAAAATTGAAGAACTATATTGAATGTCGAACAAAAGTGAAGGGACTATTCATGGTATTACCTCTTGGTTCTTTGCAAAAGGCAAGTTTTATTTGGACAAGGATAACCATAAAAACCATACCTCTATTTTCTTAACTGAGTATTTTGTTGCTTAACAAGCAAGGGTTTGTCCGATGACTTTTCTCTTTCTTTGGAAACATACGATGGCACAGGACTCTGGATAGCATCGCCATCCGCTATGGTAGAGGACGACTCAAATACTTCCTAGGCAATCCTAACACGATACTCGACACGGTAACATCTGATCATCTCGACGAGCACTGGCCACCGTCAAAATGTCACGACTATAAGCATCCTGAATTTTGCATTATCTACAAATAATCGATTATCTATTCATTTACAAGTCTGTTTGACGCATTTCAGCATAATATGGAATTTCTTCTCGCGCAGTTACCGGCAGATATGGTGGTAAACGCTATGATCGTTGCCATAGCGGTGCATGCTGATCAGCCTAATTCGAACAAGGTTTACCAAGTGGGTTCCTCGATGAAACATCCTATGGCCGGTTCACATCTTCGAGACATCGTGTGGAGCTACTTCAAGGACAGCCCTTGGATCACCGAGAGTGGGAAGCCGGTCAAAGTTCGCAAGCTTAGATTTATAGGAAGTAAGGCCAGCTTTAACAAGCACCTGAGACGTTACACTCTCTTATCCAAGGTCAGTCCAAAATGACTTAAAAAGTGAAGATCAAATTAGTCACCAAAAGTCAATTCAATAGTTTTAAAAATATTTACAAAATCAAAATCTACCCAAATATCCTACATAAATTTTAAATATATATTTCTTTCTTTTACGATAGACGTGATACTGAACTATGAATTAATGAATACGTCTTCAGAATAATCAAACGGTGTGTTTGAAGTTGACATTTTCTCTTATCTAATTGATTGACATGCAAATTCCATAATATCAGAAAAGAGGAAAAGCATCTTTAGATTTTGTTCTTCAAACGGGATTCTTAGTTAAGTCTGTATTTATTTTGGATGAAGGTGCTGAAAGTAGCTAGCTCAATGTTTGGCGGGCGTTTCCAAGGCCTGCATGCTGACTTGGACAAGAAGGTCAACGCTACTGTGCGATTGGCGGAACTCTACGAACCTTTTGTATTCTTCAAGGGCATGTAAGCTTCGATGAATTGACCAATTTGCATGCAGAATAAGCTAATCAATCACCTCGTCGCCCCTCATAAGAATTCACTGCTGAAGTAAAAGAATATTGAAGAACGCCTTCACCTTTTACCTTAATATTTTACAATAATTGGTCGTGATCTTACGGAATTTCATATGATATCAGAGTAAGAGGTAATGAGTTTGTCTTTTTGTAGGTCCATATATAATTTCCATTTATAGATTTTCACGCCACAACCTTGATCTAAAAAATTCAGCTTACATGTGAGAGGAGTATCGAAATGGTTTAAAAGTTACCACACTTTCACCGATTGACTTAAACTTTTAGAATGACTGTCTGTTATCCGCAAGATTTCACAGTATCTTATTCCTGGTTTTTTCGTATTGGCACAGATTTGATGATACAAATACGGAAGCTTTGAGAGCCACAACCTCCAACAGTGGAGTAAACTTGGAAAATGTCTTCTACTTTGATCCGAGATGTATCGACTGGGAGGACTATTTCAAGAGAATTCATTTGCCTGGAGTTGTCAATACCTTCAAGAGCAAGTGAACAACGATGCAATTAATATATTGTTCACGACATGTAGTAGTTGACATTATGAACTCAGATGTTTTATTCTATGATATGTTAACATGGATCGTGGTGGTGTAACGCATGCATTTGTTGTTATTTTTGGTGTCATGTTAGATTGAAGTGCCAATGATATTGAAAATGAAATGAACGGGTGCGCTTGTTTCACGGAATATGAATGATTTGTAAAATATTTTTCTAAAAACTGATCGCTTGCAAAAATGGACGAGCGAAAATATGTTTTTCACTGGCCATGATAATGGTTAGACATAAATTGTTGTCAATAATGAAAAACAATGTTCGTTGATTGATTATTTATGTTTAGACATAAATGCTAGCACAAACCATTTCAGTACTACTAAATTAATTAGGCATTCATAATTTTATGCTAATTTCAACTTATAAAACTATATAAATAATTAATTTTTCATCTAATTCAAATGTTTTGACCACAAAAAAAAAAAAAAATCTAATTCAAATGTAGCCTTTCACCATTTTCTCGGTAAAATTACCAAAAAAGTCCTAAACCCTATTGCAATTGTGCCAATTTAGTCATAAACCTTTTGCATTTATGCCAATTCAGTCCATCAGGAAAATTTTGGTTGAAAATCACTGACATAGATGCCGACCTTCCTATATGGCGCGGGCAGCGCTGATGTGTATATTTTTAAATTAGTTTTTGAATTTTTGTAATTTATTTTCTATTTTCTTTTCTATTTCTTTACCTCTTTACTTTGGCCAACCATTGTCGGTCACAGGCGAGGACCGGTGGCCCTCGCCGGCTCTGGATGGTCAAAGCCTTTGGGATAGAACACGCTCAATGGAGGCATTATTGAAAAAGAAAAATTTAAAAACATTGAAAATGTTACTTGAAATTGTCGACGTCAGAGTCGGCCGTGCCACGTAGGATGGCCAACGTCCACATCAGCGGTCTCTAGCCAATATTTGCTGGATGGACTCAACTAACAAATCGTGAAAAGTTTAACAATAAATTGGCATAATTAAAAAGGTTTATGACTAATTTGGCAAAAGTACAATAAATTTAGGATATTTTGGACAATTTTCCCTACAAATTTCTAGGGCAAATTTAATCGAAAGAATTCATCAATCCGAAGCCAGTAGGAGAAATTCCGGGAGGGGGAGCGTTGAGCGCAGTGTTGATGCTCTTCAGCTCTTGTACTCGAATCTCCAACATCTTATTCGAAGGCTTTGTTTCGAAATGAGGGGAGGAGAGAATGGGAACAGGAATGAAAAATTGAAGTGAGAGGAAAATTGAAAATTGAAAAAGATGGATATCGGCTTACTTATAAAAACATACATGAAATATTTCCTAGTTGCCATCACTATTGGAAATCCTCTTGTTTCCAATTGACATGTATTTGCTTGTATTTAATTATTTTGAGTTAGTTCTTGTGGAGAAGATACTCCGAATTCAATCAATCAGCGGCACATCGATCGTCAATTTTGTAGTGTATGTATGGAATCAAGAAACGACGAATATATTTATGGTCAATTTTATCATATTTATGGGTACACATGCTGAGTTTTTTTTTTAAGCGGTACGAGGGATAATGTCTTCTTCTTTCTTTTCGATTGAATAAAAAATAAACTGCAACATGCAATTTTATAAAATGTCACTGAGACTTCTCTTACCCTAGCGATGCAAATTATATACAGAAACATGACTACCTGCTCTTACTCCTTTTAACTTTTGTAAAGAGTGTCCTGCGGAGAATTCTTATTGTTGAATTGGCAAGTAACATGAGCCAAGCCTTACATCAGTTCCCTAAAATCCGTATTCTTGGAAACGGAACGGTAGAATCATTCCCTTCATCTAGAAATTTTATTAACGTCCAAGAGGACATATTCTTGGATGATTTCTACAATTCGCCCCTACATTTGCAAGTACATATTTTCTTGATTTATGTTTGATTCCATGGCCGCTTTCGCCGGTCTAGGGCAAAATGGGTCTATGCAATTATCTTTTGTTATTGTCCCACCACGTTCATGCGCACAAAAGTTCCATTGGAAGGTAAAATCTCACAATATCAGATCTGACCAAAGCAAAGCAATTAACAAATGAGGTTAATGGTGGAGGATCGGAAGGAATTAGTAAACAATTGTCAAGCTTATGTAGATGTAGCTAGCTTATCTCTGCACGCATTAATTTCCGCCATCATCGGGCAATTAATAATCGTAAGTTCGTAATCCATTTTGTTGCTTCCCAAGATCTATCCAAGAAGTGAGAGGCAGAGTCTGAAGGTGATTCTGGTGAACCTAGCTTGGAATGCTTACATATAGAATACATGGACGTATCTAAATATGTAAACACTACTACTAGTAAAAACTCAATCCAGTGTTATTAAATTTGTGCAATTAATAGGGAAAATTGTCAGAAAAGTCATAAATCTATTGCACTTTTGCCAATTCAGTCCTAAACCGTTTAATTTTGAGCTAATTCAGTCCATTCAGCCAACTTTGACCAGACGGCGCTGACGTAGATGCCGGCCAACGTTGACGGGGCATTTTTTAATAAAATATTTTAATGTTTTTTCATATTATTTATTTTTCCTTTTCTTTCTTTTTTTACTGTTCATCTTCTTCCCCTCCTTCCTCCAAACTAAAAACGAGGGCCGGCGAGATCCTCACCAAACAAAATGTTAGGCCTAAAAAACAAGATGGACCCATACAATTAGGCACGCAATGAATGCTTGACACAAAAACTCACATCGTCTTTATCAAAACCTCTGAAGTTGAACACCATTTCCAAGTGGACTTCTAATATATATATAAACTCAAGATATGGAAAAAGTTAGACCGTAAAAAAAAAAACAAATAGGGTTATGTGCACTTGAAATCCTAAAACTTGCAATAGAGTCCTAAACCTTTAAAAAAAAATTACAATCAAGTCCTAAAGCTTGTAAAATTGGTGCAATCAAGTCCTTCCTTTCATTCCGTCCAACTCGGCTAACGAAAAACATTGACGTGGCTTTTCTTATTATTATTTGCCGTCCTACGTAGCGCTGATGTGGCTAAAACATAAAGACAATGCCGAAACAACGTTGTTTTGGTCCAAATCTGATTTTTTTTACATTTTATATATAATTCAGATATATTAGAAAACAAAAATGATGAAGGCAAGATTGGGCAAGGGCATGCAGGACCTTCGCCGCTACCGCCCACCATAGCTAAATAGGGCCGGCGAGGGTCGGCCGAGGTCGTCAGTGACCGGGGCCAACCCTCACTACACCCTCACCGGCCGTGATGGTGGACGGTAGCAGCTTCTTCTCCTTTTTTATTATTTAAATAATAATTAGCTTTAAAAATCATATTTGGACCAAAACGACGTCGTTTTAGCCATATCCTTTATGTTTTAGCCATGTTGGCGCCATGTAGGAGAGAGAAAATAGAAAGAAAAAAAATCAGCATTTTCGTACATGGCGCCGACATGGCTAAAACATAAAGGATATGGCCAAAATGACGTCATTTTAACCATATCCTTTATGTTTTAGCCATGTCGGCGCCATATAGGAGAGAGAAAATAGAAAGAAAAAAATCAGCATTTTCGTAAGGATATGGCTAAAACGATGACATTTTGGTCCAAATCTGATTTTTAAATCTAATTATTATCGGGCTCAAGCAAGAAACTAAATAAACTAGAAATTTGGTGGTCACAAGAGGTATCATTCCTAAGGAATACTGCAAATATAGTGTAGCTCGCACTTCATCAGTGTACACACATGACCCAGAATGAATTGTAGATGGTTACTTCTGGACGGCACATCATGACACTCATCGCTAAAATCTTAAACGCTCATTTCTAACAACCTATTTGGATGCAGAAACATTTGTTGAGAAAAACCCCTAGGTAGTTTTGAAGTTGACAAAACAATCCATAATCTCTAATATCTAAGTTAATGCCGTGAAATATTATTTTGCAGATTATCCAAAGATGTATGGATCAAGATACATAGGATTGAATCTGGTAAGATGTGCTCAGACGATGTTCTGAGGGACTCAGTAGCTCAGACGTTGTGAGGGGAGCTCAGACGTTGAGTAAGAAACTCAGACGTTGTGCGAGGAGATTAGACGATTGAGTGGGGAGCTCAAATGTTGTTAGGTAGCTCAAGCTCCGAGGAAGTATTTCATGAGCAATGACCAAAATATCAAGAGATCTATTTCAAGATGATTTAATGGACATATTACATCATCACAATGGCTAGCAATCAAGCTGGATTAGTACTTAGAGATTCTCAATCATGAAGTTCAATCAAGGACGTAGATTAAGGGAGACGAGGATGATTCACCTAATGAAGTAATCCATCTATGGAAATCCAAGATCACGATTGTATGGGCGATTTGATCCAAAAGGGGATTCTTTCCTTTGTCATCCTTAGCGGCTACGAAATCCTTTGTATACAGTCTCGTCCAAATGGGAGATTTTGGAGAGCGATCCTCTGGAAATCTTGTAACGGGAAGTTGGGATGGAGGAGTATAAAAGGAGACCTCAAGGCTGAAGAGTGCACGCACGAGAGAACAAAATTCAAAATTCCAAGAGCGAGAGAACTTCACATCCTTCACATACCTTTGATCCAACACTGTAATACTTAGAGGAGAACATACGAGTGCAAGAGTGTTAGATGAGAATTCTATTCACCAAGCTGTAACCTCTGAGATATTCACTAGTGGAATCCAACCGATTGGCTGCCAGCATGAAGAAGTGGACGTAGACTTGAATAAAGCTAAACCGCTATAAATCCTCTGTGTACATTCTCTTTCCCTTACTCTCTCTATTTATATACTGTGTTACTAGATTTGTGCACAGCATTGCTTATGAGGGGATCTCAGATCTTACTAGCTTATATCGTCTGAATGAAGTTCTAAGCAGACTAGTTATATCCCGCATTGATTTCTTAAAATTATTTAAAATCACCTATTCACCCCTTTCTAGGCGATAATGCTAGCCATAACAATTGGTATCAGAGTCTAGAGCTCATATTTTTATTGAAGTGTTATTACTTCTGAGCTAACGATCTCTATGGCTTGCAATTTTGCTCCCACTTGGATTGAAGGAGGAAGCAACAATAGGCCACCTTACTTAGAAGGAAAGGAGTAAAGCGATTAGCAGAATAAATTTAAGACATATCTCAGATGCCAAGATCCACAAATATGGGATGTAGTGCAAAAAGGGGTTGATCCATCCCCAAGCACTTCAGCGGCTCAAAAGCTGGGGACAACACGAATCTTACCCCCACAGCTGCTCTATCTGCTACTGAATTAGCAAAGAGATATGCTCTAGATGCTAAAGCTAATTATTCTTTTTATAGTGCATTATCTCCTACTGAATACAAACGTATTGCAGATTGTCCTTCTTCAAAAGCAATATGGGATAAGCTCTATGTTACTTACGAAGGAATAGACAGAGTCAAGGGGACCAAAGTTAACATAGTCCTCGGCCAGTGTGAAGCATTCAAAATGAAGCCTAATGAAACGATGAAAGAAATGTTTGATAGATTCATTGAAATAGTGAATGGCCTCACCTATTATGGGCAACCAGTGTCTGGTCCGATGAGAGTAAACAAACTTCTGAGAGCACTCACAAAAGAATGAGACAACATCAAGACGTCCATCCGAGAAACTCAAAGGATCAGTCCTTTGACAATGGACGAACTCATTGGAACCCTCCAATCCTATGAGGACAAAAGAATCAATGAAGAAACATATTCAAAAAGTAAAAAATCTATTGCCTTAAAATCTAATGCTAATTCTGATGTCTCAGATTCTGAGGATGAAGACGATGAGGAACTGGCTCTCATGATCAAGAGATTTAGACGAATGGCAAAGAAAAGCAGAAATTTCAAAGGCAAAAGAGATTTCAAGCAACATGATCTGAGACCATCATCTGGTGACAAAGAAGAAAGCAAAGATGTAATTTGCTATAAATGCAAAAAGAGAGGGCACATCAAGCCAAACTGTCCTCTTCTAAATAAGAAAGGAAAGGATGAAAAATCCAAAAAAGCTCTAAAAGCTGAAACCTGAAGCGACATAGAATGTGAAAGTGATGAAGAATATGCCAACATTTACTTAATGACCAACTCAGACCCTGAGAAAGAATCTGAGGTAACTCATTCTAACATTCCCTCTGAGGTATATGATTTTATGGATGAAATGTGCTTTGAATATAGAAATGCTCTTAAAAGGATTTCAGAATTGAAAAAGGAAATCTCGTGCTTAAAGCAAAGTGACATTTCTCAAAAGGTTAAAATAAATTTTCTTGAGTACGAGTTTTCACAAATCAAAGATAAATCTGATTTGGGTTCAAAGAAAAATGATCTTTTACAGACCAAAAACGAATCTTTGAAAAAGGAAAACTTTCTTTGAAAAAGGAAATCTCGGATATTAGTAAAAAGTTTTCTTATGGGTCAAAAAATTTACAATATATTCTTTCTATAAAAGTTCCATACTACAACAGGTCTAGACCTGGTTTTCAAAACGAAAATGATTTGAAAAATGATTTTCCTAAAGTGAAAGAAAGACTCAGAAGAAGATCCTCAAAACACGCATACAAAAATCACTTTTATAAGCAGTTTATAAAATCTGAGCTATAGAACATTTCAAAATGCACAAACTGTGGTGATCCAAGGCATTTCAAAAGTTATTGTCATAAGATCTGGAGACCCACTCGAGATATCTTGAGATTTGCAAACTCCACTAACCCAAAAGGACCCAAACAGATTTGGGTACCAAAAAAAACTTGAATTCTTTTGATGTTTGTAGGTACCAATGAAAAGAAGAAACAAATGCTACCTTGATAGTGGGTGTTTTAGACACGTGACTGGAGATTCCAAGATATTTATCAATCTTACTAAATTTGATGGAGGAAGTGTCTCCTTTGGAGGCAACAACAAAGGTACAATTATTGGCAAAGGAACCATAAAGATTGGCAACCTCTTCATTAATGATATCTCATTGGTTAAGGGTTTAAATTTCAATCTTATAAGAATAAGTCAATTGTGTGATAATGGATATAAAATCTCTTTTGTAGAAGTTAAATGTTCAGGTATTAGACAGGAGAATGAAGAATCTTTCACAAGACGAAGACATGGAAATATGTATTTGCTAGACACATCATCTGAGGACATCAAATGTCTTGTATCCATCAAAGATGACTCAGAACTTTGGCATAAGAAGCTGGGACATATAAGCTTCAAAGAAATCTCAAAGCTTTCCACAAAAAGGCTTGTGAGAGAACTTCCATATGCTAAATTTGAGGAAGCAAAGCTTTGTGACGCTTGCACTCTTGGGAAACAATTTGATGAAAGATTAGGTGAAGGAATGTTTCTTGGATATTCCACTTCAAGCAAGGCATACAAAGTCTTCAATAAGTGCTCAAAAAAAGTTGATGAATCAATGAACGTGAGGTTTGAAGATGGAAATGACACTCAGAAGATAGGCGCTAAAATATATCATCTGAGAAGAATCCATCATCTGAACGGACTCCATCATCTAAGAGCAAAACTTCATCTGAAGCCACTCAGAACGTCAATAATACATAGGCTACTACATCATTTGAGAACGCAGACCAAGATCCTTCTCCAGAAGATGAACAAGACAGAAGATATAACAAGAACTGAAAACACAAATCCAGTCATCCGACTGATCTTGTCATTGGAAATATAGAAGATGGAATCAAGACCATATCCAAACTCAAGAATGCCATAAACGCTTTTGCACATGTATCTAAAGTAGAACCCAAAGGTATTGAAGAGGCCATTGTAGATGAAAGCTGGATTGAAGCAATGCAATAAGAGCTACATCAATTCAAATTCAGTGAAGTTTGGGAACTTGTGCCCAGACCCAAGGATCATCTAATCATTGGAATCAAATGGATATTCAGAAACAAGTTGGATGATAAGGGCAACGTTACAAGAAATAAGGCAAGACTAGTGGCCAAGGGATACTCTCAAGAAGAGGGGATTGACTACGATGAAACGTATGCTCCCCTAGCAAGGCTGAAATCTATTAGATTACTCCTAGCATTTGCTTGCTACAACGACTTCAAGCTATATCAGATGGATGTCAAGAGCGCATTTTTAAATGGGTACATAAAAAAAAAGGTGTACGTGGAACAACCACCAGGGTTTGAAAATTCAAAGAGCTCAAATCATGTCTACAAACTCAAGAAAGCTCTTTATGGACTCAAACAAGCACAGCGAGCTTGGTATGAGAGGTTAAGTAATTTCCTTGTTGCAAAAGGTTTTGAAAAAGGTAAAGTAGATACAACTTTATTTATCAAAAAGGAAGGAAAAGATATCTTGCTTATTCAAATATATATTGATGATTTCATATTTGGTTCTTCTAATAAAAACTCTGCAAGAATTTCTCTCAGATCATGTAGAGTGAGTTTGAAATGAGCATGATGGGAGAACTCACATTCTTCCTTGGACTTCAAGTGAATCAAACAGAATAAGGAACCTTCATACATCAAGCGAAGTACGCGAAAGAAATTGTGAAGAAATTTGGTCAAGAAAACTGAATCACCAATGTCTTCTTCATCCAAGCTAGATAAGGATGAACAGGGTAAACAAGTTGATCAGAAACTATATAGAAGCATGATCGGTTCTTTGTTATATCTTACTGCTTCTAGACCTGACATCATTTTTAGTGTGTGTATGTGCGCCAGATTTCAATCAAAGCCTAAGGAATCACATCTCTCTGCAGTAAAGAGGATCATAAAATATATTGGAACCAATCCTAATCTGGGATTATGGTATCCAAAGACCTCAGACCTTAATTTACATGGCTACTCAGATGCTGATCTTGCAGGTTACAAATTAGACAGGAAAAGCATCTCAGGAACATGTCAACTTCTGGGATCCATGCTAATGTCTTGGTATTCAAAGAAACAAAATACTATGGCACTATCAAAGGCAAAAGCTGACTATATCGCCTTAGGGAGTTGCTGTGCTCATATTATGGATGAAGCAACAACTGAGGGACTTTGGTGTTGAAACCTCAAACGTGGAAATCAAGTGTGACAACACCAGTGCAATCAACCTGACAAAGAATCCAATTCTGCACTCTCAAGCTAAGCATATTGAAATTAAGCATCATTTTATTCGTGACCATGTGCATAATGGGGATGTCAATATTCAATTTGTTGACTCAAAGCATCAATTAGCTGATATGTTCATGAAGTCATTAGAGAAGAATTCTTTTGAATATATTAGACAAGAATTGGGTATTACTATTATGCCTGTTTGAGTTGTTTTCAAGACAGGTTAAATCTACTTCTGAGCAAAACGCAACATCGGAGGAAATTCAACCTTTGAAGTAAAGCTTCAGAACTTACTCATCATCTAAGGAACTTCAAATGCTTAAATGGAATCTCTAAACGAACGCAACATCTAAGGAGGTCATTATCTGAACAACACTCACATCAGGTTTGATCATTCAAACCTTTAGCGCTTAAGTAGTTATTTTTTGCAACAAATAAGATACACGCAATCTCAATCTTTTTAAATATTCTGTCAAATATTGTGATTGTTGTGGTTATATTGATTGAATTGATTGAATATTACGTTTTCAAAAAAAAAATTTAATATCTTTTCAAAATATTTTATTTTTGGAAATCAACTTTCAAATCTCTTAACTGTCAAAGGCGGTTTCCTATTTTGTTGAAAACAAAAAACTTGCACCGAACCGTCGTCCCTTTTAAAACCTCTTTTGCAAAGATTCAATTTTTGCTCTTCACTTAGAAATCTTCTCTCGAAAAAAATTTCTCTCAAATTCTCTCTGCAATTTCACTCTCGAACCCTCAAATTTCTCAATTTCCTCAACTCTCTCCAAAAATCCTTCAAGGGCACCCAAGAATTCCTCTATCGCGATGAAACCTGCTACTGGTTCTCATCGCTAGGGTAGATTGGAGATACGAGGGCCTAGGGCTCCAATTGGTGCTCCCACTCAATACAATCTCTCTAGCTCCTCAGACAATGGAAGAGAGGAACAAATGATTGAAGAAACTAGCAGTGCAATCCCTCAATTAGAACCTATCGCTGCAACCCCTACTGCTGAAGCCTCAAAGGTTGAGACCCTTGCAATGGTCAAGGCTAGAAAGATTCAGGAGATCAGGGATCGTCTCTCCAAAAAGGTACCTATTGGTGCCGAAAGGGCTGCTCTTCCTGTAGATGATAGGATTAGACTAGTAAGAACTATTACCAATTTAATTCGTGGTATGAAGATGTACGGTAGATCTGAGAAGGATGTTAAGGAATTCATGACTATACATGGATTTCGTGATGAAGGAGAAATGCAAGGATTGGATTCCATGCTAACTCAGAAGAAGATTAAGCAAGCTGCGAAAGTAGGGGCAGAATTTGATAAAAATAAGCCCACATCATCTGAACCTTTTAAGAAGGGAAAAGAGAAGGTTGGTGAACCTTCAAGGGCTGAGGAAGCACAGTTTGCTTCAGTTGAAGCAAGATCTAAAGTAGATAAGTGTGAGAAAGAAGTTAGATCTGAGACTGTGGTATTGAGTGATCATTCGAGGGAGGATGATAATGAGATGGTTTATGCTCACTTTAAAGGCATGGTGATGAAGTTTTTTGGTCAAGGAAGGTCGAGCAGACAGGATTTTCAGAACCAATGACCAATATTTCATTTCTCTGCTTGCCAGAACTTTTATGGCAAATAGGCCTGTTGACTTTGAGTATTTTGAGAAAAATGGTTTGCAGATCCTTCATTTGCTTTCCAATCTGCATTTGCAAACTCTTTGCTCTCTAAATACTCCTTGTTTTCCTGAGTTGACTGCCTACTTTTATTCAAACTTCTCTATGATCTCTCAAGATGCCATTCAGTTTTCTTTCTTTGGTCAGAACATCATTCTGAGTGCTACAGAGCTTGCAGAAATTCTAAGTTCTGAGCTGTCAACATTCACTCGTATTCCTATCTCAGAAGATGTTGTCTACAAAGAACTTTTTGGCAATCCAAATCTCTCCAGAGAAAACAAGGCTCATGTTGAACACCACCACTTTTCTCTCAGACCAATCATTCTGCATAAGGTAGTCATCAACTGCCTTAGGCCCAAAGGATCGTTCAAAATAGATGTCTCTCGATTTGAAGCCAAAATCATCTGAGCCATCCTAAATGGAAAACCTTTCTCTCTTCCACACATCATCTTCCTGCATATGCACAGAACTGTCAAGAAGAACAAGGGACAGCTGCCATATGGCTCATTGATCACCAGGATCTTTGAGTATCTGAAGATAGACATTCCTCAGAAGCTCAAATCTTTGCAGATCCCACAAGGTACTGGTGAATCAATGTTTTTCAAGATGGGGTACAAATTTGCAAATGGTCAATGGAAGGATAGGAAGAAGAATGTGGTACTGATAGATCTTCCTCTATCTCAAACTAAAATAGCAGAGTCCACTCAGACTGTACCTTCACCTGCAAAGTCTTCAACAACTGAAGCCTCACCTGCTGAACAAACTACAAGTCCTTCACCTACAGGACCGTTCTCTAAATCCACTTGAAAGAGGAGGATGAAGATGTTGGCTCACGAGTCCACCAAGCCTGGACAGAAAAGGAGGAAACTTGCTCAGAAGTTGCTTGAGAGGATAATAAGTGAGTCAGATCAGCAAACATCTGAGAGTTCCCTGGTCAGTGCTAGTGAAATTGATGAAATTATTCAGATCATTGTGAGAACAACCATAGAGGATGAGATTGCAAGTCAGATGGAGCAACAGGAGAAACAGAAGGAAGAAGAGGAAAAGAAGAGAAAGAAGAGAGAGAAAAAGGGGAGGAAGAAACTGACAAAGTTGAGATTATCCTATGTGAGGACAGAGAAGCTGGTGGACCATCTGAAGTTCCTGAGCCTATATAGCATTCAAATGATTAGATGAAAGCTCAAACATATGGTCAAATAGAAACTCTGATAGAATCTGAGAAAGAACTTCAAACTGATGTCACAATAGAAGCACAATTTGAAGAAGAGCAGATCGAGCAAGACTGTATCTCTAAGTTTATTCTATAGAATGTAGCAGAGGAAGAACCTCAGAAGGAGGCCACATTTGAGGGGGAAAGATCAGAGAATGGAAGTCCACAGAAAATGGACATTGATGCTACTGGTACAGCAAATGTTACCCCAAGAAAGAGTGATTCAGATCTTCCATCGCAGGACACTGAAATTCTATTGTCTGAAAGATTAGCTGGAACTCAGGGGGAGTTTATTAATGCTGGTATTCAGACTGAAGAAGAAGTGGATAGATCTACAAACACAGAGCTGCTCAGAGAGATACTGCATAATCAGAGAGGAATGGAACAGCTCATCAAGGACATGTGGGCATCACTTCATGTGGAAGTTGATGAACTGAAGAACAGAGTGAATTCTGAATTGCAGAAGCTGAGGAGAGAAAGAAGCTCAGATGCTAGTTTTGCTACTCTGCAGATTGGGATCTTAAGCTTTACAACTTGAAAAATGCCTTTGATCTGAAGTTAGATCAGCTATCCAAGTTCGCTCTTATTCAACTGCCCTCCAACTTTATGCTTTCCACTTCAACTCAAGCCCCATCCTCATCTACTCCAGCCTCAGATCTTCCAAAATAGAACTCGTTTGTCACTCCCTTATTTCGTTAAATCTTGATTCTGCTTTAAGATTTGGAAGTGTTTAAGTTTTGTTTTAAGTCTAAACTTGGTTGAATCATTATTGAGTTTGAATATTTTGGCTTGCACAAGTTTTTATTCTAGAAATTTGGCCTGCACAGCTTGTTGATTAAACTTGATTGAGCGCTCATTGAATAATTTTTACTAATTTGATCTATGCCTTTTGTGCTAATGACCAAAAGGGCGACAGATCCTATATCCCTTGATTTTTTATTGTTGCAAAAGGATAAACAGTATGATTTGCAGGAATAGGAACAAAGTATCAAAGTTGAGATCATATTCTGAGGTGAACAGGTTCTGAAAATGACACAGGAACAAATTGTTCTGTGCATATAAGTTCTGAGATTGATACAGATTCTGAGAATATCACAGGAATAGGTTCTGAGAATGACTCATTCTGCATACAAGTTCTGAGTAACGACATACTTATTTCACTCTGAACTTATATCTTGCTTTAAATATATATCTACGCTCTAAACTTATTCATTATAATGCTCTGATACATACTATTAAGTTTCTAAGAACGAAATTAAAATGAATGACTTGAAAATCTGAGAAATGAGTTAGACCTTATAAACTCTGATATAGGTCTTTAGAAGTTTTGAAGGAAAAATGAACTACACTTTGAAAACGAATTCAAACCTTGAATTCATCTTTTTCCAGAACTCAATTTTTGCTAAAAGTACTACATGATATATCATTATTTAGCAAAATTTCCTTGAGTGACAAACCATCACATTACTCACATTTCTTATACAACAATTGGTATATTTGTGTGGATGGTTTTGTCATCATAAAAAAGGAGGAGATTATTGAGAAAAACCCCTATGTAGTTTTGAAGTTGACAAAACAATCCATAATCTCTAATATCTAAGTTAATGCAGTGAAATATTATTTTGCAGATTATCCAAAGATGTATGGATCAAGATACATGGGATTGAATCTGGCAAGATGTGCTTAGACGATGTTCTGAGGGGCTTAGCAGCTCAGACGTTGTGCGAGGAGCTCAGACGTTGAGCAAGAAACTCAGACGCTGTGGGAGGAGCTCAGACAATTGAGCGGGGAGCTTAGACGTTGTTACGTAGCTCAAGCTCTGAGGAAGTATTTCACGAGCAACGGCCGGATTATCAAGAGATTTATTTCAAGATGATTTAATAGACATATTACATCATCACAACGGCTAGCAATCAAGCTGGATTCGTACTTGGAGATTCTCAATCATGAAGATCAATCAAGGACGTGGATTAACGGAGACGATGATGACTCACCTAATGAAGTAATCCATCTATGGAAATCCAAGATCACGATTGTATGGGCGATTTGTTCCAAAGGGAGATTCTTTCATTTGTCGACCTCAACGGCTATGAAATCATTTGTATACAGTCTCGTCCAAATGGGGAAGTTTGGAGAGCGATCCTCTGGAGATCTTGCAACGGGAAGTTGGGATAGATGAGTATAAAAGGAGACCTCAAGGCTGAAGAGTGTATGCATGAGAGAATAGAATTCAAATTTCCAAAAGCAAGAGAACTTTACATCCTTCACATTCGTTTGATCCAACACTGTAATAATTAGAAGAGAACATACGAGTGTAAGAGTGTTAGACTGGAAGTCTATTCACCAAGCTGTAACTTCTGAGATATTCACTAGTGGAATCCAATCGATTGGCTGCCAGCGTGAAGAAGTGAACGTAGGCTTGAATAAAGCCGAATCACTATAAATCCTCTGTGCACATTCTCTTTCCCTTACATTCCCTGTTTATATACTATGTTAGTAGATTTGTGCATAGCATTGCTTCTGAGGTGATCTCAGATCTTACTGGCTTATATCATCTGAACGAAGTTCTGATCAAACTAGTTATATTCTGCATTGATTTCTTAAAATTCTTTAAAATCACATATTCACCTCTAGGTGATAACGCTAGCCACAACAACCTTAATTCAAACTTCACAAAGATTATGCCGACAGTCACAAACCCCGTAACTCTTACCTTTGCACCAGCCGAACCACTAACAAACCAGAGAGTTCTTCAACAATTTCACCCCCACAACAACTCCTGCAATGATGAGAGTTATAAGTTAAAGCCTGGCCTAGACTAAAGTTCACAATAACAAAATGGCTCAAACATAGTGCAGATGCACACCCCAGATCAATCCGGAACACTTGCGATCAAAGCATGCTTGGCTCGAACCGGAAATTCAAGCAGCCACGGTGATCAAAACATTACAAGAATCTTGTCGTCAGGAGAAAAGCTTGTGAAAATGGTATTACAAAGTGGGTGTACAAACCACTAGAGAAGAGGAATAGATAAGGCAAAAAGTTAACATTAGACATCAATCTCGTTTCAGCTCAAAAATCAGAATTATAACTTTTTTAACTGCGTGAGAATTCCCTTTTCTTGTGATTCAAAGAACAGGTCAAGAGGTCCGGTACAAACTTCAAAATCACCAACACCAACAGGTTCCACACACACACACACACCCCGAAAACAAGATCCTTTCCAATTTGTTCGACCAACGGGGACGCCCGACCCGCCAAGTGATCCTTTCCAGTTTGTATCATTCACAGATTTTGCTCATTTAGAGACAGTTTTGTGTACACCATCGCTTCTTCAGAGGTAATGCTTATCTTTGTCAACCATGGCAGTCACCTTCTTTGACTCAAAACCATTCGAGTGTTATGCCAAAAAGGGATCTCTTTTCTCAAGTAAAAGGAACATCTAAACACCATAATCATCAAAGAAACTTCAAGGCCCTCACATCAGCAGCCTCATTGAAAGCCTCCATTTTACTCTATTGCTGCAAGTTCTGCACTACTCTTTGTGCAGCATAATAAAAAGTCTTCTGTCTACCTTGAACAACAGCTACTACCCAAATAAATGCAACCTAAAACAGAAGGAAATTTCACATACGACCATAATGTAGACACACACACATAGAAATCTTTACTGGTGGCTTCGAGGAAAGCGAGCAGGAAAGTAGATCCGAACAGCGTCAGACTCTCAGACTCGGAGTGGGACTTCGATTTCGTGATGGAAGTACAAGGAACAGAGAGAACGCGAACAGCTGAGACGCGATGCCCTCCGAATCGATGACGTTCGGAGCCCGCGCGTGATCACTCTCGCTCCCCTCCACGTCCTCCTCAACCTTCTCGTCGGCTCGCTCGCACAGGCTCAGAGAGAGCGATTGAGACAGGGGAGGGAGAGAGAAAGAGGAAGGTGAAGTTTTCTCGGGAGGCAGAGAGTGTCAGTCAGTAAAGGGAGAAGATGCTGCAAAACTATAGGGGTTCTCGCGTGGGTTCCTCAATGAGTAACTCCTGTAGAAAGGCAGACTTACGTCACTTCATGCTCAAGTACTTCACAGACTAACCTTTGACGAATCAGGGTGGAAAACTGGTCGAAGTTGATAAGCTTATGCCTACTATAAATAGCATGGAAGAAAGCTTTTCAAAAGCACCCGTGGCAATATCACTGTCCCCGGTCAAAGGTTTGTCTCATTTGATTCAAATTTGATGATCACACATCGACATCTTACGTGCCATTTGAAATTTTTGCGACCCTCTCTACTTTAGGGTGTTTATAGTAATTTTTTGAGGTGATAAGCTGATAATGGATGCCTGCCTAGACCAAGCCGAGCCATTAGATAGACCCTAAATTATTTTACCAAGCCTCTCCATGAAAGAAAAGGTTACGCGTTAAGTATTTGATCAGGTCGGGCTGAATGACTATAATGCCTTTGCCTAGGCCGGCCCAAAAGCGCCCTTTAGGCGCTCGTGGCCCAAGTAGACCCATGGGCCGTCAGATCTACGATCATATCTACCTTTACATAGTCTTTGCAATATTTTAAAGATTGCACTCATCTAATGTTTAACACAAAAACCTTTTGGCACATGAAAAATCTTCTTTAATCTAGATAAATTTGGGAGAGTCAAAGTTAGTTTCTCTCGCTATACGCCGTGATGAATTAAGAATGTCAAAAGTGCAAAAAGGCTAGTCAAAGTGAAAGATCCGGTGTTCGGATCACATGTCTATCGATATGGATGGGTTCGTTAACTTTTTTTTATGACGTGTGGTAGGAACAAAATAGTTTCCAGAGCTCCCATGCTGACCTGAAAAAGGATATGAATATGGCCATGCAAGTGGCAGAAATCTATAGACCTGACTCATTGTCCAAGGGAATGGAAGTCTCAATTTCTTGATCGACTCGCTCATCAATCCACTTAAAATCCTGGCATACAAATGATTCTTTGATCCAACATTGCGAAACATAACTCCTTTTTAATTGGATTAATACCAGAACAGCCTTATTAAAACGAATGGAGCAGAAGCATTTTTTAGTGTGTGGCTAACAGATATAAATATTTGACCACTCTTAAAGCTGTTTGAGTTTACTTCTTCGTCATATGATATCAAGCTAATAGATAGTCTGAATACTATAATTGTGGCAGTTTAGTGGGACTCATTTTTTTTCATTTGAATTACTATGAAAATGAATTGGGTGTAACGTGAAATTACGTAACGCACTTTCCTTCGATAATGTTTCGCCGAAAATGATCTCAACGAAAGATCTTTCATCGACAAGCGTTGAGCTTTCGAATTTATTGTTTTAAACAAGTTCTTATAGCGATTTCGGACGGGAAGTATGTAAATGGAAAAAAGATAAACATGACGATAAAGTAAAGTGTGATAAAGTAGATGCTTGATAAAATAAATTTCAGAGCAAATGATAAGTGTTTGATTGTTGATTGATTCGTCTCCAACAAAGAGCCGTCTCGGACTATTTATAGCCTAGTACAAAATAAAACCATCTCCTGCGGTTTCTTCACGTGCACATTATCCTGAAGTTCTTGGATCTACCTCGATAACTGCTCCGCATAACCGTCGGCGTGACGTACTGACATAATGGTGTCGCCGACATTTTTCTTAACCGACCATCGATCTTCCCAATATTCTTTCCTGGTCGAGAGTTGGTTTGCCGTATCTCGGCTACCAACGTGCGTATTTTAATGGGCCTTGTGACCTCCGGCGGGCTCTGTGAACAATTAAGGCCCAAGCCGATTTTTGGTGTTAACAGATAAATCAGAAAGAAAAGACATTACAAATTGGTCCCCTGACCCTTCACTTTCACCTTATGGGCGATCGCAAGGTATAGTTTGATGCGACCTCAAATCTTTCTTTTGCGTTTTGAGGACTTTAGAACGTGCCATTGAGGAAGCAAGCAGGCAAGGCAACTTTTGGCTATGAAAATCACGTCTCAGCAATTCTGTCTTCCTCTGCGGAAAAGATTTTGCTGCAGAAGGCAAGTTGATCCTCTGAAAAGTTGAATCTCAGTATACTCTGAGAAGAAGAGAGGGTGACTTGATGAAGAGTGAGACAAGGAGAGATTAAGAAGAGCCTTTGGACTGCGTTAGAGAAATGCGGGGAAAGATGAACTGGATCACTGTGGCACGCAAATGAGACTCCTCCAGGGTTTTGCTTTTCTCAAGGCTGAATGGTATCGCAATAGCCTAGCTTTCACGGGCTAAGGCGACTTTTCAAATGGTGCACGTGTTTGCGAATGGTATTACAATTACGAATTTTCCTCGGGCGCGGGAGACGGGGATCGGGGCCCAGCATCGATGGATATGGGTGCAGGTGCTGGGGTCCCGGATCCGACCTTAATGAACCCGAGCACAAGCGTCGGGGATCGGTGCCAAACCTCCATGGACACTGGCTCGGGCTCTGGGGACTAGGGCCCAGCCTCAATAGACATGGTCATAGGCGCCAAGGTCTTGGGCTCAACCTCAATAGACTTGTGTCTTGGTACAGGGGATTGGGTTGCCGGCGCCAGGCCTTAATGGATTCGGGCGCCAACACCAGTATCGAAGTCTCGAGCCCGGCCTCGATTGACTTGGGCCAGGGCACTAGGTCTCAGTCCTAGGCGCTAGGGTCTGAGGTCCAACCTCAATGGACCCAGGCTCGGGCGCTGGGGACCTGGGCTCGACCTCTATAGATCCGAGCAGGGGCGCCACAGAGCTGGGCAAGTGCACCGAGTTCTCCGGCTCGATTTCGATGGACCAAAAACCAGTGCTCATGCTCGTGCTCGAGAGTCGGGGATCTCGGCTTGAGAGCCCGATACCCGTGACATGTACGCCGATTTCCTATATGGCATGGCCGGCATTGACGAGCATAATGATTTTTTGAACTTTTTATAAAAAAAATTCTTTTTCTTTTCTTCTCATTATTATTTTTTTTACTGAGGCCGGCTAGGTCGCCGAACATAGGCTAGGGCCTGCAACCCTCGCCACCACCATTATCACTCAAATGCTTTAATTAACATCCTCAACGAAGCACGTAGCAGATCATGTAACGTGAAGTTGGAATTTTTTGCAATTTTGTCAGTTCCACCTACCCCAGGAATCACCTCCGACAAATTTTGACCCCCGCAGGTTTAACTCCTATATTAAATATTTTAGGTTTCAAGAGATGAGGCGGAAATTTTATTTTATTTTTCACGAGAAACAATATGAAATTACACTGTGTACCTTACTAAAAAGAAACATAAAAACATGTTTTCTTAATCTATGGCCACTTTCGCCCATCTAGGACTATTTCTGCTATTGTTTAATTCTAAATAAGGTTAATGGTGGAGGATTGGAATGAATTAACAAATAATAGGCAACCTTATGCTATGAAGTACGGATACTCTCCGGGGCCTCCGTGTCGTGTCGGACATCAACACTCGTCCGACATTCTTCGACATGCGTCCGACACGTGGTCAACAGGTGTCAGACATCCGACACGTGGTCAGCGCTCCGAACATGCCAGGGACATGCGAGTTCAGCATCCCGACATGGGGAAAAGTACACTACAAGTGCCATAAATTGTGTATGGCGCTCACTTTAGTGCCAAAAGTTTCAAAACGATCACTTAAGTGCCAAAATAAAAAAAAAATAAAAAAAAACGATTACTTAAGTACCAAATCAGAGAAATTCCGATCAAATGAAATATGTGGCTTTTATATTTAAATTTATTATCTGATGTGGCAATTTTAAAAAAAAAATTCGCCATGCATGGACTTCTAATAATTAACAAAAATAATAAATTAAATAAAAAAACAAGCTTAAAAAAAAAATGGTTCCGGCGGGGTCGCCGAGCCCCAGCCAGTGGCCGGCACCCCCGTCGACCGCAGGCGAGGCCAGCCATTTCCTCTTCGTCGCTGGATGAGTTAAATCTCATCCCCGTATCAAACCATAACCGCAAAATCTCTCTCTCTCAAAGATCACTCCTCTGCGGATCCCCCAAGCCGCACCAGCGAAGAAAAGAACACAAATCCATCTCAGTGGTTCGGTGTAGGGTTCTTCTTTTTTGGGCTTCCGATACTCTCTGTTTCGTTTCCCCTCTTTTGTAGCTCTGTATGTGACCTTCGAAACTCAGAAAGATGCAATGCAGAGCCTCTCCTTCTCGATTGATTTCTGGAGCTAAGAAGGGTCCCTTCCTCTTTTTCATTTTTTTCTGATTGATGTGCTTTTACACCCCCATATTTTTCGATTCCTCCTTTTTGCTTGCTCCGACGATCGATCCTCCCTCTGCCTCTCGCTGAGGTTGGGCGAGACCTCGCCTGCGGTCGGCGGGGGTCACCGGCCACTGGCCAGGGCTCAGCGACCCCCACCAGCCATCCCCCACCCTGCCGGCGATGGTGGGTCGGCGGCAAGGGCTTGCCAAGCCCTCCCCTTTTTTTAGCTTATTTTCCTGTTTATTTTTTTTTTTACTTTTTTAAGTTAATTTTTAAGTTAAAGTCCACATGGAAGTCCACGTGGACTTCCGGCGAGCCACATCGGCTCAGATAATAATAATAAAAGGCCACGTATGATTTCCGGCAAGCAGATCGAAGTTGGCACCTAAGTGATCGTTTTTATCCGATTTGGGCATTTAAATGATCGTTTTGAAATTTTTGGCACTAAAGTGAGCGTCGTACACAACTTATGGCACTTGTAGTGTACTTCTCCCTCCCGACACGCCATTCCGAAACACATAGAGTCAATTTCAAACATTTTCAATAAATTAGGGGTCCGAATATAATCTATCAAAATTATAAATCTATCAAATCATATACCAAGCCACCCCAAAACTAATATATCCATCCCATATACCTTTGAGTGTAAGTTCATTATAGGCTCTTTTTTAGTATTTATTTATTTATTTGTGGATGTGAATCAAATTAATTTGATTAAAATAATCATAAAAATGATAATTCATTATATATATATATATATACACACACATTTAATATATAACGTGTCCCAACGTATTGAAATTCTCTATTTTTGTAGAAATGACGTGTCTCCGTGTCATGTCGTGTCGTGTCGCGTGTCGTGTGCGGGTGTCGATGCTACTTAGACCTTATGTCGGTCAAGCTAGCTACCTCTGCATGCATTAATCTCGGCCATTATCGGGCAACTACTAGACATAAAGTTTTTTAATCTATTTTGTTGCCTCCCACGATCTGTCCAAGATATGTTAAACTTGTGACATTGGCAAGATTAACACCATATAAGGAAGAGCTTGCTAGGGACGTTTCATGCATGACACTTATAGCAAGGCTTTTCAACATATTAGGGTTTTGTTCTTCATTTTGAGTTATTGAAGGGACCAATTAAAGATACAATAATGATAGTCATGACAAGTGAGCCATACTCATTGATTTTAGGGTGTGTGTTAGGGTTTATTGTGTTATTAGGAGGTTGCGGGGAGAATTGTAAAAAAAGTTCTAAACCTATTGCACTTTTGCTAATTCACTCCTAAACCTTTTAATTTTATCAATTCAATCCTAAACCTTTTGCATTTGTGCCAATTCAGTCCATCCTACCAACTTTGACCGGCCGGTGCTGACATGGACAATTTTTAATAATACTTCAATATTTTTTAAATTATTTTTTTCTTTTTATTTTTTTCTTTTCCTTTCTTCTTTCTCCAGCCGGTCGCCGTCTCGCTTTGAACATTCTCTTTTATCGGGATCCTAGCCCAACCAAGGGTTCTAGAGAAAATTCATTCTTCCTAGAGACTAGGGCCGGTGAGGTCATCCTCGCGCAGGCCAGATCTGGGCGAGGCAGATCTCGTCGTTGCTGCGCGAGACACGACCTTGCCCAGCACCGACGGGGAAGGAGAGGGACGGTATAGAGTGGTTCATGGGCAAGATCCTCCTCAAGTTGGTCGAGTTTTGGCTGAAATTTCCTTCTCATTTAGAGTTGCCTTTGAGTCCTTGAATAAGATGGGAAGATGTAGAAATGATCGGTTTCAAGGTAAGTAGGTTCCAAATCAAAAACCGAAACCTACCCTGTCAAAATCGATTTCATTTTTTTGACACCGAGAACCAAACCGGTTTCAGGGTTGATCCAGATTCCAAGCCTAATTTTGAGTAATATAACTGTTATTTTAGGAAAACATACCATGTAAACAGTATGTGGCAAAGTAGTTAAGACATTGATGGGTGTCCTGGACTTCCTTGGCTCATAACCCATCTCCAACATATATGACTTCCACAGTTCACAGTATTAAATCGGGAATGCATCTTTCCCAATTTTTCACATAGGAACCCATCCAGTTCTCATGTGAACCGATCGGGTAAGGCCAGTTCCATTTGATCCTAGGATTAAACCGGCCAAGTTGCTCACCCCTAAGAAGAGGCGGCTTTCTGCTAAAGTGATGACTATACACGGGCAGTTGAGAATAGATACATGACTTCTTGTAGCGTTGGAAGTAGTTCAATCTCATGGAGATAGGAATGGTGGTGATTCGAGTTACAATAGGGCTCCATTTGTTTCACGGAAAACAACTTCCAAGAAAATGTTTTCTGAATTTTCTGGCTTTTTGTTCGTAAAAAATAAGCTAATCTATGAAAACATTTTTCACCCATGAAAAATAACTCCTTTTTAAGCGAGGAAAATGTTTTCCTCTTTTTGAGAAGAGGATATGTTTTCCCTCATCTTTGCTCCCTCAATTCTTTTACATTCATTTCCTTTTATACTATTTTTATTCTTCTTTTCTTTTCTTTATTTTCTTCTTTATTTTCTTTTTTTATTTTCTTCTTTTTCTTTTTCTTTTTATGTTTCTGTTTCTTTTTCTACTTATTCCTCTTGCTTCCTCCTTGCTCTGCCCGTGGCTCCTTGCTCCTTCTTCCTCTACAGACCGCGGACCTCGGCGATGGCCTGCAGCCCAGCAATCGGCCATGATACAGGCCGGCAAGCTAGAGCCTCGCCGGCCTTGAGTGAGCCTAAGATCGCCGGGACCGGCCGAGCCTCGAGCTCTCCTACGGCCTGTTAGAAGGAAAAAAATAAAAAGAGAAAAGAGAAAAAAAAAAAAAGGAAAAAGATAAAGATAAATAACTAAAAAAATCTAATTCTTTAAAAAAAAATGAAATGAAAAAAAAAAAACAAAACATATTGAAATGAGTGCATGGAAGAAAATCAAATCCGATTTTCCATACCAAATGACGAAAAACATTTTCTCGGTCCTTTTCATATTTCAGTCAAACACCGAAAAAAATTATTAATTTCCTGGAAAATAACTTTCCGAAAATATTTTCCGAAAACATTCAGTTTCCGTTTCCCTTTGCTTGGATGAGCCATATCCACTTTCTCTACTCCTTCAAAGCCCTCGAGCCAAGTCTTTAGGAGGTTGTTTTAATGCTCACGTAATTGTCAATAGCCTCCGAACTGCTTGTATCAGTGCAATTCTCTTTTCCCCTTTTCTCTCATAGGCCATACCCACGTCTTCCACTCTTTAAGGATCCTCGAACCGAGTCTTCAGGAGGCCATGCATTTAAAAGAGGAACACTTGTTTCCTTTGGCGCGCCTTTGGGAAATACTTAATCCTTGGCGGTATTACTCCTCATTGGCACCAACATATGTGGTTGCTTCGTCTACCTTAACATAAACTGCTAATTTAGACATGTGGTGCTATTTCATACTGGTGTCGATAGTTTCTCCAAGGTTTCCTCACTGATTGGTACCTATAGGAATCATCACGTGCTCTACACATGACCTCCTTGTATCTTGACACCATGCTTCGATATCTTCCCCTCACGTGTACAACACGTGTGTCAACGGGCAGGTCATTTTGGGTGCCAACAATATCAGTAAGGTTTTATTGAATTACCCTAAAGAAGACATAATTATCCCCATGTACACTAGAGCCTCCGCCACAATTATCACTCAAAAGCTTAGAGGAAGGTGATGAGTTCATCATCACGTGATACCTGATGGAGGTTTTGTGTTCACTTTAATTAACATCCTCAACGAAGCAAGTAACAGATCAAGTACCGTGAAATAAGGACAGCATTCTTCAGTACCACCTACCCCAAGAATCACCTCCCACATATTTTGGACCCCCGCGGGTTTAACTCCTATATTAATTATAAAAGGTCTCGAGAGATAAGGCAGAAAATCGATTCTTTTTCTCGAGAAATAATATGAAACCATACTGTGTACCTCGCTAAAGAGGCGTAAAGACCACCATATGTTCTTGTTCCATGTTTGATTCTACGGCCACATTTCGCCGGTCTAGGGTTACATGAGTCTATTCGATTTTTGAGGTAGTTGACATGTTATACAAAGCTCGCTTCGCGGGCACGATTGCTTATTACTCTCGGGTGGAAGCTACGTCTTAATTCCTTTGGAAGGGAAACCTCACAGTATCAAAGCTGACCAAAGCCAAAACAAACTAATAAGGAACAAATCCCTCGTAATCCCAGCATCACATGTTCACTCCAAAGGAACAAATCCTCTGCCTTCATTATTTTACTCTAAAATGAGGTTAATGGTGGAGGATTGGAATGAATTAACAAACAACAGGCAACCTTATGTCGGTCAATAAATAATCATATGTTTGTAATCTATCTTGTTGCTTCCCAAGACCTATCCAAGATATGAGAGGTAGAAGTCTGAAGGTGATTCTGGTGAAGCTAGCTTGGATTTGGTTTAACGCGTGGAGCATATCTACATTTCTGAATCAAAGAATTTGTCCTACAGATCAATTTGCCAGGCTTTCCACCTAAACCAGAGACGGAAAAAAGGAACAGTGGACCACTATATAGTAAACATGTAAGCATATTAGTAAAATCTAGATCCTATTAGTGAACTACGCAACTGGTAACCCCGCCGATCACGTATTTTGATGTAATTTACGATGTCAATGACTCATAACCGTCGATGCAATAGTAAGTTCTACCTTATTGAAACTAAAACTTCGCTATTTTTACTAGCGAAGATGATCAATCCACTCTTAAACATGCGGGGAGGCAAAAACAAATAGATTCATGAGACTTAGAATGTTCCCTTTGTCTTTATCAAAAATTGTATTTACTTGGTATACGAATTTATCTCTTAATTCAATCCATACTTGGGCTGAGATGGAAAGACAATTCCATCTCAATTTTATAGAACCATACCTAAGGTATCAATTTTTTATTTGACCAGAATGTGTCAATACGATAATGAGTCAATTGATCAGTTTATTGCTAATGAAGAAGTTCACTTGTAACATTTAAAAACAATCGGTAGTCTACCATAGGGTGTGGGGATGGTAAGATTATTTCGATAAGTTACTAGCATTTGACCGAACTAATAAGTTGGCAATCAGTTTATATTTATCAACAATATTTCAAACTCACTATAGATCATTCAAATTTATCATGTACATAACAGATTTCCATTCCTAGGAAAAATGATTTTAGAAATCTATAAAATATATGGAAGGAGAGGAACGGTATAGATTGTGGTTCACGGGCAAGTTCCTCCTCAAGTTGGTCGAGTTTTGGCTGACATTTCCTTATCATTGAGTGTTGCCTTTGAGTCCTTGAATAAGATGGGAAGATGTGGAGGTGATCCATTCTAAAGTAGGTAGGTTCCAAACCAAGAATTTGAAATCAACCACGTCTCGGTTCCCGATTTCAAGGTTGACCCAAAAACCAAGCCTAACTTTGACTAATACAACTGCCATTTCAGTAAAATATATCATGAAAACAATCTACAACATAGTGATTAAGGTATTGATGGGTTTCCTAGACTCATCTAGTTCATAACTCATCTCCAACGAATATAACCCCAACAGTTCGTAGTATAAACCCGGGACCATTTCCCCATTCTTTACCCAAGAACCCAACCAGTCCTCAGCTAAACTAGTCGAGTAAGTCCAGTTAGGTTCGATTCCCCGGATTATTGAACTGGCCCGGTTGCTCACCCCTAAATAAATAAATAAAAAAAGCAGCTCCCTGCTGAAGCAATGAGTGTAAAAGAACATAGCTATATCAGTATGACTTGCTTGAAGTTTTATGAGTCGTTAATTCTTTGGAGATAGGAATGGTGATTTGAGTTATAGTTAGTAGTCTTTTCCTTTGGGCTTGGGAAATTGATGTTGGTTGTTGAGTCGGGCAGGTTCGTGCGTGATGACCTTGAGAAATCGAGCTGGGACGTGGTATTGTCTCTTCTTCTTTGGTATTTTTTTGTTGTTGGTATTCATATGTTACGCGCATACGAAAGATCACGTCGTGGACTCTCTGGTGGAGGCTACATCTCAACTCCTTTGGAAGGGAAATCTCACTAACAAGGACCAAATCCCTCGTATCCCAGCATCACATGTTCACTCCAAAGGAACAAAATCCTCTGCGGCCCTCATATTCTACTCTAAAACGAGGTTAATGGTGGAGGACTGGAATGAATTAACAAACAACAGGGCAACCTTATGTAGGTCTATCTAGCTTATCTCTGCATGCATATGTCTCCACATATTGCCGGTCGAATTAATAATCATATGCTTGTAATCTATCTTGTTATTTCCCAAGATCTATCCAAGTTATGAGAGGTAGAAGTCTGATGTTCATTCTGGTGAAGCTAGCTTGGATTGTAGAGTATATGGAAATTTTAGAATCAAAGAAATTGTCCTACAGATCAATTTGCCAGGCTTTCCACCGAAGCCAGAGAGGGAAAAAAGGAACAGTGGACCATGTAAACAACCTATACCATAGTGATTAATGTATTGACGGGTTTCTTAAACTTCTCTAGTTCGTAACTCATCTCCAACAAATATAACCCCGACAGTTCATAGTATAAATTTGGGACCATTTCACCATTTTTTATCCAAGAACCTAACCTGTCCTCATGTGAACCGGTCGAATAGGTCCACTTCTGTTCGATTTCCTGGATTATTGAACCAGCCCGGTTGGCCAACCCTCAAAAGAAGCAGCTTCCTGCTGAAGCGATGACAATATAAGGGCAATTGAGAATAGCTATATGACTTGCCTGAAGTTATGAGTCGTTCATTCTTTTAGAATGGTGATTTGAGTTATAGTTAGTAGTCTTTTCCTTTGGGCTTGGGAAATTGATGTTGGTTGTTGAGTCGGGCAGGTTCGTGCGTGATGCCCTTGATGTGTTCACTTTAATTAACGTCATCAACGAAGCAAGTGACAGATCAAGTAACGTAGATTTGGGACTGCATTCTTCAGTTCCTCCAACCCCAAGAATCATCTCCCACAAACTTTGGATCCCCGCAGGTTTAACTCCTATTCAATTGAATTTTTTTTTTCTCGAGAAACAATATGAAACTACACTATGTACCTCACTAAAGAGACGTAGAGACCACATATTTTCTTGTTGTTATGGTTGATGCTATGGTAAAGTATATAAAAAAAAAATCCTAAAATTATTGCACTTGTGCCAATTAGTAATAAACATTTCAATTGTGCCAATTTAGTTCTAAACATTTTAAAGATTTGACAATGAATCCATCCAGTCAATTTTGGCGGAAAGCCGCTGAAGTGGACTCAGGTCGTCCTACGTAGCATAGCGGACCAACGCTGACACGGATAAATTTTAAATTATAGTTTATTAAATTTTTTGAATTTTTTGTATTTTTTTCTCTAATTTATTGTAATTATTTATTTCTTTTTGTTTTTTTACTTCCATTTTGGCCGGCGACGCTAGATCTAGGCAAGGCCCTTCATGCCCTTGCTCACAATAGTCGAGGCCACGATGGGCCTGGGCGAGGCCATGCCAGCCTCGCTGACCGCGGGTGAGGCCTTCTCAGCCGGCAAGAGCCTTGCCCGGATCAAGCGAGGGCCACAACCCCCGCGCGACCAAAATGAAAGGAAAATAAAATTGGAAGAAAAGATATTGAAAATCTCAAATTGTAAGAATTGTCCACGTCAGCGCTGGTCGTGCCACGTAGGACGGCCAGTGTCTACGTCAGCGATTTTCGGCCAAAATTAGCTTGAAAAACTCAATTGGCAAATTGCGTAAAGGCTTAGGACTCAATTGGTAAAATCAAAAGTTTTAGGACTGAATAGGCACAATTGCAATAGGTTTGGGACTTTTTTGGTACTTTTCTCATACGGCCTTCCTTCGGCGCTCTAGGACTAAACGAGTGTATGCGATTTTTTCTATTGTTAATGTGTTACGCGCATACAAAAGATCACATCGTGGGCGCGATTGCTTATGGCTCTCTGGTGGAGGCTACATCTCAACTCCTTTGGAAGGGAAATCTCTCGATGTCGAATCTGACCAAGCAACAAGGAGGAAAATAATAGACGAACCTCGTATCCCAGCATCACATGTTCACTCCAAAGGACCAAATCCTCTACCCTTATATTTTACTCTAGACGAACATAATGGTGGAGGATTGGAATGAATTAACAAATAATACGAAACGTTATCTAGGTTAGCTGGCTTATCTCTGCATGCATTAACATCCCCCATTGTCGGGCAACCAATCATCATGAGTTTGTAATATTATTCTGTTGCTTCTCGAGATCTGTCCAAGAAAATTCCACTTGTGACGTTGACTAAATTAACACTATATAAGGAAGAGTTCTTGGTAGGGAAATTTCATAGCATGCAAGACACAAAGAGCTAGGCTTCCATCGTATTAGGGTTTGGTTCTTCATTTCGAGTGAGCGACAAAAAGAAGAGAGGAAGAACGACGAGGGCGATGATGAGCGATCTGCACTCGTTGATCTTAGGGTGTGTTTTAGGGTTCCTTGTGTTGTTAGGAGGCTGTCATGGTGGGAGTCTGCAGAAGAAATTCTACAGAAAAAGCTGTCCTCTGGCGGAGGAGATCGTGAGGAACGTGACATGGAGGCATGTCGCGAGCAACGCCTCGTTGCCGGCGAAGCTCTTGAGGATGCATTTCCATGACTGCTTCGTTAGGGTAAGCCTAATTCCTTAATCACTCTTAATTCGGGTGATTTGTGGTCTAATAATGATTAGCCAACGTTTTAGATGCACTCATAACAACATTTAAATTAAGTCTCTCTTCCTCTCCATAATCTCGATTCATAAAAATGAAAGTCATGTGAAGTCGACATCGGGATCCATGTGTGACTACTGAAAAGGCACAGTTCTTAGTAATTGAGCTGCATTGTTGGTGAAATCTTTCTTGCAAAACAATGATCTGAGGCCAACATGCATTTGATCCCCACTAGGTTGTGATCAGATTGCCGCGAAAACATTTATGTTTGTGAATGCATTCTACATGAAAGTTATAATTAGATTAAATACAAACCACCACCACTTATCGGACATGAGCCAAATAGTATTCTTCCGAAAAATTATCGACGTTATTGCCACTTTCAGCTCAACCCAAGTGTAATTTCATTCATGAGGTCACGACTGGATGCTACTTATCGTTTATTTAACCAAAGATCAGTAAATGAAAACATGTTTTGGTTAACCTGCATTAATCAACTTTCTGATAAGTTACGTATTAGATCTACAAGAATGAATCAAGGAAGGTAAACGAACAACGGCAATCTCATCGTCTCATGCAATTTTCAGGGATGTGATGGCTCGATCTTGCTGAACTCGACGAAGAGTGCTACTGCAGAGAAGGATGCGGTCCCTAACCTATCGTTGGCGGGGTTCGATGTAATCGACGATATTAAAGCGGAGCTCGAGAAGAAGTGCCCAAGGGTCGTGTCTTGCGCAGACATTGTGGCTCTGGCTGCAAGGGACTCCGTTTCATTCCAAGTAAGTTAAATGTAAATTCCATATCACAAATATCTTAACACTAAACTCATTAGACTTTGCCTCGTGATAAATTAGATGAAATTAGCTCTTCCTCTTTTTTCATTTTCTTCTTTGATATTTTTGCAGTTCGGAAAGCCAATATGGAACGTGCTGACCGGAAGAAGAGACGGCAAGGTGTCTCTGGCCTCCGAGGCCTTGACCAACATCCCATCCCCTCTCTTCAACTTCACCGCCCTCCAACAGAGTTTCACCGGTAAAGGCCTAAGCGTGCGCGACCT
Organism: Lenwebbia sp. NSW1173648; assembly: GCA_029784005.1. Lineage (NCBI taxonomy): Eukaryota > Viridiplantae > Streptophyta > Magnoliopsida > Myrtales > Myrtaceae > Lenwebbia > Lenwebbia sp. NSW1173648. The sequence continues at coordinate 36,359,422 of JARCGZ010000001.1, forward strand.
CGTCGTTTTATCAGGTAACATAATGTCGTTACTAGCTCTCATGAAAACCATTGTTCTCAAAAAATTTCCAGATCGAACGTGAAAGTCGGGCTTTAAGACAACAAGAAAAGAAAGAAAATCTCACGTTTGAGCTCATGAATTAACTGCACTACTATGTTAGAAAGTCGCTAACTTATCCCGACAACTTAAATTGCACCGAAAACGGGCTCACCGTGTACATATCAAGCATATATGCGCGTTCGCTTTTTTATTTTTATTTTTATTTTTATTTTTATTTTTATTTTATTTTTTGTTCTGAACGAAAGATAACAGTTTCCGAGTGGTGTTTAAAGGTGCACATACAATAGGAGTCGGGCACTGCATCGTCTTCAGCACGAGGCTCTACAACTTCACCGGAAAGGGCGACCAAGACCCGTCCTTGAACTCCTCCTATGCTGCCTCCTTGAAGACGCAGTGCAAAACCCTAACCGACGCCACCACCGTCGTGCCGATGGACCCAATCACCCCTCTCAGGTTCGACAATCGCTACTTCGCCGTCCTCAACCAGCGCAGGGGCCTCTTCCAATCCGACGCCGCTCTGCTCACGAACCCGACCTCGGCTGGGATCACGCGGGAGATGCTCAGCCCGGGCAAGTTCTTGGGAGGTTTTAGGGTGTCGATCAAGAGGATGGGTGGGATCGGCGTCCTCACCGGGAACTCTGGGGAGATCAGGAAGGTCTGTGGTAAGATCAACTAAGTCCTCATGTTGAAGGAAGCAATCTTCATGGATCAATAAGGGCTAAGTGTGCCATGAAGTGATTCCTCAGTTGTTGCTAATTGCAGTTGTTGTAGCTAAGGTTGTCGTGATTAATAAAGTGAACGTACTCTAATTCCCATAAGAAATACCAGAAGACAATCCTCATTTAAAGAATACAAATATTTTTGTATACATAAGTGGAAAAATGGGTAAATCGAAATTATGATGCTAGACAAGCCTCCCAAAACAACCTACTCTTCTCCGTCTCACTCAGATGCACTTCGCTCGACACAATTCCGCTAGGCTTCTTGTTGATCTCCTCGTCGTCGTCGAAGCTATTGATTTCCTCCGAAACACACGGTCCCTCGGCTTCCGGCCACCGTCGCTGCTCGACGCGTTCATTATTCCCTGTTTCGCGCGTCCACCGCGGTCGATCATCTCTCTCGTCCGTGCCGTCACATGCTTCGGTATCACCGCAATCTGAATCCCGAACGTCATGGTTATTATAGAGCTCGTAAGAAAACCACTCACTGCTACAAGATTCCGCGTCCTCGCGGTCGCTGCCGCTACCGCCGTATGCCGTGCTACTAGTGAGGCCAGGATCGTGTGTCACGGCACGATCGGAGTCGGCCTCCGAATCGCCGGTGGCTTCGATGAGCAAGAAAGGCGAGACGTCGATGACCATGTTCTTTCTCTCCATTTTTTATTGCCTTTCTTTTTTTCCCGGAATGGAATCGCGACCCTATCTTCTTTCTCTCTTTTGAAAGTGGTCTTGTGGACAAGTTTCTCTTGACTTGGCTTTTTACTTTGGAGGGGAAAGTCTCGTCTTTGTCGCATGGAAGTTTGTATTTATAGCGTCAACCTGGGATTTTGTGTGCGTACAAAACGTGGGCTGTCTTTGTTTCTTGTTTCGCGCTCTGTATTACGTGGTGGGCGGCCATCAATGCAAAAGAGTAAATCACAAGTTCTAGACTCCAATTTTTTTGTTTTTCACGAAAAATCACCAATTTCAAAAATATATTTTCTCAATTTGGACCTAACAACAAATAATGTATATGCCTGTTGATAATGCCCGTAAAACATTTATAAATTGTCGAATTTTCACGAAATAAAAGGAGTCTTGTAACAAGACTGACGTAAATCGGGCGAGATTCTACTTATTTTCGCGGTAATTCGAACATAAAATCCGTCACATCCAGATCAAACGCTGGCAATAACCGACTTGAGGGTTAGATGTAATGCGTGACGAGGAGAATCAGATGTCGGAGAGAGAGAGAGAGAGAGAGAGAGAGAGAGTTACGTACGAGGTTGAGCCCACGCCCTTCTAGATGAAATCCAACTGGTGGCTGAGGACGATTGCGCATGCGGAAAGGATTTCGATGCATGAGAAACCAAAGTTCTTCTAGAAGAGAAGAGGCCAAAATTATCGATCGAGATTAGGATGTTCTTTTTTTTTTTCTTTTTGTCCCCCACTTTTTTCTCCTTTTTCCAACATCTGTCGCTTAAAGTCCAAAAGTTTTCATTATCGACCCTCCATTTTTGTTAATCAAGAATTCCAAAAACATCCCATCTCCGGAACCGTCCACCCTCTTCACCCTTTAAATATTTCTATCGTTTCCTTCCTCTCTCTTTTTTTTTTTTTTTTTTTTTTTTTTGTCTAGTGTTGGACCCACTCCCGGTGACCTATTGACTCTGATTTTCCCTTCTTCTTTTTTTATCTTCTCTTTACTTGTAGGCTGCTGCATCAGTCTATGTATACTACATAATGGGAAAAATGCAATCCATCTATTCAACTTCCGTTAGGACATTAAGGAGACAAAAATCCCGCGAGACCGAGTTAACTCCAAAAATTCGTCCTCGGTTCGGATTGCAAGCAGCAACTCGCCTGCATGAAGTCGGAATCGCTAGTAATCGCCGACTAGCCATACGGCGGTGAGTTTGTTCCCGCGCCTTGTGCACACCGTCCGTCACATTATAGGAGCTGGCTATGCCCGAAGTCATTATCTTAACCGCAAGAAGAGGGATGCCGAAGGCAGGGCTAGTGACTGGAGTGAAGTTGTAATAGGGTAGCTGTACTGGAAGGTGCAACTGGATCACCACCTTTTCAGGGAGAGCTATTGCTTGTTGGGTACTTTAGTTTGACATTACTTTACACTCAAAAACAGGCGAGCTACATCTGAGTTAAATTTGGAGATAGAAGTTCTCTTTTGTTTCTGGATAGTGAAGTAAGACCGAGCTTATCTAATCCTCCCTTGGAAAGATGGACAGAGGCTATTCGAATATAAAAGTAAAGCGGAGATGTTAATTTTCACCTAATTGAAAGTGCTGGGTATCCGCCTTTTTTCTTGGTGTGTAAGATAAGATACAATTTTCTTGGCGACAAAAGAGAAAAGAAGGAAAAACAAATAAAATTGGTTTATGCTTTGGTTGAAGTAAAACTATGGGAGCTAAGAAGTTGCGGTTTTTGGATCAAGATGTGCAGGTGTAGTAAACGTGCACGGAAATTATGGTTAGGCCCCACCTTTGGATTGGGATTAGATTGCTTTTGCCTCTTAATTGCCGGAACGTGCCTTGATCGACCACGTCTCTATCTGAAACATGCCAGATTTTCCAATTCCTGTCTGTTCATTCACGAGATCTGTTGAGAGCGCGCAGCATAAGTCCGATACCTCACCCGGGGAGATCGTCAAGAGGTAGCCTAAGTCGGAGCCTATTAATATATCTAGTTGGATCCACCTTCACTCAAAAGCTTAAGCCAATAAGTTATGGGTCAATTATGATATATTAACTGCTCAACACTACATCGATTCTTCAATGTGGGACTTCTCTAACATAACTTACACATGCATTCTAACAATCTCTCCCTCACGTGTGAGCTCCAGTGTAAAATCTGTTCCTCATTAATTCAAGTATCTTTCTGCATCAACATATCTCAACTTGAATCTCTATCAATGCCCATCGGGCCCGCTAGGCTCGAAAACAGCGTTGGTCACCAGATTCCTTCCTTGAGATATTCACCAAATACCGATACATATTGAGAGTGGGCCACCAATCAACCATCGACTCTGATACCATTTGTTGGGTGGTCTTGGGCGGTCTTGGGCCTCTCTCATTCCAAAAGCTAGCTCAAAGGTTGAGACTTTCCCTCACACTTGTAAACCGACCACCAGTCCTTTCCACAACCGATGTGGGACAACCCCAACAATCTACACCCCACACATCGGGCCCTGGGTCGGAGGCAGCGACAACCCCTATCTCTCCCGTGTGACTGTTGGATCCGGACTTATTGGTAATCTGAGCTCTGATACCAGTGTTGGGTGGTCTTGGGCCTCTCTCATCCCAAAATAAAAACGCGAAATAGCGAATGATGAAAGTAAAATAAAAACTCACGAGACACGATATACGTGAAAAAAAAACCCAAAACGGGAAAAACCACTGGAAGAAAGAGGGGTTTCACTATCTTCAATAGCGAGTACAAGCGTACAATCAAAGATCTAAAGATCTAACAAGAAGAAGTGAAAAACAAAGGGTTTCGACGTAGAAGCGAAAAGCTCGGAGCAGAAGCGAAAGCAAGCGTTGCAATGTAATATGCAACATATCCCTTTTATGGCCTCCTCTAAAAAATCCTAAAACAAAAGTGCATGGTCCAAACTACCCTTTATCTTTAATTTGAAAGTCAAAATATAACAAATCTCCACATTGACTTCAAATCTCCAAAAGAGCGTTTTACCAAACGCCAGAAGACCTCTCTCCCTCTCCACCAAGAGTGACCACACAAGGCCATCCGTCAAACTACAGAATCGACAACGCACACCCCTAAGCCTATGTGAGTGTAGTCGATGTAGGAAACAAGGGATAAAACGTCACCAACTCTGCATAAGTAACTCAAATGGCGAAAATGCCAACCAAGTCCAAACAATGCTTGAACTTAGTCAATGGAATTGGTTTAGTCAACATATCTGCTGGATTATCCGCCATAGGTACTTTCTTCACTATTACTGTACCCTTAGCAACCTCATCACGCACAAAGTGATAACGAATATCGCTATGTTTCGTTCTCTCGTGATACATCGCGTTCTTGGTCAATTGGATCGCACTTTGGTTATCGCAAAAGATAACGGATGCTCTCTCCTACTTTACCCCAAGTTCTGTAACCAAACGCTTCAACCAAATAGCTTCCTTTGCTGTTTTCGTTGCTGCCATGTACTCTGCTTCGGTGGTAGATATAGAAATCGTGTCCTGCAAAGTTGCTCTCCAACTAATCGCAGAACCACTAAGCGTAAAAACATAACCTATCAAAGATCTCCTTTTATAGAGATCACCTACATAGTCAGAATCAACGAAGCCAACAACTAAATGCCCTGTATCACAACCTCTATCAAAGACCAAACCAACATCTAAGGTACCCGGATATACCAAAAAATTCACTTCACTGCTTGCTAGTGAGCTTTACCCGAATTTTCCATATACCTGATCACAACACTAACTGCCTGGAAAATGTCTAGACGAGTGCATACCATAGCATACATAAGACTACCTACAACACTAGAATATGGAACTCGAGATATCTCATCTTCCTCTTCTTTGGTTTTAGGCCACAAAGAAGTAGAAAGTCTAAAATGGGACACCAAAAGAGTACTTACTGGTTTAGCATTTTTCATACCGCAACGTTCAAGCACTTTCACAATATACCCCTTCTGCAAAAGGTATAACTTCCCAACCTATCTATCTCTGCAAATCTTCATACCTAGAATTTTCTTGGCAGTTCCAAGATCCTTCATCTTAAATTTCCTGCCAAGTTGTCTCTTTAACAAGTGTATCTCTAACATATCCCTCACTACAATAAACATGTCATCTACATACAATAGCAAATAAACAAAAGAACCATCACGTAATCTCTTATAGTACACACAATTGTCATGCACACTTCGCGAGTAACTATGACTTAATATAAAGCTATCAAACCTCTTGTACCATTGACGTGGAGATTGCTTGAGACCATACAAGGAGCGTTTCAACCTGCAAACGTGATCTTCTTTACCCTCAACAACAAATCCCTCGGGTTGAGACATATAGATTGTCTCCTCAAGCTCGCCATACAGAAAAGCGGTCTTGACATCTAGTTGCTCAAGTTCTAGATCATAAAGGGCCACTAACGCGAGCAACACACGAATGGAACTATGTTTCACAACTGGAGAGAACACTTCATTGAAGTCGATCCCTTCCTTCTGACTAAAGCCCTTCGCTACCAAACGTGCCTTGAATCTTTCATCTTCAACCCCCGAAATTTCCTCCTTTCTTTTGAAAATCCACTTGCATCCAACAGCTCTTTTACCCTTAGGCAATTTCACAAGATCCCAAGTTTGGTTCTTATGAAGAGACTCTATCTCTTCATTCATCGCAACAAGCCACTTCTTAGATTTAGAATAAATAGTAACTTCACGGAATGTAGAAGGTTCTTCAATACCAAGCTCCTCAGCAACTGAAAGAGCATATGCTACCAAATTAGTGAAACCATACCTCTGGGGAGACTTAATTTGCCTTTTAGCTCTCCCTGCTGCTAAAGTCTAAGGTTGTTCAACTTCTTCTACTTCATCTTTAATCGAATCTAAGTCTTATTGCTCACTGTCACTTTCTGACTGAATAGGAATATCTTTAAAAGTTCTCCATGGATGCTATACACTAAACTCCACCTTTTTTGCTACATTTTCTTCCTAAATATCTGTAGACTTAACAACTTTTATCTGATTAAGCATAGATTTTTTATCAAAAGTAACATCCCTACTAATTATAAACTTTGGTGACTGAGGGTCAGAACACCGCAATCTATATCCCTTAACACCATCTGCATAACCAACGAAAATACCTTTCTTGGCTCTAAGTTCAAGTTTACCATCTTTTACATGATAATAAGTGGGACATCCAAATACTTTCAAAATAGAATAATCAGGAGGTTTACCAGATCATACCTCATTTGAAGTCTTACATTCAATTGCCGTAGAAGGAGAACGATTCACCAAATAACATGCCGTGTTCACAGCTTCAACCCAAAAAATTTTATCAAGTCCAGCATTAGAAAGCATACATCTAGTTATCTCTAAAAGTGTTCAGTTCATGCGCTCCGCCACCCCCATTTTGTTGAGGTGTATACCTGACTGTTCGATGCCGAACAATCCTTGAATCTTCACAATACTTATTAAAATCACATCCACAAAACTCAAGACCATTATCTGTTCGGAGACGCTTTATCTTCTTACCAGTTTTGATTTTCAATCAACATCTTCTACTTCTTGAACGTATCAAAAACGTTACTTTTACGCTTCAAGAAATAAATCCAGACTTCCCTAGAAAAGTCATCAATAAATGTTAGAAGATAAACTGCACCACCTTTAGATGTAACCTATATAGGTCCCCACAAATCGGAGTGAATATAGTCAACTGTGCCCTTCGTCGAGTGCACCCCGGTACTGAAACTAATTCTGCGCTGTTTCCCATAAACACAATGCTCACAAAAGTCAAGTGAGACTGTATGCTCCCCACAGAGTAAACCACGCTTACTCAAGATAGTCATTCCTCTTTCGCTCATGTGGCCCAACCGCATATGCCATAATCCTGATTTATTAGAATCTGAAGATGATGATATATTTAAAGAACCCACAACAGTACTTCCCTGCAAAACGTAAAGACCATTTTTCTTGTTACCTCTCATCACAATCAAGGAGCCATTTGAAATTTTCAAAACTCCACCTCCACCGGTATACATGCATCCAGTGGAATCCAAGCTGCTCAAAGAAATAAGGTTCTTCTTCAAATTTGGGATGTGCCTAATATCTGTCAAAGTTCTTACTATATTGTCATAACATTTGATCCACATAGTACCAATACCCACAATCCTGCGAACTGTATCGTTGCCCATCAAAACTGAACCACCACTAACTTTCTCATATGTATGGAACCAATCTCTATTTGGGCACATATGGTAGAACATGCCGAATTCAAAATCCATTCATCGTCTACACAACAATCTGAAGACAAAACAGTAAGAACATTGTTTGCATTAGCAAACTCATTATCCTTCACCAGACTAGCCGAATCAGAACTCTCCATCGACTTTTTCCCCTTAGCCTTGAGCAAAGGACACTCATTTTTATAGTGTCCGAATTTGTGACAATAGTAACACTCAACTTTTCTCTTGTCCTAGCTTGACCTAGACTTTGAACGCCCTTTACTATTACTACGTCTATCCCGATGATTCGACCTTCTCCTAACAACTAAGCCATCGGCTTTATCTGCACTACTACTCGCATTTAACTTTGTACGCATCTCTGCGGAATTCAGCGAGGCCTTCACATCCTCAAGAGTTATGGATTCTCTTCCATACCCTCGATCTCTACCGTAGTCATATCGCCGGGGTAATTCCCATCCAAGGCTCTAATCGAATCTTCCCAACGCAACAAAGCCTTCATCTTGATCCTCCATAACTCAAAATTATTTTGGCCATCGAAGGGTGCCACTACGAACTTGATAGATGTCATCTCGAACAAAAAGACCGAAATTCCTTCGCTCTGATACCAATTTGTTGGGAGCGCGCAACAAAAGTCTGATACCTCACCCGGAGAGATCGCCAAGAGGGAGCCCAAGTCCAAGCCTGTTAATATATCTAGTTGGACCCACATTCACTCAAAAACTTAAGCCAATGAGTTATAGGCCAACTATAATATATTAACTGTTCAACACCACATCAATTCTCCAATGTGAAACTTTTCTAACACAACTCACGCGTGCATCCTAACAAGATCATTTTTTGCCCTTCTAGTAGAGAAGCCCGCCGCCATCTCCATGTGTTAGCCCGATTTCATTTGTCATTTCATCTTTTGCTTGCCAATCGGATTAGCACTAATCTCACAAGCAGTCCTCACCGGTGCCGGTGATGGAACGAATGGGGTCGTCGAAGATGATATCAGAGCGATGCCTTATAAAATAGATGTGTGGTTCCAGGCAGTTTGGTCTCTATCAGATCAAACATGGTAAAGGAATGATGATAATATTTATACCGGCGACATAATAGAAAAAATAAAATAGTACTGTCGACGTGGTCCGTACCAAAGTCCGTTTATTAACCACCGAGCGTAGCGGGGCTACGCGTACTTAGCGCTTAACATACAGAACGGAAAAATGACGAACACCATCAAATCATATCACATACAAGACACCCAAACGATCTTCTTTAACCTACCATTTAGGTAGCCATCCCACCAATACATAGATTTAAGTCTTCCAATTCGTGAACGAACGTTAATGGCTTGTGCTTAAGGACTATCATAACCACCTAAGACGCCGACACCTGTCGATGCGTGGTAAGATGACGTCTCATTTCAACAAAAAAGATGGGGTCCTTCGAGCTGTGACGATGCACTGCGGCTCGGACCTACTCATGTCGATTTCCTCACGCTTTCACGAGAACTCTAGTAAGTCAAGACAGGGTGGACACGCCATGAGAACAATCTTGTCGTCGTGGTGTCCAATGAAAACAACAAACCTCCCGTGTAGGGCCAAATCGATGCATCGCACAGACCGAAAAAGAAAAATCAAAGCTTCGTTACCTTCTAAATCGTCTTCAAACAAGTTTCCTCTCTATTGTACTTTATTCTCGTTGATGTTTAGCCATGATTGCAGTTGTTGATGCAAATAAGGGAAGGCCTCCCAGCAAGGACATATCGCGAGTACGCATCTCAAGCTATTCAGGAAAAGAGAAATACCCAAAGCTATTCACGACCGAAGACCAACCAGGCTAAGCAAATACGCATAGACCCCAAAGATGAAAACCTGATAACGAGACAGATAGCTGATTGCACAGCAAATCAAAACCAAATATTCTAAGCAAACTGACCAGAGAAAGAAAATCGATATAAGACTGACTTTAAACTTCACCTTCAAGTCCTAGACCTCAATTACATGATGGGCTGGCTCATGACTTCAGATTCATTGGCATATGTTCCGGGATTTTATGATGTACGACAGGCTGATCTTGTAGCTTGGGTTTTGCAAACGAACTGCATGCATCCCACTCAGGAATTGGAAATATAAAAGCATACATTAGTAAGTCCCAGAACGGAAAAGTAACAATCACACATAACGAATGACTCAACCGTTGCCACTTCAATAGGACATGGAGAGCCGATTCAATAACTAGAAATGCCGAAATCAAACATCTGCAGCTCACAGTGTGGAAAAGAGTCGATTCCATTCAAATTTTCTAAAACTCTCTGCTAAATGCCCACTAAAAGAGGTCAAATTCCCCCGTAAAAAGAAGAAAATAAATCCAAGCTAACTCCAGCCTTTGTTCATCTAGATTTCCAAAGCAGTAAACAGTACCCTCTCAACAATATGAACTTGAAACTTACAAAAACAGAAACTGAATAAGGCTGACAAGGTTCCCATATTTGTGACTACGCAAGGAACTTAGCAGACTAATAGAAGATGAAAAGTCCACTCACTGTCCATTTGATCACCTCAGGAAAACTAGTGTACATGATTATTCTCATCAAATCCTCTCTTTCTCGAAACCTAGTTTTACCAGATGAAGCAGAATCAGTAAATGGAAAAATCAAAACCGAAGATCAGATTTCCATTCCCTTGAGCATCGCAGCAACAGACCTGCAGGTTGATATACGATTAAAAAAAATAAGCACACGGGGAAGAATGATCATTCTACTAAAAGATAACCAACGTACCTGAATAAGAAACCATACAGCTTATCCTGGGTATTGCATATGCACTTCCAACAGCTGAAATCAATGCGCTAGCACTAAGCAAAAGATTAGTATGTCAATGCAAAACAACCATTTAAACAATCAGATTTCCTCGAAAACATCCTCCATCACTGTGCAAAAGTTAATAAAAAAGGGGCAAGAAGATACCCAAAGAAACAGGTTCCTGATGAAGTTCTAGTCTTAATTGGAAGTGGCGTTTAGTCATTTACTGTGCTGTTACAAAATGACCACTTCGCTGAGAAGAGCATACCTGAAAAACTAGTAGGCTGTCTTCCTTCAAACTTGAAGACGGGCAAGCACATCGTGTAACTCGGTACCATACTAAATATTGCCCAAAAGAGAGTAAGTTCACAGGACAGTGGGGATGGATTTGCAAGCATCGTCAAATGCCAGGAGATAATTTGTTGTACAATAAACTCCAGATGCAACGTAACAACATAGAGTATATTATCCACATGAAAAGCAGAAAATGAAGCAGTGACAAAGATCGTGGCAAAAGTTGCAAGGGACCAAAAACGAAAGGCCATTGGATAGTTGCACAGAAAGTCAATGGTGACAAATGTTTCATTGAACTATACAACTAAAAGTCAAGGGATAAATCAACAAATCAATCATTAATGTCTAAATGAGCTTCCATGATACAAAGGTTACAAATCATGTTGGCACAGGATATGCACCATAAATTACAAGTTTGTAGTCTAATCCCGCCAGACAATCACAAGTAGGATGGAGAACCATATGGGATGAAGATTATTCCAATGCATCCCACAAATCTGTACTGCAGAGAACCCCGTGTTATCTAGGTTGGAGCGCGTGCACATAAAGGAGATAAATTCAGCTTCCTTGAATGACTCACCTTAATGTCAATAAGGTTTACTTTGTCTATTGTCTCTTTTGAGCTGAACTTTCAATTTCTTACCACCTAATTGACGTCCATTCATTGTACTAATGGCAGATTGGGCAGCTTCAGGTGTGTCATAACTAACGAAACCTGAAAATAAAATAGCAAGATCAAATTTGCAAACCCTTGATAAAGAATCAAAATCAGAGATATTCTGGCAGTCTTACCAAAACATTTGCTAACACCGGTTGCTTTATCAACATATACTTTAGCACTCAAAACCCTACCAAATGACTTAAAAGCATTGGCAAGCTCTTGATCACCGTATTCTTGTGGTATGTGATAAATGAACAAATTAGCACCAGGTGGTCCTACATACCGAAAGAGGTGAAGAAAAATCAAATTGCCTGCACAATACCATTAGAAATAGCAAGCAGAAGCAGAAAGGTAACAAATTTGGGTGAGAACCTTCAACTTGACCCCCACCACTAGGGCTGGCAACTGAAGATGATGCAGAGTCACCATCCACAGACACAGGAGAAGCGGCACTTGCGGAACCACTTAAAGGTCGGTGACTCATCATTCCTCCCGGATATGCGAGAGGATACTGAACACCGGGCACTGCATGATATGGAGAACTCATATAACTTGCAGGAGGCAATGCATAATTTCTAGCAGGTACTTCAGGTGAAACTGCACGCAAAGTGTTTCCCCGGTTTGCAGGAGGAATCATGTTATGGAATTGATTCTGCACCGGTGGCAATTGGTATTGCATGAGTCCATACGTTCCAGGAGCCTATGAGAATGAGATCACAATCACAATCATCACCCACTGGATCATAAAGTTGTTGGGAAAAGTAGGCAGAAAAAACATGCGTTCCTAATAGGCTTTGTTATCAGAGTGGAGACAAAACTAAAGGAGCCTACGATATCAATCCAAATATGAGTTGGACTCATGGCACAATATGACAGTGGCAAGGGGTGAATAGATGTCTGGTCATAGATACGATAATGGCCAAGATAAAATCTCTACAAATTACTGGCTTTCGACAAGGCACCGAAAAACAATGAGTTTCGATGGAGAGGTTTATCAATTACAAGGAGAAAAAAATGTTTAAACTACTCATGATGGTGTCTAAGCATGGCAAACAATATTTCAGTGGGAACAGAGAAATGACCACACAAAAGGTGTTAAAACAGTGGAAAACCCAAGCCTGCACACAACATAGTTAGCAAAATATGCATTGGGAGGAAAAGAGGTTCCAAACCCAACCTGATAGCCATATCCGTTATATGGAGGCATGTAACCCATAGGCAGGGCCCCAAACAATGATGGATGTTGTGAATCAGTATTTTGCATATTAGCAGCATTCTGAAATTGAGCTTTCTGAGCTCTTCGAGCTTGCCTTTCCTTTTCAGTATCTGCCCATTTGACAACAAGAGGAACACTTGAACCCTGGAAAAGCAAGAAAAAGATGTCAACAGCTCATTTATTAACACCCCATTCTAATGCACATTTAGCAGAGAGCATCCATGGATAAGAAGACAGATATAGTTGAGCATATGAGTCTTCAATTTGCAGAGTGCAACCTCAAGTAATGGTACTCTATAGCAAAGACCTACTAAAGTTAAAGATAACAGAAAAAGAAGATAATGCAAACAAATCTACAGCTTCGAGGCTAGGAAGAAAGTAATGTTTAACAGAAGGTGGTTCTCTTTGACTGTTACACATATCAGTCTGATTTTATTTCCTATCAATTCCTATATATCACGATGTTTTTGGCCAGAGTCCTACCCAAGTATACTATTCTGCAATGGATTGGATTTAATTTATTGCTCAACCAAAAAAAGAGATACGCTAAACTTATTGCTTGCGCCAGAAATCAGCTTTTGCCCAAATAAGCAAAAAGAACCCCAAAGAGAATGTATGACATATCATATAGCATTGCCATCAGAGTGAGATTAGTCCACCTAGCATCACAAATTAATTCCAAAAAGCGAATCTCATGCTTACAATCATCTTTACCAAAACAAAACATTCTCTTGTCAGGTCAGCATTGCAATTGCAGCAATCATTAGTCATTTATATTCTGCATTCACTTCATCAGCAAAATATGTCGGTGTTCCAAAAGAAACGAAACAAATGATGTTGCAGTTATTTCATGTTTCCACTTTTCAGCTCTGTTAGTTCGCATAAATATTGTAACAAAGCACTGCATCCAGCTGTATTTTATCAGCTATACATCGACCTGATTGAGGTCAAAATGGCCCGTCAAATCACAGAAGACAAAGCAAAAATCAGAATCCTATTACTCCAGGAACAAAGTGGAGGAGTTGCCACAGGTGAAGGAAGGGGGATAATGGATGGTCAGAGCTCCTTCAGCACTGGTGAAAGCGTGCCCAAAATCTGAGATGAACATGACTACTGTGGTCAAAACATTGGTCATATTAAAAATAATTTTACTTGTAAAGTGACGCGACAATCCAAGTCTCTTGGGCTAGTCAATGACTCAAAGCATCACTTTCGTCAATGTGGATCAAGTCTGGTGACTCTATTCCATTACTTCCAGCAACATTGAGCAGCAGACCACATGACACTAATATGACAAGACGTGTTATAAGTAAATAGGAATCCAATTTTCTATCATATGCTGAAAGCAAAGACAAACCTCCATTTTATGCTTTCCATTCAGGGCATCTAGGGCTGCAAGTGCTTGTTCCTTTGTCTCATATTTTATAAAAGCGCAACCTGCATGGCCGGTGTAAAAAGCAGGCCAGTGAATTTTCAGCAACATAGATTAGCGAAATAACAATTTAAAGACTGGGAGAGCAATAGACACCAATTATGCCCAATTACAATCCAATAAAACATATAGGAAAAAGTACCTTTGCTGGTTTTTTGAGAACCTCTTAATATATGCAAGTCCTTAATAGTTCCATATTTTGAAAATACAGCAGCTACTTCATCTTCAGAGACATTCTTCGGAAGCATGCCAACAAAGAGTTTGTGTTCTGGTTCAGAATTGCAGTCAAAAACTGATCATTCAAAGCATTTTAGTATGAATTTGATGCAATAACTTCAATCAGGCTGTCATTGTACATTGTGAGACGAACTATACTGTCCAAGAACTCCGGAAGCAATTCACTAAATTGTCTTAGCATAAAAGAAGAACAGGACATAAGAATTGCATATGCATTTACCTAGCCTTTCCAACTCTCCATCTGCATACTTCACTTGCAGTGGACTAGATGCCTGCATTCCAAGATAACTTTTCCAGTCAGAGTTAAGATAACATCCTTAGGAACTAATACATAACAAGCTACAATGCCATTGCATAAGGATATCAAATCAGAAGTCCAAGGATAAAAAGCACCCTATGTTACTTACGACTCAGATGTCTGTCCTCTATGGGTATTGTTCCAATGTCCAACTCATCTCCAAATGTATTTGTCACAGGATTTGGCATTTTGAACACCCAACTTGACCCCAGTAATAGCATATAATAGATAAATATCTCCACTGTCAAAGTGCAATACATGCACAAGATTTTTAATACTCTAAAACAATACAGTGCCTTATTAAACATGGTTTATGCTACTTTTGAACTAAATGTTTATTCACTCCCCCCCCCCCCCCCTTTCTTTTTTTCAACTTGTCAATTTCAAAACTTTGGAATGCTTTGAATTTTTTATAGGGAAAACAAATAGATAAAGCAACAAGCCATGAAAAACAAGGGAAAAGATCACATCACTAATCATATTGAAATTTCCGATCTCCGGTAACAGGAGGACTACATTCAACACTGGACTAGAGTTATGAGACTTGATTGCACAAATTAAGAATTAAAGGGTTTGATTGTATGATTCACGTAAGTCATTGGATTAAAAATGAAATTACCCTCTTTTTAGACATAAAATGTGGGGAAAATGAATATTAGATTTTTTAACTAGGTGTTAAGTAAACTCGCTTGCCCCCACCTTCCAAATTCCTACGTCAGCCGCTGACTATACTTCAATCTTTTTCTATTAATTCAGCAGAATATAATATGGATAAATAATGCACGGTAGAAGACGTGACCATGATAAAATAGAACAAGAAAGAACAAATTTGATGATTTAAAGTTTCGATTCTGCATGCATCAGATAATAAGATAAGACATCAAAAGATCAATCATGCCAAAGGAAATACTATGATCCAACTACTCAAACCCATAAGAACCTTAGCAATCAGAATTTAGAGTAAGAAGAACAAGATTCCAAGGTTAACTCTGACTAAGGAAAAGGGGAATGAGAAATGAAGAAATTACAAGCAGAAGGGGAATCTGGCAAATAACTCATATAGAAGTGAACGACTCCCCTAGAATTTGAAAACATGACACCATCGTTAGCATACACCAAAAGTGATGTCCAAGTGCTATAGAAATCTTAATGCTAAGTCCCAACCAATCAGTGAGGCAAGGCACCAATTGATATGAATATACTCGGTAACGAACGTGCTTAAATTTTTTTTGTTGTGATTGTCAAGTTGCTGAAGGTTTTTTTCTCCCAATTTGTCATGGTGGCATTTTATTTATATGACGACACAAACTGCATATAGTTACTAGTTACTACTTACCAGTCAAATGGATAAAGAAAAAAACTACTTAAATACCATTCATGCTTGAACTAATTAATCGGTTAACGCTGGGAGTTAATTTGACTGAAATTGATTTCTTCCATTGAAGAGAAGACTTCCATGTATCAACTTTCGTCCCCTCATGCGGCATGCACTTACTGCCGAAGCCAATCTTAGAGTTTATAGGTCTGGAAAACCGATGCAATGCGGTGATTGCATCACTATCCCATGCGCGAACCCAAAGTCACCACACAGTAAATAGTTACAAAAAAAGAAAAAAAAAAAGCACAAATAGTCAATAGCTCTTCCCAGAACGGAAAGCAGCTTGTTGCAGAAAGTCTTCCAGAAGACAATTAGCACACAAGCCACAGGAAAGCATGCAGAAACCAAATGAACTGATTACCCAGTAAAAAGATGATCCTAGGAAACGAAACGGATATCTTCCGTACCAGAACCATCACATTCCTAACTAGATTGGGGATCATCATTTCGCACTCAATGCCACAATGTGGAACACAACTACTCCATAAATAAACAGATCAAAGCAAAACCGACACTAACCCCCGGTAACGTTCGCTTGTTGTGGCACGCACCGATTGCCTTGTCGGCCTCCTGCCTCGACGGACATATCACGAAGCAACAACCTTTACCCAAGAAGAAGAAAAGAGAAAAGAAACGGCACGAATTAGGGCTCGAAACACCACCGAACGCACTAAGGCTTTCCAAATCTGAACGCACACCGAACTAATCGCGCGAATCGCGCCGCTTGAGAGATCCAAAAGGGAGGAGGGACGAAAAGAAAAATGGGGAAACGAAGTTAAGCTCGGGAATGCGGTTAACCAACCGCGGGAGGCCCGCGTGGCCTTGTCCTTGATGACGTTGACCTCGTCCACGAGCGCGACCTCCTGGAACATGGCGAGGAGCTCGGCCTCGTTCATGCTCTTCGGGACTTGGCCGACGAACAGCTTCACGCTCTCCTCGCCCTCCGACGGCTCCCCCTCCTCCTTCTCCTTCTCCTTCTCCTTCCTCTCCTCCTCCGCCATTAACGGACTCTGCACGACGAGCAAATGCTTCTCTCTCCTTCGACACTCTCTCTTTCTCTCTCTAGAACCCGCCGGAACGAGGCCCCTCTCTCTCTCTCTCTCTCTAGAGAATGCAGGTTTCTCTCTCTATAGAAGCGCTTGCTTTGCTGGCTGTGAATTTCTTTCTTTCTTTCTTTTTTTGGGGGGGGGGGGGGGGGGGGTGTGCGAGTGTTTCTTCGAGTAGTCGTCGCTTTGGTTTTTTGTTGGATCTTCTTCATCTTCCGAGCAGGGGGAGGTTTACTATAATTAAGTGATGCCAGTGCGCCCCTGGTCGTCGCTTTATTCACGGTTTTGCCATTGTCTGTACAGCTGTGAGGACGCTGACGTGGAGTGCCCGTGCGCGGAGAACGAGTGCTCCTGCGTCTCCGACGTAAGAGAGAGAGAAACTGAAAAATTAAGATAAAACAGATCATTTTTATTTGAGAAAATTCCAAATGATGGTACGAAATGCCTTTATTTTCTCAAATAAAGACCTGAAGTAATATTATTTTAAATAAAGACCTAAAGCGTCATCATTATTTTAAAGAAGGGCCTAATCAAAGGTATTTTCATCTTTTTATATTTTCTGATTTTTTCCACTTTTTCTTTATTTTTATTTTTATTTTTTTTCATTTTCCCTTTTTCTTCTCTGGTGGCCGACCACCGGCGAGGGTTGGGTGGCCTCACAGGCAAGGTCGGCCCTCGCCTACGGTTGTGGAGCACGACCTCACCTAGGCAAAGCGAGGCGAGCCCTCGTCGACATTTGCGAGGCCACCCAGCCCACAGCCACCGGAGAGGAGGAAGAGAAAAAAAAAAAAAGAACAAAAAAAAAAGGGAAAGGGAAAAAGGAAAATATATATATAATATAAAAAGACAAAAATACCCTTATTCATGCCCTTATTTGAGAAAGTGATGACATTTCAAGTCCTTATTTGAAATTTTTCCTTTTTATTTTAACTTATACGTAAAAGCTTAATTTCCTCCTTGTTCTTCTTTTTCTTTCTTTGATAATTTTGACCCACTATACTATGTACAGACCCAACCATCTAAAGAGTCATGAAATTACACTCTATAAATCTCGTGATTCAATCAAGCTCAAGTGTTTATACTAACCCTAATCAAGAGCAAGATCGCACGTAATTAACGGGATTTGAACATATGACAACCAACCAATCAGATCGATCATTTTGTTTTCTTTCCGTAACCCTGATTTTAAGCATAATATATGTTAGGCGAATTAATTTGATATACATTTTACTAATTCCTATTCATTTATGTTTGAGACAGAAGTTAGACTTTATGGGTGTGTTTGTTCTATTTTATATAAGAAAATTTAACTTTTATTTTCTTCTCGAAATAGACAAGAAATGCCACGTCGTAGAAAATTGTACTTTCCATATGCCAACTTTTCTTTTCTTTTCTTTTTTGGACAAAATATGCCAACATTTTTTTGGGTCAGACAAAATATGCCAACTTCAGTTCGCATGAATTAGATAGATCATGCGGTCGCCGGGAACAGAAAGTGAAATTACAAATATGCCCTTGGACCGTCTCGTCTTGACTCTGGCTGATCGATATATAAAAGAATTAGGTGGGGCCAGCTGTTGAGTTTCATTAGGTTTGGATTTGAATTATCCAATCGGAAACCGATAACGTGACTACTCTCCACGGAAGAGCTCTTCTCCCATGAGCCCATCCCCATCGTAACTTTCGTGGTCTCGAGATTTGATTGGTCCATTCCAAGAGCTTAGCAAAGGGCCCCGCCACGGTCCCGTGCTCTAAAGTTTGCTCCAATCACGCATTTGATTGGTCAATTACAGGTTATTTTATGAACATTACCCACCCACCAACTAACTAAAATTAGAAGTTGATGGTATCCAATGACCCTAAATTTTATAGCCAAAAAGCCAACCAAAAGTCTTCAACTATGTTTACCGTGACAGATTTACGTTGAACCTTTTTTTTGTGCCATCAAAAATCACAAACTAAGCTCATTGTAACACATTCATCCCCAACTGTTTAACCACGAAACTTGTACTCGCGCAATAGATTTACCCTAGGTTCCATCAGATGGTTTTTATAGCCAAAACGACGTAGTTTTTATTTCAGTTAAGCCATGTGGGCGCCATCACGCCAATACCGTTTGCCTTTCATCGTACATGTGGGCAAATTTTTAACGATGCTCGCTGACGAAACTTTGATAGAGGGTAAACGCATCAAATGACAACAAGTTTGAATTTTTTGTGTCACAAAAGAAAACATTAAAGATAAATTTGCCATAGAGGGCACAATATGAGGCTTTTGGTGGCTTTAACCCATTTACATTAGAAGAAATAATTTCAGGACCAGATACACTAAACAATCAAATGATAGATCAAGAGAGGGTTGGCGGAGGGTGTGTGACATCCTGAATTAACTCACTGACGTATTGTCTACTTTGCCCAGTCTCATATCAAGCCTCATGATTTTGTCATTTGGCGTACATGTGGGCACCTTCCCAGGAGATCACCCATCCTAGGAGTATTCTCACATGAGCACGCTTAACTTTGGAGTTTCAAAACTAAGCATTGTTGTTACTTCAAAAGGCGACTCTATGGGTTAATTCCAGTTGTTGACACCTAAATTTTGATTATCATTTTTATTCACTTATTTATTACATAGAAAATTAGAGATCGACCTCGGTCCCTAGCAAAAACATTTAATTTTCATATTAGCGTTCATCATTTCGTAATTTTATTTAGTTGGACTCACGGTGGATGAAGCTAAATAAAAAGCGTTGGATTTAATCTAGATTAAGCCCCCAAGAATGTGAAAATAATCAAGCCATTGATCTTCTCCGTATAGCTGAATATTGTGAAAGATTGCAATCTTGGGTCATAGTTGGTTCACAATTTTGGCACAACGAAGCAGGATATTCATTTGATTAAGGAAAGAGGAGATTTCCTTTGGGTGGAAAGAAATTTCAAGCTGGCAGGGGATCTTGAAGGAAAAGCGAATTGCAAGAGAAGATATTGAAGGATTTAAAAATCCCCCTACTCACGCGAGGATCGGTTAAAAAAGAAAAGATATCACAGATTTCCTCAACCCTATTATAAAAAGGGAGATTCATGCACAGAACGGGAAGAGGGCAGACGTTGAGAGGGACGGCCACAGAGAAGGGAGCTCTGTCACGTATAAAAGAGAGGAAAAGTATAGAGAGAGAGAGAGAGAAGGAGGGTTCTCGGCAATCCCATTCAGGAGAGTACATTGTTGCCGTTGTTTCTGGTGGTCCTTGTTGGTGATTTCCGGCGGTCCTTGCTGCTGTTCGGCCGTCTCTGCTCCCCCTAATGCTCGGTTGTTTTTGCTATTCTGAACAGTGCTGCTATTGTTCCTATGGTGGTTACCTCCCAAGCCGTGCGTGTGAGAATCATTCCTCGGACTAGTTGCAAATCCGAAGTTCGTCTGCGAGTTTGGCACTAAAGCAAATTTGGAAAGCGAATTTTCGAAATTAGGTATATCTCTTGATTTGAAATTCCGAACATTGTTGTCCGTTTTTTTTTTTTGCTTGATTTAGTGTCTTGATTGCATATTCCGATTGCCTATATTCGAATATGTAATATTTGTTTGCCATATTTTTTGTTATTTCTAGCAATATCACTTAAAGGGGGGTGAATAGGTGATTCTGAATAATTTGAAACTTAATGCGGAATTTTAAACAAATTTAAAGTACTAACTGAATAAGTTCAGTAAGAAGACGTGTAGAAATCTAAACACGGTAAAGAGAGTTTAGAGTAAGAGAGAATTGCAAGACAAGTTTATAGTGGTTCGGCTTTAGCAAGCCTACGTCCACTCTCCCACGCTGACAGCCGATCGGTTGGATTCCACTATATAAATCGTGAAAGGTTACAAGAGATGTCACACTTTATCACTCTTACAAAACTTTCTCAAAGATAAAACTTATAGCTCTCGAGAACAAGAGTATGAATCTGAATAACTCAAGCACTTTAGAATTGTGTGTTCTGATCTCTATTGGCTGGTCACCATGGATCTTCCTTTTATACTCCTTTACCCCCAAACTAGCCATTGGACAGGTTTTCAAAGGATCGCTCTTCAATCGCTGATTGGACACCATCAATCTTGATTGAATGAGACTGTATTTGGGAAGATTTGGTAGCCGTTGAAGTAGAGTCTGAACCCTTCAGATTCAGTCGCCCATACAACTAAATCCTTAGTTTTCATAAGTATAGTTTATTCAAATCTTCAAGATATCTTGTTCATGGAAGGTAATATTCAATCGAAGATATCCTCCTGATTTGATTGGAAAATAATCATGTCAATCAAATATTACAGACTTCCATAAATAACGTAGCCAAACCGAAAACCTGCCAAACGTGGGTCTTCAAAATCTGGCCAAAAGATACTGCAGAATCCGAACATAATTCAGAAGCAGTCTTCAGAAGTAGAAGAAACTCTTTTGAATCTAAACAGACTAAAACAATGACTTTGAGCTTTATTAAAATCCATGCTAATGTGTCACATACGTCTTCTTAAGATTAAGTTTTCAGAGGCAATACCATTCTCCGTCTGAATAACAGGACTTAACTAATTCAGAGATAGATATGTGACGACTCTATCTTGAGTCTGAACACCAGGTTGGAGCAATATAACTTTTTTATTCACATGTTCATTCCTGCAATAAAATGTTTATTGGCATTAACGAGATTCTTTCTAAAGAAGGATAGTTTTGTCAGAATCAAAATATTCAGAGGAAGGTTTTTCTCAACAATTTTACACGTTTGAGTATATTGCATATCCGATTAGAGTGTTTAAAAACTGGCGGCATATTTTTGATTCGGACACTGTGTGCTTGAAAATTTAAGGATTACACATCTTGAAGATTGTTTTGCAAGATTGAATATTCGGTTGCCTTGATTGGAAGATTTGCACGTTAAATTTAGAAACTGAAAATTCTGAATAAATCTTGCGATATATCCTTTACTTGCCTAATTTGAAAATTGTGATTTGATTGAGATATTTTTGGAGTCTTGGTGATAATCTGGTTAATTCGAAAAAAAAAATCTTTTGAATATATTTAAGATACTCAAGATATCAAAATCTTTTCAAAATGTGATCGATTAGAAAGATTTCCTAATCTGCAACCGCACACATGAAAATAAGTCTATCTATGAGGTTTTAGATAGAATTATTTCCATAGCGGGTATTTCGAATTTTTAGGTCGATTGTCAGGCTTCAGATCAAAACTTAATTCGGAAGTAATTGCGATAATCACCTTTAAACTAAAAGATTTGCAATTTGAATTTAAGTTCATCCATAAAAATCGAAAATCACAAAAAATATCAAGAAAATTTGGAAATCTTTAAAAAAAATCCTTATGGCTCATCTTTAATTCATCTCACAAAAATCTTAGAATATATATATATATATATAACAAGATATGGTTTCTTAAAAACCACATCTCATCATCTTTAGAAAGATAGGATTTTCTAGTGGATCGCATCTTTTGAATAAAAATCTTTTCAAATCCATCTCAATCTTTAAAAGATGTAGACTTAGGGTTAAGAGATTTTCTTAAAATTTTTGGGGATTAATTCAAAATTAAAATCCAAAATTTTTAAGATAATCACAAACCAATTCATTTTTTAAAACTTCGAAAATAAAAATAAAAAAATCACAAAAAGAAAACCCAAAAATTGCACCTTTGAGCCTTAAGTCAAAATTCATCACAAATTGCCAGATTAAACATTTTCATGAAATTGGTACCGAAAGGGCATTAGTTTAAAAAATTAATGCATCCAAGGCCCGAACTTAAAATCTCTGGTTCACAGAAGTAACTTAGTTCTCCTACTAATTTACTTAGGTTTCTAATCGAGCTACCAAAAAACGATTAGTGGCGGCTCCGAAAAATTTAAAATCTTTTGCCTAATAATCACCTGAACCATAAGTCACGATTTGGTAGAACTTGGGAAAGTTCGAGCCAAGTTAATTAATTTGGTAATCCATTAACCTTAGATTGGAAAAACTGATTTTAGGTCACGACAGCTTGGCGACTCTACAGGGGAATAACTTGAATTTTTCGAAATTTAAGGACGACCTAGGCTAGATAATTTTCATGGAAAATGTCCCTTAATTTGGCAATTTTGGTTGAATTCTAATCTTTATGTGTTAAATGGTCTTGCAGAACGAGAGTTATAAGGGGAGGAGTCTATGGCTAACCTTTGTTTTGCAAGTTTGGTGAAATGAGAATTTCTATTTTAATTTGAACTATTGGAGCGCTGAATGGATTGAAATGTTGTGCATGCTTTAGGGTAATCGCACTACACCACACTTAACTCGTGACTAAACCCAAGTTACACCAATAGTTCTAGGATGGTATCCAAATGGTTCTTTAACCTTTGCAGTAAGGTCTCGCTAAAAGTTATCCCATTTACGTCCCGAAATTCTTCAAAAAATGGCTCAAGGGTCGTTCTCATACACGTGGGGCTATGATGCATGGGCATTGCCCTTGTCGACCGAACCAAACTGGAGTGAATGGACCCGACTAGTCATGACTATGGATGGGAGGCGACGACTAGTCATAGCGAGCGTACGCGAGGCTGCGACACGTCGTTCCGTCCGTCACTTCACTTTGCTAAAGGAACTAAAATTGAATCCACGACTCACGTGCATGTCTTTGTGATTGACATTTTCTCCTAAAGGGCAATAATTTCATGAACTCTGTCTCATGTTTTCCTTAATTTATTTTGGGTCGATCCATGATTTAGGTTAATTCATTTCGACATGTGATCTATATACGAATGGGTCGCATCGATACCCGTTTCGTGCCAACTCCGAAACTAGAGCTCAAGGAGCTATGGGGTCAGTTAAAGCCAGATGGTCAGCAGTACGTGCTCAAGCGCATTGGATTCATGTTACCGATCCTCGACATAAATGTTCAGAGCGGGATCATGCAGGTGCTTGCTCATTTTTGGTGCCCCAAGACGACCACATTTGTGTTGGGAGGTAAGTTTGAGCTCACACCCACTCTAGAAGAATACAGTATTGCCATTGAGAAATCAATTGAGTTGGATGTAGTCGAACCACCCATTCGGGTAGATCTTGCGGTAGTGCTCACTGAATTTTTGAGTTTGACTAAAAAAGAAATTAAAAAAGTGCTGAAGGGTAATTGTCAAGCATGCCCATTATCTTTCCCCATTGAATGTTTTGAAAATAACTCCGACCTCACGAGATCTAGGATTTTTATCTTTGCCTTTTTCGGACTTATCATTTTTCCATTTCGTTAGAATGCTATTGATCCTTTGATAGCTTGGATGGTAAAACAAATCTATGGTGTTAATTTTGTAAATACTATCCTTGCTGAAACTTTCCTCTCATTGACTCGTTTCAAGGAAGGAAAATATAAAAATTTTCGAGCCCCAATTGAGATTTTACAAATCTGATTTTTCTCACACCTTTCTCAATTTGGGGGAAAACATGACTATTTTTGAAATGGGCGTGACTGATAATCCTATCCTAAGGTTTAAACAAATACAAGATCAAACTAAGAGTTTGCACTATACGCAATGAGTCAGTATATTCAATGATCCAAACTCTAAGGTTTTTCTTTGGCAAGATGTATGGTTCCGAGTGGTTGAGGCTCGACTATGCCATGGCGATCAGAAGCCCGTACTTTTGATGGGCATCTATGGAGCAACCAGCTATCAGCCTCTCCGAGTCACACGTCAATTTCGATTTCTGCAAGATATTCCACCTCCGCTTGGGCCCAACGAGTTCCGAATTTGGTTCGAGAAATGCGAGAACTACAGGGCCGAGCTTAGGCGCCATTTTGAGGCCTGGCAGAAGTGTTCCAATCAGAAGCTAATTTGGCCAGCAGACAAGCCCACTGGAAGAACGAAGAGATATTTTGCCACGGCCCACTATATTCAGCATCACACCATTCCTGCCGAGATACTCCCGCAGATCCCAGCCGTGACCAAGCAACATATCTGTCATGCCCAAATCAGAACCAGCGAGGAAAAGGCAATGGAGGCCCAGAAGAAGTTGGATGCTTTGACAAAGGAGAACGCATTGAAGGCCCATTCGTTTATAGATCATGTGGCCTCTAAGAAGAGAAAGATCGCTTGATGTCGTGATTAAAGATTCTTTGTCCTTATTTTTCATTGTTCTAGGTTCTGAATGTTAGTGTTCATTTACATTTCATACTTTTATGGATCATTGGAATATTCTTGTTGCTGTTTCAGTTTGACATTATGGGCTTCCGTAAATTTTACTGAATTTTACGATCCGAATTGGCCAGCAAAGTCCTCATAAAAAACGTTCACAAGATCCTAAAATATCATGTCAAACTTTTTTGGATCAATCTATAACTTTTTCCATTTAATACGGAATTTATGGACAGAACAAAGTAGTCTGGAATTTCGGCAGTTTTGACATCAGTTTAATTTCGCCGTTTGCCACTAGTAAATGAACTTTTTTGCAAAAAACCAAAACATGAAAGTGGTAGAATGGGATCTAAACTAGTAATCTGAAAATTTTCGAGCGTCAATTCTCATTTTTCATGACCCATTTATCCCTCAAGAAAAATCCGGACGATTCAGTTTTCTGGATGAAATTTTCAGAAAGAAGTATTAAACTGTATTTATTCGTACGTTTTCTGCCCGAGCTTAAAACATGAAAGTTGTTCATCACCATTCTGGGTTTGAGTTCATAAATTTTGAAACTGTTTTGATCAATATTAGAATTGATACGAATTTTCTTGTGAGGGCCGATGAAACTGGAAATTGCCCGATTCAGTCCTTTAGGTGTGCTTTATTTCGTTTTGGGGTCTAGAGGATGTCATGGACCGGCTCACTACTCTTGCTTGTTGTACTTATCCTGCTTATTACCCTTTTTACTACGGATCCTCCACACCCCCATAACACTCGATCAATGATGAAAAGAAAGATAGCCAATCAAGTTGAGATTGCGGCCATAAGTGACCAAAAGCTAAAAGAGCACATGAATGCAGTGAATGAGCAGATTGCTACCATGATGTCCAAGACGATGCATGATTTCATGGCCAAGCAGTAGCAAATCAATGCTGGCTCTCAGTAGGAGATTCCACCTCCGACCCCTCAAGGCCTCTGCCCTGACAAGGCTCCTGCAGTGGATATTGACCCAATCTATCACCTGGATGATATTATTTTGACTGACACTAGTATATCTCCTGCGACCAAGGTTCCTCCTTCACCCCCCAATGATGAGAATGCCAAGCTGCTGGCAAAGCTCGACTATAGGCTGCGTGAGGTAGAGGGAAGCCAGAGCGTTTCGCCAATTGATCTGTCTGTTTATACTCGGGTCCAGGTGCCAGAAAAATTTAAGATGCCAACTTTTGAGAAGTATGGCGACACCTCGAACCCAATCCAGCATATTGAGATGTATGAGGGGCTAATGAACAAGTATGTCGCCAACGGACCTCTGATGGTCCAGACCTTCCAGGCGAACTTGAAGGACGCCGCGGTGAGGTGGTACACTAACCACCAAATCAATCAAAAGGATTCCTGGGAGGAGGTGGCCAATGCTTTCGTGAAACATTTTAAATTTAATCTGGATGTGATTATTACTCAAGAGGATTTGGAGAGAGTCGAGCAGAAGAAGGGCGAGACTTTAAAGGAGTACGCTACTCGCTGGAGGAATATGGCAGCCCAGATCATGCCCGAGCCGCCGGAGCGCGACCTTATGAAGTTGTCCGTGTCCACTCTCCTACAATCGGTTCATTCTCAAATGCTGGCAGCGGCTGTCCAGTCATTTAGCCAGCTGATAGCCATGGGGGAGGAAATCGAATCCGGACTCAAGAAGGGATGGTACAGTACGTCGGGTTCATATGGTAAGAGATTTGCTGGTAAGAAGGACAAGGAGCCCATCCCCGAAGTCAATATGACTTATGTGTAGAAGCCACCAGTTCAGGCCCCGAAGTTGCAATTCACCGCTCAGCAGTTAACTTTTTATTAGCAGCAAAGCCAACAGAACCCACTCCAGCAGTATCAGCGTAAACCTCGCCAGTTTACTCCACTTCCTAGGACGTTATCTCAGGTGTTAGCGGTGCTGAGGACAAAGAACTTGCTGAGTTCTGAGCCACAAGCTTTGCGAGGTATGATCCGTCAAAGAAATGCGATTACTGCAGAGGTGATGGAGGGTATTCAACAGATGATTGTTAAGTGCTTAAACATCGAGTACACGATCTACTCGTGCCTGAAGCATTTGCACTCCAGCTAGCCGATAAGCCCAATGTGCAGAATAATCCACTCACTGATCATTCAGGCTGTGCAAATATTGTCCTTGGCCAGGGGGTCAAGCAGATTTAGGGCTTTAGGGTTCCTTTTGATGATATGTTCGATGCTCTAGTTCGAACTGGTTATTTTTCGACTGGCGAAGTGGTACCACTCTATGAAGTAGAGAAGAAGGTGGATGAGCTGATTAGAGATGGGATGATCGGAATGACTGATGAGTTCGAAGTTATGGCCACTATATCTCAGGTCATTATTGACTAGGATGAAGAGCTTGCGATGCTGACTAATGAACAGATTGAGTTGGATCCCGAGCTAGCTGACATGCCTCCTCTCGAGGATGCCTCTGACGATGACCTTGGGATTGTCATACCCGATACTTCTAAAGGGTTGGTGCTAGCATCACTTCAACTTTATGCTTATGAAAGTGATAAGATGGTTCCCTGGCCCTATGATGTTGATCTGGTAACAAGGTCAGGGCGAACTTATGCTGATAATCAACCGGCCAAGCCAGTGGCAGAGAAAGAAGCGAAGGAATTCCTAGCTATAATTAAGGCTAGTGAATATAGTGTAGTCAACCAGTTGAGAAAGTTACCTGCATAGGTCTCGTTATTGGAACTCCTCCAAACGTCAGACAAGCAACAAGGTGCTCTGATGAAAGTTTTGAGCGACATTCATGTGCCCGAGACTGTTGAAGAGAATAAGCTGGAGGGGTTTGTCGGGGCGGTCCTCCTCAAGGATCAGGTAGCATTTTTCGACGAAGAAATCCCAGTTGAGGGACATGGTCACAACAAGGCGCTCCATATATCAGTGAAGTACAAGGAGACTCACATGGCTAGGGTGCTTGTTGATAATGGGTCAGCTTTGAATTTGTGCTCGTTAGCTACTCTGAAATGGTTGGGTATTGATCCATCTACCATGCAAGCAACTAAGACATCCGTCCAGGCCTTTGATCGAGTAAAGAATGTTGAGAAAAACCCATAATTAATTTTGAAGTTGACAAAACAATCCATGTTCTCTTATATTTGAATTAATGCGATGAAAAACTTGATTTGCAGATTATCCATAGTGTGGGATACACAGGATTGAATCTGGAAAGATATGCTCAGAAGATGTTCTGAGGGACTCAGACGTTGTATCGAGCTCAGACATTGTGAAGAGCTCAGACGTTGAGCGGGAGAGCTCAAACGTTGGAATGAGGCTCAAGCTTTGAGAGAATTATTTCATGCGCAATAATCAGAATATCAAGAGATATAATTGAAGATGATTTAATTAACAAATTACATCATCACAACGGCTAGTAATCGAGCTGGATCGTACTCGGAGATTCTCAATCATGAAGACCAATCAAGGACGTGGATTACGAGAGACGAGGATGACTCACCTAATGAAGTAATCCATCTATGGAAACCCGAGATCACGATTGCATAGGCGATTTGATCCAAAGGGGATTCTTTCCTTTGTCGACCTCAACGGCTACGAAATCCTTTGTTTATAGTCTCGTCCAAAAGGGGAAGTTTGGAGAGAAATCATCTGAAGATCTTGCAACGGGAAGTTGGGATGGAGGAGTATAAAAGGAGACCTCAAGGCTGAAGAGAATACGCACGATGGAACAGAATTCAAAATTTCAAGAACGAGAAAGCTTCACATCCTTCATATACTTTTGATCCAACACTGTAATACTTAGAGGAAAACATACGAGTGTGAGAGTGTTAGACAGAAAGTCTATTCACCAAGCTGTAACCTCTGAGTTATTCACTAGTGGAATCCAGCCGATTGGCTGCCAACGTGAAGAAGTGGACGTAGGCTTGAACAAAGCCGAACCACTATAAATCCTCTATGCACATTCTCTTTCCCTTAATCTCTCTGTTTATATATATATATATCTGTGAAAGTAGTTGTGTGCACGGCGCTGCATCTGAGAGTTTCTCAGATCTTCCTAGTAGTATTGTCTGAACGAAGTTCTGCTTCTGTGGGAATCTCAGATCTTACTAGCTAATATCATCTGAATGAAGTTCTAAGCAGATTAGTTATATTCCCCATTGATTTATTAAAATTCTTTAAAATCACCTATTGCCCCCCTCTAGGTGATAACACTAGCGTCTTCAATTGGTATTAGAGCCTGGTGCTCTTATTTTTATTGAAGTGTTATTACTTCTGAGCTAACGATCTTCATGGCTAGCAATTTTTTTCCTACATGGATTGAAGGCGGAAGCAACAACAGACCACCTTACTTTGAAGGAAAAGAGTATAGTGGTTGGCAGAATAAATTCAAGGCATATCTCAGATGCCGAGACCCGCAGATCTGGGATGTTGTTCAAAGAGGCGTTGACCCATCTGCAAGTACTTCAGGCAGATCAAATGCAGGGGACAACACCAACACCACTCCTACAGCTGTTCTAACTGCCACTGAATTAGCAAAGAGAGATGCTCTAGATGCTAAGGCTATTTATTCTTTTTATAGTGCATTGTCTCCCATTGAATACAAACGTATTGCAGATTGTTCCTCATCAAAGGAGATTTGGGACAAGCTCTATGTAACCTACGAAGGGATAGACAGAGTCAAAGAGACTAAAGTCTGTTAGGGAAAATCCCTCATGATGTTTTGAAGATGACAAAATAATCAAAGGCTACTAATGTGTTTATTGGTTGAGTAGAACCAGGTGAAAGAATCACAAGCCATTATGCAGATGGTGTGTTAACAGAATATCTGAAGGTTATGAGCTATCTATCAATGGTGAACAAGGCATTAGGTGTAGAGGTGTCTACAAGCTGGAGGTACCTAAGTAGAAGATGAACAAGCCTAGAACGAGAAGTTCGGTAAAGCTTGGAAGGATCTTGGATAAGTAAACTAGCCTAGAACTGAAAGTTCGGTAAAGCTTGGAAGGACCTTGGATAGGTGAACAGCGAGGTAGAGCCGCAATTGCCAATATTCTTGGAGGAACCAGAAGATGGAGCTCAAGATACTGCATCTGAATTATGCATATGAAGTTCTGGATATTGCATATGAGAAGAAAAGTTTATATTGACCTTAGTTGGATGTTTAGACTCAAGGAGTAGTCATCGCGTATTTGCTTCTGAGAAAGTTGAAGTCTAGTATTCAGATGGAGAAATGTGTTGCCTCTGAAGACTTCAGATGGAGAATTGTGTTGCCTCTGAAGACTTCATATGGATGATTGTGTTGCCTCTGAAGACTTAATCTCGTGAAGACTTATATGCGAGCATCAACAAGGTTTCTATCAACATCAAACTCAGTGTATCTCTGTTCAGAAGCTATGACTTATTCAGAAGCAATGATATATGAAGAATTCAGAAACTGCGACTTATTCAGAGACAGGGATATATTCAGATTCAAGAGACTGCTTCTGAAGTCTGGTTCTAAAGATTGTTCAGAAGCTATGAGATATATTAATTCCAGATTCTGAAAACCCACGCCTGACATATATTGCTAAGGTATTTATGGAAGTTTGTAATCTTTGATTGACATGATTATTCTATAACATGATTAATAGAATATCCTTGATTGGAAATTACCTTCCATGGGACAAGAAAACTTCCATATTTGAAGAACTCCACTTATGGAAACCGAATATTGAGTTGTATGAGCGACTGAATCTGAGGGGTTCAGATTCAACACCAACGGTCACCAAATCTCCCTAGATACAGTCTTGTTCAATCAAGATTGATGGCGTCCAATCAGTGATTGAATAGCGATCCTTTGAAGACCCATCCAACGGCTAGTTTGAGGGTGAAGGGGTATAAAAGGAGATCCATGGTGTTACTACGGTGTGAGATCAGAATCATAAATTCCAAGGTGCTAGAGTTATTCAGATTCATACTTGTCCCCGTGAGCTTAAATTTATAATCTTTGAGAGGCTTTGTAAGAGTGGTTGAGGGAGGATAGTGTGATCTATCAAAGAGAGTATCATCACTTGTTGTAAACCTCCATTGATTCATCTAGTGGAATTCAGCCAATCGGCTGTCAGCGTGGGAAAGCGGACGTAGGCTTGATCTAAGCCGAACCACTATAATCGTCGTGTGCAATATTCTCTATCTCTAAACTCTTATCATTGTGTTTGATAGAATATTGCATACTGGTGTTTATATTCAGAATTTGCATACTCATGTTCAGAATCATAAACTGCACATATTCAGATTCAGATTCTATTTTGACTTGATTCTTTTAATTTCGCATTTTCTAGTCAAAATTATTTTAAATCACCTATTCACCCCCCTCTAGGTGATATTGCTAGATACAACAAAGTCAACATACTCCTCGGCCAGTACAAAGCCTTCAAGATGAAGCCAAATGAAACTATGAAAGAGATGTTCGACAGATTCACTAAAATAGTGAATGGTCTCACCTATCATGGGCAAACCTGTGTCTGGACCGATGCGAGTGAATAAACTCCTAAGGGCACTCACAAAAGAATGGGACAATATCAAAACTTCCATTCGAGAGACTCAGAGGATCTCACCTCTGTCCATGGATGAACTCATTGGAACTCTTCAATCATATTAGGATGAAAGAATCAATGAGGAAACTCAATCGAGAGGTAAAAAATCCATTGCTTTGAAATCTAATACTGATTCTGATGTCTCAGACTCTGAAAATGAAGACAATGAGGAACTAGCACTCATGGTCAAGAGGTTCAGAAGAATGGCAAAGAAAAGCGAAAATTTCAAAGGCAAAAGAGATTTCAAGCAACATGATCTAAGACGATCATCTGGTGACAAAGACGAAAGCAAAGATGTAATTTGCTATGAATGCAAAAAGAGAGGCCACATCAAACCAAACTGTCCCCTTCTAAGAACAAGGGAAAGGATGAAAAATTCAAGAAATTTCTAAAAGCTGAAACTTAGATCGACACAGAATGTGAAAGTGATGATGAATTTGCTAATATCTGTTTAATGGCCATCTCGAACTCTGAGGATGAATCTAAGGTAACTTTTACTAACATTCATTTTGATGTATCTGAATATATAGATGAATTGTGCTCAGATTATAAATTTGCTCTAAAAAGGCTTTCTGAATTGAAAAAGGAAATTGCTTGTTTAAAGAAAAACGATATTTCTCAAAAAGATAAAATAAATTTTCTCGAAAGTGAATTTTCTCAAGTCAAGAAAAAATCAGATTTTATTTCTAAGAAAAATGAAGATTTGCAAATCGAACACGAATGTTTGAAAAAGGAAGACGTTTCTTTGAAAAAGGAAAACGATTGTTTGAAAAAGGAAACTTCAGATATCAATAAAAAGTTTTCCTCTGGTTCAAAAACTTTACAACATATTCTTTCTATACAAATTCCTTACTACAATAAGTTAGGACTTGGTTTTCAAAAGGAAAGTGAATTGAAAAATGATTTTTCAAAGGTAAAAGAAAGACTCAGAAAAAGACCTTCGAAACACGCGTATAGAAATCACTTTCATAAGCAATTTATAATATCTGAGGGACAAAACGTCTCAAAATACACAAACTGCAGTGATTCAAGACATTCCAGAAGTTATTGTCCTAAGATCTAGAGACCAACACGGGATATTTTGATATTTGCAAACTCTACTAACCCAAAAGGACCCAAACAGATTTGGGTACTAAAAAAAACTTGAATTTCTTTGATGTTTGTGTTGAGGCTAGCGTTATCACCTAGAGGGGAGTGAATAGGCGATTTTACAGAATTTTAAGAAATCAATGCGGAATATAACTAATCTGCTCAGAACTTCATTCAGATGATATTAGCTAGTAAGATCTGAGATCCCCTCAAAAGCATAACTTCGTTCAGACGATATTACTAGGAAGATCTGAGAAACTCTTAGATGCAGCGTCGCGCACACAACTACTTTCACAGATATATAAATAGAGAGATTAAGGGAAAGAGAATGTGCACAGAGGATTTATAGTGGTTCGGTTTTGTTCAAATCTACCTCCACTTCTTCACGTCGGCAGCCAATTGGCTGGTTTTCATTAGTGAATGACTCAGAGGTTACAGCTTGGTGAATATATTTTCCGTCTAACACTCTCACACTCGTATGTTCTCCTCTAAGTATTACAGTGATGAATCAAAAGTATATGAAGGATGTGAAGCTTTCTCGCTCTTGGAATTTTGAATTCTATTCCCTCGTGCGTTACACTCTTCAGCTTTGAGATGTCCTTTTATACTCCTCCACCTCCAACTACCCGTTGCAAGGCGCCCAAGGATCGCTCTCCAAACTTCTCCATTTGGACGAGACTGTATTAAAAAGATCTCGTAGCCGTTGAGGTTGACAAAAGAAAGAATCCCCATTTGGATCAAATCGCCCATACAATCGTGATCCTGGGTTTCCATAGATGGATTACTTCATTAGGTGGATCATCCTCGTCTACCTTGATCCACGTCCTTGATTGATCTTCTGGATTGAGAATCTTTCAGTACGAATCCAGCTTGATTGCTAGCTGTTGTGATGATGTTTGTGAATTAAATCATCTTGAAATAGATCTCTTGATAATTTAGTCGTTGCACGTGAAATACTCTCTCAGTGCTTGAGCCTCATTCCAACGTCTGAGCTTTTCCGCTCAATCGTCTGAGTCCTCTACTGCGTCTGAGTTTCCTGCTCAACGTCTGAGCTCTTCAAACACCGTCTGAGCTTCTCGCTCAACATCAGAGCTCTTGAAACAACGTCTAAGCTTCCCGGTCAATGTCTGAGCTCTTGAAACAACGTCTGAGCCCATTCTGCAAGATTCAACCCCATGTATCTTGGTCCATACATCTTTGGATAGTCTGCAAAATCATATTTCACTGCATTAACTTAGATATTAGAGATTATGGATTATTTTGTCAGCTTCAAAATCAATTAGGGATTTTTCTCAACAGTTTGCAAGTACCAATGAAAAGAAGAAAACGGTACCTTGATAGTGGATGTTCTAGACACATGACTGGAGATTCCAAAATATCCATCAATCTTACCAAATTTGATGGAGGAAGTGTCTCTTTTGGCGACAACAACAAAGGAACAATTATTGGCAAAGGAACCGTAAAGATTGGCAACCTCTTCATTAATGACGTCTCATTGGTTAAGGTTTTGAATTTCAATCTTATTAGCATAAGCCATTTGTGTGATATTAGATATAAAATCTCTTTGTGGAGGATAAATGCTCAGGTGTTAGCCGGGACAACAAGTGCTCATTCACCGAACATAGACATGGTAATATGTATCTTCTAGATACATCATCTGAGGAACCTTTTGACGTAATGGCAATGATTATATATATTTCAGAATTGCTCTCCCCATGTTTGGTACACAGTTCGGTTTATTCATGCCCCCTTCGCCATTCTAGAAACCCGTCAGGAGCCGCTCTTTGTCCAAGCCCTCTAGCTCCGGCGATCACTCCCCGCCCTCATCAGACTGGGTTGTTACTGGGCGGGGGCGGGGCGAGAAATATTTAATATAATTTAAGCTATAATTTACCTAATTATTTCATTAATTTACCTAATTATTTCATAAATTTTCTTTGTCTTGTCCGGATGAATCGGGCATTGCGGATTTTATTTATCCGAGCTCCCTCAAAACAGATTTTTGCGTCAGCCACTGACACAGCGGCACGGCGGAAAAAAAGCCCTTTTGCCGGAAGTGAGTTTCGCTTGGAAAGTCAAATCAGATGTGGAGTGGGGGGACCGTCTTGCTTGGTCAATTTTCGGCATACAAATTGTGCTGTGTTTTTTTATTCACTCTTTGCTCTCGTCCTTTTGTGTAAGAATCCAACATCAAAAACCTAACATGATCCTAATGTCAAAGTCACAATGACAATTTGGCCTGGAGAGAGAGAGATATGGTGTATCGCTTGTCGGTTTGGAAAGCTCTGTTTCTTCCGAGTCATGTGCCGAACAATTGCAGTCTACTTCACGAAAGTGACTTGTCACCCCCATTTCTTTGCTTGCTTTCTTGGTCTTTGTTAGTGTTTTCTCGTTGCTCTTCCGCCATTCCTCATCTCGCCCTCCCGGGGCTTACACCACTTCTCGTGTCGCGGCTCGTGAAGCGCTCTCTGATTCGAACATGAAAGATTAAACTGTCGGATGGGGAGAGCATTTATGGAGTGGCCGATATAAGTTTTTTGGAGTGAAGTGGTTTTTAATGTCGTATCGCGTACACAAAGCGAGATATTAATGGACAAGAATTCGAACTTGAAAGATTAAATTGCCAGACTGAGAGCATTTACGGAGCAGCCGATGTAAGTTTTTGGAGTGAAGTGATTTCTGATGTCTTATCGCGTATGCAGAGCGGGCGGATATGAATTCGAACTTACAATAAAATGTTGATGAGGAATGAAGAAAGTCTCTTTTGATTCTTCTGTGATGGTTGTTTGGTTGACGTAGAGAAGCATGCCCGAGTGCATAAAATGTTATAGTATTTAATAATAAAACACGCATTCATCTAATAGTTTAAGCATTTAAAAAACACGCATTCATCTAATAGTTTAAGCATTTAAAATAATTGGTAGTAGTTACACGAAATATCACATGGTATTAGACCAAGGGATTTTTTTTAGTAAATTGTTATATGTTGTAGCTCAATATAAACAACAATTATACCCGATTTCTAACTTGTGTTTCGAGTCAGGTTTTCTTTTATTATTGTTAAAAAGAAATATATAGTCCTTTTGGTTTAAGATGAAAATATTATTAGGTACCGTTTGTTTCACGAAAAATAACTTTCAGGATAAAGTTTTCTGAATTTTTCGGCATTTGGTTCATAGAAAATAAACTCGTCAAGGAAAACGTTTTCCACCAATGGAAAAAAAAAAAAACACCTTCAAAAGTGGAAAAAAATGATTTTCTCTTTTTGAAAAGAGTTCATATTTTTTATCCCCGCACTCCTTCACATTCTTTTTATTGTTATTAATTTAAAAAAAATTCCGATTTTTCAAATTTTTAATAATTTTTTATATTTTCTTTTCTTTCTTCCCATGCCAGTCTCTGGCGATCAGCCACAGGCGAGGGACAAGCCTTGCAGACCTCGGGTGAGGCTCCACCTCGCCAGATCCGACAAGGTGGAGCTCGCCCGAGGCCTGCAAGGCTTGTCTCTCAGCTGTGGCCAGTCGGCCATCGCCGTGACCGGTGATTGGTAGAACAAGAAAGAAAAAGAAAAAGAAAAGGAAAGGAAAAAAAAAATAAAAATAAAAAACTAAAAATTCAAATTTTTTGGGTAATTTTCTCCAAAAAACAATTCGAACTAGATTTTTCATATCAAACAAAGGAAAATGTTTTCCTCTTCATTTTCAAGTACTAGCCAAACTCCGAAAAATATTGTCATTTTTCCTGAAAAATGACTTTCTGAAACAAATTTTCTAGAAATGTCTCATTTTTCGCGAAACAAATGGAACCTTAATACCAAATCGTTTTCCATTAGATTAATAACTATTTTTGTCTTGTACATTAAAAAAATTTCTGTAATTTTAGACATGTTGTTCTATATATTGTGGCCATATACTATATAATGTCTAAATTTTGCGCTCACTCGTGTACAGGTTCATTATGTTTATGCTTTAGAATACGATATATAAAAGTAAAAGCGATCGATTTCAAGATAGGTTCCACACAAAAAAAAGTTAGAACTCATCATGTCAAGAAGTTGGAACTTATCATGTCAGAGTCGATTTCCACTGTTGAACAGGTTCCCTAAGAAATCGGCTTGGAACTGGGTCGTTCGACACCAGGGTTGACCTCAGAATTGGGTCTAATTTTAGAAGTATAATATATTATGTGAAAAATCTTGGACATAATGATAAAGTTACTGATGGATTTCCTGGACTTTCCGGGTTCAAAACTCATCTCCAGGTTATCTACATTTTCTTCGGACAAAGTTAAAAAGAGAAGCTAAAATCCAGTTCAAAACCGTTAGGGCCGATGGTTCATGATACAAAACTGGGAACTAAACTATTTAAGGTTGGTTCTCCACTGCTTAACTAGTTTCTACCCGGTCTTCGAGTGAACTGACTCGAAACCGATCGAGATGTTCGCCCGTGGCTACAAGAGCAAGCACTTGTCTAGTAAAAAAAAAAAAATCAACAGTTCGTTCCATTTTTCCGAGCACGAACTTCTTTTGCCTTTTTTTAATTCAGTTTCGTTTGAAAAAAAAAAAAACAAACAAACGTTTTTCCGCCTCCCTGTGAAAATTTCGATAGGTAATTTTCAAAAAGATTTTGGCCAGTTATAAAGCGCGGGGATGGAATGGCAGCACATTGATTACCAATCGAAAAGAAACCTTAAAAGAAAACCCATCATTTTCAGCCGAAAAGGCGAGCGATGCCGTTGTCTTGTCTATGGAGTCTCATCCATGAGGAAGGGCAAGATGGTAAATGCGCAGAGGCGAAGGGCAGAACCGTAGTTAAGCGGGACACTGGAGGGGCAAAAGTTAAGCACGCCAGACTGTCCCGACAAGGCAGTACGCCTCAGAAGTCGCCACGTGTCACTCCTCTCTCTCTCTCTCTCTCTCTCTCTCCCTCCCTCCCTCCTGTCCCTCGCAAGTTGCAACTTGCCCGGCCCCATTTGGACCTCTCTGTCTCCTTGCAAGCGTGTGCGAAACGTGAGGGCACTTGCTAAGCAGTTACGTCGGAAAATCATCGTAAATTTTTAAAAATCACTAAATTTATTATAATTATGTCAATTTAATCCTAAAATTTTTATATTTATACCAATTCACTCTATCCGACCAACTTTGTCTAGCCGGCGCTCACGTGGACAATTTTTAAAATAGTTAATACTTCGAAAAACTTCAAAC
The DNA here is from genome assembly GCA_029784005.1 of Lenwebbia sp. NSW1173648. Classification (NCBI taxonomy): domain Eukaryota; kingdom Viridiplantae; phylum Streptophyta; class Magnoliopsida; order Myrtales; family Myrtaceae; genus Lenwebbia; species Lenwebbia sp. NSW1173648. The sequence goes on from JARCGZ010000001.1 coordinate 36,397,459, forward strand.
TATTTTTTTTACCACCAAAAATTTCAAACCGGTACACTTATAATAGATTTACTCCAAACTATTTTTTTTTACCACAGTAAACCCCAAACTCTACCTCTTACAATTTTACCCCAAACTAATTTTTTGACCACTAAAAATCACAAACATGTACACTTGTGACAAATTTACCACAAACTTATTTTTTTACCACAAAAAATTTTAAACTGGTACACATGTGACAAATTTACCCTCCATTGATTTCTGTTAAATTGGTTAATACCACGAAAAATCTCAAACTGATACATATGTGACAAACAAAGAGTAAAAATCCCAAACTAGTACACTCGCCAACTGTCATGCATAATCCAACTCAGCAATTTGACGGTAAAATTTAACAGAAACTAACGGATGATGAATTTTTCACATGTGTACCAGTTTTGGATTTTTAGTGGTCAAAAAATTAGTTTTGAGTAAATTTATCACAGGTGTACCAGTTTGGGATTTTTTGTGGTCAAAAAAATAGTTTGAGGTAAATTTGTCACAGGTACCAGTTTGAGATTATTAGTGGTATTAACCATTTTTAATAATTTTTTTTTATTTTTTGATAAGTAAGTAATGTGGAACCACTAATCTGAGCTTCTATTTCGGCGATATCCATGACTAAAGATTTTACTTTATTAATGTATCATATTCTTTGTATGTCTAAATATGAGTTGTGGTTAGTGGATCGCAGTAGCAAATGGTAGTAATTAAAGGTGATGATTCACAGTAATCGTTCAATTAAGAATACACGTGAAACTTGGATAGACCCCTGAAATCGACCTTGGAATTCATGACAAGGTAGGTTCTAGGTTCTTGGGTTTGCATGGTATATTTCAGGTTTCAAAAATTGAAGAACCAGTTTTGACGAGTAAGTTTCGGGTACCATGTGAAGCCTAAATCAACTCCGAAATCACCCACCTCTGATATCAACATCCCTTGATGAACTTTCTTGCAAGACCGAGAACTGACACGTGCTCGTATTATCTGAAAAATAGAAGGTTCCTACAAACTATCAGTAACAATATATTTATAAATAGATCTCTTAATGTATCTGAATGCAATTTTTGCCCGTAGTAAATCAAAGCAGAAGGATTACATATATGCACAGAAAACAATTTATTCTAAATTCTATTCTTATTAGATGAGGTATGGAATAATTTATATATGTTTGAGGTAACTTAAATGGGAAATCGATAGAAATTCAAATGATTTTGGATAGTCCCATTAGCATATTATTGGACATTCAACAGTAGATTCCCATATGCCAACCTAAATTTACCTACTAATGTTGTTAGAAAGCTCCAAGAAAGTTTCCCTCTGAGAATTTGGTAAGGATAATGTTACTAGTCCGTTCGGTAACGATTCTGATTATCTGATTTTGTTTTCCGAAATAGAAAAATATGATAAACCTGTTTGATAAAGTAAATGATTTTGATTCTCAAATTCTCAAATTCTGTTCCCGAAAATAGATTTGGAGTAGAAATAAGAATAAAGAAAAGTTGATTCCTTGTTCCAAAATCACTATTGAGAAACAAGACCAATAAAGTGAGAAGGCTCTCACTTTGTTTTCTTGACCCAAAAAAAAAAAAAAAAACGAAACGAAGTCGCGGGAAAGAACGCTCGACCAGCCAACTCCCCTCGCTCATTCGCCGCTCCCGTCACTCTACTAGCCAAGTCCACCACCGTCGTACACTGCCGACTACCGCTGGTCGCTGGAGAAAAAGGAAAAGGAAAATAAAATAAAAAATAAAAAATAAGTTTTAAAAAAATTTAAAAAAATTTAGAAAAATTAACAAAGATTAAAAAAATTCAAAAAAATTCAAAAAAAATTCACTAGATTTGTATTGCATGAAAGTGTTTTAACAATATTATATCATTTTTCTTAACAAATTATAAGAAATAAATATTCCATGATTTGGTTAAATATAGAAGTGTTTAAGTAATTCGGGTCGGGTTGGGTTTCACGCCTAGGTCTCACTTGTCAACGATAGAAAAAGTCTCATTGCAAATTAAAGACAAGTGCCACACATATATAGCATTTCACCTCATCACACTCAGGCGATGTGGGATTCAGTTCATCCATGCCCCCTTCGCCATCATAGAAGCCTGCTAGGAGCCACTCCTTATTCAAGCCCTCCAGACCTAGAGACCACACCCTGCCCTCGTTGGACCGGGTCGTTATAGGCCCACCAGATTCCGCATGGTTCGTCCCCAAACCACACACTTTCAGCTAGTCTTTGGCGTTGATACCATTATGTCACGCCCAGGTCCCACTTGTCAATGATATTGTTCGCTTTAGGCCGGAGCCCACACGATTTTGTTCTTCTGGACTTCGCCTAGAAAAGTACTCATTGCAAGTTAAGGACAAGTGCCACACATATATAGCACTTCACCTCACCGCACCCAGGTGATGTAGGATTTGGTTCATCCCTGCCCCCTTCATCATCCTAGAAGCCTGCCAGGATCCACTCCTTGTCTAGGTCCTCTAGCTTCGACGATCCCCGCTTTCATCGAACCGGGTCGTTACATCGGGTATGTGTCATTAGATTTGTATTGCATGAAAATGGGTCAATATGGGTCGGACTATTTTCGACCCGATCCACCCATTTGACACCTCTACTCATCGGTTCAATTACATGGCTTTGTGTTTTTCGACTTTTGTAATTTTTTTAAACACTTTGCACCATTTATGTTTATCGTAACAAGCAATTTAAGTGCAAATTTCGTGGAGCGGTACCATTGAGCTTATGTTCAATCCGTCTCCATATGAATATCAACATCATGGAGCAGTTTAGGGGTTATGCAAACTTCTTTCATAAGTTAATTTAAGTGTAAATTTGTGGCAAAAATTTAAGTGCAAATTGTCTATTGAGCTTATATTCTTTCTTAAGGATCTTGCATATGTTTTCATGCTCCACGAAATAAATAGATTAATTAGGGATTATGCATGATCTGTATTCATTTTATTGGTAATGCTATATAGGTTGACTTTATAGTGACAAAACATAATTATTTGACTTAAATGAAAAAATTGGAAGAGAAATTGTTCTTGGGAACAGAAATTTTGTGCAATTACCAAACGCGTTCTGATTATCTAAAACTCGTTCACAGAATAAAAAAAAAATTCAATTCTGAACTGAATTGATTTTTTGGATCAGAATCGTTGTCAAGCGCATCTGATTGTTCTTGTACTTTTACATGAAAAATCGAATTTGTCCCATTACAATTAGTTGTTTTAAAAGTGCCCTCTAATTATCAAGTTGTCTTACGTTAGTCCTTTCGTTATGCTTTTTCTTTTGGGCTCCCTTGGTAATATTCCTGGCCGCCGCCTAGTTCCTCGTACCTTTTTTTAAAATTTTATTTACATAACATTTAAGTTAAAAAAATCAGATTTTGATCAAAACGACGTCATTTTAACCTTATATCTTATCTTTAGCCGCGTTATCGCCGCAATAGAGAGAAATTAATAATAATAAAAAATCACGTCAACATCTTCAGTTAGTCAAGTTTGATAGAGTTAATGAAAAGGCTTGATTGCACTAATTTGACAAATTTTAGGACTCAATCGTACTTTCGTGATAAGTTTTAGGACTTTCACTACATTTATGCAAAAAAAAATGGAGAATTTGGATTTTCAGGCAAAAGTATAAAGATCACTAATAACGTTACATCATATTAATGGTATGTGGTCAGCACATAGAGTCACATGAGCTTTCAATGGTCCAAAGATTTCTCGATGTCCCGATCGTAACCCGTCGAACTTACGTCTTATAATCCATTTCAATTTGGTTGGCTGATCTACTTTTTGTGTTTGACACGTGCAGTTGGGGGTTTGTAGCCAATTCCCTCGACAAAAAGATCTAATGACCTATCAAAAGTGACAACGTACTTGAGTAAACTGGCCGAGCGGCCACGTTCCACTGCTGTCACGTGACTAAGTATACAAATTTGCCCGTTAAACTGATGGATCGGATCGAGTCTGAGTCCAATCTAAATTAATCTATTTAACTCATATTGGTCCATTTTGTTCAATTACATTTGAATGGCTCTTATTGATCCATGTGCCTAATCCGGACTCTAAGTCTTAGCAATTTTTCTCGTTAAATTATTACCTCTGAAGAATGGGAGATCTCATAAATCGATTGGTCGAGTCAGCGAAGGAGCTCGGGTTAAGTCGTGGCTAGGACTTCGCGTGGACTTGGGCCCGGTCTCAAAGGACGACCTCCCTCGCTTTTGTGGACCCAAAGGAACCGATTTGTTGAGATTGCGCAATCTAAATTTGATACCTTTATCCAGAGAAATCACCAAGAGAGACACCTTTAAATTTCACCTTTAAATTAACCTTCTACTTTTCATAGAAAACAAAGAAGATAGTGATTTTCTGTGGTCAAAATTTGTCAAGATGACACGTCAGATGAAATGCTTCTCTGTGGTCAAAATTCTTTGGAACCCAGATAGCTAGCAGACTGCTCTCGAAAGATGATACTTAATTTGTACCTAATAGCTTTAATTCATGTGCATCGATACATTCTTGTATATATTGATCTTAAACTTTCTCTTATGCATAATTCCCAACACGATTTGATTCAATTAAACTTTTGGCATTGTAATTGAAACTCAACTTTACAAAACAACTTGATTTTCACGATATCGTCATTGAGATCAACTCTGTAGTCATTGCCGATCTTCTAATAATGCTAGGCATGCTTTGCTTAAAGATATTAAAAGAATGTTGAGCTCTCGCTTTGGGTTCAAATTTAGTCATGACTTTCGAGAAGGTTGCTGATCTTATCATCGATAAGCGCTTGGACATTAAGTTCTTTTTAGTGCCTTCTAGAGAGCTATTTCATACTTTATTAGGCGAAAAAGACAGTTGGTAGATTCTCCATGTTAATATTTGTGTTCACCTTTTTCATACCAAAAGAAGAAACAAATTAACCTATTTATGGCCATTACATGCATTTGTTATGTCAAATCCGACATTTTCCCATAAATAAATTCTTGATTTGATTTAACTGATTAAGGCCGACCTCGTCGGCACTTGCCTCTAGCCGGTTACTGAGGTCTGGCAACCGGCTAGAGGAAGAAGGGAAGAAAAAATACAAAGAAAGAAAAGGAAAATAAAAAGGTAAAAGAAAAGAAAAAAAGAAAATAAAAAATTTGAAAAATATTAAATATTATTAAAAATTGTTCACACCAGCTCCGGCTGCGCCACGTAGGATGACTGGTGTTCATGTAAGCGATTTTGGTCAGATGGACAGAATTTGCACAAATGCAAAAGGCTTAGGACTCAATTGGCCAAAAAAAAAAAGTTAGGACTAAATTGGCTCAATTGTAATAGATTTAGGAGTTCTTGGACATTAAGTTCTTTTCACTGCCTTCTAGTGAGTTATTTCATACTTTATTAAGTGAAAAAGATAGTTGATAGTTTCTCGATGTTAATATTTGTGTTCACCTTTTTTATACCAAAAGAAGAAACAAATTAACCTATTTATGGCCATTACATGCATTTGTTATGTCAAATCCGACATTTTTCCATAAATAAATTCTGGATTTGATTTAACTGATTAAGGTCAACCTCGCCTCTGGCTGGTCGCGGGACAAAAAAAATAAGAAAGAAAAATAAAAGAACCAAAAATATTAAGATATTATTGAAAATTGTCCACGTCAGTGCCGGTTGTGCCACGTAGGACGGTCGGAGTCCATGTTAGCGATTTCCAGCCAAAATTAGTTAATGGACTGAATTAGCACAAATGCAAAAGATTTATCACTCAATTAGCAAAAAGAAAAAGTTTTAGCACTGAATTGACATGCTTGCAATAGGTTTAAGACTTTTTTAATAATTCTCTCAACAAAAGTTGATAACTTCATATAAGAGCTAGTACGTTTAGCACTTAAAAACGGCTAGTACGTTGACTTTTTTAGGTTTAAGACTTTTTTGGTATTTTTAAGTTCCAAAAATAATCATTAGTAGATTATTGGATAGTTGGTACTTTCACGATTGTTAAACACTTAAACACGTCGGCTAGTCTCCACAGATAAAAATTGGTAACTAGTAAATGGTTTTCTTGATGAGCACTAGAAATCTGCTGGAGTCCTCTTACTTCAGTTTTGTCCTCATAAGTTGCAATTTCAGGGGAGTTCCATTTTAGTCCCCCAGAAGGGATTCATATTGATGGCGACTTCAGTCTTAACCGGACACTCTTCCTCCGTCTCAATTCGTGTGAACCACACCAAGCTCATGATAAGCCCTCAAAAGTCAACCAAGTCAATATGGATTTCCAGATCCGAACGTAAAGCAGCAGCAAAAGAGGAAAACAGAGGAGGACACAAGAAAGAGAGGACGTTCAACGAAAACCAAATTATGTAAAAGAAGCACCTTAAAGTCAAACATGGAGTTGGTTGTACCTAAAACCTCCCAATCAACAATGCATTGGACAGCACAAAACGCAAGGCATTGAGGTTCAACTTGTTCCTCAACTTGGGCCAAAACAAAACCGACGTGAAAAGGGAGGAAAGACCAAACACAGAACAGGTCATCAGCTGTCTGAGTCAATCCCAGATATTTTACTTCCCTATGAAGGGGCAGGGAGGAATGCGTAAGAGAGAAGCAACACCAAGAAATGGAAAAGTTTGAAGGAGTCGCAACGATAATGTGATGACATTATTCAGATAACAAGTAATACAGTAGTCACAAAGGTGCCAAAGAAAAATATTACAGCAATGTTTATCAGGTTCATGCGGATGTCGGCACAACGTACAATTGATGGCCCTCTCCCTCGGAGAGTACAGCAAATCAGTGAGAAGAATGAAGGGGCGTGATCAAATACAGGGACAGGGACCCTGAACAACAACTATGTAGTCTGAGATGTATGCCATTCTGATTGGGAACCCAGTTGAATCTGACTCCCAAAAAAATGAACTTATGTCCCCTCTCCAGAATAAGAGGAGGAAAAAATTCTTGAAAAAAAGTCTGTCTTTCGCCATTGTTTCGTGGGAATATGGCAGCTAATCAGCAATGGGAACGTATTTGTAAAAAGTCAAAGGGTGGCGTTCCTTCGGTATAGGCTATTGCGTGACTAAAGTGCCTTTAGTCCAGTGACCTCCCTTAGCTTCTCACAAAGTACAAAGGTAATTGTGGTTTGGGGACCTAATCTCGCAAAGATTGCAAATCCCCTGGAAAATAATGCTTGATGGTTAATGCTGAAGCAAGAACACCAAATAAAGTGAACTAACATTCAAAGTTTGGTTGATTCATATCCCATAATCTCTTTGAAAATTTGTGAAGCAGAAATGGTTTTTTTTCCCTCCTAAATTTGCCTCAAAGGACCACTCATATCCACATGGCACCAAACTACCAAACCACGACTTTCTAGAATTGATATGAAGCATTAATGCCAGATTGTCGCAGGTTAATAAAAAAATGAGGTGCACAATGCACAATTTTGTTGGAAATCTCACCCTTTGTATAAAGCCCTAAAGCCTTCTGTACGAATGACCTGAAATCACAGGAGATTCAAATGAAACAAGTAATCAAGTAGATAGAGCCAAATAACTGGGAAACAAGTCATCTAAAATTTCAATAAAACCACCAGCGCAAATCTAACTGGTAAGCAGATAGAGCCAAATAAAGAGAATTTGCTAAACATCGCAACATAAGAATATCTGGGCTAATACACTCAAATGCCCCACGTTTCTTCTCTTCCAATTTTGTGTTAAATGCAAAACTCCCTATGCTTCCACCCACTTACATGTCTAGGGTCCGTTGGTTCACGAAAATGTTAAACGGTTTTCAATTTTCAATTTTCTTGAAACTGCGTTTAATACTGTAAAGAGAAAGTTTTTGAGAAAAATGAAAACTATGTTTGGTATGTCCTTACGGCTAATCCATAAGTGTCTCATAGCCCTTCCAGACTATCTAAATTTTATTAGTGAGATAATTAAGCATAAGAAATTATTTCACAACCTAAAATACGTAAGAAAAGGTAATTCCATTAATCAGCGTCACATGGCCAAAAAAGTTAACCATCTTGGCAAATGCTAATTTACCAGGTTTTTTTTTTGTGTCAGATTAATTTACCAGGTTCAGATGGTGTCAATTTAATCACCTTACTCTGTACAATTAATAATAGCAAAGGTAACTAAACTACAAAATCTACGTATGGGCCACGAAATTTCTTCCCTGTAAAGAACAGAGTCCAAAGAAAAGAACCATTCTTAATGTTAAACTCTGCATCAGAGAGAGAGAGAGACCATTATTTCTTCTTCAGATAAAGTACTTTGTCAACCTGTCGCAACTTCTTCAGAGAAATTCTTCCTCAGTGTATAAAGAACGAAAAGAAGGGAGAGAGAGTCAACCAGAGAACACCGACTTCAAAATGCTTTATCTCTCTCTTCATAAACTGTGTTTTCGATTGAAAAGGAAAAAAATAAAAATAAAAATAAAAATAAAAAAATCTGTTAATTTTTTCCTTTCACTCTTTCAGTAGTAAAAGAGAAACAGCATTTCTGTGTTTCAGTGGAAACTGTCTCGTAAATTAGACCAAACGCATTTTCATCAGCATTAGCATTCTCAAAAGGAAATGGTAATGAAAATCCTGAAAACTTTTCTTCAAGCAAACTGCCCCCTATCTTCTCTGTCGGAAAATCATATTCTTTATTCCTTGGTAATGGTTGCTTTGACAAGGAAAGGGATAAATAAGCTACCTGATATGCACAATGAAATCCATTTTTATATCTCCCCACGGTCTCAGATTCTCGTTGCAACATGAGACGGGTCTTAACCATGTCCACTGGTGCTGTCATGAGACTACTCACCATGCCTGCAACTATGCTTGAGCTACACCATACAAAAAGCAGAGTCAGTTGCCATTTTTGTAGAAAAGAACCAGACTCTTCGCTACAGCTCTGATTCAAAGTGTACTTGAGCGTACATTAGCACTTACATAATTCCATGGAAGTACTTCACTTAAAGTTCCAATGATTCTATCTGGAAGCAACGCATCACACGGCCAAATATCGTGGGTGAACAACTCAAAGTTCAAACCATACAGCAGCAATTTTGTGTTACACTAGCAAGCAAATGGAACAAGAATGACCAATTGTGACAACTAAGAAACTCCAGATTTCTTCTAAATCCTGTGCAAATGTCACATGTTGAGTCCTTTTCATTCATTATCTTCAAGTAAGGATAAACTGGCCTAGTAGACCACTTTTTGACTTTTCATTCAAATGGCATTCAGGCACGCTAGATGAATTTGTTACCTCAGATGTAGATTAAATCCTTCCTCTAGAGGTGTCAATCTCCTCAAAATCTGTACAATTAGCCAAAACATCCCACTGCTAAATAAAAAGTGGTAACTTATTCCTGGATAAATCAAAGTAAAGAATACGGTGACCAGAGCTTGACCTGCTTGGATTCGTCATATGTTGCCAGCTGTGATGCAGTCAAAGCAGCAGCTCTAGCCATAGCAGGGCCAACCCCTTTCCAGAGAGCTTTTACTCCCTCTTCGGACACAATCTTGCGCATTTCTCCGACTGGCCCTGCTTTTGTCAAACCCGAATTCATTTGTAACCGCACCTGGTGATAGAGATACTCTTCAAATTAGTCTAATCAGGACACTTTCAGAAAGTGTAGCCTGACAGCATTACCTTTATGACTTCGACTGGGTTGGTCATTGCTGTTGCAATAGCCCCTGAAAATGCTCCAGATGCTATTTTAACAAATATATTGGAGGACCCAAATGCCTGATCACAGACATACTTAGAGGGTTCATACAAACCCAAGCGGAGGCCCCCATAAATAAGTGATCGTGTTAGCGCAGGCGTCATTCCAAGATACAACGAACGCGGCCCTTCATTCTTCACCACTTGAATGAATACTTGGCCCTATGCATTAGGATATGAAAGAACCTTCAGATAACCAATTTACGAACAAGACTTCTATGTTGAGAGTACAAGAGAAGCAACAATCTGGAGGATACGATACCATTCCAGTCAACTGACCTCTCTGGCCAACAAGTTGCATTTGTAGCCTTACTTTGAGCACATCTGCAGGTGAAGCAATACTTTGATAAATTGAGCATAAGAAATCTTTTAGCTATACTCCTCAACAATGTTTTCTTCTTTTGATAATTCGAGAAAACTATCCAGCTATCCTTCTTCAACATGTATGAAAATGGAACTTCAGAGTCCATGACTTATTTAATCATCGAATTTTGCCTTTGGTAGGAGACACCTATGAGCATAAAGTCGTCTTCTGTGTAAATCTCTGTCCTTGAGGATGGAAAATTATGTATTCAGTCTGCAATGCTCCACTCGGAGGATCAGTGTCCTCAATATTTCTTACAGAGGGGGCAAAAGTACCACCGAGAATCGTCGATAATCCTCGGTAAACAGCAGAAGCATAATGTAGAGGCATTTCTTAGAGAAAAAAAAAGTTGTCTTCCAAGTGAGATACCTGAATCAGTAATGCCATGAAATGAAAAAGATCCAATTGATTCTAATCTATCTACATATCAACAGCACAACGATGCAAGATAACAAGATGCCACTACCCTATCAATCAAGCTCAACCAATGATAAAAATGCACTAAAGTGAGCACAAACCTAAGGGGTGGGTCACCCAAGTGGCGACCGCGACGGATAGCCCACTGGTGCCAAAGTGATATGCAACATCCGACGGCAACACCCGACACTTCTGACTCTTATCTTGCCTCGCAGAACCTGCCAATCAAACCCGAAACACCCAATTCAAGTCACATTCATCTCCAATTGGTCAGCAGCAAAACCACTGACATCTGAACCAATACCATTACGATTCGCAGGCGAAAGCCTAAACAGATCATCTTTCCACCAAATTACCACATTCTGGGGCATACAGAACGAGCCATGACCAGCCTCACTTAACCGAACGGCAATACTACAGAACACCATGGGTACAAAAAGCTTCTCTCAATCCATTAGTCTCTCCTAGCCTCAAAAGCAAGCAAAACCACCAATAACAAAAAGGGTAAAAATTCTGTCTTTCCTATCAATGAATGCAAATGTCTCGGATACACCAAAAAGACCCAAAAAAGAACAGCAAATCCGACATCCAAACGTACATAAAAGAACCGAACTTGACCCGGGAGAAATGGGAAAAGAGAGAAGAAGAACCTGACAGCGAAGACGAATCAGAAGGCGAAGTGCCGACCATTTTCGCGCCCTCGGCCAATCTTGCGCGCTCGGGGTCAGGGAGCGCGCAGAATCACAACCTCTCCCAATTGAATCGCGGCCGTATTTATACATGGGACTCCGTTTTTACTGCATCGGCTCGCAAAATGCAATTTGGCATTCTCATGACACTTGGGCTGCGTTTTCTTGAAGAAGTTCGGCCGATTCGTAGAAAAAGTGGTCTGTTACGGACGGGCAAAGTCAACGTCCAGGTTTCTCCGTTTGAAATAACGGCGTAGCTTTGCGAAAGTCGCCGTGAACCAACGTACCGTAACCGTGTGAGAGATGGTCGCCAAACACTTTATCAAAATTTCAATTTCTCAGAAGCCGTTACTCATTAGACCCAAAAAAAAAAAAAAAAAAAGGAAGCCGTTACTCAAAAGTTGAAATTCTTTTCTAAAATTGTCTGTAGGTAGATCAAATTAAAAATAAGAAAGCTGATGAAAACTTATTCAATTTCTTAAACGTAGGAAATAAAAATTATGGGATCATTTATTTCGTAAAAAATGAATAATTTGAAAATCGTTTTTCTAAAAATAATCGTTTATATTATCTTAACACAAAGTAGAATTGTACAACAAAAGTCGGGAAATTTGTTTAATGTCAATCAACTCTTGATTGACAATTTAAATCATGGACTTAGTAGGAAAAAGAAAAGTAAAAGGAATATCCAATTTAGCAATTTATAAAGAAAGCACTAAAAATCATGGACTTAGTAGGAATACGACACGACATGTCTAGCTTCATATGTTCAATAAGATCCTGTCACGACATATACCATAAAAATTATATAGTTGCATGAGCGAGAATTTACGGTCGGGGATGATACTGTCATTGCACCGAACGAAGGAATACCACGGTACTCATATCATAAGATGATGTCCTCGGATTTTTACATCGTGTTATATGGAACAGTGAACAAATTTCTCATCAATCAAGAGCTCGATATGATTCTAGTCCCTTCACTTTAGCAACGCCTCTAGAATTGTTCCAACACAAGCTTGCGCATGAACTCCTCCGGAGCTGCAAAATGCAAACAAAGATAGGAAGAACACTGTTGTTAGCTGATGTTAAATCTTTGCCATTCTTGGCAATCAAGGACCATATGCTTTGGTTACTACGTAGGCTAAGGTCACCCGCAAACCGAAGCGCACTAAACATCCGGAAGGATCTCTCGTTTCATCCGCTGTCGACGCAGAAAATCAGTTTTCGTAACAGGTAAACCCACATTTTAACGATGCACATATAAACTAATCGTCATCGCCGGGACCCGTGGGAATCGATTTTCCCCGACTTACGTGGCTCTTCTGCGAATGCGGTATCGAAGACGGGTCTGAACATGCTTCCTTGGATTATAAATCGAGAAGAAAACATAAACCTAGTGGTATAAATAACAAGAACAAAAAAGAGTTTTCGCGAGACCGATAGTGAGCCAGTCGAGATTACCCGAGAGTCGAAAAGTCCGGATATCCGGTACAGAACAGAAAGCTATGCATGTGTGTTCATTGGGGAAGAGGATACCTAAGCCACTGGTGAAGAGTCTGAATTGATTAAGGGCCTGTCTGATGAACATCTCCATACCACTGACCACAATGGCCCCTGCTTGTGCTGCCTCTTGCAACAGCTTTGTGTTCCTTGGTGTGTATACTGCATCAAACACCAGCTCATATGCTCCCAACACCCCCTAAGAACATTTCATTGTCCATTACAGGAAATTTAATCAGAACAATGACAAAAATTCTATCTTGAACAACATGATTCTCAATGCAAACATCTGTTCATTTAAAGGAGGGGAAAACAGAGAGGAGGAGACAAACCTTGGAAACAGGGCTCTTATCGGTGTGCGGCTCCATTCCGACCGCGGACGCGTTCGCAAGGATCATCCCTTCCTCGGGGCGGAACGTGTCCAAGTGTTCGTACCTGACGGCTTCTCCCGAAACAGCGTCGGCTAGGGCTTTTGCTCTCTCTTTTCAACATTTGCAAGCCGGGGGCAACAGTGAAGTCAGTTTCTTGAAAAAGGATTGGTTTGGTTTGTTAGAGTGAGCTTAGGCGAGACCGATATATACTCGGATCACTCACCGAAATTGCGGTTGAAGATGAAGACTCGGGCCCCGCGACTCTTGGCGCCGAAGGCCAAAGCTCTTCCGGCTCCTCCGGCTCCAACCAATACAAATGTTTTCCCTGCAATTGGAGAAGTGTCCACTGCTCTGGCTTCCCCATTAGCAGCATGTCTTTCTGTTCATCATCAGTCAATTCGGATCAAAACTCATCCCTAATCGATCCTATTACGCAAGGAAAACATTTTTAGGAACTAGGACGAGTAAACTCGGATGGTCGTTCCGATGGAGACTAGCTTAGTTACCTCTCAGAGCATCCTCCATAGCAGTGATTGAAGCCTCACAATCTGTGTTGTACCCAATCAGCTTCCCATCAGTAGGCCTCCTTACTATAGTGTTCACAGCTCCAATGGACTAAATTGGGCACAAGGAAACAGAGCCATGAGCTCGTGTGTAGCAAAGAACAAAGGTCATGACCATGACAGAGACCGAAACAATTTGCTCGCAAGATCGATCGATTGCGCATGCATCTATACCAGGATCAACGTTATGTTTCGCCTCATTTCAGTCCCTCAGTCACGCCTAAGCCAAATACTAAGGAAAAGATACCAGAAATGCAAACTAAAGATTGACAAGAAGAGAAGAGAAAGTCTTAAAGGGTTGTACATTGGTTCGAGTCTCCAGACCTTAGCTAGTGGATGGACTTCATCACAGCAAGCAACTGCTGCTTCCTTATGTGGAATTCCCACACTGCAAAAAAATTTCACAAGAAGAGAAAGACAACAAGACTTTGCATTTCAAATATCCAACAAGACCTTGCCTTAAAAAAGAAAAGGAACCTAAAGTTGGAAATGTACTCTAATGTAGGAGAACTGCCTATCATGAGCAAAGACTACAAATGAACTGAAAGGAAAAAGGCGCGACGAAATACCGATAGGATTAAGATCTCCGGTTCTTATCAAATAAGAATGAAATAGCCTACCTGAAGCCCGCGAAATCTTGACTGGTATAGACATTGAAGAACTCCTTGATGTCATCAACGAGCATAGGGACGTAGATACCGTTGAACCCGACATGTCGGAAGCTCGGGTTGTGGAGGAGCGGCCCTTTGCTGTGCCCGACTGGGTTCGATATGAGGCCGAAGACCTTGGTGTTTGCGTTCATGTGCTCAATCTTGTACACTTGCTTGAGGCTAGTCAGCGTCGGCAGACCGGGAATCGCTCCTTCCAGTGACCCATACGCCAAGAAGCCGCCGAACTTCGGCCCCAGCAACTGGCTTATGAGCCCTCTGTCGCCAACCGTGGTGGCGATTAGTGGAACCTGATGACAAATCGGGGTCGATTTCATGATAATTTGCAGAGATAGAGTTCATTCGCAGTGAGATTAAACATTCTGATTTTCCAAAAACAGTGTGATCCCACAAGCTGTGAATGATTATGAGTACCTGGCAACTGGTGAGGAGCTGGAAAATTGGCGCTAAATCAGTGATGTAATCCACCTCGACAAGGAGCTTAATGACATCTGCTCCAGAGGACTGCATTGACGCGATTAAGTTCCCCAGCTTCTCCTTCGATGGTTTCTCGCCGTTCAAGAATCTCGACACGATTATCCTGCTGCTCGACCGCTTGTCCATCAGTTCATCGATGTCGAAGCGAGAAACCACCTGCGCATTGTCTTGTATTAGCACATCTGAACGAAAAGTGGTTCAGTCTGGGATATCAAAATGATAACCTTTCTTGGGGACCAAGAATTGGTTCACTGATGGGGAAATATGAGCAAAAGGAACAAACAATTCGACTCGACGTGATCGAACGCCTTCGCCTCTTAGAAAAAACGACACCAATCCTCCCGTAAACCATGGATATCTCGTGATCCTTCCTGAATCCATATGGCATACACGCATCAGAATCGCATACACAACTGTGGTTCTCCCTGTGGAGTGATTACCTCGTGTTCCATCTCGACGAACTCGACGTCCAATTTGAGCGCCAACCGCAGCACTTGCAGGCAAGTGGTCTTATCATTTTGCTTATGGCCAGCTCTAGCAGAATTCAACCTGCGAAAAAGGGAGGCTTAGTGAACATTTCTGGGCAGGCAAATGACTGCAGATTGGGCAAAGCAGCTTGTCAAGTTGAGCAGGAGTTGATTAGTCTAGACTATGCAAAATTAAATCTTTCAAGTATACCGATATTATGATTAGCGGGATAATTAAGTCTTTTTTTCTTGTATTATTCCTAATTATTTCTAAAGAAATAGTGGAACAAACCACAAAGGGTGAAACCAGACAAATTAAGAGTAATAATGTCTCGCGTCCTCCTCGATCGCTCTTTGGCATCATGCTCACAAGTCACATGAACATGAACATGGGACGAGGTGTGTGGATTTGTCCCGAAAGGGCATCGGCTTCGACGGTTGGAGTCTAGGGCATGAGGATTGAGGACCACTTTGGACGGTACCCCATCGCGATGAATCCTAGCGATTCCTGTCGTACCGCACTTTCGAGTTAGATAACTTATATCGTCCCGAATAATTCGATTTTAGTTTCGCTACCGCTCCAATAGGACAACTTTTGTTTTCATCAAAAACAGCCCGGAAATCGCGGTCTCACAACTATCCTTCTGAAATCAGACCATTACAACATACGCATTTGAATCACAATATTTTTGCAGGAAATTTTGTTTCCGTTAAAGTTTTTCTACCTAGTGTAAGAACATTTAAAAAGTGAAAGACATTTTTTCCATATATTTATATATATATACATATGTACATATGTATACATATATATAGGTGTCACTAGCATGACAGTGTAACAGTATCACGGCAGAATGCTAGGCATAAGATCAGAGGTGGGTCCCGCCATGATTGCTATATTTTTTTGCCATTCCTAATACTTGTGGATGATATTGCACCGTTATATTGTTATACTGTCATATATATATATAGTGTTTATATTTTAAATAATGAGAGATGCAGATGAATCTATTCCATAGAGAGAACAGATCAATGGTCTGCAACAGTTATGCAGGCGATTGGGACCAGCAGTGTCAAGCTCTCGAAGCTCCGGAGACTAAGGAAAGGAAATTTGATGATAATAAATGTAAGACAAAGACAAGTGCCTGAATTTTCATTTTATTATTTCCCCCCTCGTGTATATACAATATTATTTTAATTTAAGCACCTGTCGTGGACGAGATAGAATCTCCAATAATAATAAATAAATAAAAACATACGACATACACAAATGAAATACAGTTGGGGATGTTAAGAAATTGTACTAAACTTGATCTGATAAGCTACTTGGCGAAAACGAATTGGGTGGTTCAAAATCGGGGTGGCCCATGCACCACAAATGATTGGCTTCTAACGTAATCTTCCCTAATGATTTTGCAGATCTACTTTAGTTAAAAGGTTTTACCATGTGGTCTAGGTTTCATCATGCTGATTTTTCTCCTATAGAAGGATAATTTTCTCCTACGATTGGCGTAATACGAACACGAACACCACTCTCGGGTAAATTCAAATGAAAAGAATATCGGTGGATCTTTTGACCCGCAAATCATAAAATTTTCTAGTAAGGAACAGAGGAAAATACGACCCGGTAATATGTGCGCTCGCTGAACAATAATGTATGTCGGATCATATCATAGAACTTTCATTTCGACCCTCCAATGCACTGAACTTCAGGTGTCTTAAAATCGATGCATTTTACCAAAGTTCTTTTCATTCGCTACCGAAATGCCGAGAGGGCGTACATGTGCCCAAAACTTTGGAGGCCACGAAATTGTCACGTTGCTATCACGCCAGTATTTTACGGGAAAGTCAATCGGATTGCTATCCAAGCACATCAATAACAAGACATAAAAGAAGATCTAGCGACGATTATTAAAATGGACTTTACTAGCATAATAGTTTTTGGATGTGTGTTAGAATAACGGTATATTGTGAGCCACAAATTTTTAAAAGTGTGGAATCCACGATATTTTTTAATTATTTATTTTTATTTTTATTTTTTGCCCAAGTCAGACGGTTATATAATCAATTCGCTATCGAGACTTTACTAGCATCACATGCACATCGTTTCTCTAAATAGATGACAGAAAAGAGAGAACAGAGTGAAATGAGAACCGAAGGAAGAAAAGAGAGGAGGTCAGAAGCAAGAAACTTGAGCTTTTAAATGACAGTGCATTGTGCAGCGCGTGCTCTCTCAGTTGGGAGTGACATGTGGGAGGGGCTAGAACGTGGGAATCACCTGAAAGAGACTATGGCCGGGAGGGTCCGCCGCCGGATGAGCTCCTCCACCTCGGACACGCGGCCGAAGGACATGGCGTCCATGCGGAGCTCGACGAGGTCTGCGCCGTGCGCCTTGGCCTTGTCCATGGCGGACAGCATCCCTTCCAGGGTCTTGCACTCCAGCGGAGCGCACACCAACACGCAATTCCCGCCCATTCCCCGGCGTTCACTCCTCAGGACGGCGTGAGAAACTGCCGGCGCTGATCTGGGGAGACGCAGGAGAGTCTTCACTGAGGTGGGAGAGGGCCAAGTTCGCCTCTCTTTATAGCGGCGCCACGAGCTACCGGTCGCTGTCAAGCTCTTTATTATGTGGCACCAACCATGGCGGTAGGGTGGGGTAAAAATGATGTGGGCACGTGGGAGCGTACGTAAAATTTTCCAAGGTGCCAAGAATTGCCATCAATCGCCAACATGTGGTGGATATCTAATCCTCACGAGCCACGTTCGAGTACACGATTGGCGCTGCATGAAATCACGGGATAAGTTAAGGCAGTTTGAAGACGGTTGACCCCCCCACCGAGGGAGGAAGGTGGTGAGAGAGAGGGAAGCCAAGTGTGCGGCTGCATGGGAGGGTGGACGCCAGGTTTCGCCGCGCACCCACCAGCTGGGCGTCAACGCCCCTCGGCCTCGGCGTTCTTGGCCTCGCTTCTGGTGGCAGCCGCCCGCTTCCTCCAATGAAACAGCGGCGATACGATCCGTGACGGTTCACAGTAGGTTGGGATATTCCCGTTCAGATTCCCACACGGGAAGCTGAGGAGTTGCAGAGATTCACCATTTACTTTTTTGCTCTGAGGAATCACTGAACACGCTCCGAAAGATTTCGCCACCTGTTTATCGAGCTCCCGAAGCTCGTAAAACCCCAAGAAAGAGTTGCTCATCATGAGATTTTCCATATCAAAGGTGACCAGTATCCACCACGCTGCCATATTTCTCAACCGCCATGTCGCCGCCGTCGCCGGGCAAGGTAGCAACTATGGAAGGAGAGTTAACTTCGCATTAGGCTCTGTACTTGCTAGAATCTTATGGACTATCGGATCGTCGAACGAGTTCCTGATCAAGGTTTGGTCTAGAAGAGGACATAGTGATGTGCCTATTGCACATGATTAGAGATTAGATATGAAACTTGCTAATGTGTGGAAGATTTAAATGACTTCGGGGGATTGGATTCAGAGTGGTGGTAGGATCACGTCCGAGGAGAAGAAAATGTGGATTGTATAGTTCTATACCTTGGTTCCTAACACTTTTTTTTTTTGGTCAAATGGTCCCCAATACTTTGCATTTATAACTTATGAATGGTGTTAATACCATTAAGATCACCAAACCGATACTCCATAACCCATTTGTCCCAAATTAATTTTCGCCTCGCAAGAAAATCCCAAACCAGTACCCCACGGTACGTTCACTCCAAATTAACTTTCCCCCAATATCCCCTTGAATTGCGCACATGTCAAAACACGTGGCAAACGACTGCAAGACGGGTTTGACCTGAAAAATCCACACATGTAGATAAGTATGCATTTCAATGAAGGATAGATTTCGACCAAAAAAGAAAAATCGAAGGATAGATTCAAATTGGGGGTGCTGATTCAAGATTTCTTGAGAACGAGAAATTAGGTTTGAGTGAATGTGCCGAGGGGTACTAGTTTGTGATTTTTGGCAAGATGATAATCGGATTGGAGCAACTACATCATAAGATACCTGCTTGAAAATTTTTAAGGGGAATCGACTCATGAACTAGTTATGTACCACATAAGCTTTGGAGTTAAATAGCGAAAAGAAGAGGAGGAAAAAAAAAAAAAACACAACCCCACACGTGTCACCAAACAGAGGGGGAAAACCCTGGGCCCCACAATTGTTGTGTATGTGCGAAAGCTTAGGGCGCGAACGACAACACTTCTGCTTCAGAAATCAATTTCTGGCCAGAAGTTGATTTTTCTATTTCTACTCAGAAGTAGAAGTTGACTTTTCTACTTCTGCTCCAGAAGTTGATTTCTGATTAAAGACATTCGTTTGGTAACGGTTGAAAATTTCTACTGAAACATTATTAACACAAATCTTCTATGAAAATTTATTGTCGGCGGCCGAAAAGTTCTACTTCATTTTAAAATTTTAAAATTTCTTTAAAAAAATATTATTTATTTTTAAAAAATATTATTTACTTTTTAAAAATAAAAAATTATTTTTTATTTTTTATTCCGGCGGCCGAAGACGGCAACTCGGCGGCGGTGGAGGTCGGCGGTAGACTACGGCGGCGGGTGGCGGCGGTTGGCTGCGGTCAAAAGTGGGCAGTGGTCAGCGGTTGACAGTGGTCGCGAGCGGCGATGGGCAGAGGTCAGCGGTGGGCGATGGTTGGAGGCGGGAGGCGGTCGCAGGCGGCGACCGGTGGAGGTCTACGAGCGATAGTAGGCGGTTGGCGGTGGTCGCGAGCGGCGATGAGCGGCGGCTAGTGGAGGTCGGCGGAGGCGAGAGGCACTTATTGAGTTTTTTTTGTTTTTCGGTTCGAAAAAGTACTTCTTGAGTTGAGAAGCAATTTTTTTTAACTTCTCAAATTGGGGGAAAAATAACTTTAGAATTGAAAATTCACTTCGAAAGTAAAAATTTAGAAGTAAAAATTTTTACCAAACGGATTTCTGCTTTAGAAGTTACATTGCCAAACAGATTTCTGCTCTAGAAATACTTTTGGAGCAGAAATTTATTTTCAGAAGTGTTACCAGACGCACCCTTAATAATATGGGACGCAGGTTCTTGAAGTGGTGGGATCAGGTCGCACGTGACAGGAGACGTTTATTGTTTGGGACATGGAATGACATATTGCCCTTTCTCAACCACCCTCTCCCTTGTCGCCCTCCAATAATTTGGGGACTATATATCTCATAATTCCTGCGGGCCCCACCGCAGCTTATATGATTTCTCCCGTTTCACCAACCTTTCCTTTGCGCGCCAACCACATCGTATTGGCTTAATGAACGTGTTCAATACATCATCGCTTTTTTTAATCGTGTTTTGATTTTGATTGCCACGGAAAGCGAATTCGGGACCCGAGAAAATGATAAGGTCGTGCTTGATTTTTATTTTTTTTTCGTCTTCCGTTGAAATACCGTCTCTCATTGCACGATGATGGATCTTATATGCTTTTTTATATTCATGTGATTTCCCTCTATTTATCGGCTTACGCCTTTGGATTGGTCTTTCTACCGTGATTTTCCACTTGCCGCGATCGACTGATCCAGCTTGTTCCTTTTTGCGTGTCTGCGTCCACCCCTATCGGTGGAATTCCATGCGTCGTGGTTAACTCATCCAACTTGCACGTGAGATTGAGATATTGAAAGAGGGAAAATTATCTAAAAAGCCTTAAATTTATTGCACTTCTTATAATTCAGTGCTTGGCTTTTTAAATTTGCAAATTGAGTCGTGAACATTTTCATGGTTTGCCAACTTAGTCCATCCGGCGAATTTCAGCTAGAAATCATTGACGTTGAGGTAACTGTCCTTCATGCCCATGACTATCCTTCTTTTTTTCGTTTTCTTTTTCTCTCTGTGGTCGGCGAGGGCCCAACGACCCTCGCGGATCACACAAAGAAAACAGAAGAAAGCAAAAGAAAATAAACAATAAAAGAAGAAGAAAAAGAGAAATGTATTAAAATATTAAAAACTTGTCCAAGTTAGCGCCGACCGTGCCATATAAGACCGTCGGCGTCTATATCAATAATTTCTGGCCAAAATTGACTGGATGGATTCAATTGGCAAAACATGAAAATGTTTAGGACGCAATTTGAAAAATTTAAAAGTTTATGACTGAATTGCAATACGTTTAGAACTTTTTGGACAATTTTCTTATTGAAATACTTTCTCGCAACGCTTGAAAATGGATCTTATATGCTCTTTTATATTCATGTGATCTCCATCCACCTATCACATATGCCTTTAGGTTGGTCGCGTCTTGCGTCCACCCCGGTCAGTCAAATTCCACATACCGTTGTCAACTAATCTGGCTTGCACGTGAGGGGAGCATTGAAATAATATCTCGCATCGCTTGACAATAAACCTTATGTATATACACACGTGCGCAATCCCTCTCCATCTATCGGCTTACGCTTTTAAGCTCAACTTTCTATCGTGTTAGCAGAGTCAGTTCTGTCCCGTTCTAGTGTGTGCGTCTAACTTCCATCAATCACTCCCTATCGTTTTCATTAAGGTTCGATTGGTAGCACGTGATATTAATTGGATTAGGTGACCGTATATATCAACGTGGCTAGAGACAAACAATCAAGCATTACATTCTCGACCCACGAAAGCAACTTTTTTTTTTTTTGGTCGAAACCCACGAAAGCAACTTCGGGGGCTCCACTTTTGGTTTCTTAAATGAATTCCGGCCTAAAAAATTTCCTTGTGATCTTCAATTTCTTGGCTGAGACTCCTCTTCGAAATTAGTTGGAATTGACGGGAATTGATGAGATTGGACCCTGTTGAAACTAAGTTGGGAGCTTTACATAACCAACGTTCAAAATGTGCGCTCTTTGTCCGTTGTGGACCGCAACTCCTCATCCTGAAATTAGACGTGCGATATCTACGCATCACTTTTTTCTGAAAAAAATATTCAAAAAGTCCTAAAATTATTGTATTTTTGCCAATTCAGTCACAAAACCTTTTTAATTTTATCAATTCAGTCCTAAACCTTTTTGGTTGTTATCAATTGAGTCATATTGGCGGAAAATCGTTGACGTGGACGTCTTTCGTTCTACGTGGTACAGCCGGCGCTGATGTTGACAATTTTTAATAATATTTTTACGAATTTTTTTATCAATTTTTTTTCTCTTTTTCTTCCTTTGTTTTTTTTTTTTCACTGTTCTCGCGGTCGGCGAGGGTGGCGGGGCCCTCACCAGCCGCTGGGCAAGGTATGATACTGGATACCCTTAATTTTTATTTATCCTAACGCTTGTCATTGTCCACCACTTTAGTCTTTCCATAAAATCCATGAGCTTCTCTTGGACGCAAAATGCTTCATGCTCTTTTTATTGATTTTACTTTGCTTGTAGTTTCTGCATAGATGGCATTGACGCGGTGTCGAATGGGCGCCACGTAAAAAAAAAAGACTAAAGCTAAAAAGAAAAGGATCGAAATAAAATAAAGGTTAAAAAAGACTAAAATAACTTTAGAAAAGTGAAAAAAGGCTAGGCGCAATAAGGGGTGGCTTGGCGTCGGTGAGGGCGACTCGCCTAGAGATGGACGAAGGTGAGGGCCGTCACGCGGTGGTGGGGCGCGATTTGCCGGAGAGACCATCCCCGAGGCTTGATAGTGGCAAGGATTGCTGCAACTACGTAGCATGCAAGGGCCCACTACCCTAGCTAGGACCCCGACACGGGTCGCCGGCCCTTCCCAGCGACAAAGTGGCAGTGGTGTCGCCCCTTACAAATCCTCAACCCCCCGTTATAAACTCAATCTCGGATCTTTAGGGTGTGAATGATAACCATTTTATTTTTGAAATTAATTTCTGGCTGGAAATTTTATTTTTAGTTTCTGGACGAGTTTTTGAACAAATAAACGTGTTTGATAACAACATAAAATTTATCCGGCGAACCGGTGACGACGACCAGCGAACCATTGAAGAATGTGTGGGCGACCGGGGGCCCGCAGACTGGCGACCGGCAGAAGGCGGACCGACGACCGGGATACAAGAGAGAAGGAATGAGCGATGAGAAGAATTCTTATTTCTCATTTTTGTTTCAGAAACAAAGAAGCTGAAAATTTTAACTTCTCAATTCTGTTCTAAACCTACTTTTGTAACAATTTTTTGTTCCAAAAAATATAAAATTGCGTTACCAAGCCTATTTCTGTTCCAAACCTGTTTCAAAAATAGATTTAGAATAAAAATAGAGAAATAAAATGGTTATTATTCGCGCCATTAATCTCTTCGTTGACTTATCGTTTTTTGGTTTTTGTTGTTTTCAGGTTTGATGTTTATCTTTCATTTTTTTGGTTATTACGTATTTTCAGTTTCTTTTAATTTTGTGATGTGACATTACCAAATGTGTCGTGTCAAAAGATTAAAATAACAATTAAATAAGGTCACGCGGCATTGGAAAAATGGTAAAGAAGGGTAAGGTCGAGTCTTCCATTCACTAAAATAGACAAAATTAATGGAATTACTCAAGTGTATCCAACTTACAAATTTTAGAATTTGAATGAACCAATAAAAATTTTAGAACTCAAATGTATTAAAACTAAAAACTTTAGAACTTCTTCCCTGATGTGTCGAAAACATTTTCTTACAACAGATACTATCCGTTTCGCAGGTAATTGGATCATCGGCGAAATATCTTTCATAAAAAATCGTTCTGTTAAGAGAAGACGGATTTTGTGGCGATTTTGGACAGTAGACTCAACGAATCATAAAGAATAGTATGATTCGATTATTGGGGTGTGATTCATACTTCTCATCGACAGAAAAGTACCGGAGTCCCTCTCCCAAGTGAGTGGGGGGGTCCGGGGGAGCCGCCCTGGCAGAGCTCTCAAGGGGCAACGCCCCGTGGACGCCAAAGGATTTTTATAGTTTAATCCCATATTTTTTCATTGACAGTTTGGGCTTGGGCCCATGAATATCCACTGATATATATACTCCTTTTCTCTTGTAATTGAGGGATATAATGAGAGGTGCGATATGCTAATTATAGTGGAATCATCTGCTGGACGTAGCCCTAATTTAAGGGTGAACTAGGATAAAAAAATGCCGTGTCTCGAATTTTCTTTCTTGCTTTTACGTTTTACTTCGTTTTATTGTGCGTCGAATCCTAACATTATCAGGATTTAATCAACAACGGAGTACAAAAAACATTGCTGGAATTTAATCAACGATAAAGTGAGATGATAAAGTTGGAAATTAATCGAGAATGAAAATCCGAAACTACGACTAAAGTATGGAATTGAAAGATATTTAAATTGCAAAAAATAAAGATAAAGATAAATTTGTAAGAACGTTGAATTTTTTTTTTTTGATTGGAGAGAGCCTCTACAAAGAGTACGAATATGGGTATTTAAAGCCAACAATCGACGATTACAAACGAAAGTTACACAATTCAAATTAAAAATAACTTCCCAATCTCTTATTATTTAGCAACACTTGAGTACGAAAATATGGCTACTCGTCAAAACATCAATGACTTCATCTCCAGATAACAGATATTTGCTCTCATCAGTTGCACGTCCACATCGATGTTCACTATACTCTGTTACTATCGGCTAAGTCTATCACTTCGTCGGTTATAATAATAATAAAAAAAAATTAGCTATTTTTTTTTTTTGGCGTCAACCCTATCCCTTAATTTTTAGCATAGGATTGTATAAAAAACCTGGATGAAGCGTGTACATTAGTGTTCCAATGATATCTACCGCTGATGAATTCAGTCACAGATTCCAAACCTACATTCACATGAACTAATAACTACTAATTAAGATGATTGACATTCCCAGCTTATAACAATCTCATAACAACCCATGCGAACCTCCGAGCATTAGTTCAAACGCGCGATTACACTTCCGATCGACACGGATACGAAAGCATCACATGCAGCAATCTCGGCCGTGGGGACTTGAGGAACGATCCCGCGAAACCCGACAAATAAAACATAGTTCTCTTGAATGTGATTGGGAAAATTCCTTCATGCAAAAACTTCAAGCTACTCAACAAGGATTCTCTCCTCTTTCACGTTTTCTTGTGTTTTTTTTCCGATTCCTCTGTCACCAACTTCACTAAATTTTCAGTCCACGTCTTCAGTTTCCTTCTATGCTGGCAACGGAAGGATCACCTTAGGCACGGAAGGAAACGTGATTGTTCAGTGGGACTAGTTAAACCAAAAACTGAGGTTCAAGAATACGACTCCGGCCGGCCGGGGAGCAAAAGTTCAGGGACTACCGACATCGCAGAGCTATCTAAGTAGCGTATACATCGTGTGGCCAAAAGGGAAAAGGCTTGATCAAGCTCGCGAACGGGATGAAATTTCTGGGCGGATCGATCGGTTCATTGCATTGCAATCACTTGGCGCAGGCTTTGAGAGCCCACAAAGCCCATTGTAGCTTGCAGGAGAAAGGGAGGGAAGAGGCCCACAAAGCCCTTTGGAAGGAAAATGAGTTGCCTGGTAGGCCCAATACCCAAAAAAAATAAAATATGAAACCAACAAGAAAAAAAGTACCCTTACTCGGGAGAAAAAATAAAGACCATTAACTTCTCCGTCCAAAAAGCCCGCTTGCCAAGTTGCCGACTACCTTGGCAAACGACGCCGGCTTTTGCGGTAAGGATGCCGAGCAGAACGGCATCGTTTTGCTTGATCCCGCAAGATGTGCACTCGGCAAGACATGTTCTTAAGAAGAACGTGTTAGCCTAACGTTAATGGAGTGGCGAATGCTACCGCGCCGGGCCTGTTCCTCGCCACCCCCGTTACATTCCTGGCATCCGCCCCATCTCCGAAATGCACAACCTCCGAAGCGTAGACTACACAAAACAAGAACTGTTATTGAGCCACGGTCCATAATTTTATTGTTAGGGAAAGATAACGTCAGGGAAACTTCCTCCATGTGAGAAATTGAAAACAAGCTAGAATGACTTTCTGTGATGAGAAATCGTAGTCGACCCAAATATGAAATTACTTGCATGATTGCCATTCGAGTCCATCCCATTCATGGCAACTAAACAAACAAATTTCTAATGTCTCAACTCATGAGCCTTCTTTTATTGATCCATATCTTGTTTCGAAGCAAAGAAAAATAGAAAACTTCTTTAACCCCAGGGTAAAAACTTGCGATGTATCTAGTCTAAATCAAATGTTTTGCCCAACCTCAATCAAAGCTATTCTTCAGATTAATGTGCGGAACTCTATTTGAGTGGACAAATCGATCTGGCATCCATCTACTGATGGAAAATTTTCTGTTAATGAGAACAACTCTGGGATTTGGAACAAAATCTAGAAAGCTAGAGTTCATGATCGGCACGAAATTATGTTGTGGAGGATAGCGGCTAATATTAATTTTGTCGAGCTAACTTGTTTCAATATCTCCATATGGCAGCCCCTTCTTGCTCGTTGTGTGAAGCCTAGGAGGAAAATTCGATACATTTTGTTCACAACATGTCATATGGCCCAAATTTGGTGGAGATAGAGCCCATGGGGTATTATCTCGTCTAGTTGAAATTTCAGGTCTCCGGAAGAGATGGTGAACCACTTTCTTGATCCAGGGAAAATAATATAGATAATGGCATTGGATAGTATCACGCCCAGCTTAGCTCGAGTATCCGTTACATCGAGCGAGACGATCAGATTACTTTAGGAACCACAACTTCTTTCGGCTTGCCATGGCCTCATCAGGAGAGCGGCATTAGCTCTCAGCCAGTTTGTACACGGGAGGCCAACTCCGCCTTCAGAGCTCCTAAGGGAATATTCTTTCTATCCTAGAACTCCTAGTACAAATCACCCTGACGCCATTCCCATGGACCAATTGCTTCTTTCCCCTCTACATCGCTCACTTACTATGATGACACCAACAAGCTTCACTCACAAATGTATACGAGTGTGGAAGGACTTGAGGACATGAGTCTTCCGATCCGCTGCATCGTACATTTGTATAGATGGGGACACGGAATAATCAGTCCGTGTCATTCTCCCCCACTCAATTCCGCAACGTCTCTGTTGCGGGCTGTTCTGCCGCTTCCTTGCGCCATTTCCTACCATCAACGCCCTGTGGGGTATCACATGGATGGCAGGTGCGTGCTCGCCTAACAGAACAATTTCTCTCAATCGGTAGCTTCTTTTGGATTAAAGGCCGTTCGGGCTTCTTCGGTCACGTGCACTTTTCGGGTGTGGCACTTTTGGCCAACTACACTTTCTGGCAGCACCCTCATTTGGTCACTTGCACTTTTCAAGTGTGGCACTTTTGTGTAGCGTCCCAGTTCCGCCAACACCCTTTAAGTTTATCACGCGACCTCTGCTTTAATCTTTAATATATGATGGCGCATGCAGAAGCTTATAGAAAACATAGATAGATGGCCATATAAAACAAGTGCATATCAAAACAATTCCTTGACAATTTGGCAAACACGCCTAGAGAAGGGTATGGCCTCATAAGGTTGAACTATAAACCTTTAATAAGTACTCATTAAACACAACACCACAACAGCCAAATTTCAACTCTTTATTTATTTCATAAGTTCACACCCATATTTACAACACAACAGAGTTAACAACTGGGGATGCGGGATTCCACAACAACCACCACTACCGACAGTAGATATTTACATCAAAAACGTGCGTCGGTATTTCTAAACAACCCACACTGCTACTATACAACCAAAACATCTTCTCCGATCCCCACTACGACTACTTTTATTCATTCACGTCCATCCCCGGTACCACTGCTACCACCCTCATCTGGGGCCATAGGGAGAGGGCCTAAAAGAACGTCATCTTCTTCGACCATATATAGTGCTACAAAACGATACAGAACTAGGGCAGACATCAGACCTACTTCGACAGACAGGGTACTAATTAACTTTTTAAACTTCACGTCAGGATGATCATCATCCACGTAGTCCTCTCATGACGAGATACACTCGCGAGGAACCCCATAACAGAAGATCGAAACAACAGGTCTAACTAGAGGCATATTTACTATCTAAAAATCACAAATCAACAACAGTGAGCTTACGCCCAACGAATGCAAATTCTAACTCAATAGAATGTAAGCATTGAAATCAGAACATCAAGTCAATAGTCAATCAACCAAGATGCACGCATTTCAGACATTTCAAGCAATATTTCTTTTCAAAAACTTGTGAAATTCGTATGCAATGCACTCCGGCTTCTTCGCAGATAAAACCTCATGCGGGTGTGCCGTCCTCGGGGATAAACCTCACCCGGCATCTCACTCCGAGGCATCTTGAGCTCATAAGGCGGAGGCATCTCCGACCATCAGAAAGCATCGAAGGCAACCCGAATTCCCTCTGATTCCACGGGGCTTCGCCAGATAAACCTCATGGTGGTATAATGTCGGATAAACCTCACGATAAGTATTTCACTTGTTTCATCATGAAATGCCATGCAATGCTTACACAATGCAATCTTACTCTCGTTGGCGTTCAGAAAATTCAATGCAAATGAATGAATCATTCGTTTCCACGATCATATTCTTTCCAGAAATCAATCAATGCAAAATCAGGCATAACAGACGAGAATTCAAGAATACGATCAGGAGTCCAGACTTTCAACGAACGATTCTAACGCCAATCCAGACAAACTATAAAAGTTAGAAATTCACTCGCCTGGATTCCGAAAATTCAATTTCCAAGACAACAGATGGGCGGTGGGCGAAACGATGACGACGGCTAGGGCGGTAGGACGGACGGACAGACGGCGATTAGCGTATGGCGGCGGCTAGGGTGGCTGGCAATCTCAAAGGATTTCGCAAGTAGAGTGACGACGTTCTGGCAATCGTTCTAACGAATAAACGGACTCAAGGGTATTTCTAGAGGGAAGTAGCTGAAGTCCAATAAGCTTGCAGTCAAGAGCTTACGGCGAGTCAGCAGCTTGAGCTGCTTGCAGGGTTCACCATGCTGTGACACGTGTCAAGCACATGTCACATGCTTGCGGTACATGGCCGGCACGTGTCCGGCGTGACACGCGGCCACCGCCCCTCCACCGCCTTACCATATTCGGCCACGTGGCCACCTTGTCCTCGTGTCCTGGCCCGGCCTCAACTTCACATGTATTTGGCCCTGCCGTGTCCAAAATAAATTATACTGTGTTGCTCTGTTACCTCATTTTCAACCCATAATTATTCAATAGTGATTTCTGGATAAGCAGACTTACATTTTTGGGTCGTCACATTTTGGCAACACCCTTTTTCCCCTAGTAAGCACTTCTTAGTATTAGCCGACCAATGGAGATTTTTCCTTGTTGAAAACGTGATAGTTTACCAATCTTGAGATTCACCGAATTGATCAAGGAACGTTATCCCATTTCAGTGATGAATCGATTTATTTGACTGTGCCTCCATTGGCATCCCAGAAGTATGTCGAGAGCCGCACTTTGCCCGAGCCACTTTTGCTCCGGCGATTCACTCTTCGCACTCGTATGACCGGGTACACCACAGGTTTTTCAACGACTCGCCCACCTACTAGAGGGATCCTGCTCTGATACCATATTGTCACGGGATCACAGATTTGGCAGCGAAATTTAACTCGTACGGCGCCTGACAAGCCAAGCCAGGCCAGCCTTCCTTCTTTAGTTGTCTCATAAAATAGTTAGGCGAGTAACTTTCCCGTAGTGGATCGTACCACGCCCAGCTTAGCTCGAGCATCCGTTACATCGAGCGAGACGATCAAATTACTTTAAGCACCACAACTGATTTCGGCCTGCTATGGCCTCGTCAGGAGAACGGCATCAGCTTGCAACCAGTTTGTACACGAGAGGCCAACCTTGCCTTGAAAGCTGCTAAGGAAATATTCTTTATATCCTAGAACTCCTAATACAAACCACCCTGACCCTACTCCCACGGACCAGTTGCTTCTTTCCCTTCTATATCACTCACTCACCATAGTGACACCAACAATCTTCACTCACAAAGGTATACGAGTGTGGGAGAACTCGGGGACACGAGTCTTCCGGTCCGCTGCATCGCACATTTGTACAGATGGGGACACGGAACAATCGGTCCGTGTCACAAAGCTCTTCAATCCCTCAGCATCCACAAAGTAGTCTTTGAAAGTGATTGCTAGGTGTTAATTGATGTTATTCAACAAATGAGCTTTTGCCCTTGGAGTTTGAAGTGGACCAATAGAACCTGAAATGTTGTTGTCCATGAGCTTGCAAATTGGGGTTTTCAACATAGATGAACTACATCTCCTTTTATTTTTAATGGTCATCTATTTAGAGTTTAAAATATAGCGTTAGTGGAGTTTTCTTTAATTTATCATCTTAGGTTCCGTTTGTTTCACGTAAAATAACTTTTAAGAATTTTTTTTTCTGAATTTTTCGACGTTTGGTTCCCAAAAATAAACTAATCAAGGAAAACACTTTCCTTCAATGAAAAAACACATTCAATAGTTGGGAAAATGATCTCCCCTTCCAAGAAAAGAGGAAACCATTTTCCCCCATCTTTTCTCCCTACACTCCTTTACATTCTTTTTCTTTTTGATTATTTTTTAAAAAATCTGAATTTTTTTAATAATTATTTATTTTTTCAATTTTTTAATAATTTGTAATGACTTTATTATTTCTATTTTTTTCTTTTCATTATTCCTTTGCTTGTCGCCAACCATGGTGATGGCCGACGACCGGCCATAGGTGAGGGACAAGCCTTGTCGGCCTTGGGCGAGTTTGTCCCTCAGCTATGGCCGGTTGTCGGCGAAGGAAGAAAGAAAAGAAAAAGAAAAAATAAAATTTTAAATAATTTTCTGCAAAAAAAATTAAATGAGGTTTTTCATACCAAATAGTTTTTAGGTAGTAGCCAAACACAAAAAAATATTGTCATTTTTTCAGAAAAATAATTTTCAAAAAAATAATTTTTAGAAACATTTCATTTTTCGCGAAATAAACCAAGCCTTGACGCGGGCTCTAGTTTCCTCTTGTAATATTCGGACTGCTACGATGCAGTGGAAGTTTTGGTTTAGCCCCAAAAAAAAAAATGACCTTTACAAAAAAAATAAAAATTGAAAAGAAAAAGAACAGCTGAAAAAAAGAAAAAGAGGATAACGACATGGAGGCGCCAAATGAAATTGGCCTTTAGGATAAGGGGGACTCGCGCTTAAACTCCATCTTTTCTCCCTCCGATATTTCTCTCTCTCTTTCCCTCCTGCTTCTCCGTCGAAGCCGCGACAATGGTGATTGCGGCCGCCAGCTGCTACTTCTCCTCACTCTCCTCCGCCGTCACCTACCGCGGCTCTCTCCCCGGCCTGGGTCGTCTCCCTACGCCGCGCGATTTGCCGTTTCCCCTCAACTTGAAGTCCGAGCACAAGGGAGCTTCGAAGAAAGATTCCTCCGCCTCGTCGTCTGCGAAAACGAGCAGGGACAAGGTACTTCGCGTCCGCTTTCCGGTGTTGAGTCATTAAAGCATGCGCATCAGGTGCTTTTTGCAGAACTAATTGGTGCTGTGTCTCTGGAAGTAAAGCTCGTCTGTTGTAGATTTTTTCGACGTGCGAGCGCGAGGCATTGGTAGATATGCGCAGTTAACATTTCGATTATCTGTACTGCCGTGAATCATTCATCATCGAAAGAGGAGGGTTTTGTGTTTGTGGAGACATACGTGACTATCATGATCTAAGACATTCAAAATATGCCTGTTGATGGATTGCTGATGATTGAACATTGTTCAAGCTTTATGTGATGACCTTGCCGATAGCTACAAAGTACCACTTGTTTCACTAGGGGAGCTCCAAAGATGCAAATGTGAACATTAACCATAAGATTTTTCTGCTTGGCTTTCTGTATTGTCTGAACTTGTAATTATGATTGGACAGAGGGTTTTCTCATTTCTCTCTTGACTCGGTTTGCCAAATTTAGGGGAAAACTATTTCTCAGAAAAAGTATCCTGGAAGATCAAAAGATGAAAGGCCTTATCCATTTGTTGATGGTGATAGGAATAGAGGATATGCAGGGCGATCTGAATCTAGGGCTTTCGGTTTTGGCCTGCAAAGAAAAGAAAAGAAGGGTTTTGATTTCACAGAACAGCAGGTACCTCTCATGAGATCTCAACTGATTTTTTAGATGTTCGGACTTTTTTATCTCCTTGTATTTTACTGTCATGGTGATATGATATTGTTGTCCCCTGTGACAGTCACAAACTGAATCTGGGAACTTCCAAGATGCAGCTTTTCTCAATGCTGTTGTTAAGGTAGACTATGTGTTGGACTTTATTTTAACGTCTCTGCTTTTCTCCCAAAAACTTAAGGTTAATTGTTAGAATCACCTACTTTAATTTCTCTATTAATCTCATCATCATGAACTGGAAACTGTTGCTGCATGTCTGAGTAACAAGTATTTTTAGGTGAATAAGTTGGCAATAGTTTTGTAATATTCTAGTGTTTGGTTTCCCTTTATGTATGTTAGGTGTATTGCACTCATACGGAACCCGATTATTCTCTTCCCTGGCAAAAGCAAAGACAATATACAAGTACCGGAAGGTAGGTCTTCTTGCAATAGTTCTCCCATTTTGTATCATTTGTTGGCAATCACTCTTTCTATATGAGAAAGTCAAACTTCCAGTGACTTGACTGTTCACTCTTTATCTTGCTCCAGTGCTTTTATGATTGGTGATGGAAAGCTCTTGACTAATGCACATTGTGTGGAACATTATACCCAGGTAATCCACTTAATTGTCATGCCAAAAATTTATTTATTATTTGATAGATATCCATGGTAGTTTGAATTTGGAGTATGATTGTTTGAATTTGCTGTAGTTGTTTCTCTAGCAAACTAGCTACTCTAGGCTGTATAGTTAGATATCAGACAACATTTTGCAGATCTAGAAAATAATTCCTGATTGTTCTTGGAAGAGATTTTCCGAATGTTGCAACCACATATTGGTTATGGCATTCAATACCATAAGACATCTTCTTTTCACGTGGTATTTGGCTCAGACCTCGAAATTCTGTGGTTTTGTGATAGTTATCATTACTTATATGGTATGCTCCACTCAAATGTTGCACTTCTTTGAAAGCATGCACTTGACTACAACCCCTAATTAGTTACTTTCCAGTAATATATGGCATCAGATGAATTTTTACTCTTTCCCTTTTTCATGGTTGACATGTCTCCTGGTCTTCTTTTGTACCGACCTTCTTCCCCTCCCTCTCCTGTTCTGTTTATTTCTGTAGCCACGACAGACTTAATTAGTTATGCATTTTCAGTATCCTATTTGCGAATAATCTGAGATGAAATCCTCAATGTTTCAGCACGGTTTCTTGGCAATATAAATTGATGCCGACTACTAAAAGCAATGATTGAAATCTCAACCAACCATGCGTTTTTGGATATTTGTGATGATCGCCAGGTGGTGATCCTTTTTTACGCTTGACACTCAGCATACATGTGAAAAATGTTTGAGTGGGACTTTGATCAGATAGTGAGCTTATGGAAACTAATTGATGACCAGCTTACTGCCATCAGCCAATAAAGGTGACGGAAAGATAGTAATTAGTCATATTTTTCCTGGTGGTGATCTTC
Source organism: Lenwebbia sp. NSW1173648 (assembly GCA_029784005.1). Classification (NCBI taxonomy): domain Eukaryota; kingdom Viridiplantae; phylum Streptophyta; class Magnoliopsida; order Myrtales; family Myrtaceae; genus Lenwebbia; species Lenwebbia sp. NSW1173648. The sequence continues at coordinate 36,431,243 of JARCGZ010000001.1, forward strand.
TCGAATGGTTTCGAGATGGATGATGAAGGGCTTGGGCATAGGCATCTGGGTGGCGTAGTTCCTATGGCAACGATGGTTGGTTATGAGCAATGATGGAGAGTGATGATACGACGAAGTAAATGGAGTAATAACAAAAGTAATTAAGAAAAATATGAGAAGAGACATGTGTTTCGAGGAAAGTTTTAAGTATCAGTCGTCCATCAACCAGAAACCAGAAAGATAATGCCATGACTGATTCTTTCCTTTTCCCAAATTAAAGAAAACGGGGTATGCGTTTTCTGAGAAGCACTTCCTGTAAAATAGATAGAGACTTTCCGAGTAATCTGGATGTATAGTGTAGGCTAAGCTTCTCTTTCGATGCATTATTTGCTGGCTGCACATTTTTCTGGTATTTATGTTATTGACCTATGCAAATTTCTGTTCATGTCTTTCTTATTCTTTCTTAGGCAGATTTCTCTTCATTTCTTTCTTATTCTTTCTTTCATCATTTCTTTTTGTCCATTTCATCTCTAAATTGCGACTGGAACTACCAAACTACCCAAAAATCTTAAACGTCCTAGGCAATCTCCATCTCTCCTATCTTGTGGGATAGGAGTTATTTTGTTGTTATCTGCCTCATCATCCTTGGAATTTTGACCTGCCGTGCATATGATTTTTCGTTACATTTGTTCATTGATGTTTTCAATTGCAGGTCAAAGTAAAGAGAAGAGGCGATGATACCAAATACGTGGCCAAGGTATTTCACTAATTCAGTGATCAAGTGATGCACTGTGATATCTCTTTTCTTTTCAAGTAAAGTATTATTTGGCCGATTATTTCATGGATTCAGCAGTTTTTACTGTTGTTTGGATATTTGTGAATGTCAACTAGAAGTTGCGCTGTAGAAAAATTTGTCTAAAAAAGGTGTTTTAAGACACAGGTTAATACATGATTCCTTGAAATGGATCGGGCAAGGTAGCACGTAAAATATGAGAAAATTAGGAATACAATGAGCAGGTAGCCACTCCACAGAAAAAGACGGAGACAATTTGTTTTGTCCAAACAAGTTTCAAAGAACCATAACCTATTGAGAGATGTAAATTCTTTTTGAAGCATGGATAGTCCATAGCAAGCTGTTCTGGCCAAGATCCACTTTTCAATGTGTAAACTTCCTATCTAAGTTGCAATATTTGTGTGGAAAAGATTTGAGAATATTTGATTGATCTCTATAAGGAGACTCATTTCATGACTTGGGTGGTAGTGTTTTTAAACCTGATTTAATCACCAGCTAGATGTAGATGGTGATTCTCCTTTATCTTGTTCTCTGTAATATGGAGCTAGTGTCTAATTATCTCTGTTGCTTTCTCTACCTTTTTCCTTTTGTAAGCACATAAAGCTGAATATGAAGAACCAATCAAGTTTTTAGTTCCAAATTTGTAGTCTTGGATGTAACAATCCCATGCCTCAGCTTCTTCTTTCTGGATGAATGGACAGGTTTTGGCTAGAGGCGTCGATTGTGATATAGCTTTGCTTTCTGTAGAGAGTGAGGGATTTTGGAAAGGAGCAGAACCACTGCAATTTGGACGCTTACCACATCTCCAGGTGGGACTTATTTAGTTGTAAGATGAGTAGCTCTCTGTTTCTTTTTCCCAGTGGACATAAGTTGTTTTAAATTCTATGAATCTTTCTTTCTAGTTCTTCCGTCCCTAGCATGATTTTTTGAAGATATTGAAATTTGGCCTCATGATATTATCTTGGAATGAAGATATCTCCTAAAATATACTCATCTATTCTCATAAAGATGATGGGTTTACTGCAGATTAATGTTTTTCTGAAGTGCTAGATATCTTTCTTGCATTATCACCTTGTAACTTGGTCCCGCAGAGTGGTCCATAAACCAAATGAATGGTATACAGAGAAAATGTTAAGGAAAGTCTAAGATCCAGGATAAAGCTCTGTGGTCTGACGAAGGAACTGTGATGGACAATTTGGAAGTTCTACGTCTTCCGTTGTTTTCTAGTTTTGAAATTTTAATAGATATTGGATTTTATTTTTTGGTAAGTTACTATAATTTTGGATTGACGTGTCATTAAAGGAGCTCATAATTAACAGGAAAGTAAATCATAGTGATGGTTGAATGACATTAGTCTGTTGCTGCACTTTGGCAATAAACATTTTGTTTTGTTCGATCATCTCTGCATTGATGTTTGCAACACGAGGGATTGTTTTTTGTCATTGTGCAGATTTGTGATTGTTTGAAATTTTGTGGCACCAATGCCAATTAAATCAAAAGGTTAAGTTGTTAAATAAATGCTTGGTTGAACATTTAAATACTCTTAACGCTAAAGACTGAAGTGTAGAAATATATAATAGTGGGGGGCCCGGAAAGATTTGTACTTAGGTCTCCAGCTTTGGTACCATGTACAATTTTGTGGGACCTCTGCAACTGTTTAAAAATTTAAGCTATTAGATGAATGCATGGTTTATACTGTAAAAGTTTGAACAAGCTTAAAGTCAATATAGCACCATTTCATGACTCATCAACTCTCAATTTCCTTTACTCTCCTCTTCGTTAGTAAAGTTTTCATATTTAGCTGCTCCTTATTGGACAGGATGCTGTCACTGTTGTAGGATATCCGCTTGGAGGAGATACCATTTCCGTAACAAAAGGGGTTGTATCGCGTATAGAGGTTCGACATTCACATTTAACTGTATTATTTACTGATAAGTAATGAACATTGCTTCTATTCTTTGAAGACCCGTATGACAAATGTTCACTGAATTTTTTAACGTCTGCCTTCTGCAGTGCAGAACTGGTTTGCTGGGGAGTCTTGTACCTCCATAATGTCTTGTTGTACTTTGTTTGTTGACATGCTTTGGTTCTGTAGAGTTTGATGGTGACTGTAAAAGGAGAGAAAGTTGTATTCTTTATTGATAGAACTCAAAATATATATACATAATAAACCCTACATAGCCCAAAGACCATTTTACCCTTTTTATATCTCTAACACTCCCCCTCAAGCTAGAGCATAAATATCAATCATGCCCAGCTTGTTACAAATATATCCTATTCTCCCATTCCCCAGAGGTTTAGTAAAAACATCTGCCAGTTGTTCACCAGTCCTAATATAATTGGGAAGAATTATTCCACTCTGGAGCTTCTCTCGAATAAAATGACAGTCAACTTCGATGTGTTTTGTTCTCTCATGAAACACAGGATTGGAAGCTATATGTATTGCAGCTTTGTTATCACACCATAGAACCATAGGAGCCGAAGCTTTAAAGCTTAATTCAGTCAGGAGCTGCTGAATCCACATTAATTCACATGTCACTTGTGCCATAGCTCTATATTCTGACTCAGCACTGGAACGGGCAACAACACTCTGTTTCTTACTCTTCCATGACACTAGATTTCCTCCAACCAAGGTACAATAGCCAGTAGTTGATCTTCTGTCATCTGGAGATCCTGCCCAATCAGCATCAGAGAATCCTTCAACTCTACTATGACCATGATTTTGATAAACAATTCCTTTCCCTGGAGCCTTCTTCAAGTATCTCAAAATTCGAATAACCGCATCCCAGTGAGATGTACGAGGGGAAGATAAAAACTGACTTACCACACTAACTGGAAAGGCAATGTCTGGTCGAGTAACTGTGAGATAATTCAGCTTACCTACCAGTTTTCTATATCTCTCAGGATTATCAAGAATTTCTCCTCCATCAGCTACTAATTTAACTCCTTGTTCCATAGGTGAATCAAGAGGCTTTGACCCCAACATACCTGTCTCAGTGAGTAAATCCAGGACATACTTCCGTTGTGACAGAACAATACCTTTCTTTGACTGTGCCACCTCAATTCCTAGGAAGTACTTCAACTTTCCTAAGTCCTTGGTTTGAAACTGTTGCTGAAGATAGAGTTTTAATTCAGCTATACCTGCCGAGTCATCTCCTGTGATGATAATATCATCAACATACACAATCAAGAACAGCTTGCCTCTCCCCGACTGTTTATAAAAGAAAGAATGATCATTTTCACATCTAGACAGTCCAAATAAGCGTAAAACTTCAGAGAATCTTGCAAACCATGCTCGTGGAGATTGCTTCAAACCATACAAGGACTTCTTTTATTTACAAACCAATCCACCAGACTCCCCCTGAGCAATAAATCCGGGAGGTTGCTCTATATACACCTCCTCATCAAGAGTACCATGCAAGAATGCATTCTTTACATCAAGCTGAAACAAGGACCAGTTATATGTGGCAGCAAGAGAGATCAAAATACGAACAGATGTAAGCTTAGCAACAGGAGAAAAAGTGTCCAAATAGTCAACCCCATACACCTGAGCATACCCTTTCGCAACAAGTCTTGCTTTCAGGCGAGCAAGAGAACCATCGGGATTGACTTTCACAGTATACACCCATCGACAACCAATAGCAGTTTTTCCTAATGGAAGAGGTACCAAGTCCCAAGTTTCATTAACCTGTAATGCCTTTAATTCTTCTTCCATAGCTGTCCTCCAGCCAGGGCTTTGTAATGCTTCAGCTATAGACTTGGGGACAGGATATTGATCAACAGTGGATAAAAAGGATCGAAAAGAAGAAGACACAGAAGTGTATGAGACAAAGTTTGCATTAGAGTGCTGAGTGCAGGCACGTATACCTTTGCGGTGAGCAATAGGAATGTCAAGATCAGATATTACCTGAGGATCAGCTGAAGGTAGATCTGGAGCAGAAGATGACGCAGTAGTGACGGGAGGATGGGGGGGATCAGTTACTGCTCGAGAACGCCGAGTATAAACCTTGAGAGGAGGAGAAGGTGACTGAATGATAGTCACATCTAAGTCTTCATCCATCTCAGAAACAGTGATTGCAACTTCATGATAAGGAGTAGACTCAAAGAATGAAACATCAGCAGCTATAAAGTATTTCCTCAAGGTTGGGGAATAGCAACAATATCCTTTTTGAGTACGAGAATAGCCCAAAAACATACATTTAATAGCCTTGGGATCAAGTTTTGATACTCCAGGTCGATGATCACGAACAAAACAGACACAACCAAAGGTACGGGGTGGTAATGTAAACAAAGGTTGATTAGGAAACAAAGTGGAGAAAGGAATACCACCTCGTAAAACGGAAGAAGGCATGCGATTAATAAGATAACAAGCAGTAAGAATAGCATCAGACCAAAAGGTTTTAGGAACCTTCATCTCAAATAACATGGACCTGGTGACTTCCAATAAATGTCTATTCTTTCTTTCAGCTACACCATTTTGTTGAGGTGTATCAGGACAAGAAGATTCATGAATCATACCACGTTGAGTCATACAGTCAGAAAAAGGTGCAGAGAAGTACTCTTTAGCGTTATCAGATCGCAAAACTTTGACCTGCACACCAAACTGAGTATAAATTTCAGAAATAAAGGCTCGAAATATAGAAAACAATTCCGAACGACTTTTCATTAAATATAACCAAGTAACTCTGGAATAATCATCAACAAAAGTAACAAAGTATCTACAACCTAAATTGGAAGCCAAATGACAAGGACCCCAAATATCTGAATGAACTAATGAAAAAGGAGACACCGCTCTTTTATTGACTCGAGGAGGGTAACTGACACGATGCAATTTGCCAAGTTGGCATGATTCACACTCTAAACTGGAAAGAGACTGAAAGCTAGAATCCAACTTCTGAAGACTGTGTAGCGAAGGATGTCCAAGACGACAGTGAATCTGATGTAGAGAAGCAATACTGGGGCAAGCAATGGAAGGAGCATCTTCAAGCACATACAGCCCCCCCGTCTCTCGTCCTCTACCAATCTTCTTCTTCGTAGCCAGATCCTGAAAAATACAAGAATCGGGGTAAAAAGTCACTGAACACTGAAAGTGTTTGGTCAATTTACTAACAGACATGAGATTGAAAGGAAATTTTGGAATGTAAAGAACTGAGGATAAAGATAAAGAAGGGGTTGGATGAACTGTACCAACTCCCTTAACTTGAGAAGATGAACCATTAGCTAAAGTAACGGTGGAAGATGATGAAGTAAGAGAGGAAAATATACCTGAAAGACCTGACATATGATCGGACGCCCCCGAATCAATGACCCAAGGGCGAGAACTAGCTGAAATACATGCAGTAGCATTACCTGTCTGGACTAGAGTAGCAGTGGAAGAAGAAGTAGGCTGTGAAATATGAGACTGGTTGTACCGTGCGAATTCCTCATCAGACATAACTACTACATTGCCTTGAGAAGACTGTGGTAGGGACAAAGAGTCGGTGCCAGATGCAGCATTTGCAAACTGTTGTTGTTGTCCTGGTCTACCATGTAGCTTGTAGCAAAATTTCTGAATATGGCCAGGTTTTCCACAATAATGACAAGTCCGAATAGCCCCTGAGCTCTCGGCAGAAGTTTGGGGCTGCCCATAAAGCTGTCTTTGTCCTTGGCCTCTTCCTATTCCTCCTATTCCTGTGCTTCGACCACTACGGCCACCACGACCATTATATCCTCCACGATTTCCTTCATCACCCCTACCTCCACCAATTCGATATTGAGAGATAAGAGCTGAACTATCAACTCCAATTGTGGTGTTCTGAGAAGAACCACGAGATACCCGAAGAACTCGAGCATTTGTATCCCTAAGTGATGCAATAGTTTCTCCTCCAAGAATTTGAGACCTAACAGCATCATAGGTTGGACCAAGACCTCCTAGAAAATTCATTACAGCCAACTGCTCTCTTTGAATTCGCATTTGTTCAGCATTAGAAGAAATAGGAAGACGAGCATTCAACTCTTCATACATTCTGTTAAAATCAGCGAAGTATTGATCAATGGAACGCCCCTTGCTCTCAGATCGGTGAAACTCCTGTGATAGTTCATATATCCTAGAAATATTGTTCTGGCCAGAATACAATACTTCTAAATACTCCCACAATTCCTTGACTGTATCAATATGAGTTACCAAGTCTACAATATTACTCTCCATAGAGTTCAAAAGTTGACCCATAAGACGTGCATCAATAACATCCCAATTTGCATCATCAGCAGGTTTAGTTCCAGTCAAGTGTATATGCTGATTTCTACCCGTCAAAACGAACTTAACAATCTTCTTCCATTGTTGAAAGTTAGTAATACCCTCAAGCTTCTTATCAGTAATTCGAGAAGATGAAGAGGAAATTACCTCAGTCGTCACGGTACCACTCTTCTCAGGATCAACCATTGTTATTGATGAATACTATAAATCAACTCAACTACTCAATAACCCAATCACGAAATCAGCAAATGCTCCACCAAATTTCACCTACTCAGCTGTGCGTCACTCCACAAAATGCCACAGTCACGAAATGCCCCAAAATATCACACTCAGATCATCAAATTCAGCCAAAGTCAACACCATTAAATTCGATCTCCCTTCTAACACCACAACTAGCACCAAAATTCAACTCAGCAGATTCACTCATCAAACAAGATCCTTAACACAGTAACAAAACCAGCAGATTCAGTAATCACCAGCGAGAGTTGCGCATCACAGAGCACAAAAAGGAAAGGAGGGGGGTCGCACATCACAGAACGCATTCATATAGAACACTCATTCACCTCACATCCAGCGACCACCCATTCACATCCACGAGAAGATCTCACCTCAACCAGCAACCACCGGCAACCAGTCGCACCTCAACCACCAGCAACCACAAGAGAGGGGGATCGCGCCTTCAACGACCAGCGACCGGGAGGGTCGCGCGTCGCGCCTTCAACCACCAGCGACCAGGAGGGTCGCGTCTTCAACCACGACCACCAGGGAGGGGTCGCGCCTTCAACGACCAACGACTGGGAGGGTCGCGCGTCGCGCCTTCAACCACCAGTGACCAGGAGGGTCGCGTCTTCAACCACGACCACCAGGGAGGGGTCACGCTGCGACCACCAGGGGTGGGTCGCGCCTGACCTGCGACGCGTTCGATCGGCCGAAGAGTGACGGACGATGGTGATAGATCGAGAAGAGATGATGATCGTGATGTCTAATTTGCTCTGATACCATGTAAAAGGAGAGAAAGTTGTATTCTTTATTGATAGAACTCAAAATATATATACATAATAAACCCTACATAGCCCAAAGACCATTTTACCCTGTTTATATCTCTAACAGTGACAATCGAATGATTCAGTCATTTTTCAAGATCGATACCTCTCTAAATATGTTGCTTATTTTTTGCCTAAAGCTCGAGACTTTCTGTGAAGGTTTTGCCTAAAGCTAGAATATTACAATCATATTTCAGTTCATATAGATATGACTTGACCAAAGGTTTCATCGTTGTAGTTTCACTCAGAGTGAGAGCAGCAAAATTTCTTCATTTTTGTTCTCTCTTCTGAATTCTTTAGGAGGTTTAATAAAGCATTTGTGTTGTTCCTTTCAAATGTAGATGCTAACAGTCGATAAAGTCTGAAAATTGGAAGATGTTGACTGTGTAAGATCTTCTGGTCTTTCCCTTCATGATGGGCAATGGGGTCGGCACTTAATTTGAGATTAGTGTCAGCTTTAGATATTCATCCATTACTGTCGTATTATGCACCGCTTCATCGACATAGGATAATATATTCAATTCAAAGTGGTCTTTTCCCACTATTCTGGTGGATTGATAGAATGCTAAAATAAAATCTTGTAGTCACCGCTGGATGTTCCTGTGTAAGGAAAATTATGGATGTGTTGTTTTCATTTCAAGTATATGAGGCTAGATCGTGTATCAGTGCATGTCTAAATGGTCTGAAGGTGAATATGTTGTCTGTTGAGCTCTTGGATTTTCCATAGCATGTAGCACTTCTATCTGATGAGTGTGGACACTTGTGGATAATTTATTGGTATATAAACTACAAAAACCATACTAACTGCTGTATCTGACATGGTCTATTAATGCTATAACATTAAGGCCTTTTTGTTATTGAGTTTGTCTGTGAAGTTCGTATCTTAAGATTGAAGTACTTGTCATCAGGTAACATCTTATGCTCATGGATCATCTGATTTGCTGGGAATACAAATTGATGCAGCAATTAATCCTGGTTGGTGGATCTTTTTCCTTTATGAATATCTCTTCATGCATTCTTTAAGGGACAGTTATCCTGATAATTAAATCCTTATTTTACCATAAATCTCGGTACTCATTTTTTGTACCGGCCTCCGCTCTTATTTGTGAGATTGTAGGTAATAGTGGTGGACCTGCATTCAATGATCAAGGAGAGTGCATCGGGGTAGCATTCCAGGTAAATCTAAGGCTTCTAGCAGAATTAGCTTAAGACTGTGGTGCTCTCATCTTGACTAAGTCAATATGGAGCTCTTCTTGGATAAACGTTCTTACAAAGCTTTTCTTTTAGGTTTACAGATCCGAAGAGGCTGAAAATATTGGTTATGTGATTCCAACAACGGTCGTGTCTCACTTTTTGAATGACTACGAGCGAAATGGGAAATATACTGGTGAGGATTAAGTGGTCTCGAGTGCGAGTTTCATGTTCTGTTGTCTTCTGTTCATATCCTCGTATTCATCTGAATTAAAGACTTAAGCAACCTGAAGGTACCATAGACATGAAGTTGTAGCCGTATGATTGGGCGAATGGTTTTCATGCCCGACATAATCAGCAATGGAAATTTTGGAGCTTAAATCAGCTTGAGAGCTTGTAACATATGATGCACAGTTTGCCACTTTGCTTACTAGTCGGATCATTATCACTAGAATATTCTTCCCCTGCAAAGCTTTTACAAGCTGGTTGATTTTATTGTTGGTTCTTAGGCTTCAGTGGCAGCTTTTTGGTAGAATTTAGAGATGCTTGAAGTGAGACTATAAGTGGAGGTTGTGCCTTCTGATTATTGGGCATAGCTTGTTACTCTCCTCTTGCATGTCTTTGAAACCTTCTTTTATGCTGTTATTTTCTCCTCACTATTTTTGTAGCAATTTGAATTTGTCAAATGGCCTGAATCTGTTAAATCGATGCGGAACAATTTTCTTATTCATGAAGGTTTTCCTTGCCTTGGAGTCTTGCTGCAAAAGTTGGAAAATCCAGCTCTACGTGAATGCTTAAAAGTACAGTCCAATGAGGTATAGCTCTCATTTACTTGCAGGAAGGCCTTCTTAAATCAAGTTGTGCATTTATTGATGGTTTTTGACATATCTATAGTTGCTGTTAAATTTGTTCATGTATGGTGCGGTGGGCAGATTATATAAGTCAGCATCTTTCAGATTTCAGCCAAATCTATCAAAGTGCATGCCCAGCCCCAGAAAATGCAGTTAGTGGCAATTTAACACGTGCAATCATCTGTCCCTTGAAACACGAATAATTCATGACTCACGTTGCTTCTTGGCTGATATCACTACGCAATGGAGTGACATTGTTCATCATTTTGGGATATATTCAGCATTATAAAATTTCTTATCCGCCCTGATTATTGATGTTTTAAGATGTTAGATTTGTAGCACGACATTTTCCCCATCTTCAGTTCAATAGTTATTATTTCAAAGGTAGCTTTATTTGGATAGCTTTATTAATTCAAAGGTAGCTTTGTTCTATAATCCTATTACTTATAGGCCATTGAAGTCCTTATCTGTTTAAATATCATGCTTTAATTAATTGCCTTTTTGTAAATTTATATGTAGTTTTATATTGATTTCATGCAAACTATTGGATCGGATATTAGTTAGACTTGCAGACCTCATTGGTTACGGGGGGAACGAAGTCAAAGAATATATAGGAGTTTGTGTATAAACTTGAAGATATTTTTATTCACATGTTGCCTTCCTGTCATGTATTAATTCTCTGAAAACATCATCTGGCTCCATGGATATTGTATCTGTCGTTTGTGTTTCATGCTTGTTTTCGTAATTCATATATCTTCAAGAGCGTCTGAGACTACATAAAATACCAGAGTTCTGATTCGCTCTGCCTCTTATCAGCAAATTGCTCCATGTCATGAATAAGGGCAAATGGAGCATCCTTAGTTCTACTTTCCCCTTCTTTTCTGTTCAAGGGGGTTCAAGAGCTTATACCTGCTGTTAGTGTCGTTACACAGCATCCTCCTCATAAGATCCCACATGTGCAGGGGGTGTTGGTGCGAAGAGTGGAACCAACATCTGATGCAAACAATGTTTTAAAAGAGGTATCCTTCTGACTCAAGGAGTACTGTTGACACAGTCAGCAACTCTTTTATGTATACTATTGATTGCTTTTCTCAACCATCTAAAGCTAGAGCTCCAGGTAAGGAGCTGTAGAGTAAATAAATTTTGTTTAGGCAACACAAATGAACCTTCGAATTGGTATCGGTATCAATAGTTGTGCTAGTCATGTTTTATTCTGTCAATTGTTTCCCTCACGTCATACGCATGGAATGCCTAATAGCTTCATTAAGTCGCTAACAACCTTTTTAATGAGATAAATGCTTACAAATTCACACCATGAACTAGTATGCCAAAGTGCAGGTTAAAGGTGGGAAAATGGTCTTATGCTGCTGGAGCATTCTAGGTAACTCACATGATCATGAATCTATGCTTTTCCAGGGGGATGTTATCACTAGCTTTGATGATGTTCATGTTGGGTGCGAAGGAACAGTGCCATTCCGATCATCCGAGCGAATTGCTTTCCGCTACCTAATAAGTCAGAAGTAAGGAGCTTATTCTTGTAAATCAGATGTCAGGGGGGAAAAATTTTCTTCCCCTCGAAATTCCATGTTAATTTATTACCTACGACAATCAATGTTGGCTCAATCTTGTACATTTTGGGGCTTCCCTCATGCTTCCCAGCTCTTTGTTTTGTGTGGAGTTTTGAGTCATCAAAAAACTAATAATGTCCATATTTCTGTCATCGAGATGTGAATGAGATGTCACTTCATAGCGGAGAGTCATTCACATTTAAATCAGTTAAAATAACCCAATTGTGAGATTGCTGTCAATGATTTGTGCTTGCTCTGCATAGGCCCTACTATCATAATGTCGTGTATAAGTGTCATCTTGGAATTTTCTCTGATGGGACACTTTAGTGTGCATAATGGAAGGTCAAGGAAGCCGGTGTTATCACTGCCACTTGAAACTTTTTTTATCTAAATAGAAACGTATTCTTATGTCTGTCCATTCTTAGTATGCATTTCCCGTGTAGCATATATGCTCCTTTTAGGTTCTTTATTGCATTTTGTAATCACAATGGAAACTATTGTCCTTAATAGAAAGCTATAGCTCCAAGACATTAAGACAGTTCAATACTCGAGTATTTGTCAACTAATTGTGATGCTTATGCAGGTTTGCTGGTGACGTAGCAGAACTTGGCATTATAAGGGCAGGGGAGTTCATGAAAGTTCCTGTAATTTTGAATCCGCGAGTTCATTTGGTAAATTATTAGAGACTTTTCTATGTACATAACATTGTATCCGTAGTTTCTGAAACTCTCCTTTGTGACAATCCTGTTTGGTTTATACTTGTAGGTTCCCTATCATATCGAAGGGGGTCAGCCTTCTTACCTAATTACAGCCGGTCTAGTCTTTACCCCGCTATCAGAACCACTAATAGAGTATGGTCCAATATCCACATGCCGAAAATTCTTCTAGTTGAATATTTTTTACATTCTGAAGTTCATTAAATATTTTGATTATGTCCGACAAATTTCTTTTCATATTGTTTGTACAGTGAAGAGTGTGAAGATTCTATAGGGGTAAGTCATAAGCATTTCTAGTCACACGTTTTACATGGCTAATAATATGACAAGTTATATTATCATGTGATGTTCAGTTTTTTTTTTTGTTTTTTGGAGCAATAGTTCAGGCTATTCTTGTAATTAACCATCTGAAATATGTTTTAAATGTGCTCTTTGTGGCAGCTAAAATTACTAGCAAAGGCTCGCTATTCTTTGGCACGGTTCAAAGGTGAACAGATTGTCATCCTATCTCAGGTTAGTAGTATCTACATATATATGATTTCCCTCAAAACTCTATGAAATTCCAATAAAATCTTTTCCAACAATTGGACATCAACAAGCAAAAGGAAAACAATCATGTTGCTTTCCTTGCCTTTCTTATTCCATCTGGAGAACTAGATTTGGCGGTCTCCCAGATTCTCCTCATTCAACCACATCTGCATTTCATCATCCGTTTTTCATATATGTAGGTGCTGGCAAACGAAGTAAACATAGGATATGAAGACATGAGCAATCAACAGGTAATATGGCACACCGCCCATATTTTAGCTTGTTTGGATTTAGTATTTGCCATGTACTCAAGAGGAGGTATCATCAGGTCTTGAAGTTCAATGGCACTCGAATAAAAAACATCCATCACCTCGCCCACCTCATTGACCGTAAGTGACAGACATTCGTTTCCTTTCCCTTCTTAATATGACCTCGATACTCATAATTTATTCACCGGTTTTCTTAGCATGTAAGGACAAGTATCTAGTTTTTGAATTTGAAGACAACTATCTGGCTGTCCTGGAGAGAGAAGCCGCTATGGCAGCCTCGTCCTGCGTTCTCAAAGATTATGGGATTCCGGCCGAAAGATCTTCCGATCTTTTAGAACCTTACGTGGATTCGCTAACAGATAATGAAAAAGTAGAGCAAGATTTTGGCGATAGCCCAGTTTCAAGTTTGGAAATCGGGAATGACGGAATTTTGTGGGCATAGATAACTGACAGTCTGACGTTGGCCTAATTTTTTTCACCCTCGTAGCATCTCTACAGGAGGCAGAGTTGCATCATCAATAAAGATGAAGTGAAGAGTCTGAAGACTAATCTCCTGTTCTTTTTTTGAGTCTGCGTGATTCTTGATCAAATTTTTTTTTTATCAGTACAGACCGAATTACGAGCGGTTCTACATGTAAATTATTGTAGTCGATCTTGTTTTTTTATTTAGTTTGACAACCGAGTAGTTTCAGATCTCGGGTCGAACAGATCATAGATACCAATTTTTTTTTTATTTACAATGCTCAAAATTGTTGTATGCTTATCATTTTCTCTTACCTTAATATAGCATTTTGAATTCACTTTCAACGGTGTGAGTTTTTTTTAGCCTTATCAAAGTTGATTGAGCTTTGAAAGATTTCCGTCGTTAGTCGTTCTCTTTTTGCCTTCAACATTTGACAAGGTGAGGGGATGGAGGCAAGTCGGAAGAACATCGTCTACCCGCCATGGTATTTCCCTCGATGTGTCAACCATTAATAACGTCGTTTTCATAAATCAGTGGCTGAGATCTGTTGAGGCACCGAAGAGAAGTGGTACGTAATTCACCTCCAGAATCAAGCACTCGCCAATGACCAAAATAAGCAGAGGCATTGACCGACTAGCCCTTGTTTCCCAATACTCAGGATTGATAACTTATGACGGTGTTAATACCATTAAAAACACCAAATCGATACTCCATGAGGTATTTATCTCAAATTAATTTTTGACTCGCAAGAAAATCCCAATGCGGTATCCCACAATACATTCACTCCAAACTAACTTTTGTCCAATATCCCGTTGAAATGCGCATGTGTCAAAACGCGTGACTAACGACTACAAGACAGATTCGACTCGAAAAATTTCGTAACTTTAGACATGTATATACTTTAATGAAGGACAAATTCGAGTCGGGGGTACTAGTTTGGGATTTTTTGAGGCACGAAACAAATTTTGAGTGAATGTGTCGAGGTGTACTAGTTTAAGATTTTTGCAAAACAAAATCAGATTGGAGCAAATATATCACAAGATACCAATTTGAAATTTTTAACGGGCGTTGGTTCATGGACTAGGTATGTACCATATAAGCTATAGAGTTAACTAACAAAAAGAAAAAGAGGAAAAGAATCCACACGTGTCACCAAACGAAGGGAAAACCCTGGGGCCTACAGCTCGTGGGACCAGGTCGCACGTGATAAAGAGACGTTTAACGTTGGGACATGGAATGACATTATTTCCCTTCCTCAACCGCCCTCTCCCTTGTCCCCCTCGAATAATTTGGGGACTACATATCTCATAATTCCCGCCCCCCCCCCCCCCCAAAAAAAAAAAGCTTATATGATATCCACGTCACGGGCCGATTTGGGCCCAGAACCGGCCCGGGTCAAACCGGGGCCCGGCTCATTTGACCGGGCCCTCGGTTCCCAACCGGAATCGGCCCGTGGCTTCCGGGCTCAGTTCCGATTTTTTCAAATCATGAACCGGGCCCAGAACCGGCCGTTTCGGATCGGTTCCGAACCGCCGAAAATGAGATTAAAAAGAGAGAGAGAGAGCAGTTGAACGGCTCGTAACCGGAACCGAAACCTACCCGAAATCGTCGGTTCGAAATCGAAATCGAAACAGCCGGTTCATGAATCGGAACCGGCGGTTCTTGAACCGTGGCCATGCCTATATCCACCTTTTCACCCACTTTTCCTTTGTGCATCAACCGCATGCTATTTTCTTAATGAGCTTTGTTCAATACATCATCGCTTTTTTTTTTAGCCGCCTCATGATCACGTGCATTTCCAATGATTTTCATTGCCACGGAACGCGAATCCGGGGTGATTTAACTGCTCGAGTACTAAAGGAAATTTTAATGTGGTACTTGATTTTTTCTATTGATACCGCTCCGTATCGTTTAACGATGGGTCCCATATGTTCTTTTATATTTATGTAATCTCCCTCCATCTATCGATTTACATCTTTGAATTGGACTTTCTATCATGATTTTCCATGTGCTGCGATCGACTGATTCAACTTGCGCCTTTTTGCGTGTTTGCGTCCACCCCCATCTGATGAATTCCATGTGTCGTGGTCAACTCTTCCGACTTGCACGTGAGAGGGAGTATTGAAAGAGGACAAATTGTCCAAAAAGTCCTAAACTTATTGAACTTTTCTCAATTCAATTGTAAACCTTTTAAATTTTTCAATTGAGTCATGAACCTTTTCATGTTTTGCCGGTTAAATACATCTGGCCAATTTCGTCAAGAAATAGCCGACGTGAACGGTGGCTGTCCTACGTGGCATGGCCTGTGTGGATAATTTTTAAATATTTTTCTAATTGTTTTATTTTTTCTTTTCTTTTCTTTGTTTTTTTTTTCTCTGTCTGGCCAGCGAGAGCCTGGACGCCATTGCCGGCTATGGGCAAGGCAGTCTTGCCCAGATCTGGGCAAAGGGGTGCCCCAACCCTCACTCGCAGCCGGCGAGGGCCCACGACCCTCGTCGGTCACACAAAGAAAAGAAAAGAAAAATAAAAAAAGGAAAAATTAATAAAATAAAAAACATATTAAAGTATTGTTAGAAAAAAAGTCCACATTAACATCAGTCGTGCCACGTAGGACGGCTGACGTCCACATAAGTAATTTCTAGCCAAAATTGAATGTATGGACTAAATTGACAAAACATGAAAATATTTAGCACTCAATTTGCAAAACTGAAAGGTTTAGGGCTAAATTGGCGAAGATGAAATATATTTAGGATTTTTTGGATAATTTTTCCATTGAAAAAGTGTCTCCCGTCACTTGAGAATGGATCATATATGCTATTTTATATTCATGTGATTTCCCTCCACCTATCAGCTTATGCCTTGATAGCGTCTCACTCCACCCTGGTTGGTCAAATTCCACGTGCCATTGTCGACTAATCTAGCTTGCGCGTGAGAGGGAGCATTGCAATGGTGTCTCGTATCGCTTGTCAATGGGTCATATATGCTCTTTATATTTATGTGATCTCTCTTCGCATGTCGGCGTACACCTTTGACTTGGACTTTCTATCCTGGTATCAGAGTTAATTTCATCCCATCTGCGTATATGCGTCCACCTCCCATCAATCATTCTCTATCGTTTTCAATAAGATCGGATTGGTAGCGCGTGATAATAATTGGATTAGGTGACCGTATTTATCGACGTGGCTAGAGACAAGCAATCAAACAATTCATTCTCGACCCACGAAAGTAACTTTGAGGGCTCCACTTTTGGTTTCTTAAATGAATTTCGGCCTGAAAAATGTCATCATGATATTCAAATTCTTGGCTAAGACTATTAGGTACGCGAATTTTTGAAGAGAAGAAAAACAGAAAAGAAGATGAGAATTTTCACGTGAAAAACCCTTCTAAATCAAAAAGGGAAAAAACCACGGTGGTGCACAGGCAATCTTCACTATCAGTATCAGTATCGGCGTTACAAGTTTCTTCGGTACAAATACAAAAGATATTGCCCCGATATATGGCAAGAGTCTAGGGCATACATAGTTCTGATGTAAATTATAAGTATGCCATGTAAAAGCTTTGCGCTTAATAATTACAATTATGCAATGTAAAAGCTCTGCACTAAATAATTACAACTATGTCATGTAAAAGCTCTGCGCTTAAAATTACTTTTCTTTTCTCTATCAGACTCCACAAATCCATCAATCTCCCACTTGGAGGTTGATCTTCAAAACAACAATAATCTTTCATAGTCTTCAATCCTCTTTGTAACCAAAATTGTCCTAATACAGCGGCCCCCCTCATCACTATCCATGGAGGCCAACTGAGGCAATGCATAGCCTCAATTTCTCAATTTCTCAATAATGCATCAAGAATCTTCTTCAATGACAATGTCCCATCATCTATCAACTCACGAATATTATGATACTTCAACTGAATGTGCTTTGTCCGTAAATGAAATACCGAATTCTTTGCAAGACAAATAACACTCTGACTATCACTGAAAAAAACGCTACTATCTTGCTCCTTACCTATCTCCTTCATAAAAAATTTCAACCAAATCATCTCCTTACTAGCTCCATATATAGCAACATACTCTGCTTCAGTAGTTGAGAGAGACACACACATCTGAAGTCTAAACATCCAACTGATTGCAGTGCCACCTAAAGTAAAAAACATTACCCGAGGTGCCCTTCCTATTATCCAAGTGACCACCAAGATTTGCATCGACAAAGCCTTGTAAAGTTACGCCGTTTTTCGTAAAAGTTATTAACATCCCTGAAGTGCCTCTCGGATATCTTAATAACCACTTTACATCTTCCCAATGATTTATTCCTGGATTAACCATGTATCTGCTCACA
This sequence comes from Lenwebbia sp. NSW1173648, assembly GCA_029784005.1. Taxonomy (NCBI): domain Eukaryota; kingdom Viridiplantae; phylum Streptophyta; class Magnoliopsida; order Myrtales; family Myrtaceae; genus Lenwebbia; species Lenwebbia sp. NSW1173648. The sequence continues at coordinate 36,449,219 of JARCGZ010000001.1, forward strand.
ACTCCTACTACATGAGCTATGTTTGGTCTGGTACACATCATTGCATACATTAAACTACCAATAGCTGGCGTATACGGCACCTTAGCCATATATTCCCACTCCTCATCTGTCATTGACGACTGCTTCTTCGAGAGCTTGAAGTGACTTCCGAAAAGGAGTACTTCTGGGCTTTGCATTCTGAACTTTGAACCTGTCCAACACCTTCTCGACGTGCTTTTCTTGAGATAACTTTAGAATTCCTTCGGATCTATCTCTCATGATCCTCATCCCAAGAATCTGATTCGCTGCGCCCAAGTCCTTCATCTCAAATTGCTGCTTTAGTATGTTGATCTCCCTCATGCTAGATCCTGCAATGAGCATATCATCCACATACATCAGCAAAATAATATAGTAGTTATAAAATTTCTTGAAGTAACAACAGTGATCCATCTCACTTATGGCGAACCTATTACCACGCATAAAGGTGTCAAATTTCTTGTACCACTGTTTAGGAGCCCGTTTCAAGGCATATAGACTTTTCTTCAGCTTGCAGACATATTTTTTGTTTTTCCAGAAACCTGAAAATCTTCTGGTTATACCATATAGATATCCTCCTCTAAGTCACCATTGAGGAATGCAGTCTTTACATCTAACTGCTCCAGACGTAAATTCTCAGAAGCAATAATACTTAACACTAGCTTGATAGTGGTCAATTTCACAACTGGAGAGACAATTTCTGCGTAGTCAATTTCTTCCTTTTGCTGAAAACCTTTTATTACTAACTTTGCTTTGTACCTCTTGCTGCCATCAGGTTCTTCTTTGACTCGGTACACCCACTTATTCTGCAATACCTTCTTCCCATCTGGTGACTGAGTTAACACTCAAGTTCTATTCTTCTTGAGTGAATCCAACTCATCATGAATTGCTAACTCCCACTTAATAGAATCTTTAACCTGCATTGCTTCCGAAAAATTTTCTGGTTCGCCAGCGTCAGTTAAAAGCAAATAATTCAATGATGGAGAATACCTCTGTACAGGTTTAGATGTTCTACTGGATCGTCTCAAAGTATGCTTAGGAGTACGCGACTCTTGTTTTGATTTATCATTAGAGTCTACAGCAACAGTTTCAGGATTTCTAACTATAACACTTTTAGAAACCCCTTCCAGTTCAATCTCTATAGTCTCCACCGTTTGCTTCTTCACACTTGATTCTACCACAATTTCTATCCTTATACAACAAGTTTTCATTGAATGTAAAATCAGCAGTTCTTATAATTTTTCTATTTTGCTCATCTAGAAACGATAGCCAAAATAATCAAAACCATATCCAATGAAAAACATTTTTTAGCTCTCGCATCAAGCTTATCTCTATTTTCAAAATCTATGTGGACATACGAAACACAACCAAAAACTTTTAGATACGATAAATTCACATTTTTTTTCACTTCATTCTTCTTCTGGTAGCTTGAAATCAAGTGGAACTGAAGACCCTCTATTGATCAGATGTGTTGCTGTGTTAATTGCATCCGCCCAAAACATCTTGGGTAATCCTGCGTGCATCCTCATACTTCTTGCATGATCATTCAAAGTTTTATTCATCCTTTCAGCAACTCCATTTTGTTGCGGTCTATTGGAAACTGTTCTTGTCATTCTGATTCAGTTCTCTACACAAAATTGCTTGAACTCCTTGCTATCATATTCATCACCATTATCAGACCTTAAACATTTAATCTTCAGGCCAGTCTCATTCTCTACTTCAACTTTCCATCTCTTAAAAGTAGCAAGCATGTCAGATTTATTTTTCAAAAAATAAACCCATGCCTTCCTGGTGGAGTAGTCAATAAACGTGACATAATAGCGCAAGCCTCCAGGGGAATGTACAGGGGCTAGCCCCCATGCATTTGTATACACCAACTCTAATTTTCCTTTCTTTAGTTTTCTCTCAATCTTCGAAAAACTGACACGTTTCTGCTTGCCCAGAACGCATTTTTAACATAGACCAATATCTATGGACTTCAAGTCAGTCAGTTTTCCCTCAGACGCTAACAACTTCACCCCTTTTTTGCTCATGTGTCCAAGCCTCTAGTGCTACAATTTAGAATCTGCTTCCGACTTAGCAATTGCTGCAAATTCTTTACTGCTTTTAGTCATGTACAGCGTTCCTGACTTTGTTCCCCATGCTATAACCAAAGCACCTTTAACTATTTTCGAAGAGCTATCCACAAAAATAGTTTTGTATCCTGTGATGTCTAATTGACTTATAGAGATCAGATTTCTCTTAATTCCTGGAACATATCTAACATCATGCAACTTCCATTGATATCCGTTAGTAGTTTTAATATAAACATCACCCTTTCCCATAGTAGTTGAAGGTTCATCATCAGCAAGATAAAACTTTCCAAATTTTTCAGGAACAAAATTATGCATTAATTCTTTGCACGAAGTAGAGTGAAACGACGCACTTGAGTCTAAAATCCAAGACTCAATCGGACTGTCAATGCTCAAAATTAAAGTATCTTTATCAAGCGTCTCTTCAAGAGTTGCATTCACTGATTTCTCTTCCTCTTGATTTCGATCTCGATACTGAAATTTCTTCTTTGGGGTTCTACATTCTCGTCTCAGATGACCGTTATTTTCGCAATCCCAGCAAATTATTTCACCATAAGGTCTCGATTTGCTTCTCCCTTTAGATTTCGATCTACCACGATTCTAGTTCCGCCATCATTGATTGCTTCTCCCTCTGCCTTCGGTACTTAAGGCAATATCTGAAGATTCACCCAACTCTTTTCTGCGAATATCCTTGCTAAGAATCAATTCTCGAATTGCTTGAAGCTCAAACTTTTTATTACTAGACGAACTGCTCACTGCAGTCACAGTTGCACTCCAACTTTCAAGTAGAGAAGACAATAAAATTAAAGCCTTTACCTCGTCGTCGAATTTGATTTTCACCGAACTCAATTGAGTCATGATCACGTTGAATTCATTGATGTGATCTATCACAAAAGCACCTTCGTCCATCTTCAAATTGAAAAGACGGCGCATCAAATACACCTTGTTCGATGCAGAAGGCTTCTCATACATGTTGGACAAGGCCCCCATCAAATCCACCGTTGTTTTCTCTTTAGCGATGTTGAAAGCAATGTTCATCGCCAATGTGAGATGAATCACACCCAAAGCTTGTCTATCTAACAATTCCCACTTTATTGCTTCATCGATTCCGATTTCTCTCACGACAAAGAGGGACTGATACAGTAGATCCTTGATTTGCATCTTCCGAAAACCAAAGTCATTGCCATCAAACCGATCGATCTTCACCTTCCCTTCGTCCATATTCATCGCTTTCACTATTTCGCCAAACCAGACTCTGATACCATTTGTTGAGAGTGTGTAGCAGAAGTCCGATACCTTCGCCTGAGGAGATCGCCAAAAGGAAGCACAAGTCTGAACCCGTCAATATATCCAGTTGAACCCACCTTTGTTAGTGATAGCGTTATCACCTAGAGGGGGTGAATATGTGATTTCAAGGAATAATAGAAATCAATGCGGAATATAAACAAATATGCTCAGAGCTTCGGTCAGACGATCCTTGCTAGTAAGATCTAAGATATCCTCAGATGTAGCAGCGTGCACAATTCTACTATCACGGTATATAAACAGAGAGATTAAGGGATAGGGAATTTGCAAAGAGAGTTTATAGTGGTTCGGCTTTGTTCAAGCCTACGTCCACTTCTTCACGCTGGTAGCCAATCGACTGGATTCCACTAGTGAATAGCTCAGAGGTTACAATTCGGTGAATAGACTTCTCGTCTAACACTCTTACACTCGAATGCTCTCCTCTAAGTATTACACTGTTTGGATCAAGGGTATGTAAAGAATGTGAAGCTCTCTTGATCTTGGAATTTAGAATTCTGCTCTCTCGTCGTCTACGCTCTTCAACCTTGAGGTCTCCTTTTATACTTTTCCATCTCCAACTTTCCATTGCAAGATCTCTAGAAAATCACTCTTCAAACTTTCCGTTCGAACGAAATTGTATACAAAGTATCTTGTAGCCGTTGAGGTTGACAAAGGAAAGAATTCCCCATTAGATCAAATTGCCCATATAATTATGATCTTAGGTTTCCATAGATAGAGTTTTTCATTAGGTGAGTCATACTTATCTCCCTTAATCCATGCCTTGATTAATCTTCAAGATTGATAATCTCCAAGAACGATCTAGCTTGATTTGCTAGCCGTTGTGATATATAATATGTCAATTAAATCATCTTGAATATATCTCTTGATATTCTGATCGTTGCACGTGAAATACTCTCTTAGAGCTTGAGCTTCATTCCAACGTCTGAGCTCTATATAGCGTCTGAGCCCCTCAAAACATCGTCTGAGCCTTTGTTGCCAGATTCAATCCCATGTACTACGTTAGAACAATCTGCAAAACAACATTTCATTGCATTAACTCAGATACTAGAGATTATGGATTGTTTTGTCAACTTCAAAATCAATCAGGAGCTTTTCTCAACAACATTCACTCAAAAGCTTAAGCCAATGAGTTATGGGCCAACATGGATATATTAACTGCTCAATGCCACATTAATTTTTTCGATGTGGGATTTTTCTAACACAACTCACACATGCATCCTAACAATCTTCCCCTCATGTGTGAACTCCAGTGTTAGGTCTGCTCCCCCTTAATTCAAGTATCCTTCTGCACCAACATATCTCAACTTGAATCTCCATCAAGGTCATCGGGCCAGCGTTTCTACACTACAACACCCACCGGCTGGAAAATCGCGTTTGTCACCAGATTCCTTCCTTGAAATATTTACCAAACACCGATACATATTGGGAGTGGGCCACCAATCAATCATCGGCTCTGATACTAGTTGTTAGGAACGCGAATCTCGAAGAGAAGAAAAAATAGAAAAGAAGACAAGAGAATTTTTACGTGAAAAAACCCTTCTAAATCAGAAAGGGAAAAAACCACGGTGCCGCACTAGGCAATCTTCACTATCAGTATCAGTATCGGCGTTACAAGCTTCAACGTTACAAATATAAAAGATATTGCCCCAATATATAGCAGGAGTCTAGGGCGTATATAGTTCTGACGTAAATTACAAGTATGCCATGTAAAAGTTACGCGCTTAATAATTATTACTATGTCACGTAAAAGCTCTGTACTTAATATTGCTTTTCTTTTCTCTATCAGACTCCACAAATCCATCAGAGACTCCTCTTCGGAATTGGTTGGAATTGACGGGAATTGATGAGATTGGACCCTGTTGAAAGTAAGTTGGGAGCCCTATAGAACCAAGAACCAACGTTCAAAATGTGCACTCTTTGTCCGTTGTTGACTGCAGCTCCTCATCCAGAAATTAGACGTGTGATATGATATCTACATAATACTTTTTTCATTGGTCGGATAAGTAGTATTGTGTATATAGTAGTATATTTCTAAACAAAATTATAACGTAACAAGTTCCTCTTATTGATTTGCATATTAGACAACACGTTTGGGTGACACCACACACATGAAAATTTACATTTATAGTGCGTGAAATAAGGAATTCTAATATTTATATGGTGTATGATACTCGATATCCATCTGAATATGTATTTATCGTAATCATGTGGTCGTTATTGCTTCGTCTTGAAAAGCTACCATCACGATATCGAAAGTTACTTCCACAAGGTTATATTGTCCATATTGCGAAAGTTACACTAGCGTTGAAATTATTCGAAAAAATTATAGCGCAAGTCATAAAACTTATCGGTAACGAAGTCCTGAAATTTTCATTTCCTGCATTAAATTCCTAAGGCTTGTCATCCTTCTCCACTTTAGTCTTTTCCCTTATCTCCACGAGCTTTTCTTGGACGGAAAATGCTTCATGCTCTTTTTATTTATTAATTTTGCTTGTATTTTCTGCATAGATGGTCAAAAAGACTAAAGCTAAAAAGAAAAATATTGAAATAAAATAAAGATTAAAAAAGACTAAAATAACTTTAGAAAAAGTGAAAAAAAGGCTAGGCGCGATAAGGGGTGGCTTGGAGCCGGGGACGGCAACTCGCCCAGAGATGGACGAAGGTGGGGGACCCTTGTGCGGTGGTGGGGCACGATTTGCCGGAAAGGCCCTTTACGGGGCGGGATGGTGGCGAGGGTTGCTGCAGCTACTAGCATGCAAGGGCCCACTAGACCCCGGCATGGGTCGCCGGCCCTCACCGGCGACAAAGGGGCAGTGGTGTCGCCCCTTATTAACCCCCCCCCCCCCCCCGGCGTTTATAAATCCGTCTCTTTGCTGTCTTGTCTTTTTTTGGGTTTTTTTGTTTTCAGGTTTGATGTTTATTTTTCAATTTTTTGGTTATTACTTATTTTTAAGTTCTTTTAATTTTGTGATGTGACATTACCAAATGATGTCGTGTCCTACCAAAAGATTAATAGAACAATTACATAAGGCCACGCGGCATTGGAAAAAATGGTAAAGAAGGGTAAGGTCGTATCTTCCATTCACTTAAAATCGACAAAATCAATGGAATTACTCAAGTGTATCAAAATTGCAAATTTTAGAATTTATATGAACAGATGAAAATTTTAGAACTCAAATGATAAAAACTTTAGAACTTCTACCGTGATTGTCGAAAACATTTTCTTGCACCAGATACTATCCGTTTCGCCGAAAATTGAATCGTCCACGAAATATCTTTCCCTGAAATTTCGTTCTTCAATTTTTATTAAGAGAATACGATTGTTGTGACGATTTTGGACACCAGACTTAATGAATCATAAGGAATAGTATGATTCGTTGGGATTTAATCAACAACGAAATACAAAAACTTTGCCGGAATTTAATCAACGATAAAGTGGGATGATAGAGTCGGCATTTAATCAAGAAAGAAAATCCGAAACTACGACTAATGTATGAAATTGAAAGATATTTAAATTGCGAAAAAAATAAAGAGAAAGATAAATTTGCGAGAACATTAAATGTCTTGTTTGATTGGAGTGAGCCATTACAAAGAGTATGAATATAGGTACTTAAAGCTAACAACTGATGATTACGAACGGAAGGTACACAATTCAAACAAAAAATAACTTCTCAATCTTCTATTATTCAACAACACTTGAGTTCGAAAATATCGCTGCTCATAAATTACTCGTCGATGTCGACATCGATGACTTCATCCCCAAATAAAATGGTATTTGCTCTCATCAGTTACAAGTCGATATCGACGTTCACCGTACTCTGCTGCTGTCTATTGAGTCTATCATTTTGTCAGTTATAATAAAAAAAAAAATTAGCTACTTTTTTTGGCATCAACAGACCATCCGTTAATTTTTAGCATAGGATTGTATAAAAAAAAAAAGAACAAAACCTGGATGAAGCGTGTACATTAGTGTTGCAATGACATCAACCGCTGATGAATTCAATCACAGAATCCAAACCCACATTCACATGAACTAATAAATAGTAATTAAGACGGTTGACATTCCCAGCTTATAGCAATGTCATAATAACCCATACGAACCTACGAGCATTAGTTCAAGCGCGACACTTTCGATCGGTGCGGATACAAAAGCATCACGTGGATCAATCTCAGCCGTGGGGACTTGAGGAACGATTCCGCGAATGGGGTTAGGAAGGAGAACATAATTGAGTTAAGTGAGGAACCAGTTTAATGTAGAGGGTGCGTGGAAGGATAATAAAGGAGCTATATGTATTATTGCATGATCAAATAGAGACTCAGTTGTCCAAGCGTGGACAAGACGAGGAAGATGGAACTTGCCAATGAAAGTGGAAGCTGCAGCTCTTCTTCTCGCATGCAAAGATGCTCTACCAATCGGCATCCACATAGCGGTATTTGAAAGTGATTGCAAGGTGTTAATTGATGTTATTCAACAAAAGTGATTGCAATGTGTTAATTGATGTTATTCAACAAAGGGGCCTTTGCTCTTGGTGTATTCATCCTTTAGTCTCGAACTCTTTTCTTTTTAATGATCTCCCATCTAGAATTGAACATATTGTGTCTAGCGAAGTTTTCTTTAATTTATCATATCTTACTGCAAGCTCTGGTTTCTCTTCTCCTTGTAATATTGGACTGCTTTGATTTTTTTCTTATCTCACTCCTCTCTTCTATGTACACGTGTGTGCGAGACCTCGACGACCTGATGCTTTTCGGCCCCACCTTCCAATCCTTTTACCAGCTGGGCCGCTTACGCGTTGGCTTTTATATGCTTTGATGAAATTGAAGGTTTGCTTTAGAAAAACAAAAAGGATTTTTACAATAAAATGAAAATTGAAAAGAAAAAGAACAGTCGGAAAAAGAAAAAGGAGGATAACGACATGGAGGCGCCAAATAAAATTGGCCTTTAAGGTTAAGGGGGACTCGCGCTTAAAATCCATCTTCTCCCTCCGATATTTTTCTTTCCTTCCCTCCTGGTTCTCCGTCGAAGCCGCGACAATGGCGATTGCAGCCGCCAGCCGCTACTTCTCTACACTCTCCTCCGCCGTCACCTACCGCGGCTCTCTCTGCGGCCAGGGCCGTCTCGCTACGCCGCACGATTTGCCTTTTCCCCTCAACTTGAAGTCCCAGCAGAAGACAGCTTCAAAGAAAGATTTTCCCTCCTCGTCGTCTGCGAAAACGAGCAGGGACAAGGTACTTCGTGCGCAGCATACAGAACAAGTGCTTGTTGCAGAACTAATTTTGCTGGGTCTTTAGAAGTAAAACTTGTCTGTTGTTTAGTTTTTTGACTTGCTAGTGCAAGTTTCTATTTTTGGTAGCTTGCTAGGGCATTGGTAGATATGCACAGTTGACGTTTCGGTTATCTGTACTGCCGTGAATCATTAATCATCGAATGAGGAGAGTTTTGTGTTTGTGGAGACATACATGACTATCATGATCTAAGATAGTCAAAATATGCCTGTTGATGGATTGCTGATGAGTGTACATTGTTCAAGTTTTATGTGGTGACCTTGCGGATAGCTACACCGTACGACTTGTTTCACTAGGGGAGCTCCAAAGATGCAAATGTGAACATTAACCATAAGATGTTTCTGCTTGGGTTTCTGTATTGTCTGAACTTGTAGTAATGATCAGACCGCGGGTTTTCTTATTTCTCTCTTGACTCGGTTTGCCATATTTAGGGGAAACCTATTTCTCAGAAAAAGTATCCTGGAAGATCAAAAGATGAAAGGCCTTATCCATTTGTTGATGGTGATAGGAATAGAGGATATGCAGGGCGATGTGATTCTATGGCTTTCGGTTTTGGCCTGCAAAGAAAAGAAAAGAAGGGTTTTGATTTCACAGAACAGCAGGTACGTTTTATGAGATCTCAACTGATAATTTAGATGTCTGGACTTATTTATCTCCTTGTATTTTACTGTTATGTTGATATGAGATTGTTGTCCCCTATGACAGTCACAAACTGAATCTGGGAACATCCAAGATGCAGCTTTTCTCAATGCCGTTGTTAAGGTAGACCATGTGTTGGACTCTATTTTAACGTCTCTGTTTTTCTCCCAAAAACTTAAGGTTAATTGTTAGAATTGCCTATTTTAATTTCTCTATTGATCTCATCATGAATTTTAACCTGCATCAACTGGAATCTGTTGCTGCATGCCTGAGTAACAAGTATTTTTAGGTGAATTCTTGGATCTATTGTTGTCCCTATCATTTTTTGTTCATGAAATTGTTATATTAGTAAATCTAGATGTTTGATTTAAAAAAGAATGACGATGACGAATTGACGATACTTGAGGATCCTTTTAAGTTGGCAATGGTTTTGTAATATTCTATTATTTGATCTTCCTTTATGTATATTAGGTTTATTGCACTCATACGGAACCTGATTATTCTCTTCCCTGGCAAAAGCAAAGACAATATACAAGTACTGGGAGGCATGTCTTCTAGCAATAGTTCCCATTTTGAATCATTTGTTGGCAATCGCTCTTTCTATATGATAAAGTCGAACTGCCAGTGACTTGACTATTCACTTTTTATCTTGCGCCAGTGCTTTTATGATTGGTGATGGAAAGCTCTTGACTAATGCACATTGTGTGGAACATCATACCCAGGTAATCCACTTAATTGTCATGCCAAAAGTTTATTTATTAGTTGAATAATATCCAGGTAGTTTGAGTTTGGAGTATGATTGTTTGAATTTGCTCTAGTTGTTTCTCTAGCAAACTAGCTTCTCTAGGCTATATAGTTAGATATCGGACAACATTTTGCAGATCTAGAAAATGATTCCTGATTGTTCTTGGAAGAGATTTTCCGAATGTTGCAACGACATATTGGTTATGGCGTTCAATACCATAGGACATCTTCGTTTCACGTGGTAATTGGCTCAGACCTTGAAATTCTGTGGTTTTGTGATAGTTATCATTAATTAAACGGTGTGCTCCACTCAAATCTTTGCATTTCTTTGAAAGCTATTGATGCTTCTTTTGATAGGTTTTGGCTGTTTTTACTTGCCTACAACCCCGAATTAGTTACTTTCCAGTAATATGTGGCATCAGATGAATTTTACTCTCTCACTTTTTCATGGTAAATATTTGTCTTGACATGTCTTCTGGTCCTCTTTTGTATTGACCTTCTTCCCCTCCCTCACCTGTTCTGTTTATTTCTGTAGCCATGAAAGACTTAATTAATTATGCATTTTCAGTATCCTATTTGCCGATAATCTGAGATGAAATCCTCAATGTTTCAGCACGGTTTCTTGGCAATATAAATTGATGCTGACTAGTAAAAGCAATGATTGAAATCTCAACCAACAATGCGTTTTTTAATACTTGTGATGACCGCCAGGTGGTGATCCTTTTTTACGCTTGACACTCAGCATATATGTGAAAAATGTTTGAGTGGGACTTTGATCAGATTGTGAGCTTATGAAAAGTAATCGATGACCAGCTTACTGTCGTCATCCAATAAAGGTGATGGAAAGATAGTAATTAGTCATATTTTTCCTGGTGGTTATTTTCTCGAATGGTTTCAAGATGGATGATGAAGGGTTTGGGCATAGGCATCTGGCTGGCGTGGTTCCTTTGGCAACGATGGTTGGTCATGAGCAATGATGGTGAGTGATAATACGGCGAAGTATAGGAAATGGAGTAATAACAGAAGTGATTAAGAAGAATATGAGAAGTGACATGTCTTTGGAGGAAAGTTTTAAGTATCAATTGTCCATCAACCAGAAACCAAAAAGAAAATGCCATGGCTGATTCTTTCCTTTTCCCAAATTAAAGAAAACGGGGTATGCGTTTTCTGAGAAGCACTTTCCTCGGAGTAATCTGGATGTATAGTTGTGTAGGCTAAGCTTCTCTTTCGATGCAGTATTTTCTGGCTGCACATTTTCCTCGTATTTATGTTATTGACCTACGCAAATTTCTGTTCATGTCATTCTTATTCTTTCTTTGGCAGATTTCTCTTCATTTCTTTCTTATTCTTTCTTTCATCAATTTTTTTGTCCATTTCATCTCTAAATTGCGACTGGAACTACCAAACTACCCAAAAATCTTAAATGTCCTAGGCAATCTCCTTCTCTCCTATCTTGTGGGATAGGAGTTACTTTGTTGTTATCTGCCTCGCCGTCCTTGGAATTTTGAACTGCCCTGTATATGATTTGCACACAGCATTTGTATAGCCAAACGAATTTCGTTACATTTGTTCATTGATATTTTCAATTGCAGGTCAAAGTAAAGAGAAGAGGCGATGATACCACATACGTGGCCAAGGTATTTCACTAGTTCAGTGATCAAGTGATGCGCTGTGATATCTGTTTTCTTTTCAAAGTATTAATTGGCCAATTATTTCATGGATTCAGCCTTTTTTACTGTTGTGTGGATATTTGTCAATGTCAACTAGAAGTTGCGCTGTAGACAAATTTGTCTGAAAAAGGTGTTTTAAGACAGGTTAATACATGATTCCTTACAATGAATAGGGCAAGGTAGCATGTAAAATATGAGAAAATTAGGAATACAATGAGCAGCCAGCCACTCCACAGAAAAAGATGGAGACAATTTGTTTTGTCCAAGCAAGTTTCAAAGAACCATAACCTACTGAGAGATGTAAATTCTTTTTGAAGTATAGATAGTCCAGAGCTAGCTGTTCTGGCCAAGATCCACTTTTCACTGTGCAAACTTCCTATCTAAGTTGCAATATTTGTGTGGAAAAGATTTGAGAATATTTGATTGATCTCTATAAGGAGACTCATTTCATGACTTGGGTGTTAGTGTTTGTAAACCTGATTTAATCACCTGTGGAAAGCATATCCGAGCTTCTTAACCAAGACTTTGCTGCTGTTGCGTACATGTTGTTGGAAAATTTTAGGTTAGGAGATATCAGCTGAAATTAACGTTTTCGCCCTTATATATGCTTACTGTATGAGTTAATTTGTTTACTGTGTGCTATAAGAGAGCCAAGATTGACCAACTTTTTCATGCATTTGCTGCCATAAGAGAAACAAAACGAATTCTTCATGCTTTCTGTTCTTTTGTTATGTTCATCTAATATACAAGAAAGTGCCGACCTACATTCCTGACCACGGGATAATGTCTTCTTCATCTAGCAAGGCTATGAATTGTGTCGTGTAGACGAATCGTCGTTTAATGACCTTTTTATGCTGGTACATTAAAAATGATCTGATAGCATATGTTTTTAGTGCTTTAGTGTGTGTGTGTGTGCATTTACCATTTTGGTTTTCACCCCAAAACAGCTAGATGGCGATTCACCTTTATCTCGTTCTCTGTAATATGGAGCTAGTGTCTAATTATCTCTGTTGCTTTCTCTACCTTTAACCCTTTATAAGCACATACATGTCCATCTGCATCATTGGGTTACCAGTCTGCATTTTTTCGTTTGACTCTTAGTGAGGAACCAAGGCTGAATATGAAGAACCAATCAAATTCTTAGTTCCAAATTTGTAGTCTTGGATGTAACAATCCCATTCCTCAGCTTCTTCTTTCTGGTTGAATGGACAGGTTTTGGCTAAAGGCATCGATTGTGATATAGCTTTGCTTTCTGTAGAGAGTAAGGGATTTTGGAAAGGAGCAGAACCACTGCAATTTGGACGCTTACCACATCTCCAGGTGCGGCTTATTTAGTTGTCAAATAAGTAGCTCTCTGTCTCTTTTTCCCAGTAGACATAAGTTGTTTTAGATTCTCTGAAGCTTTCTTTCTAGTTCTTCCGTCCCTAGCATGTTTTGTGAAGATCTTGACATTTGGCATCATGATATTATCTTGGCATGAAGATATCTCCTAAAATATACTCATCTATTATCATAAAGATGATGGGTTTACTGCAGATTAATGTTTTTCCAAAGTGCTAGATATCTTTCTTGCATTATCACCTTGTAACTTGGTCCAGCAGAGAGGTCCATAAACCAAATGAATGGTATACAGAGAAAATGTTAAAGAAAGTCTAAGATCCAGGATAAAGCTGTGGTCTGACGAACGAACTGTGATGGGCAATTTGGAAGTTCTACATCTTCTGTCGTTTTCTAGTTTCGAAATGTCAGTAGATATTGGATTTTTTTTTGGGTAAGTTAATAGAAATTGGATTGATGTGTCATTAGAGGAGCTCATAATTAACAGGAAAGTAAATCATAGTGATGGTTGAATGACATTAGTCTATTGCTGCACTTTGGCGATAAACATTTTGTCTTGTTCAATCATCTCTACATTGATACTTGCAACACGTGGGATTGTATTTTGTCATTGTGCAGATTGTGATTTTTTGAAATTTTGTGGCACCAATGCCAATTAAATCAAAAGCTTAAGTTGTTTGCTTGGTTAACATTTAAATACTCTGTAACGCTCCCCCACACATAGACCAGATTTTGATAAAGACTGAAGTGTAGAAATATATAATAGTGGGGGGCCCGGAAAGATTTGTACTTAGGTCTCCAGCTTTGGTGCCATGTACAATTTTGTGGGACCTCTGCAACTGTTTAAAAATTTAAGCTAGATGAATGCGTGATTTATACTCTAAAAGTTGAACAAACTTAAAGTCAATATAGCACCATTTCATGACTCATCAACTCTCAATTTCCTTTACTCTCCTCTTCGTTAGTAAAATTTTCATATTTAGCTGCTCCGTATTGGACAGGATGCTGTCACTGTTGTAGGATATCCGCTTGGAGGAGATACCATTTCTGTAACAAAAGGGGTTGTATCGCGTATAGAGGTTCGACATTCACATTTAACTGTATTATTTACTGATAAGTAATGAACATTGCTTCTATTCTTTGAAGACCCGTATGACAAATGTTCACTGAATTTTTTAACGGCTGCCTTCTGCGGTGCCGAACTAGTTTGCTGGGGAGTCTTGTACCTCCATAATCTCTTGTTGTACTTTGTTTGTTGATATGCTTTGGTTCTGTAGAGTTTGATGGTGATGATCGAATTATTCAGAGTCATTTTACAAGATCAATACCTCTCAAAATATGTTGTTCATTTTTTTCCTAAAGCTCGAGACTTTTTGTGAAGGATGTGCCTAAAGCTAGATTATTACAATCATATTTCAGTTCATATAGATATGACTTGAGCAAAGGCTTCATCGTTGTAGTTTCACTCAGAGTGAGAGCAGCAAAATTTCTTTATTTTTGTTCTCTCTTCTGAATTCTTTTGGAGGTTTAATATAACATTTCTGTTCTTCCTTTAAAATGTAAATGCTAACAGTCAATAAACTCTGAAAATTGGAAGATGTTGACTATGTAAGATCTTCTGGTCTTTCCCTTCATGATGGGCAATAGGGTTGGCGCTTAATTTGAGATTAGTGTCAGCTTTAGATATTCATCCATTACTTTTGTATTCTGCACCGCTTCATCGACATAAGATGTTGTGAAGGATTTGCCTAAAGCTAGATTATTACAATCATATTTCAGTTTATATAGATATGACTTGAGCAAAGGCTTCATCGTTGTAGTTTCACTCAGAGTGAGAGCAGCAAAATTTCTTTATTTTTGTTCTCTCTTCTGAATTCTTTTGGAGGTTTAATATAACATTTCTGTTCTTCCTTTAAAATGTAAATGCTAACAGTCAATAAACTCTGAAAATTGGAAGATGTTGACTGTGTAAGATCTTCTGGTCTTCTTCATGATGGGCAATAGGGTTGGCGCTTAATTTGAGATTAGTGTCAGCTTTAGATATTCATCCATTACTTTTGTATTCTGCACCGCTTCATCGA
Source organism: Lenwebbia sp. NSW1173648 (assembly GCA_029784005.1). NCBI lineage: Eukaryota > Viridiplantae > Streptophyta > Magnoliopsida > Myrtales > Myrtaceae > Lenwebbia > Lenwebbia sp. NSW1173648. Next base: position 36,464,369 of record JARCGZ010000001.1, read on the forward strand.
CATAAGATGTTCATTCAATTCGAAGTGGTCTTTTCCCACTATTCTGGTGGATTGATAGAATGCTAAAATAAAATCCTGTAGTCACCGCTGGATGTTCCTTTGTGTAAGGGAAAATATGGTTGTGTTGTTTTCATTTCAAGTATATGAGGCTAGATCGTGTATGATTGCATATCTAAACGGTCCGATGAATGTGTTGTCTGTTGGGGACATAGTATTACGATGTTGATCAATTTGAAGAGTTTGATTACACGTTCACTGTAGCTAGTCTCTTGGATTTTTCCATAGCATGTAGCACTTCTATCTGATGAATGTGGACACTTTGAATAATTTATTGGTATATAAACTACAAAAACAAAACTTACTGCTGCATCTGACATTGTCTATTCATGCTATAACATTGAAGCCTTTTTGTTATTGAGTTTGTCTGTGAAGTCCGTATCTTAAGATTGACGTACTTGTCATCAGGTAACATCTTATGCTCATGGATCATCTGAATTGCTGGGAATACAAATTGATGCAGCAATTAATCCTGGTTGGTGGATCTTTTTCCTTTATGGATCTCTTCATGCATTCTTTAAGGGACAGTTGTCCTAATAATTAAATCCTTATTTTACCATAAATCTCGGTACTCATTTTTTGTACCGACCTCTGCTCTTATTTGTGAGATTGTAGGTAATAGTGGTGGACCTGCATTCAATGATCAAGGAGAGTGCATCGGGGTAGCATTCCAGGTAAATCTATGGCTTCTAGCAAAATTAGCTTAAGACTGTGGTGCTCTCACCTTGGCTAGGGGTGTGCATGGTCCGGGCCGGTCCGGTCCCGGCATGGAACCGGGGACCGGACCGTAGTCCCGGTCCCCAAATTTTCTGGACCAGGGACCGGTGGTCCGGTCCGGTCCCACTGGGACCGCTAACGCCAGCTACTTATTAAAATCTAACCCTTGGAATACATGCATGGCTAATGAGTCTGATGATCCATGACTAATTATGCTAATGAAAAACTCATATTTTGGACAAACTGTAACATCGGAGCGCAAGAGAATACCTCCATTAAAACTCAGCTGTTTTAATGGTATTCAAGCTCGAGAGGGATTTGGACCCAAAAAAAAATAAATCGAGAGGGATCATTGCTGCTATGAATCCAACTATATTCAATCACCAAATGAATAACATGGATATTTACCAACTCGTACAATTTTACTCCATTGAATATGCTCCCTCATATTTTGGACAAACTGTAACATCATTATACTGTTTTGTTTGAAGTTAAACATTTCTAATTATATATATAATTATATATATATATACAGAATTATATATATTTTGGCGGTCCGATCCGGGCGGTCCGGTCCAGTCCCATCCACCATGGAACCGGGGACCGGACCGCCCAGTCACCGGTCCCATTTATTAGGACCGGGGATCGGACTGCCCCCCTCAAGGACCGGACCAACCTGGCCGGTCCGGTCCGGTTCTGGTCCGGTCCGGTCCAGTTTGCACACACCTAATCTTGGCTTAAGTCAATATGGAGCTCTTCTTGGATAAACGTTCTTACAAAGCTTTTCTTTTAGGTTTACAGATCCAAAAAGGCTCAAAACATTGGTTATGTGATTCCAACAACAGTCATGTCTCACTTTTTGAATGACTACGAGCGAAATGGGAAATATACTGGTGAGGATAAAGTGGTCACAACTGTGAGTTTCATTTCTGTTGGCTTCTGTTCATATCCTCGTATTCATCTGAATTAAAGACTGAAGCAACCTAAAGGTACCAGAGACAGGAAGTTGTAGCTATATGATTGGGCAAATGGTTTTCATGCCCGACATAATCAGCAATTGAAATTTTGGAGATTAAATCAGCTTGAAAGCTTGTAACATATGATGCACAGTTTGCCAAAAGCTTGTAACATATAATGCACAGTTTGCCACTTTGCTTGCTAGTCCGATCATTATCACTACAATTTTCTTCCCCTGCAAAGTTTTACAAGCTGTTTGATTTTATTGTTGGTTCTTAGGCTTCAGTGGCAGCTCTTTGGTAGAATTTAGAGATGCTTGTATTGCGACTATAAGTGGAGGTTGTGCCTTCTGATTATTGGGCATAGCTTGTTACTCCTTTCTTGCATGTCTTTAAAACCTTCTTTTATGGTGTTATTTTCTCCTCGCTATTTTTGTAACAATTTGAATTTGTCAAATGGCCTGAATCTGTTAAATCGATGCGGAACAATTTTCTTATTCATGAAGGTTTTCCTTGCCTTGGAGTCTTGCTGCAAAAGTTGGAAAATCCAGCTCTACGTGAATGCTTAAAAGTACGGTCCTATGAGGTATATCTCTCATGTACTTGCAGGAAGGCCTTCTCAAATCATGTTGTGCATTTATTGATGGTTATTAGCATGTCTATAGTTGCTGTTAATTTGTTCATGTCTGGTGCGGTGGGCAGATTATATAAGTCAGCATCTTTCATATTTCAGCCAAATCCATCAAAGTGCATGCCCAGCCCCAAAATATTCAGTTAGTGGCAATTTAACACGCGCAATCATCTGTCCCATGAAACATGGATAATTCATGACTCACCTTGCTTTGTGGCTGATCACTACGCAATGGAGTGACATGTCCATCATTTTGGGATATATTCAGCATTATAAAATTTCTTATCCGCCCTGATTATTGATGTTTTAAGATGTTAGATTTGTATCACATGACAATTTTCCCCATCCTCTGCTCCATAGTTATTAATTCAAAGGTGGCTTTATTTGGATAGATGATACCTGTGACTTGAAAGCAAGCTTTATCTGAAGTAAAAGCTAGCTTTGTTCTATAATCCTATTACTTGTAGGCCATTGATGTCCTTATCTGTTCAAACATCGTGCTTTAATTAATTGTCTTTTTGTAAATTTTAATGTAGTTTTACATGGATTTCATGCTAAAATTAGTGAGAGTTTGTGTATAAACTGGAAACATATTTTTATTCACATGTTGCCTTCCGGTCATGTATTACTTCTCTGAAAACCATCATCTGGCTCCATGGATATTGTATCTATAGTTTGTGTTTCATGCTTGTTTTTCGTTATTCATATATCTTCAAGAGCGTCTGAGACTACAGAAAGTACCAGAGTTCTGATTTGCTCTGCCTTTTATCAGCAAATTGCTGCATGTCATGAATAAGAATAAATGCAGCATCCTTAGTTCTACTTTACCCTTCTTTTCTGTCCACGTGGGTTCAAGAGCTTGTATCTGCTGTTAGTGTCATTACACAGCATCCTCCTCATAAGATCCCACATGTTCAGGGGGTGTTGGTGCGAAGAGTGGAACCAACATCTGATGCGAACAATGTTTTAAAAGAGGTATCCTTCTGACTCCAGGTGTACTGTTGACACAGTCAACAACTCTTTTATGAATACTATTGTTTGCTTTTCTCAACCATCAAAAGCTGGAGCTCCAGGTAAGGAGCTGTAGAGTAAATAAATTTTGTTTAGGCAACACAAATGAACCTTCGAATTGGTATCGGTATCAATAGTTGTGCTAGTCATGTTTCATTCTGTCAATTGTTTCCCTCACGTCATACGCATGGAATGCCTAATAGCTTCATTAAGTCGCTAACAACCTTTTTAATGAGATAAATGCTTACAAATTCACACCATGAACTAGTATGCCAAAGTAAAGGTTAAAGGTGGGAAAATGGTCTTATGATGCTGGAGCATTCTAGGTAACTCACATGATCATGAATCTATGTTTTTCCAGGGGGATGTTATTACTAGCTTTGATGATGTTCACGTTGGGTGCGAAGGAACAGTGCCATTCCGATCATCTGGGCGAATTGCTTTCCACTACCTAATAAGTCAGAAGTAAGGAGCTTATTCTTGTAAATCAGATGTCAGAGGGGACAAATTTTCTTCCCCTCGAAATTCCATGTTAGTTTAGCACTTGCAACAATCACTGTTGCCTCAATCTTGTTCATTTTGGGCTTCCCTCATGCTTCCAGCTCTTTGTTTTGTGATGGAGTTTTGAGTCATCAAAAAACTAATAATGTCCATATTTTCGGTCATCGAGATGTGAATGAGAGCTACATAACGGAGAGTCATTGACATACAAACCCGATTGTGAGTTTGCTGCCAATGATTTGTACTTGCTCTGCATAGGCCCTACTATCATGATGTAGCGTATAAGTGTCATCTGGAATTTTCACTGATGGGACACTTTAGCGTGCATAATGGAAGGTCAAAGAAGCAGGTGTTATCACTGCCAGTTGAAACTTTGGACAGAATATGTATAGGGAGTCATTTATTCTTATGTCTGTCCATTCTTAGTATGCATTTCTCATGTTGCATATATGCTCCTTTTAGGTTCTTTGTTGCATTTTGTAATCACAATGGAAACTATTGTCCTTAATTGAAAGCTATAGCTCCAAGACGTTAAGACAGTTCAATACTCAAGTATTTGTCAACTACATGTGATGCTTCTGCAGGTTTGCTGGTGATGTAGCACAACTTGGCATTATTAGGGCAGGGGAGTTCATGAAAGTTCCTGTAATTTTGAATCCGCAAGTACATTTGGTAAATTATTAGACTTTTCTATGTACATAACATTGTATCCGTAGTTTCTGATACTGTCCTTTGTGACAATCTCGTTTGGTTGATGCTTGTAGGTTCCCCATCATATTGAAGGGGGTCAGCCTTCTTACCTAATTACAGCCGGTCTGGTCTTTACCCCGCTATCAGAACCACTAATAGAGTATGGTCCCATATCCACAGTCCACACCGAAAATTCTTCCAGTTGTATATTGTTTACATTTTGAAGTTTGTTAAATATTTTGATTATGCCCGACAAATTTCTTTTCTTTTTGTTTGTACAGTGAAGAGTGTGAAGATTCTATAGGGGTAAGTCATAAGCATTTCTAGGTACGGTTTTTACATGGCTAATGATATATATATATATATATATATTTTGGTCTGGACATGGCTAATGATATGGTAAGTTATATTATCATGTGACGTTCAGAAGTCTTTTTTGTTTTGTTTTTTGGAGCAAAAGTTCAGGCTATTCTTATAATTAACCATCTGAAATATGTTTTAAATGTGCTTTTTGTGGCAGCTAAAATTACTAGCAAAGGCTCGCTATTCTTTGGCAAGGTTCAAAGGTGAACAAATTGTCATCCTATCTCAGGTTAGTAGTATCTACATTTATATGATTTCCCTCAAAACTCAATGAAATTCCAATCAAATCTGTTCCTACAATTGGACATCAACAAACAAAAGAAAAACAATCATGTTGCTTTCCTTGCCTTTATCATTCCATCTGGAGAACTAGATTTTGCGGTCTCCCAGATTTTCCTCATTCAACCACAAACTGTATTTCATTGTCTGTTTTTCATATATATAGGTGCTGGCAAACGAAGTAAACATAGGATATGAAGACATGAGCAATCAACAGGTAATATGGCACCACCCATATTTTAGCCTGTTTATATTTAGTATTTGCCATGTACTCAAGAGGAGGTATCATCAGGTTTTGAGCTTCAGTGGTACTCGAATAAAAAACATCCATCACCTCACCCACCTCATTGACTGTAAGTGATGACATTCGTTCCCTTTTCCCTTCTTAATTTGACCTCGATTACTATGACACTCATAATTGATTCACCGGTTTTCTTAGCATGTAAGGACAAGTATCTAGTTTTTGAATTTGAAGACAACTATCTGGCTGTCCTGGAGAGAGAAGCCGCTGTGGCAGCCTCGTCCTGCATTCTCAAAGATTATGGGATTCCAGCCGAAAGATCTTCCGATCTTTTAGAACCTTACGTGGATTCACTAACCGATAATGAAAAAGTAGAGCAAGATTTCGGCGATAGCCCAGTTTCAAGTTTGGAAATTGGGAATGATGGAATTTTGTGGGCATAGTTAACTGCCAGTCGACGTCGGCCTAATTTTTTTCACCCTCGTAGCATCTCTACAGGAGGCAGGGTTGCATCATCGACAAGGATGAATTGAAGAGTTGAAGACTGATCTCCTGTTCTTTTTTTGAGCCTGCGTGATTCTTGATCAATTCTTTTTATCAGGTAGAGATCGAATTACGAGCGGTTCTACATGTAAATTATTGTAGTCGATCTCTTTTTTTTTTTTTCAATTTATTTTGATAATCGAGTAATTTCAGATATCGGGTCGAACAGATCATAATGAACGATTTTTTTTTTTAATAATACACAAATGGTTGTATGCATATCATTTTCTGTTACCTTAATATGGAATTTTGAATTCACTTTCACCGGTGTGAGTTTTGTTTAGCCTTATCAAAGTCGATTGAGCTTTGAAAGATTTTGGGAGAATTACTAAAAAAGTCATAAACCTATTGCAATTGTGCCAATTCAGTCCTAATTTTTTTTTTCTTGCCGATTCAGTCCTAAACCTTTTGCAACTTTGTCATTTAAGCCCATTCGGTGAATTTTGGTTGGCCGGCGCTGACGTGAACGTTGGCCGGCCTGCGATCGAATATTTTAATATTTTTTTAAAATATTTTATGAAATTTTTTTATAATTTTTTTATAATTTTTTTTCTTTCTTTCCCCTCCCCTCTCTTTCCTTTCCCTACCTACAGCTGGTCATCGAGGTCTAGCGATTGGCCAGAGGCGCGACCGAGTGAGGCTGGACCTTGTTGTCGCCAGGCGAGGGAGCGATGGCGAGGTTGAGCCCCGCCATGGCTGGGTAGGGTTGACCTTGCAAGCCTAGATTTGGGCTTGCAAGGTCGACCCTCGGGCGGACCCTGACAAGGCCAGCCTCACTCGGCCATGGCGAGGCTCGACCTTGCCATCGCCGGGCAAGGCAGTGATGGCGAGGTCGAGCCTCGCCATGGACGGGTGAGGCTCGACCTCCCCCGACGACGGCGAGGTGGATCCCCGCCATGGCTAGGCGAGGCTCGGCCTTGCTAGCCGCGCCTCTGGCCGGTCGCTGGACCAAGGCGACCAGCTGGAGGTAGGGGAAGGGAAGGGAAGGGAAGGGGAAGGGGGGGGGGGAAGAAAAAAAAAGAAAAAGAAAAAGAAAGAAAAAAAAATAAAATATATAAAAAAATCATAAAAAAATTTAAAAAAATATTAAATTATTCGGTCGCCGGCGTCCACGTCAGGGTTGGCAAGCCAAAATTTGCTTGATGGACTGAAATGACACAATTGCAAAAGGTTTAGGACTGAATCGGCACAATTACAATAGGTTTAGGACTTTTTTGGTAATTCTCCCAAAGATTTCCTTTGTTAATTAGTCTCTTTTTGCCTTAAGCATTTGATAATGGGAGAATTACCAAAAAAGTCCTTAACCTATTGCAATTGTGTCAATTCAGTTCTAAATCCTTTTTTTTTTTTGCCGATTCAATCCTAAACCTTTTGCAATTATGTCATTTCAGTCCATCCGGCGAATTTTGGCCTGCCGGCGCTGACGTGGACGCCGGCCGAATATTTCAATATTTTTTTGAAATTTTTATGAATTTTTTTTTATAATTTTTTTATTTTTATTTTTATTTTTTTTCCCCTACCTCTAGCCGGTCGCCGAGGTCTGGCGATTGGCCAGAGGCGTGGTCGGCGAGGTCGAGCCTAGCCATGGTCGGGCGAGGCTGGCCTAGCCATGGTCCGGGCGAGGGTCGACCTAGCTGGGAGGCGACGGCGAGGTTGAGCCCCGCCATGGTCGGGCGAGGCTCGGCCTCGCCAGTAGAGCCTCTGGCCGGTCTCCGGACTTCGGCGACCGGCTGGAGGTAAGGGAGGGGTTGGGGAATAAAGAAAAATAAAAAGAAAAAGAAAAAGAAAGAAAAAAGAAAAGAAAATAATAAAAATTATAAAAAAATCATAAAATATTCAAAAAAAAATTAAAATATTCGATCGCCGGTTGCCCGGCGTCTACGTCAGCGCCGGCAGGTCAAAATTCGCCGGATGGACTGAAATGTCACAATTGCAAAAGGTTTAGGACTGAATCGGCAAAAAAAAAAAAGTTTAGGTCTGAATTGACACAATTGCAATAGGTTTAGGACTTTTTTGGTAATTTTCCCTTTGACAACAGAATTGGACAATGTCGTTCTGAACTTCTAATTTGTCAATGTGATCTTTGAATTTTGATCTAATATTTAATGCGGTCGTTAAACTTTTAAACATTTTGATATGATTTGGGACTACATTGAATATTTACCAATGGTATATGGATCACGTTGAACAAATTAAAATTTTAAAGACAATATTATGTAATGAGTTAAAGTTTATGGACTACATTGCATAAATTTAAAGTTCGGGGACTATTTGCTGAAAGAATAGTCTTAATTGCTTGAAAAGGAAGAATCTCCACAACTGCATTACATCATCATACCAAGCACATCTTATCTACAAGAATATCGATAACACTACAGGTAAAGAAACTATCTAATGAATGATATAAACATTTTATCTACCTGAATTGAGATTACATTCCTTAAAATATAAAAATGACAGATTAGACTTTAGATTCATGTAGTTGGAAATCCATCTTTCTTTAAAATAAAAAATCGATAAGAGTGTGAGTCCACATAAGAAGGTTAAACTGTCAAGTGGCAAATTCATGTCTGAGCTCAATCGCCCAAGTTAGCACTAATACAACCTTCTCTTATGCTCCGTTTGTTTCATGAAAAATGAATGTTTGGAAAAATATTGTCCTAAAAATAATCGGTTGTGTTACATGAAATAATCAATCAATGAAAAATGCATTCATTAGTTACCGATAATAATTTATCTTTAAACAATTTCGTAAACGGTATACATGTTTTTATTCGTAGGAGACACCGCATATTAATCAAACTTGAACTCTTCTTCTAACCTCAATGTTTTCTAAGAAGTTTCAAAAGCCCATGTATATCCGCAAGATGAGTAACAATTCTACTTCATTAAACAAGTAATTCAAAGCAGTCAAGACAACTGCAACTTGGTTCCTTAAAAATCCATAACATAAAAAATTGGAACGTAAATATATCGTATCTTGAACAATTAGGTTAACTTTCCGCAAAGAACTTATTGTTTTCCAATAAATAAAGTCAGAACCAAAAAAATGTTACAATTAGGGCCGCCCTAAGTAAAAATGTGGACTTTATATGCACGATGGGACAGACTATAGTAATTTGCTCCGATCCGAGACATAAACAAAGACGAGGATAATCAGAGCAGGGGGAGGGAGCTCAAGAAAGTTCCGGTAACATCGAATCCACGCGTCGACTCAGTAAACCATTAGAGACTCGTCTTCTGTTAAGGTAAATCTGGATTCTGCACTTCCTGAATCTCGCCATTCTGATGATCGGGTTCGGTTTACGCTCGCAGTTTCCCTATCGCGTTGGAGGGGCTCTCAGCCTTCTTATCTTATCTTATCTGTAGCTGGTTTGGTATTTAACCCACTAAGGGAATCGCTAGTAGATTATGCTTCATACCTTTTTTCAGCACTCGAATGATTCTCGTATTGGTAAAATATTGTTATGGATCTTTATTAGGTCCGCCGTCGGTGTTAGAAATAGTTGACGCATTCACGGTTGAATGGTTAACACGATGGAAAAATTTAGTTAGCTGTTCTTTAATCGGCCGAGGTTTGAACACAGGTCTTTGGCTGAATGTGCAGCGAGCATCGTCGCCTTTTCGATTCTCTCTTGCCGAAAGCTAAGTTTTGCTGCAACAAGCAGGTCGGCTCTCAGCTTGTCGATTCGCTCGGTGCTATGTTTCGCTATATTTCACTAGGACACTCAGCATCAAGTAGTCAAGCAACTGCTGATAATCATCACTGCTCGATCAGTTACTTTGCTATTGCATACAGAGAGTACATGATTGCACTATCAGGAGCATCATATACCGACGGTTTCGGGCGGCGAATTTTTCTTTCGCCGTTTCGGGCGACATCACAGAAGCCCCTTTATGTCGTTCGCTACGCTCTGGGCGTCGAGAGCTGCTCCCAAGAACCCTCTTCTCGACAGTCCCACGCAGTATAAGCCATTCTTTCCTTTCCACTTGTTCGGACAACTCGGCTTCACGATCCCATCGTCGTTCAAAAGGCAATCCTCTTCCTGTCATCGGAAAGGGAAACAAAGTGAGAACAACATCATCTGCTGTGCAACTTCTATGTGAACAATCGCAGTCGATCATAGTCTCGGACAATCATTTACAACGTATCGGCACATCTACCGTCTGCTTCTCTGTACTGTAATCGGCTAAAAGTGCCAAACTACAAGAGAGTTTTAATACTGTTTTGGAAGCCATCGAATTAACATCTGAGTATTAACCATATCTCTTAAACAGAAATTGGAAAGAAAGAAAGAAGGCCGAGCTATCTTCTCCCGTGATGAAGTAGAAAAGAAATGGAACATCGGTTTCACGGGATAAATACAACCGACAAATTCGAGAGAGAAGCGGGTACCTTGACCTTGAGCCACTGCTTGGTCGGCCGCTTGAAGCCGGTGGCGAACACAATGGCATCGAACGAATGCGAGCGTCCATCCTCGAATACCACTTCATTGCCTTTTATGCTTTTGACTGCTGGCAAAACCTGCAGGAGAGTGCAACATATCATCCAAGTTCAAGCAGATCGCCAGCCCCTTAATGACAGATTTACCTTAGGTCAATCTTGCACTGGAACGTTTTAGACGGCTACTGCATTAACTTCAAGCCTCATACAACAGATAAAACTTCTCACCTTTCCTCGCAAGATCCTTAATAATAAAAATTCAGAGACAGGAAGTACCTGAATCTCTCCGGATCTGATCTTCTTGCAAGTGCCAACATCCACAAGAGGGTACTTGCCATACTTCATTTTCATGGTGAAAGGGCCCTCCTCGGGCTTCGGGATGCCGAACTTGCTCATGTCCCCGAACCACAGGCGGCTCGCCATCATCGTCAATCTCTCGACCCAATTGAAGCGCAAGTACTTCAGCAGCGCTACCGCCCAGTTCAACATCTCCCTTGTCACAAAATTGACCTGCAAAGTCACACACAAATCGCCCAGATTTATAGAGGTTCGATCCACATATGAACCATAAGTGCATTAACCTCTTATCTTATAAAGCAAATCCAACGCCAATTCATGTCCATAAAGTGTTTTTCTAAACTCCAAAACACGAAAATTCACATAACATGGGTACGGAAGTTGCTAGCCTGACAATCTAACAGTACTGTCAGTTATTTTTTATCACACGATCTCTCAATCAACGAGTGCTTTATGCAAAACACGCGGTGATGACGTGTAGACCTAACGTTGAGATAGTACTGTCCCTGCAGTTCTGTCAGATTGACATTTTCACAGTACGGTGCGTGTACATATGTATGCATTCATGCGGGTTCCATTTTCATATATGGAGGAAAGCTGGGAATTAATCACCGGACTCCGGACGACGATGGAGGTGATGGCTCCATGGTTGGCGAGATCCAGTGCGATCTCCATACCCGAATTGCCCGACCCGACCACCAACACTTTCTTCTTCGCAAACTCCTTCCCGTTCTTGTACTCCGTCGAGTGCATCGCCTTCCCGCCAAAGCCCCCCAGCCCCTCCACCTCCGGCACGAACGCGTCGCAGCTCTCGCCGGTCGCCACCACCAGAAACCTCGCGCCGTACTCCTCCACCTCCCCCTCGCCGCGGCCGGCCGACACGTCCCTGGCCGCCACGCGCCACCGCCCCGAGGCATCGTCGTAGCGGGCGGACTCGATGGACCGGTTGTAGACCGGGTCGATGCGAAAGCGGGAGACGTAGCGCTGGAGGTACTGGACGAAGAGGGACTTGGGAGGGTACTTGGGCCAGTCGTCGGGGATGGGCATGTGCGGGAGCTGGCAGGTGTGCTTGGGGAGGTGGATGTGGAGGCGGTCGTAGGCGTGGCGCTGCCACAGCGGGGCGAAGCAGTCGGCGCGCTCGAGGAGGAGGAAGGGGATGGAGAGGGAGGAGAGGGCCCCCGCGGCGGCGATGCCGGAGGGGCCACCGCCGACTATGATCACTTCCGCTTCTTTGTTCATTGTGCTGTGGTGGAGAGAGAGAGAGAGAGTAGTTAACAGGAGGACTACGATCGTTAATGGTAGATGTGAGGATGGGTCCGGAGTCCGCTACTTGGTGGAGTCTCCTCCCTTGTTTGGCTGGGCATGGGACTCGTATCATTTTCAATGATTCAAAATTCAACTTCACATGATAATTTGTTGAAAATACGTGCAATTCCTTTGGATCCAAAGTTTAGTAGGATTTTATAATTCCATAATTAAAAGTAAGGAATGTTGGGTATCGAATTTCAGTTAAAGTAATTTTAGGGTTGATTCCATCGATCTATGTGTCCCGAAATATTACTCGATACAAGAGGACCGAAGATTTTGTGATTAATCTAGACAAAAGATTTGAATGTCATTTATTGAAAAAAGTTCAGGTGTCAGAGTTGCAGCGTCGAGGCTACCCATTCTGCGGCATCGCCACCGTTGTCGCCGACCACCACCACTACATCTCTGTCTCTCTATCTCTCTCCATAGAGCCAAATCATCTTCAACACAGCCAAATATAGCAGTAGAGTCAAATTAGCTGCGTCGACTCGGGTGAACCCCAACTCTATCTTCGCCATTGCCCAACTATGAATGGGGAGAGAGGGGTGGGGAAGAGGAGAGAGAAAGACCATTGAAGTGTTGGAGTTGGCGAATACTTCGGGGACCCTTGTTTCTCACATCGGGTACGCCCACGTGAGCTTAGGGAAACTGAAGTGTTATCCAACGACATGTGACCCCTGCGCGTGGAATGCGGGGGTTCGGGGGCAGCGCCCCCGACACGGGTGCCCCGCTGCCCGGTCAGCGGGCGGGGGTTCGGGGCAGCGCCTCTCGACGGGGCGGGCCAGCTTAAATAAAGCCCAAACCCGTAGAGGTTTAGGTTTTGGGCCCGCTTGGGGCATAAATATATTTTCTCGTTTTTCATCATTGTAATGAGTTGAATGGCTGTAAACCGAAACTATAGTGAAATCTCTTTGCAGGACGTAGCCCTATTCTGGGGTGAACCTGGGTAATCTCGTGTGTCGTCCATTTTTCTTTGATTTCTGTGTGATCGCTCTGATTCGGTGCGCGATAAATTCCCTTCATGAAGGTCACAAAGGAGTGTGAAGAAGGGAGAGTCATATGTGGTAGCTGCGGCATCAACGTTGCAGGTTTGCCACCATGAAATCTCTCTCTCTTTAGTTGTCTTTAGATACTTTTGTCGTTAGAGCATGAGCCAAATATTGCCTTCTCGCCAAAAATGAGGAATTTTTTGAAAAATATTTTTCTTAAAATGATCGGTTAGTCAATAAAAAATATTTTTATTGTCAATAATAATTTATGTCTAAACATTTTTCATGGAGGATGAAAAAATTTGTTGTCAATTCATTTTTGTAAGTGATACAAGCGATGATTATTAGAAAAATATTTTTTCAAATCATTTATATTTGTTGGGGTGTGGTTCATACTCCCCATCGATAGAAAGACACGTGGGTCCCGCTTCACGCTGAGTGGGCAGGGGTCTCAAGGATGCGCTAAGCTTTTATAGTTTGAGTTCATATATTTTTCATTGGTAGTTTGGGCTTGAGCTCATGAATAGCTACTGCTCTATATAATTTTTTTCGCTTGTAATTGAGTGATGTAACAAGAGATGTAAAGTGCTAATTATAGTGGAATCTTTTGCTGGACGTAGCGCTAGTTTAAGGGTGCACAAGGATAAAACATTGTGTCAATTTCTCTTTCTCATTTTACGCTTTACTAAATTGTGATTGTGCGCCGAATCCTAACAATATTTAGCAAAACAAACGGACCCATAAAATCTATTAAGTTACGAAGGGATAGTGGTGGCCCTCGCCCCCTATTGGTCCCAAAAATTGCTTATACCTTCGGCAAACGAAATTCGACACTAAATTTAATCATAAGCAATGCTTACTCTCTAAATGATCTCAATTTTATGTTCAATCCTAATTCTACCATCGAACTTCTTTTTATCTTGAAAAAATCCTCAACTTTTACTCTAATCACAAATCTGCCGATGTGTCCAAAAATCATCACTGGTTTCTTAAAGATTGTTAACATCAGGAGGCTGCTGTTATTCCATTCGAAAGGTGAGGGTGTTGATGAAGACGCGAGTTCTGATAATGAATGCCGGTTGCCATTTTTGGACGCGTGGGCATATCAGGGACTTTAGTGAAAATTTGGGATTTTTTTAGACAAAAAAATTTGGAGCAAGATTGAGATTTGACCTAAAATTCGAGATTTTTTTTTTAAGGAAATTAGGCTGTCCTAGGTATAATATTTACTCGAATAAATTTATTTCCCCACTCTTCCCTGCCTCAATTTCTTGGGCCGCCGGTGGGCCACGAGGATGGAAATTTTTTATTTTTTATTTTAGCCTTAGCATGTGAAATCCATGTAGATTTATATGATCAACGGTAGTAATGGTTCGATAGAGTATGCTTGAATTCAAGCAAGCATTTCCGACCATCGACGCGTGTGTTAGCATATCAATTATTTTTGTAAGCCGCACCAAATCCTAAGTTTGACCAATTTTATGAACTTATTTCGATTAATCCGATAAACAAATTATAGCAATTCGCAACCCGATAACAGCTAATGAGATGATTATGAAAACGTAATTGAGATTTGAACGGTTGAGGCTGAGAAATGATACACGCATCATATGGGTGATCTTAAGGAAAAGTATAGTGCGAAAATGGCACGCCATGTATTTTGTCTTGTAACTGAGGGTTATACTATAGCTCGTATCCTTCTCATCCGTCCAATCCATCCAACAACCTCACACGATAACCCCACCCACGTTGGAAACATCTTCCACCATGACCATTCCGACAACATATAGCCACACATCTCACACTCTTTGACACTCCGATCGACCAATCATTTCGCCCGCTCCATATGACCCCCGAGACATCACATTTGCTCAGAATACAACACGTGTCGCTGCCACGTGGCGCGGCCTCATCATCGACCGGTAATATACCTTCTTCTTTGCGGAGGGCTCCAGTCATATGCAAGAGCGTGTCACCCGATGTGGGCAGCTTGACGATCATGAAGCGATTTGGATGTAGATTAGGCACATGGCACGTGTTCGATTCTCCTCGCTATCAAGTGATAATACTAATGTCTTGCTCGGATCAACCACCGATACTTTAGCTTGCGTCTGACCTCGTCTTTGTGAGATGAATGGAGGGATTTCAAGAGCTTGGAATTCATTTATCTAAGATGGGTTTGTTTTGTCGTGAACATAGACGGGGGGACCTGGGACGAAAAACCGAAGCTATGTCGCGCAATCGCGGCGTCATTGTCCATCAATGTGGATAACAAGTTTGAGTAGGCATTGCGTGCACCCGATGCTAACATGCGTTCGCGGGATGTGTTGTGTTCGTTCAAGTCATTCTAGAGTCGAGATGTTCAATAATGGAATCAGTGGGTTTTCGTTCGCGGCCGAGAACAAAAGAATCAGTTGTTTTCATTCGTAGGCACTAATAGTAATAGCAATTGGACAAGGAATGTGGGGTCGCCATTGGAGGGATGCAGCTGCTGGATCCTGGCCCCAGAAAGGGAGAGAATCTAAATCAGGACGAGAGCAGAGACTACATGTACAGTGGCGGGCATGTTAAAATGGGTCTACAAAATTGATACATCAAGGCCAAATGTTTATTCTATCCAGTGGCCGCTGACCGCTGGTCGGCCATCCCCAACCATCGTCAGGAAGCCCGGTGATGGTTGGGTGGCGGCAGCGAGGGCAAAGGGCTCTTGCCGGTTTACCTTCGTCCTCAATTTTTTTTTTTTTTTTTAAATTTAGCTTATTTTCCATTAAATTTGCATAAAATTCATATTAAAAGTCAAAATTTTCATGTGTTTAGTCACATGATCCCCACGTCAGATAGGAAAAATAATATAAAAAAAAACCAGGTCAGCATTTTCGGTTGGCAAATTGGATGGAGTTAAAGGAAGGACTCGATTGAACCAATTTGACAAGTTTTATGACTTTATTACACTTTTTGTAAGTTTTAGGACTCAATTGCATTTTCATGACAAGTTTTAGGACTTTCAATTCACATATCCCAATTTTTTTTTATTAAGGAATGATGGAAGGGAATAAAAAAAAATAAGGAAAGAGATGGAAAAATAAGTTCATAAAAATGAAGTAAAAGAATTCACACTTTAAATGAACAAATTCAAACTTGAAAATGATCTCTCTAATTCTCGAAGAATGAGGGGTAATGAAATTTCTAAAAACAGAAAAACTCTCTCCATCTCCTTCTCCTTTATATCTCTGGTTCACATTGAAGTTTCACGACTCATTCGCAGCATTTTTTTTTTCAAGTAAAAACTCTATAAAAACGGTGAGAGACTTCTCCTTCGTAGCTCTTTCATTCACGTCAAAAGCCCACGAAAGCAGCAAGAGAGTCGAAACTCTTTCTCATCCGTAACTTTGTTATTCATATTGAAGTTTCACGAAAGTAGCGAGCAAACAAAGCACTATACTTTTCGTAATTGTAAAAGTGGAATCATATTTCTCTCTCTTAATAGATTTGGTAGCAAATTATAGAGATTTTTACAAACTCCTTTTGTGCATTTTCAGGTTCATTTATACTGATATTACGTAAATACCAAATAATCGACATGATATGATAGGCAAATATATGACTTTATTACTACGATTCACCAAATAGTGGATAATATATAGCAAAATCCATGGACTTCATATCATGTCCTATCCAATCTTATCCCGACTAGAAATCCAGACGATCAAACGCGGCCTAAGACTTTTAAAGAAACAGATCACATTTATCGTCCACTAGCGTCTGCTCATTCAACTAATATATTCTATAAAGTAATGTTTAAATACTTGGCATATCTCTGTTTGAATCCCACGAAGGCTGACCAACTCCATAATTTGGCATAACAATGAGAACAGTCTTAAACTTATTTTACAGATGTCAATTTAGTCTTTAACCTTTTAATAATTTGCCAATGTAATCATCCTGATCAATTTTGGCCGGAAATCACTGACGTGGATACCACATATCATGCGTGATACGGACGACGCTGATGTTGACAACTTTATAATTTTTATAACAATTTTCTGAATTCTTCTTTTCCTCATTTTTTAAATTGAGGGCCTCGCGGGAGCCACGCCGGCAATAGCAAGGGCTCGCGGCCCCTTGCCTAGATCTGACACATGCAAGGCCCTTGCCTTTGGCTGACGACCTTTGTCGGCAATCGCTGTGACCGTGGACTGACAGAGGGACAAAAAAGAAAAAGAAAAAAGAAAAAGGAAAGAACAGAGAAGGAAAATAAAGAAAAATAGAAAATTTCAAAAATCGTTTACGTCAGCACCAGCCATGTTACGTAGCACGGCTAGCGTTCACGCTAGTGATTTCTGGCCAAAATTGGCTAGAAGGACTACATTGGCAAATCGTTAAAAGATTTAAGTTAAAATTGACCAAAGCGAAAGATTTAAGACTGAATTGACCTCCGTATAATAGGTTTAGGTCCTTTTTTTAAGTAATTTTCTCTCAGAATTTGAGTACCACATGGTTCTAGGTGAGTCCTGCTGTGACATCCGAAATTTTTTATGGTTGATAATAACATTCAGGATAGAAAGTCAATTATTAAATGGAGTATTGGATAGCACGTATGGAATCTCTGGTAGGTCACAAACTTGTGACATGCCAAAATTTCGAAGGATAATTTTCTGCGTCTGTTGTCACCCGGAGTAAAATGCAATACGATCAAATTGATATATATGAATATAGACCTTGATCGTGTAGAGTGACAGTGACTAACTTATCGCCGTAATAACTATTGATGGGGACTGATATGTTCCGAAATATGTATCGATTGATTTCAAGTTTTAAATTTACTGAATTGTGATTCTTCTAGCGCTTGGTAACTCTCGGTGAACATTTTAGTGGGTGCAAAATATTCTTATGTATTATTTATGTTTAGAACGGATATTGATTTTCCTGTTTATGTTCTCATATACGTTATATATCTTAGTAACCTATTAAAAAAACTACTTTGTAACCCTCTTAGTACGCCTATTGTCACTTTTTAACTTGAACACCTCTCTTTTCATTCTCCACCTAATTTTTTACCTCAAGTCATCATTATTAACCCGAGTTAATTGCTCTTATCCCTTTGTAACTCTTGATTGTGGTTTTTTTTAGATATACCCCTCTTTGATTGATCAAACCACTACAAGTGTCCAGGCTTTGAAAAGAAATTCAACTTGTTCTTACAAAGAAAAGAGATTCTTCATCACTTTCTTCTTCAAATTTCGTTTTCTAATCTTTTGAGTAAAGGCGAAGGTCCCACACTTGTGTCACTAAAACTTCTAATTCTATCTGTCAAGTGCTTACAGAATGAATTATTAGACTTCACTACCTTTTTATCATATTGTTTTTTGTTGTTGTTGTTGTTGTTGTTGTTGTTTTAAAGACCGAGAATTGTTAATTCCCTTTCTTATTGATTTTACTTGAATGTGATTAAGGTTTGAGTTGCTCAAATCTTTTATTCAGGTAAGTGAAACTCTTGGAGCTAAATTAGATTGATCTACTTAGTACTTTTAACTTGGTTGGATAATGTTTGTTAACTTAGTTTGAATGTTAATCTTGAGTGTGATCAAGTTTCGATAACAACATGTGAGATATTTTGTTTACTTGACTTAAATCGATAAGTATTTTCATGTGTAGAAAGTGTTTGATCGACTTCCCAAAAGGCTTGGTCGTGTATTGGACGAGAGAGTGTAACAACGTGGAACTTGGACTTGAAAATGATATTCACGTGATTTTGATTAAGTGTTGGCTGACTAATCATGTTACTGATTTTGATCATTTAATCGAATTCTGATCAAATTTTCAAATTTTGATAGTCATCGATTTCTAGCGAGTTACCAACTTTTGACTAAGTTGTCGATTTTCTGATCATCAATTTCTAGCGAGTTACCAACTTTTGACTAAGTTGTCGATTTTCTGACTAGTTCACCGGTATGGCCTTTTTGCCAATTTTTAGCATCTAACCAATTTTGTCTAACTTAATTGATCTCATGAACAACTTATTGATTGTTAATCAACTGGCCGATTTTCCAAAATTATTGACTTCTAAATACAAATTCCAAGTCACGATTTCTATGTGCAAAACTTCAAAGTTGTCGATTGCTCATTCCAAAGTGGTCGATTTTTAAGTTTCCATTTCAGGTTGTCGATTTACAAGTATCGATTACTAAGTTGCCGATTCTTCGAAAGCTGCTGATTATCTGACTAAGACCTCCGATTAAATGATGAGGTTGCCGCGCGAGCGAATCCTATGATGCTAGACCGCTCCGTTTAACTGTGGTACCCTTCTCTCTTTCAAGATTTTTATGTAATGCGATTGTTAATGTGGAATTGCTCGATCTTCATCATCCTCTCTTGATTGCTCTATACCACGAGAGGAATCCTAAGGTAAATCGGCCTTTTTTTTTCGTTTTGAAGCAGCTTGATTAACTCGATCTTCTTTTAATGAGTTTGCTCAACTTCTTTGGGATGATGAATTGAAAGGCATTGGGGTGGATTTCTACAAGAACATTTTCACTGAAGATGACCCGATCGCAACCGCGATCATGTTACTTCAGACAAATTAGTCTGTGTAATGTCGCTTACAAAATTCTCGCCAAAGCGACCGCGAACAGTCTAAAGGAAGTGCTTCCGCAACTCGTCTCGCCTAATCAAGCCAGTTTTGCTCCCGGTAGACATATTCAGGACAATGTTGTTATCGCTCAAGAGGAATTCACTCGATTAGCAAACTTGAAGAAAAACAGGGGTATAATCTTCAAAATTCACTCGATGAACATTTTCTATGGTTCGTTTAACTATGAATTGCATCACGTCATCATCCTTGCAAGTTTTGTGGAATGGCGAGACTACAGAGAAATTCTTTCCAAGTAGGGGAACACATCAAGAAGACCCTCAATGTGAAATCAGCGTGCGTAGTAATCAACGGGGTAGACAATGAAGAATCCGATAGTATATGGTCTACTATTTAGAAGGGGAAGGGGAAGGGGAAGTGGAAGGGGAAGGGGAAGGGAACTCAACGTATTAGAACTTTCCTTTGGCTAGCCGCTCATAAACGACCGTTGACTAATGAATTGAACACGTCTCGCAACTTGAGAGGAAATCCATGTTGCATGAGATGTGGAAACAACTTTACATGTTCTAACGGTTTGTCCAATTTTTCGTAGGATATGGCTTGAGTTTGTCCCACAACAAAATTTGAGAGAATTCTTTTCATTGAATTTGTCTCAATGATTGAATTCAAATCTTCTTTGATTTTAATTAGATAGGATCTCACCTTCCGAGTGGATTAAACTGAATACGATGGACCTTTAAATACAATCCAAGACTTACTGGTGCATGGGGCCTATTCATAAACGGGGGTGACTAACTTCTGTAGTTTTCCGCATTCATATAGATATGTTCGTCGACACAACCAAAACTTTATACGTTGTGGTTATGACTCAACCTTGCAAAACAGCTGAATTTTCGTAGAAATAACAATAACTGGTCTTGTTAGTTCGCGCTTATGATTGATAATGCCGGCCTTACTTTACTTAAAGATATCACAAGACTGTCGCACTCTTACTTTGAGTTCAAAGTGGAACATAACTTTCGGGAGCAAACTGACTTGCTAATCTTGGAATATAACATTAAATTTTAGTATTCGGCTTTAGCTCTTTTTCATACCAAAAAAACAAAAGTACTATCATAGTCATACATAATATTTGCTAAACTAAGAAGCAAGGAATTCAGCCTCACTACTCATCAAATGGGCTCATATAGTGACGCGAACGGAGCACTCAGACCCACATCTACTGTACATGCACTGGGTCGCTCCACCGTGTAACAAGCATATTAAAATTGTAAAATTCCTGATATTTCGGAGGATTGTCAGCTGACGACCGTTTCTCCCGGTGAGCCGGGGATGTATTGCACGAAGCCTCTCCCTCCAAACACCGGACGCATGCAAGTATTATCAAACTTACGCCAGTAATAGTGCACAGTGTGAGTAGGAGTTGTCCAGAGCATGCGTAGGCTGCTTGGACGGGTTGTGCCGTTTTGGCCGTTCATCGAAACTTCCGGATCTTGACCGTTTTGGAGCAGAGGCAACGTAAGAGATTTCGACGAGGATAGTTCAGATTCTGCCATGCTACTCAAAGGCTTCCGCAGAGGCAGCAGGAATCTTATCAGAGGTTTGGTCAGCAACCCAAACACCTGAAACAAAAGAGGCGAAGAGTTTATACATCGGATTTGTCGCTGTTAGTTCCTAGTTCTTGAAAAGAATGTGGGGTGTAAAGTTCTTGACAGAAGGTCAAACTCTAGCTATACTGATCCTTAAATCGAGGCCCATGCAGGCTTCTTTAGGATCACCTGGGGTAAAGCCGGCTATTCGAACAAGAGATGGCTCTGAATAGATGGGTTTGCACCTTCATCTAGTCCAGTAAGCATATGCTTAATTTGTGCTAACGTTTCCCACCTTCCAATTAACTTATAGTCTAGCTTAATGACCATTCAGATTTCTTGCTCATGCAATAGAGGCTTAATTTGCAGAATACATGGCCTGTGAACTGAAGCCTAACTGGACTATACGCATATCTGGCCAGATTCTAACTTGATGAAATTATACATGTATATGTACTATTGTGCCAGAGTCCGGTTAAATTAACCACTGCCCTTACCATATTGCTGAAGAGGACTATTGAGATGGTGCTGGTGATCAAGATAGCATTTCCTCGCAATTGCGTATGGCCTGATCTGGTAAACTGCGTGAGAGTTGAAATGTGAGCTTAGCACATTCAACACTCAAATATAGTAATGGAGCTTCAGTGTAATGTGGATAAATCATCAAGATGAGGAACAGGAGATGGACAGAATTTTGTCCAAGAAATCTTAAAAAGACACAAGGAAATACTAATTGACAGGAAAGCAACATGCTCATACTTGGATAGTCCCAAAGAAAACTGGAACGTGCCCAAAAGTCTAGACTAGGAAACACATGAGGATGTTAGAAGGGGTTCTCTGTCAAGTTTACGTGACCAACAAAGTAACATAAAAGGACTCATCAGTGCCACCACAGATATCGAGGATGGTAATATCGTCAGTTAACTTTTTAATTTTCTTCAAGATATAGGTTTGGCAGCAGCAGTTCAGCAACGGACTAGATACAAAAGGTAATGCTACCTAACAAAACTTCGTTAGCAGTAACATCCATAAAGCACATAAGGTTGGGCTAATCATGAAATTGAGATAACAAAAAATTTCAGGAAGATAGCCACATAGACTATAGCGACCGTCTCTGTATAAATAAAATACAATTGCTCTGTTTCTATGATGCAGACGGGTTTATTAGAATGGCGCAATGCAATTGGCCGACCTTTGCAGAATTAAGCATGTGATTGTACCTATGTTAAGACTAGACTGATTGAAAAGGAGCTATGGCATCAAACTAACAATATATAGCCAACGTCATTAATAAGCGAAATTATCTGTCATACCTGATTATAAGCAAGTGCCATTGACACAGCCCCACGCATGAGCCCAGCCCACCATATTGTCACCTGTTATGGTTTCCATCATTCGATGGCTCATATGATGATTAACATAAGATAATTGTCGGGAACAAGAAAAGCCTACCTGTTGCTTAAGACCAATTTTATCACCTGGAGACTTTCTAGTTAAGTTAGAAATGAAGGACAGGGGGAACACAAAAGCAGCCCTCCCAAGGACAACTAGGCCAAGCAGTATGGCGCTCACTCCAACTGACGTGCCAGGACTGCACACGTCATCAAAGGAAGAAAAAAATCTCTCATCAACAAAAGCAACATATAAAGAACCAAAAGAGGACCTTCACACAGGAGACATCCCAGCAAAAGTATGAATACTAGCACTAGAGAGTAAAGTGTACACTTGTGAATGATTTTGTGCGATGGACTCGCATCTCACCAATATACACACCAACAAAATGCGAGCAAGCATAAAAGTGCAAACTTAGAGAGAGAGATCAAAGGAGGGAGAGAAGCAGATTGATATAACTAGACAGAGATCTTGCAACGAACTATCGCGGCCAATTCAATAATGTCATTGTTGTAAATATTTGAACACTACCTCTTGCTTACGGATCTCCACTTTTCAATGTCCAGGGCATCCATGCCAACGTACAAGAAGATGAAAATCTCAGAGATAAATGACATTGTTGCAAAAGCATGCCTGCATAAAATGGAACCCAGAATAGGACCAGCATTGTTATTTTGTCCCGCATTCATGAAGAAAAATTACATTGCAGGACAAAGAATAGCATTATCGATTGACAGGATAAAATTACATACTTGGTTGTCACTCTTGAATTTTCAGTCACATTATGCCAAGTGTAATGTGACATCACAATCCCACAAAAGAACACTGTAAGAATGCCACTTAGCAAGAAGAGCTGCATAAGAATACCAATTACATCAGTCAAATTCAGTTAATGAAAGCAATTGGACCCCAAACTTGCTACACTACCTAAGAAGGAATCATTTACACCTTACTTCTGCCATCATATATGAAAGATAAGCCATGAGGATCATCAGAGCAACTTCACGATCAGTAGAATGCCTGAAAATTGAGCAGACAGCAACATCAGTTTCCTAACAGTTCAAGATGCAATGAACACAGAAAGATTTGATCTTAAATATCGGATTATTGGGAAATAAAATTCTGAGGCAGCCTTTAAAAGCAGTGCATGTGTCCAATGGCACCCTTGGCAGTTCAGCCTCCATCATATTTGATAAATAATCAATTCAAATTACTCTGAAGACACCAGAGCAGCATCAGTATGCTACAGCTGGAACTCAAAGTCTACAATACGCCACTGACGGACTGATTCATGATGTCTTCAGAATACAAACTATGAGGATGTCTAACCAAACTCGATATATCCTTTGTTCATTACTATAACATGCTTACTGTTCTTTCTCAGAGGATGTCAAGCCATAAATCTCCTTTTTCTTATAGATCATATTGGCAATTCTCTGCTAAAGTCTCCACATAATACCACATTAGCCTGTCAATTAACTAATCTCAGCTATTGGCACTAATATGAAGTCAAGAAAGAAAATGAGCTATAACTCCACGGTGCCCTGTGTCTAGGCAGGAAGTAGACTCCACCAAATTACTCCTAGTAAGGGACCACATTCATCTCCACATCCCAGAGGAAATGATTTAGAAGGACTTCCATTACATTAAAGAAATCGTGTTAGAAAACTTAAGCCTGGGGGATACCTGCCAAAGTAGAGTTTCTTAATGATATATGCACTGAGTAAACCAACCTGCAAGTAAAACCAAACAAGATGTCACCCAATAAAACTGTATTAATATCACAGAAACAAATGGCTTGAGACAATGATGCATCATGGAATAAAAATTATGGCAAGCACCTAGCACCTAAAACTCCAGACATTATCCCCAAAGTCCTAAAATATGCTCTGAAGATTTCAAAAAGAAATGCGGGAACTGGCTACTGTACTTAAGACGAAAACTGGAGAAATCTGCTACCACTCTGATTCATCCACTAAGCTGTCCTTCATTCATCTGTGTTTTTCAGTACTAAAAGTAACTGAGAAACACAGAGTGAGGACGGGATTGATGCTTAACGCAAACAGGAAATTCAAATTGCACAGTGGAAAGGAAATAATGGGAACACAAAAAAGATCAAGGATACAATGAACAGAGAGGAGAAACTTACAGCTGCACCAAGCAATGTGCTTGTGAAAAATAAATAGAACAGACTGCCAGCAAATCGTGTGGCAATGCCTGAGGTTATATGAGAGAGATCAAATCTTTGGAGTGCGTTGAAGAGGACAACAGAAGTAGCATCATTAACCACGCCTTCTCCAAAAACTAGACTGTAAAGTAGAGGCATTTCATCCTGATTTAGCACCTGAATGTCAAAATTGAACGCTTAATTTGAATGTCTGTCTTGTCATCCAAAATAGAACACATTCGCCATCTGAATGCAACTTTACCTGCAATGTGCAAACAGAATCTGTGGCAGAGAAAATTGCTCCAAGTGCTACAAGTCAAGGCAAAGAGTAGTTAATATCTGAAAACCATGTGAATGACACTTGATATGCCCTCATTCTTTTTTTAACAAGGTAAAACCTATATGGTTAAAGTGAGAGTGACCTGACGATAGCATATATGGATCTACTGAAGGTAAATCAACCAGTCTCTAATGAAAAACCATTATCAAACCAAAAGTATATGTCCTCAATGTCGTAGTAATTACAAATCGCAAAATATTCAAGAAACCTGGAAATAACAATATGCACAATTAAGAAAATACACCCCTCATCATGCAGAGAGGAACTAATTTTCTAACCAAACTCTATGACTAGACAGAATTCTCCTGTACTCACATGAAAAATTTGGGCTCCATCTGGATTGACTTTTACTGCTTATTTTTTTGCCTTAATTAAATTCTTTAGGTTCACGCACTTTGACTTTTCCTAAACCTAAAACACTTGAAACTTTCACAAAATGCAAATGTTGAAACGTGGATCCTTGTAAAACTTTTTGATAAATTTTTCAAATTAATACTTTAGATTTTGGGAAAACAACAAGTATTTTTTTATTTAGATTGAACCAAAAAAGCCCTTAACTTCAGGAAGCATGCTTTCTGTCAATCAAAATAAAGAATAAGACATACCAAAATAATCTCCCATCTCCAGGGAGCCAACATTCAACTTTTTGAACAGCTGCGCAGAACCTGTATTAATAATAGGACAGTTAAAGGAATCATGCAAAGCGGCATATGCTCTTCCTCTGCTACCTTCTTCTGATTCTGCTTTCTTCTTTTTGGCTTGAAAATCAGCTATCCTTCTTCTGTTCTTTTATAAAAGGCGGATTGCACACATGATACTCCATAGGAATATGACACACAAAAAATAACCTGAATCTGTAGTTCTAGAAGGCACTAAACTAACTTAAGCAAATTCTAAATTCACTGTGGAGCTCTATTTTGTCAACCATTTCTTTAGCTAATAGTTTGGCAACAGATGCATTATGCAAGAATTTTGACCCCAAAAGTAATATAGCCCTCTGTGGATGACAAACTATCAGCGACTCTTGAGAGATGCTCTAAGACAATAATGGCCTTTCAGAATGAATAGTAACAATGACTTATTTCCTAATTACGTGGGAAATTAGCCAGGGTGATAAACACTTTTTGTTCCTTTTTTGGGCCAATGCCAGTATGCTAAATATAAAACTAGAACAGTTCTCCAGATTTTCTTGACTCTTTCACTGCAACAAAATTATCATGCAGTGTGGTGCACATACTTACAAAACAATTAACAGTGTGCAGATTCTACACAATGAATGAAATTCAAGAGGTTCCACCAGAACAAAGGAAATTTCTAGCCTAATCTGTAAAGATTCAGGACATACCTAGTGATATGATAAAAAATGATATCAGAGTACCAACCACCCCAAATAGAGTAATTGTCATGAAATTTCTGAAGAACTGCTTCTTTTTAACTTGAAACCTGGAAAATGACAATTGCAAATAAAACATTGGAAAGAAAGTGAAACTAAATTATATGTTGTCCTATCCCAGAATGATGCAAAGTACTTCCAAGTATGCAAACTATGATGGCTTTTGTAAACAATTGATCAGCATCCAAGAAAACAGTAATATGCGCATGATGTGCCAAGCAAAAAACACACAGACGCACGCACACACGCACACCACACAGAGAGAGAGAGAGAAAGAGAGAGAGCTTACAACATTACACCTTGGCAATCTTAGAGAAAAGTAAAACAGTTGTTCAAAAAAACAAAATAACTCTTTCAATTTCAAGTCGATCATATTCTACTCAATGCTGCAGCCATGCAATGTCAAAAGTCGAATTGAAGAATTTAAAGTACCAAACAAAATCTACCAGTCAGCATTATACCACTCAACCATAACAGTCAACCAGACTTTCTAGTTTCTTGTAAAATGTTCGCAAACAGAAATCTAGAAGTTAATAGGCTTCTAAACTTCATGCAAAATGACTGCAATAGTACTCAATCAAAATCACAAATGATTGCCCTGGTTGCAAGCTATAAGTATCTACAATTGTAAAGTTTATAACTTTTTTATCTCAATTCTCCGAAACTGAACCAGTAACATGCAACAAGCCCTTTTTTCTCCTGCCTGTGGTTGTACTGCTAAAATAAACTCAGCTTTCATTCCGATTATTATTGCTCTGACGGACAGCACAATCATCATTTGACGTCCATTTTCCTTTTCTTACTAACTCTAGACTCTCAAAAAAGAAAATGCAAACTCCAACTTACCCAGCATTAAAGATAATAGGTGGAAGGAGATATATAAAGAAAAACTCCTCATTGAAGACCAAGATATGTGAGCTTTTTCCTTCTGTGGTGAGCAGAAGAACAATTCCAGTACAAAGACCCTGCAAGAAAGCCACCATCCAGAAATCATTGTTCCTTAAAATAAAAAAAATGCTCGCAGCATCCTTCTTTCATCATCCATCCATCCATTCTGGATCTTACAACGGAAAAACTCACAATTGTAAGGGCCGTAATAGACTCGTTAATCCATATGTTTTTCTCCAGAAGATGTCCAACGATAATACAAGTGCAAAGGAGCACAACAAACAAAGTGATAGCATCCACAGATACTTGATCGGACCCTGATCGCATCCCTAATTTCATTAAAACGGAGCCCAAGCTGAACCCCATCGTGCCACCTCGAATTCAAGTTGATTCCCAGAAGTTAAATGCTGCCCATACAAAGCTGGATAAGTCAATGCATCCGAAACAGCTAAACACAATCAAATCAAAGAGAGAACGTGTTATACACAGTACGACACGGCATTGCAGAGCAATCAGCAATCCTGAACAATCACAGCCGTCTCCAGAACATCGCACATTGTGAACATGATAATCGACAATACGACGATCTCATCGGTCACCACTCAGAGCAGCACCAACTCACAAAAAAACTTCACCGACAAGACAAGCATAGACGCGCGAGCATATCATCAGAATTGAAACAAATTTTTGGTATTCTCTCACCGTGCTTCTTCCACTGTTCAACTCAATCCCAAGCAACGAAGCATCACGCACAAACAAAACAAAACAAGGACAGAAAAGAAAAGGAATCGGATGAAAACCGGGTGCGACTTCACTGCTCTATCGCTCTCCTCCCCCGCGAGAAACTTCGTTGATTTCGTCGTTTCTCGAAGGAGGCAAAAAAAAAAAAAAAAAGCAGAAAACAAGGAGGAAACTTACAAGCTAAGATATCGCTTCTCGCCGAGACAAAAGTCACCAATTCTAGAGAGACAGAGAGAGAATTACTTACCTAGAGCCTCACTCTGAAGCGCCTTCTTCTACCAACGCTTGCACCTGCGTGCACTTCTCTTGCGTGTTTACTGCAACGCGCGAGCAGGAGAACAGTCGCTGTAGAGAGAGAGAGAGAGAGAGAGAGAGAGGGGTAAAAATGAAAGACCGCGAAAGAGAATGGACTCGTCCGGAAGAAAGAGACTGTTCCCGCGAGTACGATCGAGTCGTGCGACGCGCGCTCCTGGCCGTCCGATCGACAGATCGCAGGGTGGAAGAAAGGAATGGGGAATCTTTCACGCGATTGACACCGCGTGATCGACCGAACAACTTAACGGTCGGTCCTCTCCTTGCGATGCGACTTTCCAATCGACTTTTGCAATTAGTCAACTCCCTTTTGCTTCATTTTGTTTGATTGAAGGAGAATTTCTGACCCTGGCTCAATTCCATCAAAACCGTAGATAACGTGAGCCTAGCGTGGATTCCGTGTGCGAGTGCTTCGTGATTAACGGTTGCGATCCTCTCCTAAGTGAGGTGGAACGGTGGACTCTACTCCACGCAATAATCAAATCCGAGTTTGGGTTGGTAAATTTGAAATGTGTATGTAAAGACTTCTTTCGTTATCAATAACAACTACCTTTCAAATCCTTAGCCTACGAAATGTGGTCCCACCTCCTCAACTCTTTGGTCTTGGATTTTCACCTTTTCTTTTTTGTTTTTGGTTTGGGTGTGTGATAAGCTTAGGACGCGCGTGGTGACACATATGGAAATGAATTTCGAAATCCGTTTGATTACGCAACATTACATTCCTACTTCCGAAGCAAATTTCTACTTCCGAAGTTGTTTTTGAGTCAATTCCAAAAGTTAAAAAAAGTTACTCTATTTTAGAAGTAGAAATGTCTCAACATCAATATCTCTCTCACTTCGGCTCTTTTTGTTTTCAGCGTCTCTCTCCCAACTACTACGCCTCTGCCATAGCCGCCCACCATCGACCGTCGCCGCCCCCCGCTGATCGCTGCCCACATCCGACCGCCACAGCCCACCGTTGACCACCGCCTGCCACTGCCCATTGCCCATCCATCGCTCGTCACCATCGGCCACTGCTCGCCGGAGAGTCGCCATCTCCGGCCACCGGAGTAAAAATTAAATAATATTTTTAATAATAAAAAAACATTTTAAAAATTAATTTTAAAAAAATTAAAAATGAAGTAGAAATTTTTCTGGGCGCCGACAATAATTTTTCGTAGAATATTTTGTGTTAATAATGTTCTAGAAGTAGAAATTTTCAACAACCGTTACCAAACCAATTTATCTGATCAGAAATTAACTTCTGGAGCAGAAGCAGAAAAATTAACTTCTGCTTCTGAGTAGAAGCAAGAAAGTCAACTTATGGCCAAAAATTGATTTCTGAAATAGAATTGTTGCCATGCGCGCCCTTGGTGAGCAGAGTTCGCACTATATCCGCATCATCGCATGCTACATAGCAAAGATACGATGACAGTTTAACTGTTTGGACCATTAACAGCGGGTGCCGCTGTTTTTTCGTATTTGGACAAAGCTAAAGCGAGATGATGTTCAATAGTACGTGCTAGAGAAGCCCATTGCAACATCTGATCGTATTTGCGAGCAACAATTTACGTTGTTGGATCTACTTAGCTCATGGATGTCTGACGGCCTAGGTCTCTTTTGAATTATTTACAAAGAACAGATGATGATTATCTCTAAAGTAAAATGCGCTAATTTATACAACATATGAAGTCAACTTTTGGATTCGGTGTTCATTTCCTTTACATTACTATCATGCCTTCACGTCTAATCTACCCTAAATCTCAAATCAAGAGAAGCATAAAATGCGAAATATGATCTATTTTTACATAATCGACTTTCTAAACTATTTTGGCGATATATGATCTATTTTTCATAATCACTGTACAATTGACAAAATACTTTTTTTTTTTTTTTGCACGCACCGTGTGTGTGCACCAATACGAAGTAAAGATGAAAACATTTAGCATGGTTGACAAATTTAGTGCAATATTAAACTACTTCTACACTAATTTTTATTATACATGGTTAATAAGTTGGAGTTGGGAGAATATTCATTCTCGTGCCCATCACGTCTCGCTTTATTTATTTATTTTTTCATAGTGCCGACATTTGACCAGTGAAATGTTCTTCTGTAACTCACGACTGTTGTTTTAATACTTGTCTCTTTGATTGTCACGTGGCAAGATGCATGACATAGTTTCGTCATTCGTGGCCTTTGTCCGCGTTTGACCAATATGAAAATTGGTTTGTTTATTTGTTAACCCTCAAATTGCTATATTGTTTTTTATTAAATTCAAATTTTCCAAAAGAAGATATTTGTTTGTTATCCAACGGTGGATGTATAAAAAGTTATCTACTATGGTAGTGGATTCATTATTAATTCAAAAAAGAAAGTATCTCAAGTATAAAGATAACACTTATATTTAAACTAGAAAGGTAAAATATCTCGAAATACATAATATATCCATTTTGTCCACTTAATTTAACTTTATTCCCCACGTAGTATTTCACTTCACAGATATATTTGCCGCTGGTCGTGCATTGGACATATAGGCATCAAATTATTCATTTGTTATTTCCCAAATAACATTTTTTTTAATGTAAATTCAAAGAAAATAGACGATAAATAATCGTTTTAATTACTATTGCCAAACAGTTATTCCCCTCGACATTTATCTCTTGATAAGAAACTATTTAATACAGTGAGAGCTATATGATTGACCGATTGCGTCACAAAAACCTCGGTCCGTGACAATTGGCTCATTGTTGAGATAGAAATGATTTATTGGGCAAAAGTTATACTCTCAAAAAGTAATCAGCAAGCACTTATGTAGGATAGTTTCCTATGCTCAGAGATATTTGATAATTATGTTGATTCTATGTATTTCTCAACATTATGCATATATCTAGAGCGTGTTTTTATCAAGGAAAATGACTATGGACATGTTTATTATCATTGACTCATAATGTTCGGCTCGGCTGAATGTGCAGCCTGGTCCAAGGGACTCCCTTGTCCAGTGTTATGTTAAACGCGATCGCAACAAGCAAACATATTATCTCTACCTCAGCAGAGATCAAGGTGAGAACCGGAAAACCTACTTTCTTCTTCTTTTTGGCCATAGTCCTTTAATTTTTCAAATACCAGAGCATCCTTTTGTCTCTTACTCAGGGGCATTGTCAGTTCTCGACCATGGCATTAGCCTTTCAAGTTGGTTCTAGGTTTTCTGTAAAGTTTTAGCCGTTGGATGTCTGTATTATGCATACGAGGTATACGAGGATTATCGTCGTTTCCTCTTTAAGAGGCAATGGTGTAAGGCTCTGTGGATGCGCTATCTTTTGCAGCTTTAAATGAAGATGGAAAATTTCTTCTCGCTGCACGGAAGCTCCGGCGCCCTACCTGCACGGACTAAATCATCTCTTTAAACCCATATGACATGTCCGAAGGGAGTAGCACGTATATTGGAAAATTAAGGTACTTACCGAAAGTTGTGTTCATGCTGAATGGTCATGCTGCTTATGTTAAACCCCTTGTATTAATTAATGATAGGTCAAACTTTCTGGTCACGAAGTTCACAGCCTTTGATGCACAGCCTCCAAATGCAGGCTCCATAGTCATGAACAGCCGGTCCACCAGGCTACTGAACTTTAAGCAAGTCTCCCCGAAAGTTCCCGCTGGAAATTACCCTGCAGTGCACAGATCTTATCATTTGAGTGTCTTCGAAAGGTAGGAAAAACCGACTTTACTAAGAAAAAAAGGGATTTTAAGAAATGTTAATTCTCGAGTCTCGGACTAACTGTTATCTTTCCGCATTCGATTTGTTTTGGGTGTGGAAATCAGGATGCCGTACATGCCTCTTCGATCAAGCCAGCAGGAGTTGCCTCGACGCAGACTGAATTTATGTGGAGCGCTCTCGGCACATTTCCCTCATTCTCTTTTTGCAGATCTACATCGACGCTCGTAGAGAACCTCCAGTCCGGGCGACCAGCGTCTGCTTTGAGAGATGGAATGTTGGTATTGAAGAGCAAGTCCCCGAGGCGGCATGAGCAAGGGCGGTACTGGACCCTAGATTTCCATGGACGGGTTACTGTTGCTTCACTGAAGAACTTCCAGTTGGTGGCTTCTCCAGAACAAGGAGTCGCCGGTCCTGAGCATGAGAACATTATCCTCCAGTTTGAAAGAGCGGGGAAGGATGATGTCCTATCTCAGCTTTCCGATGGTTCGCCATATGTCTCAGCCTTTTCCACGCGTATCGGTAATGTTAAGCAATTCCTTTCCAACTTTTTATCAAATTCTCTTCGAATGCTAATAAACTGATGGTTGTATCAATATTCATCGTAATGTAGATATCACATCGCTATTGTTCTTTATGCTTTCTGGGGTATTATCTTCATGAGAATGTTACATGTGGGGCGCCTTATCGCATCATGGTCAAGCTCTCAAGCTCTATGTTCTAGCATAACACCCTGAAGTGTGCATGCGGTGATTTTGTCTAGTTTTCAGTATTTCAGCATTTCCATCCGGCATTCACCGAGAACAGTGGCTTTTTCTTTGGTTAATAGCTACTGGCTTTACATGTGTCGATAAATAAAGGCTTACAGGCAAAACCGAATGGTATATTCGGTGACCGTCTGCCATCTTATAGTGCTGTTGCTTAAGCTTTTGGGTTCATTTGAACTGACTGCAGTGTCTATTTGTTTCCTTCCTTGGAGGTTTTTTTACGGATTCTCACACTTTCACTTATCCTAAGACTATACAAGCTATTGGGCAAATGGGGTAGATGGTTGTTAGTAACTCTAGTATCTCAAAGAAGAAGAAGAAGAAGAAGAAAATGCAGACTGCAACTTACCCAGCATTAAAGATAATAATCGGTGGAAGAACATATATAAAGAAAAGCTCCTCATTGAAGGGCAAGATACGTGAGCATTTTCCTTCTGTGGTGAGCAGAAGAACAGCACCAGTGCAAAGACGACCCTGCAAGCAAGAAAGCAACCATCCGGAAACCATTGTTCATAAAAATAAAATAAAAAGTGCATGCAGCATCCTTCTTTCACCATCCATCCATTTGTTCTGGATCTTATGACGAAAAACTCACAATTGTAAGGGCAGTAATAGACTCGTTAATCCATATGTTTTTCTCCGGAAGATGTCAAAGGAGCATGTTGAAATAGTGATTCAATTTCTAGAACTCTCTAGCATGCTCGAGATATTTAGAGAATGAATACTTGGATAAATAGTTTGGAAAGTTGTAGAAAATATCTAAGATATTAGTCGTGTGTAAGAAAAGTCTAGAGAAATATCCATGTAAATTGCTCTAGAATTTTTCTTGTAATGGCGGTGGAAGAAGGCTATAAATAGCCAATCCCTCTCCACTTGAAACATACGCCCAGAAAAAGAAATTAAGGCTCCGTTTGTTTCGCGAAAAAATGAGTGTTTCTGAAAAATATTTTCCGGGAAGTCAATTTTTAGGAAATGACTATATTTTTCGATGTTTGATTGAGACCTGAAAATGAGCTGAAAAATATTTTTTATCGTTTGGTAAGGAAATTCTTTTTGATTTTTTTAAATTTTTTATTTATTTATTCTTTTTTTTTTTTTCTCTCTTTTTCTTTTCCCTCACCGATCGCCGGACCTTGATGACCGACCACAAGGAGGCCCGGTGAGGATCAAACTCGTCGAGTTCTGGCGAGGCTCGAGCTCGCCGGAATCTAGCGAGCTTGAGCCTCGCCGTCGAGCTTGGCTGGGAGCTCGCCAAGTTCTGCCAAGGCTTGAGCTCGGCCTCTAGCACTTTCGATGCCTTCGACGACGTAGGCTCGCAACAATCCACTACAGACGCCAACAACTAGAGAATCTTTTGGTCGTGGTTGTGGCAGCGGCGAGGATCGAGACCCTACGAGGCTGTGGTGCGTTGAGGCTTCTGTTGCCGCCGGTGGATGTCCATTGGCGGCGAGGTTGAGGGGAAAGAGGGAGGTTGAAGACGATGGAGAAGAAAGAACAAAAAAAAAGAAAAGAAAAATAATATCTTAATAAAAAAATATTGGAAAAGTCAAAAATAAAAGTAAAAAAGAAGAAAAGATAAAAAGAAGAGATAAATAAAAAAGAAAAGGAATGTGAAGAAGTGAAGGAAGTAAAGATGAAGAAAAATGTTTTCCTCTTCTCAAAAAGAGGAAAATATTTTCTCCAATTTTGGAGGAGTTTTTTTCATCGGTGGAAAATATTTTCCTAGACTAGCTTATTTTTCGAGAACCAAACATCGAAAAATTCGAAAGATATTTTTCATGAAATAAATGGAGCCTTCGTGATATAGAATTCTTCTTGTCTTCCTTCACTCCCTGCCTTGTTTACCTTTGCTTGATAAGTCCACGCACCTACACTGTGCTTCCGAGTTCCAACAGAGCACAACGAACACAGTGATAAACATCCACAGATACTTGATCGGTCCCTCGTCCTTCTCGACGGAGCCCAAGTCGAACCCGGTCATGCCGCATCGAATTCGAAGTTGATGCCCAAGATTTGAACTGTTACACATACAAAGCTGGAAAGGACTAAAGCACCGCAGAATCGATGCATCCAAAACAACTAAACACAACCCAAATCAAATAGAGAACCTCTAACCCTGGCCGCCAACTTAGCTGTACTCTTGCTCTGTCGAGTGATACGCATTAAGGCACTGCGCATTGCAGAGCAATCAGCTATCCTAAACTAGTACACCTGTCCCCAGAACATCACACTCTGTGAACTCGAAATCGACACCATCACGAAACTCCAGCGCCGACCCATCAGTCACCACTCAGAGCAGCACCCACTCACAAAAACTTCACCCACGAGAAAAGCATAGTCTCTTTGATTTTCTCACCATCCTCGTTCCCCGGTTCAACTAAATCCAGCAACGAAACAGAAGCATCGCGCGCAAATAAGGTAAGCAAAGAAAAGGAATCAGGTGAAAACCGGTCTCGACTGCAACCTCTCCGTCAAGCTCCTGTCCGCGAGAAACTTGGTCGACTCTACTCCACGCAATAATTCTTATCTACCGAGGAAATCAAATTCAAGTTCGGGTGGTACATATAAAGACTGTTCTGCTGCTGCCAATGCTATTGGTGGTGAGCATTTGCTTTCGCTATCAACAATAGCAACTACCTTTCAAATTCTACTTACTTTCTTCATCTCACCAAACGGAATGTCTTGAGTGTGTGATAAGCTTTCGTCAGATAAAGATTAGTTAGTAGCGTTCCCACGATATCCCCATCGCGCACCACAGAGCAGAATATCGTAACGGTTTAAGTGTGTTTCGACCATTAATGACGGCGCCACGGTTTCTTCGTATCTGAATAAGCTTACGTATGACGTTCGTTATTACGTGCTAGAGAAGGTAACGACATTTGAAGATCTAATCGTGTTGGCGAGCAATCATTTTACTTGTTGGATCTACTTAACTTATGAATGTCTAACGGCCTAGATCTCTCTGAATTATTTAAAGAGAATGTCTCCTTATTTTGTTGTCTCGAACTATTTGGATTACATATTACATTGATGTATTTTGCATGATTTTCCACATTTTCTTAAAACTCATAATAATGTTTTTCCATCATTAATTTTTAAGAAAAAAGCGGGATTGGCTTGCCCTTTTATTTGTTGAGCTCCAACCCTAAGTGAACTTTAGAGTTTGAACTGTTATAACATTGTATAAGGAGTCCGAGAGTTCAAGGAATTAATCATAACTTTCCTGCATCCTCTCAAAATTAACTTTGATCAAATAGTTCTGTTAAATTGTGTATCGAACTTATCGATCATTCGCACTTTACTTATCGAGCTATCTCGGATGCGTTATAAGTCCTTATCTAAAACATGAACCTATACGAGTCTCGTTTCCTTCGAGATCTACCTGATCAACTATGAGCCTAAATCCAAAAAATAATAATAATAACTTTATGTTTAATTTCAATTTTACATCGATCTTTTTTTTTTTTTTTTTCTAATAAAGCACAATCTTTCACTCTAATAAAGAGTCCGAAAACCGTCATTGATTTCTCTTCAAAACTATCGACATCATGGCCACTTCAAGTTTCGTTATAAGAACCTATATTTTCATCACTACCTTCACTTTTATATATGGAACAACAACAGTATGGTAATTTTGAAGAAATCGATTGGGGCTTTTGGATGGATGGTTAATGAGTGTGGATCTGGTATTATGGATCTGGTATTAGATTGAAAGTTTGTAGTTTTTTTAAACATAAAGAAAAGAAAGGGGTTAGAATCAGAATTAAGATTGAACCTGAAAATTGATGGTTTTGGAGGAAATTAAGCCTCGAGGCGCGGCACATGGCATAAGTTCACGACAGTTCAGTGCGGGATAAGACCGTGTTTGGACAGGTCCCGCCTGACCCAGACTCAGTAAAATGGCTGGCCTTAGCCGACACGAACAGTGGTGACACGACAAAACCTAAACTCGAGTCGCTCGCTCCTCGATTCTCTCTCTGCCTTCCGCACACTCGCACAGAGACGGAGGTATCGACCCGTAACTGAAAAATGGTTTTCTTTACAAGATCCAGAATTCGATTCTTGTCATCTTGGTAATCTGTTTGTCTCCGCGGCGATTCCTTCCGTGGAAATGGCCGTCAGTTACAGCGCCTTGAAAATGCTCATCTGGGTGTCTGACCAAATCAGTCCCCCTTTTTCTGTTCCGAGCTAAATGGTGCAGCCCATTCCCGATTCTCTCTTTCGTGGTGGATTTGGGGATTGATCCGGGGGCCAATTGCGGAAGATCGGTGCATTAGGTGATGTGAGCGAAAATCTGGTTTTCTTGTTAGGTCATATCGAGGGTTGTTGATTATAAGTTGCTAGCTGTTATTCGAGTTCTTGGGTGTTTTAGATCTAAGCACTGTGTGATGCTGTGCAATTTCTCTCTTTTATTCATGGGCTCATCAGTTAGAGGATGTTGCTGATTCTGAGACGTGGAGGAGGAGAGATGTCAGTGCCCTTATCAGTTCTATATTCATGTGCTTATCGCTTGGGTTAGTTACATCACTGGTCAAGCTCTCTGGCTTTGGATGTTCGTGGTGTTCTTGATGGGTGGCTTTTGGATGATGTGAAGAAATGGAATTGAGAATGGCGGTTGCTGTGTAAGTGGGAGGCGGTTGAGATATCAAAAGTACAACTCTTTCGACACGAATTGATACTTTGAGCGTATAGATCGCAAGGTACGGATGGCTTCGTTCAAAAGCATTATTCAGGACGTCAGGGACGAGATTGGGAACATCTCTAAGAAAGGGTTTGATCATGTGAAGTTTGGGTATGGGCTGAGATCACGCTCACATCGGGTTGTTCAGGACTGTTCGGTAGTGGTCGATGCATTGAAGCAGAGTTGTTGGGCAAGCATGCCGCCCGAGCTCTTGAGGGACGTGTTGATGAGGATAGAGGAGTCGGAGAGCGCATGGCCTTCTAGGAAAAATGTGGTTGCTTGTGCTGGTGTTTGCCGGAACTGGAGGGAGATCATGAAGGAAATTGTGAAAACACCGGAGGTGTCTGGCAAGTTGACATTCCCAATTTCATTGAAGCAGGTCTGTCATAGCGGTTCTCATATCAGCTTCTTTAACTGTCAATTATTCAATCCTTTTGGCTTTTGTTTTGCATTGGCTTGGATCTTTACCTCTCGTTCAGCATTACTCAATGATTCATCCTTTCTAGCTGGTAGATTTGGGCTGAATTAGTCAGTGGCCCTGATGAAAGCAACACATAACCCCAAGAGGAGAAAATGTATAAAGAATTTGCTTTTACGTAAAGAACGTAGAAATAAGGTGTTAGTGTTAGAAGAAAGAATTGCTTCCTTCTGTCTTCTAACTTTTCCAAGTGTATCTGCTTTTTCTTCCCGGTGGCTTTCTCTTGTCCTGCATATTGGGCCACAATTGTGTTTGGACGTTGATTTAAGTCATTCGGATAGCACAGATTTATGGTACCCTCATTCCTTTAACGTACTCGGGGGCATTTTCTTGATTTATTCTTAAAGTACCTAAGGATGAATTTCACATGTGAATCATAGATACTAAATGGAATGGGAAGCAAGGTAATGTCATGCGTCAGGACAACACATCTAATCTAACATCTCCGCCCTGCACTCTTGTTTTTTCCCATGTTCATATCACCTAAAATGGTTTTTGATAAATTAATTCGTTTTTTTTTTATGAAGGGAGTGGTCCTGCAGTTTATTTGTGATTGGAATCTCAACAATTTCTTCTTTACTTTGGTCTTGTAATTGTTTCATAGTTGTAATTGTGATGTTTTATTTGTAAAAATGATTGACTCTGAAATTGTAATCAGCAAGCACTTAAATAGATTATTTGTTAGCCAATATATGCCGAGTAGTTTCTTCTATTTCAATGCCTTGGCAGATTACATTGGATGATAAAGTAGTGACTTATATCGACAGCAAGTTCTTTTAAGCTTAAGCTTCATAAGTATCTCATCACATGTATCACAACTACATATGTTGTACAATGCTGTGGTGTTATATTAGTTATAATGCTGGGAAGGTAATGGTTCTGAGCGTTTTTTATCATGGAAAATGATTGTGGACATGTTTATTGTCATTAACTCATATTCTTTGGCTAACCGTGCAGCCTGGTCCAAGGAACTCCCTTCTCCAGTGTTATATTAAACGCAGTCGCAGCAACCAAACATATTATCTCTACCTCAGCTTAGATCAAGGTGAGAACAGGACAACCTATTTTTCTTTTCTTTTTGCCCCATATATTACTTTATTTTCGAAATATCATAGCATCCTTTTGCTCTTACTCAGGGCATTTAGTTCTGGACCATGGAATTAGCCATTTAAGTTGGCCTAGGTTTTCTATAAAGTTTTAGTTGTTGGATGTCTGTATTATGCATAACGAGATATTTGAGGATTCTCGTTGTTTCCTCTTTAAGAGCAAGTATGTAAGGCTCTGTGGATGCACTATCTTTGCAGCTTTAAATGAAGATGGCAAATTTCTTCTCGCCGCACGGAAGCTCAGGCGCCCTACCTGCACAGACTATATCATCTCTTTAAATCCAGATGACATGTCCAAAGGGAGTAGCACGTACATTGGAAAATTAAGGTACTCACTGAAAGTTGTGCTCGTGCTGAATGGTCAAGCTGCTTATGTTTAGCCCTTTGCATGATAGGTCAAACTTTCTGGGCACGAAGTTCACAGCCTTTGATGCACAGCCTCCAAATGCTGGCTCCCAAGTCATGAAAAGTCGGTCCACCAGGCTAGTGAACTTTAAGCAAGTCTCCCCGAAAGTTCCCGCTGGAAATTACCCCGCAGTGCACATATCTTATGAGTTGAACGTCTTGGGATCGAGGTAGGAAAACTGACTTGTACCACTTTACTATGAAAAAACGATTGTAAGAAAGATTGACTCTAGAGTCTCAACTAATTGTTTCTTTCTGCATTTATTTGTATTGGGTGTGGAAAGCAGGGGACCGAGAAGAATGCAATGCGTCCTGGATGCCATACCCGCCTCTTCGATTGAGCCAGGAGGGGTTGCCCCGACACAGACTGAATTTATGTCCAGCACTCTCGACACATTTCCGTCATTCTCTTTTTTCAGATCTAAATCGACGCGCGTAGAGAACCTTCAGTCTGGGAGACCATTTTCTGCTTTAAAAGATGGGATGTTGGTATTGAAGAACAAGTCTCCGAGGTGGCATGAGCAACTCCAGTGCTGGTGCCTTAATTTCCATGGACGGGTAACTGTTGCTTCAGTGAAGAACTTCCAGTTAGTGGCTTCTCCAGAACAAGGAGTCGCTGGTCCAGAGCATGAGAATGTTATCCTCCAGTTTGGAAAAGTGGGGAAGGATGTATTCACGATGGATTATCAGTATCCTATCTCAGCTTTCCAATCATTCGCCATATGTCTCAGCAGTTTCGACACTAGAATCGCCTGTGAATAGTTGACTGCCAGGTACTGATCTCTCCATTGTTATGCAGGCTATTACTGGTTAATTTGATAAGAATGATAAGCAGTTCTTTTCCAATTTGTATGAACTTCTGTTCGGTAATTTTAACGTTATAAATAAATATGGTCGTATCAATAATCAATATTTAGACGTCAAATTGTATTGTACTTTATACTCTTTGGGGTTTTATTTTCATGAGATGTGACATTTAAGGCTCCTTACCACATCATGGTCAAGCTCTCAAGCTCTATGTTCTTGCATAACACCC
This sequence comes from Lenwebbia sp. NSW1173648, assembly GCA_029784005.1. NCBI lineage: Eukaryota > Viridiplantae > Streptophyta > Magnoliopsida > Myrtales > Myrtaceae > Lenwebbia > Lenwebbia sp. NSW1173648. The sequence continues at coordinate 36,504,972 of JARCGZ010000001.1, forward strand.
TGAAGTGTACATGCGGTGATTTTGCCTTGTTTCTGTCTTTCAGCATTTCCATTGGGCATTGATTGAGAACGTTTGCTTTTCTTTGATTGATAGCTACTAGCTTTACCTGTATTGATAAGTGAAGGCTTACATGCAAACCGAACCGGTCTATATGGTGTCTGTTTGCTATCTTGTCGTGTTGTTGCTTAACCTTTTGGGTCAATTTGAACTGACTGCAATTTTTCTATTTTTGCCTTCCTGGGAGGTTTTTCTAGACAGAGAAAAAGGATTTCTTGGAAGCCATAGCGGTTTTAACGTGTTTCTGGGGAGCAATCTGATCAAAGGATTTTGCCAGAACTCGGTAGCACTTTTTTTTAATTTTTTTTTTGAAGTTTACGCAGACTCTGTCTGGTTTTCCTATCGATTTTTCATTGTATATATGTGCTTTTGCAGCTGGAGAGACATTTGTGTGTATGAGTTTGGTTTCTTGTGGTTTTGTCTAATGTATCCGAATACTTTGGTGAATGATTGCTGAGGGATGCCTACTCAGTTTGCCGACAGCTTTGGAAGAAGCCATTGCCGAAATCGAACTTTTCGTGTGCTGACTCGATGAATTATTCTGAAATGGATTGTTGTGATACAAGTCAATATATACGTTGCGTTAGGCCGACAACGGCAAACAATGATGTCGGAACCTTCGGGCTTTTGCCTGTGAACTCAAAAAATTCCTAGGATGGCACTTTGGCGATGGTGACTTGAACTACTTACTCTTCAGAAGCTCTTAGGTCAACCAGTGAGAAATGCAAATATTGTTCAGAGCACTCATCATTTTGATCATCCACATTCCACATTGAGCTTCTTACTAATTTTATGTTGGCCTTAGAACTTTCATGATATTAACCCGTAGCGACAGCGAAATTCCTGAACTGAACCCGGCATCTTAGCACTAAGGTTTACGCAGGTCTCTCGACAGATTTGTCCAATTCTCTAATGCATCGATGAGATGACTACTCTGTCGTTCTTGTGCATCGTGCAATTCGCATACAATGGGAATGGTAAGTCATAATCATCGGTATCTTGGGATATCGAAAACGGTTCATAGGCATTCTGAAATATAATGCGCTAATGTGAAGCACAAACAGAAAAAAATTAGAAGACAAACAGCTTATTATCGACGATGTAGAAGTGAAAATCGGAGAAATACATAGGTAAATTGGCGCACGCAACGGTGCTGGATCAAAAGGTCTCCAGATCAGAAGGGCGGAGGACCTCCAGGACCGGGAGGGCCATACGGTCCGCCGCGCGGCCCGAAGCCGAAGCAATCTTGTAGCAACCAGCAACAGCACAGGCAGTACATGCTGCACAAGACCGGAGAGTCATTAACAGAAATTCGAGTGTCGTTGCCATCGGTTTTCTAACAAGACGTGCTCTTCTTGAACTATGAACATGTTCGAGGGATAAATCGAAAGTGAGGCTCACACAAACACTCACTAATCACACTCGAAGGAGGAGGAGACCGAAGATGGCTTTTCAATATTTTATATTCACAATTGATTCACCTATCAAATTCCTCACTTTCGATTTATCCCATCAGATAACACGTACTTCAATCACATGTAATAGTTTCGGCCCAAAAATAGAATTGTACATCCATAAGAAGCTTCAACTGTACTGGATATGGTAGATCAAGCAAGAGGAAGACAATGCTCACCAGGAAGATACCATGCTGCATAGGCCATCAAAGCACCCACCGAAGAAGCCTCCAGGTCCGAAGAAGCCGCCACCGGGTCCCCACGGACCTCCGAACCCAGGACCCCAAGGCCCGCCTTGCCCCGGTCCCCACGGTCCCCCGGGGCCAGGACCCCACCCGGGTCCACCAAAACCTGGACCTCCGAAACCAGGTCCGCCGAAACCTGGTCCTCCTGGCCCTCCGAAACCTGGTCCTCCTGGCCCGCCGCCTCCTCCAGGTCCTCCAGGTCCCATTCTACCGCCCGGAAACAGATGAGGATCAAACACCGGTGGTATTTGGTGGACTGATAAATCACCAGAGAGATTCGCGAGCTCGAGCTCGAGCAGCAAACTGTGAAAAGAGGAAATATCGAGATGGGTGTGTGCAAAATGAAGACAATGAAACGACTTCAGACAGAGCTCTTTAGGAGTGAGATCTTAGTACGTGGGCGGATGAGGCAGTTTCCCTAGTGGCAAAGCATCTTGCTTTCGTTTCTGAAACCGAGTTGCTCACGAAAATGTCAACCTAACTTCTCAAAGAACAATAGCTATTAGCTACTATTCAAAGCAGTACAGTTGCTCTCTCCTAGTCCACACCAACCATTCAAAGCCTTCAACTTCAGTACAGTCAGAACGTGAATCTGATCAAGATAAGCAACCACTCGCAATGACTCTCAAAGGGGGCAAACCGTGAGTAGTAAGTAGATCGATAACAATCTTTTTCGTTATCCAGAGAAACTCAAGCACGACATGATGGCATGATGCAACTACACTTGAAACATTGAGAATGACACGTTTTGATCAATCTTTGACAAAAACTCTTTGTGATCAGGTTGAAACAATTTTCTAACGACATGATACGGCACGAATGACCGGCGCTTGTCGCTTCAGTCTGATTGAACGGCATGAATTGCTAGCCCTCGTTCGTGTTGATCTTTCACTGATATTTGTAACATGAACATTAACATCTGCAATCACTAGTTTGCCCATCTCTTGATAATTAAAGCTGCTCAAATCAATTCACAGCTGGGCTACCTCTCTATCATGTTCAGTATGTTCACTTAATAATGTAACGATCTCATATCAGGGACAAACTATAGGGGTATTGCTCTTCTGTGATGCACGCAGGGGCTCTTACTCTTTTCAGCAAATGCACGGATTCCCCGCTCATTTTGGCAAGTGTACTGATTGATTGAATTTCGAAAATTCGAAAGACAGAATGAACTGAATCTTGATATTATATACGGATTACAAGAAAAGAAAATGATTCAAGAAGTGTATCCTATGGATGTTTTGGATTAGTACATTCACGTGCCGGCTTAATGGGGGTGAATTTCCAAAATAAACACATACATATGTTCCCTAATTGATGCCAACCAAGTTCACAAATCATCTAGTTTCATTCCCCTTTTGGACGTGCAAATGAACTAGTAAGAGAAAAAAGAAGTCTTACCTGGAAAAACAATCATTTAGAGCCCAAAGTACATGGCAACAGTGACATGTGTGTACAAAACCATATGCATTTGAACTGTCATTAGGTGAGAATCCATACCGAAAATAATGTGGAAAATTAATTTCGCGCGCAAAAGCCGCCTTAGCGGCGAGACAGGGACAAAGCGACACCATCGCCCATAAGGATTTTCATGCATAAGTACAGTCATAAAAGATGAGCTCTGGTGATTGTCCAGCATGCATGAGTTAGGGAAACTATGATACCGAGTGGGTGCCGTTCGAGCCACTTGAAAAGCACCAGACTTCCCCTTGCTAGCCCAAAAAGCAGTGGGCACCCAGTTAATTAATGAAACTATTGAAGATTCCATCTCATTTTAAAAGAAAATGTACAAGCTTTCATTTCCTACAGAGATAAAAAAAAAAAAAAAATTGCCATTTCAGGTTTAACTTTCCAAACAGGCAAGAACTCCAGCAACCCCTAGCCATATCTCTCCTTCAAGCAAAGACCGTTCGTATAGAAACCAAAGAGAAAAGAGAGGGGATGACGAACTCCCCATTGAATGAGCAACCCAAGCACTAATTCGAGCCTTGGATTCTCTGCAAAAGATGCTCGATTCTGTACTTCATAACGGGTTGACCAGACCGTGTCTTCTTGAACATCTTCACTCTTTCCGCCTTCCTCCGAGCCTCAGCTTTCTCCCTCTCTTCTTTCTTTGCTTGTATAATCGCCTCCCTCTCCTTTCTTGCTCTCTCTTCCTCCTCATGCTTCTTCTCGTACAGCTCCCTCAGACTACTTGAACCACTCTTCTTGTTCTTCTTATATCTCTTGTTAGATTCATCCGTTTCCTTTGTGTCCTGCCAAAAACTTCAACATTAGGCATATAAGCTTGAGGTCTTCAAAGCGGGAGTGCATCTCCGTGCACCTCGACGGCAGAAAGGAAAAGAAATTTCACAAATCCAATGTGCATAAAATCGTAGAGTTCACCTTAAATTTCAGGAAAAAAGTCAGGAGCATTACCCCGCACGCACAATCTCAAATATCAGAAATAACGCGAGTGCAAAGTAGAAAGTTTAGATGAGATCTACAAAGTAAAATAATCACATGCAAAAATGGGAAATTAACACTTAGTTTGGATGAAGTGATTACAAGGTCATAAGGATATGTAGTGATTAGGAAACTAAAAAAATATAGCATATGGATATAATCATAGGATGTTATGTTTAGTCTGCCTTTTGTTATACATATGAATGCCTGTTACAACTTGTCTTCTTTTTTTTGTTAAACAAGGTGAACTATATCTTTTCTAATGAGTAAACCATAACATGATTATTTTATTTATGAAGTAAATAAGGACAAAATAATCATAGAGATATAACTAGATGCCTTTCCATTGTTTTCTCTTCTTCAATCAAACACGAAATGGCCAAATTCACTCTGTTTCCTTTCTTTCATAAGCATCCAAACACCAATAAATCAAATTGTTTCCTTCCCTTTCTTTTCTCTCCTGAGGTCATTATCCGAGTCATTTCCATTCCCTCCTACTCACTCCATCCAAACTGAGTGAAATATGATGAATCAGGCTTTTGACCATCAGGACGCTGAGAAATAAATATTTGAGTTACCGTTGCTCATGAAGTTAATAAATCCTCTCAACTGAGATACTGCAAAAGAAGTCGGTCTTACAGAACCACTCTGGAAATGGATACTCCCTGATCTTAATTTCAACCATCATCAAGGCAGATCCAGAAGATATCGAAAAGAGCATTGCAGGTAAAAGTGTAACTATAAAAGCATAAAACTATAAAGTAAATTTTGATTTTCCACGGAAGGAAATGTGCATACAACATATCCTTCACCAAATGTCAACCAGACGGGAAGTCAATTCTCATGGCAGAAAGCAGACATGACAAATAATGACATCGTCAAATGCAATAACAAACCTCCGAAGGTTTCACAGCCGAGGGATCATTTTGCTCACTTAGATGCTTCAGGGATTTCTTGTACTTGCTGATGTACTTGGCATTTTTATAGAACTCCCTTTGCTTTTCTGATAGTTATGAAATCCATCAGCTCACGAGATTAAAAAGAAAACCTTTAAAGAAGCATGAAGTTGCAGATAATAGCCAACATCTATATAATGATAGAAAAAAATATTGCTCCGATTCTACACAAAAAAGAGAAGCAAAAGGTGAAGGGAGAAAAACAAAATGAAGAACCTGTATTAAACAACAAGTAAAAGGATGTACACAAGGATGAAACGAAAAAAAAGAAATCCTAAATACAAAGTAGGTCACAGAGAGACAAGTCAGTCATCACGGATCACTTATCGGAGGTCTCAAGTTGCCAAAAGCTGTCCAACGGAAGATGAAATGTATCAAGTTGGTCATAGGTCACTTGCGTCAACAGATCCTCTAAGCATACTAAAAGAAACATTGATTATGAGGAAGTTTGGAAGGAAATAAACCCAAGATGTTTGTCAAAGGATGAAAGAGAAATATTCATATTAGCCTCCTTAAATGAGCTAAAACGTTAGCCAATTGCAATCTTGAACGATGATAAAAGCATCCTCCTTGTTCAACCTCTATCACCTTAACCCCTAGAACTTCGGAAAATTTATCTCACAGGTCATTCCTTCACTTGTAACAAGAGGGGAACTGCAGGACCAATAGAAGCGCTTCTTCCAAAAGTTTATCCAGAGGGTCAGTCATTGTCTGTGAGAAGCCTTACACTCACCACACTAGAAACCTAAACTGTAAGTACTAAGTAGATCATCCTTTTATTGCTTAGATCTTCATAGTCCTAGATATGACTCAAAAGATTAGCAACGTGGACAGAAACGGGATGCCTTAGCAACCCCCTCTTCATGAAGCAACAGTTACAAATCAGATGGAGATTAAAGTACAGTAACATAAGCTTGAGTGATGGAGACAACCACATGCTGCGTGTGGAGAGAGACAAGAATTCACGCAATAGTGTCATCTTAAAAGAAAAATAAGGTTTTAAAAACGAGCTCATTTACAAAGTGAGGCCGTCTCAATTGTCCAAATACAACCAATAGATCAAATTTTGATCCCCCCTTCCACACAGAATAGACAGACAGAAACCTCGGAAGATAATCTAGCACCCTAGAACTCACCAGGCCAAAATCATTTAACAAAAGCAAATCGCAGAGCTGTAGTATCAATATGGACCTGGACCTACCCGCTAGTGCACCACTCTGCATTTCATTTTACTGCGCCATGCTTGACCAAGAGTCGCAAAAATATCATTGAAAAAGCTCATAACAGTGAGTAATCCACTGCCCCTAAAAAATAACTCTGCTTTTGATTCCTCAACAGCCAAAAAGAATGCAACTTTCCCACTAGCACCTCACACCCAGCAACCGTAACCACCTCATTCTAATACAACCGCAAGAAAAGAGGCACACACATCGCCACATGCAACTAAAACCACTCGAAAACCAGCAAACACAGAGTGTGCACACATACTGATCAGAGCAGGGTTGTACTGATTCCGATTCGAGGTCGACTTTATGTTCGCAAAGGCTTCGAGAGAGAGACCGCCACCCCCCAAACGCATCATGTTCTTCTTCTTCTTCTTCATCGCCGCCTTGCCGTTATTTGTCACAGGGTTTGAGGAGCCACCGAATCTTCCCCCCTTTCCATGGGGCTCTTCGTCCTTATACGCCCGACCCTTCATCGTCGCTACAAATCACAGCACGAACCAACAGGAATTTCGACCGATAATCGCAAGGTTCAGGCGAAACAGAGAAGGTAATCTGTGAGAGAGAGAGAACCCTAATACTTCCTGATTTCTTTTCTCACGTCACCTTCGGGTTCTGGCCCATTGGGCCTCGATTCTGATGACGTGGCGATAAATTGCCATTTGGAGCTGATGTGGCAAACCACATAGAGATATCCAAGGAAAAAAATTAAAAAGAGGAGGGGGGAGGGAGGGGTGTGGCCTACAAAACAAATTCGATTGATTAATCTTAAACTGTCGGAATTAACTTAAGCCTTTACCTAGTAATTAAATCACTTAATATGCCAAATTTTGTTACGAAGATCGCACTTCTCCAATTAATTGACTATTCGTATTAAGTTATGCATTCAAAAGTCACGTATTATCTGAATATCGAACATGAAGTCATTCCTAATCACCGTGTGCCCGAAAGTCCACAAGGATTTACAAGCGAATCTCATAAGAAAGGTGCTTAGATTGTTCTATTATCACTTTGACACAAAGACAGGATGTATTTCAAGCCATGGCTTGCTCCTAAAGGAGTTAGATTGCTCCGATAATGTTTATATAAACCCATTGAACGATGAGAATTAACAAGCTAGGAACATGGAAATTTCTCCCTCTTTTCATTTTAAGGTGGTCAATTCTCGTGCATGTTTAATTAGGGAGAAAAGATAAAGAAGGAAATGTATGGCATTTTGCCTTGCATGAACTGACACTTACATAACATATTTGATTGTGTCCGCTTCCAATATTCTTAAAACGGGAGAATTATTAAAAAACCATACAAACCTATTATAATTATGTCAATTTCATCTTCTTCTTTTTTGCCAATTGAGTCCTAAATTTTTTGCATTTGTGGCAATTCAGTTCATCTAGCAAATTTTGGTTAAAATCATTGATTTTGTCGTCCGGCGATGATATGGACAGATTTCAGTAACATTCTAATATTTTTTGGAATTATTTATTTATTATTTTCTTTTTCCTTTTTTTTTCTTTTCTCTCTCTCTCTCTTTTGTGCTCCCTTCTTCCTCTAGCCAGTTGCCAGTCTAACGAGCTGCTAGAGGCGAGGGCTGGCGAGGTTGACCTCTGGCGAAGCTCACCCCTACCAGCCCCTAGCGAGGCTCAACCTCGCCCTCGAAAAGAAGAGATTTCCGGTCAAAATTAGCCGGATGGACTGAATTGGCACAAATGTAAAAGGTTTATGATTCAACTGGCCAAAAAAAGTTTAGGACTGAATTGACACAATTGCAATATATTTATGACGTTTTTGGAAATTTTTCTTTTCAAAATACTGCTTTTGTGTTTGGACAAAGGGTTTGAGATGGAAGAGAAAAAGGAAGACAAAGATGAAGCTAAAGCAAATAAGAACCAATGAAGAGAGATGCCTCCACTCTTGTTTGGAACATTGGAAATTGAGACGATTGAGATTGGTGAAGAATGTGTTTTCACTTGTCCGGAGAAGTTAACGAAAGCAGGAAGGAAAGAAAACTATGAGATCAAAGTTACAAATTCGGTCCCTCGATTTGTCTTCTGAAATTACTTCCATGGGCGATTTGGTGAACTTACCCATTGCTACACGTTATTTGTCTATTTCTATATTGCCTAAGTAGATTTTCTTGAGTTATCCATACATTACCTTAGGCTAAGCTTAAAAGTGACTATCTTGAAAATGTGTCGATGATGACTCTTCATGGATTCGACTATGTAAGCCACGGTTAAAGTTGCAAGAAGAAGAGTTCTAATAACATATTTAGTAAGTCCAAGGAACATGAAGACGTGCATTTCATTTTGGATTAGGAATATACACAATCGGACCCATTTTTAAAGTATTTAGTGTTGGAAAATATGATTGAATGGGATGAACAACAGAATCAGACTTTGAGGCGTGATAACACTCTCTTTAAGGATTTATTTGCCCCACAACGTTGCTAATGGTTTCGGCAAATATCCTCCAGGATACAACAAAGTCTGGATGAGAATAGCAGATAGCAATTCTGATATTTCTCCAGGACCTCTCAAGGGAAACAATTGAAAACAATGGTTGTGAATCTTCTGAGAAAAACGAAAATGGAAGTTGAGATTCTGAAAAATGAACAGAACACTTGAATATATAATGAGAAATGAACACACCTTTTCGCGTCCGAAAAGTAGTTAATTCTCATGCAACTCTTCGTGTCCAAAACAGTTTATTCGATCACACCTTTTCAATTTCCAAAAACGGTTTTTTGTATGAAAGATTGCAACTTTTCGTAAGTCTAAAACTGTTAACTCGAACGGATGCAATTCTTCATGTCTAAACTGTCAAGTCTGAAAAGTTGCAACTATTGGACAAAATTAATCATTTAAAATTCGAAATTAATATTAAAATAATCGCAATTTCTAAATGAACAGTCGCACTGTTTCACTAGGACATTACAATTAATTTTTATTAAATTTAATTTCGAAAATAAAAAAAATAAGAATATGATTGTTGATTAGTGCCGATTATTACTCGCGACCGCGCAAGCGTGCAAAGTGCTAAGTGCGCATTTTTTCAATGGATAGAGTGTGAAGAGTAAAGACAAGGAAAGTATTCTTATTCCCAAAATATCCAAATTTTGATGCCTAATACTCCATAGACCGTTCGGACTGTTCGGTTAATTCAATAGCCTTTTTTTATTGCTTTGCGAAATTGTTGATTAGTGCCGATTATTACTCGCGACCGCGAATAGCCTTTTTTATTGCTTTGCGAAATTGTTGATTAGTGTCGATTATTACTCGCGACCGCGTAAGCGTGCAAAGTGCTAAGTGCACCTAATAATCGGGCCAAAATCGGCATATTACACGCTGGTATGGTGGGGTCAATCACATGCGCACCCGCACACGGGTATGGTGGGGTCTAGCCCACTTGCCCACTTCTCCTTTTCGGGCCAAAATCGAGCAATCACACGCGGGTATGGTGGGGTCAATCACACGCGCACCCGCACACGGGTATGGTGAGGTCTAGTTCACTTGCTCACTTCTCTTTTTTTTTTTTTTTTTCAGAATACTATAATAGTATTCTAATATATAAACTGAATTGCACTCTCCTATGTCTCTCATGTGGACACAACAAAAGCACTTATGTTTGTTTTTTCCAAACAAACTTCAACATTTAGGACCTATTCATCTCTTTGGCTTTTATGGCGTCGAAAATGAGTTTGATTGTCCATCTTATGATAGTTATTGAAAAGGCATCCACGAAATGATTCCTCACATAGTTTTTGTTTTTTTTGTTTTTTTTGTCGGCTTCTCAAATAAGAGATTCGTTCCCTCCGATTTTGGTTCTCTCCTAGAACTTTTTCACCCGCTCTTCCCTTCCAAAACACAGCACCGAGCCCCCAATGCGAACAAGTTTTATCGGACACAAGTTAGACATGTAATGAACCTCGCGCCATCTCTCTTCAGGACGGTCTTCATTTCCAGTATAATTCGCATGTGGTTGGCGGGATTCCAACGCATGAACTGTCGTTCTTGAGCTGGAAGGTGGATTTGATTGAACTCGCATCCGTATATTTAATTGACCCAGCGAGCTAAACATGGTATAGCCTTCGACAAACCCGTTAAGGTTGTAATAAAAAAAAAGCTAACTAGCTAACGCTCAAGACAACCACACCAAGATTCGATAAAACCCTAATTCTTGGTCTATAAGGGTTTGCACTAGAGGGGCATCGTCTAGCTAGCTGAGCAAAGTAAGATTGCATTAAATTTGTGCGTTCTCTCTCTTGACATGAACTGTGTTCACCTTCAATGCCCCTCCAACTCCCCAACTCTCTCTCTCTCTCTCTCTATTAACTCATCAACTCTCTCTCTCTCTCTCAAATTTCTCACACCCACTGAACCCAAAAACCACACACAAGGCGCACACAAGACACAGAATGGAGAGCCAAAGCAAGTCGAGCATGGACAGGGCGGCGGCGCCGGGCGACGTTAAGGTGGTGGGTCATCCGCCGAAGGCCGCCAGGCGTCCTGATCTGCTGCTTCGCACCCTAGCGCTGGCGCTCACTCTGGCGGCCACGATCATGGTCGGCGTCGACAAGGAGTCCAAGATGGTCTCCGTCGCCATCTCCCAGAGCCTCACATTGCACGTCCGCGCCACCGCGAAGTGGCAATACATGTCTGCTTTCGTGTAAGTCCCGCTATCAATCTTGTTCCCTCAATCTTTTTACTCTCTTTTATATTTGGAGAGAGTTTATAGTGAAACGGGATTAGTTCTATATCGGGGAATATAGAAGAAATATATGACTGTAGTTCTACAAAATGCATGGATACGATCACAAACGAAAATGCATGGATACGATCATGTACCAAGCTTTGTCGTAGCGGTATTTTGTTAGACCAATCAAACGGTGGGTTAGGATCGGAAATCATCCGACCCAAATAGATTTATTTAACCCATTTTGTTCCGTCTCTATGCAAATACAATCTAGTGACACATATCCGACCCGTTCCATACTCAACCCGACCCATATTCCCAAAATACTTTCATTTTTATCCCATTCTAGAAAAAACCCATAACTAAACTGAGGTGAGAGTGCAGAGTGAGCGAGCGCGAGATCGAGTGAGGGCGAGTGAGAATAAAGAGAGAGTCATGGACGTGGATTGAGTCTAAGTTGTAAATCCATTTACAATCAATTGATGACCCATTTAACACCCATATTATGTTTAAATCCATTTATGATTCATTTATTGGTATAACTGACCTATTTAACAACTCAACCCATCATATATGGATTAAGAAATGTGTTATTTATGATTTATTTTGACAGGTTTAATGGTATCCTTCTCATATAAAATGTAATATGAAGGTCCAGTAGTTTGAGAGGTGGAGAGTACCGGTTTGCATTATGGGTCGCATAATCCGGTTTTTTTCTAGATATAATCCGTAGTTTGGCAATTAAATCCCATTATTAACGTTCCTAATGAGGGCAAAATTACGTTGTCGCGCTCACAGAAGGGTCAACAGCATTCTCCTCTCCCCAACCAACTTGATAGTGACCAATGCTCTTAAAAGCTGACGCCTCATTACTCCGCGTCCCTCGGTAGTTCCATGTTTACCTCGCGTAGTAATGAATCTTTAACACGTTCTGCCCTCTGCCCTGAAGAAAAGGTGGAGAATCAGATGACAGTATGCACATATATAAACCTAGGGTTAGATTTCATGTTATATGTGCTTGTCTTTTGTGATGCTTAACTCCTAATATAACTATAGTGATAATGGGTACGGGTCGGTTTAGCGATTGAGAATACGAAGGCGGTGTGCGTTTCGTACGAGCTTCATTCCCCTCAAATCGTGTCGCATTTCGAACTTCGACTCGTGCCTTAAGACTGTCCCCCGATATTAGCACCATAGCACTCGGTCTCCAGGTTTATCTAAGATGTAAAAGTTTTAACTCCATGGATACATCAGGAGCGGCCTAAAAATAGACGACAATGGACATATGTTTCCCGATTCTGACCGTCGAAAAGCAAAAATGACGAGGAGAAACCATGATGTTTCCTGTTATGGCACGCTCAATGTGGTTGGGATTATGACATTCATCATTTCCCTTGCTCGAAAGGGAAATTTCGTGAACAATCTAGGACGGATTCATCAGAGAGTAGCTAGGGTTTCTGTCCATTTAATGTTTGGTTTATGCCACCCTCAACGAACCATGCCGCGACACACAATTAGAACCCAAGCAAACCAGAAGTTGTTATGTAACGAGTTATGTCGGTAGTTTACGAGACTGAGTACCATAAGGAGAATGATGCTCTTGATCTTTTCAAATGGTTAGGGTTTATATGCTCCTGTACATATCTCCTCCGATTTCAGCTTCAGCATATTTGGTTATTGAATTTCAGTAGTATGGTAAAGCATTTGCCACCCTAATGATGCATTTATTCTCCCGAAATGCCGTCTTCAGATACTTCCTGGTGTCGAATGCCGTCGCGTGCTCGTATGCTGCCGCATCCCTTGCGTACATCGCCATTGCCGGGGCCCCCCGCAGTGCCAAAGCGGATTTAGCCATCAGTGTGCTCGACATTGTCATGATGGGGCTGCTTCTGTCCGCCAGCGGCGCGTCCGCGGCCATCGGCGTGATCGCCCAGCACGGCAACTCCCACGTGCAGTGGAACGAGGTCTGCCAAGTGTTCGGCAGCTACTGCCACCAGATGGCGGCGGCGTTCGTGCTGTGTCTCCTCGGCTCGTTCGCGTTCCTGCTGCTCGCGGTGCTCAACGTCATGGACCTCCACAAGAAGGCAATGCAAAGATGAAAATTGAAGGTATAAAGTGATCAATACCGTTTGGTGGGGACAGTTAATACTTGTGTGGCTAGGGTTGTTGATTTTATCTCTTTGGCCGGTGATGGGTAGGTTTGAAGGGTACGTAGGGAGTAGTAAGTGCAAGGGGCTGTGGTTTGGTTCGTAGTAAAAGTTGAGTTGGCCATTTTTAGCTGCAGAGATCTGGTGAGTTGGTGATTCGGGGCAAGTGCTTCATGTGTTACAGCTACATTACTTCTTGGTGGTTCTTCTGAGAGTATTAACTACATTGAATCTGATATCGACTCTCTAGTTTGCTGAAGTATAACAAGAAAAATTGCCAGACATTGCATGAGATTTAGCAACGAGACAGCCAATGCTGCAAATGAACTCATTTTACACCATCAGTTACTACTTCTCAAGATAAGACATGTTCATACATACGAGAAAGACATGCGAATGTCGCTTTTTGGTTGCTATCATGAAGCACAGCGACCAACCTAGCTCTCGACCCTGCACGGCAAGATTAGCTGGGAGGAAGAGAAATATATCAGTCTTAACACAGTAATCACCGGCACTTCTTAAAGACTAACCCATATTCTTTTGTTGGTATGGTAGTAAAAGATTGAGCACAAGCAAATGAACATTATTATACTTAGGCTTATAGCGAGCTGAAAACCATGGCCAGAAGCCAAAGTCGCAATGAAAAGCAGGCACACTACATAGGTTATGTTAAGCTTCGACACGTTTTATACCTCATTTATGGAATGTATTTGGTATGGTATGATGCTTCTTAATAAGTGGAGCTCAAAGTGGTGCACCGAGAAAAAGAGGAAGGAATTGGATACGAGGACCTGCAATAGCAGGCATGGGCTACTGGACAGAAGCATATAAAAGAGAATCCACATATGTACAACACTATGGTTACTGGCTATACAGGGCCTATACATTATTTGATTCTGAATTTCAGTACGGGGAAAGCAAGAATGCTCTTGCCAACTCTCTTTAATTGATAGCGAGTATACTGGCGTACAAAAATCAAAACCCAAAACTAACATCTACTTCCATGTACATAAGTACATACTACCAGAAACGTTCACCATGGGATGCACTCATTGATCCCGACGATGCGTATCTTCCAATCCTTGTCCCGATTTGATCCACAGCGACTCACTCAGTATCCATACCTTGGTTGCTTATAATATCTGTTGATTGCCACACAAGTCAGTTTCTTTCACTTGGCACGCGTATGTAACTATATAAATCAGTGCATTCATGACTCAACTATTCAACCTTGTGAGAATGAGTTGCCACAAAAATATAAAACCGAGGAAGGAAGGTAGATACTGAAAAAATAAATGGCCAATGGATGATTCAGTAAGCAATTGCTATTCGGGTAAATCAACCTACAACTTGGACCACAATAAAGCTGAGCAAAAGGTAGGGCTTGGTGAAACTGGTACCAGACCAGAGGAAATGAAATAACTCATAAAGGAAAGAATACAATGGTTTAGAATTTTTTTTTTTTTTGCTCAAACAATGGCTTAGATTAATGAGAAGAATCTAGCACTATCAGTCTTCCACCCACTACTGTGAATCATTCCACCTTTTGGGCCACTAGAACAAGAATACTCTCCAATGCATGTTTCCTTCTGTTCTGCTCAACAGCCTACACTTACTAGGTTCTCAGCTTTGCATTTAGAACTTCTTCTCCTTTAGAGTACACGCTTTATGAGAGAATAAATGCATGCGTAAGAGTTTAGACAATACAAAGTACTGATTCATGAAATTGGTTCTTGCCTGTTTACTTTCTTCTATGCAAAAAGGCAATTAAACCATTTGTACACCCATAGGAACCTAAACAGATGACGATACTGATAAGCACGACCACATCTTGTGCAATAATATTCTCCAATCAACAGCCTACACTTACTAGGTTCTCAGCTTTGCATTTAGAACTTCTTCTCCTATAGAGTACACGCTTTATGAGAGAACAAATGCATGCATAAGAGTTTAGACAATACAAAGTACTGATTCATGAAATTGGTTCTTGCCTGTTTACTTTCTTCTATGCAAAAAGGCAATTAAACCATTTGTACACCCATAGGAACCTAAACAGATGACGATACTGATAAGCACGACCACATCCTGTGATCTTCTCCATATTGCGGACACATTCACTTCCTTAGAGCATATACTCGCCCCTCTAACTTTTGTAGTTACAACTGTAACTCATGATCAAATCCATTGTAACCTCTTTCAAGCCCCTTTTTTAAGGCATTAAAAGGCTTCTACCTACAAAATAGCCCTATCATATGGAACCTGTCATGAAAAGCCATCTCACCAGTTTATCTAATCAAGACAAACGAGTGTAAATATGATTCATTTTTTCTTGAAAACTCCACCACAGACCGTTGATCAACCATAATAGACTTCACATGCACAACTGTTGTTAACTTTTTATTGGCAGAAATAGAGCTACCAAATTGGCAGACTGGCATAAACTACAGCTGCCTGGAAACCATCTAACACTATGTAGCCTTAAATGCTGTGGCTGAAGGTTCTTTGCCTCATATTCCTACTACAGTCCTCTATTCATAATAGCCCCGGGGCTCTTGAAGACCATCTGCAACTCATCCAACTTTGTGCATGTACGTCACCTTCTCTTATGTCACTATTAGCTTGACGCTATCGTGCTCTACATAATGGTTAATCTCCATTCACTTGTCATAGTCAAGCATTCTCAGCGTTAAGCATTCTACCGAGGTAAGGTACGAACATGCACACATGAGAAACATCAAAAACTGCAATAGCAATTGAAAACTTAACAGAATGTGTTTCTAAAGCATGCAAACCAAATTTACAGGAGCCAAAGTGATTACCAGGGCCTGTCCATCTTAGCAAAACGTCCCTTGATTCTAATCCTGCTCTCGGCCCTGGCCTTCCGTGATTCATATCTGATGTGCTTATCATACCTGCATTGCACATTTAACCAGGAAGTCCATCCGTGAATAAAAGATGCAGTTAAATCATTCAGACAAAGTGAATGCATCTAATCAACCATAAGGACCTGTTTTATATAGCAAATGAGCTGCAGATAACATATTGCTTAATATATTTGAGGTTTCATAAATTGTAACTATCCATACTTACACACCATACTTTTCGTGCAGAGATGACAGTTTTTTTACCTCCTTGTTTTTCTCTTCTCCTTGTAGCGCGAGATTGCAGACGCTCTCTCCTGGCTAGTTAATGGAACCAGTGGCAAAGGATTTGAATTGATGGGATGTTCGGACAGTACTTCATGACATTCCTTGGTAGAACTCAGAAAACTGATGTTTGGACATTTGTCTAAAGCTGTCGGACTTTCCTCTCTGTAGCTACCAAAGAATGCAGAAGGGTCATAAGCTTGGTTTCTGGTGTCACCGTCATTAGAAAACCACTGACTGTCAGTTTCCTGCAACAACAAAAAGGTCATGTCTTCATCTTGGTCATCATGTATATATGGTTATATCACTAACAAGTTAAGCAGGTGAGCTAGTGCAATCACAACATACAAAAAAGACAAAAATGAAGAAAATATACATGAAGAGCCTAAAATTTCAGATGTACTTCTATTCAGAGCTAATCTTCAAAGTTATAACATATCTTGGACATTGCAATTCAGCCTCAAAGACAGTCAATTCTTAGTTTTAGCCTGCAAAACATGCACGAGACGCACTTAAGCAACACAGATATCCAGAGTCAACACGCTCACGAAATAGCAGGTAAATGCCCATGCACAGTACCATGCCTATGACAAACACCCCCCTCCCTTTTCCCTTCTCTACTTGTTCTTCTTCTTCTTCTCCTCCTCCTCCTCCTCCTCCTCTCTCCATACCCCCCCCCCCCTCTCCTTCTGCACATATGCAGGTTCCGAAAGTGCCTTTTATGGTGTCGTATGAAAATGGAATAAGAGAAATAACATGATGCTTTGAGTCTTGACCATGAAAGGAGAAAGAAGTACCTCAATTTTGTGAAATCCAACTTGATCTCTATCTTCACATCCAGTGTGAAAATTTGCTGGCTGAAGAGCTTGATTCAAAACTGACAAGTGAAAATCATCCAACGGTTCAATCTCCTCTCTTTCGAAGTTCAAGTTAGATTCTGGTTTAGCAAGTAAGCGGAGCTGGCGTAGCATTTCTTTCTTGTGCAGACCACAGGTTGCATTTCTATTCTGGATAAGTAATCAAGTAAACAAGTCCAGATTACTGAGCGGGATGGACAAGATGAAACAGTAATAAATTCAAAACATACCTGATTTCAATTCTTTTCATCGCTTTTTTGTTAGGCATAGGCATAGGAAGCCAGTTATCCTTACATAATTGGTCGATATTAAAACTAAATGTGAAACACACTTTGAATGTCTGTTTAAATGCCGTCAACCTACTTTCTGATCAGCTTAATAAGTAGAAGTTAATAGTTCTTCATCATGGTTTTGGTGCTTCGGCTGTTGGTTAGCAATCTCATTAAAAAAATTCCAGAAACTTTGTTGTTAGTTAGCACTCTCATCTGAAGTTAATAGTTTTCTTTATGAGATAAAGATAAACATTATTGTAATTCAATCTATTTCACATGATCTGAAACAAAATCTTGCATTTCTCCCATTGAGCTCAACCTATGCGTCAGGGGAGATGTCAAATGGTAACAAAGAGTTGGTAATAAGATCTTCATTTTCCACCCAATTCCCAATTAGCTTAGGTAACGTATTGAAAGTAGTTCATGGTAGTTGCTAATAAAGCAATTGTCCATTTAGAAAAGCGAAGCAAGAATCCTCGAAAATTCCGTTTACCAAGCAAAATAAGCTAAACAGGACAAGAGATATCTAGTCAGAGGCACAGATGTGAAAGAACGAAGACTTCAAACAACACAGTTTATCAGCAGCTCAAGAAAGTTCCGAGAAAAAGAAAGTGCTCAAACAATGTGATGTTGAAGATTGGCAACCATTCACTATTGGACAAACCGAACCAACTGATAAAACAAGATAGATGAAGCTTCAAGCTCAACGAAAGCATCATAGACAATCACATTTCTGCATCAGGTTCAATGTTCACTTCACTGCGCTACGTAATAAGACAGCAAGTTGAGATCTTTACGATTCTCTCACAGAAAACAGGACACCAATTCAGCTAGAGCTCTAAATTCTGTCTGTCTGTCTCTCTCTCTATTGGAACAACAGAAGTAAAGAAGCCTTACCTTAGGCAGAGGAGGAACATCCACAGCCCGAAGAGCACACGCACCATCGCTGGGAACGATCAAATCATCGAGACTAACAAAAGCAGGAGTCTCCCAAAGCAAAACATCCGAAAACCCACCACCGTCATCACCACCCAAAGACGGACCCTTAAACCCTAAATCTTCCACCCCCAAGATCCCCAAAATCTCGCCCACCGAAGGGGACCCGGCGAATCCCTCAACCGGCCTCCGATTGTGAGCCGCCCCCCCACCTCCGTCGCCGCCGCCGGCGCTGTGCCGATCCCAGTCGCAGTTCTGGCAGAGGAGGAGCCGCTCGGCCTCGCAGAAGAGGGAGGCGGAGGCGGCGTCGCAGGAGTCGCAGAGGAGGGAGCGGGAGTGCTTGGTGAAGAGGGGGTTGGTGGAGTGGACCTCGCGGTCGCAGGCGAAGCAGAGCCTGGCCGAGTCGGCCCGGCAGTAGAGGAGGGCCGTGGAGTCGCCGCAGTAGTCGCAGAGACGCTTCCCCACTCCGGACTTGGTCATGTTGTCTCTCCTTCCCTCCTTGGGTCTGGTCTCTCTTGCTCTTCACGCCTCGATCTCCGTCTCCTCCATTTCGGGAGAGCTTCTTCACCTCGCTCCCCTCTTTTATCTTCTGGTCCGGACAAGCGTACGTGGATACTATAATTCCATAATTTTTAAATAACTGAATTATATCCCCATTGTTGATTTAAGTATAATTTGTCATAATCTTGGTTTCTTTTGGCATTTTGGGAAAATGGAAAGGTCTGAGCTTTGACTTTGACTTTGACTTGCCAGTAGCGGAAGGCGGAAGGCGGAAGGCGGATGACGCAATGAGTGACGATAATGGAAGAGGCCACGAGAGATGGAGGTATATAAGCATAACTGGTAACCGCCGAAGTAGGTGTGAAACAAAACAAAAAAGAAGAGCTGCTTAAATAAATAAATATAAATCTAGATATATTTTATGAAAGCATATTAAATCGACATTTGAAGTCAAAGCACAAGCAAAAATCAATAGGAAAGCTCACCCCGACTAAACCCTCGTTCTAGAACGAGCAGAGTAGAAAATACATAATTTAGAAAATGAATACATATTTTAAAAAATGATCGCTTGAAATAATTAATCAATAAAAAATATTATATTATCGACCACAATTTTCGTATAAATATTTTTCATGGACGATTGCAAGTGAAGTAAGATATTATTTTCAGGAAAATATTTTTCAAATCATTCATTTTTCACGAAATAAACGCAACTTAATTTCATTCCGATGATGGTCAGTCATTAGTAATTTTTCACTGTCCCAATACCAATCCTTAATCTGTTCCCAGGAGTCAAACCTCAGAACTCGCTCGAAACTGCGAGACTGCCTAAAACGAAGTCGAATCATCGGTTCATGAGAAGGGCGTGAAGTTGATCGCAGCGCACTTGGATGCTTCTTACGTGATGATGATGAACAAGAGATCTCGTGCATGGATGTTTCCCTCTCCCCATGAATCGGCACCGGACACTTCGCCCTTGACTAGCCAAATTAGATTCGGCCTGTGCGGAGATAATCAACGGGGTAACAAGATCGGAAATCAATGGGGTAACAAGACCGGAAATCAACGGGGTAATAAGATCAGTCCGATGACATATCGTGCCGAATCGAATTTGCATAATTAAATCCCGTGTCGCAATTTTACACTATTCGAGCCACCACCGCAAGGGAACTGTTAATCAACAGCATGAATAAGTTAAGTCACCAAATGGGTCGTCCCCTACTAGCTACTACAAGATCAGTGGTCCCATAAGTTGGGTACGATTCAAACTGAAGCCCCGTGGATAGATCACATTCACATGGTCTTCAATCAGAAGATGGGACGACGTAGCTCTAGTACAAAATTCCCGAAGAGGGTTACAGATGGATTGGTCCAAGCGATCTTCATTCAGTCTCAGAAAATGATGCTGTCTATGAGCGAAGTTTGATCAGACACCTAAGTCGAGTTCGATACTCACAATCTATCAACTACACGTATTCACCTCTGACGGACCCCATGAGAGCTTATTCCAGCAAAAGAAGGAACATGTATTCATTCAGTCTCAGAAAATGATGCTGTCTATGAGCAAAGTTCGATCAGACATCTAAGTCGAGGTCGATACTCGCAATCTATCGACTACATGTATTCACCTCTGACGGACCCCATGAGAGCTTATTCCAGCAAAAGAAGGAACATGTGATACTAAATCCACCCTCCATCCCATATCAGTGAATAAAAGCAAACTATAGATTATGCCATGGTCGAATGCCGAGCTCATATAGGCAGACAATCGAGAAATGGAAGATCAAAATGCTACATCAAAACAAAGGTCGCAATCATACAACAACAAAATCAGCCTAATCCTAGTGTAGCAACTTTCGCGGAGGGCGCTAGTAGCTATGGGCGACAGAACAGTGAAAAGAGCAATTGACCGCGAAATCAACGGCTATGAGAACTGCTTCAAAAATTTCCCCAATCTAACAGGTTGCTAATGAAGAAATTGGCAGGTGAACTAACCGATTGTTGACTGATGATCGTAAGAGTTGGTGCTAAGTTGGGCAAGGACCGCAAGCAGAAATTTTTACCTGGAAATCAAGTTAAAAAACAGCATAGTAAATAGAAAATGTCAGGCAACTATTTTCAGTCCATCTCTTCATGCATATGAGGTGTTCACTTGTTAAGATGGAAAGTCTATCTGAAAGAACGTAATGTGAACATGAATTCATACATTTGCCTGAATCTTCTTACTGATGGTCTGCAGCTGAAATTCTTCGAGTATTGTATGAACAGCACTCACTGCACTTGAGCCCAAAAATGTGAAATGGAACTTTCCCCGTTTTGTTGCAGTCATTGCAAAGGATTGAAACCTGTTAAAATTCCTTAAAAGTGAAGATCCGGGAATGTAATGAGGCCAATTTCAAAGTCGTAACAAATCGTAGTACTGTACATGCATCATCCCCAGCAGCTACTCACTAATGTGAATGATTACTACTCTACATTTCTCCAACGAGATTCAGATTTATATATCAGCTGAATGAGAAAACATAAACTGACCAAATACTCTTTCTGCTGAATAGTATCGAAAGATAATGTTATCAGTGTTTGTTCTGACTCTATCCTAATGGCAATATCATCCCTCAGAGCTAATGTATAGCCTGGCCTATTATTCACCATCTTAAAGGCGAAACAAGTTCTCGTGAACTTCTATTTTTCTTTCAAAGCGTTATTATGCTCTAAAGCCTAAAATATAAGACCTACTTCCATTGATTTTTATTCAAAAATACCAAATACTTTTCCAGTAGAGCTCGCAAAGGCAAACTGTTTTTCAAAAATTCACTAGTAATTTCTCAACAAAACATTATATAAAAATTGGGCTGCAAAACACAAGATGTTTGTGAAAAGAAACTGAGCAATATTGGAGGATAAATTACACACCTCATACTGATATTCTTCAGGCATGACTGTTGCCGCGATCTAGACAAGAAAGAAAGATGAACGAAATGAAAGGTTATCTTTTCCATACATTAAAACTGTAAAGTATAACATAGAAAAAAACGAAATAGAATATAGACAAGCATGAAATTGCATGGTATTACATTTTGATTAGCAATATTGATTATTTTTTAAATAAATTCCAATGTGCTCTAGCCTCTATTACTGGAGCCTGTTAAGGGCCTGTCTCATAAAGTAGAGATCGAGGTAAAGGTGAGTGTGGCCATTACCCTTTTGGAAGCCCAGAACTCCTATGAAGAGTGCCTGGGTCTAATAAAAGTAAACAAAGACATGCAAATTTGCAGAGTTAATCCAAGTACCATTAGAAGACATTCTCTTTAACACTTGAAAAAAAGGCTTTAGCGTGCTCAACCATGGCCTCCTTTGCCACTAAAACCTATAATTACAAGTGGCGCAGACAATAACTAGCTAAGTATCATAACATCTGTTAAGTCTCTCAGCTTAACTGGTAAGTTAGTAAAGCTGATCAATCTTTATCACCTCACACGTGACTAGTAAAAACAAGGACCATTCCCCAGCCATTCAATGACAGTGGAGCAAAATTTGATAGAAAAATATCAATAATCATATTATTTGTTAACCACAGGTTTTTCCTTTCTATCTTGCAGAGCTATTATTCGTAAATTTCAGTGCAAAAGTTAGCTATTCTTGAACGACATGCTTGAGAGTTTCTATCTCGGCTAGACTGAACCTTCAATGCATCAATCTTTTTGGTTCCGCAATTACACATCTGACCCTTGGGATGTAAGCTGATTACCAGCACATTCAAGTTGAATTTCTAACGAAATTGTGAGAATATCAAGTTAAAAGCTTACTACCTCTGCATCCAGCATTCTCCAGACTCCAGACATTTGTCGAGCTGTCTTCGAGCAAATGGGACAACGATACCTGTGTGACCAGATCGTAGGTTAATGACACAACCAATGAATATTTATCAGAAATTAATGAAATGCACAACTATCTAATAAGGAAAAAGATTTAACTGATTTCGGTCTGCCATTTCTTGGAAACAGTCCTTATGAATTGTGTGTCCGCAATTCAAGATCGTTGTTACTTTGTTCGAGTCAAATAGATACTGAAAAATCAACAGAATGTTGTTAGAAAGACCTTTCAATCCTTCATTATTGCCAAATTTGGTATATGTTAAACCCCCAACCTCATAGCATACAGGGCAATGGCTCTTCATTGAATTCTCCACGCATACATGATTATCACGTAACGACATCATATAGCAAGATCCTGTGTTTTTGAAAGAAATTTGTTAAGGCTATGCACATAGGCCAACAAGCTAATCTGTCAGTGTACAATAGAAGATGCTACCAATTACAACCTCCACAAGGGTGGCCATACCATTCAACTAGTATATAGAGAATAAGCATCTCCTCAAGATATAGGAGCAAGAAAGAAGAAACTAACATCTAGAAGATGCAGAGCAAGACAACCAGTGATATGGACCTTCAGGAAACAGGTTGCTTCATTTGACACCAATAACAAAGCATACTTCCACGTTTCGATAGTAGAGTGATGATGCACCATGCACACATTTACACTTTTGAAAGAAACAAGAATATGACTATCTTTTTCCATCCACCTAATTCTATGACTCTGATCTGTTTCAGCTCTCATGAGGTTAACTTCTTTCCTCCATTTGCAAGAGTGATAACAGAATAACAAGTCTCCATCACAAATTTTGAGAAACAAGAAACAGAAATTAACTAAAACTTTCTTTTCTCCAATTTAAGAGATCGCTTGCATTCAGTTATAAACTTCTCCTGCTACATAGGCCTACCGACACGCCAACCTTGCACTGATAAATAACTTCTATTTTCTTGGTGTTAATATAGGGTAATTCTCTTATGCAACCTCTGCATGCAGAATGCTCCTTTTGGAGCTTGCGATAGTTTTTCCACCAGTTGATATCAAGTGTATTGATACTGCAATTGATCTTTTCTATATTGCGGATGTTGAAGTCAGTCCTATTGGTTAAATTGTTGTGGAAAAAAATGCATAAATGCTGCTGCAGTGTGGCTTGTGAACCCAATATTTGCCATTGAAGCTGTGACAGTAGTAGAAGATTCCTTGCCTCCGTATCCCCCCTCCGATAAAAAATGTCTGAACCAAAAAAGACCCCCACTAATCCTCTCTGTCCTTAAATGAAAATGAGTTGTAAGTGACGAGTATGGCACATGCCACTTTAAGATGTTGTCTCTTAGATGTCTAAACAAGATCATGCCTTAGATGTCCTTCTTTTGCTAACATTCTCCCTCTCAAGACACAAAGTTGATCACATCAGCTTTGAACAAGTACCTTTGAAGTCATCACAACTCTTGTGCTAAACTTGATATCAAATCCCAGATCGAGTGACCTCTAAAATGCCACCTCGATTACCATCATCCTTAGAGAGCAGCTTTGACTTAGGACTGTTAAGAATTTTAATGCAAATGAAAGATATACTTGAATCTCTTTTTACATTGTCGCCTTGTAGGTTTCGAGCTACCCTTTTAAAACTCCACAAATTATTTTCTTTTAGGGCAAGTAGGGGATTGGAGAAGATAGGGATCCCAACCCAATGCACAGAAAAGGTTCAAACATAAGAAAAGGCACCTTTCCAGAGTCTTTTTAATCTCAAAATATATTCGGTTACCCACCCAGATGAAAAATTCCGAAATCCAACACGATAGATCTTACACGAAACAAATTTGATATCAAAAGTCCAGCGAGCAAAACCAGCTTATGGTTCCTTTTAACCATCCTACGGGCAAAACTCATTAATACACATCAGGTTTCCTCTCATATCTAACCAGCTCACCACGCATTTTACTTTTTCAATGAGAAAATTCAACTATGTAACCGAGCACTCCAGGACTCCAGATGGGTATTTGTAAACCAACTGCCAGTTCATAGCCTTAATTTGACTCTGCTTTATCAAACTTCTTCAGAGCTGTCCTTACAAATCCAAATTGACTATTCCAAGATACTGCAAACCAAGAAGGATATTAACAAGGCAGTGGCTTCGATGGTAACTAGATCAACACGAGATCCACTATGAAGCTTGTAGTTCCAACGTAAAGCAAGTTCCTCGACTCCCATCTCTTATAAAGTCAAGTAAGAACCTAGACACCGGTCACTGCATATCCATCTAATGATTTTTAGAACATGTGCATGCCTCATTTCATAACTTCGGGAGAAGATGAAAACTCTCTAAAGAGCTGACTTTAATGAACGTGTAAAAGTGAGAGAGAGATTCTTTCTTGCAACAAAAAAGCACATGCAGCAATGGAGGTCCTAAAAGAGAAAGCCATACCGCACTTTGGACAGTGGAAGAAATTTTCCCGACCCCCAACTCTGAAAGACAAGGGCAAAATTAAATTAACAATTCATGAGGTAGATACAGTTAATTTCCAAAAGACGGGAAGAACATTCCAAACATCAACTAGCACACCTACAAATTCCACATTCCTCACAATGAAATTGCTTCTTCTCGGTCTGCAAAAATAAACATAGATACACTGTCATATCATATATGCTTTCAATTCATGTAGAATCAAAATGGAAAAGGCTACACCTTTGGATATTATAGGTGACAATAAACGAAATCTATCTTACCTCATCGTCGTAAAACTTGCAAATTCCACAGAAATATTCTCCCATGTTGACACCGCATTTCCAACAACCTTGAGCAGCCTAACAAAGAACACATAAATTCTCGAACACTTCCAGAAAAAAATGACAAGAAACTACACAAAATCCTCAAGCGATCCACCATGACATACCTCTTGCTCCGTGTTGCAAACAGAACAGATGACCTGAAACACGAAAAGACCTTCAGCCCCAGACCACAAAATCCAGAGCAAGCAGGGTGCACATCCAGAAATCCAGCACAAAACAAAAGCAAAACGGTACGTACCTGCTTCACGTCGTGCCGCACCAGCTCATGATGATCTTTCGGGTTGTTCAGCGAGTTCTAGTTGAGACGAAACAACCGGAGAAGATCACGAAACCCCATCCAAACACGACAGCAGTAGCAAGCAACACAAGGTTTCTACGGTCAATTACGCATAGAAAGACGAACGAAACGGAATGCAGAGCGCGACAAGAGAGGCAGAGAAAAAGTCGTACCGTGAACTCGTTGTGGCAGTGGCGACATGAGAAGACCCGATCGCAGCACGGAGCTCGAATCTTGCAACGTCTCCGATAATGCTTGCACCTGAAAGAACACACCCAAAAAAAAAAAAAAAAACACACCGAATGAAAACCAAGAAAAGAAAAGGAAAAGGGAACGCCGCCGGTAGAGGCGATTCGAACATGGAAACGGAGCTGGTGGCGACATACCCATGCTCGAATCTGGCAAAGTGTCGATCTTTGGTCTGCATTACATGCGCTTCTTCTCCCATGGATGCGTCTGTGCGAGTTGTCCTCTTTCTAGGGCATAAGACGCTCTCGAAATCGGCGGAGATCGGAGGAGAGGGATCTCAGAGAAAAACAGGCTTTTGCTTCCTTCACGCGAACTGTCTTTTTCGACCAAAACAAAACTGTCTTTCGTGCATTTGGACTAGATTTGTGTCGCCGTGATTTGAAAAATACTTCCTTTCCTAAAAATGATTACTGACATGACTTTCAAGAATAAATGATTAATGAAAATTTAAATTTAAATTTAAATTATTGCCAATCATGAAAATATTTTTACTATTTAATTATTTCAAGAGACACAAATAATTATTTTCAAAAAATATTTTTCAAATTACTTATTTCCAGCGAAACAAATGAAACCTAAAATTTCATCATTTCAATATGACTACTTTATATCGAAGCATCATGAACTTTTGTATGCTTGAATTAATTTCGCTATGCATTGTAATTTCAAATCCTTAGTCAATTAATCGCCGCATATATGTTTTTTTGTTGTTTTATTCCCTTTTGGGTAGTCTTAGTAAATTCATAAAAAAAATACCATAAAAAGATCTTAAATTATGACCACCGTATCACTAATACCTTAATTTTTTTTGGCGGATCAGTGTGACGGAAAGAAAAACCCTTCGAAACTCGAAACTCTCTCTGCTCTCCATTCTCTCACTTTTCACTTCATTTTCCCTGGAATTTGAGAGAAAGCGAAGCGTCTCTCTCAACGAAGGTGTCTGTCCCATTGTGGCGAAAGTGTCTCTCTCGTCGCTTAGTCGATATATGGTGAAAGTCATTATTGGTCCTCGTTCTTTGGACTTGATTTTATACCACATGAAAAAGTAACACGTTCACAAGATAAAATCCGTTTATGTCTGAGTACTTAAACCCTGGCTTGTTTAAGTTTAAATCACAGCGAAGGCAGAGGAGGCGGCGTGATTGGGAGCGAAGAGAGAGACATCTTCCTAATAATGGGAAAGACGCCTTCATTCTTTGAATTTTTTTTCATCAAATGAAAATGAGAATGAAAAAGAAGTAAGTGAAAGAGGGAGGAAAGAGAGAACTTTCTTTGACAACAAACAAAGGCGACAACACGGCCCTTTCGCGCAGTAGCTTCACAAAAATCCATCCGCCGCCGACATGTCGCGGGTCACAGTCGGAGCAAGCGAAGATTTCAGCCGGGCCGACAATAATGCACAGGCGAATTCGAATGGGCAATCAAATCACTCAGAGTCAGTTCCGTTCTTACCGACCACCGGAATGAAGAGAAAGAAGAACAACGAATATGAAGATTGGACACTGCAAAAGAAGCAGGGAATGTAATTCCTTTCACTTCCAATCCGGAAAAAAGCTGAGGAATATAATTTGTCCTTCCGCCCACGATTTGCAAGAAGAGGGAATTGTTTTTTCTTTTTTGGTAAATAGAAGGTACAAACTAAATAAACTACGGTCTAAAATCTACGATCCCAACTTTATCACTAAACAAAACATGGGATATTTCTCTAGGAGACTGCAAGTAGAACGTGGTATCCAATCGCTTCGCTATACCAATATTGGCAAGCATATCTGCGGGTCGATTGCCTTCCCGAAAAATATGACGAATTTTGAACTCAGAAAGAGAGCCCGAAAGTGTTCTAATATCTTTAAGTAGTGCTGGTCTTGTGATATCCGCTATATTCTCATGATTAACAAATTTGGTGATAACTCTAGAGTCCATCTCGATGATGAGTTTTTGAAAATCGTGTTTTTTTGCTATGGTAAGTCCCAACCATAGTGCCCATAATTCAGCTTGTGAAAATGAACATATTCTAAGAAATGAGGTAAAACCGCCAAGCCAGTCACCCCATTCATTTTGAAATAATCCTCCAGCTCCTGCAAGTCCAAGATTACCCTTAGACGCTCCATCCGTATTCAATTTGGTCCATCCTGGTGATGGAGGATCCTAGGCGACCATAATGGGATCCACTTTTAGCCAAGTTGATCATCGGCGAAGCTGTGATTTCCTTCGTGTGTGATTGTACTACATGTACAGGGTGGGAAGGAAAAACAAAACTTTTTTGGAAAAGCGACTTGTTTCGTCATTGCCAAAAAAGCCATATACTCACACCAAAGACAGGGAATTGTTTTTGCCCCCCATATAATAGAAAAATTCCTAAATGATCCCGACACGTGAGCCCAATGCGTACAAGCCCTTCGATATTGATGAGTCTCGTGTAAGACTTACATGATCCAAAAGTTGGAATGCACGGAACTCACTTGCACCAGGTGCATCCGAAAACGATATACCAGCTTTCGGCATATGCGGGAAATTATTACCAAGATGCCAGCGGTCCAAGACCACTAAAATTTCCACTCTCTTCTCTTCAACTTTTTGTTTATTTTAGGTTTATTCAGAGGCTGCAAGCATCAACTTTGGTTAATTGTGTATATCGAATCTTAGTTAGTTCTCTTGCAGCTTCAGTGCATTTGCTAGGATTCCAATTGGCCACTCTTCAGACCTGGTACTCTCCGGACCAGCGGTTGAATCGATCTCAACACGTGAGCCCAATGCGTACGAGCCCTTCAATATTGACGAGTCTCGCGTAAGACTTACATGATCTAAAAGTTGGAATGGACGGAACTCACATGCACCTGGTGCATCCGAAAACGATATACCGCTTTCGGCAAATGCGGGAATTATTACCAAGATGCCAGCGGTCCAAGACCACCAAAATTTCCACTCTCTTCTCTTCAACTTTTTGTTTATTTTAGGTTTATTCAGAGGCTGCAAGCATCAACTTTGGTTAATTGTGTATATCGAATCTTAGTTAGT
The DNA here is from genome assembly GCA_029784005.1 of Lenwebbia sp. NSW1173648. NCBI lineage: Eukaryota > Viridiplantae > Streptophyta > Magnoliopsida > Myrtales > Myrtaceae > Lenwebbia > Lenwebbia sp. NSW1173648. Next base: position 36,534,110 of record JARCGZ010000001.1, read on the forward strand.
TCTCTTGCAGCTTCAGTGCATTTGCTAGGATTCCAATTGGCCACTCTTCAGACCTGGTACTCTCCGGACCAGCGGTTGAATCTTAATTGTGTATATCAAACCTGGGACTTGGTATTCTTCTGCCCTACCTCCCAATTCCTTTACCAGCAGTGTTGCATACCTGTTGGCGGAGACTAAATTGAATAGGTTGATGTTCGCGGGATAAAATGGATAACCCTGACCATGTAGAAGAAGGAACATATAATATAGGTTGGCTAATTTCTTCATAGATATATATTTTTTCTAAATCAAAGGGACTATCCCACAACACTACTCCAAGGTCCCACAATACATACAATTCATAACAACACTAACCAACGTCTTCTAAATTGATCCTGATCATCAAGCATACCCCTAGCTTGTACCTTATTCCCCAAATTGCACGTCTGAAAATTACACTTAATACATACACATTCATATATAGCTGCACCAACAATCTAGGGAGACTCTAACCGCTCCCAATCAATTTGATTGATTAAATTGCCGAGGACTGGGCCTGGTAGGGCCTGATCAAGGGGATGAGCGAGCCGCTGAGGTGGAGGGACATGACCTCGTTGGTGGACCCGATGAGCTTGCCGCCTATGAACACCGCGGGCACGGGCGCGTTGCACCCTAGCCTGACCAGGGCCTTCTCTATCTCCCGGCACTCGGGGTCGTGGTCAATCTCGTACACCCGGGGTTGGACCCCAAGGTCCCGGAACAGGATGGTCACCGTGTAGCACAAGCAGCACGAGCTCTTGCTGAATATCACCACCCCTTGCTCCGACGCGAATCTCATCACCTTGTCCATTCTCTTTCTCTCTCGAAAACCCTAGACCAATTTAGGGCGATTCCCAAAATAGGAATGGTACTTAAAACCTTTTTAAGTTCGGGAAAAAAGATGTTTTTTAATGGTTTTCTCGACTCAGTGCGCCCGACAAGAACCCGATTACCACAAGACCGAATCCGGGGCCGAACTCGATCAGATGGGAGGTCGCCGGGGACCCGAGAGGAGAAATCTAGAATAGGCTCGAGGTGTTGTGGTTGTAGTTGAGCTTTCATGTTCGCGATATATATATAGGGACGGCTAATGTGGTGGACTAGTAAGAGGCCAGTACAGAGATACTTTATGTCTTTTGGGAGGGAATTTCGAAAAGTAGGTCTTTTCTTACATAGATGCTCAAGCTCATGATAAAAGTAGCTTTCTCGGATAATGACTACTGTATTCCACATGGGGCTCAACAACTTGGGCAAATCCATTCCTTGTAAATTCATTCACGAGTTTATAGAACTTAGTTTATTATTTATTGCATGGAGTTAGGTGTAGAGCCACCTGATCAAAATCTCCTAGTTCAATGTAATTGGAGGAATAGCGACGTAAGACGATCGCAGATATCATTTTAAATTCGTTCTAACAGATCGAGTCAATTGCAACTCTGGAAAAAAGAGTGCAACTTGAACGGTTGATTCATGCATGTCTTCTTTGGTAGCCAAGTATTGATTATGTTGGTCACGTGACTGAGAAACGAGCGTTCTCGCATATCCAAATCGTCAAAAGGGTAACCCCAGTCGTCTTCTCAGATCTATTCAGTTGAGTGCGAATGGTTTCAAGAGTCGCTCGCGTGAAAATACAGACTTAACGGGTTCATAGGGCTCATCGGGGAAGGAAGAAGGAGGAACGTGGATTATCGTAGTGACAGAGAACAAAAGATGCAATCGAATATTGTGGGAAGGGTTGGTCAATATATGCTTAGATTTCCAGCAACCCATGAGATTCTCAAAGCCCACCTTCTTTGAATCAGTTTTTTCTTTTGTTTTCTTTTGGTTGTGCGGAAAGGTCATTGGGGAATGACAAGGGCTTTCGGTGGCTGCGATTCCCTGCTGGTTGTGACCACCAACTTGCACATTCTATTCAAACATTCCTCCTCACATGCTGGAGGGGGGGACAAGCTAAAATATATGCCCATTGCTATGAAGGGGGATTGGGTAGGGAGAGATTCATAACTTTTCATTGAGAGTTTGAATTTGCATCGTATCAAATTGAAAATCGACGTGTCAATTTCGAATTGCCGGCCTCGGATTTGAGGTCCACAACCTCAGATTTAGAGAGAGAGGAAAGGGAGAGGGGGGGAGGGGGGCGTTGGTGGTGGTGGTGTTGGTGGTGTTGGAGAGAGAACTATCCAACATATAGTCTTAGTCTGTATCAGCTACTACTGGCACATAAAAATTGCCAAAGTAGATGTTGGTAATTTTGAGGAGGACATTTGCTTCCTAAGACATCAACCATATTAAGCACGATATCAACTTTACAATTAGAGTGCTATGGAGACAATACCCACCAGATTGTGCTTGGCATAGGTTTGGCTAGCAGGAGATTTTGGCATGTGCAAGATTGATATTGGCCAGTCGAGACGATGCCGACAGGAAAGAGAGAAGCGAAGGTACTTCGCCAGGACCCTCAAATTGCAAGACGTGGGGATCATGGCCGGAAACATGGTAGAGGCAGCTAGCTAGCATACACGTGACTGGAGGCTGCCTTACACGTAATAGAAGCGGTTGACATGACGCCATATCTATCAAAGTCCTCGAAAAGTGTGAACACGGTTAATTTCTTTGTCCAAAGAAGGGATGAAGAGCGTGGCCAGACACGTCGCTGAAGCAGATTGGCATACGCGGAGAAGCACTTGACATGGTTACCAAACTTGTTACCAGAAATAGGTAGCAAGCTAGTGAGAACCACACCCATAACATGGGGGAAACAAGTCTTAAAACGTGAAAGAGAGATACTAGAAACTCATGACTATAAAAATGACTTTGAAGAGAGAAAAAGGGCAAGCACTCAAACCAAATTGCGAGCTTGGTCCTTATTGAGGAATCTTTCTCCAAGGGGCTGACATTCATTTGACGAATTTAGGGAAAAAAAAAAAAACATAGGCAAATCTGAAGAATCGCAAGGTTCGAAGCACATCATACTATATTTTATGTTTGCAATTTGACTGATTTATATCCTAAGTTAAGAAAATGATTATTTATGGATAAGTGCATACATTGAGATGTATATGCATTGGGTTGTGTAGGCATGTTTAATCCAAGCGGCAAAGATGGTCAGACCCTATTGTTGTCTCGTTGATCAAATTGTGGTCGTGAGCTATTTTAGCCTATTTGTTAGGAAATTTTATTGTATAGATTTCTTCGTAGTATAGAATCCTTCCTATTGTATATCTCATAATTAGGGTTGTCATATGTCCTATATATATGATAGGATTGAGCATTGTAAATGTACAGAAAAGATATTTATTGAATACAAAAGGAGAGTTTCTTTCTACATGGTATCAGAGCCCTAGGGTTTGATCCTTGGGGTACTGTACGTCAATCATCGACTACGGCGGTCTTGCTCGCCGGTGAGGGGCTGGGGGTTCGGGGGCAGCACCCCCGATTTTTTTTTTTTTGGGGCTAGCTTTCTTTCTCTATTGCGCCGTCTGACGTGCATCTTACCCGATCTTCTTCATTGCAATTCAGTTTGCGAACCTGATCTCATGGCCGACGAACAGCCGATTGTTGCAACTGACCAAGCGGATGCTAGTGCCTCTGCTACTGCCATTCTGGCAGATCTGACCCCTGCGATGAAGCAGCTCTTGACCCAGCAAGCGGCGCCGCCGCGCATTGAACCTCCTGCTGCACCGATTGCTGTCAAGCTTGATGGCAAAAATTATGGCGTATGGTCCCAGGTTGTTGAGATGTATGTCTCGGGCAAAGACAAACTGGGCTATTTGAATGGTGGTTCTCCTGAGCCCCCTCCTACTGATCCGTTTTTTAGACAATGGAAGACCGATGATTCTACGGTGAAAGGTTGGCTTATCAATTCTATAAACCCAGCCTTGATACCAAACTTTATTCGGTTTCCTACTGCCAAAGCCGTATGGGATGCTGTGGCAATGACCTTTTTTGATGGATCTGACACCTCTCAAATCTATGATCTTAAGAGGCAGGTTTCTCGATTGAAGCAAGGTGGTGGACCCATCGAGAAATATTACAATGATCTTCAAGGGCTCTGGAGTGAGATTAATTTCCGACGTCCTAATCCTATGCAATGTCCGGCCGATATTCTGAGGTACAATGCCATTGTCCATGAAGATCGAGTTTATACTTTTTTGGATGGTCTCGATGACCGCCTGGATAATGTTCGTGCTAATGTTTTGAAGATGGATCCATTTCCCACTATTGAGCAAGCTTGTGCCTGAGTCAGGCGAGAGGATATGTGCCAATCTGTCATGCTCTCCACTCCCGCCGAGGTCACCTCTGGTTCCGCCATGGTGTCCCAGCGGGGCAAGGGTGATCCGCACCTCCAGATTTCGGGACCTCGCCGTAAACCTGGTATGCCAATTCAATCCGAGGGATGCTCTCACTGTGGGAATCCTAAACATACAGCAGCCTCTTGTTTTAAACTGCATGGTTATCCGGACTGGTGGGATGATTTTCAGACCAAGAAAAAGAAACCAGGCTCACAAAAGGGGTGAAATGGAGGACAAGCCTCCTTAGTGACTGGCGGCTTGTCATTAATTTCCATGGAGCCTGAATCTGCTAATGCCGAATCTCTTGAAGGTAATTGTGGGTTTGTCTTTGCTAATGGACATGGTGATGGTCATCATGGGTAGATAATTGATTCTGGCGTTACTGATCATATGACTCCGGAATCTGGTGACCTTCTTACATCTACGACACCACGTCGAGATCATATCTACAATGCCAATGGACATAGCTTTCCTGTTACGGCTGCTGGGCGTGTGTCTGTCACGCCTTCTCTCTCTATCTCATACCTTACTTGTTCCTACATTGTCTAATCATCTGTTATCAGTTGGACAACTTACTAGTGAGTTGAACTGTGTTGTGCATATGTACCCTGATTTTTTCCTGTTTCAGGACATTCTCACGAAGGAGATTATTGGGCGTGGTACTAAGAGGGAGGGGCTGTATTTCGTGGATGAAATTACTTCCGGACGGACCTATCATTCTCGTGGACAGTTAGCTCAAGAGAAGGAACTTTGGTTATGGCACCGTTGGTTAGGTCACCCATCCTTTGGGTATTTACGGCATTTGTTTCCCAAGTTATTTCATGGTCTATCGAACTCTAGTTTTCAGTGTGATACATGTATTTTGGCAAAGAGCCATCGCACATGTTTTCCTCCCAGTTTGAATATAAGTTCTACTCCTTTTTCCTTAATTCATTCTGATGTATGGGGTGCGTCTCCTATTACTACTATATCTGGGTTTCGATGGTTTATCATCTTTGTTGATGATTGCACACGTATGACTTGGCTATATTTGATGAAACATAAGAATGAGGCTGAAGCTATCTTTCGGACTTTTCACCATATGATTCAGACTCAGTTTGGGGCCAAACTTCAAGTTCTCAGGTCTGATAATGGTGGCGAATACTTAAGTAAACCTCTTGCAGCTTATTTTCATGAACATGGTTTGATACATGAAACTTCTTGCCCTCAGACTCCTCAGCAGAATGGTGTTGCTGAGCGCAAGAATCGCCATCTTCTTGAAACCACTCGAGCACTGTTGGAGGGTAGCCATGTTCCCCATCGTTTTTGGGATTCTGCCGTAGTCACAGTTGCTTATTTGTTGAATCGCATGCCTTCGCGCATTCTGAGCTATCGCACGCCAATGCAAGCACTTGCCGCCCATGTGTCTCTTCCTTCGGTTCTTAAATTGCCTCCTAAAGTGTTTGGGTGTGTCGCTTATGTCCATCTTCACAAAAATCAGCGGACGAAACTTGACCCTTGTGTAGTCAAATGTGTGTTTCTTGGTTATGGCCCTTCTTAGAAAGGGTATCGGTGTTATGATCTTGCCGGGAAGCGCACGTATGTCACCATGGATGTAACATTTATTGAGACGGAGTCCTATTTTTCGTTCCCACTAGTGTCCTGTTCAGGGGGAGACTAGTTGTAGAACCAGACATTGGTGGGAGGTTGGGATTGCAGGAGCGACGGATGGGTGCGCACGGCCACGTGATTCTGAGGCTGCACGGCCACTTGATTCTAAGGCTGCTAAGGTTGAAGATTTTGAGCTACTGCCGCATGATTCTGAGGCTGCACGACCGGACAACATTGAATTACTGCATGGGTCCGAACAGGTGTCAACAGATGCACAGCTGCAACAGCCCTCCTTGTCTTCGCCCTCCTCAGTACCACTCCAAACTCCTGAGAATGTACCTGAGGTAAGTACTTCTACTGTACTTGATTCTTTTGAAGATACTGATGTACTTACTGGTTATAAGCTACCCGACAGGCATAATAGGGGTAAACCACCGAATCGATATTCTCCAGATGTAGAGGACCGCCGGTCTCGATACCCTATTGCAGACTATGTGTCTGCCAAGCGGCTGTCCACACCACTACAAGCCTTTGTGTTCACGATTTCCTCAGTTCAAGTTCCAAACAGGGGTTGAAGAAGCCATGAAGGATCCAAAATGGCTTCAAGCAATGGAGGCAAAGATGGAGGCGTTGGAGAAAAATCTAACCTGGAAACTTGTGGAACTACCAAAGGATAAAAAGCCGATTGGATGTAGGTGGGTGTTCACAGTCAAACATAAGGCAGACGGCACTATTGAGAGGTATAAGGCGCGACTGGTAGCTAAAGGGTATACACAGACTTATGGGGTGGATTAACAAGAAACATTCTCTCTAGTTGCGAAGTTAGACACTATAAGAGTGTTGTTATCTCTGGCTGCAAACTTGGACTGGCCTTTGCATAAATTTGATGTGAAGAATGCATTTCTTCATGGAGATTTAGAGGAGGAGATCTATATGGAGCTTCCACCTGGATACAGGTGCACAGATAAGCCGAACGTGGTTTGTAAGCTGGAAAGATCATTGTATGGGTTGAAGCAGTCCCCTCGTGCATGGTTTGGTCGCTTTAGCTCAGCTATGAAAAGGTATGGATACTCCCAAAGTAACTCAGATCATACTTTGTTCTTAAAAGGTGCTCAAGGAAGAATGGCAGCTCTTATCATATATGTAGATGGCATGATTATTACAGGCAATGATAGTGCAGAGATTATGAGACTGCAGGAATTATTATCTAGGGAGTTTGAGATGAAGAACTTGGAAGGTTTGAAATATTTCCTGGGAATCGAGGTTGCTAGGTCAAAGGAAGGGATTTACTTGTCTCAGCGGAAATATGTTCTTGATCTTTTGACCGAAGTTGGCATGCTAGATTGCAGGCCTGCAGACACTCCTATGGTACAAAACTGTAAGCTTGGAGAGTACCCTGATCAGACGCCTACTAATAAAGAGAAATACCAAAGGTTAGTAGGTCGATTGATTTACTTATCACATACACGTTCTGATATTGCTCATGCAGTAAGTGTGGTGAGTCAGTTCATGCATGCACCTAGTGAAGATCATATGAGTGCTGTGTGGCGCATCATTCGATATTTGAGTCAGCCCCAGGAAAGGGGTTGCTATTTGCAAAGAATGGCCACCTTGAAATAGAAGGTTACACAGATGCAGATTGGGCTGGAAGTGTGATAGACAGGAGGTCTACATCAGGGTATTTTACATTTGTGGGAGGCCACCTTGTTACGTGGAGAAGTAAGAAACAAAAGGTTGTAGCTAGGTCTAGTGCAGAAGCTGAATTCAGAGGTGTAGCAAAGGGGTTATGCGAACTTCAATGGCTTCGGAAGTTGCTAACTAAGCTCGGGTATCCACCAGGTTTGGAAATCAAATTGTTTTGTGATAATAAAGCAGCCATAAACATTGCTCATAATCCAGTTCAGCATGATAGAACCAAACATGTGGAGATTGACAGACATTTCATCCAAGAGAATTTGGAGGCAAAAGTGATCCAGTTACCATTTGTCAAGTCTGAAGACCAGTTAGCTGATATATTGACAAAGGCTCTGTCAAGTAGAGAATTTCATTGCTCACTTATCAAGTTGGGTATCAAAGACATCTTTGCACCTACTTGAGGAGGAGTGTGGTCGTGAGCTATTTTAGCCTATTTGTTAGGAAATTTTATTGTATAGATTTCTTCGTAGTATAGAATCCTTCCTATTATATATCTCCTAATTAGGGTTGTCATATGTCCTATATATATGATAGGATTGAGCATTATAAATGTACAGAAAAGATATTCATTGAATACAAAAGGAGAGTCTCTTTCTACACAAATGACTAAGATTGGTTAACTCATTAAAATGAATGCTTTGAGAGGTAGTGGAAGGATGACAATGTCTTTGGTCAAACCACCGTGACGGTCGGGCTGAAGCCCCAGCGACCCTCGCTTGCCTTTTCTGCCGATGGAGGGCAGCGGCAATTTGACGCGAATTTTTTTTTAGTAATTTAGGTCAAAATGACGCCATTTTAGTTTTTTCATTAATGCTAACCCCACACAGGAGAGAGAATATAACAACAAAAAAATATCGTCAGTATTTTTTGTTAGCTAAAATGAACGGAGTTAATGGAAAGACTTGATTGTATCAATTTGACAAGTTTTAAGATTTGATTGTATTTTTTTGAAAAATTTTACGACTCAATCGCACTTTCGCGAACAATTTTATGACTTTTGAAACTATAACAGTCTAATCTTGTCTTTTCTTAATCACTTTATGGTCTCCTCAATTTTATTGTCCATCGCTTCATGTGGCTGCATCAGTTGTACTTGTAGACACCATTGAAATGATCATCATAAGGATTGATCATGTTGCTTAGCCCTCTCCCTCACCCCCTACTCTCTCTCTCTCTCTCCCTTATGAATACTGAATCAAAGATCAAATTAAATCCCACGATCCAATATAGTAACGGGCTCGTCAACTTTAATCGCCCCTTCCCAACTTATCAACTAATAGAAAGAACACAAAAAAAGTAAGATGGTCAAGCTCAACTTTTGAGATTAAAGAGAAAAACTAGATAAAAATAATATTTAGCCGTCTTCAATTGTTCGATCTTGTCTTTTAATAATCACTTTGTGGTCTCCTCAATTATATTTTTCCGTGGCTCCCATGAGATTTTGTAAACTACTGCCAATTGTTCTAATTTTAGGCTTAAGCCGAATTCTAACCTACGGGTGAATGGAATTGTTAAAATATTTAAATATTAAATCATATCTTCATTTCACATATTAAGCTTTCTGAACTGTTGGCATTCATCCTAGAAAATCTCACACGGTATCAAAGATTAAGCTGTTAGATGAATGCGTGGTTTAATATCCCACAAAAACTCATATGGTACTAAAACTTAAGCTGTTAGATAAAGGTGTGGTTTAATATTTAAATATTTAAAGACTCCCTCTCGTGTGTAGGCTGGAATTTGGCCTAAGCTTAAAGCGTACACGTTATTAGGAACGCAAATAGGGTCCTATAAAGATTTGAATTCGGGATCTCGTGTAACTTGTAGGTTTTTATATACAAGCCTAGATCTCAAAAGTAAAAACAAACTCTAGAGTAACAGCTCATACATCATGGAATACAACTAAAAAAGAATTGATGTAACAGAAGGAATAAAATTGAAGAACTGAACTAACAGAAAAGAAACAACTCTCAACTACTCTGTTTTCCTTAGCTCAAAAATAGAATGTAGTTGTGCAGAACACTACTCAACATTTGACACGTATTGAAGGAGTCAATTGTTCCATTTCCTCTTCTTCCTTTCTGGTTGTAGTCATACCAGCAGGAGCAACCAAACATAATGAGGCTGTAATCTCAACATCCCCCCGCAAACTGGGCGCAGGTTTAAATCCCAAGCCTAGTTTGGTTCTGAGAGTGCAGTGATCGAGCCTTGACAATGGCTTGGTGAAAATGTCAGCAAGTTGGCGATGACTAGGAACATATTCTATGTATAACGATCCCAATGAAACTTTTTCTCTGATGAAGTGAAAATCAACTTCGATATGTTTGGTCCGAGCATGTAAAATAGGATTAGCAGTAAGAGAAATGGCAGACTGATTATCACAAAACAGTACTGTATGGGAGGAAAGAGGAATGCCAATGTCACGCAGGACAAAGCTGATCCATGTAAGGTCAGCAGTAACAGATGCAAGGGCGTGATACTCTGCTTCAGTGGATGAACGAGAAACTGTTGGTTGTTTCTTAGCTAACCAGGAGATGAGATTGGAACCAAGATATGTGCAAAAACCAGTAGTAGATCGTCTGGTATCGAGATAACCGGCCCAGTCAGCATCTGAGAAGCCGTACAAGTTCAGAGTACTATGAGAGTGAAGAAAGATGCCCAGATGAATACTCCCCTTTACATGCCGAAGAACTCTCTTCAGTTTAAGAAAATCAGCATTGGTTGGTCGCTGCATTTTCCGACACAAAAGATTAGTGGCATAGGTAAGATCAGGTCGAGTAATAGTGACATATTGAAGACCTCCAACCAGACTTCAGTATTCAAGTGGATTATCAAGATAGATGGCATCATCTGACGTGGGAATAGACTTGACATATAGGGGAGTTGATATTGGCTTGCAGTCTTGCATGTGTGCTCGTGTAAGAAGATCAAGAGCATACTTAGTTTGGCAGAGAAAGAGATCATCAGAAGTACGTGTGGCTTCAATACCCAGAAAATAATGAAGAGAACCCAAATCTTTCATATGAAAAGTGATGCTCATAGACTTGATTAAGTCAGCAAGTAGCTGAGGGGAGCTGCCAGTCAGCACAATATCATCGACATAAAGAAGCAAGAGAATTGTATCTATGCCTTTGTGGAACACAAATAGAGAGGGATCTGTTGTGCTGCAAAAGAAGCCTGATTCAAGTAAAAAATTGCTAAATTTTTCAAACCATGCACGGGGAGCTTGTCGAAGTCCATATAAAAACTTCTGAAGTAAGTAGACATGATGAGGCAATGTTGGATGTATGAAACCAGGAGGCTGCTCCATATAAACAGATTCAGTCAGTGAGCCATGTAAAAAGGCATTTTTTTACGTCTAATTGATGAATAGGCCAATGCTGCACCATAGCTACTGACAAGACAATACGTATGGTTGTTTGTTTGACAACAAGACTGAAAGTTTCAAGATAGTCTACTCCTTCTTCTTGGTGAAACCCTTTTGCCACTAAACGAGCTTTTAACCCGTCAAGACTCCCATCAGATGCTAACTTTGTCTTAAACACCCATTTACAGCCTATGACATTCATCTGAGCAGTTCGTGGGACTAACACCCAAGTTTGATTTTCATGCAAGGCATCCATTTCCTCTTGCATTGCGCGAGTCCAGCCTTCATGAGCCAAGGCTGACTTAAGTGATTTTGGTTCGAGAGGAACTTTATATTCAGCTAAGCATGCATACCTGGGATTTGATTTCACTATGCTAGACTTAAGTCGAGTTTGCATAGGATGAACAGAAGTGTCACAGTGGTGAGGAGGTGAGGCACTCTGATGTGCGTGGTCAGCAACAGGTATGCTAGGTGCGACAGTATGTGAAAAATTTGATGGTCCGGGATCAGCAATAGACTGTGAATGTGATGGAGACAAACCTGTGCCCTGGGTAGTAGTATATGGTATACGAATTTGGCCTACCTCCAAAACACCACTTTCTTGTAGATGACCAGTATGAGAGTGAGAAGGTGGTCGTACTGGATTTTCCCTGGTAGAATCCAGAAAGGCCACCTCATCAACCCATTTTCGATACAGAGAGGTATAATGGGGATAATCTGCAGATAATTTCTTGGTAAAGGGAAAGAAATCTTCATCAAATGTCACATGTCGACTGATATATATCCTACCATCAGTAGGTACCAGACAGCGATACCCTTTATGTCGCTCACTATACCCCAAGAGTACACAAGTGAGGGATCAAGGATCAAATTTATGTTGAGCATAGGGTCTGAGACAGGGATAACAGGCACATCCGAAGACCCTGAGATGATCATAGCTTGGCACTTGTTTAAAGAGTTTGCTGTGAGGTGAGTCTATCTGCAGCTTTGGAGTTGGAAGCAGATTAATAATATAATTTGCAGTTAAGCAGGAATCAACCCAGTAATGTAATGGAGTTCGAGAATGGTAGAGCATAGTTAAGCCCAATTCGACCACATGACGGTGTTTCCTTTCAGATATCCCATTCTGTTCAGGAGTGTATAGGCAAGAGATGTATTGTTTAATACCACAAGTCTCCAAATGAGTCTGAAACCCGGTGCTAGTGAACTCACCACCACCATCACATTGGAAAATTTTGATTTTGTGATCAAATTGAGTCTCTACATATTTCTGAAACATAAGGAAAACATCATAGAACTCTGACTTGAACTTCATTGGATAAAGCCAACTGTATCGAGAAAAGTTATCCACAAAAATGACATAAAACTTGAAGCCTTGAAAAGAGGTCATTGGGGAAGGACCCTAGATATCACAATGTATCCTTTCTAGAGGAACTTCAGTTGCAGAATCTGATAAAGGAAAAGGTAAAGCAATACTCTTGACAAGATGACAACTGCCACATATAGATGGAGTTTTCTTAGTACAACAAATCTGCTGCTGTTGTTGAAGGTACTTTAAGGTCTTAGTATTGGTATGAGCAAGTCTCTGATGCCATATGTTCTCTGCGACATCCTTATGTCTTTGTGTAAACAGAGCCTGTGTGGCCTGTTGATCCACTCGGTAGAGCCCCCCAACTTTCTGTCCGAGCTTCACGGTGGAGTTGGTACGATTGTCCTTAACATAGACACCATGTTTGTCAAACACAAAGGAGAAGGGAAAGCCATCAGTTAATTTCGAAACTGAAAGAAGATTTTTCTTGATTTCAGGAACTACCAACACATCATTTAGAGGTAACGCATCAATCTCTGTAAGTAACAACACATTACCAATGTAAGTAATAGGAAGACACGATCCATTTCCTATCATTACAGTATCAGTTCCAATATACTTTGATGAGTTATGAATTATACCCGAATTGGCTGTGATGTGAGCTGTGGCTCCTGTGTCTGGATACCATTCACTGCCTGTAGAATCCTCAAGGTGCATTGCTGTTAGAGCTTGCGGGATATTTTCATTTTGATAAGAGTTATCAAATTGATACAAGCATCGAAGAGCATCATGTACTGGACGTTTGCAGATTTGACAAGTTACGCGAACTCCATCCATCGCTTTTTCATCCTGTGAGTTCTTGTGAACTGTGACATTTGGAGAGGGATAGGATTTGGTATCTTGATATCTCTGTGATGAAGCAGCATAAGGTTGAAAGCCATGACCTGGAGCATAGGAGTTATTCCGTGGACTAAAATGTTGAACCTCCTGATCTTGATTCAGATTAACTGATCTATAACTCTGACTTCTTCCTTGATACCCAAAGCCACGACCTCAATTGTCAAATGAACGACCTCTGCCATAATAGCATCCCCCATGAATACTCCCTCTCTGGCCTATTAACGCAAAATTAGGCTGATGCAGTTCTCTGTCAAGTAATACCTTCGGTTCCATCTCTAAATTTCTTTCTCCATAATAGGCCATGTTAGGATTATACTGGCTCGAGGAGTAGTTTTTCCATCTTGTTTCAAATCTTTCTAATTGTGATATCACCTCATCATAATCAGGTTGAGGTTTCAAACAGTACATAGTGGTTCGAAAATTCTCATACTCTGATCCTAGACCCTCCAAGACACCAAAGACTTTAGTTATCTCATCCACAGGCTTCCCAATTGCATTTAACTGGTCGCAAATCAACTTGTATTCTCTAAGATAATCTGAAAGTTGCCTATTTCGTTTCTGACATGCTTGAAGTTTCCCTCTCAGTTCAAATTCTCTAGCTACTGATTTTTGTGTGAAATGATTCAGTAATGTCTGCCATACCTCATAAGATGTTTCCAGGCCAATGATCAGTCCCAGGATATGCTCAGAAACTGCACCACTAATCCATGATGATACCAGTTGATCAGTTCTTACCCAATCATTGTAATCACAATTCACAGCTTCGGTCTCATTCCCTTCGACATCAACTTGCAACTTCTGTGGTGGTGGAACTTCTCCACTGACGAAACCAAAGAGCTCTTGACTACGTAGAAATCTGTGAAATTGAGTTTGCCAGAGAAGAAAGTTATCTTCATCAAGTTTGATTGTAACGAAGTTAGCAATGTTTACATGGATAGGAAAAGGATATCTCGGTGTTCTTGCTGCCATTGCTGTGCTCTTCAAGGAAGAAGATTGAGATTCACAGCTTTGCTCTCAGAGAAAGGCTCTGATACCATGAGAAGAAACGCATGAAGAACAGCAGATGAAGAACTTGAACTTCATTGAAGATTTTCACGGAGAAACTGTACACATTTTCTTTATTTAAGAGCATAACTTCTCTCGTGTAACTTGCAGGTTTTTCTATACAAGCCCAGATCTCAAAAGTAAAAACAAACTCTAGAGTTACAGCTCATACATCATGGAATACAACTAAAAAAGAATTGATGTACCAGAAGGAATAAAACTGAAGAACTGAACTAACTAGAAAAGAAACAACTCTCAACTACTCTGTTTTCCTTAGCTCAAAAACAGAATGTAGTCGTGCAGAACACTACTCAACATTTGACACGTATTGAAGGCGTCAATTGTTCCATTTCCTCTTCTTCCTTTCTGGTTGTAGTCATACCAGCAGGAGCAGCCAAACATAATGAGGCTGTAATCTCAACATATAAACCCCGAAGCGTTAGCTTTACATTCATGTACTCACACTTCGCAGTAAAAAATAAAATAAAATTCACACTTGGTTTCGCAGCAGAAACTAAGAGAAGATGAGCCATACGTTTGTTTTCCTGAGGTTCGCACTCGTCGTAGCAGCCGGGCTTTCGTGAGTTTGCGACTTTGTGAGAGGAGATGCAAACACAGACATCGTAAACGAGGTCTGCAATGGGAAAACCTTTCACCCTTTCGAGTTTTTCGATGATTATCGTGCTGTTCTTATAGAGGATATAGAAGAGAACACACCCAAAGACGGTTACAACTACTATTCCGCCAGTACGTGGGTTTCCAGAGCCTTGCTATGGCCACGCAGCATGCAAAGGTACCCTTACACAGTCCGACTGCCGCCACTGCTTAGAGGTATGTGAGTTGATACTTCACAAAATGTGTGATTGGAGCGTCGGGTATCAGGTTCAACTCGAGGATTGTCGGCTTCGGATCAAGAAATACTCCATCAAAGAAGATTAGAACTTCTCATTGGTCTTCACTTTTATAGTGGTTCGATGTGCTACATATTGAACGGAGGAAGTGGTTGGTATGAGATGTGCCGAGATATTTAGTCGTAAATAATGTATCTGTACACGATTCTACGACGAAAAATAAGACCATGGCATGGAATACTTGATTGGATTTAACATTTTTAATTAAGAAAAATGCATGAAAGTTCGGCCTAATCTATATAGTTCTATGAGTGATATTGTCACAATTCATGAACGTTATACCTAACAACTTACGGAGAATGATTAAGTGACCCAACAAGCAACTCCTTAAGCTGCGCGAAAGCCGTCATTTTAGGGGCCTTTTCTTGCTGGGCTTGAAAGATTTGGCCCTTTTGAGGGCTTTCAAAACTTTCCACTTTCATTCATACGATTTTTTTGTGTGTGCTGCGCAATGCGATAGAAACTTGGCTTTTCAGCCAACTCGTAAGTTGGTTGGAGGGTACCTCTCTCAATTTGGAGTTTTACCTATTCTGAAAAAGGAATCCCCGATCAGAGCCAATTGGCGAAATAATCTGGAGAATTCCAAAAACAATTTCTTTCGAAGAGATGGAACAGAAGAATTTGCTTGAAGCGTGATGATCATACATATGTAATACATTCTATGTCCCAAAATAGATCCCATTCTTGGAACTTTCATGCTTGAGCAAGAACTAGCATGAAAGTCTATCTATCACCATCAACGCGGTTGTTCCTATTTCATTTTCTTTTTCCAAGCCATTCTTAGCTTAGAAAGCATTCACTGAGTTACTTATGGAATCTCAAATCTCTTCTCGCAACGCTGAGATTTTTTTTTTATGTTTCTCGGTTGATCAGAGGTTCAGCTTGCTTCTCCCCATCTTTTAGCGTTCTGGGCCTTGAAAAAAAAAACCCAAAATCAATAAGAAAGAACAGAAATTGGGCCATCTTTGCTGAGAGAGGCTGCCGTTCTAAGAGTCTTCTTCTTTGTTCCGTAAGAAATTCTGCGGTCTAAGGAATCCTTCTATAAACCGTTTGTAGCCGGGTTGAAACCCAATTGTAGAGAGCGCTTTCTGTGATAAATTCGGACAAAATTTGGATATGTTGTTCTGCATTTTGTGTCACTGATGATGCAACAAAAGAAGAAGTGGACAAGAAAGAGTGACATCGCTGCGTTTTTGTTGACAGGGCTGTGTCCAAGACCTTGTTTTGCATCACTCAACTCATCATTCGTTCCTGTGGTCTTCCAAGATAACCGAAATTTCGATAAGTTATTCTGCATTTCGTGTCACTGATGATGCAACAAAGGAAGAACACAGACAAGGGCGAGTAACATCACGGCGTTTTTGTCCACGGCTGCATCTTAAAACCTTGTTCTGCATCACTCGACACATCAGTTGGTTCTCATTTCCAAGGATGGCCGACTCTAGAAAACTGTAAGGCTCTTGCGTTTTGGTGAAGCTCAGCAGCATATTTCTGAATAATACAGTAATGCCATTCATCTAAAGGAAGAATATCACAGTTGCCGGTCACGTATAACTTCTTAGAGTGCTAATCGCAAGGAACCTACCGAAAGAGAACCGATTATTCTTCACCAAAGCAGAAGGGTGGAACGGAGTCTTATTTTGAATAACGAGCGCAAACCAGTATATAAACCCTAAAGCATTAGCTGACATTCATGTAGTCAAGCTTGGTTTCCAGACAGAAACTCACTGAAGATGGGTAACATCGCTGTTCTCCTGAGATTCACACTCGTTGCGGTAGCTGGGCTTTCGCGTGCTTATGACTCCGTGAGTGGACAACCAAACACAGACATCGTCGGCAGAGTCTGCAATGGGGACAAGTTCGGCCCGTCCGGTTCTTTCAATAAATGTCGAGCTGGTCTTCTACGGGATTTAGCAGAAAACACCGCCAAGAAGGGTTACGACTACTATAACACGAATCCGAGGTTTCCAGGGCTTTGTTATGGCCATGCTGCATGCAAAGCTGAACTTTCGCGGCCCGGGTGCATTTACTGCTTAGAAGTATGCGAGGAGATACTCGGTAAATTGTGTCTCTGGAGCCTCGGGTATCAGGTTCAACTCGAGGATTGTCGGCTTCGGATCGAGAAATACTACTTCAAGGACAATTAGAAGTTTCCACTTCTCTATTCTGATGGTGATATGATGTGCGTTATGAGTTGAACAGTGGGAGTTGTTCGCAGGAGATGTGCCGAGATCTCTAGTCATCAATAAAAATAGCTGTACACAGATTCTCCGACGAAAATAAGGCCACGGCATGGTATACGTGATCGAATTATCTACATAGTTTTATGAAGTGCTATTGTCGGAATTTATGAATATTATATTTCATGCTAATTTATTGATAGCCTAAATTTTTGGGAATAACGGTTAACTTAAGACCAGAGCACAGGTTAAGCGTTCAAATCCTGGCGCTCCCTCTCAAATTCATTGACCGTGCTATTGGGATAATATTTGTTATTTTTTTTTTTGGGTCGAATATTGGGCCATAATTTGCTCACAAGAAAACAAGGAGAATTACTAAAAAAAGTCTTAAACCTATTATAATTGTGCCAATTCAGTCATAAACTTCTTTCCAATTCAATCTTAAACCTTTTACAATTGTGCCAATTCAACCTATCTAGCCAATTTTGGCCAGCCGTCCGACGACATAATATTTTAATTTTTTTGGATTTTTTTGGATTTTTTTTCTTCCCTCTTCTTCCTCTAGCCGGTTGCCGGCGGCGACCGATCTGAGGTGATGGCCGGCTGGCGAGGTCGGCCTCGCCAACCCAGATCTGGCGAGGTCGATTGTGAGGCCAGGCAAGGCTCGGCCGACCTCGCCAGCCGGCCGGTCCCTAGCAGCCAGACGACCGGCCAGAGGAAGAAGAGGGAAGAGAAAAATGAAGAAAGAAAAAGAAAAGAAAAAAGGAAAAAGGAAAATAAAAAATTCAAAAATATATTAAAATATTATATCATCGGACAGCCGGCGCCAGTCGGCGTCCACGTCGGCATCGGCCGGCCAAAATTGGGCGGATGGAATGAATTGACAAAATTGAAAAATGTTTAGGACTGCACCGGGAAAAAAAAAGTTTAAGACTGAATTGACACAATTGCGAAGGACCAACTTACGAACGAGGAAGAGTGTCAAGTAATATGCTTATTTGCAAGACGTTTCCTAGCAATTTAAGTTTTGATTGAGGGAAAACAGTTAACTCTAACAATAAACTTTTTCTTATACTGTTTTCGTAAAATCGTCCATTTTACCGACGCATAAAAGGCCTCGGTACAGATCCTAAAAAGTAACTCTTGTGAAAGGTCTCGTCACAAAGGACAAACCTATACAAATGAGCTAAGACGTTCTGAGATCAACGAGATATTGAGGGATTCGAACACGTGATCAGAGGGGTCCCAAACCAGTCGAGAGTAGGCCAACCACCGCGATGATCTCAAGAAGGCAAATTTGATGATTTTTCTACACTTTTGGACTACTGTGAGAGCCAAGGACGTTGTGAGCCAAAAAATTCTTGAATTAGTGGACCCCACCACAGTTGATATTATTTTATTGGAAATGCTTCCCCGACAGTACTGTCATGGACTATACAATCTCAGCCGTAGATCCATACACCATCACTGCGTGTTTTGCATAAAGCACTCATTGATTGGGAGATGGTCAGAAATTACTGACAATTGTCAGACTGTCAAGCTAGCAGCTTTCTTTTCGGTATTAATATAATTGACAAATTCTAGAGAGAACCGAGTATCTTCAGTTTCCATAAGCAGAGTTGTTCAAATATGGAAGTTTTCTTGTCCCATGGAAGGCAATTTTCAATCAAGGATATTCTACCAATCTGTTTGTAGAGTAATTCTGTCAATCAAAGATTACAAACTTCTATAAATAACGCAGCAAAAACAAAAACCTGCCAACGTGAGTCTTCAGACTCTGGAAAGAGTATATTGCAGAATCTAAACATAATTCAGAAACAGTCTTCAGAAGTAGAAGAGTCTCTTGAATCTGAACAGACTAGAACAATGAATATGAGATTTGATAAAGTCCTTGTTGATGTTTTACATAAGTCTTCTCCAAAGATAAAAGTTGGATCTTCAGAAGTGATATTCCACTCTATCTGAATAATACGATTCAACTTATTCAGAAACAAATATGTGACGACTTCATTTTGAGTCTGAACACCAGGTTTGGAATAGTATAAGCTTTTTCATTCACATGTTATACCTGCAATAATGTATTTCAAATCATTAACCAGATTCTTTCTAAAAAAGGATAGTTTTGTTAGAATCAAAATATTCAGAAAAAGGCCTTCTCAACGAAAGACATACGAAAGTCCCCCGTCTCGCTCAAGAACAACGCCCTTCCTTCCAAAGCCATTCTCTGTTGTGCGTGGATATCTTGACTTTCGTCTCAAAGCCAAAGAAGCTGGGAGGATTTGGTTTACGACCGGTCCTGCCCATATGTTTCTTTCTTGTCGGATACTTTGGGGAATGAGAACAAGTCTATGCCCCAGACTCGCGATTTGGGGAATTCCTCAGCTAGAATGCTAAAGATTGGATGGTTCGTGCTTTAAGAAAGGTGTCTAGCTAAAGGTAAAGTAGAAACATTTTCCCATTAGGGTTTTTCTCATACATGCAAATATAACATATAAACGACAAAGCAACTCTCTTGCCGCCTACCGGGACTCATAGTTTTGGGAAAAACGGTTAATCTAATGTGAGATCATAGCACGGGATAAGAGTTCAAATCCTAACTCTCTCTCTCTCTCTCTCTCTCTCTCTCAAACTTATTAACCGTGTTATTGGGCCCATAATTTACTCAGTAGAAAACAAGAGTAGAGTCTTGCGAGTGTAAGGAACATGCTTACACACGAGGAAGAGTGTTAAATAATATGCTATTTGTACATTATTGATCCGTTTCCTACTGATTTAAATTTTGGGAGAAAACAGCTAATCTAGCAATGAATATGTTATTCTATTGGCTCCCTCATATTTTCGTTAAGTTAACCAGTTTACCAATGCACAAAAGGCCTTGGTAAAGACCCTAAAAAGCGTCGGTGCTGCACACTAGGGTCTTTGCCAATGATATTTACTTTGTAATGATGAAAAAATAAGTGTTGAAAGGTCCTGTCATGAAAGACATTAACGTGCATACTATCGCGACCCTCCCAAATATTTCAGTTATTGGGAAGTGGGGTTTAAATGTATTGCCCAACAACGGGCCAATCACCCATCGATTAGGCACGGGCTCTTTCAAGCCCATACATCACGTGACTTTGAATTCCGTTTTAAACTTTTGTTAGCCTAAGGAATTTTAGGAGTAACTTCTAGTCATTCTGGGGTCGACTAGAAAGCAAATGAATCACGGGAGCTTTGTCTCGTTTTCTACAGAATCAGATATTCTAATCTCGGGGACTTGATTACTCATGATCTATTAGCGCCCTTTTGGTACCACTAACTTTGAAGGTTATTTATCTAAGTGATCACACAATCTCTATTACCAATTATGAACCTAGAGGCATTGATGCCGCTATGTGTTCAAACAATGTTCATGAGGGGTTAGATATGATCCTAAGAGTTGTCTTAACCATTCTAAAAAAAGAAGAAGAACATCCATGGTATTTATAGTGTGGAATTAGATACCCAATGTGTCTACAAAATTTTAAGTAAAGTGCGAGAATGGAAAAGCCGATACATGTCAAGCAAAAAATATTACAGGGCCTTGTTCTTAAGCATCGGAACATAAACCCCCGTAAGCTTGACCCAATTCTAAGCCGGGCAGAGACTATACACCGCCTTGTTGTAAGCCTTAGGGCATGAACCCCCATAAGCTTGATTTTGGAGAATGAACCTAAAAATTGAACTAGATTAGGGTGAGCCTGAATCAATTCATTTTATTAGGTGATGAGACTAATCTATACTAGACTAACAATTTATTATGAAAATGATCCTAAGTTTAATTTTTTCAAGTGCAAAGTATTGACACGTAAATTTTGATTTTTCTTTTCTCATATATATTGCACAAAATTGAGAATTAATTCTCACAAAAAATGTTTCCTCATGCATTGCATTTTTTTGCATTAACGGCGAGAAGTTGAGCTTAATTCGATAGGCGGTCTGGACTAAGGTTCATCATAATTTTTAGCTAAGGCAAGCTGACATTGCCTGAGTCCCTTGAGCATATTTTTGAGCTTAATTGAGCAGGTTAAAAGATTATTTTTCAAAAAGGCTTAATTAAATACATAGTTTGATTAGAAAAGCCTAATTCAAGCTCAGAAATTTGCGCCATTAAGCTTGAAAATGAAACAATTTTCGGCTGGGATTAGGCATGGGTGTGCCGAAATTCTTAGTGGCCTTGGACCTAATTTCATATTTATTTCAGCCCATATTTTGTGCAATTTTTTGAAAAGGCTTTTGATTAATTACCCGTTAATTAATTAGAGCTCGATTCTAGCCCAAGGGAGAGCGATAAGCCCGTGAAAATATCAAAATTCGGCTGACCCATCTTTTCCTCCATCTGGCCGAAAATTCCAAGGTGTTCTGACGGATTTGGACTCTTCAAAGATTAAAGAAAATTCAGAAAATTATCTAAAAAATTAGAGTCTTGAAAAATTGAAACTCTATTTTGATCAAGCTACAAATAATAGAGAGTTTCAGTGGATCCGAACTCTTCCGAGATCAGAATTTTTTATCCGACGGTTGTCATTGAATCGTACTCTAGCTAGGATTTATGATCTAACGGTCCATGTCAACTCCTATTCCGACTAGGATTCATAAGCCTAAGCTCTATATAAACATCTTGGCTTCACAAGCAAACGAGGTTGGTGACATTTGAGAATTTCCAGAGCATAAGAGAGGGAGAGCAAAAAAAAAAGGGGGAAAGAAAAAAGCTTCAAGTCTCGACCGAAGTCCAGCCGAGAAACCATGGCACGTCATCCTCCTTGCGCCGCCTCCACCATCGCTGTGTCACCGGCCGCCTCTGTCCAGCCACCACCATTCTCACTATGGCTCGTGCTCCAACATCCAGCAACCCCCAAGAGTTCAGTCCAGTCTAGCCTTGGTGAGGCGTGCCTCGCTGTCCAGCCACTGTTCAGCCTTGTTTCGAGGTCAATCAGTCCCTGTTTTGCTATTACTTAAAGCTCTAATCTCTTTCCTGCTTGCGTTAGATCGTTGGAGTATTTCGGTGACAAATTGGCTCAAAAAAGGTACAAATTTTGGGCAAATTGTCGAGTTGCGCTTGTGCTGGAAATTGTGTTTTGAGAAAGGTAAATTTCTCAACTTTTAATTGTTAAATCATGCTTGTTTGCTTGATAACTTGCATTGTTGTTATTAGACCGCTTTGAACACATTGATTTTCACCATTAAAATTGAGAAATTCAAATTTTTATCCACTTAATGCCAGAACCGAAAATTGAGTTCTTTTTGCTAAAAATACTAATTTTTTTCGAGTTAGCTCAATTGGGTCATGAAATTGGTTGATCTCTATGCATAATTTGAGAATTGATTGATTTTGATTGGAAAATTTCTTTTCTCAAAATAAGAAAATTGTTCGGCACTTTTTCTATGATTTAAATTGAATCGGAAAAGATTGAATTTTTAGTGAATTAAAATAAGGATTTTCGGCACACATGCATCACTTTGGCCGAATTGCTCTATGGAGGTTGTGGATGATCATTGCTTTGATTTTTAACCATGGTTGGTTGGATTGCTTTTCTGATAGTTGAGTTACCTTATCTTGCGATTTCCTTATGTTATCTCTATGTTGTGGATGAGTTTATTAACCTGAACTTTATCTAATCTTTGAGAATATTTGAATTGAGTAACATCGGACTTGTTGCAGATAATTCTTTACTTTGAAAGTTTATCTCTATCATGTGAGTTGGTTGGGATGTTTATCTGGCAAATATCTTATATTATCTCTTGTGAATTTTTCTGAATTTATTTGATTTGAGGGTAAGGTTCGATTAAATTAGATAAATTATCCAAACTCTTGAGAATTATCTGAGTTAATTTCCATATTCTTAAAGATAATTTTCTCAGATTAAAATTGGATTTTGGATGAGGAAAGGTAGGCCTCACTTTCATAATTTTGGCTACCCCTCTATTTTTTCGAAAATTCCAATTGAAATGGTGCATTTTACTTCTCATCTGGTTATGTTTGTACAGTCATTTTATTTTATAATAAAGTTTGCACATTTATAAACAAACATGCTCATAATATGCTCCCGTATGCCTTGTCCCTTCGGAAAATAAATTATATTTCCCTAGCCATGATCTTATGGAATGAGATTATAATTCGTATAGAATTTCGTAGTCCGCCCTTTTTATTAAGGGATGATGTATTCTATACCTTATCCGCATACTGACTCGAATCTAAGAGTATGTAGCGGATAAATTCCCTCTGACTCTAATCTTTAGGTACGAGCGAATTAATTGAAAAATTCAGAATCAAAGGTATATTATGGGCATTTTTGTTTATTTTTGTTCAATTTTTGCATTTCATCTTTCGTTTAATTAAACAAAAAATCTCAAAAATAAAATAAAATAACACTAATTTCCCATAGTTTATCATGTCAAAAGTCTGTTTTTATGTCATCAATATCATCTAATATAAGCTAAGGCTTTGAGAAATCATTTTCCTAAATTAAATTGGATGATATCACATTTTAAGGCTTGCTTTCATAATGGTAGTCATTTAATTCGAAAATACAAAAAATTCCATGGTTTTCGAGTATCATATGGTCCATTCCATTTTTCTAAGTCATTCAATTTACATCATTCAATCAAAAGGGATTTTTCATGAAATTTTGTACCGAAAAGGCATTAATTTTTTCAAATTAATGTAACCAAGTCTTCGGACTCACTTTCTCTGGTTCGCGAAAATAAATTAATTCTCCCGTTAATTTATTTAGGTGTCTAATTGGCCTACCAAGAAAGCGATTAGTGGCTGCTCCAAATTAAATAATCTTTTGAGAAAAAAATCAAACCTAAGTTGTGATTCAGTAGGATTTGGGAGGGTCCGAATTAGGTTAGTTAATTAACCTGATAATCCATTAGCCTAATTTTTAGGTCGCGACAGCTTGGCGACTCCACTGGGGAGCTCATTTTTTTCAAAAAAATTTTTTGGAAAAATTAAGGGTTTCAACAAATTTTCAAATTATTTTCGAAAATTACTTTAATTTTTCGGAAATATTTTAAGATGACCCTTTAATTTTTCAAGAAAAAATATAAAAAATGTTGCTCGTGGACTTAGTCCATTGATTTTCATGATTTATCCCTTGGGTTGATTGATTGTGATTGTTTTTTGGATGGTTTGATTGTGAATATCTCTTGATTTCTGGATTGATTTTCATGGGTTATATCTTGATGGTTGTGAAATAACTTGATCATGGTTGTGAATCACCTTGACTGATCATGGTTTGCCCTTGATTTCTGATCATTTTTGCAAGTTTGCTTGATTTTTTGGCATTGAATTTAATTGCTTTATTTTATAGAAAATTCGCCACGATTGAGTGTTTATACATGTTGTGCATGAATTCATGACATTGCATCATAACTAAAATGTTAGATGAGACTAGGATGATGTCTGGGCAAGACTCTTCCTAGCCTCAGGATGGAGGAGTGGATGACCTTGTCTTCGACCCCGACTATGTTAAGGATTCACCGCACTGGCCTGAATCTACTAGCATGAGCAGAACCCTTAACATCCCCAAGCTTAAGAGGTGCTAAATAAGGACCAAAATTTGTGGGTACAATTTGCCCTCTAAAGCTCTAAAAACTCCGCTAATAATGCATGCATAAACATCATTCTACTTGTCTCTAAACCCATGATCTCTGATTGTTGTACATGTACTTTTCCTGTACTTAATTTGAGTCGATCCATGGCTATTAGGTGTGTCGTTGTGTTGGTCTATCCCTTCATGGGGCACGACAACATTCGCACCGTTATAATGTCCAAGGCCGACCTGGCTGATTGGTTGGCACAGCTCGATCAGACGGCACATGAATATGTGGAGCGCAGACTAGGAAAGTTGCTCTTTTTTCTTGACATTAAGCTCCGTGTCGGGATTATTAATGCATTAACTCATTGTTGGGTCCCCCAGACGGCCACTTTCTTACTAGGTAAGCATGAGCTCACTTCTACCTTAGAGGAGTATATCATACTCATTGGTAAGTCCTTGGACTCTGAGCTCCTTCGTCCATACTTGGGGGATGATCCCTCTGTGGTGTTAGCTAAATTTCTCAAAGTTGAAATTTCTGCCGTTCGGAGGGTTTTGAAAGCAAACTAAGGGAATTGCCCATTTTCTTTCTTGATCGATTGTTTTAACAAGGCTGAGTCTTTGCAAAAAGGAAAAGTTTTCTTGATCGCCTTCTTTGGATTGATAATGTTCCCTCACCATAAGAACTCCGCCGATCCAAGTATGGCTCATTTTACCCAGCAAGTTTGCGAAGAAAAGAATTTTGTTGTGACCATGCTTGTTGAAACATTTATCTCTTTGAACAAAAATAAGCCAGACAAGGCCAAGGTTTTGCAAGCACCATCTGAACTTTTGCAAATTTGGTTTCTTTCCCATATTAAAGAATGTCAAAAGCTCATGTTGATTGACAAGCTTAGGAACTATACCCCTCCGATGGTTATTTTCAAAAATAAACATGATGAGTGCCTCGATTATCATTTTTCTGAATGGCTAACACTCATGAGGGATCTGACCGCCAAGTCTCTCCAATGGCATGCTAGTTGGTTTGAAGGTAAGGCGGCTCATCTTACTTCAGGGCAAGTCGGACTGGTCCCTTTGCTGGGTTTCACTAGGACAGCAGAGTATTACCCCCTCGGGTTATACGATAGTTTAGATGTGTGCAGAAGATGCCTCCACCTCTCCCGTCCAAGAAGGTCCACCTGAACTTCGAGAACCTCATACCAGAGCACGAGGAGATAGTTATATCTACTTGCTATTTATGGGCAGCTTGCCATCCCATGAAGCTGAGCTTCCCAAGGAAGCTATTGGAGCCCGCTAAGGAGATATATCGATCCACGAAGGACAACCGTCTAAAGCACTCCATTCCCTTGGCCTGGCGTCCGAAGTTCCCTGACATCGCTTTGGCTTAGCACACGAACAATGAGCTTAGGCGGATGCTGGCCGAAGCATATGAGGAGATTATCATGGCAAGGAAAGCACTCAAGCGATCGAAGAATGAAGCCGGTCCATTGAAGCGTCCCCGGAAGTGATAGATCCAGTCTTGTCTAGTCGAGTCATGTCCTTTTATTCACGTCTTTTCAATTCTAGGTGGTTTTTTTAGGGCATTTATATTGCAAGTTCATGAGTTGTATTACTTCTCTTTAATTCCAGTTTAATGAAGGGTTCAGTTTCTAGTCGACCTTACTGTGATGCACGCATTTTTCAATTTTTTATGTCCAAATTTGGAACATCCTGTCTTCATAAGAAATGTCCGGAAGATCCTAATATATCTTGAAAAAAAATTGAGATCAATCCGGTATGTTTTCCATTTATGGAAGAATTCATGGTCAAGGCGAAGCAGTCTGAAATTTCACTATTTTTCTGACCTCACTCTTATCTCGCCATTTACTACTAGTAAATGAGATTTTTTGAATGAAGTCAAAGAATGAAAGTTGTATAATTGGCTTTGAACTAGTAATATGGAAATTTTCAGACCATAATTCACATTTTTGATGGCCCATCTATCCCTCAAACTAAAATCGGACAAATCAATTTTTCTGGACAAAATGTTCCCAAAGAAGCTTTAAAATGTATTGATCCGTCAACTTTTAACCTCGGGACAAAACATGAAAGTTGTTTGTCATTATCTCAGCTACATGTCCATAAATTTTGACAACATTTTGAATTCTTCATGATTTTTCACGAATTTCTTACCAAAATCCAATGGAACTGGAATTTTCCTGAGTCGTAATAGTGAGTCAAGTAAGGTCATGTGTGGGTCTGGTCTAGAGCATGGATCGACTCATCATTCCCACTCACCATGCTGATCATATTGATACACTTTTGAAGGTAATTCATCACGGATACTCTGCATCCTCATAACACTTGTTTAAAAGAGAGGAGGATCGCTGACAGAGATGGGATCAATGCAGCAGTCCAAGAGGCTCTCAAGGAGAATATGGATGTAATGAATGAGCGATTCGAGGGCATGATGTCTCAAGTGATGGAAAATGTGATGGTTAGTTTTGCAGCCGTCTAGCTTAGCTCCTCCACCCATAGCACGCCCTACGCCTTCTCCGGTGGACAATTCTGACAAAGCCCCGGACCATGTCCCTACCCATACTCTTCCACTCGAGGATGTTATTTTGGCTAGTGCTAGCTCTGGCACATCACTTGTGATCTCGACACCCCAAGCCAGCCCTATGGCAAGGGCGATGAGTGAGGAAGCCATGAAGATTATAGCCCGGATGGAACAACGTCTGAGAGAAGTTGAAGGGACGCATAGCCTGGCTCCCATCGACCTGTCCATCTATACAAAGGTGCAGGTCCTTGATAAGTTCAATATACTCGACTTTGAGAAGTATGACGGCACTTCCAACCCGATCCAACACGTGCAGATGTATCAAGCTCGAATGAACTAGTACCCTACCAATTGCCCCTTGATGATTCAGACTTTCCAGGCTAGTCTGAAGGATGTGGCCGTGAGATGGTACACAGATTATAGCATCAACCGTATGGAAAACTGGGAAGAAGCTGCAAATGCATTCGTCAAGCACTTCAGGTTCAACCCGGATATCATTATCTCTAGGGAGGATCTGGAGCAGGCAGAAATGAAAAAGGGGGAGACCGTGAAGCAGTATGCCACCAAATGGAGGAACATTACAGCTCAGCTAAGGCCGAAGCCACCGAAGCGCGAGCTCGTGAGGTTATTCATCTCTACCCTTCCTCAGACAATGCGGTCCCAATTCCTTGGAACCGCAACTTCATCATTCAGCCAGCTCATTTCAATGTGTGAAGAGGTCGAGATCATCCTGAAGAAAGGATGGTACGGAGAAACTGGCTCTAGCACTAAGCGGTTCTCAACAAAGAAAGACAAAGAACCGGCTCCGCAGGTAAATGTCACTTACACTCAGAAGCCTCTGGTCCAAGCACCCAATTTTCAAGCCCTTGCTCAGCAGCCAGCTAACTTCAGTTCACAAAACCAATGGGCAAACCGACGTAACAACCGACAGTATACCCCTCTCCTTAGAAGTCTTTCTTAGGTGTTGGCTGTTTTACGTAAAAAAGAGCTTCTGACAACATAACCGCTGCGGCCTAGTTATGCTTCTTTTCAATGGTACGATCCATCAAAGAAGTGTGATTTCCATTATGGTGAGCCTGGGCATGACACAGATGATTGTCTAGTACTCAAGAAACGTATCCAGGATTTGCTCGAGTTTGGAGCATTCTCATTTCAAAACAACGGTCCACTGAATGTACAGAATAGCCCCTTGCCTAATCATGAAGCGAAGGTCAATGCTGTCTTTGGAGCTGAGACGAGCCCGATTGAAAGTGTGAGGGTTTAAGCTGCTGACGTTTTTGATGCTCTGGTTCGAGCGGGTTATTTCCAAAGTGGGGATGTCGTGTCATTGGATCAGGTAAGACAGAAGGCTCTGGGTTTGATGGAGCATTGAATGATAGTATACACAGGCCAGACCAGGGTGGTGGCTACCATTTCCCAAATTATCATCGACTGGGATGAAGAGTTGGCTGCATTGACCACTCAGGCCAAACCGATGATCGAGGATGAATCAGTGGATAATGAGATGGCCAACCAAATCAAAGCAGACCCGGAGTTAGCAGATATGCCCACCCTAGAAGACACTTCCGATAATGAACTGGGGATTGTCGTGCCTGATACTTTTGTAATCACATCGCCTCAACCTTTTCCATATGAGGACGATAAAACAGTACCATGGTCTTTTGATTTAGAGTTGGCCTTGGTGATGAGGTCAGGGCATGCCTATAATAGTGATCCACCGGTCAAGTAGGCTACTGATAAGGAAGCGAAAGAGTTCTTGGCGGTTATCAAGGCGAGTGAGTATTGCGTAGTCGATCAACTACGCAAGTTGCCAGCTCAGGTCTCTTTACGATAGCTCCTCCAATCGTCCAAGAAACACCGAAACTCTTTGGTGAAGGTATTGGGGGAAGTTCATGTGCCTAAAGATATCGACGGAGACATGCTAGAGAACTTCGTCGGGCCAAGCTGTCGGTCAGAGCTTTTGATGGAGTGAAGAAGAATGTCATGGGATAAATCAATCTGGAGATACAGGTCGGTCCTTCTATATTCGATGCTTTATTTCAAGTGCTGGATATCTCCTCGGCTTTCAATCTCTTGTTAGGCCGCCCGTGGATCCATATTGCCGGAGCCGTTCCATCCAGTCTTCATCAGGAAGATCAAATATGTGGTTGAGCAAAAGTTAGTCATTGTTCATGGAGAGGAAGATTTTCGTATTTTCAATGAGATGGCTATTCCTTACATCAAACCGGAGCACACCGAAGAAGACTTTTACCACTCCTTTGAGTTGGTGCATACGATTCATGCTCACCGGAGAGTCCTTTGCCGATCCCGGAGCTATCTAATACCTCTGTCATAGTTGCTAAAGTAATGGTAAGCAATGGATTTGAGCCTGGTGCTGGATTAGGTAGGCACGGTCAGGGGATTCACATCCCAATTGAAGTTAACGGACAATCCCACACAGCTGGTTTGGGATATCGCAGATGTGGCCTACCTGGACGTGGAAAACGGAGCTCAATAGGTCGTGGCAAGCCAGAGCATAGTCCTTTACCACCACCCCTGGGTGAGACCTTCCATTCGGCTGGAGTGGTAGGTGGATACGATGATCTGGGGATAATCTTCCCCGATTCGCCAAAACACCAGAAGCCTAAGTCGATAGTTCTTGATGCTGAAGATGCTAATGATGATGGCGTGCTCGACCTGGCTGACTAGTTCGGGGACTTAACCATTGCTGCAATATTCGAAGACCCTATGCAGGTCAATGAAGTTGATAGTGTTGGTAGCTCGATTGATGCAAATCGTGAGGAGCCCTATATGGTGTCCAAACCTCTAAAGCCGCCCGTCGTTGCCATATTTGATGATCCCCTGGAGGGATTAGACTCAGAGTAACACTTTTGTTGTTTTTACACTCCCCTGTGCGGGAGATTTTATTGCTTTCAAGGACTTTTTCATTTCCCTTCATGTTACACTCTTAGGATTTCCCTTTCAATATCATGTAATTCGATTGATTCAATATCAATAAAATTACAAATGTTTTTCATTATATTTTGGAATCTTATCGAAGTATCCTAAACCAACCCGATGACGATAACCAACGATTGAAAAAAAATTGTCACCTCTGGTAAGCACCGAGGGTTGGGCTTCCTCAAGAATTCTTGTCCTGAGGTCTTCAAAAAACAAAAGAAATTTTCAAAAATTAGGAGCACATAGATCATGTTAAACCATGTTTGTCCTTTTGATTTCGCTACTTTATGTTTCAGGGGAAAACATGAGGAGGGAGAAATAGCGGATCCGATAATAGGCGACGTCCATGATTAAGATGATTCTGATACGAATGACGAGGAAATACGTCATAGCCTAGAACATCATGAGAAATCTAAACCTCTAACCATTGAGGAAACCGTATCGATCAACCTCAATGATGCGGAGAATCCTAAAGAGGTGAAGATTGGGGAAAAACTCCTTAAAGACATGGCCGAGCGTCTGGGAGAACTCCTTAAGAATTACCAAGACATCTTCGCTTGGTCCTATGCAGATATGCCAGGTCTTGATCGATCGATCGTCGAGCATTGTTTACCGATTGATCCCTCGATTAAGCCTACGAAGCAGAAATAGCACAAGGCTAAGTCGGAGCTAGCAAAGAAGATCGAAGAAGAGGTCATGAAACTCATCGACGTCAGATTCTTAGAGGTTATCCAGTACCCTACGTGGGTGGCTAACATAGTTCCAATATTGAAGAAGGATGGTCGTGTTCGGGTTTGTGTGGACTATCATAACCTGAGCAAAGCTAGGCCGAAGGATGACTTTTCGCTCCCTCATATTGACGTGCTCATCGATAGTACGGCAGGATTCGAGTTATTCTCATTCATGGACGGTTTCTTAGGTTATAATCAGATCTTGATGAACGAAGATGACAAAGAAAAGACGGCATTCACCACCCCTTGGGGAGTGTTCCATTACAAGGTTATGCCCTTCGGTCTCAAGAATGCTGGAGCAACTTATCAACGAGCGATGGTCACTCTATCCCATGACATGATGCAGAGATCGAGGTATATGTCGATGATATGATTGCAAAGACCCGGTGCGGGGAAGATCATGTAGAAACCTTGACAAAGTTGTTTGAAAGACTTCGTAAATTCAAGTTACGTATCAACCCGGCCAAGTGCGGCGCTAGTTCAGGCATGTTGCTCGGGTTTATTGTCAGTAATAAAGGCATCGAGATCGACCCGTTCAAAGTGAAAGCTATTTGCAAGCTCAAGCCACCAACGACCGTCAAGGAAGTTCGGAGTCTCATGGGCAGACTAAACTACATCGCCCGGTTCATCTCTCAGTTGTCTGAAACCGCTAAGCCATTCCTCAAGTTGTTAAGGAAGAATGCGATGATCGAATGGGATAGTGAATGTGAAGAGGCATTTGAGAAGTTGAAACATCACCTAATGAATGCACCTGTGCTTGTCCCACCTACGTCGGGGCAACCTTTGATCATGTATCTCAAATCCATAGTGAGTCTCTAGGAGCGATGCTTGCTCAGGAAAGTCAAGAGGATGGTAAGGAACGAGCTATCTACTATTTGAGCAGGAAATTCACGGCCTCTGAGTTGAATTATTCTGAAGCAGAGAAGACGTGTGCAGCACTAGTCTAGGTGCTACACAGGTTACGTCAATACACTTTGCATTATCAAGTGCTCTTGGTAACGGAATGCGATCCTATCAAGTATTTGCTGAATCAGTCGGCTGTAGTCGGGAAGCTCGCGAAGTGGTAAATCCTTATTTTCGAGTTTGATGTCCAATATTTGTCACAAAAGTCAGTCAAGGGACGAGTCATAGCTGATGTCCTGGCTGAGAATCCGAGGCAAAATGAGGATATTGATCGTCCTATGATTATACCTAGATCATGTATTTTGTTGGAGCTGTGAATTTATCTAGGTTAGGTACTGGTGTGGTTTTAATATCCCCAGGTGGGTAACATTATCCAGTTGCAACAAAGCTGGTGTTTCCTTGTACTAACAATATCACAGAGTGTGAGGCATGCATCCTTGTTCTACAAGCCGCAATCGAGATGAGGATCACTCGACTAAGGGTGTTTAGAGATTCCGCCCTAATTATCCTTCAAACCATGGGCCAATGGAAGACACGGGATGCTAAATTGTTACCTTATCACGAGTATCTGGATGAGTTGGTGGAGGAGTTTGATGACATCTCGTTCGAGTATCTATCCAGAACTCATAATCAGTTCGTTGATGCGTTAGCAACCTTGTCATCGATGTTACAAGTTACCGATGGTCTGGAAGTTGAGCCTTTGAAGATCAAGGTTTTGCGGAAGCCGGCCTATTGCATGGCCACGACTGAAGAGCCTGATGGTAAATCGTGGATTCACGATATCAAGACGTATATTCAGAAGCGAGAGTTTCCTGAGAGAAGTACCGCGGCTGATCAAAGGTACATAAAGAAGATGGCCTCGAAGTTCTTCTTGAGCGGAGAGAGCCTGTACAAACGGTCTTATGATTCAGTCCTTCTGAGGTGCATCGATTCTACTGAAGCAGTTCGTCTGATGATGGAAATGCATGAAGGAGTTTGTGGTCCGCACATGAACGGTCACATGCTAGCCAAGAAGAGCATGAGGTTGGGTTTTTATTGGCTCACCCTAGAAAGTGTCTGTATTCAGCATGTTCGAAGTTGTCACAAGTGTTAGATTCACGGAGACAAAATTAATGTCCCTCCAAATGAGTTGCATCAACTATCAAAACCATGGCCATTCTCCATGTGGGGCATCGATGTGATCGGCCCTATTAACCCAAAGGCATCTGACGGGCATCGATTCATTTTGGTCGCCATTGATTACTTTTCCAAATGGATTGAAGCCATGTTGTATGTCGCGGTCACAGCGCGAAATGTGGTGAAATTCATTCGTCGGGATATCATTGCTCGATATGGTTCGCCCGAGGCCAAAATTACCGATAATGGATCGAACTTGAATAACAAGGTGGTTGACGAGCTGTTCAAGGAATTCAAGACGTCTGAAAATTACCTAGATTGGCATGAAAGATTACCGTTTGCACTCATGGCATATCGAACTTCAATCCGAACCTCAACTAGGGCGACTCCCTATTCTCTTGTTTATGGCATGGAAGCAGTATTGCCCATTGAAGTATAAATTCCTTCCCTGCGTATTCTTTCTCAAGTCAAGTTGACTGAAGCTGATTGGATCCAACATAGAATGGATCAATTGAAACTGATTGATGAAAAGCGACTCAAGGCTCTATGCCATGGCCAGTGCTACCAGCAGAGGGTTGCTAAGTCCTTTAACAAGAAAGTCCAGCCTCGACACTTCCAGGTAGGTGACCTTGTTTTGCAAAAACTGTTATCGATAATTCCACTTCTAGAAGGAAAATTTTCTCCGAACTACGGTGGGCCGTACGTCGTGAAGAATGTGCTCCTAGGTGGAGCTCTGATTTTAGCTGAAATGGACGGTCGGGTGTTTACTAGTCTTGTCAATTCTGATGTTGTAAAGAAATATTACACTTGATTTGTCCTGACATTTCTGATTAATCAAGTTGTGATATTCATTTTTGAATTCAGAATTTTCTGTCTGCTCTTGTTTGTATTAATGATTTTCATTTGAGGAATATTTCAGTCAGGTAAACCTGTATGATCCTATGAAATGATCATATTGAATTAGAGACATCAGGACGATGAAAGGCAAACCATTTCCATACACGTCCCAGTGAGATGAGTGAAAAATTTCCATGCTCACAAGGTGATGGGTTATCTTGCAAAGAGTATGACGACCACAATGATGAGAGGCATTCATTTCCTCTATCATACACACTACAGGTTATCCTTTGCTTAACCCCTTTGAACGGTGGATTCATTTCTCATCCCTGTCAGGAACAACCCCACATTGGGGCAATCTCACGAAACTTCAAGTGTATTTATTGTATGCGAATTCTGTGTTAGCTCAAGTTCCTTAGACATAAGGAAGAGCATCTCTTTCTATACCCTACACACTCAATCCCTTGCTTACCCCATTTGAGTGGCAATTTCATTTCTTGCGGCCCGATTGGTGATCATCCTTGTGGTGAAGAATGAATCATCTCATAGCATCTGAGAATGGAGAGCAAAATGCCCTGGAGGTAGAATAACAAACCTTTCAAGAAAAAGGAAAGTGCGTAAAGGCTCATCAGACGAGGTCCGTCCTTCCTTCAAAAAATAGAAAAAAGGAAGAAAATTTGCGGCACAAAAAAGCGAAAAGGAAAAAGGAAATCCCAAGCTTTTTCTCGGGAAAAAAAAATCTTCAGAAGAAGGAAGGGAGACCTCAGACGAAGTTATTCTCAAGAATTTTCTCAGAAGATCATTAAAGAAAATTGCTTGCTAGCACAATCAGCAGTGCTCAAAGTGTCAAAGATGGATGATCACCAATCCATTCATAATATCTCTTTTGCTATGAATAGGCTTCTCATTTTCAAGCCTACATGAACCTATGTTACAATCCATACCCGAAGCCTTTTCAGATTAGGGCACTTGAGTTAACGAAGGTTTCAAATGTTTATAAATGTCACTCGAAGAAGTGCGAGCAAGATCATTTTATCTCATATTGCAGAGTTCCTGACTTGTAAACCCAATGCAACTGATGATATCATTTCATTCAAAGCCAAATTGACTCACATGAGTCCCCTTTGTTAAGCCTTTGACCACCTGAATTACAGTCCTTGAAAAGACCCTTCAGATTGGTCTGGTCATACTAATTGCGAGAATACTCGGACCTTTATCAAGCATGATGGTGATAATTCTGAGTGAATTCTTATACCCGTATTAATGGCCGCGTTTTCAAAATCCTTTTCAAGGCAGTGAGTGAGCGAAAGTTCTTTCTGACTGAAGGTTCCTCATTCGAGGTTGATTGGATTTATCAAAAGGATCAGACAGATTTCCTTTTTGATAAATATCCCCAGCGAAGCTTTGTAATGCGAACAAGCTCACAATTCCTGTTGACATGTGATGTTGCATTTGCATTGATTTTATGCACATGAATATATTCAACCCTATCCCAAATGAGTAAACAGGTATGACGTATGCTAGCCCGTCTATTCCTTGAAGATTCAGGTATGTCTTCTGATTACTCTTCAGAACCCTTTTTGGATTAACAGCTTCACTTATCTAAGTTGTTATTTTCACCCTTTGTGTTTGTACTGACCAATTCAGGCGTCACGCCATTCTGTATTCACACCAATTTGGTTCGGGTAATACATCTTTCACACTCGCTAAAATGATGGTGGTCCCAAAAGACAAAATGATGCAGCTTGAACCATAACTCAAGGGCATTTTTCAAGATAATTCCATTACAGATCTTGCGCTGTCTCACATCAGAATGAGATTTCTGATAACAGATAGGCCCCAATACCTTGAGGTCCTTGCATCCACAAGAAGAAGTTTGGAAATCAAGGGAATCACCAGCATTATGAGGTGTCTGGTAAGATCGATATTTCATATGCGATGCATGTGCAGGTTTTTTTAATCCATTTCCATGAAGCAAAGAAGTCTTAACACATGTTATTTATAGTACTGCATATCATGCATAGAAAATGGGATTAAAGCTCCCGCAAAAATTATTAATCATTTCATTTGCATTGACAAAATTTAGGTTCATATTGGTCTTTGAGCGAAACCTCTGCGAGCCTCCACTCAAAGAGGAGCAGCTGTTGACACCTAAATTGTGATTTTTCTTTTCTCATATCTATTGCACAAAATTGAGAATTAATTCTCACAAAAAATGTTTCCTCATGCATTGCATTTTTATTTTTCTCATGCATCGCATTTTTTTGCATTAATGGCGAGAAGTTAAACTTAATTCGACAGGCGGTCTGGACTAAGGTTCATCATAATTTTTGGCTAAGGCAAGATGACATTATCTGAGTCCCTTGAGCATATTTTTGAGCTTAATTGAGCTGGTTAAATGATTATTTTTGAAAAGGCTTAATTAAATGCATATTTTGATTAGAAAAGCCTAATTCGAGCTCAAAAATTTGCGCGATTGAGCTTGAAAATGAAACAATTTTCGGCTGGGATTAAGCATGGGTGTGCCGACATTCTTAGTGGCCTTAGACCTAATTTCATATTTATTTCAGCCCATTTTTTGTGCAATTTTTTGAAAAGGTTTTTGATTAATTACCCGTTAATTAATTCGAGCCCAAAGGCGAGCGATAAGCCCGTGAAAATATCAAAATTTGGCTGGCCCATCTTTTCCTCCATTTGGCCAAAAAATTCCAAGGTGTTCTGACGGATTTGGACTCTTCAAAGATTAAAGAAAATTCAAAAAATTATCTAAAAAATTAGAGTCTGAAAAATTGAAACTCTCTCTCTATCAAGCTACAAATAACAGAGAGTTTCAGTGGATCCGGACTCTTCCGAGATCAGAATTTTTTATCCGACGGTTGTTATTGAATCCTACTCTAGCTAGGATTTATGATCTAACCGTCCACGGCAACTCCTATTCCTACTAGGATTCATAAGCCTAAGCTCTATATAAACATCTTGGCTTCACAAGAAAACGAGGTTAGCAACATTTGAGAATTTCCATAGCATAAGAGAGGGAGAGCAAAAAAAGGGGAAAGAAAAAAGCTTCAAGTCTCGGCCAAAGTCCAGCTGAGACCCCTTGGCGCGCCGTCCTCCTTGCGCCGCCTCCACCATCGCTGTGTCACTGGCCACCTCTGTCCAGCCACCACCGTCCTCACCATGGCTTGTGCTCCGACGTCCAGCAGCCCCCCAAAGTTTCGTCCAGTCCAGCCTTGGTGAGATGTGCCTCGCCGAGCAGCCTGAGGTCTGAACTGAAGCACTTGCTGTCCAGCCACTGTTCAGCCTTGTTCCAAGGTCAATTAGTCCTTGTTATTCTATTACTTAAAGCTCTAATCTCTTTCCTGCTTGCGTTAGATCGTTGGAGTATTTTGGTGACAAATTGACTCAAAAAAGGCACAAATTTTGGGCAAATCGTCAAGGTACGCGCTTGCTGGAAATTGTGTTTTGAGAAAGGTAAATTTCTCAACTTTTAATTGTTAAATCAAGCTTGTTTTCTTGGTAACTTGCATTGTTTTTCTTAGATCTCTTTGAACACATTGATTTTCAACATTAAAATTGAGAAATTCAAGTTTTTTATCCACTTAATGCCAGAACCGAAAATTGAGTCCTTTTTGCTAAAAATACTAATTTTTTTCGAGTTAGCTCAATTGGGTCATGAAATTGGTTGAACTCTATGCATAATTTGAGAATTGATTGATTTTGATTGGAAAATGTCTTTTCTCAAAATAAGAAAATTGTTCGGCACTTTTTCTATGATTTAAATTGAATCGGATAAGATTGAATTTTTAGTGAATTAAAATAAGGATTTTCGGCACACATGCATCACTTTGGCCGAATTGCTCTATGGAGGTTGTGGATGATCATTGCTTTGATTTTTAACCATGGTTGGTTGGATTGCTTTTCTGATAGTTGAGTTACCTTATCTTGCGATTTCCTTATGTTATCTCTATGTTGTGGATGAGTTTATTAAACTGAACTTTATCTAATCTTTTGAGAATATTTGAATTGAGTAACATCGGACTTGTTGCGGATAATTCTTTACTTTGAAAGTTTATCTCTATCATGTGAGTTGGTTGGGATGTTTATCTGGCAGATATCTTACCTTATCCCTTGTGAATTTTTTTGAATTTATTTGATTTGAGGGTAAGATTCGATTAAATTTGATAAATTATCCAAACTCTTGAGAATTATCTGAGTTAATTTCATATTCTTAAAGATAATTTTCTCAGATTAAAATTAGATTTTGGATGAGGAAAGGTAGGCCTCACTTTCTTAATTTCGGCTACCCCTCTATTTTTTCGAAAATTCCAATTGAAATGGTCCATTTTACTTCTCGTCTGGTCATGTTTGTTTAGTCATTTTATTTTATAATAAAGTTTGCACATTTATAAACAAACATGCCCATAATATGCTCCCTTGTGCCTTGTCCCTTCGAAAAATAAATTACATTTCCCTAGCCATGATCTTATGAAATGAGATTATAATTCGAATAGAATTTCGTGGTCCGCCCTTTGTATTAAGGAATGATGTCATTCTATACTATTATCCGTATACTGACTCGAATCTAAGAGTATGTAGCTGATAAATTCCATATGACCCGAATCTTTAGGTACGAGCGAATTAATCGAAAAATTCGGAATCAAAGGTATATTATGGGCATTTTTGTTTATTTTTGTTCAATCTTTGCATTTCATCTTTCGTTTAATCAAACAAAAAATCTATATAAAAAAAAAATAACTCTCATTTCCCATAGTTAATCATGTCAAAAGTCTATTTTTATGTCATTAATATCATCTAATATAAGCTAAGGCTTTGAAAAATCATTTTCCTAAGTTAAATTGGATGATATCACATTTTAAGGCATGTTTTCATAATGGTCGTTAATTAATCCGAAAATACAAAAAATTCCATGGTTTTCGAGTATCATATGGTCCATTCCATTTTTCTAAGTCATTCAATTCACATCATTCAATAAAATGGGATTTTTCATGAAATTTTGTACCGAAAGGGCATTAATTTTTTCAAATTAATGTAACGACGTCTCCGGACTCACTTTCTCCGTTCGCGAAAATAAATTAATTCTCCCATTAATTTATTTAGATGTCTAATCGGCCTACCAAGAAAGAGATTAGTGGCGGCACCAAATTAAATAATCTTTTGAGAAAAAATCAAACCTAAGTTGCGATTCGGTGGGATTTGGGAGGATCTGAATTAGGTTAGTTAATTAACCTGATAATCCGATAGCCTAATTTTTAGGTCGCGACACTAAGCTAGACTATATAAACTAAAGTATAAGCTAATTTGATTATTACAATCTAGGTCTATTAGCCAAACTAGACTTATTAGTAGTAAACTAGACTAATGATCCTAAACCTAAGCCCCTTCTTGAATCGCCGCTATAGACCACCATAGACCACCATTGGGACTCTCGACCGCCTCCCTAAGCCTTCGGCCGCCGGCTGCCATTTCCAATACCATTCATACAATCATCGATAAGCTCCACAAATCGATCGACAATCAATAAGCTCGAATTCGGCTCAGATCATGCAATTTGATTTATCCGTCCACACTCATATAACTAGGAATACCATTTATTGCTATGCGATCATTAATCCCCACTTGACAATCATCATAAGGAAAATCGATGTTACTCTCGTTCACATCTGAGAGAGAACGGAGAGAATTTTTTTTTTTTTTTTTTAAGACGAAAGTTCGCCCTTGGAAGAGAGAGTTGGAGAAGTTTCTATAAAAGCTTTACTCACTTCGTCATCCTTCCACCAATCCCCGGCTGGAATCGTCTTGCAGTTGCTCTCCACTATCCTGACTGCCTTTGCTCTCGGCTATACTACTGGCGAAGACTGACAGTCTGTGTTGATGATCTGGGTCTGATCTTTGTTGATTGCAATGATCTGAAACTAGTCGCACTTGAAAATCTCATACATGAGTCCTTTAGCTGAGAATCACTTCACCTATTCGATAAATTGCCTGAACCAAGCTTGTATGGATTTGCGGTTTGCCTCCGATTTTGGTTTGTCCCGAGTGTACGTGGATGTGTATCATATGATAGAGATCATTCATTGATAGTGAAGCACTGTCCTCCTAATTATCCTGTCACCGCTGAGACCGACTCTAAGAGTGCATTCGTTTTGCGGAAAATGAGTGATTTGAAAAATATTTTTCAAATAATAATCGCTTATATCCTTACAAAAATAAATAAATGAAAAAATATTTCATCACCTACCAAAATTGTTAGGCATAGATTGTTATCGATGATGAAAACATTTTTCGTTGACTAATTTTTCTAAACGATATAAGAATCATTTTTAGGAAAATATTTTCTAAATCCCCCGTTCACGGTGAAAGACATGCACCTAACTGTGTTTTTGTTATGTGTTTCGTGCACATTATTGTTCTACTCTGTTAATCCGAGTCCATGAGTTGATGTTTAGGCTTGAATGGAAGTCGAACCATAATTAAAGATCAGTCAGTAGTTTAAACTCCTGAAGATGTTGTCTCGTTTGTTTGGGTTGAGATTGCATTTCGTTAATGCCTTTGTTAGTTGGGTTAAGAAACAAACACCATGTGTTTGTGAAAATGCTCCAGTGAAACCGTGTTCTTAAGATTCGAAAAAAAACATATGTAAAATGTTATTTAAATATATTCCTATTTTAAATTCTTTCATGGCGCTGACGTGAACATTTTACGTGTTCATGTATGTTAGGAATGTGCAAAAGAATAGAAAACCGCCCGAACCGGACCGAGGGCATACATGAACACGTATGACAAAAACACAAGGAACTTTGGTGTTACTCTTGGCCACATATCCAAATCTCAGGAAATAGGACTAAAATGGATGAATCGAGATTAGCAATCATGATCTGGCCATGTTATGAACATATATATGATCAGATACCAGAGCAAATTCCTCGAGTAAGTACGCAGTTTTACTTAAGCATTTTTACAAATAAATAATATTTGTTTCTTAATGCAACAAAATGCTGAATAATCATGTTTTACTAAAATGGTGAATGATCCTATTTTCTCTATCTTATTAGATTTAACATTTGCTAACTGATCTACCTCGTTGATGTTGCTAGTGCTCGTTTACATTTCTTATCATAGTCGAACATGTTGCTTTGAAATGCTGCAATGAGCTTATTTGCTATTTAAGATTTAATTCGTATAATGATTGATGGAGCTTATCTCCATTCGTTCATTTGTGGTTCCTTTAGAAATGAATCTCTTACCATCTCCGCTTATGCATTTTCAGGTTCATTTAGACTAATATACCGTTTATACCAAACAATGGACATGATAGAATACGAAAGTATCCGGCTTTATTACTGCGATTCATAGCAAAATTCTTGGATTTGTTATCTTATCATGAATATAAATTCTAACGCCATACACAGCCTAAAATATGTACGTATCGGGATTTAAAAGAATTTAATAAATCATCTAGAACTTTTCCTAGATAAGAATAAATTTTCTGTTTTGGTGCAAGGGTCAATAAATACTTCTTAGCGTATGATACATGATTTCCTCTATTTTGATTGATGGTTTGCAAATATGGACATTGTTCACTATTAATTTTAGTTAAAATGTGGATAACGTTCCTAACATGCACCCCATCAATTAGTTAGGGTTATGAATGGAAGAAATTTTCTCGAATCAGGGATTGAGGAAAATATAGCCCGGTCCAGGCATACACTCCAGATCTAGTGTATGTTTACTAGCAAAAGAATAGTAAGAACAAAATCTTTTTCCTGCAGTAGATTATGTCCATAGGCAAAAAGTAATAACGACAATGTTATATTTTCCTCCATTCTCGGTTGAAGTAAGTTTTATC
This sequence comes from Lenwebbia sp. NSW1173648, assembly GCA_029784005.1. Classification (NCBI taxonomy): domain Eukaryota; kingdom Viridiplantae; phylum Streptophyta; class Magnoliopsida; order Myrtales; family Myrtaceae; genus Lenwebbia; species Lenwebbia sp. NSW1173648. The sequence continues at coordinate 36,575,911 of JARCGZ010000001.1, forward strand.
CAAGGATACCTCTAATTGATGGGTTATAACTTATGAATATCACAAGCATGCAAATTTAACTCAATATAAATATCCCTATGTGGAACCTACTATCACAAGAAAGGTCGGTGGAGAAGGGGAAAATTGTCCGAGAAGTCCTAAACATATTGCACTTTTGTCAATTAAGTTCTAAACCTTTTAAGTTTGCCAATTGAGTTTTAAAAATTTTAATATTTTTCCAATTGAGTCCATCCGGCTAGTTTTGGCCGAAAATCGCTGACGTGGACATCGGTCGTCCCACGTGGCACGACCAGCGCTGATGTGGATAATTCTGAATTTTCAATTTTTTTTGGCTCGATTCTTTTGCACACCCCTATCATACATGAACACAGTTATTTATTTATTTATTACCCCTATTTTTCTACTTAAGATTGTAAGTATTCACTCATAAAAGTCAACTCAAATGGTAGACCCAGGAGTGGACATCAAAGATAAACACCCCAAATTCGCGTTAGCTGTATTTTTTGTGGAACTTTGAATTGATCATTGGCCGGGTATGATCGGCCCATCACGGATGGCCCAACTCAGTCGAAAAAGCCCATCAAATTTAGTATATTGATGAATAAAGTATTCAACTTGCTTTATAAACATTAGGGATCTTTAATCGGTTAATACTAATTTGGTAAAACATTTGAATTACATGTTGCGGGGTTAACTATTAAATACCTTTGCACTTTGTGTGAAATAACTTGATCCAGTAAGCTTATTTGGCATTTCCCTAAGTTTTAATTCTCATATTTTGTTATAATTGAAAATCCCGTGCAATACGAACTCATAACTAGTTACCAATTATAGATATAATGTAGTTGAATCATTGCCATCTCCACGCCATTTTTGAAGTATTGACCTCATTGCCAAGCATTTGCGTATTAAGGAATTGATTTCTCGCATTTTGCAAAAGAGAAAATTTGAGGTACTTTCAAATTGTCAAATACTAAAAGGAAAATGTACATTACATTGGAACTATACATTTCTTTCTGTATCTTCAAGCTTAAATTTATGATCCAACAAATGAAAGAGTAGGGATTAAATCCCACCTAAAAATTGGTGCAGTTAGTTGGATGTCACGAAATCTCCGGCTCAGGAACTGGATATCATCTATTTAAATCCTACCAACTGTATACAAACCGTTTTTTTGTCAAGGCCAAATAGGCCAAATGATCCGAACTTAATTGATTCATGAAGCTTGCTAGGTATTTCCTGGGCCACAAGTAGCCGGACCTATGCTTTCCCACCCTCAGATTATAAAGAAAGCAACAGACATTGCATATATGGGTAGTTTGCCTTCCCGAAGAAGTCTTAATTGGCACATTTTGTGGATTTAATCGCTCAACTAAGAAGAAGTAATATGTGATCGAGTACGATAGCGCAATCATAAAAGGATCATACTCTCTTCGATGAGGTTACAAATTTGACTTATGTCGAAAATGAACTTCTTGATAGCTTGTGCTTCTGGCATGTAGCCAGGATTGCATTAACGAGCCTATCAACCTCTGACCTTCGAGTTTTAAGTGGATGAAGTACCTATGATTCAAATTTTTGAATCTTCTTATATAAAGGGCGTGTAACCTTCCTATCTCCATTTTTTCGCATTATTAATTCTATTTGTAATGCTAGGGAATTCCCTTAAGCTTCTGCTCTTCATCTAATAACTAATAGTTACATTTTACATCACAAAATGGTGTGTACCCTTTATGAAACTTCCTAGAGGGATTAGCCACACTGGTATTTCTTGGGAAAATTATCTGAAAAATCAAAAACCTATTGTACGGTCACCGGAGGTGACAAAATGGGTCATGGGTTCATATTCTAACTCATATTTGTTAAAATCAGTGAAATATTGGCTGCCTCAAATTTAAAATATGGGTTAAAATGAGTTTAATAAAGCAAAACTCAATTAATGATGGTTCTAGTAGTTTGTAAAGTGTTGGATCTACCAATATAACCTAAAGGGGGGGTGAATAGGTGATTCTGAACAATTTTGATACTTAATGCGGAAATTAATAGGTTCAGAACATAAACTAAATAGGATTAGTAAAATATTGTGCAGATAAACTAAACACAGCAAGATGAGTTTAAGGAAAGAGAATTTGCACGCAATGTTTATAGTGGTTCGGCTTTAGCAAGCCTACGTCCACTCTCCCACGATGACAGCTGATCGGCTGGATTCCACTATGAATCAATAAAAGGTTACAAGAGTTGTCACTCTAATCACTCTTACAAAAGAACCTCTCAAGAATAAGAATTTTAAGCTCACAAGAACAAGAGAATGTGAATCTAAACAACTCAACACTTTGAAATTTTAAGTTCGTGAACTCTCTTCGCAACAGTCACCATTGATCTTCTTTTATACTCCTTCGATCTCAAACTAGCCGTTACCAAGGTCCTCCAAAAGATCGCTCCTCAATCTCTAATTAGACGACATCAATCTTGATTGACCGAGACTATATATGGGAAGATCTAGTAGCCGTTGGAGTAGAGTCTGAACGCTTCAGATTCAGTCGCCCATACAACCAAATCTTCAGTTTCCATAAATGGAGTTCATCCAAATCTCCAAGATATCTTGTCCATGGAAGGTAATATCCAATCGAGGATATTCTTCTAATTTGATTGGAAAATAATCCTAGCAATCAAATCTTACAAACTTCCATAAAAAGGCGCGGCCAAACCGGAAACCTACCAAACGTGGGTCTTCAAAATCTGGCAGAGAGATATTGCAGAATCTGAACGCTATTCAGAAGCAGTCTTTGAACTAAAAAGACTCTCTGAATCTGAACATATTAGAACCATGACTCTGAGCTTATGTAAAGTCCTTATTGACGTGTCACATAAATCTTCTTGTGATAAGTCTTCAGAAGCAACACAAACCTCCATCTAAAGTCTTCAAAGGCAACACAAACCTCCATCTGAAGTCTTCAGAGGCAACACAAACCTCCATTTGAAGTCTTTAGAGGCAACACAAACCTCCATCTGAAGTCTTCAGAGGCAACACAAACCTTCTTCTGAAGTCTTCAGAGGCAACACAAACCTTCTTCTGAAGTCTTCAGAGGCAACACAATTCTCCATCTGAATACTAGACTTCAACTATCTCTGAAGCAAGTGCCCGACGACTACTCCTTGAGTCAGAACGCCAGTTTTGGAGCATTATAAGCTTTTGTTCACATGCTCATTTCTACAAAAAAAAAAATTATTTACATTAACCAGATTCTCTCACAAGAAGGATAGTTTTGTCAGAATCAAAATATTCAGAGGAAAGATTTTCTCAACAATCTTCCCCTTTTTTATGATAACAAAACTTCCTCAATAAAAGTTGATATAGAAAAAATGTTTGTATCAAAGTTATGCTCAGAGGAGATTTCACAAAGAATATGAATATGAATATTTGACTCAAGTGAGTCTCTTCAAAAGGATGTGCATCTGAATATATAAGATATGCACTTTGAGTGATGGAAGGATATCATCATATATGTTGTGTACATCGTTGAATTCGTTTGAGCGCATATGTATAATTCATGTGTATAACCTGCAATATAAAAATGATGAAGTATTTTCTCCCCCTTTTTGTCATCAGCAAGATAATATGACAAAGATAGCAATCCACATATATATTATTTAAGAGGCAAGGTATCAGACCAAAATAAGGTCGTGATAGACACGGTTCACAAAAAATATAACATCCGACAAAGATAAAATAAAAACAAATACGGACTGTTTGAAAAAAAATTCAAGAGGACGGAGGTGGATTTTGTTTGAGGAGGATGAGGGAACATCAACACGCTCTTCATCATCTCTCTAAGTAACTTCATCAGTTTTCCCCATATCAGCAATAAAGGTGACGAAATCCTTAAGTTCTTTCATCTCTGGAAATTCTTTGATGATCCTTTCATCTCTGATCAGTGTGTAAGTACCAATGCTGGCCATCTCAGAGCAGAAAAGGCGATAGTATATGTGAAGCATTTCCTCAAACTTGTTCATCTTCTTCCCAATCTTCATCCCCATTCTATCCATCTTGTGCATAATCTCCACCCGAAGTTTTTCAACTTCCATCTGAACTTGACTCTGCGAAGACTTAGATTCTAGTAATTCTTTGATGGAAGCATTCAATGTCCCTACAGAAGTCTGTTGATCTTCTTCTTCTACCATCTGAGGTTTACCCTTTGATGTTGAATCCAAAATTTGCTGCAAATTTATCTCCCCCTAAGTCTGATCAGGTACTGAATCTGGAATGATTATAACAGGTTCAGCAGTAGTAGATTCAATTTCTGTGGGTGGCTTTTCAAATATCTTCTCTAGAGGTTGCTCCTTCTGAACATCAGTTTCCACAACAGCTTTCTCCTTCTAAACAACAGCTGTCAGAATTTCTTCAGTCTGATTGACATTAGGTTCCTTGTGTTGTTCCTTTGTGCTGGATTCTTCTTTTTCATCAGCAGCCTTATCCTCCTGAACAACTTCAATCTGAATAGTATCTGTTATTAACTCCTCAGGTTGTTCATTCAAAACAACAGATTCTTGAGGTTGCTCCCCCTAAATCTGTGCTGTTTTAACAGGAGCAACTCCTATGGATCCTCCAGCTGTGACAACAAAATCATCAGATTTATCAATTTCCATGTCCTCAAGTGGTGATAAAGACTTCTTTTTCTGTTATCGAGCAATCAGAACTTCAATGGTTGTTCTGTCATCCAGTTGCTCCTCCATTATCTCCACATATTCATTCGTAGCAAGCTGAGCTTCTTTCTCTGCCTTTTCACCAGTTGTCTCATCAGCTTCTACATCTCCACTCTCGTGAGTCTTATGGAGATCCTCTTCTTTCTCCATAGGATCCTCTTACTCATTTGCTGTTTCAGCATGCTCTTCATCTTCTAACTCGATATTTCCTTCGGATAAGACAGTAGGGGTCCTCTCATCATCTTCTGATGATACACCTTCTTTTTCTTCTTCTTTTTCTTCTTCTTTTGAAGACTCACTTTGAACAGTGGTCTGCTTTCCTTTTCTAGCCTCTGTTTTCCTTCTCTTTGCTGATCTTTCACTCTCTGCATTCTTCTCCTCTAATTCGACCAGAAAAGCCTCTTTGTTTTTGTTCATCCATCCACCAGCAGTCTGTCTAAAGCCCATTTTCTGTATCATGGATTCCCCAGCTACCATTATTTGAGTTTCATTCTGAATGAGCTCACTAGGAATCTTGACATTGTGGAAGGACATGATCCGATAGATTAACTCTGCGTATGGTAATTGTCCTTTGGTCTTCTGCACAGTCCTGTACATATGGAGAAGAACAGTGTGTGCCAGAGAGAGTTTGCAACCATTTAACAGTCCCCACATCAGCTTGGCTTCATACCTCGAAATATCTATTTTTGAAGCAGTCTTGGGTCTTAAACTCTCAATCACAACCTTGTGCATTACAATGTGCTTCAATGGGAAGTCATTGTAAACAATGTGTGCCTTTGAATCTCTGAAATAATTCTCTTTTCCAGTTAGAAAACTGTATGTAGCATCAGGTTGTACATCAATGGGTACAAAATCCATTTCATCAACTCCCATTAAATTTGCAAGTTCTCTGACATGCAAATGATATTAGACTTCTCCAACAGTATAAAACAGAGAATCAAAATTTCAAAAACACAAGCTTGAATAAAAGTAAGCTGCTAAGTCTGGAAAAATTGACCTTCTTGGAGTTGCAAAATCTTCAGCTTCATTAATTCCAAGTGCTTCCTTATAGGGATACCTACCCTATCAAAATATTTGAGGTCAAATACCCTGTGGGGTATAACTCCTCTTTCCTTCAGCAACTCGTATTTCTCACAATGCTTCTGACTTGAAAACAGCTTGTTTTCAAAATCCTTCTCTTTTATAATCCCGCTGATCTTCTTAAAATCTCTAACCAACACGTCGTCGTCGTCGTCAGGTCTTCCTCTGGTTTCACTTTCTTCGCTTATTGTTTCTCTGATAACGATGCTCTTTGATGGAGACCTTTTAGGTTTAGAGACTCCAGTTGGCACAACCTTTTCTTTGCCTTTCCGAGATACATTCTCAGGAACAACAGTAGCAATCGGTGTCACAGTTTGCAGAGGCAGTTCTAAGATAGCAAGAAAATCTTTCTCGCTTGCAAACTTGTGTATATTCAACAGCAACTTAACATTTCGTCACTGGATCCAAGGTTCTTAAAGGAATCATATAGATGTTTGATAAAGAGAGCCAGAGCGACTCTTTCGTCAAACTCGGACTGAGACAAACCTGATTTCCTTTGAGCAATGTGTCTCTCATCTTCGTGTTCTGACCCAGAGATATCAATAGATTCAATTATGTGAGCTTTTCTACCCTTCGTCAACCTTGACAATTTTCTTCTCTGAATTGCACCTTCTTCTGCTCCTTTCTTCATGGAAGAGGATGATTTCGGAGCCATGGATGAAAAAGTTGGAAGTTTGGAGAGAAAGATTTCGAGAGAGCAAGAAGGAATGTAATCAGAGAGAGAGAAGTATGTTTTTAGGGTTTGAAAGGAGATTATGATATTTGAGGGAGGTGCCGGTTCGAGACCTTTCAAAAGATTTGAAAACTATAAAGCGGTTATTTTTGGAAATAAAATCAATTTAAAATCAAATCAAAAAAATCGATCCAAAGACACTGAATTATTCCAATCAACCAACGAGGCATATATTTAGAAATTAGAGAACGTACCTTAAATCCTTGCCTTCCCAAGAATTTCTAAATATAAAGAGGTGTATGATGAACTAACCTTGCTTCTGAAATACTTCACTATAAATATGCTTTTAAACATAGGTTCTGCAAATTTGCTTCTGAACTCTGCTTCTGAGCAGTTTTGCTTTTGAACAATATTTCTGAACAGCTGTGCTGCTAAACTCTACTTCTGAGTAGTTTTGCTTTTGAACAATATTTAAGTGATATGTTCTCAATACATCTTAAGATAAGGGATTAATAATAGCTAATTCGTTTCGAATAAAATTGAAAGTTTCTTTATCAAAAGATTTAGTAAATATATCTGCGAGTTAATTCTTCGTATCAACATACTGAATGTGAACATTTCCATTCTGAACATAATCACAGATAAAATGATGTTTGATCTCAATGTGCTTCGCCCTTGAATGAAGAATAGGATTCTTGGTTAAATTTATGGCGCTTGTTTTGTCACATCTAATCTCCACATTTGAATCCTCAACTCCATAGTCTCTTAGTTGTTCTTTTAACCATAAGATCTGAGCACAACAACTTCCAAGAGATACGTATTCTGCTTCTGCTGTACTGAGAGCAACTGTACTTTGCTTTTTGGCATACCAAGAAATAAGCATATTTCCCATAAGTTGACAGGTTCCAGAAGTGCTTTTCCTGTCAATTTTACATCCGGCGAGATCTGCATCTGAATATCCCTTCAGAATGAAATCAGAATCTTTTGAATTCCAAAGACCATAAGTTGGATTTGTTCCAATATATTTGATAATTCTTTTGATTGCTGTAAGATGCGATTCTCTTGGACATGTCTGAAATCTTGCATATAAGCAGACGCTATATAGAATATCTGGCCTTGATGCAGTGAGATATAGAAGCGACCCAATCATACTGCGATATAGCTTCTGATCAACTTCGTTTCCATGTTCATCTTTATCAAGCTTAGACGAATGAGACATTGGCGTTTCCGTCTTCTTGCAATTCTCTAGGCCAAATTTCTTGACAATCTCAAGAGCATATCTCTCTTGATGAATGAATGTTCCTTTCTTGGTTTGTTGAATCTGAAGTCCAAGAAAGAACCTTAATTCTCCCATCATGCTCATTTCGAATTCATCCTGCATTACTTTAGAGAAATTCTTGCATAGATATTCATTAGAAGAGCCAAAAATAATATCATCAACGTAAACCTGAACAATAAGAATATCCTTATCCTGCTTCTGAATAAAGAGAGTAGTGTCAACATTACCTTTAGTGAACTTTTGTTCAAATAGAAAGTTGTTTAACCTTTCATACCAAGCACGAGGTGCTTGCTTTAATCCATATAAGGCTTTTTTGGGGGAATATACGAGATCCTTTCCTCTTGGTTCCTCAAAATCGGGTGGTTACTCGACATAGACTTCTTCTTTGATATAACCGTTCAGGAATGCACTTTTTACATCCATCTGAAAAAGTTTAAAGTCATTGTAACAAGCATATGCAAGAAGTAACCTTATGGCCTCTAACCTGGCAACTGGTGCGTAGGTTTCATCGTAATCTATTCCTTCTTCTTGAGAATATCCTTTTGCCACAAGTCTTGCTTTGTTTCTAACCACCTTTCCTCTGTCGTCCATCTTGTTTCTGAACACCCATTTTGTTCCTATTACATGACGATTTTTGGGTCTTGAAACGAGCTCCCATACATTATTGATCTTGAATTGATGAAGTTCTTCTTGCATTGCATTGATCCAATTTTCATCAATAAGAGCTTCTTCAATCCCTTTAGGCTCAATTTCAGAAACTAATGCTATATTGCTCATTGCTTTCTTGAATTTCGATCTAGTTTTGATTCCTTTATCCAAGCTCCTAATTATAAGTTCCTTGGGATAACTGGATTTGTGTTTCCAGTTCTGGTTGAATCTATCGTCTTGGACATTACTTAAGTCTTTAGATTCAGGTTGTATCTCTTCTGTAGTTTGTTGACTTGTTTCTTGATTCTGAACTTTCTCAGATGCATGATTCTCTTCAGTTTCTTCAATAGGTTCCGAACTTTGATGGAGTGACGGAACTTGAACATATTCAGATTGATCATTCTGAATCTGAATATTTTCATCAAACTTGACATTCATTGATTCTTCAACAAATCGAGAGTTTTTGTTGTAAACTCTGTATGCTTTGCTCGTTGTTGAATATCCCAGGAATATTCCTTCATCTGACTTCTCATCAAACTTACCAGCTCGATCATTGGCATTCTTTCGAATGAAGCATTTACAACCAAACACACTGAAGTATGCTAAATTTGGTTTTCTATCTTTAAAAAGCTCATATGGGGGTGTTCTCAATGATTGGTCTTAAAGAAACACGGTTTAAAATGTAACAAGCTATTGACACAGCTTCGGCCCAAAAATGCGATGCAATTTTACTTTCGATCAGAAGAGTTCTCGTCATTTCTTGTAGAGAGCGATTTTTTCTCTCCACTACCCCATTTTGTTGAGGTGTGTAAGGAGATGAAAAATTATGCTGAATTCCAAACTCCTCACGGCAATCAGAAAATCTTTGATTTTCAAACTCTCCCCCATGATCAGTTTTGATGCAGGAAATTGAGTAACCTTACTCATTCTAAATATTTTTAGAAAATTTGGAGAAAGATGAAACAGCGTCATTTTTGTGCGCAAGAAATAAAACTCATGTAAATGTTGAGTAATCATCAACTATAACAAGGCAGTATTTCTTACCTCCAAGAGTTAGTGTTCTATTAGGACCAAAGATATCCATATGAAGCAGCTGCAAAACACGTTCAGTTGATACATGATTAATAGATTTAAATGAGCTTTTTACCTGTTTCCCAAGTGTGCAAGCTGAACAAAGCTCTGATTTTTCAAACTTTGTTTGTGGTAAACCTCGAACCAGTTTCTTGGATGATAGCTTCGAGATGTGTTTGATACTGATATGGCCTAGCTTTCTGTGCCATAGTTCAGTTTCATCCTTGATAGAAATAAGACACTTGATGTCTTCAGAATCAACATTCAGAAGGTAGATATTTTCATGGCGTCAACCAGTGAAGGTTTGCTTCTTGTCTTTGCTAACACCTAAGCATTTTGAGTTTTGAAAGCAAATTTGATAACCAGAGTCACAGAGTTGACTTACTGAAATCAAATTGTATTTTAATCTTTTGACAAGAGAGACATTGTTGATTGTGAGATTTCTGATTTTTACTGTCCCTTGGCCAACCACTTTGCCTTTATTCTTTCCACCAAATGAAACACTTCTACCATTGTAATCTGAAAGTTGAATGAAGTTTTCTGGATCACCAGTCATGTGACTTGAACATCCACTGTCCAGAAACCATTTGTTTTTTCTCTTCCTTGATACCTGCAAGTAGAAAGTAACTCCCTATTTCTTTGGTACCTAGGTTTTCTTAGGTCCATCTGAGTTAGTCACAATAGATATCTTTCTATTAACAGGTCTCCATACCATCATGCAATTATTTCTAACATGATTTCTAGCACCGCAGATTTCACAAAGCATTGGATAAAAGGATTTTGTAAATTGCTTTTGGAAATGCCGTTAATATGTAGATTTGGAAGGTTTATGGGAAATCCTATCATTTGTTTTAGGAAATTTATTTTTAAATTATTATCCTTTTTGAAACCAAGACCAAACTTGTTTCCATAAGGAACTTGTTTGGAAATAATGTTTTCCAGGTTTTTCGAACTTTGGGAAAATTTCTTTGAAATATTTTCAATCTCAGTTTTCAAAGAATCATTTTCTTTCAAGATCAAATCACAATTTTCCTTGATTTGATGAAATTCCCTTTGCAAAAACTCAATCTTGTCTTTTTTAGAATCATTTTGTTGTTTCAAAGAGGAAACTTCCTTTTTCAACATGGAAACCTTTTTGAGAGCTTCTTTGTAATTCGAGCATAACTCATCAATGTATTCGAAAACTTCATCTGGTATTTCAGAAGGATATACCTCAACATCTGAATCTGAATCTGACTTTGCCATGAGACATATGTTAGCATAGTCATCCTCGCTATCTTCAGAATCACTCAGAGTTTCTGCCTTCAATGCCTTTTTGTATTTCTCATACTTGATCTTGTCTTTCTTCAGAACCGAGCAATTGGGTTTGATGTGTCCTACTTTCTTACCATGGAAACATATTACATCTTTGCCTTCTTGTTTATCATTGCTCAATTGTCTCTGATCATTCTTTTTGAATGATTTCTTCCCTTTAAAGTTTCTACCTCTTCGAGCCATCTTTCTAAATTTCTTCACCATGAGAGCAAGTTCTTCGTCGTCTTCATCTTTATCTTCTGAATCTGGCACTTCAAAATCAATTTCAGATTTTAAAGCAATAGACTTCTTATCGTTTGAATCTCTTGTTTTGTTGGCACGCTCAGTCTCATATGACTGTAAAGTTTCGACTAGCTCATCAATAGATAGAGGTCTTATTTTTTGACATTCTTGTATTGACGGTTTGATGTAATTCTAGTCATCTGTAAGTCCTCGAAGGATCTTTCTGACTTGCATTGGTTCTGCTACAGGAGCACCTTGCCTTGCAAGACCATTTGCTAGTATTTGAAACCTGTCAATCATTTCAGCCATTGATTCATCGGGCTTCATTTTGAAGGCTTCGTAATCACTTAGCAGAATGCTAAGATTGGTTTCTTTCACTCTGTCAGTTCCCTGATATGTGACATGAAGTCTGTCCCATATAGCTTTGGCTGAATCTTCTTCTACAACTCAATTATATAGGGGAATGGATAATGCACAAAAAAGTGCGTACACTGCTTTAGAATTGAGTCCTTGTCTTTTCGCTCTTTCAGAGTCTGACAGTGTTGCAGTAACATTTGCATTATTGTTTCCTTCATTTCTAGTGGAAGGGGTTACTGTTACAACGGGAACTACTCCATTGACAACAACATCCCACATCAGATCATCTGATGCCTTGAAGAACCACTTCATTTTGTTGCACCATATATTGTAGTCTTTTCCGTCAAAATAAGGTGGTTTGTTGCTGAAATGTGGATCACTTGCTCCTGTGAAATTTTTGCTAGACATGATAGATCATTAGCTCTGAAATAAAACACTTCAAAATAATGAGCAACCTTGCTCTGATACCAATTATTGGATCTAGCAATATCACCTAAAGGGAGGTGAATATGTTATTCTGAAAAATTTTGATACTTAATGCGGAAATTAATAGGTTCAAAACATAAACTAAATAGGATCAGTAAAATATTGTGCAGATAAACTAAACACAGCAAGATGAGTTTAGGAAAAGAGAATTTGCATACAGTGTTTATAGTAGTTCGGCTTTAGCAAGCCTACGTCCACTCTCCCACGATGACAACTGATTGGCTAGATTCCACTATGAATCAATGAAAGATTACAAGAGTTGTCACTCTAATCACTCTTACAAAAAAACCTCTCAAGAATAAGAATTTTAAGCTCACAAGAACAAGAGAATGTGAATCGAAACAACTCGGCACTTTGAAATTTTAAGTTCGTGAACTCTCTTCGCAACAGTCACCATTGATCTTCTTTTATACTCCTTCGATCTCAAACTAGCCGTTACCAAGGTCCTCCAAAGGATCGCTCCCCAATCTCTGATTGGACGTCATCAATCTTGATTGATCGAGACTATATATGGGAAGATCTAGTAGCCGTTGGAGTAGAGTCTGAACCCTTCAGATTCAGTCGCCCATACAACCAAATCTTCAGTTTCCATAAATGGAGTTCATCCAAATCTCCAAGATATCTTATCCATGGAAGGTAATATCCAATCGAGGATATTCTCCTGATTTGATTGAAAAATAATCCTGTCGATCAAATCTTACAAACTTCCATAAAAAGGCGAGGCCAAATCGAAAACCTGCCAAACATGGGTCTTCAGAATCTGGCAGAGAGATATTGTAGAATCTGAACGCTATTCAGAAGTAGTCTTCTGACCTAAAAAGACTCTCTGAATTTGAACAGATTAGAACCATGACTCTGAGCTTATGTAAAGTCCTTGTTGACGTGTCACATAAATCTTTTTGAGATAAGTCTTCAGAGGCAACACAAACCTCCATTTGAAGTCTTCAGAGGCAACACAAACTTCCTTCTGAAGTCTTCAGATGCAACACAATTCTCCATCTGAATACTAGACTTCAACTATCTCTCAAGCAAGTGCGCAATGACTACTCCTTGAGTCTGAACATTAGTTTTGGAGCATTATAAGCTTTTGTTCACATGCTCATTTATGCAAAAAAAAAATTATTTGTTTTAACTAGATTCTCTCACAAGAAGGATAGTTTTGTCAGAATCAAAATATTCAGAGGGAAGGTTTTCTCAACATAAAGAACCCAAACTTCAATGCATTTGTTCAAAGAGCAAAGCCCTATCGTGTTTGTGTCTCAGTCCCCGGTTGTGACCACCCAGATTTCGCCACACATCGGAAAGGCTTTCTCGATCACGTTCTCTACTTTAATCTTTTCTTATTCTACTGATGGCGTATGCGGAAGCGTTTATAAACAGAACAGACGATCATGCAGCATACATGTGTATAAAACAGTCTTCTAATAGACACGTCTAATGAGGGTCATGGCCATACAAGATTCCACTAATCAAATAATACAGTTTGTGAGACATGAGCACAACAATCAGATTACTTTATTTCATATATTTACAGCTCATGGAATAGTCCTTTACAAAAGTTCAAAGTATTAATCTGGGAGGATTTACAGGGAAGATAATCTACTCTGATTACTAGGATCTTTATCCACGACCTCCATCGATAGCCAGATCTCTCGAACTCCTAAACCAAAGTATCATACTGGCTTTCTCCTTGCTAGCTTGCTTATCTGAAAATTGTTATCTCGCAAGGGCTGAGCTCAACTGCTCAATAAATGAATTCCAATCCAAACGACTAAACCAACCATAATATCACAGAATTGAGGATTGTTCCACACAAACAATCACAAATCATATAGGTAGAATATCTCGGAATCATACCAAGCAAATCATCATAAAACATGATCAATCGGAGTCCAAAACTTGCATCCATAATCATAGAAATCTTAGTAATAAGGATAGAGATCTACTTGCCTAGGATCGTGTACGAAGAAAAATGAAGTCCGAATCACGCTGGACGAACCGGGTCTCCACCGACCAGCTTCTATCCAGCCCAAACACACGAAAATCCAATGGTTTCTTCGATGATCAGCCCTCAAATCTAAGTTTCCCTCGATCTTACAGTCACGTAGGAGAAAACGGAGCTCAATTCGCCTTCCGAACGAGCTCAAACGAGCGATTTCTTATCGGGCGCGCGCAGAAAATCGAGAAGATGGGCTCTCGGGTTTGAGAGGTTTTGGCCGGCCGAAAATGGAGAGAAAGGGAGGGGAAGAGAGAGAGAGAAGATCAAGAGAGAGAGCGATATATATATATTCTTCTTGAAACCCTCCTCTCTAAGTTTCATTAATGCAAGCCTTAAGAAGTCTTCATCCATGATGGTCTTTTGTCTCATATGAATAATATCCAAGGGCAAAATGGTCATTTGGCACAAATGATTGAGGGGTATTTTGGTCATTTGACATCAAGGGTAAAATGGTAATTTCAAGGCAAAGGGCACAACCGTAAATTTACATTTAGGGGCAAAACGGTAAATTCACTTCTAAGGTTCGGCCATGACTAGGTTCAGGCGCGAACGGTCTCGATGCTTCGATTCGACGGCTCAACTATCCCGGCACGCTTAATTCCACTCAATTACCCTCTTAAAAATAATAATTCAACGTCCAACTATTGTCCATCAAACCTCGAAAATCCAATATAATTTATTTTACAAACGATCGAATTTTGGGATGTCACAGCTCTCCCCTCCTTAAGAAGTTTCGTCCCCAAAACTTGGCCCTTACTTCCTCCTCATCAAATGCAACTATGTGGCCTTACTACGCTTTCGCTGCGCACTCTGATCACTTATCATCCTTAATTGCCACATCTCGCAATCTTAACCATTCAAAGGGGTCCTTATCGACCCAAATACTCACAGATCTATCTAGCCATGTCGGTATGATGTTCACTCACACTTACACCAGACAGATCGTCCCTTATCACTCTGGACGTACATATTTTATTCTGCCAATTCTTGATGCCAAAACCATATGCCATGCCCAGGATTCTGTTGGTCACGGTCTTACACGCATTTCACACCCCACCACAACGCTGTCGGATCGCTGGCCGGCAAGATCGTGTGGGTCTCATCATATACCAAGGCTACCCTGATCACACAGCAGGGGCCCTCTCCGATCACAACGGAGGCACAACAAACACTCGACTTTCACCAACATCCACCGGGCATTCAAGAATTTCCTCATAGCCATAGCATCTCAATCCGTTCATTCTTTTCTCGTCCTTCGTTCGAGATGCAATGCTATGTACTTTCGAAAACATTTTTCACTTTGAGAATCATCTTCAATGCAATGTATCTTTCAAAACAGGTCAAACTTAGCACGATACCTAAACTCATCCCTTTCAATGTATGGTTTGGGTCATTCCTGCCCCCATCGCCATCCTAGAAGCCTGCCAGGAGCCGCACCTTGTCCGAGCCTCTCTGCTCCGACGATCACTCCCCGCCCTCATCAAACCTGGTCGTTACAATTGTCCCAAGTCATACATATACGAAGAGAGTCCCGTTCCACAAGTCTCATATCGTGCTTCACTATGGGTATCCCGTCAATCTAGTCCCATACCAAGCTGACGGTTTATCAAGTCCAACAAAATGATGATATGTTCATGCATGTACGTTTCTCAAATTTTCACTTTAATGCTACAACTCCGTGCATTGCATGAACGACCTCACATCTCTCGTTTCACACGTCTACATAACATCAGTTCCTTATCCCAAACTGAACTTTCTAATGCCACGGGTGACCATCATATCCAGGATCAGATACTTAGAATCAAACTATATAACCCTTATTGGGTCGCCGTTCACAACAAAGCCATGATCATGCAATCTAGCTGGCCCATAATCCAAAGTTACCGTTCGCTTCCTTGCGAACCTCAATCATCGTCAAGGCCTTTCGATGAAAATCAATAACTAAAACCATCAAGGTACACACAGATTGGAGCCTAGGATCCACAAAGTCAACTTATAACAATTCCAAATCCACAATCTGTTATACAGGCTAACCATTAAACTTTACAGTTCAAGCCTATTGATAAGTAGCTACCATTTCGACTTATTGTCTAATCTACCTGTCGATCACTACACAATATCCCCAAAGTAGAGAGATCATCAAACCTATGCAATGATCGACAAACTTCTCATCTAACAAGTAGCCTAAGCTTCTACCAATCCCCTGACAACCACAAATACGGGAACTTGTAAATTTTAACGCGTACGTGCCTACCAAGCAATTCAGTCACTATCGTGCCTTATCACTCCACTAACCCGCTCTGATACCAAAATGGGTATGTCCCGCCCCGACCCTCAGGCACGCGATAACCCTTCCAATCGTCAGGTCAAAGGATGATATCCCAAGCACATCATCGACCCATTTCTTTTTATCTTTCCATTAAGCACGTGTGGAAATGATATAAAATCCCAGACAAGTAATCAAACAGGGATAGACAGCAGGAGATACATAAAACATATACACCCATTTTATTTATCTTCATTTAGCCCAACAGGAAAACGTATAGATCTACAAACCCATCTCTAAGGCCGTTTCCTATGCCTCACAAAAAGATACCAAGCAGGGCTAAGGGTCTACTACCACCACTACACAAAAGCTACTACAAAAAACCACCACGTCCTCATGCTCTCATTGTCCTCCACGATTCAGCCAATCCATATATCACCGGGCCACCTCGGGCTCCTCCTCAGGGTCCTCCAGCTCAGGGTCAGGATTCTCCACCTCCCTTTCCGGCGTATCAAGATCCAGAGGGTCCCAAGATCGGACAATTAGGGGTTCATTCGAAGGTCCATCAAACCCTCGAATTGGCCCATAGATAGCATCCCCGTGACGCAAGTACCGGGCCTTGAAGATATGTGCCACATAGTGGTGCAACCCTTCATCGACCCACACAGCAGTCATGTGTTGCTCCCATATCTAATCTGGACCCGGACCCTGGCGGCGATTGATATGCATAGACTGGTCGATAAGTACTCCGAACCTAACATGCCTCGTCACCATACTCAAGGACCTGTAAAAGACGGTTAACTATGACAAATGAGATATAAATCTCAATAAGCCAACGCCTAAGTCCGACTAGGACGTTGATTCACCCAAGCGGCCTACTCAAGCAGCACATAACAACACAGGACACGGCCCAACGGCCAATAGGCAATCACATGCAAACTTACCTGCTTTAGCTACTCAACATGTATCACATGGAAATTAAACAACAGCGAGTCAAAGTACACAACCAGAACACTCAGCAGTAATTCATGCACAATACAACACGCGGGTTCCAGTTATTAACGCAAGAGTCGCCCCACTCTCGCCACAATACAGCCTCACTACTAATACTCTTCCGGTTGAACCGGGCGTTGTCCCACAACATTCACGGCGACGGCAACTAATAGCCCCCTCAGGACCCCAAAGGTAAGCATATTAGGATTCCAATTTGGACTTTGGCCCATCACTAGCTGCGATCGGATTTTGAAACATTCGTAGTATGCCGAACTCCCACAGGTACGAACTACCAGGCTTCCGATAAGTCGTGGAATTTCGAACTCCCGCCGGCACGAACTTATCAGGCAACGGATCCGAGTTATCACGGGTAACGTCTACATCCCCAGTTACCTTAGGGTGACGTTTATCCATTGTGTGACCACACAACAACACAGACAACCAGGCCAATTCATATCTTTGCATTTAGCCAATGCAAACTCAGTCATGCTCAAAACTCGACTCACGGCCATTTTCATGCTCAACTCGACCCTCGGCCATTTTCGTACTCAAAGCCACAGTTGGTCACACGGATGTTTAAAAATTTATTTAAACATGGCATTATAAAACAAGTGGGACAATTCAGCAAAATGCGCAATCCACACTCAAGTCAACAACCAGTCAATCAATCAGTGATCATACATTCACTATTTATCAATCGATAAATATCCATACCCGGACTATTTATCTCTCCAACATATATAAATCAGTCACATCAATTTATCATAAAGCAAGCAATTACTCATGGTAACTATTCCACCTAACCACAGTAATTCTATTAACCATAGTAAGTATTTATTCTACCATGGTAACTATCTACTAACCATAGTAAATAATTAACCTAACCATAGTAACTATTCTAACTACGGTAACTATCTAATTTTACTGCGGTGACTAACTAATTAACTACGGTAACTAATTAAACTAATCCTAAGTGCAATTAACAGTCTAAGCATGGATTAGGGGTTAACTCACTCGATAAGCTGGCGACGACGATCGGCGGCGGCTGCGGCAGCGACGGCGGAAAACTCTGGCGACGGGTCTACGGACTCGTCTCGACACTACGGACTCGAATACGACGACGAACGGAAAGTGGAAAAACAGTGGCGAACATCGGCTGGTTTCGCGGCAAAACAACAACTACAAGCTCGACGAATGGGCGGAAGGTGACGGATATCTCGGCGGAGCTCACGGCGGCAATGACGAGGCTCGACGAGGCTGCGGCGGAGCTGTTTGATAGCTGGACAGCAACTAAGGGGGCTGAACAGGGGCAGTTTTGGGTGGTGGGGGTGGCGCGGCGGTCGGGTGGCTGGCGGCGACGGTCTCGCGGGCGGTCGAGGGGCGGCGACGAAGCTTGGAAATGAAGATTGGAGCTTGAGGATGAAGATGGAGATGAAGATGGTGGTTCATGTGAGAAAAATGGGGGAGAAATGAGCATGGGGGGTGGCCGGCCATGGGTAGAGAGAGAGAGAGGAGAGAGAAAAGGGCATTTTGGTAATTTTGGGTGAAAAGTCAAAAAGTCAAAAAAGTAAATATGATATTTACCTTGCATTTATGAGGGTGGGTCCCGCGGTCAAATCCACATTTATGGCGTTCGGCTTATACATATAATATCCAAAGGCGTTTTGGTCATTTACTAATTTAAGACTGGTTGGGCATTTGGCTCAGTCGACTGAAGATATTTCGCTCAGGGTTAGGCTCGAGCACGAAGAAATACAACGGTAGAATCTACAGCGCGACGAAACTAAACGAACTACAATTATCTACGCTTCAGTCGTTAATCAAAGTCTTTCAAATCGAACAATTCCGCATCCGATAAATGTCACTCAATTTCCAAAGGTCCAATATTATTCATTTAATAAGCCTTAAAATTTCAGGACGTCACACCGGTGGCCATGCACAAGTACTCGCCTCTCGTGTCCAAGTCACTAGCACCTGGCTCAGGTCCATCAATATTGTGGCTAGGTCCAGGTCCATAGAGCCCACGTCCCTCGAAGCTAGGCTCTAGACCCTGATGACCGTGTCTCGATCCACAGAGGGTGCGCTTGAGACCTCAATGTCCATGTTCGGGTCCCCTTAATAGCCATGCCAGGGTACCTAACTCCCATACTCAAGTCACTAGCACTTAGCCTGGGTTCATCGAGGCTGACTTGGGTACGTAAAACGTTGGGCCCAATTCGTCTATAGCCGGATTCGAGTCCGGGTCCACAAAGCAGGGCCCTAGATTCTTAGGCCAGGGTTAAGGCCTCGGTGCTTGTGCTCGGGTCCACGTAGGTTGTGCCTAAGTCCGTCAAAGCTTGGCTCAGAACCTTGGTACCCATGCTCGAGTCCCTGACCATGCCTAGATACCCGACTCCTGTGCCCAAGTGCATCATGGCCGGGCCTGGTTCCTCGGAAGCCAGCCCAAGACCCTTAAGGTCGGGCCCAAGACCTACGTCATGCCCGAGACCGCGTGCCCTTGCCCAGATCCTCATTGGACCACCTAGGTACCTAGCTCATATGCCTACGTCAGTAGAGTCCGGCCCAAGTCCATTGTTGTCAGGCCCGATTCCTCCATAGTCAAGCCCAGGTCCCTCAAAGTCAGACCCAAGATCCCGGTGCCCATGCCCAGGTCCACGGAGGCTAGGCCGAGTCCCTCAAGGCTCATCTCAGGATCTTGATGTCCGTGCATGGGTCCTCGATACCCATGCCTAGGTACCCAGCTCCCACGCCTAAATCACTAGCACCCAACCCAGTTCCATTGAGGCTAAGCCTAGGTCCCTCGAGGCTAGACTTGGGACCTTGGTGCTCTTACCTGGGTCCCCATTGGTCATGTCCAAGTACCTAGCTCCGTGCCGAAGTCACTAGCGCCTAGCCTGGTCCATTGTAGTCGGGCCCAATTTCATGACTGCTAGGCCCAAGTCCACAAAGGTGGGGCCCAGGTCCCTTGAGGCCTGGCCCGAGAACCTGGTGCCCTTGCCTGAGCTTGCGGAGACGGAGTCTGGGTCCCTAGAGGTCAAGCCCGGGTACCCTGCTCCCTCGCACAAGTCACTAGCGCTTGGCCAATGTCCATCAAGGTTAAGCCCAGTTCCTCAGTGGTAGAGCTTGGGTCCATAGAGGATGGCCCCAAGTCTCTCAAGTCTAAGCCCGAGACTCCGGTGCCCATGCTTGGGTCCGCATACGATCTAAGCACCAGAGCTCCCTCACCGACTCAGTGAATGAGTTCATGGAGTCGCCCATTCTCCAAAGACAACAATTTAAGGAGAAAAATTGCCAAGGATTAGAGCCCGAACTGGGTTGGGTTCGAGCCGGATTGGATAAGGGTTGCTAAAACTGTATGCATAAAAATGAGTCAATATGAGTTAAATGGGTAAATTTGGGTATGATCATTTTCAACCCGGCCCACTTGTTTGACAAGATTAACGACCACCAGTTTAGTCCGACTCCAATCAAAACAAAGTCATTTAGAGGAATTTTATATAATAAAAAATTTGTTCTTTTCTATTCTTTTTCCATTTTCTTCACTAATTTTCTACCGAAAAGAGTCAATGAGTTGACGGGGCCTTCGGATGGGCGGGAATCCTTGCACAGATCTGGGTAAGGACGTGTAGGCGAGGGCGACGAGGGATGTGAGCGATGATTAAAGGTGAGGGCGTGAGGGCTGTGAGTGACGACCACAAGCGAGGACCTGTGGGCCATATCTCTGATCGTTACTCACATGGATAGGACGTGTAGTGAAGGCCTGTGGTCGGCGAGAGCGTGCAGGCCCATGCTTGTGGTAAGCAACCTCGGCCATCGCCGAGGCCTCGGCAATCCTTGCCAATCCTTTTTGGTATAGGGAAGAAGATGAACAATATAGAAGGCAAGAATAAAAAAGAAAAAAATGATAGAAGAAAAAAGAAAGTAAAGGAAATAAAGAAAGAAGAAAAAAATTGAAAAAATAAATTCGAAATTTTATCGTTTCATTTAATATCATCCACATCAGACGCCAGCTATGCCACGTAAGACGATTTGTGCTGACTGGACCGCCACATTAGCGATTTCTGGCCTAAATTGGCTAGATGGACTATATTGAAAAATCGTCAAAAGGTTTAGGAATACATTGAGTAAATTAAAAAGAAATTAATATTGAATTGGCAGCCGTACAATAGATGTAGAACTTTTTGGACAATTTTCCTGTATTTGCTTTCCACCTTTTCTGTCACTGATCGAATCAAATATCCTATATACTCATTAAAATCGAAGACACTTAACCGGATAAAAGACACAATTTTAATATGTCACATGATATATCCGTCGCACCGGAGTCATCTTTTTAAAAACAAAAAGCACAAGGAATAGTGAATTCGCGTGAGAAAGACATAAAGGAGCCCCCTTTGCTAAAGAAATATATATACCCTCATCCTGTCTCCAGGGAATCTCCCACGACACAAAAACCACGTACGCTTCAACTTTTCGAGAATATCATGGTCCTCGCGATTTGGTTCTTTCTTCCCAAAGAAATTATATTCCCACCTCGAGAAGATTTCAGTTCCATCGTGGGAGTCACAGTGTCGTGGACTCGTGTTACGCGCCTCCTGAAACACAGCTTTGTCTTGAAGAAAAGCATCAGATAATGCTCCAGCAATATGCATGGCTTTGATCACCACTTTTTGCAGAGGGACACACACACATCAGATGGTCCCTGATGTAGAAAAGGGAAAGAACTGGAAAAAGGTAATCTGAAGTCGATCTTTGGTTATCGCACGCGGGCGTTATTCATGACGAAAGGAGATGAGCGAATAAAGTGCATATGAACGCTTGATTTGCAAAATCAAGAAACCCTAATCTCCCTCTTTGATGCCAGGAAATTCCTGGTTCATGTATACATTCTATAATTTAGAAATGCTACCACTAAAGTTGATTTTGGTCTTATCGTGAGCTAAGCGAGGCGGGCTAATAATCAATGGATTCCAACTTGGTTTCTTTACTTGTTTTCCAAGGATTCCGATACGATTCAGACAAGTTTGGCTTTTCTCCTTCTATTCGATGCGCAAGTATAATCTTCTGATTTGGACAAGTAGATTTTACTAGTGTACGACATAAAATAAGTTTCGAATTGTCGCCATTTGGGAACGTAAGTTACATCTCAAATTTATAACCACCAAATGGAGAATGCATAGGACGCCCGGCACTTATGTCAGTGATTTTCGCGTTAAATTGGCTAGATGGACTCAACTGGCAAGAGTGAAAAGGTTTAGGACTGAATTGATAAAACTAAAAGGTTGAGGACTAACTTGGCAAAAGTGCAATAGCTTTATGACTTTTTGGACAATTGTCCCGACAATTCTCACACGATGAATGCATTTATCTTCTTCTCTCAAGATTTGGATATGAACCACCGTATGTGCGTATTCTCTTAAGCCGGCCATAAATGAACGAACATCTATTTGTTAAGGTATAAGCAGGATGGAGGGGTTACATAATTTAATGGGATGCTAGTCGGTTGCTAAGGCACGCCAGATATTTCAACCTTAGCAAAGGCAAATGAAAATCTTTTTTTTGTTTCTATTTGAAATACATTTTTTTTGTCGGTTCTATCCTATCCTATTCTATTTTACAAGCCACACTGTGTGCGTTATGTGCTTTGTATAAGTTACGAAACTCTGCTCCTCACTCACGCGTCCTCACCCCAACCCCTATGGGGAATCGAATTCTCCACTTTTCCCTCCCCAAGAGGGAAGGGTGGCCCCTGGGCCAACCTCCCATGGTTATTTGAAACTACCTTAACCTGATGCTACGGTCAAGTTCCAATTTCTCCCATGTTGCATCATCTTTATTTTAAATACTTCTTACTAAATCTTTGGCACTTCCTATATGCCAATGCTCATAAGCTCTTTAAATATTTCATAGACGGAAAAAAAAAAAAGAAAAACGGCTGTTTAACCACGTGTCTTAGATGGTCTGACTTTCCAGGCTGCATGTACGTGGCAGAATCTGGCCTTTTGGGAAATTACATTTTGTGTCTTTCCTAGGGAAAAAGCATGTTATATAACTTTTCTTATCTCTAGACAAAGGAGAAAATTGGTTGCATTTTGCGTCAACGTCCCTGATTCGATCGGGTGGCTCGAATTCTAAATAAAGGGAAAAAAAAAAGGAAAAAGGAAAGGGAAAAGAAGAAAAAGAAACAGAGAAGAGAAGATAAAGTGGGTATTCTTTTGGTGATTACATGGATCCATGTAATATTCAGACATTATCATACTTCAGTAAAAACAATATTTATCTCTTGTCTCTCTCCTTTTATCGTTTTTTAGTCAGAATAAACGATTCGTTGAGCTACTTGAGTCCAGCGCAAAACAAGGCTACATAGCAGAAAGCAGTGCAGCCCCTTGACTTCGAGTTGAAAACGTTGATGCATGCTTATTTAAAACTCTAAAAAAGATAGATTGTCTGAGCGCATAAGTAGCGATGTTGTAACTAGTTATTGGTATATTCATACATTGCATGAATAAGTAATGTTAGTCTAGGGAAATATTACCCAAAAAAATCCTAAAAATCCTAAATATATTGTAATTGTGCCAATTCAATCCTAGACCCTTTTTTTTTACCAATTCAGTCCTAAATATTTTATATTTGTGTCAATTCTGTCCATCCGGTCAATTTTGGTTGGAAATTGCTCATATGAACACCAGTCGTCCGTCCTACGAGACGCGGCTGACGCAGACGTGGATAATTTTTAATAATATTTTTCAATTTTTATTTATTTATTTGCTCTCTTTTTTCTTTTTCTTTTTCCTTCCCTTCCTTCTTCCTCTAGCCGGTTACCGGACCTCGGCAACCGACCAGAGGTGAGGACCGAGAAGGTCGACCTCCCTGACCGGCTAGAGGCGAGGGCCGAAGAGGTCGACCTCGCCGGCCTCTGGCGAAGCTCACCCCCACTAGCCACATCAAGGGCGAGGCTCGCCCGCCCATTGGGTTGGCAAAACCTCACCCAGCAATGGCGAGGTTGAGCCCCACTCAGCCATGACAACGGCGAGGTTGACCTTGCCCAATAACGGTGAAGGCGAGCCTCGCCCGCCCCTGGGGAGGCTTGACCTCACCTAGCAATGGCGAGGTCGAGCCCTGCTCAGCCATGACAACAGCAAGGTTGACATTGGCCAATGACGGCGAGGACGAGCCTTGCCCACCTCTGGCGAGGCTCGATCTCACTGTCGCCATGGATTGACGAGGCGCAACCTTGCTAGTTGCCGGTGGGGGCGAGCATCTCCAGAGGCCGGCGAGGTCGTCCTCGCCGGCCCATGTCTTTCACCGATTGCCAAGGTCCGACGACTGGCTGGGGGAAGAAGGAAGGGAAGAAAAAAAAAAAAGAAAATTGAATACATAAATAATTAGAAAACATTTCGAAAATTTATTAAAAATTATTCACGTGAGCGCCGGTTGCACCACGTAGGACGGCTGGCGTCCATGTCAACGATTTTTGGCCAAAATTGGCTAAATAGAACCATGCAATATTTCCTTAATATTTCACGGGAAATCAAAGCTATGATTAACACCGACTAATCCTTCATCCATAGGCCAATTGCTACTATTGGTGAAGAATAACACGATTACAATATGCAACAGCAACAGAGGTTGAATGCACATTTTCTTTTCTTTTCTTTTTACGCGGCGAATATATCAGCACTGAGGCTCAGCAGAATATTCACTTCCCAAATCCAACAACCGCAAAAATGTGCACAAGCAACGATAACGTTGTGGGGCCTTCGTAGGAATTTTTTTTTTCTTCTCGTACGGATGTTTTTGTTGACCTATGATTTTTCTTATTTTCGGTAAAGTAGACGATAATGGGACTTTACCGTTCCATTAAAGGCAAGGCTCCCTCAGAATCTCATGTTTTGTCACACTTCCCTTCACCTTTCGGTTTACTTGAATTCGATAGCAATCCGATTCTGAATTGATGTAGAACAGTGTAAAGTGAGGCAAAGCATCTTTTGCTTCAGCATGTTTTGTGAATAAGGGATGACTACTTTGGTTTGTAACATTTGTTTGGTTTATCACATTTTTCTGGTTGAAAATCATATTCTCGGAAACTTCCTACATATATTTTCAACCCTTTTTCGAGAATTATATTCTCGGAAACTTCCTAAATATATTTTCAACCCTTTTTTTTCTTGCTTTGTGCACGCTTTTTGCCTATAAATGCAAATTATGAGAGTGAGTGTTACTATTCGAATTCTCGAATAACGAAAAAACCATGTGAGGTATGTTATGAATTTTTCTGCAAACATGATAATGATGTTATGCGTACATAACACAGTTTGAGCAGCAAAGTCTTACCATCCGAATGCAGAAATAGGTTAAGATTTCATGTGTGTTGAGGTATTAAGGCAGATTAGCAATTTCCTTTTTCTCTGGCATGAAACCTGCCACCATGTATAAGTGATCAAACTGTGAATATTGAGGCACAATCAACTCAAGAAATGAACAATAAGAAGTCAACTATCACACTCAAAATTATGATTTAGGACTTGGCTAGCATAACAGCACCGTCACAGGAAACTTGTAACGGTGCAAGAAGGACCACGTATTCCAAAGCACACATTAAATCTGTTGGTGGAGCCTACATCCTTAAGAAAACATGTGGTGGTGACTGCACCGTCACTCTTCCAAGAGTAACAGTGCATTCAGCTTATCAATTTCCTATGATTTATAAGTACTAGAAAGGTTATAAGGCTAAAGTAGGGTTATGAAAAAAAAAAAAATTACTGTTGTCAAACATGGTGTAATTGAAGGCAGAAGCAATGATCAACAAGAGACGAAATAGCACGAAAATGTATGTGATTCAATTGACGCGGCCTACTACAAGGGAGAGTGACCATAAAAACATCCACTAAAATCATTAGACTACAATAGGCGGTCACTAACTTTTAAGGACTGTTTGGGATTGGCAATAGAAGTTCGATTTCTTCACCTACAAGGATCGCTAATGGAGTGCCTAAGTCCAAGTCTATAAATTACATATTTGGTTAGACCCATTTCACTTAAAAGTTCAAGTATTAATTATTGGCCAACTACGACACATACTCCCACTCTCCCTCAATCTAGATATCGTTTTGCACCTGCATTATCTCAAGTTGAATCTCAACCTTGGCCCGGTCAAGTTTGACAGATTTTAACATGGACAATATATGCTCTTCAACCTCTACCTCAATCGCCTTGGCCCAACCAAGTTCAACAAGAAGTTGCACATACTAGGTTGGCAATTAAGGGCACGTTTGGTAACGTTTTTGTTCCCGGAAACAATTCCTAATCAGAAATGATTTTTTCTGATTATGTTCTCGGGAACAGTTTCTGAATAGAAGAACGCGTTTGGTAACTGCACAAAAGTTGTATTCTCGGAATAGAAAAGAACAAAAATGTGTTTGGTACGACCCTAAAAATTTATATACCGCAGTTAGGTAACATAAAACGAGCCGTTCAGATGTTCACTCATGATATAATGTGAATTGAACTTGTGACCTTGTGAAAGGCGGATGATCCATTTACCGTAAAGCTTTGATATGAATTAGAATATCTAACTTTTCCACATCATTAAGTAGCTTTTTTACAATAACAAAAGTATTTTGTCCATGCTCACTAACTTTTGCAAGGTGAATTGTAAATTCCAGAACTGGCCAGTAACTTCTCTCATTTTACAAGCAAGTAAAAACCCACTACTTCAGCAAAGTTCGCGAGTGTTGAGTAACTTCTTTACATAAAAAGCAAAGTTCATGAAATCAGTTGCTAGCAAGTTCTTAAAACTCGCTCCTCTCCATCGAAATTCACTTCGAAATCGGGATAACAATTTCCAGACAATTCACGTTTATCTGATCGTACAGTTCTCGTTTTCATCTTCCAAATGAACGCCAACCAGTCAAACCGGTAATGCATATTTCAGCTCGCATGTGAGCTTTCATGGAGTCAACCCTTGTTCATGTCGCTCAACCCCACCCCGCACACCACGCTCTCCACGGACACCCAACACACGGCGGCACGCCCCCCGCCCACAAGGAACGTGTGCACAGCACGCGCCGACACGCTCCTCGGAAACACAGAAAAGGAGAAGAGAAGTTAGCTCACGGCGGGTGGCAAGAACAACTCGCAGTTCCTAACTCGAGACGAGCACCGAATTGTTAGGATTAAGCGCACAAGCACAACAAATAGAGAGTAAAGGCGAGAAAGAGAAATCGAAACACAAGATTTATCATGATTCATCCTTAAACTAGGGCTCCATCCAATAGCGGATTCCACTATAATCTGTACATCCCACCTCTCTGTTACACCTCACAATTATAATACAAAGAGATTATATATAAACGATACTGTAGCTATTCATGAGCTCAAATTTAAACTATCAATAAAATACAGGCTAAAACTATAAAAGCCCTATGGCTTTTGAAGCGCTGCCTCTTGAGAACCCCCGTCGCCAGTGGGCCCATGTGTCTTCCTGTAAATGGGAATATGAACTGTACCCCAACACGAATGACCAAAAGATTATTGCCTCGCCAGCCTCTCGGTGCATGACAAACTCGTCCCGCGCACACCCATCAACCTTAATCACGCACATTCTCTCGTCCTAGGTCCCACAACATCCTAAGGTCCCCAGATCCTGTAGCCTTTAGTTTGTGCTTTTGGATAAACCACGGACATTATCAACCGGAGAAGCTGCAAAAGCTTCTAATATATCTATTGGCCGGAAATCCTAACTTGGACGTTGATCATCCACGTGGCACATCTGGAGCTGACGTGGATAATTTTTAATAATATTTTAATATTTTTAATATATCTATTTATTTATTCCTTTTTTTGTTTTTGTTTTTGTTTTTTCCTTTTTTTTCCCTTTTTTCCTTTCTTTTTTCCCTCCAGTGTCAGGCGAGGGGCCGTCGCCCACAGAAAAAAGAAAAAAAAGGAATAAATAAATAAAAATAATTGATAAATATTTAAAGTATTATTAAAAAAAAATTACATCAGCGCCGACGATGTCACGTAAGACGGTGGTGTCCACGTCGGCGATTTACAGCCGATAGGACTGAATTGGAAAAAGGTAAAAATGTTTAGGACTAAATCGGCAAATTTATAAGGTTCGGGACTAAAGGTTTAGGAGCTTTTTGACAATTTTCCCTTGTTCAATCCATAAGCCAATTGCTACTATTGGTGAAGAATAACACGATTACAATATGCAACAGAGGTTGAATGCTCATTTTCTTTTCTTTTCTTTTTACGCGGCGAATATATCAGCACTGAGGCTCAGCAGAATATTCACTTCCCAAATCCAACAACCGCAAAAATGTGCAGAAGCAACGATAACGTTGTGGGGCCTTCGTAGGAATTTTTTTTCTTCTCGTACGATAGTGGGACTTTACCGTTCCATCAAAGGCGAGGCTCCCTCAGAATCTCATGTTTTGTCGCACTTCCCTTCACCTCTCGGTTTACTTGAATTGGATAGCAATCCGATTCTTGGATTGTGTTATATGTACAGAACAGTGTGCGAAGCCAGTAAGATGAGGCAAAGCATCTTTCGCTTCAGCATATTTTGTGAATGACTGATGACTACTTTGGTTTGTAACATTTTTCTGGTTAAAAATCATATTCTCGGAAGCTTCCCGAATATAAGTACAACCCTTTTTTGAGAATTATATATATATGTGCTTTGGGCATGCTTTTTTGGTTATAAATGCAAATTATGAGAGCGAACGTTACGATTCAAATTCTCGAATAACCCAAAATCATGTGATGTATGTTTTGAGTTTTTCTAGTAAACAAGATAATGATGTTATGCGTGCATAACACAGTTTGAGCAGCAAAGTCGTATGATCTGAATGCAGAAATAGGTTAGAATGTCGTATGTGTTGAGGTATCAAGGGAATAATAATAATACATCGGGAAAATGCAACAAATGGTCCCTAAACTTTGACCCAATATGCAATATAATCCATGAACTTTTAATTTGACCAAAATGGTCCTTGAACTTTAGTTGAATGTACAATGTAGTCCATGAACTTTCAATTTATTCAATATGATCCCCGAACTTTTGGAACATATTCAACTTAGTCCCCGAACTATAAGAAAATGTTCAAAGCCGTCCCTGAACTTGAATTAATAAAAGGACTACATTGAACATCTTTCTATAATTCAAGGACTAAGTTGAACATGTTCTAAAAGTTCAAGGGTCATATTGGTCAAATTAAAAGTTCAGAGACCACATTGCACATTGGGCTACAGTTCATAGACTAAGTTGAACATGTTCTAAAAGTTCAAGGGCCATATTGGTCAAATTAAAAGTTCAGAGGCCACATTGCACATTGGGCTAAAGTTCAGGGACTGAATTGAACATGTTCTAAAAGTTCAAGGGCCATATTGGTCAAATTAAAATTTCAGAGACCACATTGCATATTGGGGTAAAGTTCAAAGACTATATTGGTCAAATTAAAAGTTCATGGACCACATTGCACATTGGGTCAAAGTTCAGAGATCATTTGTGTCATTATCCCTACTACCTCAAGAGACTAAAAGGACTGTTTGGAATTAACAATAGAAGTCCGCGCCTACAAAGATCGCTAGCGGAGAGCCAAAATCCAAATTATCAGTTACATATTTGGTTAGACCGATCTTCACTTAGAATGTCAAGTATGAGTTATTGGCCAACTACAACACATACTCCCTCTCTCTCTTAATCCAGGTATTGTTTTGCACCCGCATTATCTCGAGTTGAATCTCAACCTTGGCATGGTCAAGTTTCACAGGTTTTAACATGGACAATATATACTCTTCAACCTCTACCTCAATCGCCTTGGCCCAACCAAGTTCAGCAAGAAGTTGATACATAGCGGGTGTTGCCACTAATCACCCATCGTCTCATATACCGCTTGTTTGGGGTGATGCAGCAAAAAAAAGTACTTTCTGTTGGCCTGAACTGTAATCCCCTAATTTGTAGGGATTTAATTTTTCCTCCCGATTTGTAGGTAATTCTTTTTCCTAATTTGTAGAGACTTGACTTGTAGAAGAAGTCCGTCAGATTGTATATCTATGGGTCTGTACATACTTGATAATATAACGAAGGAGAAAAAAGAAGAAGAGTGAGGGTGAGGTGTTTGACCGAGGACGTAGGCAAATTGCCGAACCTCATTAAATCGTGTGTTCTTTATTTGCTTTTCAACACTTTCTCTGGAGGATACCACCGAGAGAGGGTCTAAATCTGAGCCCATCAATATATTTAGTAGGACCCACATTCACTCAAAAATTTACGCTAATGACTTTACGTGGCACTATTGGCATTGACGAGATTTTTTTTTAATATTTTGTTTATCGTTTCTATCTTCTTTTTCTTTTTCTTTTATAGCCAGCAGGAGGCCACTGGCCATCGACCGAGGCCTAGCGACCTCCGCAGGCCATTGGACGAGGGCCTGCGAGCCCTCGCTGGCCGCTAGGGAGGGTCGCAGTCCTCGTTGGCAACTGGGGTGAGGTATCGCTTCTGGCGAGGGCTCGTAGGCCCTTGCCCAATGGCACGCAGAGGTCGCCAGGCCTCAGTCGATGGCCGACGGCCTCCTACCGGCCCTTAACAAAAAAAGAAATAGAAAAGAGAAAAAAATTCCAAAAAAATCTTTAAAAATATATAAAATTCCACGTCAGCGCAACCACGTAGACGGTTGATAGACGACCAACATCCATGTAATCAATTTTCGGCCAATTTTGGCCGAAAAGACTAACTTGACAAAAATGCAAAAGATTTAAAACTCAATTAGGAAAAAAAAAAGTTTATGACTGAATTGACACAATTGTAATAGGTTTAGGACTTTTTTGGTAATTTTTCCCGTCTTTTGCTTCAGCATATCTTGTGAATAAGTGATGACTACTTCGGTTTGTAACATTTGTTTGGTTTATCACATTTTTCTGGTTGAAATCATATTCTCGGAAGCGTCCTAAACATATTTTCAACCCTTTTTCTGACGAAGAGATCTGATTTGAGAAAAAATTTCCCCTAGTCAGGGACGAAAGAGAACTCAAACCATCGCTTCATTAGAGTTTGCCGATGTAACCAAATAAAAAAATAAAAAAGGCTTGGAATACTAAAAATTCAGCCTAGTTCAAATGCATATCACAAAAACACCAGATTACCATGCTAGAGAGATGTCCGATTGATTAGGATCTTTCTTGGCCATCGGAGTCATCGTGACAATGTGTCCTCAATCCAGGCCACGTGAAAAAATACTGCATGCATGGGAATATATTACACTCTAGATGGCAACACAGTTCCTTCACATGGCCAAAAAATATATGTTCTATTACACTTACTGTGCATCAAGCTAGAGGAGATTGCAACTTGCGACCAAAAGGTCAACATCACCTAATCATGAGGTTGATATTGGAATAAGATCTGACGTACCACATATATTATTCGCCTCTTAGAAAGATTGTAAATAAACCCTTTTTATCTCTAATATTATTCTTGCCAAAAACCATATTGTAATGGTAAAAGATAAGCGGCCCAAAACAAGTGAATCCACCGTACAACTGATGAGTTTCTATTAAAGGACCTCAAAGCCAAGCCATTTTCTCACAAGCAGACCCAAAGCACGAGCTAAAGCACGCACTAGCTTGCATACGCAAACGATTGTCTGGACGCTACGGCTACGTCTTCGTCCGGCAGCATGGACACGGCGCTGGCGGGGCTCGTGAAGGACAAGGCGGTGGTGATATTCAGCAAGAGCACTTGCTGCATGAGCCACACCGTGAAGTCGCTCATACTGAGCTACGGCGCGAACCCGATGGTGTACGAGCTTGACGAGATCCCGAACAGCAAGCAGATCGAGCGCGCACTGGTCCAGCTCGGGCGGCGTGAGGTCGTTCCCACTGTGTTCATCGGTCAGAAGTACATCGGCGGCCCGAATGAGCTCATGAGCCACCAGTTGAGGGGGACTCTGGTCCCTCTCCTCCGAGAGGCCAGAGCTATTTGGATATAGAGACTAAAGATGAGTATATGCAACTTTCTTTAGTTTTCCCACCAGAATAATACGTCTAAAATACACGAGCGAGATCGTATTACGAATAATGAAAAGGCGGACTTTTTGGTAGCTTTGTTTTGCTAACCCTAATGGCTGCGCTCTATGGAAGATGACAGCCTTCTTCTCTGTTTTTCTTTTTCTTTTTTCTTGTGCTTTTTGAGGTCTTTTAATATGTACGGGAGGTCCCTGTACTGTTCTAACTTGTGTTTTGAGGTGATGAGAAAGAATAGCGGTGGTAAACTTCAAATGTGTAAGCGCCCTATTTTCAAGTCAATGAAGTAAACTTCTAGTCTTAAATTGCATTGCATCGCTCTAAAGTCTATTGAATTCACACGTACCCGGTGCAAACATGGCTCCTGATCATGTTTAACTCAAGTCGGATATAGATACGCAGGACTGCAACATGTCGTGATTCAAGTTAGTTTATTCGAATGGCAAGTTTCAAATAGATAGCAAGTGTACCGAGAACGGCCGGTGATCCAAGTCTCTTGGCCATCCCTCTCTCTTGAACTCTCGGCCGCGCATCCCAAAGGAGGAAGAGGGTGATCCGAGCTTCGTTTGACTGCGGAATTCCTTTGTTTTCGTTGCGTTTCAACTCAGAGCAAGTGAATCTTCTAACTCTCTAGCTCGCCTTCCTATCTATCGCTGAATTGAGAGAGATGCGACGTTTTGTTCCGTGGGTATCTGAAATTGGAATTCTTCTTGCATGAGCTAGGAATTGAGTTAGATTACACGATCCATTGGTTGATTTGATGTCTATGGACAATGGGTAAGTCGTCTGTGATAGTTGTTTGTGCCGATTTCTGTGAATTGAGATTGAATTGGAGTCGCCCTGGGCATAGGTGTTCGGCCATGAGTGGGCGCACGTGAATTGTGATGCGTGTGGTCTTGTCCTGTTGAACTTGAAGGGTCTTGTGAGGTATTGAGTACTGAGATGTCCTTTGGGGGGCGTCGGTTTGCATTTCATTTAAGAATCCGAGCATGAGTGGTTGTGAATGAGCTGGTTTGTCGTGGTTGTCTCGCTTGGTGAGTCGTGAGATGCCTGTTCTGCATTGAAAATGGATAATGAGATGAAGACCCATCGACCTGTGTCCCAACGAGGACGATTGATATGTCCGCCTGTGTCCGGACGATTCCCCATGGGAGCCTGAGTAGAATTTGGGAAGTCCATGGCCTGTGTCCTGTTGGAATGGAGCCCCGGAGTAGAGGAATCAAGGCCTATGTCCCTCTTGAAAAAAGAAAGTAAAACGAAAACTAAAAAGTAAAGCTTGTGGTCTGTTATGTTCTCATGTGCGTGTGAGATCTCATTGCTTGATACGTGTGCCGTCATCTTCGAGTCACATGCCTACTGAACGTGATGTTGAGTCCTGTCTAATTGAGTGATGAATTGTTAAGTAGCTTTTGAGTTACTTGTTTCATTACTGAGCTTTTAGCTCACTCTTGCTATTAAATTGTTTTTCAGACTAGCTAGATATGTCGATTCCTCTCACCATTCCCACCTTTTGTTGTGGTGCGCCCGTTGACTTTGATCATACATGGGAAGACTATCACGACCCTGAGTTTTCGATGGAGCATTTTCGTATGTTGGTTTCTATAGTATGGATAGACGTAGGTTTGTCAAGGATGTTGATTCCACTGCGTTTTGTGTCGTTGTTCATGAGGGACGAGACTGGACATCTGACAGGGCCGATACCTTTCATGCCGTTGGACAACGACAGTGACGATGACACTAGTGCAGTGTAGTACCACGGTTTGGGAGTTGGTGGTGACTGGTGTATAGGCAAGGTTTTGGATGAAGGTGTATGGTTGTTACTTTTTGGGGAGTTGCCGTAGTAGCTTATGTACGAAGTAGGGGTGGTGGCGAGGGAGGATAATAATGTAGTCATGTGGGGGAGTAGTTATGTGTTATCCCAGCAGTCTGTTTAAAACATGATGTAAGAATGCTTGTGATAATCTATGTATGTACATAAGTGTGTGAAAACATGCATTCTATAACGTGCGTGCCAGGTCTTTTGTGTGGAGTGTTATCGGTTGAAGTATCCACTGCGTTTCCTGCATGTGCTTCTGATTTATGATTTTAAATAACATTAAAATAGAGCTCGTTAGAAAAGTGGCGTTGCCTGGGACGTCACATTAGACTACAATAGGCGGTCACTATCTTTTAAGGACTGTTTGGGATTGGCAGTAGAAGTTCGATTTCTTCACCTACAAGGATCGGTAACGGAGTGCCTAATTCCAAGTCTATAAATTACATATTTGGTTAGACCGATCTTTACTTAAAGTTCAAGTATGAATTATTGGCCAACTATAGCACATACTCCCACTCTCCCTCAATCTAGATATCATTTTGCACCTGCATTATCTCAAGTTGAATCTCAACCTTGGCCTGGTCAAGTTTGACAGATTTTAACATGGACAATATATGCTCTTCAACCTCTACCTCAATCGCCTTGGCCCAACCAAGTTTAGCAAGAAGTTGCACATACTAGGTTGGCAATTAAGGGCACGTTTGG
Source organism: Lenwebbia sp. NSW1173648 (assembly GCA_029784005.1). NCBI lineage: Eukaryota > Viridiplantae > Streptophyta > Magnoliopsida > Myrtales > Myrtaceae > Lenwebbia > Lenwebbia sp. NSW1173648. The sequence continues at coordinate 36,610,554 of JARCGZ010000001.1, forward strand.
CAACGTTTCTGTCCCCGGGAACAATTCCTAACCAGAAATGATTTTTTGTAATTATGTTCTCGGGAACAGTTTCTAAGTAGAAGAACGCTGTAACCGCACAAAAGTTGTATTCATGGAACAGAAAAGAACAAAAATGTGTTTGGTACGACCCTAAAAAATTATATTTTTAATTTTGTTTATTTAATTATAAAAATATCAATGGAGGGGGCGGGGGACCGGCGAGCTGTGGAGGCGACCGGCGGCGGGGGCAGCCTGCGACCGGCGGTAGACTTGTAGTTGTAAAGATGAACATTAAGTTACATCGAGCTTGTTTTTCTAAAATGACATTGTTTCTAATTCTGTTCTCAGGAACAAAGAAGCTACTTTTTTTATTTCTTGTTTCTATTCTCGGAAACATAAATTTGTTCCTTGGAACAAAAAATTAATTTACATTTCCAAAAATATATATATTCTTTTTTTGTTCCCAAGAACAAAAGAGCGGGAATCAGATAATCTGGAGTGTTACCAAACATACCCTAATCAACTATCGACTCTTATACCACTTATTGGGAAGATACAGCAGAAACCGGTACTTTCTCCCAAGGATACCACAGAGAGGGAGTCTAAATCTGAGCCCATCAATATATTTAGTAAGACCCGCCTTTACTCAAAAATTTAAGCTATAAATTATTATATATCAAATGCTCCACCTTACACCACATTTCTGAGTTATGACTTTTATCCTACGCCCCCACATGTGCACCTTAACAAGGACCATTTTTTTCTCCATCTAAACTTTGAGAAAACTTTCTCCGACTGATCTTCCGATTGGTGAGTCAACAAGCAATCGATATTTCACTATTAAGGGTGTAAAAAAAAAAGGGCATTTCCCAGTATCATAATTAACTAAGTTTGTGTGTGTGATATCGATACTGGGAAAAGTTCGTATGTGTGCTATCCATACAGCAAGGGCCGCGACACCCTCGCCTAGTGCCGACGAGGGTCGCCGACCCTCGCCTGGGGCTGGAAGGGGTCGGCCGGCGACCCTCACCGGCCCTCAATAAAAAAAAAAGAGTAAAGAAAAAAAAAAGACCAAAAAAAGCTTTAAAAAATAAAATATAAATTAAAGACTTACAAAAAAATGTCCACGTCAGCGCCGGCCATGCCACGTAAAACGAATGTCGACTACGTCAGTGATTTCCGGCCAAAATTGGCCGAATGAACTCAATTGGCACATATGCAAAAGGTTTATGACTAAATTGCCATAGCCAAAAGGTTTAGGACTAAATCGACACCAATGCAATAGGTTTGAGATATTTTTTACAGTTTTACCTATCCATATTTGTAACTCACCAATCAAATATCTGATTTGAGAAAAGTTCCCCTAATCAGGGACGAAGGAGAACTCAAACCATCACTTAATTAGAGTTTGCCGCTGTCACCAAATTAAAAAAAAAAAAAATTGCTTCGAATACTACAAATTCAGCCTAGTTCAAATGCATGTCACAAAAACACTAGATTACCATGCTAGAGAGATGTCCGATTGATTAGGATCTTTCTTCGAATCGACTCATCGTGACAATATGTCCTCAATCCAGGCCACATAAAAATACGACATGCATGGGAATATATTCCACTCTTTCAAGTTCTAGATGGCAACACAGTTCCTTTTTTTGGTCAAGTTCTAGATGGCAACACAGTTCCTTCACATGGCAAAAAATATAGGTTCTATTACACTGTGCATCAAGCTAAAGGAGATTGCAACTTGCGACCCAAAGGTCAATATCACTTAATCATGAGGTTGACATTGGAATAAGATCTCACGTACGGTTCCTCATATATTGTTCGCCCCCTAGAAACATTGTAAGTAAACCCTTTTAATCTCTAATATTATTCTTGCCAAAATTTTAATTAAATTTTTATAAGATAGGCGCCCCATAAAAGTGAATCTATCCACAGTACAGCTGATGAGTTTCTATAAATGGACCTCAAAGCCAAGCCATTTTCTCACAAGCAGACCCAAAGCACGCACTAGCTCTCACATACACAAACGATTGTCTGGACCCTACGGCTACGTCTTCGTCCGGCAGCATGGACACGGCGCTGGCGGGGCTCGTGAAGGACAAGGCGGTGGTGATATTCAGCAAGAGCACGTGCTGCATGAGCCACACCGTGAAGTCGCTCATACTGAGCTACGGGGCGAACCCGACGGTGTACGAGCTCGACGAGATCCCGAACGGCAAGCAGATCGAGCGCGTGCTGGTCCAGCTCGGGCGGCGCGAGGTCGTTCCCACCGTGTTCATCGGTCAGAAGTACATCGGAGGCCCGAATGAGCTCATGAGCCACCAGTTGAGGGGGACTCTGGTCCCTCTCCTCCGAGAGGCCAGAGCTATTTGGATATAGAGACTAAAGATGAGTATATGCAACTTTCTTTAGTTTTCCCACCAGAATAATACGTCTAAAATACACGAGCGAGATCGTATTACGAATATGAAAAGGCGGACTTTTTGGTAGCTTTGTTTTGCTAACCCTAATGGCTGCGCTCTATGGAAGATGACAGCCTTCTTCTCTGTTTTTCTTTTTCTTTTTTCTTGTTCTTTTTGAGGTCTTTTAATATGTATGGGAAGTCCCTGTACTGTTCTAGATTATGTTTTGAGGTGATGAGAAAGAATAGCGGTGGTAAACTTCAAATGTGTAAGCGCCCCTATTTTCAAGTCAATGAAGTAAACTTCTAGTCTTAAATTGCATTGCATCGCTCTAAAGTATATTGAATTCACACGTACCCGGTGCAAACACGGCTCCTGATCATGTTTAACTCAAGTCGGATATAGAAACGCAGGACCGCAACATGTCGTGATTCAAGTTAGTTTATTCGAATGGCAAATTTCAAATAGATAGCAAGTGTACTGAGAACGGCCGGTGATCCAAGTTTCGAACGATCCGAGACCCATCAAATCTTCTGATTATTCTTATACATTGGGGCTTGCATGAACTATCGGAGTGATCCAAGTTGATCTCCAGTAAGGCGTCGATGCTGTTTCGTCCTCTGAAGTTTGGATTGTTCATGCCCCATTTCCGTCGTACCATAATACTTTAATCAAATGTTAAGCGGTTGCATGCAACTCTTTTGGCTAGAAGAAGGCACGTGATGCAGGCGATGTAGAAGAGGGAAAAAAGTTAGGCCCGTAGGTGTATGTTCATTTCCATCGTCAACAGTCGAAAAGTATCTCCGCGCAAGGAAAATCTCACTCTTGATATAAAGAAAATGAATTCGTCCGAAGGAAAAGCTTGTTTTCACATCACATGTCATCTCTTCTTCAATGTGCTATCGAGACCAAAAGCTTCAAAAGAATGAAAGAAGAAGAAAGAAACCGCTCCGATTTCCCTTTTTCGGATCTGTTTCGCCGCCGCCGGGAGTAATGATTCAAAAAGTCCTAAACCTATTACAAGGCAGCCAATTTAGTCCTAGACTTTTTGATTTGGTTCATTTAATTCTAAACATTTTGATAATTTGAGAACGTGGTCCTTCGAGCCAATGACGCCGACCACATAGGAAGGACTGCATTGATAAATCGTCAAAAAATTTAGGAATAAATTGACCAAATTGAAAAGCTTAAAACTGAATTGACCGTCCTACAATAAATTTGACTTTTTTGACAATTTTCTCCCGCCGCCACAACATAATTCTATCAGATGTATAGATTGCTTTCGCATGAATAGTGTTCTTATTTCAAAACGTGCAATCGCAATTATGGGATTGACAATAAAAAACGAACAGTTTCGATGGAATCTTTATGTTACACAATACCTGTCTTATTATGTACATTTGAGGTATATATGTCAAGAAGAATCGCAAGCAAATATGATCTATGATCTCTTATTTTATCCTCACTTTATGATCTTAGACTCCTATCGCAGTTCACGTAAATAAAAAATAAATCGTGGAAATGCATGTATTTGATTGACAACAACCATGACCTAACCTGGTTTAGCAATCAATCGTATTACGCGGTATGGTAAATCATTATTAATAGCATCATGGCAAAACTCATCTCCTTTTTCGGTTCACATATTTAAAACTCCGAACAGGAATCTATTTAGACATGTGCAATTTGAACACACATGATGATAAGCGCTCTAATGTAGATGCATACACTCGAAGTAAAGACATTATACGATGTTTCGTTAAACAACTTACCCTGCCGCCGAGGATGGAAGGAGGCGAAACAGAGAATGTCATCCACAATCCAACGTTATGCATATGCAAGTTATGGAGGACCAAAAGGAGAGAACAATCAAGAAGAGAGTCTACTTTTCAAAGTACAACCAACAGACAGCATTTTCACCAATTTCTCAGAACAAAGAATGTCAGCGACGGCGAATTACCCGTCCGGGGTACTTGCTACCGTGTTCTTTTTCCCGTTATGGGTCTGTAAAACAAAGTGCGGCAAAGATAAGATCAAACCTGCAATGATGCAACTTGGAAATGTACCTCTGGTTTTGCACTACAGAAACACTCTAAAGCTTGGTGAACCACATAAGAGTAAGACGAGAGTATTAGGCACCTCCTCAAAGGTTAGCATAGAGTCATTCGCTGCCTAATTTAAGAGTACAGGCAAGCACAACTTAGTTCGCATTTCCTTTTTTATGCACTTTATTAACCAACAAAAAATGCATGGCGTACGCATCCTTCGGCAAACATAATAGTCAGTTTAGCAATTGGGCAGGAAAAGAAGGAACGAGCATGCCTTCCACTCATTACTACTTCTATAATTCCTACCATCAACAATTGATACTGCTCAAATCGGCGATGAAATGGATCTTGTGGGAAGTAGAGCGTTGTGCACATACTCTGAACAGAGCATCAGAAATAGCTTACACATGGTGCAGAGTCAGAGCTATCGGTCTTCCCTCACGATTCGATATAATCTCTCAAGAACGGGTTTCTTTTCTCTAGTTCGGCACTTTTTCTCCAAGCTTCTACTGCTTGGCGAACTGTGGCATTGGCCTCGTTTATCTCCTCAGTCGAGAACTTGTGCTCAATGATTCCCAAAGGTCCGGGCTGCAACACCCTCACTACTGTTTCCGCTTCTTGCTCCAACTGCCTGTGGAAAGGGAAATGACTTACAAATCAAAAGGCGAAGAACAAAACTAGAAACAGAGAAAACAAAAAGGCCGGGATCATCCATAGCTATAGCAGGAGTATTAGCAAACTGGAAACTGCAAAGGGAGAAGCAAATACGAGGGGGGGAAAAGGAAGAGCCGACCGCACATTACGTGATATTTGTGGTGTCACTTTAACCTCTGTAACTGACAAGCCTACTTGTGCAAAAAGAAGGCTTTTTTTTCGGGGTCAAGTATTAACTCGCCACAATAGTGAACCTCCATGAACCGGCTCAAGGACACAAGAAATAGATTACTGCGCCAATAACTTCATCTTGAAAAGACAGAACCAAGGGGCAGGGATATAACAATCAACTATCATTCTCAAAGGTGACTAGCCATTTGTAAAAGGCTCAAGCATGACTTGACCACATTCACACCTTATAACATCTTAAAACTCTGCTAAACGTGGCTAACCAATATCAGGAAGAAAAGGTAGTTACAGAAAGATCAATCGGTCGCTCTTAACGATTTCCTGATCAGATTATTGTCCATATCACAGGAGATCAATGTCTATCCCAGAAATTAAACACCCCCCCCCCCCCCCCCCCCCACAATGCTATGAGTTCCGTTTTTAGACCAAATGATACAATGCAGGCGAAAGCTTCCAAGCTTCATGTGGATATTGAACAGCACATAAGTCATCACGCCCAAGCATCCACTTTTGAGTCTCCGACCATCATTCCGACAACCAAGTATCCAATTCAACCTATGGAAGAATCGCACAGGCATAGGTTTCCTGCCATTGAAACTTATGCCCCACAATCCATCATGTCTTGTGAGAATCACTGATTCAACCACATGGGCATATGATTCATCCTCCTCCCTGTTTTCATCCGTCTTCTCTTTTTCAGGAAAACCCATTTGTTTCAACTGGGGGCTCTTCTCAATTTGATTGGAACAACATCAAGCAACTTTCAAAAAATTACAGAGACAGAGACAGAGAGAGAACTAATCTAACTGAGCATGCCCAATCTAGCAGGTACAGAACTAGAAAGAGAATTAGAGACCATTATAACCGGAATCAACTAAACACCCAGAAATTCAACGGTCAATTAACCCCACAGCTCTTGCTCAGTCGCAATCACGCAGAAGGGGAAAAAAAAAAGAACGTAAAACACATTCGGGTTGAAGCGAGATCATCAGTCGCTTACTTGAAGAGACGAGAAAAGGGAAAGGAGCTGGGCAGGCGCGAGAACGACATCGCGTGGTGGTCCCTCTCGATCTCTCCGATTTTTCAATCACCGCAGAAGCTGCACCGCGCTGTGCTCATGCGGCAAACAAGCTTTGAAGAAGAGGAAGAAGCAAGGAACGACGTCATTCTTGGATCTCCCTTGAGCCCACGAGAAAAGCAAAATAAGCCCAAAAAGGAGATAAAAAGGACTAGCGTCGACTCCGCTGGGGATCGAACCCAGAATCTCTGGTTCCGTAGACCAGCGCCTTATCCATTGGGCCACGGAGTCATTTGTTGATGTTTCATTGTTCAAAAAATGTTATTATTGAATTACATGCCACGGTCTGCATTGTCTGAGACGAAGTTATGAACAGTTGACTGAGCACGGAAGACGATGATGCAGAGCTTTAGCCTTTGCCTGGCAGTGGCAGTTTGTCCATAGACGAACCCCGATGAGAGACAAGGTTACAGTAAATCTATACACTCTGAAACTCAAAAGACATAATGGTTCAAGAAAATGAGTAGTTCCTCCTCTTGTGATTCTGAAACAAGAAGCCCGTCTCCGAGTTCGCCTTGCTCCCCTGAGGCTGCGGCTGCGCCCTCGTGGAGTTCATCCGGAACAAGCCGTTGAGCTTGCTCAGCTTCTTGGTGAACGACCTCAGCAGCCTGCTCGCCGGGTGCGGCCTCCCGAGCTCCTGCTTCATCGAGACGTGGTCCTTCTCCAAGTCCGTCAGCCTCATCCTCATCCTGGCGACCTCCAGCTTCAGCTCCCGGTTCTCCCTCCTCACCGACGCGTAGTTGTCCCGCGGCGAGATGGCCCCGCTCCCGCTCCCCGAGCGGTGCGGGAACGGGCCGGCCCCTCCGAAGCTGGCCGACCCGATGAAGGACGTGCCGTGCTGCGGCCCGCCCGCTCCGCTCACCGCGCTCTTCAGCCTGATCTGCTCAAAGTACAGGACTTGGACCGCCATCTGCACGGGCAGCCTCTCGTTCTGCGCCGCGTGGCTGCAGGCTTCCTGCGACAGTTTCTGGCAGTTGACGGTCTTGCACAGCCGGTACCGCTCCGAGTCCTTGATGTTCGGATGAGCCTGCAAAGAGAAGCGTGAGCAAATTTGAATAGAATTACCTGTCCTACGAAAGGTTTTTGGTACAAGGATAGCAAGGATAAGGATCCTGACCTTGAGGAAGATATCGACAGCTCTGTATAATCCATCGTTTGCTACACGGGCGTGGTCAGGAAGCAGTTCGGAGAGCGCCGTGAACTTGGACGGCGACAAGTTGGGATCGAGGGCAACCTCCGCAAGATAGTTGTCCAACAACTTCGAGACCTTGAGAAGCGAGCTGTGCTTCGGGGATCGGGGACTCTCGAAGTCGCAAACCATCTCGTTTTCATCCCTCAGCTGATTGTCCTCGTCGTCCTCGTCCTCGTCCAAGTTCAAGAAGGTGGAAAATATCCTCAAGATCGACTCCGTGTCGTAGATTAGGCTTTGCCCATTCCCGTGTGAATTCGCGGGGATGAGGATGTCCTCGAGAATGGCCTGGTCCAACTGCAAGCCGATCCGCCTCTCCAGATCGGATCTGCAAGAAGCGGACGCGGATGCTCCAATGGCGATCTTCAGCAAGCTCGAGAGAAATGCCATCGGGACGGGGCTCTTCCTCGACTGCGTCGGAAGCAAGCTGACTATCGTTTCTGCGATCACCCTTTGCTTTTTCTGCGATTCCAAGTCCGAATAACTCGCTTTTGCAGAATGCGGATCTCTAAGGATGAGGCCCTGAAGAGAATTATGGGCATAGTTCACCAAAATCTTGCTGACCATGTCCTGCTTTAGCCCCTTCGACTTGACCGCCGTTAGAACTCGCTGGAAGAAATCAAGGCTTAGCACTGACAGCGATTTTCCCCACCAATCCGCGGGCGTCTCCGGTTCCACGTCCTCCTCGATGGGCTTTGCTGAGAAATTGCGGTCGAGCTTGGATAAGCCCGACGTGAGCTGCTCTTTGCAAGCGTTGTTCGCTATGGCATTGATCAGCCTACTGACCAGGTTGATCTCTTCAGAGGTGGGCAACAGGTTTTGGCATTGATGAAGCACGGTGATTGAGATAGATATGTTCGGTAGCACCATGTCCTTGATGTAAGCTTCAGTGCGGCACGCCAGGTTTTTCTCAGCCAATTCCTCCGTCATCTCCAGGTAATGAGCTACGCAGCGAAGCGTGGCGACATTGGACAACGAAATGTCTATGTTTATGCCATAACAGAACTTGGCAGCTATCTCGAATGCCTGCGGACCGCCTGGGACATCCCGGAGACTAATCCGTGAGGCTTTCGATTCTTTTGCGTCCACCAACAGTTTCAGAATCCGACCGCTCCGCGAAACAAGAGGAAACTGCAAGGAACGTACTCTGGGCATCAATGATCTTATGAAAAAGCATACAGTTGAGCTCTATCTTAACCTCATTTTTCTGCATTACCGTCGGAGAAACTTGTTTCTCTGAAATCTTCAGCCGAAGAGACATATACTCGAATTCGTGAATTAGACTAACTGGATTAGGTTGTAGGAATGTGCATAGTTAAGCTAAACGGTTTTAATTAACTAAAAGTTTGAATTTACATATCAAATAAACAGAAAAGATGCGAATAATAAGCAAGGTGAGAGCATCATCATCATCATCATCCATTAGATAAGAAAAGGACCACAACCTTCACCGGCATCTTTAAGTGAAGTACCGATGATAAACCAATTTTAAAGATCTTTTCTCTACTCCTAAGAAGATAAAAAGGCGTCAGTTATTCTCCAATTCAATCCTTCATACCTTGTGAAGCGCGAAGGTTGTGGCTCCAACTTCAACGGCGAGATCGCTGGAGACATCAGATATTGGCCTGCAAAAATCATCTGTTCAGATCGAATTTGAAATTGAAGTAAGTTTCACTAGCAAAACCTTGTTTCTATTTGAGAGGAAATTGCCACTGACTGGAAGGACTATGCACCAACTTAGGCTTCTCGGGGCCAGGATGCTGAGATTGCACGACAGTTCTGTCTGTGCTTAACATTCTTAACTTTGGACAGCATGGTCCATCATGATGTTTGTTCAAACTATGTCCATGATAGATCTAAGGTTCGGTCAATTGATCCAAGAAAAGAACCAGACTTGTTACACTGTTTTTTCCATTAATTCCTCTGATGCGCTTGAAGCTATTGAACCCAAGTTTTGAGACCTCAGCGTGGCAGAGATCTATCTTCCTAATTCAGATATAGTTAAGGAGGGAATTACGGCTACTTGTTTCCCATATTATACCAGGAAAAGGGTGGCCTCTACCAGCCACTAGAGCATTAGATTTGTGAAGGTAGCATAAGCGATTCTTTGCGATTAATGGAAGCGGAAAATGCCGGGAAGTCTATTGTATTTCTTGTGAGAAGAGCGTTCACGAGAAGGCGATGTTTATGTCGGGAATGCAGCACAAGCTCTACTCATTTGCCAAATGAATAATCAGTCAGTGCATGGTTTGATTCCTCCTTTTCTTGGTAATACTGAACTGATAATAATGAATGCACTCTGCAGCTAAACACCAAGACTCAGAAAGAAAGAAAAAAACTTGCTATGCAACAAACGGAGCCTATGGTAGGCAACAGCAAAGAAATGAAAAAGAAGAAGGAAAAAGAGAGTCACCATTCGATGGTGTGCCTGACGCTCGAACTCGGACGGAGCGACCGCCTCCCCGACACGCTCGGCTTCAACTCAGCAACTCCAACCGTTATCACACCCATCTCTCCTACCCCGTCCCCTCAATCCGAAGCTTCTCTTCCTTGCATTGCAATTCTGAGTCTCTTGAGTCTTCTTCTTGGTGTCAAGTGTGCTTTGCAATGAAGGGCGTTTGGCGATGATGAGTGATGACTTTGATGATGGTGGTGAGCACTTTTCAATCGAGTGTGTCCATGATGGCTGCTGCTCTAAAAAGTCAAGAGAGGAATTTGCAGGTGCGAGTGCAACTTTTTGGAGAGAAAGGTGGCGACAGATTGGCCTTATTGGCCTTTTGTTTCATGGTTCTCTTGGCTTTGAGAAATCGCCGAAATTGAGCGTGGGCGGGTGTTGCATTGCTTTTGGGGGAATTGTAATCATTGCCAGTGAATGGTAATCCCACTAAAGAATTGGACTAAACAAAAGGCAAACTTGTGAGTGTAAAGCTCATTTCCGGAGTGAGTTGGAGTTACCTGTTGCAATGATGACCACAGTTCATCAAACTTTCTAATTTTTCTCACATTGAAAAGAATGATATGCAGCAGATGGATCTTTTACCCTTTCTGGGTCGCTTCTTCTTTTCTGGGTTTGGCACTTCATTTTCTGCACAATGGATGTCACTTCAGTTCACTTCTCCTCATGCTGAAGCATTGAAATGACCGTGAGTCTGTTTCATTTCGGCTCTGTTCATTTTGTCGAATCCTCATGCAAATTTCTCGGCATCAACCGCTTGTCCAATCATTTGCGCGGGAAAGATCTCAGAATACATACCGATAAGTTCACCAGCCAGGTCAAAAATTTAATCGAATTATGATATTGAAAGCAGCTTCGAGCTTTCTTGCCCAAACTTCAATAAATAACAAGAAATTCACTTGCAAGTTTTGCTCGTGTTCAGTTGATTTAACCCGCATCGAATCTTTCTTTCGATGATAATGGAGCAGAAAGAAACCGTGGGAGTGAAATGAGATGCGAAAGCAGATAGCTTTAGGGGATTAATGTAACTTAGGACTATCCTAAGATAGTAATGAACTGCTTGATTAAGACTAAATTCACAAAATACGCCTGACGTTCTTAATATTCCAATAGTTCATTGAAGGAACACATCATCAACATATACACACAGGAGTACCGCAAAACTCCAGAAACTAAAGCAAAGGTAGTACGACCTTACCTGATATGGCTGCAACCTCCAGTGTACCGATGAGTTAACACTTCATATCAGGAGAGTATGGAAGCTTATTCAAATATAATTCATAACCCTATAGGAGATCATTAAGTCCTAAAAGCTATAATCAAGCTCGTTGGCTAGACCCTCATTGAACAATTGACGATCCCAAATCATAATTGACACAATTAATTTACTGACATCTAGACCTTACGTAATCGTGGTTTAACCACATAAAGATGCTAATGAGTTTGAATACTTTTGATTCATCAGCTCGATCGACGAACGTCGTTGCCTGGCTTGGTGCTTCTGCTACTACTCAAGGAGGCGGAACTATGACTTGAAAATTGTACATCAGATAGTGGAACTGACCCAGTCTGAGAAAACATTAGTCCAACGGAACTAGTAGAAGTTGCGTTAGATGGCACCCTGGTCGAGTAAGAATCTTTCATGGATCCTGAAACCAGTTCAGGCCTCAACTCTGAAGACGATGACGGTGCCAGAGTTCCGAGCAAAGATCCAACAGGGTAAGGAGCAACTGGCATGTCAGTGAGAGATGATGCCGAAGGGCTATACCTCATTGTCCCCATAGGATGATCAAATTTGCATGTTGACCCAAATTTGCAATGCCCATTTTGCATGTAAAAGGCACATGGTTGGACTCCCTGCACCAAATTAAAAAAAAAACAATGAATGTTCAACGCCATCAATACTAGTATTATACAGTGTGAAAAATACAATGGAGTATGCTTCAAATCTGAAATGTTCGTTGGTGTAAAACTTTTTTAGCACCACCTAGGGAAAAAAACACACGGAGATATATGCAGTTGAAAGCATTAACATCTATCTCCTCCTATAACCACCAACAAATACCTAACTCCTCTCTCTCCGCGCCTTCAGGAAAACCACCATCACACCAAGGAGCAGGTCATGAACCACAAATCATACTTCTGCCAGGTGCATCACCAAAAAGCACATCCCTCTCGTTTCTCAGCTAAGAATCTTGTAACATCAATTAAAACCTCATTCTTACACAAATTTGAAATAAGAGGAGTGAGATTAACTCATATTACATGAGAAAGCTCAGTTGCCAGAACTCTGTCATCACTAGCTAAAACCAAAAGAGCAACTCTTAACAAATGGTCTTCAATTTTTCAAATTTGAATTAGTCACTCAGTATAGCAGCAGCTAGCCAGGATTCTCTTCTCATGAAGGTAAGCCAGAGCAAACATCTATTGAAGATTGAGAAAATTAACCAGATCTTATGACAACTTTTCACAGACATTAGTTCAGTTAGCACCCTACCTCCTCATTAGCAATGCCAGAAATGCCAAAGCATGACAGTTCCCTTTTGAACAACGCCATTAAAACTTGCTAACTAGTTCAGTTCTTTTCTATAGGACATTTGACCTAAAAATGTTGATCTCCGCAACACACAGCAGGTCAAAAATTTACAAGATAAGGTGATAATCGATTGAAAAACTTTACAAGCTTAGTCAACCAATGGTCATTAGGATTACTAGATCTGCATCCATCATGAGTACGGGATTGCAAAGACTAAAATAGCATACCAGATGATTGTCAACGGACAAATATTAGGCAATACATCATTTGCTAGATCAACATCCCTGCTACAAAGAAAACTAATTACAGATGGCCAACTGAATTTTCATTCAAAGTATAACAAATGGACCAGGTTTCAAGATCATATCAACACAAATAAAAGCAAACATTACAGGAGATGTCCTCCTAAATATATGGCCTCATTAGAGCACTGAACAATTTAATAAACTTTTACCCAATATAACGAAAATTATTAATCTACATTATTAGCGAGCATAGAAACGAATCACATGGTAAAAGCAACATAGAAAAACTGCATACCGGTCTCAAAGGAAGGCCAAGCGGATTGAGGACAAAGTTTGTCCCTGGCACTATACGATCCCTAGGATGATGGTACCTACAAGATGTTCCAAATTTACAATCCCCCGTTCTCATGTAATACGGACATTCAGGCTCACCAGGTCTTTCTGGAAAAACTTGTTCTTTCTGACTGCTGCCCCATTGTCCGGCGGATGAAGGAATGGAGGGATATGATCCACCCATAGCTGGGGTAGATGACGTCAGCTGCGCTACATCATAAAACGAAGTTGCTCCCATTGCAGGCCGGGCACCAGGAGATAATGCTGGGCTTACAGGTGCCTGTAGAAGAGGGACTAACCACATCATACAAAAGGTTCCATTACAAAATCTATCAAGTGCGATTAAACTTCAACCTTACCGAGTAAGGGCTCCAACCAGGCACAGGAACAACTCCAGGGGAGATCAACACATGACCATAAGCCCCTGGAACATATGAACCAGGCAGAAGAGGAGGTCTAGCCACTCTTAAACTGGTGGATGCTCCCCTGTATTGATCAGGAGTAGGAACCGAAGGAGATTGCACCGGTGAATAAAATTGAGGTGCAGATGCTGGCATTGATGCACCAGCAGGTTGAGGATGATGGAATTTACAAGTTATACCAAATTTGCACTGCCCCGTCTTCAAATAGTAGGAGCATTCTTTCTCACCCTGATAACAAAGAAGTCAGAATTAGAGAGAGTTCCAGAAACCAGATCAAGTAACTTCAAAAGAACTGACTAAGATAGGGAAAAACAATGTCCCACCAGTCTTAATGGGTAGCCATAACTATTAAGTGGGACTCTATTCAACGATCCACCGCCATTTTTGGGATGGTGAAACTTGCAGGAAGCACCAAATTTACAGGTCCCAGTCTTCAAATAAAACTGCAGAGACAGTGACCAAAACAGAAACATTGCTTACTCCTTGTGTGTGAGTGAATATCTATTGTGGGCATGTTTATGCCTATGGAGGGGCACTCAACAATACAATAATCTACATAGTGACTACAGAGTTTTTGCATTAACAATGTTGAAAATGCAGAGCTTATTACATGCTTAGCAACTTACATAATTAGTAACTGAATACCTGACATGCAGGTTCCCCTGGTCGCTCAGGATAATCCCCTGTAGCTCTCACAGCTGCCAACACCTGAATATCATGTCGAGCAGGAGTCAGGACTATTAAAAAATGCCATAGAGAGGAACAATTAACTAGAATTCGCTGTTGTAAGATCACAGTGATATATTATCAAATCAAAAAGCAGTCACTAGAAACCAAAACAAATGACAGAGAAGTTTGTCTTTTTGGATGTGAATGAGAAGTTTGCAGTTGTATCTATGAACTATAGCAGGTCTTGCTAAAATAGTGCACAAATTCATGGACTTCCCTACACTTGGGTTCATAAACCCAACCATGTTTGCTCAATTCCAATATGGAGAAGGAGGAGGGAGAGAAAAAAGATAAAGGTGTGGTAAACTGTAGATGTTATTTGACATGAATACATGCTTCTCAATCTGGTTACGACAATGTCTGGGAAGCCTAGCTTCCGACTGAAGCCCTTAGCTTTGTTAAGGTTGAAGCCTATCCGTGAGAAAAATAGGAAAGTACTTCATGATGATCTGAATAAGTATCTGTATTGTCATGGGGTGATGGTCATCAGATCCATATTTTTTACAGGTTCAAATTTGAGAATGATCTAGGTAAGCAACTCTTGCTAATTGTTTGGTCTCAAAAGTGCGACCTGACAAAGAAACTTATGAATTTAAGTTTTTATTGTAAATCATCGTTGACAAGTTCATGGAACTGTTGACAAGTTCATGGAACTATTGACAATAAAATGGTGTTGAATCCATTCTAACTGAAAATCAAGCATTGATTACCTTTTGAGGCTTGGAAATTGCACTGTGTTTCAAAGTGGAATTGGTTTACTGAATTAGGTGCTCTGGAAAAACAAATTGTCAATTGGATTCTTATTATGATATAATCAGCTTGATGAAATTGGCCATCCAGATCTGATACTGTCACCTACAAGTTGTAAACCTCACCTGGGACCATTAGGTTTAGTTATCTTCTTAACACTATATTAAACAAGCAACCAGCAGCGGGAAAGTGTGTTGGAACACATATTACGGGGTAGTAGTTGGCCTTGTCACGAGGTCACATGCATTACCATAGATAGACGGCATTGAGCTTCAGAAACAGAGCATCTATCCAACAATTAATTGGACTGCAAACAAGGATGACCAAACTCAATGCTTCTAGTTCATTGCTGAAGTTCATTGGAATGACCAAATTATCAAAAGTTCATGTAATCTTATTTGTGGCAGAATGTATCTAATGCATCATCTTGCTTGATATCGTAAAGTCAAGCTGTTTACTTCAGAGTGATGTCGACTTGCTCATGGTGTTTCAAGTTTAACAAAATGTGGTGGAGATCAGGATATTAACATAAGAGTTGTCAGGGAGGAGCATGGTGTAATGATCCATGCGTCAAGTTTGAATACATTTTGGAATAGAGGATCTATAGGATTTACAGTTTGCGATTCATTAGTAACTGAGTAGTCAGTTAATTCATGTATTTGTGGACATTTTGTTGTCAAATTATTGTCCTGTTCGAGGTTCAGCCTAGATCAGGTTGTCATGTGTTAACAGATGGAGAATGACAAATCCGTGCTCAACTGAATATGGTAATACTATAGAAGCCCATCTAGGGGCAAATAATAATAAATTCATCATCCCCAAAACTTTCATTTCACTAATAACTAAATGTGCAACCAGTTAAAGAAAGAACTGAATTCATACTGGGTCTTTCACTACCATCGGTCATCAAAGATCATCAAACATGAGAAAAAGATAACACATTGCAAATCAGTCTAATAACTACACCCACTAACACTAGAAAGCGAAAACTAACTAGTACCAGTATTAAATATCTTGCCCACTATGATGATCAATCGAAGCTAAAATTACCCGCAACACAAACTCGGGCATTCTAAGTATGATCAAGCAAGAATGGATTACATCCGACGGAAGAGTTGAATTTCGATTCAGAACCAGCTACGTGCGTTCTATTTTAAGAAGAAAATAACTTGAAAATGCATATACTTAACAATGACAGAGGAGTTACCGCAGCGCGATCGCGCGGGTGATTGTACCGGCACCTGCTACCGTACCCACAAAACCCCGTTCGCATATAATACGCGCAGTCGGGCAAGCCGGGACGCTCCGGGTAGGACTCGCTTCCGCCGCCGCCGAGCCCCAGATGCCACATTGATTCTACCAATTCCCCCACCCCAAAAGAGAAGAATCAGACAGGGGAAGAGAATCGCGAAAACCCTAATCGAACCCTCCGCATTACGAGAACAGAACCTCAAAGAAAGGATTCCAACAAGCGGTTAACCAAATTGAACGCGACAACAACCGGAAATTAAATGGGGAGGAAAGACCTTCAAGCGCGGTTTCACCGCCCACCGGGCTCCACTCAGTAGGATTGCGACCCGATTGGGACCCATTCCTGGCTGGATTGCGACCGTATAGCTCCATCGAAGTAAGAAGAACGGGAACCTCCCCCCTCTTTTTTGGGTTTCTCCCTATTTACTTTCTTGCTCTGATTCTGTACAAAAGTGACAATATTGACTTTACAAATGGAAGGCCGTGGATGGCTTCGCTACTTATCCCCCCTAGGGTTTTATACTGTTTTCGAAAATGATCTCCGATAGAGAGAGAGAGAGTGAGATGCTGAACCAATAGAGAGAGAGAGAGAGAGAGGGGGGGGGGGCTGTAATGATACAGTAGTGAGAGAAGAGAGCTTAAAGCTTTCTCTCTCTCTCTAGAGGCAAAGAAAGAAGCCCACCCCCACTCTCTCTCTCTCTAAAAGGAGTGTACACTGTACGGTCGTTGTGGGCGTGTCGGCATGGCTTTTACCGGAGCGTTTCCCAACGGTGTCGTATCGACGAGCCAATCGTCCCCACTTCCCACCAAAACAAAGAAGGGCAAGAGAGAGAGAGAGAGAGAGAGAGAGGAAGCTGCTTTTTCCACGTCGGAATTTGCTTCGAGCACGACTTTTTCACTTATATGACAAAATTACCCTTCTGCACGAATCAAAGTCCCTGACCGACTCTTTGCCTTTGTTGTTAACGTTTGTTCGATACTCTCCTGTGGTCAGCATCGAGTGCTCTATCAAGCAAAATCTACTCGCCCCCTTCCTTTTCTTCCGTCACTTGCAGAAATATACGATGGTCTCGTCGCATTGTTACGATGAAATCTTTAACTGATAATTTCGCTGCGGTCGAAAGTTCGGTCGCCCTTTTTTATTTCTTGCCATCACATTTCCTTCGTAAACAATGCGTTTGTCGAATCATCCCTATTTATCTCATTCTGTTAAGCATATGTGTCGAGTTTGAGTGCCTGGAAGTCCGATCACGTGAAATTGCAAAACCCAATGGAGTTGAGGTTGGAAAAGGAAACTCCGGCTTGGACTTGCCTTGAATCAGGTATCGCCGTTTTGCGAAACTCGGCAATTTCCGAATCCAAGTTGATTTTCCCGCAAAGTTTTGGAGTAATCCTGGCCTATTCGTCTATGTAATGTTTCCCTTCAAAACAATCGCTATGTTTCGGGCTGCCATGTCCAAGATAATATCATTATTGCTTTTGAAATCAATAATGATATTATTGAGTCAAGATGTAGATTTGGAGAAGAGGTACGATAGGTTGAGATGGAAATCCATTCGTGAGACCCTTGGCATGGCTAGACTTTTTGGTTCGTTGGTGGATCTCATCATGTGATGTATTACCACTAACATTAGGTAACTTATTTATGGGGACATGTTCAAGATAAAAAAACGAAGAAGATGAATTTAGAGAGATGGGAGAAGCTTTGCCAACCGAAGAATTGTAGAGGGTTAGGATTTCACAATTTAAGAAAAGTAGTAAAGCATTCCTTGTGAAACTTGCCTGGTCCTTAGTTTCGAAGCGAGAGTTCTTGTGGGTGACTATTCAATTCCGACTCGTACAACTCATTCTTTACTTTGGAAAGTGCTTAGCAAAGTATGGTCCGACGTCTTACGCTGTATGAGATGGGCAGTGGCTAATGGAGAACATTTAGGCTGCGTATGGTAACGCTCCAGAAACGCGTATGGTAAAAAAGTGTTCTATGGACACTTTTGATAAATAGAAACACTTTTGGAGCAGAAACAAGAAACAAAAAAAACTTGCTTCTGTGTTCCAGAAACATTTTTTAGAAACACATTTGGAACATTTTTTAGAAACAATTGGGAACACTTTGTTCCCAAAGTGTCGCCGGCCGCCGCCTCCGGAGAAAAATGAAATAAAATAAAAAATAATTTTTAATAATAAAATATATTTTTTGAATAAAAATATTTTTAAAAAATTTTAAAAATGAAAAAAAAATCAGAAAATTTTTAAAAAAAATTAAAAAAAAGGAAAAAGTTTCATATTGCATGAAAGTATTTTAGTAATATCATTATTTATTTTATTTACTAATTTTTTTAGAAGTTATTGCAGGTGGAGGAATTTTGTTGAGGATATGGTCTTTATGCAGTTACCAAACGGGTTTCTGTTCTTTTTTTGTTTCGGGAACAGAATTTTTTTGCAATTACCAAACGCGTTTCTATTCTCAGACTTTGGGGGGGTCGCATCTTCCAAATTTCGGACCATAGGTTGCTGGGAGGGGAATAGGAAGATGAGGCTTGGGGTGTTCTGTTCTGCTCTGAGGACTCTCGGATGAAGTTGTATCCTGACTTTACCGAGTACAGGCCAGATTGTGTGCAAGTCCACACAATCTGGTCTTTTCTTGTTTGGGGGTTTATTGGTGTTGCCAAGATCTCGCAGACTGTTTGATCATTGAAATGATCTCTCAAGGACTCTTCATTCCATTTGCCAACTTCTCTGTTTATAAAACTAGAGACCATTCTTGGTTCATCCCCCTTTGCAGGGCCAAACAAAGGGGGATGAACCAAGAATGGTCTCTAGTTTTATAAACAGAGAAGTTGGCAAATGGAATGAAGAGTCCTTGATGTAGGGTTTCCTAGATTCGTAATACGCAGCGGAACGAAACCCTATAACAGGATCCATGTGTATACCAGAATCGAATTAGGGATTCAAGACTTACCTTTCGTGATCGTAGATAAGTTGACAATCGATTGTGTCAGAATTAACGCCCCAAGTGTTGCGCCTCTATCGGTATCCACACACACGAACTGAGATCTCCAATGATCCAAGTGCTAGCTTTTGATATTGGAGTTTCTCTGCTAGTCGCCTTTTTGTCTTCTTGAGACTTTCTCGAGAACGACGACCAAGAACTGTACGACGTGCTTCTCCTGGTCTAAGGCACCTCTAGGGTTATCACTCATAACCCACGGTTTCACGTTTTGGGCCCCACGACGTATCGTCCTGGGCCCACGACGTCTTCTAAACCGTCCACTTAATCGTGCGTTTTATCGTTATCTTATAACGCGCACGATCGCGTGGATATTCGTAATAAGAGTATAAATTAAATCTACTTCTTAAGCAGATCAAGGCGCAGAGAAAATATTAAATCAATTCGCTATTGTGTGCGACCCTATAGGTTCACTAGACATTAGCAGTGTGCCCAAAACTCTTTTGGCCCACAAGTCATAAGCGGTCTCTAGCAAGACATTATGACTACCTAAGTATAGTGAAAGTCGGTTTTTCCGACACAACCTGATCCACAACTAATAGTTAGAGTATCAACCTTAATTGATCCTTAGGGCAGACCACTAACAATCTCCCACTTGCACTAGGATCAATTATACAAACTAAAATCCCTTTGTCACTTGATATCCGAGTTAAGCATAAGGCAGGACAAGTGTCACCCTTATATAGCCCAAACTCATTTTCCCGATACCGCAATTAGACTATCAATCCAAGTAGTTGACTCTTCAACTCACTTGAGCATGGCCATGCATTTCACAGTCTCAACTCTACGGGAGGCCAGGATATCATACTCTCGTTATATGAGAGGGACAAATCCCATCTTGTCTACTCACATCCCTCAGCACGATTCATGATATGCCCAGCCATTACCTTTATTATCGCCTGTTACGGCCGACGTTTGGTAATGTTAAAACATGCTAATCCACGTCTAGGAAATCATGGCAGACTCAGGTCGAAGGACTATACTCTATAGCTGTGATGAGAAACACTGATGACATCATATAACAATCCTACAGTATTCTCATAGCGGGTCTGTCCAATACAATGTTCTCCAACATGTATTCCATGTGATCAACTTTATATCTATATATTCATGACCCATGAAACTTGGTCATCAGTTAACTCACATGCTAGTCTCAACATCATTGGCGTCCCAATGCACAATGACAATTGACTAGGGACATTTAAAATATTAATATCCATTATATTAATAGAGTTTCACGATCAAATCACGTATTTGATTATCTATTAAGGATATTCAATATTCAGGGGATAAAGATTTCGCATTCAATCATATACTGAAACTAAATTGAAATCAAATATAACATGTATTTTATTAATGAACAATGAAAATGTATATAACATAGACTTCCACTCACATCAAGACCAATCACTAATGTGTCTAAGGCCTAAAGCGTTACAATGACGCTCATGCTTAGGTTGTGGAAGAGCCTTTGTCAACGGATCGGCTACATTCAACTCTGTTGCAACTTTGCACATTTTGACATCCCCTCTTTCAATGAATTCTCGAATGAGGTGATACTTCCTGAGTATATGTTTGGTCCTCTGGTGAGACCTAGGCTCCTTAGCCAAAGCTATGGCTCCATTGTTGTCACAATAGAGGTCTACTGGATTCGAACTAGTGGGACCGATTCCCAGTTCTTCTATGAATTTTCGAATCCAAACAGCTTCCTTTGATGCTTCTGAAGCAGCAATATACTCAGCTTCTGTCGTAGAATCTGCAATAGTGTCTTGCTTGGAACTCTTCCAACATACTGCTCCACCATTCACGCAAAAGACAAACCCCGACTGCGATCGAAGGTCATCTTTGTCGGTTTGGAAACTAGCATCAGTGTAACCACTTACAGTGATCTGTTCCTCACCTCCATAGACTAAGAATAAATCCTTAGTTCTTCTTAAGTACTTAAGGATATTTTTGACAACTATCCAGTGAGGTTCTCCTGGATCTGATTGGTATCTGCTCGTCATGCTCAACGCATAAGCAACATCAGGACGAGTGCACAACATGGCATACATGATGGATCCTACAGCTGATGCATAAGGAATCCTACTCATGCGGTCTCGCTCATCTTGTGTCGATGGACACTGAGTCTTGCTAAGACTTATGCCATGTGTCATCGGGAGAAAACCTTTCTTGGAATCTTGCATATTAAACCTATTGATGACTTTGTCAACGTATGTACTTTGACTCAGTCCAATAAGTCTCTTTGATCTATCTCTATAAATCCTGATTCCCAAGATATAGTTTGCCTCTCCCATGTCCTTCATGGAGAAACATTTTCCCAGCCAAGTTTTAACTGACTGAAGCATAGGAATGTCATTTCCAATGAGTAGTATGTCATCCACATACAACACTAGAAATACAATTGCGCTCCCACTAGACTTCTTGTAAACACAAGCTTCTTCTTTGTTTCTGATGAAGCCAAACTCTTTGACAGTTTCATCAAAACGAATATTCCAGCTCCGTGATGCCTGCTTCAATCCATAAATAGAACGTTGAAGCTTACATATCTTCCCAGCGGTATCTAGTGATGTAAAACCTTCAGGTTGTGTCATATACACATCCTCTTCTAGGTTTCCGTTAAGAAAAGCTGTTTTTACATCCATTTGCCATATCTCATAGTCATAATATGCAGCAAACGCTAGGATAATTCGAATGGACTTAAGCATGGCCACTGGTGAAAAGGTCTCGTCATAGTCAATACCATGAGTCTGTTTGAAACCTTTAGCTACTAGCCGTGCTTTATGGATATGAACATTTCCATCCATATCAGTTTTCTTCTTGAAAACCCACTTACACCCTATAGGTTTGACACCTTCGGGTGGATCAATCAAAGTCCAAACTTTGTTTTGATACATTGAGTCCATTTCGGATTTCATGGCCTGAAGCCATTTATCGGAGTCTGGGCCCATCATAGCTTCTGTATAGGTCGTAGGCTCGTCATTTTCTATCAACAATAGATGACGATGTTCTGTCACATGAAAACCATATCTCATAGGTGCACGATGTGTTCTTTCAGGCCTACGAACTAAAGGTGTCACTGTGGTAGACTCTACAACTCTTTGTAGATCTAATTGAGGTTCCTCATGAACTGGAACATCCTCTTGTGACATAATAATTTCTTCAAGGTTTACCTTACTCCCACTAGTGCCTTTAGTAAGAAACTCTTTCTCTAAAAAGACACCATTTCGAGCGACAAACACTTTGTTCTCCGATTGGTTGTAAAAGTAATATCCTTTCGTTTCTTTAGGATATCCCACAAAGAAACATTTATCAGATTTAGGCGCTAACTTATCAGAAAGTAAACGTTTTACATAAGCTTCGCAGCCCCAAATCTTTAGAAAAGACATACTAGGAACTTTTCCTGTCCACATCTCATATGGTGTCTTCTCTACAGCTTTTGATGGACTTCTATTTAGTGTGAACGCAGCTGTCTCGAGTGCATATCCCCAAAAAGATAATGGAAGACTTGAATGACTCATCATTGATCGAACCATGTCTAACAAAGTTCGGTTTCTCCTCTCAGAGACACCATTCCATTGTGGTGTTCCAGGGGGAGTAAGTTGTGAAACTATTCCACACTCCTTGAGATGGTCATTAAACTCTTGACTTAGATATTCTCCTCCTCGATCAGATCGAAGAGCCTTGATATTCTTACCAAGTTGATTTTGTACTTCATTCTGAAATTCCTTGAACTTTTCAAAGGACTCAGATTTATGTTTCATCAAATAAACATATCCATATCTACTAAAATCATCAGTAAACGTAATGAAGTACTGATAACCTCCTCTAGCTGTAGAACTTAGTGGTCCGCACACATCAGTATGTATAAGGGCCAATAATTCTTTTGCTCTCTCACTTTGATTAGTAAAAGGAGCCTTCGTCATTTTGCCAACTAAACAAGATTCACATGTATCAAACGATTCAAAATCAAATGAATTTAATAGTCCATCGCTATGGAGCTTGTGAATTCGTTTCTCGTTTATGTGGCCTAATCGACAATGCCATAGGTAGGTTGGGTTCAAATCATTAGATTTAAACCTTTTCATATTTATATTATAGACTGGCACATCAAGATTTAGAACATATATCCCATCAACAATGTGGGCGCTACCATAAAATAATCCATTAAGATAAAATGAACAACTATTGTTCTTTATATCAAAACAGAAACCTTCCTTGTCCAAACAAGAAACAGAAATAATATTCCTGCGTATAGCAGGTACAAAGTAGCAATTATTTAGTTCTAAAATCATGCCAGAAGGTAAAGCTACATCATATGTCCCTACAGCTAATGCAGCAACTCTTGCTCCATTTCCAACGCGTAGTTCCACTTCACCTTTTGCAAGTGTTCTACTTCGTTTTAGTCCCTGCACATTCATACAAATGTGAGTACCACACCCGGTATCTAATACCCATGAAGTAGAACTAGTAGTAACATTTACTTCTATAACATAAATACCTGAAGTGGAAGTCTCACTTCCTTTCTTCTTCAAATCCTCCAAATATTTTTTGCAATTCCTCTTCCAATGCCCTTTGACACCACAATGGAAGCAGACAGCATCAGCAGTCGGACCTGATTTAGTCTTGGAATCAGGCTTGGGCTTATTGCCCTTGCCCTTACCCTTGACCATACCTGGCTTCTTAAAGCCTTTCCCCTTTTGAACCATGAGAACATTAGGGGTAGGGTCCTTCTTGATATTCTGCTCAGCAGTTTTGAGCATCCCATGCAATTCAGTCAAAGTCTTATTCAGATTATGCATGTTATAGTTCATAACAAACGTGTCATAATCATGAGGCAATGACTGAAGAATAATGTCAGTAGCCAACTCTTGGCTAATGGGAGAACCCAGTCGTTCTAGGTTTTCAATATAACCTATCATCTTAATGACATGTGGGCTAACTGAGCTCCCACTTGCTAGCTTGCACTCAATTAAGGCTTTTACCGTTTGATACCTTTCAGTGCGTGCCTGCTCCTGAAACAGATTTTTCAGGTTCATGATCATATCATAGGCATCCACGTTCTCAAACTGCTTCTGAAGGTCTGAGTTCATGGTAGCTAGCATTAGACATGATGCATCCAATGAATCATCTTTATGCTTCTGGTAAGCATTCCTTTCAGCATGGGGAGCATTGGCAGGAGGTGCCTTTTCGGGGAGTGGTTTCTCCAGGACATATTCCTTTTTCTCCTGCTTGAGAACAATTCTCAAGCTTCTATACCAATCCAAGAAGTTTGAACCATTCAATTTGTCCTTCTCAAGGACAGATCGCAGTGAAAAACTTGATGCAGAGCTATTTGCCATAATCTACAACAAATATGCAAAGTGAATTGTTCATTAATACTATTTATATCAAACTTCCACTATACTTATATAAAAAGTGCCCCTATAAGTACAGTGGACCAAGATCCATATTTCACTAAGACTCAAGTAAACTTTGGCTTACCGCTCAAGACTTAGTTATTTAGGTAGACAACTCTTTGTCAGTTGTATCAAATACAACTCTTGGTTGTTCGGGTTTGACATCTCATGTCTTATGCCCAAACTCTATACCTCAAGACCCAAAATCGTTTTGATAGCCTCGTTAAGTAAACCAATCTTGACATATGGACAACTGTTATCCATTCTATCTTACTCAAATAGTTAAAGATACCCTGCTTTGGCAGACCCATCTTTTGACGATTCAAGTCTTGATAGGTGTATGATTGGAAAGGCATCATTTTATTACTTAATTTTATTAGGGACTTTCAAATGTTCATATACAGCGATGAATGTATGCAAGTTAAAGACATAACTACTAATCACAATAAAGGCACATCAATCATACTGGGAACGAACAATCCATGCAGGGGTCAAGGGGGCTGCGCCCCCTTGCGGGGTTCGAGGGGCAGCGCCCCTCGCGGGGTCAAGGGGCAGAGCCCCTTGCAGGGGCTCGGGGGCAGCGCCCCCGAAACCTAGACAGAATTCTTAATTCTGTTTTATCTGGAACCCATCCGTACCCTTAAACCATCCTACTAAGGCGATCGATTTCAACTAAATCGACCCTATGCTTCGTTCTTTCTCAGAACCCTAAACAGAATTCATAATTCTATTTTCTTAACAGAACGTCGCTGGATCAATCACATTAATCCACATCATTGCAGGAATTCAAGTTCGTCTGAATGTGAAATTACCCAAACTGATCATATCAATCCGTATTCCCAATTTCATCTAACCCTAACTAAGAATCAATCCAGGCATACATCACATGTATCGACAATTAGGGTTTGCGATTCAACTCTAATATCCGATTGTGTCGTTCTCGAGAAAGTCTCAAGAAGACAAAAAGGCGACTAGCAGAGAAACTCCAATATCAAAAGCTAGCACTTGGATCATTGGAGATCTCAGTTCGTGTGTGTGGATACCGATAGAGGCGCAACACTTGGGGCGTTAATTCTGACACAATCGATTGTCAACTTATCTACGATCACGAAAGGTAAGTCTTGAATCCCTAATTCGATTCTGGTATACACATGGATCCTGTTATAGGGTTTCGTTCCGCTGCGTATTACGAATCTAGGAAACCCCACATCAAGGACTCTTCATTCCATTTGCCAACTTCTATGTTTATAAAACTAGAGACCATTCTTGGTTCATCCCCCTTTGCAGAGCCAAACAAGATTCCTTTTTTTATCCACTTATCTTCCCTGGTCTTGATATCAGTTCCGTTACGAACAGCTCACATAACAGATGGTGCAATAGAGTCTCTTCCAGTCATTAGACTCTACCAGCCCCATGAAGGTCTTTGGCCTTTTTCTGCATGCTAGAAATCACTGTGTGAGTAGTAGAGCCCTTTAAAAAGAAGTCTCCATGGAGAGTTTGGTCTGTCGCTGAATCGCCAAGCTTGTTTGGCCACTGGTTTGTAGAGCAGCTTGTTGACATTTTTGATATTGGAGGAACAAGAAATTATTTCAGAAGAACTTGTCTTTTCCGATTACGCTTGTTAATACGTAAATGACATACTTTTCGGCTCGTATGATTGAAAATAGATCGTCTCTTAGAGGGAGAAATGAGATCAGTTTGTGGGTGGGTCAGTCCCTCATTCTGGTTGGGTCGAATTCAATTACGACAGGGCCTCTAGAGGCAACTCAAGTCCAGCTTCAGTAGGTGAACTTTTTTTGTAATGAATCGGGCAATTGGCTTTCTGGGCACGTGCAAATTGTGAGAGTGTGCACTTCATTCAAGGTAGAACTTTGTGGTACTTCTTTTGGGTATCACAATGGCCATCTCTTTGCGCATTTTGCAAACTTATTGTAGTGTGGGCCTCGCAAGCAGATCCGAATCACCTAACATTGGGTTTCTGTGACATAGGTAACATTATTCAAATCAGGCCGTCCATTTTCATTTGGACTGTCAAGAATGGGCCACGTCATTTGTTGAGGAGGAGGGAAAAAATTAGGCGGGAATTTTTTTGGGTTTGAAAAATTTTGAATCTCAACCCTCTCTTAAATCAGGTCGTCCATTTTCATTTGGACGGTCTGATTTGAGTAATGTTATTCATGTCACAAATCTCAATGTTGGGTGATCTGCTTCCCTTGCAAGCGGTCATTTCCCTTCTTTAGAAATCAACTCTCTCTCACACACACAAACAAAATTTTGGTGACACTCATATCTTAACTTGGGAAACAGGTCCAATTATACACATTTTTAGAAAATAAAACTCATGTGCTGATTGGTTAACAAATTGGGTGCTTCAATCTTGTGATGTAAATGACACTTTAGCATTAGATAGGCCATCGAAAGATTTACTTCCTTTGTTGATGGAAGATCAGACTGAATCAAATTTTGTTAGGAAAGTAATGGTGTAACTATCGAGCTTTGCCCCTTTTGCTATTAAAAAAAAAAAAAATCTCATTTTTGGGTTTTGTCAATGTGCCGAGTGAGTGCTGCTCCAAGAGGAACCCTTGATGTGCAGAGAGTTAGTGTTGTGCAATTGGTAGATTTCCTCGTCCAAATTGGTGGAGAAATTCCATCGTAAATTATACCCTGAACCGGCGTTCGAGCTGAAGAATCTTGTTGTTATGTGATTAGTGATTGTTTCACGAAATATGATAAGGACAAAACATTATAGGATTAATGCATTATAATTTAGCACTGAGAAACGGTATGAATATTTTAATAAATCAAGTCTGATTGTAATATCTGTCTATCGCTTGATATATAGTATAAACTTCCGTTGCTCTCCAAGTTGAGTAATTGTTTCGTCAAAAAGTGCCCCAATCGACGAAATAACTTTTATCGAAATTGATTTTTTGATTTTTATTAAGATGAGACGGAATCTGTGGCGATTTCGGACATGAGTTTCAATGAATCACAAGGAACAAATATATATCTCGTCGGAATTTAATCGACAACGAAATAAAAAACACTTTGCTGAATATAATCAACGACAAAGATCTGAAAACTATGACTAAACTACAAGAATTGAAACTTGCGTAAAAGATAAACTACGAAAAAGTAAAGGTAAAGATAAACAACATTGAGTTTTGTCATTGATTGGAGAGCCCTTTAGAAAGAGTACACTTGGGTATTTATAAGGAAAATGTTTCCCTGACAGTATTGTCAGAGACGGTATAATCTCAATTGTAGATTCACACACTATCACCGCGTGTTTTGCATAAAGTATTTATTGATTGGGAGATCGTGTGGTCAGAAATAACTAACACTACGTTCACTATCAGGCTAGCAGTTTCTGTATTTATAACTCTTACAAACGGCAGTTACATATGGCGGTACCATATTTGAAAAAACAAATAACTTTCTTTCAGTGGTTACTTGGAGTTACTTCACGAACAGATATGCCGTTATCTTCGTGTTGGTGGTTATCTTTATGTCGACTGTTATCTTCATGCCGGTTGCTCGCCATCGATATCGATGACTTTATCGAAAAACTTCAAGTTGTGTTGTTGATGATTTCACTGGCAAATTGTCGATTCCCTTCAAATTATCGGTAATTATGTTAATAAATAATCAAATTCTCATTGACTAAGTCTATTACTTGTTGATAATAATCAAAAGTTGGTCATTTTTTTCGTGTATACAGTATCATTCTATTTTATTCCCGTATCTAAGAAAATATGAGAAAAAGAAAATATTTATTTTTATCTAAAGTGCTTCTATTCTATCGTCAACCGACTCGAAAAAGTTAAAATTTATTTGTTAATAGAAAAAAAGTGCTAGTATAAATGTATTGACCTATAATTCTATAGTTTGTTCATATAAAATTTCAATAAAAGCGCGTTCATTTCTGTTGTCGTGGAAAAAAATAAAGAAAAAAAGATAAGAGTGTTCAACTTCAGCGTAGCCTTATCCCTGTAACGGGTTTGATTAACCGGATTTCCAAACAGTCCGTTGGTGAAGCTAATCCGATAATGCGGGTCTCGCATTTCCGCTGCAAAGTTCAAACCGAGCCACACCATTTTCGCCCTCAAGATGAATGCCTGCACCACGAGCTTCTCTGCTCGAACGTTCCTTCCCCGGCATCGACATGGCATCGCCGATCGCTCGAGCCGTAGAGCCGTCGTCCTTCGGCCCTCTCCGACGACCTTAGCACCGAGAACCGTTTGCATGGCGGTCCGTGCTCTTCCAAGACGCTTTCTTCCTCTTTCGCGAGACGAAACTAGGCTAATCTTTTGCTTTTCGATCGATGTTTTGGGCTAATTTGTTGTCCGAGAGCTTCGTCGAGTTGATGCAGTGTTCGGTGTTTCCGTGATGGATGTGCAGGAGCCTTTCCTGATCAGGAAGCTGGAATCGGCTGAGAAGACTTGGAAAGAGCTGTCGGTAAGGTTATTGTGGTTACTTGCGGCTCTGTGAAGTTTTTATGACCGTTGCGAATCGGTGAACGCCTGCTTGTGGGCGCAACTCGCGGATTTAGTTGTTTTCATCGTGTGTTTTGGGAGCGTAATCCGGTGCTGATGTTTGGTGAATACGTGGACATTGTGGTTGTAACTAGAGGCAAATTGCAGGTGAAGCTAGCAGATCCTGAAGTAGTCTCGAACCCTGGCGAGTATCAAAAGCTGGCTCAGTCTGTGTCGGAGCTTGACGAGGTACTACTCGTATGATTTTTCTTGTCATATCGTGGTGAGAGTCGAATCCTCCATGTGGTCGTTTGCTTCTTGCTGAACATGGTGTAATGGCCCTGTTTTGTAGGTTGTCGCGACGTATAGAAGATTTAAGGATTGTGAAAAGAATCTGGAAGACACGAAAGGTTGATTTATCTGAATAATTTTTGGCAGCCTCGAGCTTTCTGATGAAACTTTCTGTTTTTCTCTTGTCTATGTATAGCTTTGGCAAAGGATGAAGTTGATGGTGGAGAAATGGCCGAGATGATAGCTTATGAAATTGATTCTTTGGAGAATGAACTTAAGGAGATTGAGGAGAAGCTTAAGGTCAATACAGCCTGATTTTTTGGTATCCCTATTGGAGTTATCGTTTTTTTTACTTGGTCATGGATCAGTGATCTCATAAGGCACTTGTCCCTGCACCTGCAGCTATTGTTGCTTCCAAGCGATCCACTTGATGCAAAAAACATTATGCTTGAAGGTAAATTATCTGTTTGATCTTTGTAGCTTGTTGCACATTTGTTATTGGATGATTTCGAAAAACACTGGATGTAAAAGCTCATAAGATCCATGAATTAATGTCGTCGTGAAGGAGAAATTGGGGAAAATTCTCGTGGAATATATAAGTAACAACTGCAAGATCTGGTTGTTTAATCATACTCTCGTACGTGGTGAAGACTGCTCCCTGTGGGTCGTACCATAACCACAGGGTTTAGGGTTTATGTCAATTCAAGCTTCTGCTAAATATGATGCTTATAATAAACACACATTAGACACAAACTTAGTAACCGTACATTAACAGTTGATGTTTGGACTGAATCATCTTTAGATGTACTCTTGGGTCTTGTCTCTTTGGCATCATTTACTACAGTAAATGCTATTTATTCGATCATTTTCCATTTGACATAGTCAGCTGGAAGGATGTTATTTCGTCACAATAACTGCAATATCGATAACTAATTGCAGCACACTATCTTTCACTGTCATTTCAACTCTGTAATTATTAGAAGTTGTTATATGGCACTTGAGACCTGTGGCTACTAAATGTAGATGGCCATACCATGTTATTTGGATAGCAAACAATCATGGCCAGTTATTGGTAGATGACCCGTATTAGATGTGAATTGGAACAAAATCCTACATCAAATAAGTAAAATAAATGATTTATATCTAGTTAGCTGATAGCTCATTATGAGGTATTGAACTTCAGTCACATTCAGAATTTACTTTTGCTTACTGCTATAACTTACAATTTAGAATAGCACGCCGTCTGTCGAAAATCTGAGATCATCACATCGTAGGTTTCATGGGTTTGCAAGGAGTGAAGTGATTCTGTAATTTTGAAAGGAAAAACAGCCCCTCCTTTACACCAGAGTGCCTATTTCAAAAATCGCTGGTGTTTAGACTTTAAATAGTTTATACCTTTCTGTCGATGCACTGAATATAGAAAACTTAACAATAAGAAGCTAAAGCAGAAGTGACGACATGAGGAATTTTGCCTGCAAACTCGTCCTAAAATTATCAGCCAAAGCATGTCCTGTTTTATCTTTTAGTCCAGAGGAGAGCGTTGGGGAATTAGGTTTGCACGCTACATTTTTCCTTTTTAATATTTATCGTAAGGTTTGATTAAAGATTTTAACCTTCACTCTGTTATCATTTGAAGCAAGTTCATGTGCTTGGATGCTTCAGATTGTTTTCAAATGCTCGTCATTTTTTTTTTTTGGCTGATAGATGCTCACATGTTTTGACAGTAACTTCCTCTTTTTGTTTTCTCTACTTATTCTTTACTTAGTGAGGGCTGGCACTGGTGGAGATGAAGCTGGGATTTGGGCTGGTGATCTTGTAGGTATATGTTTCCGTGTTCATTTGGAGTGCACTCTCTTCTATATGTTTTCATATTCAAAACTTATTCACTGAGCAGAATTCCCTCTAAAGAGGTTAAATTGCTGACATTAGATTCTTTATAGTACTCTGGAATGCTGTTAAGGAAGTACATTTGATATGCTTGTTTTTCTTTTTTTCTTTTTTTTTTGGTTGGTGTTTTTTGGGGAGGGGGGGGGCGGAGGTCAAACTATTGTCAGAGAGTTGACTTTCATGCTGCTCAAAATTATTGAGTATCTTTCGTATTGGGAGATGAATTTGAATAGAATTAATTGTCATATCCATGTATTGACACTATTCGCATCCATATGAAGTAAAGATTTTCTTACTGGTAATTCTTTTTTGAATATATATTTAAGCTGGACTGCTGTCTGTCTAAGCTAAGTAAATCGCTGTTCTTTATTATTTTTTCTTTATTATTTTTGTGTTATCATATTTGATTTAGAAAATATCATGTTTAGAGGTTTGATTTGAGTTGCATTGCTGCAAATCCTGAAACACACTTTCATTTTTCTTTGTGCTCCTTTTGCTAAGGTAAGCATGTATCAGAAGTATAGTGAGCAGAACTCATGGAAATATTCCCTGGTCTCCTATTCTGAGGTATACATTCTTCACTACCAGAAGTTTGCAGCTTGCTCTTTGCTTTGTGGATATTTAGGCAATCTTTTTATACTTTACAGGCTGAAAAAGGGGGGTATAAAACCTATGTGATGGAGATTAGAGGTAATCGCGTGTATAGCAAATTGAAGTACGAGTCAGGTGTGCATCGTGTTCAACGTGTCCCTCAAACAGAAGCACAAGGACGTGTGCATACCTCAACTGCCACAGTAGCCATCATGCCAGAGGTAGATTTTTGTCGACTTCAGTACCTGATAATATATGATCCAATTTTTTGTTCATGCCAACGTTCTTTGATAACCCATGTCAAAAGTTGTTCCAGAAATACTCCTGTTATTACGGTAGCTCCTTGATATGCCTAAAGTTCTTTTTGTAAACGACGGATATAAAAAAAAAAAAAAAGTCCAGGTAGGACTCTGTCTTATGGGTTGCATTTCTTCAATTACTTGCATGGTGACTATGAAAAAACCAGCTTTCTCACTACTGCAAGATGTAAAAATACAGTTATGTTTTTCCGTAATGCTGTTTTGCTAGGCTTAGTTGGCAATTTGGACCTGATATATGCATGATAAGTTTGAACTTGCTTTCTATATGAGTATACTGTTGTTATTTTTAAAGGGAGTGCGATTGACTAACTTGTACCATATTTTGGATTAGGCTGATGAAGTTGATGTGGTTATTGACCCTAAGGATATTGAACTTACAACTGCAAGGTCCGGTGGTGCTGGAGGTACTTTTCAATAAACATCAAGATGAATAATATTTTCTTTGATTGTGATTTCCTCAGTCAAAGGAGTAGGCATTAAGGACAACAATTAGACGATATTTGCTCATATTTACTTAAATATTGAATACCGTCCCATGCGTATCACCATTTAATCTTGTTTCAGAAAGTTGATGTTTCCGCTGATGGTACTTTTACTGATACAGGTCAGAATGTGAATAAGGTTGAGACAGCTGTTGATCTTGTTCATAAGCCAACAGGAATTCGGATATTCTGTACTGAAGAGAGGACACAACTTCGAAACAAAAATCGGGCTATGCAGCTTCTGCGAGCAAAATTGTATGTATTGTCTACACAATCAATTTACTACATAAAAATAGTAACTAACATTGTCAACACTTGACCATCTTTTCGAACCGCTATAATCCTTTCTTTGTGGTATTTTTTTGGCTTATTGATTGAATCCAATTAGTTTCAATAACTCTTTTCTTGTTGAAGTTGATATTCCCTTCATTGGCTATATTTATCTAAAGGTTTCTGTTCTTGTTTTTTTTTCTTTCTCAGTTCTTCGCATTCCAAGATATAATTTTTGTTAACCTTGTGACAGATACGAGATGAAAGTAAGAGAGCAGCAAGAGAAGATCAGAAATCAGAGAAAATTACAGGTTTGGTAGATATGTCTCTGTCAGGCTCATGCGTAATCTGTCCTATTCCTTTCCAACTTCACTAAGAATGTGCTTCATGATTTCCATTATGAATTTTTAGTAAGCATGATTTCTGTTTCCCTTTAGTTGCCAGTGGTAGATTCATGGGTGAGTTAAATTTCTTCTGGCATGGTTGGCATATCTTTAGAATGCCACAGTGGGTAGTATTTCATAATTGTCCTCTTTGCATGCCGTACAAGTCCTTTTATGATATTTTCTATCACGTGCAGGTTGGCACTGGGGCTCGGGCAGAAAAGATTAGGACGTACAACTACAAAGTATGTGGCCAACAGTTTTGTCTTTCCTCTGTTTTTTCAAGCAAGCTGTGTATGAATGTGCCCTCATGCCCTTTCGGCGATATTCAAAGCACTAGATGTGTTTTGCCCTTTTTAATTCTTCAGAGTGCACGTGAAATGCACTGTTTATACATTGGTCAACTAAACACTTCCTGGGATCCAAATATGGTTCATTGTAAGAATTCTGCACCTTGGTTCAGCTGCTGCGATTCTATTAGTTGACACCTTTATTGTATCATGTTCCGGGTATTTTTAAAAGGACAGTTGATGATATAAATCTCGTCTTGCTCCAATGGTAATTCTGTACTATAATTTGTCAGGATAACCGAGTCACAGACCATAGGTTAAAGATGAATTATGAGCTGACATCTTTTCTCAATGGCGATATCGAGAGCGCAGTCCAGGTATGTTCTTGCACAATCTATCGTCAGTCACTACCCCCTCCCGTTTGCGGGCTTACGGGGATTCAATGGTAATACGCGTCTTGGGAAACGAAGAAGTTACATCGGTCTATTTGTTTTGGTAAAATGCAAATCATAGGCAAATCAAACTCAATGATTCTGTGGAATTACAGAACTATAGGTTTAAAGTACTTAATAGGTGCCACAGCAAGCAATTTAGGAATTTAGTCATGAAAATTCGAATCTCAAGAGGAGGGAATTACGAAGTCCTAGCTAAAAGTGAATTTGACTAGGAATGACATGATTCTTACTATGATCTCACTGTTCTAGAGCTGCTGCTAGAAACTGAGTTCCTCGTCACAAAAACTCTCTTGCAGGCGTGCGCTGCGATGGAGCAGAAGGAACTACTTGAAGAGCTAGCAGAGTCTGTCACCGCAACTGCAACAGCCAGCTGAGTTCTGCTGTCTTGTGGCCATAGTTATGGGATTGTTGGGCTAGCGATCAACTGGAGGGGGGCTTCTTAACAGAATATTGATCTTGAACTTATGCAGAAGACTTGCTCCTGCTCTGCCATTAGATGCCCCGGTTACGTTTAGTTTATCGGGGGATGGCATTTGTGTGCATGGAGTTTTACTTATTTGTAAAGAGAATAGGGTCCATGTGTTGAGTTGGACAGTCGGAGCCGCCCTCTAATTCTGTGTAAACTTGTCCTTCCATTCAATGAGTACTCTTTCATGCTTTCTTCTTCTTCTGGTAATGTGAAGTCAACCGAAGCCTTTTGATATTCTTATAATTAAGAAAGCCAAATTTAACTTCTGGAAGCCAGGGATGAGACATCCCAGGATTAGTGAATGAATCGAGAGCTCGGATATTCCCGGGGTACCAGTCTTGTGAGAGGTCAGATGTTTGAAACCACGACCGGCAGGAGATTGAAGCGAGGACTGGTAGGGTGGTGGATCAGGAATATCGTGTTGCTTCTGGAGTGATTGGTATTTCAGCATAGTGACCGAAGCAGATAATCGGACATGTCGAACGCCGCGCCAGGTAAGGATTACGTGCGAATCGTGTCTTTCTATGCTAGGAACATAGTTCTTCAGATACAGAGGCAACACCAAAGGCCATGCTTCATATCTTTCGTTTCCCGTTCAGATTAGCTGATCAAAGCTTTCTGTGGGTTCTGTTTTTTCGGCCAGCCCCATTCATGCAAGAAATGGCCCGGAGGGAACTGAACCGGTTGGTTTGGGCCTAAGCTTGTAATTGGTTTTTTTTGTGTGTGTCGAAGACCAATTACCTATTAAACCAAGCTTGTAATTGGTTTAATTTTACGAAATATGCAAAAATAGTGGATTTAGTTGTTATATTTCTAATACAAGTATCTGATTTTAAATTAACTAACATTTCACTACTTTCAAATCTACAACCTCAACTTCAATGGGGCACTACTTTTGATCCGGGTAAAGTTGGGGATAATGACACAAATGATCCCTGGCAAAATGTGCAATGTGGTCCCTGAATTTTTAATTTATTTAACGTATTTCATGAACTCTAGCTTAATATGTAATGTGGTATTTGAACATTTGAATATGTGCCAAAAGTTCAAAAATCACATTAAACAAATTAAAAGTTTAGGATTGATATTGTACATTGGATTAAAGTTTATGGATCACATTGAACAAATTAAAAATTCATGGATTACATTACAGATTAGATCAAAATTGAAGGACAATTTGTGTCTTTTTCCAATAAAATTATGAGGTCCATAAGTACAAGCTCACTCAAAACTTGATGCAGTGCATTCGATGCGCTTAATCACTTTTTTCGATATGTTCTCAATCACTTTTTTCGAATTCAACTCTCACTCATTTTTTTAATTAGGGTTCTTAAAACTCATTTAGGACTTTGTTGAAGTGTTTACCAAATAAATAGCGTTCCTTATATTTTAAAATTCGCTCGGAAGGAACCTAAGGCATTTTGGGGCCGGCGTCAGGCCCAAGACCCTGGCTCTCTCGGCCCTAAAAAATCAATCAGAGCTTTTAGGCTCCTATAGGGGATTTCGCTCCTCCTTGCTCGATAAGGAGCATGCTCTAAGAACGCGCATGGTAACACTTATGGAAAATGATTTTCTACTTTAAAAGTGTTTATGAAGTAGAAATTCGTTTGGTTACACAATATTACATTTCTACTTCTGAAGTAAATTTCTACTTATGAAGTTATTTTTTAACCGATTCTAAAAGTTAAAAAAAGTTACTTCTTTTTTAGAAGTAGAAATCTCTCAATATTAATATCTCTCTCAATTCGGTCTCTTTTCATTTTCATCACCTCTCTCTCCCAACCATGCCTTCACCGACCTTCGCCAACCGCCACCGGAAGACCATTACCACCCGTCGCCAACCGCTGTTGCTGCCCCCCATCAACTGTGTCACTAGCCGCCGCGGCCGCCGTCGGAGTAAAAAATAAATAATATTTTTTTGTTTTTAAAAAGTAAATAATGTTTTTTTAATAATACAAATTATTTTTAAAGAAATTTAAATTTTTTAAAAAATGAAGTAGAATTTTTCCGGCAACTAACAATAATTTTTCGTAGAAGATTTTGTGTTAATAATATTTCAGAATTAGAAAATTTCAACTGTTACCAATCGAATTTCTCTTATCAGAAATCAATTTTTGGAGCAGAATTAGAAAAATCAACTTCTGCTTTTGAGTAGAAGTAGAAAAATCAAATTCTGCCTAGAAGTTGATTTTTGAAGCAGAAGTGTTACCATGCGCGTCCTAAATCTTGTAATAATATTTTCAAACCAGGTGCCGATGATTTTTGGCTTCCACGGAACCTAATCTATCACCTCGCCAGCACAAGATCCATCGACATTTGAGCGGTGTTCTTAATCCTAACTAAACAGTGTTCGCTTATTTCAATTGCATAACTTGAACACATGTGATAATATAGAGGATACGTACTAAATATTTAAATATTAAATCAAGTCTTCACGTAACGGTTTAAATTTTTTAGAATAGTTGACGGTAATCCCACAAAATTTTACCTGGTACGAGATAGCATGAAAGTCATAAAAACTCAATAATATATACGTCTATTATTAATAAATATTTTCTTTTTACCGCCACGCAGTCAACGCTCACACGGCTTCAGACTGACAACAACAACTTGCCGTAAAATCGCTGCCTCACCATCGTCCTCGAGTCGCGGGTGAGAATCACGTCGCTTCTTCTCGCTCTGCTGTTCAGTTTCGCTCCTCCACGCTCGAGAAATGGTGGAGAGGAGGAGGCCTCTGGTCCTTTCTTCGACCAGGTCTCTCGTCGATTCCGTGCTCAGCTCGTCCCGGCTCGAGGTGGGCGAGCTCGCGCCCAACGGCGCCCCGCCTGAGTTGAAGCTGCCCGCCGGAATTCTCCGGTTCGCGAGGGAGAGAGTCGAGGAGTCGGACTCGAGGTTGGCGAAGCTGGATGATGCGGCTTTGGTCGGGCTGTCGACGTCCGCTCTGAAGCGACTGTCCATAACTTCTGGCTCGCTTGTAAGGTTTCAGGAATCCTTTTTTTTTTTCATTTCCCTTTTTCACTCGAGAAGAAGGACGAGTTTGAAGCATTGAGAATCGTTGTTTGAAGGTGTGGGCTTTTTTGTCTATGTGAAATTTGGTGTCGCTATTGTTGGGAGGCATGTGGAGAAGATAATGTGATGAGTTTTGGAATTTGCTTTCTTTGGCGTTGTTTCAAGCAACTAATGTGATTGAGTTGGGCGGGAGATGTTAGGGTTTCTTGAGCTGTCGATGATTAGCTTCTTTCTTTGACTCCTTAAACACATGAATTAGGAAGTGTATTAGTATAGATATGTCGAACTGGCAAAGCAGCAGGAAAACGAGCGTTTGTGATTGAGATGCATGTCAAGTACTGAAGCTACTTTAAGCTGTCGCCCTTTGCAGTGGAAATTTGGTGATTGCTAGATGAGCTCACAAGATGAGCTCACAATTTTAGATGTATCCAATTTACTAAAAAATAGGGGATGGCTGTGGAATTGTTTCTTTCAGCACAAAGGACTTTTAAAAAGTCAACTGGAGTATTTTGCATGTGTCTCCATCCATTCACCTTTTTTCCTCACGAAAAGTGAGGTGCTTTCTGCCAGCAAAAAATATTTTTTCATGTTTTTACCAACTTCTTCATCTAAAAGCATGTGAAATTGTTGTGAGCCTGGTCACTGACTTAGTTATACTTCATTTTGTGGACTAGGTGCATATAAGGAATCTCGACACGAACTCTGTGAGAATGGCTCAAGTAATTGTTCTCGATCCTCCATCCACACTCGAGCACTCATATCAAGTTAAGCTTCCCTTTTCCCAGTGCGAAAAGGAATTATTGATCTTCCCCTCGTGTAGTGTCCCTCCAACTAAGCCAGCTTTGCCAGACCGTGAAGTGGCCTACTTGTCTCCTTTATTAGCATTTAACCTCAGTTTGCACCTATCATGCTTCAGAACTCTGGTTCATCATGGAGAAGACAGTTTAACATCATTCTTCAGAGCTAAGGTTGATAATGGAATGTCGGAACAGGGTGGTGAAGTTCCGGTAATTGACTTGGAGCTGAAACCTCTGGGACAATTACCAAAGTATGCGTCACACTTGCGGGTTTCTTTTGTGAAGATACCAGAATGTGGCACCATTGAATCTCTTAAAGGAAGTTCATCAGTTGAAGCTGAGGATCGCCAGGAAATGATTGATCTCGCATTACAGAACTACTTTGAAATAGATAGACATCTAGCTATAGGTGACGTTTTCAGTATTAAGATTAAATGGAGTTGCAACTCATTTATTTGCATTCGCTGCAGCCAAAAATTGCCAAATGATGATGTCATCTACTTCAAGGTAAATGCTCTCATAATTCCCACGATTTGAATGTGATATGTGAAAGAGATCTTCAAGTTTAATGCGAAGGCTGGCTCCACTGACAGTTTATGGTCTTCAGGTGGTGGCTATGGAACCATCAGACAACCCTGTTCTTCGAGTCAACCGCACTAAAACTGCTCTTGTTCTCGGGGGAAATGTCCCATCTGGCGTTCCTCCAGATTTACTTTGTGACCACCCGAAATCATTTGCACCATTGCAAGGAGATACCGTGAAGATTTTGGCCTCTGTGCTCACACCATCTCTGTGTTCATCAGCGCTTGCTGTTAAGTTTAGAGT
This sequence comes from Lenwebbia sp. NSW1173648, assembly GCA_029784005.1. Classification (NCBI taxonomy): domain Eukaryota; kingdom Viridiplantae; phylum Streptophyta; class Magnoliopsida; order Myrtales; family Myrtaceae; genus Lenwebbia; species Lenwebbia sp. NSW1173648. The sequence goes on from JARCGZ010000001.1 coordinate 36,649,788, forward strand.
GGCTGTCTTGTTGTCTGGTTTGACAGGTGAATGCAACCCAAAAATGAGATATTTGGCAACTGAATTTTTAATTTAGATGTCCTTAACACTGCATTGTGTGTTGACAGTTTATCTCTCTTTGAGTTTCTTGTTGCTTAGGTTTTTAGTTACTGATGTTGCAGGATGTGGGAAGAGAACGATAGTTAGGTTTGTTGCTCGTCGATTGGGTCTGCATGTAGTGGAGTTCAGCTGTAACAGTCTAATGTCTTCCTCTGAGAGAAAAACATCCATTGCCCTAGCTGAAGCATTCAATACTGCACAAAGGTAAAGAAGTAATTTCTTTAGTTGTTTTTTTTTCATGTTGGTTCATAAGATGACTCATTCAATAACAATGAGTAAAAGGCATGCTCTTCCTTCAACATTTTATTATTTCTGCGCTCTATTCACGTTGTAAGGGGAAAAAGGATCTTCTTTCCTCTCTGAGTCACTCTTGCTGCCTTTTGTAGATATTCACCGTCAATACTTCTCCTCCGCCACTTTGATGCTTTTCGGAATTTGGGATCTAATGAAGGTGTACCAAATGATCAAAACGGCATCTCTTCCGAACTTGCATCAGTCATAAGGGAATTCACTATCCAAGATAATGAAGACGATGATGTTTATGCCTCAGAAAACTTGAATGGTGATTTGGTACGAATAGAAAGTATCAAGCTCTTTCCCAGAAGAATAAAACTCATTTGCTTGTAATCTGTTAATGTATCATATCCTTTTAACGACCTTAGTCAAGGAACAATAAGTCTTCTTCTTTTTTAAAAATCTTCCCTTCATTAAGTATCTTGATGCGCTACAATTCAGAGAAGCAAAGAGGAAGGGGCAGTAGAATTGTTGGGAATAAATTAACAAACCTTCTGCTGAATATATTTTTATCAGATAAAATGACTTAAAGAAAACTGTTCGAGAACATGATGAATACACAAGAATAGGAAAAGGAGACTAACAAGACAAACACTAATCAACAACTTTTGCTTAACTTAAATAGTAGAATCATGAAAATGATCATGGAGGAAGGAAGTTTAGTCGCTAAAATACTCTCCCATAGTCCTTCCAATGGTTTTCTAAGTGTGCTTCAGTATATTCTGAATTCTTATGTTCACAAGCACATGTAAGCTCCAATAGATTGTGAAAATGTGTAAATTGTTTGCCATGATAATTAAATATGGATCTTGGGCTCAAATGATTCTGTGGTTCTAACCCTGAAACTTAAAAGTCCTTGTCAAGAGGAAGGTTTTCAATGCTTGACGAATTTAAATTTTGATTATGGATGTTCTTTTGGTATATCTCTGATGTTTACGCTATGAATTGCTCTGAATTTCGTAATAACTGGTGTATCTACATTTTGATGAAGCAGCCTGTAAATACTTATGCGCATAAGGTGTTCTTAGTTGCCACTGCTGATAGCACTGAAGGCCTACCTCCTACCGTTAGACGTTGCTTCAGTCATGAGATAACTATGGGTCCTTTAACTGAGGAACAAAGGGTTGAGATGCTTAGCCAGTCACTGAAGAGCATTTCTGATCTGCTGCCTAATGTACGTAAATATATCCTAACTTCTGAGGCGATATGTTCTCTCTCTCTCTCTCTCTCCCTGAGTTGATTTGCACCTATAATGCCTTTAAAGTCAGGAAATAAGACATCGTTTATGGTGATGGTTGGTATTGTTAAGGTCACCTGGCACATTTTCTTATAGTTATTATTTATTGGATTAGCTTTCCTATGATGCTCTGAAAGGGTTTTTGGGTGCTGCAATACTAACTGGCCCCTTTTTATCTTGAATCTCTATTTTCTAATTAAATAATTGTTTCATAGGAAACAAGGATTTTGAGAATTTAGAATGATGGGCCTATTTCCTAAATTCCTTTTGCTTTACATAAGTATGGCTTATTCCATATGATTGTCGACTTTGACTGTTCAGATAATTGCTTCTTTCAGAGTAGTCCAGAAGATTTTGTAAGAGATATAGTCGGACAGACATCTGGCTTTATTCCTAGAGACCTGAACGCTTTAATCGCCGATGCTGGCGCAAACATAATGTCGGGGAGCATTTTGCATAAAAGCGAAGTTGATTCCGGGGATATGCATAACAAATCTGCAGAAGACAAAACTGTGCTGGAAAATGATGTAAAAGAGGCTGTAGATCAGGTTCTCAGGAAAGATGAATTGGCCCAAGCTTTGGAACGGTCAAAGAAGAGGAATGCAGTGGCTTTGGGCACTCCTAAAGTAAGTCTTTTTTTTTTTTCCGGGGGGTGGGGGGTCAGACACTCCTAAAGTAAGTTGACTGAGCAACTATATCATCAATCATATCTTCTATTACTTGGAGATGCACCCTAACTCTAGCTTTTGTCACAGGTTCCTGATGTGAAGTGGGAAGATGTCGGAGGTCTTGAGGACGTAAAAAAATCAATTTTGGATACAGTTCAGGTGGAATCTTTTTTTCGGTTATCTGTCATCGGTACTAGTTGATAAATCTGGCCTATCTCTGTTCCTTTTAAAGGGCAAAAGCCTATCCTTCCATATTATGGACTTCCATGGCTACACTTCTGAATAGCATGCACAGACATATTTAGGAGGTTTATAGATTGGCGTGGTTTACATATTGGTGGGGTTTATTCATTTAGCAGGTTTTGTTTGACCAACAGTTGACCTTGACCTAACCTTAGATGAAAAAAACAATGAAGAATGCATAAACAATGAAAATTTAGTTCTGGAAGTAGGCCTTCTGCAAGATGCGCTGCGAAATACGAAATTGTTCTAGCCACTGAAGTTCTTGGCTGATGACGCAGAACACCACCCTCAAGATCAATATATACCTTGGTCGACTCTGATAAAAAGAAGTCATCTTTGCCATATTTTCTCATCTTGTCCTCAGCATCTACTTTCATATTTATCCTGTTGATCTGCTTAATATACCATCTCTTCGACTATTTTTTTTAGCTAAACAAGTATAGCTGTTTATATCCAGGAATATAGCACCTTTTGCGGTTTGTCTAAGAATTTGACTGAAGTGTCTAAGGAACTAGTTTTGTGTTGAAGGTGTATATTCAGATGCTTTTTTTTACAATGATGTCAATGAGAAAGTTCAGGGGTGGGGTTGTAGACTTTGTAAGCAACATATTGTGGTTTATATATGTGCCAATGAGAAAGTCAAGCCATCACCCTGACAGCTGGTTGCTTGTATTGTTTTGATGCTAGTCATTTGCATCATTTTTCCTTTTTGGCTAGATTTTGCATATTCCTTGTACTCTTTTTTATTCTCATTCTTGGATGGAAGTTTCAATTAGCACAGGAGTATGGAAGTAAATCTATATGAAACAAATAATGAAAAGTAAAACCAGTACAGATCCAATCAAAAGTTTTTTACTCACTGAGGTATTGTCAAAATGCAGTTGCCTTTACTCCACAAGGATCTGTTTTCTTCAGGATTGCGCAAGCGATCTGGTGTTCTTCTATATGGTCCTCCTGGAACCGGAAAAGTGAGTTCTGAAGTCATATTTCAGTTTGCAGTCCTTGTCCTAGAAATCTGCTTTCATTTTGTTTATATAGGTTTTTGTTAATAGATGGACAAGGTATGCATGGTTATATGTTGATTTCTTTCCAAATTCCAGACCTTGTTAGCAAAGGCTGTGGCAACAGAGTGTTCCCTGAATTTCCTTAGTGTAAAAGGACCTGAGCTTATTAATATGTACATTGGAGAATCGGAGAAAAATGTCCGAGATATTTTCCAGAAGGTGAAATGTTTGCTTTATTTTCAATATTCCTTTAAGATTTTTCTTAAATGTTCAACTGTGGTTATTCTTGATAATTTTTCTCACTCAAAAGTTAATATCGAGATGCTCCACATGTTCTGCAGGCAAGATCTGCTCGTCCTTGTGTTATCTTCTTTGATGAACTTGATTCTCTGGCTCCAGCTCGTGGTGCTTCTGGAGATTCTGGTGGCGTAATGGATAGAGTTGTTTCTCAGGTAAAGAGAGAAACCTGTTCATGTTAGCTTATAATTGTGTTCCACTCTGAGCTATTAACACGCGTATCTTCTTATTGTAGATGCTTGCGGAAATTGATGGATTAAATGATGCCACACAGGTTATTTACAGTGCAGATGCTTATACTTTGTCCTCCAATTATCTTTCCCAATTTAACATTCTCAAGGTTTATGCTAGCTCAGCAAAGTACATTTACCCTCACATTCTTTTGGCGTGTTAGGATTTGTTTGTAATTGGGGCTAGCAACAGACCGGATCTTATTGATCCAGCACTTCTAAGGCCAGGTCGATTTGACAAATTACTCTATGTTGGGGTCAACACTGATGCATCTAATCGTGAACGGTGAACTTTTGTCTTTGCTTTTGCCATTTGTGTGAGTCACTTTCTGTTTGCACTCGTTGTATAGTCCCTGGAGATTTTACAGTTTCTGTACGACCTTTTCCAGGGTCCTGAAAGCACTCACAAGGAAGTTTAAATTGCATGAAGATGTGTCTCTATACTCCATAGCCAAGAAATGCCCGCCAAATTTTACTGGTGCAGACATGTATGCCCTGTGTGCAGATGCTTGGTTTCATGCTGCAAAGAGCAAGGTGTGTTGTGTCTTGCGTAACACTGATGTAAAGTTTTTAGCTAACCCAATTACTTTTTAATTTTTTTTACATGGGCTTCTTGGTGTATGTAGTTTATGCTTCTTATAATGGTTTGTGTGCAGGTTTTGAGTTCAGACGTAGATTCTTCTTCCAAAGACCTTGCAGCCGACTCTGTTGTGGTTGAATATGAAGATTTTGTAGAGGTAATAGCTCTTAATCGAATTAGAGGAACACATCAGGATTCTATCTGATGACTTTTTTGTTTGTAGGGGATTGTCCACAGTAAAAAATTTCCACTGTTCCACAAGCTTAATTCAGGGACTCGCATAAAAAAACATAAGATGTAGCCATCCATAAAAAATATGGTGCCCGATGCCCCTAAATATGACTTGAAGAAAAGACAAAAGTGGGGATTTAGTAACGAAAAATGGAATGGAAACTTTTACTGAATAACTCTTTAGGACCGATAACAGGAATTCTCTTTCAAAGTAAATGATTTATTTGTCTGCCCAGAAAGATTATGATGGCTACAGGACTGAGCAGCTCAACTTAAGCTGGTATCCAGGAAAAAAACAAACTTAAGCTGGTATCGAACATGCAAAATGTTCAGAAACATATTGTGAGATTAAGGAGGAAACATAAGCTGTTATGGTTTTCTATGATTTAAATGTGTAATGGCCGCTAATGATGAATCGCGATACCTCGGCAACAGAGTAGGTAGCAGGCTTCTTTTCAGCTGCAAAAGGAGAAGAGGGTTTTCTCAGACAAAGGAGAAAGGGAGGAGCTAGGGTTATGAATTCTAGGGTACTGCAACAACCTCTGAATGTGACATCAGTCAGAGAAATTTGGTGGCTCCATCCAATAGACTCTGAGACGGGGTGTCCAAGTAAATTTTCCCAACATAGGGTTGTCCCTGCAATTTTGTCCGAGACACGAGGAGTGTTGGAGTAGTCCACCCTAGGTCTTGAGATCTTGGCCAACTGTACTCCAGGAGTAGTTGTGTTGTTTGTACCCATTTGATTATATTTGATGTGGCAAAGTTATCCATAGTTTCATCAGGTAAAAAATCTATCTATCAATTAATCCTATATAAACTAAAGAAATCTGAACATGAATGAGTTTAGGTTGGAAGGCAATAATTATGATGGTATGGCATTCCCTTGTAAAAGTAAGACCAAAGTTCAATGAATTGAAAATTTCTTTTTTTTTCTTTATTTGCGATCATGTCAAGAGAGAATAATTTGACACTTCCACATTAATGGCGATGCAACCCAAGAAACTGGTTTAAGTCTTTCCACAGAAAAAATTCCCTTGTATCAACATGATCTTGAGTATTTGGTAGTTTACTATTATGAAATTTCACCATTCACTAGTCATTGATATGCATGGCTGGTGGTGCCTCTTCCTGAACAGAAATTTCAAGTCATAACTATTCCTGCATCTTATCTGGTGTTCAAATTCATTATCATGCATGAGAGCAGCAAATGACAAGAATATGCTTTCCTGAAGTGTACATGCCTGAATTCGGTTCTACCTTGGTAGGTCTTGGGAGAACTCTCCCCTTCCCTCTCCATGGCCGAGCTTAAGAAGTACGAGTTGCTGAGGGATCAGCTTGAAGGTTCTTCAAAATAAAAAGAAAAACCATGGCATACAGTGGATTGTCGGTTCATATTATGGGTAAGTGCTAAACTCATTTAAGAATCCTAACTATCTTGTTTTCTTTATTCCCTTTCTACAATTGGGCTTCTAGCTTTTGGGGTCTAGTTACTCTTCTTAATTGTTTAAGTTTCCTCTCAATGTATGGACCACTGTTCTGCAGTGCTTCATTTCTTTGATCATGAAAATTCTGCCTTAGGTTGCTTTAAAAGGATCTGTCCGGTGGTTTGAGTTTGTGTTTAACCTGGTATTAGGTGGTGTTTCTGGCCCTATTCATCTGCTTTTCAAAAATTTGCTTAAGGCAGTTTAAATTGCATTTACCTTCTAAGTATGCTTTTATTTGGTAGTAAGAACCATAATTTCACCTTTCAAGCATACTGAGCGTCCTCTACGTGAGCGAACCTCTAAACTACTCGTGTTGCATTGCTGGACTTTTTGACTGCTAACATCTTGGTGGGATTGCGGAATGGGCTAGCCAACCTCCGACCTTTGGGTTGCAGGTGTTGTAGAGCAATTATGGCTCAAAGCGAGCATTTCGTACCGGTGAGCTATCCTTATGGTTACACCCAGAGAGAGTCGCTTCCAATAAAAAAACGAGTGTCCTTCGTCTGTTCCTATAATTCTTATGAGGTCTACGTTTCCTTTTCTTGTTAGTAATGCTTTCATGAGATGTTCATTTGATAAAAATTTACAGTATGCCACCTGAATCAAGTTACTGGAGAGTCTTGTCCTTTCACCGAGCGTTGGGGATTGTTTGGTTGTCTTTATAATCTGCAATCTTTTGTAGGTAAATTAATTTTTGAAGGCACGTAGAGCATGCGTAGCGGCCTGATTGGAGGATGACCATTGATCCAGTCGCTCCAGGATCAGCTCGTATATCGGGGACGATTGCTCTAGATTCGACATCACGGGCGGGGGCATCATTCGGTTTGAGTGGTTCAACATTCCGGCTCGACCCGATCCGATTCTCAATCGCTAAGCCCGCCCCTTCCTCTTCCACTAGGTTGGAGCCTGTAGCAGACGAAGGATTCGTGGATATACAGTGGAACCGGAGGAGGCAACCAAAGGTTGGCCGCTTTGTTCTGGTTCTCAGAGTACTGGTGGGGCATTTTCTTAATCTCAGAAAATGTAGTCGATTTAGTAGCAGCACATAGTCACCAAGGCAACAGTCGATAGTTATCACCTCTTATACGAAGTTACCAATTCTCATTCATTGAATGAAAATTACTAACTTGTCCAGCAAATTACCAAATCTTATTTGTTTGTCTTACCGACATTTTGGATTTATTAACTTTAAATATGATTCTCATCTCATTCACTGACTTTTATCAAATTAAATTACTACTTAATTTTAAGCTGCGAACTCGTGCTCGACGCCAATTTGATTGCTTGAAAATTAGCGGCCTTTCAAGTAAATCGCTAGCTTTTGTGTAACTAATCGAAATCCTAAATTTCTCGCGTGATAAGTCAATCCAAAATTAAATTGTTATATTAACAAGTTAAATTTATCTGACTTATCTAAATGGGATAAGTACGTTAATTTGTGTACGGCGTAAACTTGAGTGTCAATTTTTTTTTTTCGCTTGCTTGAGTGTTATAACTTTTAAAAATCGATTACGTAAGTGCCATTGTCTATTTGTCTCGCCGGAAATCCTACGTGGTCGCAGGAGCAATTTTTTTGAATTTTTTAATGTACATGTGGATTTTTTACTTTTATTATTATTTTATTTTGAAGTTTTTCTTTTTCTTTTGACTTTTTTCTTATTGTTTTCACCCCTTGGCCGGCGAGGGCCACCAACGACCCTAGGGGCCAGGGTTCGCTCGCCCTCGGCCGGCGGGGCCACTATGGCCCTAGGCAAGGCGCCCCTTGCTCCGACCTAACGAGGGCCGTCGCACCCTCGGCCGAGGGCACGACCACCCTCGCCATCCGGGTGAGGGCCGGCCCACGAAGGCCCTTGCCTGCAGCCAATGGGATCGTGATAGCCATCGCCCAAGGGCGTTGCGGCCCCACCTGTCGGGGCCGGCGAGGGACACCAGCGACCCTCGCCGGCCAAGGCGAAGAAGATCAAGAAAAAAAAATAAAAAAAGGAAAATTTCAAATAAATACAAAATAAAAAAAATCCTTGAAAACATTAAAAATAATAATAAAAAATCCACGTGTCAATGAAAAATAATAAAAAATAATAAAAATTTCACGTAGGATGATTTGTCGGAAGTGGCACTCAAGTGAATGATTTTGCTCCGATGTGACATTCAAGTGAGCGAAAAAAAAAATTATGTCACTTAAGTGAACGACGTACAAAAGTTATGGCACTCCTAGTGAATTTATCCCTATCTAAATCAGCAAATGAGTTGTCGTGCCAATTCAAATTATTGTGCGTGCAATTGCTTATGAGATGGTACCGTGAATTTTATTTGCTAAATTTATTTAGCTACATCGTTTAGCTTTAAGATGAAATCTTCGTTTATATCGCGAGGGTAATTTCAAATGGTAAAAGAATGAGCTAAATGGTGCCGTCGAGTTAAAGAGATTGGTAGAAAATAGATACTGATATAGATAAAAGCAGTAAAAGTAAAAACATTGTGAAATATAACTTCTGTTTAACCGTAGCATCAGGTAAAGATAAAAGTAGTAAAAAACATTGTAAAATATAATATACTTTTTTTTTACCATAGCGTCGCCCGGCGTTTCACGTTTTCCTTCCTGGGGACGATGACGTTTACATACGCAAGCGTTGGTAAGGCTTTACCTACGGCCCGGATCCATCTCTCTCTCTCTCTCTCCCCAAACCCTAATTCGTCCTTCCCCGAAATCCAGTAAATTGCGTGCTCGTGCTCAGCCTCAGCCTTCTGATTCCTCGGGTTGAATCGCTAATGCCCGAATCGCGTCGATCGACCGCACCGACCTGCGAGCCTTCCACATCAGGCGCTTCGTATGGAGGTCTTGAGGGAGGACTTGTCGGAACAGGAGATCGGGAGCTCGCCGGAGTCTTTCCAGAAGTTCCTGGAGTCCCAGAGAGAGCTCTTCCGCAGCCAAATCGATCGGCTTCAGAGCATCGTCGTCACCCAATGCAAGCTCACTGGCGTGAACCCTCTCGCCCAGGAAATGGTGCGTTTTGGTAACGACCTAGAGTCTTGTTAATTTTTCTTGCCATGCGAAGAGGAACGGCTGTTGGATATCGACAGTTTTCTGAGCATGCAAGGAATGGGGAATCGATTTTAGGTGCCGTGATTTTGTTTGGTGTGATAATTTTCGGGGAAGGGTTCGGGATTCTTTGCTAGGACTTGATTTTGCTCAGAATTTCGGAATAAGGATTTCATTGAGGTCTCTGGAAGTGATACCTGACTTTGAGGTCATTTCTCGAAGAGGCTCTATCTGTTCAATGTGCTTGAAGATAGTTCATGAGTCATGCAGGAAGCTACCTTTTTGCATGTGCAGTTTATCTTTCGATGACGAGGCTTCCGCCTCCATATTAGAATGAATATCAGTTTCGGGTTGATGTTCCTCTCACTTAATACAGTTTAACCGTCTATCGGAGTTTGGTGCATTGCCTATGAGATATAGAAGAACCGATGGGTTCAATATCTGATCATTGCTGGCTATGCCTCCAAAAAGTTTGTGTTTTTGTTTCAATTTACCAGTGAGGTCCTGGGGTTCAAGTTAATTGTGATTTCGTGATGTGTTTGAAAAGATAATTGAATGGTGTTATAGTTTGTGGTTTTGAAAATTGTTCCCTTTCTGTAATGAATTTCTGTCAGTCAATTTTTGGAAGTTGCAAATGTACCGATTCTTCATATTTCACATAGTTAGCAGGTTCGTGCATCTCTTTTTATGCTAAGTTTCGTCAGTTTAATGCATCTCTCCCAGAAACACATAAGATCAGTGTCTTTTTTCAGTTAAAGAATGAGAAAGACCTTATTCTTGTAGTTTTGGTTTAGTTGAGCTGCAATTCAGAAGATTAAATCTCCTACGTTCTCCGTGCTTTAGATGGCTCTAAGTTGATTTATGTTGGTTTTTCTTCCGCCAAATTAAATTCTGCTAACAGATTTCTACTTGTGATTTTCAGGCGGCTGGAGCATTGTCAATAAAAATTGGTAAGTCTCTAAGGAATAACTGGCCCCCAATTGGTTTTAGTGAAATCTCAAGGCTGATGGAGTTTATTCGATGAATTGAGAAGCTAGTTGCGCTCTTGTTGTTGTTATTGTGAGAGTTTTGTTGCAACATTTTTGCATAAAATCCTTTAAGAGTTCTTCTATTTTCCTTTTACTAAGGGCTATCTGAGCTCCAAAACAAAAAGATTTTCCTTTCTTTTGCTGTTGGTCTGATCTTGACTGTTGATTACTAAATTTCAGGAAAAAGACCTAGAGATTTGCTAAATCCTAAGGCTGTGAAGTATATGCAATCAGTTTTTTCTATTAAAGATGCAATTAGCAAGAAGGAATCTCGGGAAATCAGTGCTCTTTTTGGAGTCACAGTCACTCAGGTTGTTTCTCCGTTCAGTTCTTTTGGCTCTTAAATTGTTTTTTTCTTTTAAATTGATTGAAATCTCACTGTATGCCTGAAGTTTGGACCTTTAAGTAGTTCACTATTTCTGTGCATTAACAAAGATTATGTATTCTTCTCATGCTTGTTGAAATGAAACGTCTGACTTTTATTGACAATCTATCGAGATGGATAAGTAAAATAGTCTGCCCTTGTCTTCAATTACTGATATCAGGATATATCCCCTTACATCTTTGCATTTTATGTACCTGAAGGTTCGCGATTTTTTTAATAGTCAACGGTCACAAGTGAGAAGGTTCGTACGACTCTCAAAGGAGAAAGCCATTAGATTGAAAGCTCCGAAAGATTCTAATGTTGTTCTCCCAGTAAATTCTGAATCAGCAACAGCAACACCTGTTGATCCACTTCCATTAAACTCTATTGCACCTGATGTTGGAGATCCCTCACCTTGCCCTGTACAAAATGATCTCTTGCCTGGCATAGACGAGGCCGATAAAGAGTTTCTTCAAAATATCTTCACACTTATGGGGAAAGAAGAAACATTCTCTGGGCAGGTCAAGTTAATGGAGTGGATTCTGCGGATAGAGAATTCTTCAGTACTTTCTTGGTAGATTTTTAGCTGATTCTTTTGTTCTCTGCATTTCTAGAAATTTTCCCAATTGTTTTAATTTCTTTTCATGCTTCTAGGTTTATGACTAAAGGTGGTGTAATGATCTTGGCAACATGGTTGAGCCAAGCAGCCACTGAAGAACAAACCAGTGTGCTTTCTATCATCCTTGAGGTAGAAACTGATTGAAGTCATAAATCAAATTGCACCAAGCATTGCAAGTTGCTAAATATCATTTTGCACAACTTGCAGGTTCTCTCTCATTTGCCTCTACATAAAGCTCTTCCTAGTCAATTGTCTGCCGTTCTCCAAACTGTTAACAAACTGCGGTTTTATAGGACATCAGGTGTGCATTTACTTACGAAAGTGTGTCATAATGTTCACGTTGTGCATTCTCTATTGTTGTCTCTCTTATGTTTGTTCCTCTTTAATCTTACTTGTCCCTACTGTTGTGTGATTGGTTGTCTACTCAAATAAATTGCCATTGTTCTATACATTTCATGCGATTAATTCCAGCAGAGATGCTCTCTTTTCTCAGGGATTGAACAAGCGCAAACCCTTTTTTTTTTTTGGGAGGGGGGTGGGGGACTGCTGTTCGACTGTTTAAAGAGAAACCAGCTCTGAATTAATAACCAGACCAAAGTCATTTGTAAATTTTTTGTGAGCTTGATTGTCTAGTCCTTTCTCTCTCGTAGCTTTTTTGGGTATGAGTTGAGGGTTTCTTTGCTTGGTGAGATAGTGAGAAGTACTTGTTAAGAGAAATTTTTATGCATGCGTGTATCATATGTGTCTTTTAATGTTAAATTTGAAACTCATTATCTGATTTGGAGATCAGATGTATCAAACAGGGCAAAGGCTTTGCTATCAAAATGGAGCAAAATGTTTGCACGAACCCAGGCTATTAAGAAGCCCAATGGCGTGAGATCGTTTACTGCAATGCAGAAAGAAATGATGGTGAAGCAGAGGCAAGTTCATGGTCACATCCACTTTTGTAATTATGGAGATAGAAACTCATTATTTGTAAATCTTGTGTTTCGCAGTTTTGGTGAAATCATGGGTGATGAAGCATGGCATTCAGATAACAGTTTATCTGTAAGTACCTCTTTAAAATATGATTAAGTCTGCTAAAAGTTTGTATATTGAGGGTAGTAACCATTAAGTGTGTTGACAGGAAGAGATTCTTGCTTCATGCGAAAATTTGGAGGTTACCAGGTATGGGCGACTTATGATCAGTTTTGATAGTCTTTGGTGTCTTGAAAGTGTTTTGAGCAACATTTCTTGCATCAGGAGGTTGGAATCTTCACAAGCACTAAAACTCTTGCCTGCTCCAGCGGATGATTCAAGCAGGAAACACACCCTTGGTGCAACTTCAGCCCGTATCCTTCTGGAATTTTTTTTGGACTTTCTAAGTTCTATTTACTTTGAGGAGAACATTTTTTTTTTTTTTGCAATTTACTTGTTGAAGTGGATGATAGAAGTTCATTAGTTGGCGATGGCATAGCAGTGGTATTCTTTCCTGATGGAGTGAGATAATTATCTCTAATACACGTTTCCGTATTCCCTAGGCTATTGCTCAGCCAAGGAATGGATGCTCAGTCTCCATTACCATTGTTATCTTTCTTTTTCTCCTAAGGCCAAAATATCCCACTGCTTAGATTAGGGAACTGAGTTCTCAGTTCAGTGGACTGAAAATTCCGTTAGGCATAACTTTTGGGGAGAATGATCCTGCTGTGGGTAACATATTTCCCTTTTGGATTTTGGAGTTATTTATTGTTAATATCGGTGTTTGTAAACTGAAAAAAAAAAGTTCTTACTAAACTTGTACTAAGCAGTTTCTTTTGACGGGGCCAGAAGTACCACAATGCCATCGGATTGGCTAAGACTGATGGGACTATAATTGTGTTGGATGAATATTGAACATAGATTTTTTTAGTGATTGAGTGGCTTTTTTAGGGTGCTTCAACCATATTTCTTGGTACTTAAAATATATCTTTGTAAAAGTATTGTCATATTCTGGCCTGACTATGATTTTCATGTGTCCAATTTAATTTTTATCAATTTGATAGTTTGGCCGAGAAAAAATGTATAAGAAGATAATCTTTAGATGTCTGAGAGTTGAATTTGCCTGTACCATTGTTTGCTTGAATTAATGTACCATATGCGCTGTAGTTGCTGCCTTAGCCCATATCAGAAAATAGAGAGCGCAGGAAAGTGCAGATGGTGGAACAGCCTGGCCAGAAAATGGCTGGCAGAAGCCCACAGGCTTCCAGACTGGCTTCTGTTAGCCACAGTCGTCCAATGTCTGTAGATGATATTCAGAAGGCAAAAATGCGTGCACTGCACATGCAGAACAAATATGGAAAGAGCGGGTCCTCTTGTAATGAGAGTAATGAAATAAAAACTGAAAGTTCTGTTAAAATATTGACGACTAAGACAGTCAATTTGCCTCCAGCAGCTACAGTTCATGTTCAGTCTGAAGGTGAACAACAAAAGAATGTGATGCCCTCTGAAGCTCCTCGTAAGCTTGATGTGTCTTTTCCAGTGACCAAATTGGATTCAAGGGAGACTGTATTGGAGGAGTGTAAGAGGGTTCGGATCCCCTGGAAGAGACCGGCAGGTAATCTTGTTGCTCGTGAACCTTTTTTGGTTTTTATGACTTTCTGCGATAGTATGTTGAGGAGCATAAATCTTGCCTGGGAATAAAGAGACATTTGTATAAATTGCGAAATGTTGTTTAACCGAGAGGATATTGCAGGTCTTGCTTGGGTTTTCCTTACAAACAGAGATTTGCTAGCTAGCCTGCAACTCATGTTATCTTTTTCAGTCTTTTCGTTTATTTTAACCGTTAGAGACAGAACAGGAGTAACCTATGTGATATGATTTGTCTCTTTTACAAGACATGAGAAGTGGTCAGTAACTTGTATTTCGTCATTTAGTGGAGTTCAACGGAGAAAGAAGGTTGTGAAATTGTCTTTTTGATGTTTAGAACTAACCCCCGTGGATGGCATTTCTAGAATCCTCCTTTTTCAATAAAGTTTGGTGGATCTAGGTAATGTTGTGCACCATGCTTTGAGATCTCTGCTTGTTTAGTACTCCTTATATTAACCATCTCTGAGTTAAACCGTATCCCATGCAAGTGAACAGGTGCTAACGATAACCAGGAGTTAAAAAGTTTCATGTAGGGTGACTGTGTGAAGTGATAAATGCGGGACATCCCAATAGTTTTTCCTCAGACCTGCTTGACACAATTGGAGAACGTAGTCTTGTCTAACATATGCACCCGTAATTACCCATGTAACTCAGTTTGGCTCCTTCACTTCCACCCATTTGCTGGACCATTTTGACTCAAAACTAGAATATCGAATTTGATTCACATCAGTAGATAGAATGGGCTCTGTTGCCTGGTGACTGTGTGTCATTGACCCTGTATCGCTTCAAGAATGGCGTGTGGCAGTGAAATTTATGCTGTTGCGTAAATTTGGTAATTGCATGGATTAAGATAATTATTATAATTGAAGCTGAAATCTCTGATTGGCCTTCTTGTGCGTGAGCAAAATGGGATGAAACAATTATGATCTTTTCAATGATATAACTTTTTGTTCCAGAATGTGATATTAACATCTCCTTTTTCGCCCCACTATGCAACGACTTTCTGAGAGGTGCCTGATTGCAATTAAGCCGAAGAGTGTTGCCTCATGAGCCGGTGGTGCTTCAACATCTGACTTGCAAATATAAATATAGATACCACTTTTAGATCACGAAAATGTACAATTCCACTTAGTTGAACTTTACAGTGGTATGTCCAACAGAAGATGTACAAATTTATCACCATAAAAAGGAACCAAATGCAGAGGATGCGTACTCTGAGCAAGCACGTTGATGTGACATTTGATTGATTTGAGATTTATGAGAAGTAATGGTCAATTGCTCTCCTAATGCATTCACGCGTGATAGAGTAGTAGATGATGTGAGAATATCTCTCTGTTCGTCAGGTGACAGGATCATGGTGTAATGAGTACCCTCTCAACATAACTAGTCACTTTCCTTTTATTGTCCTTAGTTTCTTCCGGAAGATACAGAATTGCATAATTCTTGATCTTGTTCTCGCTCATTGTCCTGGGACATAAGCGGAGTTAGATTGATTTTGTGGGGTTTTTCAACTTCGACAGAGTTCAGGAAAGCAACATAGTCTGCGGCTTTTTCAAAACCTGTCATTGTGAAAATAAGGATACACAAAACATTTTGGGCCACTAGTTAGAAGCATTGTTATCTTTCAACTATAGGGTTGTATCACTTTAACCCATTCGCTGGTTCATTATGCAGAAGTAAAACTGAACGATCAGTGGAGGGTGGGTGGAGGTGAGGATAGCAAAGAAGTTGAATTCCAGAAAAACAGGAATCGCCGCGAGAAAGAGACTATCTACAGGACAGTCCAAGAGATACCTCTCAATCCCAAAGAGCCGTGGGACCGCGAGATGGACTATGATGACTCGCTAACCCCAGTGATTTCGATTGAACAGTTACCGGATGCTGATGTCGTCCCAGAAACACAGGTTCCTTCTAATGACAACGCCACAGCAGGACTGTCTTCGACGGCACAAAACAGTAATCCTGCTGCGGCAGAGCCCGATCTTGAGTTGCTGGCTGTGCTGCTCAAGAACCCGGAGATTGTTTTTGCACTGACCTCGGGGGGAGCCGGGAACTTGTCGAGCACAGATACAGTGAGACTTCTCGATATGATTAAGGCCGGAGGTGGAGCAGCAAATTTAGTGGCCGGGAATTTGAATGGACTTGGTGTCGGCGCTGGCGTGGGTGGC
Organism: Lenwebbia sp. NSW1173648; assembly: GCA_029784005.1. Taxonomy (NCBI): domain Eukaryota; kingdom Viridiplantae; phylum Streptophyta; class Magnoliopsida; order Myrtales; family Myrtaceae; genus Lenwebbia; species Lenwebbia sp. NSW1173648. The sequence goes on from JARCGZ010000001.1 coordinate 36,665,978, forward strand.
AGAAGAGAAGGGAGGGTTGAAGTTTCCCTCCCATCCCCGACGCCTTCCAGCAATCCTCCTGTAACGGTGCGTGACCTAGGTTTTTACTGCACTATGACACTAGGACTCTCGCCAACGGTCGATTTCTGCTGCTCTCGTTCCCCCGTTGGGCCAGTGGGAGTGATGCTATTGAAAACCACACATGCGACTAAAAAGAATCAACTAAATGAATTCATCTTCTTTCTTCTCTGGGCTCAAGTTTTGAATTGTGAAAATGACTTCCTCAGTCAGAAAAACGGGGTTGCACCACGGGATTTGGCACTTTTTCACGTTGGTTTGTGACCGCCTATGGTGATGACTGAAGAAATCACTCCCTCCCTCTGTTTCTGACCAAAAAAAAAAAAAAAAATTTGGGTCCCACCTCCCATGTACAATCATAGGAGATAGGTCAGGACAAAGTTCTTAACGCGAAAATTCGCTACCTCAGATTGTTGTAGTGGAGTGGCATGGCATCGACGTTAAGCAAATCATCTTTCTCGTAATTTTTTCTATGTACGAACGAATACTGGATAAATAATTACCAAAAATAGTATAGTGACGCCCTTCTTTTTCCCTGTTTTGATGATTTTTGCAGGGTGCTTGGGCAACAGATGCTGTGAAGAATCCGTTTTCTAGGCACGCTTCAGCTTCGGGAGCAAGTACATCAGGAATTTTCCAAGGACATGCCTCCACCACCATGCCACCGCCCCTACAGGCCTCCAATTTTCCTGCTACACTTCAACAAGAAGCAATAAATATCCAAAACTCGCAGTCTCAATCAAGTCAAGTTCATACACATTCGATGATGGCCCCAACTCTGCAACATAGAGTTCCCATCGAGTCCGCAGCCGTTCAATCACAAGCCCAGGAATTGTTTGCTCCCATGAACGGAGTACTGAATCCGAGCTCGACGGGAAAAAGGCCAATGCATTCACTTCCATATTCAGCAGTCACATCGCCACAGCTGCAGCCGATGCAGCGGGTGCACCCGTCTCCGTACCCTGGTGGTCCCGGTCCATCCATGGACATGAATTCTTCATGGGGAGGTGGACGAGAGACAACTCATCAGTATAGTCACCCTCATGCTTATTCTCAAACTAACCAATCTAATTTTAGTGCCCGGGCTTCGTTTGAAAGAAATAACTATGCCCGGGAGGATTTCGAATCTTGGAGCCAGGAAAATAGCCCGACGAGGTATCCACCTGGAAGGAACGTCCTGGAGACGAGAGCAGTTCCTGATCGGTCTTATGGTACGGAGAGCTCGAGGCACGGGAGCTCTTCTGGGTACTGGGACCATAACAGGGACTATAATAGGCATGGAGGCAGGTGGCAGCGAGACCGGAGACATTGAGTTTTGTGGACATTCATGTTGTTACGAACTTGGGAAGGGCTCATTACCCGGGTGACCGATGAATGTTCACTTGCAAGCATGGACACTTAGGGAAGACTGGATAAGGGAGATTCCAGAACAAGCACAAGAAAACCGAAACCTGGTCCGGAATCAAGATGTTCACAAATTGAATTCTGATACATTCAGTGTGTGAGGGACAAGATCTGAATGACCCAGATACAAAAAATTGACAAGATCAGCGGTTGGTGTCGTGTTGTCACCATGAAAGGAAACTCGGAAGGGTGGAGGTTGGGTTGAAGCTCAGGTGGATGTGGAGGTTTGAGGTTGAAAAATCTGATGGGCCTTGTAAAGATTGAATTTTTATTGAAACAGCCACAAGCTGCGAGTCAACTGACAATTAATCGGATATTTTATTAATTTTTGAGCCCCAAAGAAAAAAGTAAGGACATGTCATTGTATATCCTGGGACCCAGCTAATTATATAAGTACCTTAAATGATTGATCTAAAGAAATCTCCATGGCATTGGAAATCTTTGATGACTTTCTGCTAGTGGCATTAGACTAAAAAGGCTTGGGCCTCTGTGCTAGCTGAACTTTCATGTTTTGGATCACCATGATGGCATACCTGCTCCCCGAATCGAACGATTGAACTTGGGAAGTAAATTGAGAGAATCTACTAATAAACTCTAGACCAGAATCGGATTCATGTACGAAAGAATCTCCTGAAAAAAAAAAAAATTATCTTCGAAAAATATAGTTGTGCAGTTGTTTGACCCGGAGTATGTAGTAAATAGGGACAAGTACATAAATAACCGATGAACTAGCTCAATGTGATTTGACCAAGAAAAAAAAAATAGCTTAATGTGGTCCTTGGACTTTTAATTTGTTCAATGTAGTTCTTGGACTTTTGGTAAATGTTCAATTTAGTTCCTGGAATATATAAAAATGTTCAATGTTGTCCTTCAATTAATTCAAACTCAAGGACACATTGAACATTTTCATATAGTTCGTGGATAAAATTGAACATGTACAAAAAGGCTAGAGACCACATTGCATAAATTAAAATTTCAGGGATTACATTGCACATTGGGATAAAGTTAAGGGGCCACATTGAACAAATTAAAAGTTCAAGGACCAGATTGTACATTGAGTCAAAATCCAGGAACCATTTATGTTTTTTTCCCTAGTAAATAGGCATGGATTCACAACTAAATAAATGGTAAGCATCTTAGTTTGTGTATCACTGATAATTATATTGCAATTAATTCTCAACAAGATGCATCATGACATTTAACTTTTGAATTAGATTTATGCGGGTTGCGGCTTGCTTACATGAGTTTATAGAGACACTGGAGCAATTATTGACCAAAACAAAGGTTTGAGTCTTTCTTGAAACAATTCTTTTGATATTTTTATTTTCCTTTTCTCTTATAGCAAGCGATGAATGGATACTTGTTGCCACTTGAAATTAGGGAGAATTATTAAAAAATTTCCTAAACCTATTGCACTTTTTCCAATTTTGTTATAAACCTTTCAATTTTACCAATTGAGTCGTAAACCTTTGTCACATTTTGCTAGTCAAGTCTATTTGGTCAATTTTGGCTGGAATTCACTGACATGGCTGCTAGTTTTCCTACGTGATACGGTCGACATGGACAATTTCTAATAATATTTTGAATATTTTTGTGATTTTTGTGATTTTTTTTTCCTTTCTTCTTTCTTTTACCGATGGTTGGGCGGGCTGGCCATTGCTTGTGGTAGGTGGACGGCCACCGGCAAAAGGAAGAAGAAAGGGAAAAAAGGGAAAGAAAAAAAATGATAAAAAACAAAATACAAAAAAAATAATGAAAAAATATTATTAAAAATTGCCCACGTTAGCGCCGGCCATGCCGCGTAAGACGGCCGGCATCCTCGTCAACAATTTCCGGCTAAATTTGATCGGATGAACTCAATTGGCAAAGTGTAAAAATGTTTACGACCCAATTGACAAATTTGAAAGGTTTATGACTGAATTGATCAAACTGCAATAGGTTAAGGATTTTTTTTGAAAATTTTTCCCTTAAAATCATGGTAGAATCAGAAAGCAGCTATTCGATAGAATCTGGCCTAAAGTCATAGTAAAGTGATGCTTCAAAACTAGTGTTTCTGTAGAACTTCCAAAGACAATGCATGCCATCATTGTCTAAGAAAGGACAACGTATATAAGTTATGGTCTTTGGACATACACAAAGCTAAGCTCTTAGTTACATTGCCCATGTCTAAGTTAATAGCTACCAACTCAAACACATCTCGTATAAGGAATGGACATAGTGCAAGTTTCGCGAATACCCGATATTTCGACCTTTCACAAAGCTCAATTCATCCAAACACCTCACGTTAACATGAGTAGGCGTTCCCTTCCCACTTTTCTTCTTTTAACCTTTTAGTATCGATGCGGTCGGTTGAGGTGTTCAGGGATTTTTCAACTCAAGGATCGCCACCCGTTCAAATCCTAACAATTGCGTGCAAATTGCTTCGGTTCACTTAAATTAAAATTTTTAACTATCTGATGTACATGCTCGTGTAAAATAACGTGTTAAAAATTAATACAACCAACAATCATCACAGTCCTTTTCGATACCAAACTTTTCTGTCCCTTTGATCAAGTATACTCAAAGACTCTTTTCTGGGTTCAATCTCTTTTCTGACAAACACAAATGATGTTTTAGGAATATCCACCACAGTACAAAAGAACAACCGACTTTCCTCCGCCGCCTCCTCCTCCTTGGGAAATAATCAAGCATCCCATATTGGTTTCTCCATTGCTGATTCGCCATGAGAGAGCTGTTGAGCAAAATGACCCATCATTGCAGGCAATCTCTGCTGGCTCATCCCCTCCATCTCCATCTCCATCCTCTGCTGCTGTTGCTGTTCATGCAAATTCCCCACATGTCGCGACCCTCCAAGCCCCAAAAAGTCGAGCGTTGTCACCCCATCGTTCTTACTATTGCTACTGCTGTGACTGTTAGTACTATTACCTCCGAACATCATCGTTGATCCTATCGGAACATTCTTCTCTGACGGCGTCCTTCCTTGCCCGAAGCTTGTCGAGCTACTGTCTTCATGATCCACCACCACTCTAGGAGTGCTCTTCATGTTGTGATGATCTGCGCCCACCATGAACATGCTGCTAAACATCCCCATGTCGCCGCTCATCATTGCATTAGTACTCTCGTTGACATGCGGCATCGGGTTGTGGTGATGGTCGTGTGGGTTGCTCTTCTGGAGGACCTGGTTGAACTGTTCAGGGTGGGGCGGTATCGGCGGCGACTGGAACCCATGATGAGGATGATGGTCGAAGGAAGCCGCGTGCACATTGTTGCTGTGATGCTGATGGGGGACATTGCCGACGCTGTACAGTGACGACATCGACGGCGGTGGTCTGGTGGGAAGAGGAGGAGCAGAGCTGGTTGGGATGAGTTGTGGTTGTTGCTGCTGCTGGTCAGGTCCTGCCATGAAGCTCTTCTGGTGCATCATGGGCGAGTTGATGCTGTTGCTCGCGGTCGCGCCTATCTGGGCCGCCTTCTGCAGCAGCGCTGTTGCCGACATGTGGGCCAAGGAGGCGCCTCCGCCGCCGGCCTTCGCTTCTTGGAGGTAGTTGAAGCCGCCGGACGAGGTGTTGGAGCTGAGCTGGAGGCTCGAGGAGGAGGAGGAGGAGATGGTGGCGCCCCTCGGGCCGCCGAATAGCGTGCCCGAGGTGGTAGAGAACATGCCGGGAGGCGACATCATGCTCATGCTGCTGAGGTTGTTGGTGTTGGGCTTGAAGGGCAAGGGGACGAGGTCGTGGGGGAGGGACTTGAGGGGGTTCTTGGAATCGAAGGTGGCGTTGAAGTCGGTGGTGGTGTTGATGATCATGGGCATTGAGGAGGGCAAGGGCATGAGGTCATGGTTAAGCATCTGCTGGTGGAGGCCTTGGTTCACCTTGTTGTTCTCCTCGGTGAGCGCATCGCAGAAGGCACGGTGGGTGATGAAGCTGTCTCTCCTGCAACCCAAAAAAATGTGTGAAATAGTAAAGGGAAATGTTCCAACTGTTGCAATTTCATTTCATGGCCTTAGTGTTTACTTTGTATGTAAGTCAGGTGAATTATACTTTTAATTCGGATGGGTGTCTATAGAATTGAGTTCGAAGAGGGGAAGTGATTCACTTCTTTCAGATAAAATCATACGGATAAGTACGTCTGAAGTCCTAAAACTTGGCACAAAAAAGCAATTGCGTCCTAAAACTTATCAAATAGGTGAAATCAAATCCTTTTTTTTATTACACTTTTTAAAAGTTTTAGGAGTCAGATTGGACTTTCGTGACAAGTTTTAGGACTCAATTGCACTTTTTGAAAGTTTTAGAACTCAATTGCATTTTCTAAGTTTTAGGACTCAATTGTACTTTTTAACAAGTTTGAGAACTTAGTTGCACTTTCTGACAAGTTTTAGAACTCGATTGATCTTTCGTAACCGTTCTATAGAAATTACGCTACTCGGACATTGTATCGTGTATCTTAAGGAGAACATCTCTAACTGGCCAGTACTTGTATGCATGTAGACAATTCTTGATCATCCACCAAACAATGCATGCACATGCGATATCGATCCACAAGAGAAGGTTAGGATGAAACCTGGAAAATATGGTTCCGCAGTCGCACTTGTATTCCCGAGTCCCGCAAGTCTTCTGGTGCGCCTTCCAGTCTGACTGCACCGCGTACTTCTTCGAGCACTTGTCGCACTTCCACTTCTTCTCGCCGTGCTTGCGGCTGTAGTGCTTCTTGATTCCTGTGAGGTCCCCGAGGGCGCGAGCCGGGTTGTGGTGCACGCACGTCGGCTCCGGGCAAATGTAGACCCTCTTCTTGGCCTCGTTAGGCGACCTTTGCCTGAGCTTCCATGGGAGGTTGTGCCCCCTTCTGTGCAGCTGAAGGTTCTGGTCTCTTTGGAAGCCCTTGTTGCAGATCTCGCACACGAAACGATTCGTCGCCATCAGAGTCGTCGGCGATAGAGCGACAACTTCAGCATTTGGGTCTATAGATCACAAAAGACCAGGGGGAGACTTTATAAATAGGAAAGGAAATTGAGTCAACATAAATTTTCTTTCACGAAGGCAGCAATAGTACAATTAGCAGACATGTTTGGTTTGAGGAATGTTATAAAGATAGAATAAAGCAGGATTAGAACTGGAATAATTGTTCGGCTTATTTCGAAACCTTCAAATGAAAATACAGCAAGTGCTGCGATATATTACATGATCTTCTGCTGTATAATACTACTAAAAATTGATCAAATTGGTTAGAAATAAAAAGTAAGACCTACGAAACATTATCGAGTCAATAGTTCTCATTTCTAACAACATTCTAGATAAGTCTCTCACCTCACTTGAGCTCAAGTGAACTGCTTGCCGTGCAGATTGTTTTTCGGTGTCTTTTGTGCTTATAAACACCTTTCATTAGGAGTATATTTTGACATCCACTCATGAATCACATACATAAACTTCACCATGTTTGAGAAAGCACACAACTAATTCAGGATCAGCAACATATGCAACCAGTTTCCGAGGGGAGTGGATGAGTTTATTGCCTGGTGTCCCCGGCAGATTCCTCTTCTTCTTGGCTGGCTGTTGCTGCGAGGTGGAACCGCTATCTTTGGTCCCGCTGGAAGGTTGCGAGTTTGGCCCATGAAGATGGCCTTGCAACTGCTCTTGTTTCTCATGCTGGTGGACTTCCTCCCCAGTGTTTCCTGAAGAGAAGCTCCCTTCTTCACCTGTGAAGTTCGACATTTTTTCTTTGATCACAAGACAATAACTTGAGGACCTTTTTGTCTCCGTCTCTGCACAAAACCTGTTGGCTTTCTTCCTAATTTGTTGTTGTTGGTGCTTGCTGGAAGAAGGGTTTGTTTTGTGATGAGACCAAGACAGGCAATTTGATCATGCTAGAGGGAGACAAAGTTGAGGGGGGAGTTTCTCCATTTCTTGATGAGAAAGAAAAATGGGTTTTTGTGGGAACCTGTTCTTCTTTGGCTCTATGTAAGTATATATATACATATAGAGAGAGAGAGAAGTTGGGAAGAGACAAACAGTTGCCCTAAAAGATACCTTATATGAAATGTGTTATCCCTCTAATTTATCTAAAAATTCTTTTCGGTAGGTGGTGGTGGGTTAGTGGTTTAAGCACTTGGAACACCCCCTCTCAAGTGTAAATTGACGGTTTAACATGATATTCCTAGCGCGGAAGTAAATTTCACGCCGTCAAGTAATTCAAGAATAAGGAAGTTTGAATGAAATACTTTCTATATTTATTTACTATGTATGAATTTTAGAACGATTTTCCACTGTTTGAGAGCTTAAACTGACATATGAAAATATATGAGTTCAACTGTTTTAAATAGTGTAATGCAAGATATACCAAGATTGGTTTACAAATGGTGTATTGGGTACCGTGGCAGTTTAGTGCACATTATGGTTCATATATTCGACAAACAATAAGAATTTTTCAATTACTTTTGTAGATTAGTTTTAGTGCAAATTGCACTATTCTTATTCGAAGACTATTAGACTTAAGTTACTAAATGCAGGGAAGGCCATAGAAATCTCTTATTGAAGAAATGCGGGACACAACTTTTAACACCCCGTCACATGTGCAAAATTAGACTAACATGTGCGAAGGGTGGGGAGCAATATGCACGCAAAATAAACTTAGGGCTTTGAAAGGTATGGAATTTGGCGCTTCGATACCATAATAGAATGTCCAGTCAAAAAGCTTTAGTCACTCGCATAATTTGTTGCTCTCTGTGAGCAATCGAATCAATAATGCCGTAATTTCTTCTTCTTTTTTTGTCTTTTGCTCTCTCTAGAGAGTTGATAATTCTTACTTGGGACCCCGCCCATCTGGATTCTAAGTATATTACAGATGTTGGATTATCACTAAGCAGCCAACCATCTATTTTGTTTTTTAGGGTAAATATAGAAACCTTGGAAGGTAAATTGAGAGTGAATTCACTCGCACTCACACCTTTATTGTTCATAAATTGTTGGCTAGTTTCAAATCGCTTCTTGAAGTGTATAATGTACATTGTTCTGGTGAAGAGAGTTTGCCCTTTACTGGCACCAAGACGATTGGCATGGAGTTCTGATCTTAACTCATGTTGAACTAATAATTTTGGGACTAGAAAATTATGTACACTAGAAAATTTATAAGTGGTTTTTGAGACTCTTGCCTATATTACTATATGTACTTCTATATAAAACCAATAAATGTGTATGTTTTAAAGATTATCTCACATCAAGTAAAATCCATGTTGTAGTAAGTTTTATTTATTTATGTAGTATTCATCCACCTAATGACTTCGACCAATATATATATATATCCACCTAATGACAAGATACTTGGTTAAAATTTCTAATAGCTAGCTTTTTAGTGCTTTAGAGTGATTCACATAAATCTTTCGCGTTTTAGTAAAAGCACAGATAATATTTTTTCGCAATATAGGATACAAAATGCAATTATTTTGGGTACTTCTATTCATTCATAGGATATATACCTTCCATTGCAATCTTATGCAAGATTGGCCTGTTCAAATACTTGATGCTTGGAAAATCACTTCACAACATAATCTTATTAAGCATAGAAAAAGTTTGATTTTTCTCAAATTTTTAACTAATGATGAGTTATATGACAATCTGAACAACTTTTTTATTTGGATTTTCTCTTTTTTTGCCTCCACATTCTAAATTTTGAAGTTCTCTAAACGTGAATTCTCCACAAATTCCTTAGATATGGCCTTTAAATTTCTTTCTTCTTCTTCTATCCTTCGTTTATTAGCTTTTGAATATAGATTGCAAAAGGAAAAATATAAGAATAGGAAGAAGGTGGAGGACAGGTGCAAGGTAGAAGAAAGAAATAAAACTAATCGTGGCGACTAAATTTGTCTAAAACATGGCGACTAAATTTGTGTAAAACATAGGTATCTAAAGATGAATAAAATACTACGTTTGTGTAAAACATGGCGACTAAATTTTTTCAGATAGGTCATGATTTTATTTAACTTAGGTATCTAAAGATGAATAAAATAAAACTAATCGTGGGATACCCATGTTCTTGGTTCTATTGGTTTTGCCTTTTTGAAAGGAAGCAACCTTCTACCACGACAGAAAGATAATAATTATGGACTCTCATGTTCCACTTTGTGATTTTTCTTTTACCAAATTGTCCTACTTTTATTTAATTTGTACAATTTTGATAATCAAAGGTAGAATTTCTTTTTCCACGGTTACTCTGATTAAGATACATTCATCGTTAAATATATAAGAAATTTGACTAATTTGATGCGATAATTGAAGCTTATTTTGTCACTACTCACTAGACAAGTATGTAATTAGAGGGACATACGGTGCGGCATTCTGCTTGTCTTGATGGATTCGAACGGCCACAAGCAACCAAACAAGTGAATGTCATTTTAGTAGCAAATATTGATGATGATATATAAGCTTTGGTATTGTTTAAAAATTCCCAAATTAAATTTATTGATTAAGGAGTCACATCATTGTGAAAGCGCTCCGTAATGATCATTGGGGCATTACCTCATACAATACGAACATTAAGGTCTAATGTGTTAACCTCTTCATTGGTGCGTCGATAATGTTCCACCACAAAGTTAATTAGCTTATTTTTCATGTCGTTCATATGACTCGAATGCAACATAAGCTGCTTACAAATTGTGTCCAGAGTCACTTAAAATTCCATGATGTCTAGTCTCTGTCTACTACAAAGTCCTAAGAAGCCAGCTCTACACTTGTCTCAACCCAAGGATTTGTTAGGGTTCGGTGCACAATCACAACGAAATAGAACGTAAAAGCGAGAAAGAGAAATCGAGATATAAGGTTTATCCTGGTTCACCCTTAAACTATGATTACATTTGGCAGGGGATTCCACTATAATTATCCGTGTGCTTTCCTGTTGATGGGGAGTATGAATCACACCCCGGCAAGATTTAAATGCATGTCGTCTGCATGTTTTATTGGGCATGGGAAAAAGTCCGGACTCCAATCTCGGCGTAAGAGAGTCGATTGGAGATTTGATGTGTATTACACCTGCTCCAACCTAAGATGGTTTAGACCCTTTTGTCTGATGTATAGAATTCAAATGAGTCTACGCATGGAAATTCAAGAACACAACCTATGTTCTGACAGGCTTGTGCTAGGGTTTCCTCCTGAAGGGTGTGGTCGAGGGAAAGATGAATATACGTTTGCAATTGCGAGAAACATGCTCGTCCTTCAGACGTGTTCAATTCAACCACAAGCACCGGAAACGACAAGCCGCTCGGCAATAAAAAGAGGGACAACAAGGAGACATCAATCCCTATACCGGACAACCAGCAAAATCCTAAAACTCGAGTCAAGAATATGTGCTTCGAAGACGGTTGGATCGTAGATTCTTCTCCCCCAATTTGATAATACTTAGACGCAACAAGAAAATCGCCATGTTATCATCGACGAACATCGATGTTTTTGATGAGACAGAACGCCCGTACAACAACTCGGTGACAACAGATCTCCAACATCCATACGCTTCCAATTCGTTTTAGCATTAATCTGAAATGTTTATTTAAACTAGGGTTTTATTCGTAATGGGTTTGTACGAGGACGAAGCAGCGTTTGGATGATGGCAAGATTACAGTTGAATGGGGGAATTCATAGTGCTTCGTTGACATAGGCAAACTGTCTTCTTGGATGATACCAACACAAAAGACGGGTCAAGGCAACTTTTTTGAGCTGATGACGATGCCTCAATCATAGAGAAGTAGTAAATGATTGGTATTTGGTCCAATTATTGATGATAAGATTTTTTCCTACTATTTTAATTGTGAAATTTTGAGTGGGAAAGAAAATAAAACAAAACGTCTTTAAAAGAAATCGGACTGAAACGGTTGGTTTTAAGTGTTTCAATCAAGAACCGGTGACCTTTTCAGTCTGGTTCAATTCCCTAGACCTAAACCTAGTTGAAAATTCGGAAATTAGTTAAATTTGGTTCAAGGGATTTTCAAATTGGGATAGTATCAGTTATTTTTATGTTATTTATAGATAACAATACACATGCAATTTTGTAAATTCAATCAAAAACTGAAGTTAAAACCACTAGTACATAGAAAACATTCATATTACGGTTCGACTAATAGCCACGGATGGATGCAAATTGTCTTGTCCACGTGTATCAAATAAGGCTCCACTCACACGGTTGCTGGCATGGCCTTCACGATTAATAAGATTAAGTGACATTTAAACATATGATTTGCTTGATTCAAATCAAGCGTTTAACCACTTAGCGAACCCTTAAGCAAGATTTGACCAACAAAAAAAAAACCCCATAAGTAAGAGTGAAAATGAAAATCCGAAAGCCTCAAATTTTGACCCAGCACAGCCTTAAATTTCTTAGCATAAATAGTTTGGGCCGGGATTTCAGGCTCATTCACATTTCGAGTAGGGCTAGACATTCGAGCTTCATTGTGTGAAGCTCAAAATAGCCTTGCCTAGATTGACTCGAATTTCTTCATATAATTTTTATATTTCTAATAACATTTGATTAATATTTTTTCACAATTTTTTTTTTTCAGGAAATGCAAAAATGAAATTTTACAACTGAATTAGTTATGTTTTTAAATTATTGAATTAATTATTTTATTCGGGCCGGTCTTGTTTAGGTTGGTGCTTGATTTAGAACTTGGGGTGTCCAAGCCTGAAAGTGTTAGGCCAGGCTAGTTTTGAAGAGTAAGCCCGACCCGTTTACACCCTTACCGTTAGATGTTGACGTCTTACGCTTAAATCATGTAATTTCTTCTTATCGTCTAACGAAAAATCGAGAGAATAGTACGCTAATGTGTATAAATTTAAGACAATGTCATCGCGTAGTCGATGTATGAAATGATAAGTTATACATTTACACGACAGAAGAATAAGCATACAATGAGTTATAAATTGAAATGCTTTAGCTAAAGTGTAGTATAACAAGGGGTGCATGAAAACCTTCCAAGAACAGAATTTATGTTCCAAACCTATTTCTGGAACAGGTTTGGAACAGAAACTCGTTTGGTAACGTAATTTTTTTTTCTATTTCCGGAATAAAAAGTTATTCTAGAAATAGATTTGGAACAACTTTGAGAAACAAAAAAATTTAGTTTCTGGGAGAAATAGAAATAGAATTTCTGTTCCAAGCCGTCGGTTGCCGCCGCCGCCGCTGGCCACCGGTCGCCGGTAGCCGCCGCCGCCGCCGGTCGTCAGTCGCCGCCGGTCGGCCGCTCTCCCGCCGCCGCCGCTCGTCGGCTGCCTCCTACTTCTATTCTAGAAGTAGAAATTTTCAACTGTTGTCAAACGAACTTCTGTTTCAGGATGAGAAATTTATGTTGTTATCAAACGCATTTTTTTGGCTCAAAAATTCATCCAGAACTAGAAATAGAAAAATCTATTTCTGTTCCAGAAACCTTTTTCTGGAACAAAATGATTTTCATTCACCCCCTAAGTATTCTAAATGTGTATAATTTGTTCAACTGAGTGGAAGTTGTATTGAAAATCACGAAAATCGTATTGTATTCTTTTGAAAGAGATTATGGGCCTCATATTAGATTTGGGCTTGATCCAGCATAAGACCATAAACAAGATAGGCTAAGTGGGGACTTTGATTAGGGCCAAAAATTAGGATTATGGATCTCCACCTTTGATTAAGGTTCGTTTGTTAAATGAAAAATTAATAATTTGAAAATATTTTCCGAAAAAAAGATTATTTGTATCGACAGAAATAATTAGTTAATGATCCGTCTTTTCCGACCATCTTGCAAAACCAAAAGAAAATGCTAAATGCGGGTTTAGCCTAACCTAACTGATTCTCTTATGATTGAAATGGTTTTGGACTTCCGAAAAGAAACAGATTTGAGACGTTCATCGACCTTCCTAACTTAGTAAATTTACATCTCAAGGGTTTCAAAAATTCATCAAAAGTACGAGATTGAAGTCCTTCCTCCTCAAAGTTTGATATGTGTCGAACTAATCTTTTAACCACCAAAAAATCTTAAGACATGTCCAAACTCTCATCTTTTAAGGATTCTGTCTGTCTTTGGGAACTGTTAAGTTTTTGGCCCCAAGCTAACCTCATACAACACCTTATATCATCTCAGATGCTGTCATATCCATTTATGATACTAATCACTAACCCGGAGGACAAAACATGGTTTTAAAGTCAAATGATATTTCCACAACACAATAGTTTTCTTCCCCTACTTGTTAGAAATCTCAGTTTTTCATAGATTAATTTGCCCTTAAAACTCGTACACATCCTTCATGCAGATTCTCGAAAATTATAAAGATGAAAATACCGTCTACCAAATTGAGTAAATAATCAAAGAAGTCTATTTGTTCTTTGTTCTTTTTCTTTTTTGTTTCCAACATTTTCGATCTTTCATTTGTGATATTTAAACTTGTCGTAACCTACAAGAACAGTATCTGTTTATATAACATTCAAAGTTATTAAAAAGAACCGAAAATTCAATTTTTTAATACGAACATCAATTATTCAGTATAAATAGCAGTGATAATACATTATAATTAACATTATCGGTTTTTTTAAATCAAGTGAATCCTTTCATGCTTTAAATTATAGATACTATATTACTACTTATGTGCATTTGGGTTTTCCATTTTCACATTTACTACAATGAGATATATCATTATCACGGTCTTTTTCTTTAATTTAACTACAACTTTGCCATTAAATAAGAATATATTTACTCTACTAAAGAACCTATATTTAATTTCAGTAACAATTAAACTTTGTTGTAACAAAAATAATATTTGCTTTTGTCACACCACTGTCACTGTCACATGATTGGGTGCGGAAAAGCACAAGAACTAACTAAAGGTAGACAAAATTGTGTTAATGCTCCTTTAATAACTTACCCAATATAGTAGAGGATATTTTTATTTTTACAATTTTCAAGAGTTCATGGGATTGTGAGTCATCTTCGCGTAATCCGATTAACTAGGGTACTGCTTTGCCATCCGGTTAACAGGATTACGCAAAGAACAGCAGTGTGCCGAAGCTTATAACAGGGGCCTCCAGCAGTAATCCGGTAACCCAGTGCCTAGCCTGGATACATTTTGTTATTTTAACGTGTCGGTGCTTGCACGCCTTACCCCCCTTGTTGAGAGAATTTATTTTTTCTTTCCCTCATCTCAAGGGAATACCTCGAGTTTTTACATCCTAGAGTTTAGATGAAACCTTTTAAGGTCATACTTAGGACCAATCTTACATCCAAATGGACAACCGCTATATTTTTCTTGGCACGGGAGCTGCCAATACTCCCCTTAGTTTTTTACAGCCGGAGGGGCTCTTGCGAAAGCAAGGTGGCTCTGCCTAACTCGGTCCAGAGGGAATCCTAAGCGTCTTCCCCCTGCCTTCATCGTCGGGGAGCAGTTTAGGGACTTACTCAGGTCCTACCCAATATAGTAGAGGATATTTTTATTTTTACAATTTTCAAGAGTTCATGGGGATTGTGAGTCAACTTTAAGTGCAAGTTAGTCTAATCGAAACACAGAATTCTGAAATAACAAGAAAAAAAGGTTGTGGTAGAATACCACTTGATTGTGAAAATACCACTTTGGGAATTTATATCTTTAGCCTGTCCAGGTAACCTATAATTATCAATGCTTTGCTAATTTGAAGGGGATCCATCTTTCAGATAGCCTTCTCTGATTAACTTTCGTTATCTAATTGACAATAGTTTAGCTAATTAAGGGTGTGTTTGTTCTTGGAGAGCTTCTTAACGGAAGAAAATGTTTTCCGTACAAATTATTTACAAGGACCATTATTAGTTTTCAGTTGTTTTGCGGAGTAATCGAAAATGAGATGAATTTTTGTTTTTTTATTTACATTTAGATCTTACTTTCAAATAATCATTCTCTATGTTATAATTATATTTTTCCCCTAATGAAAAGTAGTAAGATGATATTAGAATCCTTGTCTAAAATACTATTAACATACTAAAACAAAACTAATCTCTCAATAGTCACGGAACTTCACGCAAGAATGATTCTCTATTCTGCATGAGCGAAATGAGTTTGAGAAAACAATTTCTTTTTTATAGGATGAAGAAATCATTTTTCCCAATTTTAAGTTTTAACTACAGGTTTTTACCTTGATGGTGAAACCTTTTCTGTTGATTATTCTATTGCAGCAAACCAAACATATGGAAGTTTGGAAAATATCTCTCCATAGGGCCCTCTTATCTCTTCCTTCTCCGAGCTCATGGTTGCAGGAGTCTATCCATCGCATATAGGCTTTTTCTTGTGAATTATGGCCAATACCAGGTATATAAGCTCGTTTCACCGAAATCACTTTCATGAAAACAAACACGCCCTAAGATAGTTTATTTTTGGGTTAATAACCGGGGTGGTATAACTAGGACAGCTTTAATTGGCCAAGGAAAAGAACACTATAAGAGCTTTAATCACATCCACTTTTGAAAAGCAAACTTCATCGGATCATATTTCTGGCACCGATTCTCCATACCTTAATCTATTTCAGTTGACGTTGATTTTATAATCACGTAACCGCCATTTTTTTTCATCAACAAGTTATAAGGGCATTGAAAGATAGAACTTTGAGCAATTTTTTTTTGCCCCAAGTGGAATTTGAAAACATGATTAAATATAGCAAAATAGAGGGAAAAAATATTAAATAACACGAAGGCATCCGGTGGGGGTTGGTCCAAGTGGAAGTTTGAGGAAGAATAAAGAAAGAATATCAAGAAAGGACAACAAAAAAGGTTGTATTCCAAAGCAGGCAATTAAAATTACAAAGGCTTATGCTAAATTAAGGTAAGGAGGACCCCAAACAAAGTGGAATGTGGGAGCAAAAGAGGAGGTATTACATTCCTTAATCCTCAATTTAAGACTTTAACATAATTGGAACAAAACCCTACTTTTTAGCCAAGGTCACTAAATTCGATCTTGGATCAGATCATGTCGGATGCCCACTATAGAGGAGAGCCAAATGGAAAGAGAGAATCTTAACAAAAGCAGGTAGGTGGTGGCCTCCACAAAAGAAGAGAACAAGCTGATGCACATAAGATTTTCTCAGGCTCCTCTCTCTTGATGGAATTATATTGTATGCAATAAGGTTGATCAGTTTCCCGTCCGGTCCGGTCCCATCTAGAAATTGGGAACCGGACCGACCGGTCTCGTTCAATTTTCGGGCGACCCAATGGAACCGGTGAATTATTAGTAAAGATGAGCAATAAGGATTCGAATTTTAATATATTAGTCAAAATTAAGTTTACATTTAAGAAATAAAAAAATAAATAAAAAATAATCGGTCCAGTCCGAGTGGTCCGGTTACCCCTAGAACCGGGAACCAAACCAAAAATCTTATGTTCCAATTTTATGGTACCAGACCGGTGTCCTGGGGAACCGGACCGAACCAAACCGATCTGACTTTGCTTTCAAAACTGTTACTAAATGACGATGCCCGTGTGGTTGGCGTCATATTGGCCAAGCTGAGAATCGGAGGGAAACAACAAGTGGCTGATGCTGCTAGTTTTGCTGACGAAACAGTAACTTGATGGCACTTCCTCATATGACGGGGCTCTACAGACTATGCGACAACAAAGCAGGCTAACGTTGGCTATTGGATGAGACAAACAATGTTGAAGTTAACATTGACCGGAGGATCTCAGGATTTTTTGGGAAAAAATGACAAGAAGCGAGATTAGCTCTGGATGTGCACTCAGGTATGCACCGTTCTATACATCACACCAGGTGCACTTTAGGATTGTCTAGCTCTGATACAAGATAAGAATTGGTGGACTACTGCCAACTAGTGGTGGCCATGGTTCGGAATCGGCCGGTTCCGGTTCGTGGCCACTGATGAACCGGCGGTTCCGAGCCGGTTCAAGGCCCGGTTCCGGTTCAAAACAGAAATGGAACCGGCCGGTTCCAGTTCTAGTTCCGGTTCCGGTTTTCAAATTTAATTTTTAAATAATGAATTATGAAATAATTTTTTTTATGAAATTATGAAATAATAAATTGTCAAATAAAAATTGTAATCAAATTGTAAACTGTAATCAAATTTGGGGGGGAAAAAAGGGAAGAGGAATGGGCTTGAACTTAATGAATTATCATTAAGCGCCTACATATCTTCTTGGGGATAGAAGAATCAAAGTCCATGTAGTTCTTTTACATTTGATAATCCCATACTTAACTCATCGTTAATTGTCTCTACCCGTTTCGCCGGTTCTGGTATCGGTACCCGTGGCGGTGGTATCTCCATCATCGAAGAATTCGGCTTCATTGCTGCGATCCATATCTTGTTGTCGATGTTGAGCCTTTGTCCAATCATCGACATAAGCTTGAGCCTCCACCGATTCCGGAGCTAATCTTGAACGTCGGTCGTCCAAAATGTTGCCTCCAGCACTAAATGCTTGTTCAACCGCAACTGTTGAACAAGGGGTTGATAAAACCTGTCTTGCGATGAGAGCGAGAATTAAGAATTGGGTTGAATGCCTTTTCCACCACTCTAGAATTTTGAAATCTGTGCCGCCTTCGGATTCACTAAACTCAAAAAAAGTGGTTAAATAGGTCTCCACTTCGAAAATATTTCTTGTTGCTCCCTTTTGTCTTTTTTTGCCTATTCATCGGCATTGTACCCTCTACTAATTTTACATGGGTCTCCACTTTGTACGATACTAGGTTGGGAAGATCCACTATCACCTACATTATATCTATTAGAAAATTCATTATACATTTCTACTATTGCGTTTTTAACTACTGTTTGTATAGTTCTAATATCTATAATTTCAATCAAATGTAAACAGTCATAATAGGTATTCAAATCATCACCTAAACCATCTAATTTGATACGTGGATCGAAAACACAAGCAACCAAATAAATAAGAGGAATTTCGGTATAATAATGTAGCCATTTCGTTCGCATTGCCATAATAGTCGGATCTAATTAATCATCTTTTTCATTTTCTTCAAAAATACCAGCAATATTAACACACTCTATTAAAAATAAATGCGTAGTAGGATAATAAACACCGGATAAAGTATAAGTTGCATCATTAAAAACTTTTAAAAGATCTAATTTTGTTTTTGCAAACATCCCACTCTTGTGGGAATAAATTAATTTGAGAAATATTATTCGAAATAAACATACATAATAAATATTTATATGCAAAAGATTGATTAAGCAACTCGTACGTAGAATTCTAACGAGTTGGAACATCTCTTGAAAATCTTTTTGGTCTTCTTTTATTTGCTTTACAAAATTTGCCCCATTCTTTCATAATTTGAGGATGTCTCCATAAAAATTGAATTGCTGTCTTTATTGGGTTGAGAAAAATATCAAGAGTTTGTAAACTATCTTGTACACATAAATTTAAAATATGACAAGCACATCTAACGTGAAAAAATTGTCCACCAAAAGCGGGTTTGCGAATCTTTTCTAACTCGAGAATGGAAGCGGTATTTGCTGCGGCATTATCAAAACCAATTGAATTTTTTTTTATTAACTAACAAATATTCTTCTAAAATTTGTTTAATTATTCTATAAATATTAATTGCCGTATGTCTATCATAAAAAACTCGAAATGCAATAACTCTTTTTTGAATGTTCCAATCATCGCTTATCCAATGACATGTAATACCCATATAAGAATGAGTTTGCCAAGGATCACTCCAAATGTTGCTACCTATATGCACATGTCCATTGAAATTCATAAAAAAAATTTCAAAACTTATTTTTCTCTTTTATAAATATCAAAAAGTTGGCGTTTAAGCGTATTTCTAGAAACATGTTTTGCTTGTGGAGTACATGCAGTTCGTATAAAATGATTAAAATCAACTTTTTCACCAAAATTAAATAATAAACGTTCAACGGCAGTAAATCTAGCTAATTCTTCTTTATAAACTTTTTCATTGTAACGAAATAAAGGAGAAGCGTTAGAATTGGCGTACCCGAAAATTTATTGTTGGCTGGTGTCGATCCCTGCTTGCGTTAGATGTTTCGACCTCAGATGCCGTTTAAATGTTCCATAGCCGCCTCCACCTGTAAATTTGTATGTTGCCCCACAATATTTACATTTTACCTAATACTTGTTTCCGCCTAAATGTTCATTCGTGAAGTGTTCCTATATGTCGGATGTACCCTCTCGTTCCAGCTCCTTTGTTGTTGACATTTCTTCGACAATGGTAGGAGGATGATGCAGACTTTCTTGCGTTAGGACGTGCTCGACGTTGGGAATAATGTTGATATCATCAATATCGTCTCCCCAATATGCAAATTCACGAGGATCATGAGGATGACCAGATTCTCCCATTGGGCCCATCGGGCTCTTTTCTCTGCCATTACCTCTGCTTCCACTTGCCATTTTTTGAGAGAATTGAGCGAAAAACGAATTCAGAAAATTGACAGAGTCATAGATTGAGAGAATTTGTGAGAAAAAATGAAAGATGAAAATGGATATTTATAGAATTTAGGATAGATTTATATAATAAAAAAAGAAAATGATGATGAAATGGCCTTTGCAAGGCAATGACTATAAGCCGGTTCCTGGGCGGTTCGGAATCGCCAGTTTTCCACACGGTTCCAAACCGGCCCGGAACCGCCGGTTCCGGGCTGGTTCACAAAAATTGTAACCTGTAACCGGCCCATATGGGCTGGGCCGGTTCTGGGCCCAAACCGGGCCGTGGCCACCACTACTACCAACAGTTGTAAACGCTTAATTTTTAGAACAATTGGTTGAATTCAGGGACAGAGTAACAGGGTATGTTCAGTCGTCTCCACTTCATTTCCGCAGAGAGAACATACTGGGTTAGGTATAATTTTCCTTTTCCACAGGTTTTCTTCCGTAGGAAGAGCATTCTTCCATGTACTCCATAGAAATTTTTTTACCTTTGTGCACGTCTTTATGTTCCAAATCGAGTTCCAGAGTGCTCTGGGTATTTGAGTCTAGGATGATGGTTGTTGTGTCATTTTCTTCCTTTCCTGCTCTTGCCTGAGTAGATTGTACCCATTTTAGCTTCCCGGTTTTGTTCCCACCCAAACAAGTTCATCTTTTGCTTCCTAGGGATAATGGTAATGGCTAAAATCTCCTGCTTTGTTTGTTCATCGAACAAAATTATCAAGTTTTTGCTCATTCCACTGCCCTTCTGCATCATCTATTAGGTTTGCTACCTTTTTAGGGTCATTAACATTCTCTGGCCCACCAATCAATCCTCTCTTCAGCCACTTATCATTCATGATATCCACTTTCTGCCCATTTTCAATTGACCACATAGTTGGATTGGCAATAGCTTCCCTTCCAGTGAGCAAGCTTTGCCATCCCCAAGATGGTCTTGCTTCTTTCTCTGCATGCCAGAATTCCTTTTGGCTGAAATAAATACTCTTCAGTACTCTACTCCATAAAGCATTTGGATTTTTAATCAATCTCGAAGCCTGTTTCCCCAACAATGCTTTATTAAACGAGATCAAATCTCTAAAACCCGTGCCCCCCCTCATCTTTTCTTCTTTTCAAAATTTTCCACTTTTTTCAGTGTGTACCAGCTTTTGAGTTATTGTTTTTCCACCAAATGTTTGCTACTTTCTGCTCAATGGATTTACAAACAGAAACAGAGATTTTAAAAATGGACATGGTGTATTGAGGCAATGCTTGGACCACAGTTTTCAGCAAAATTTCTTTCCCAGCCTTTGTTATCAGTTGTTCCTTCCAACTCTCCAATTTCATATTTACTCTCCCCAGAATCCAAGCAAACATATGTTACTTAGAAACTCTCCAGTCTGATGGGATGCCAAGATATTTCCCTGTGTGGCCAATCTCTGAGATCCTCAGTTCTCCTGCCATGTTATCCCTCAAAGATTGAGGGCACTCTTTACTAAAGAATATCCCTGACTTGTTCAAATTAATCGCTTGTCTAGACGCGGGCTACTAGCTTTGTGCAAAAATCTCTTCCTTTGCTTTACCTTGGCTGCCCTTTGTACACCAGTCGAAAAAGTAAATCTCTCTTTACTGATCTTATTGACAAAGTCGGGAATCGCATGGAAGGTTGGCAAGCTAAAATGCTCTCCATGGGAGGTCGTTTAGTTCTTATCAAGCATATCCTTCAGAGCATGCCTGTATTCATGCTCTTGGCTATGGACCTAACAAGTAACGGAGTGAGCTTAAGAAAGCCGTTGCTCTAATGGCTCGTTATGGAATTCTTTACAGTTCTTTACTTAGGGGGTTGGAATATCTCTATTCCTTATATATTCGTTCATGAGCTATTTGAAATTTTGTTGTCTTGTTCTTTGCCGCGAACTGGGATCGCTCGCAATCAATAAGTTCTTGCCAATAACCACGCCATAGCAATATTGATTGAGCACCGCTGAAAGATTCTGACATTCTGCCACTGTTTCATTAAAAAAGAAAATAGAATCATCTGCATAAAGTAAATGAGATAAAGTTGGACAATACCTATTTAGCTTGATCCCCTTGATGCTGCCAATTTCCACAGCCTCTTTCATCATAAAAGATAAGCAGTTTGTCACAAGGATGAAGAGGTAGGGAGATAAAGGGTCTCCCTGTTTAATACCTTGAGTTGGCTTGAAGAAAGGAAGAGATTCTCCATTAATCTTCACACTAAAAGTTGCTGTGGACACACATTGCATGACCCATCCAATCCATTTTTCACAAAACCCCATTTTCAACAACCTCACATGGTATGAGTATGAGGTCTTTAGTTCAATTTTTTTTCAAGTCCCTTTTTGGCTCACCAATCACATATTTCCATGCTTTAGTCGTAGGTCAAAGTCCAGCCTACTCATGAGAGGGAGTGTTAGAATAATTAAATACTAAATAACGACTTCATCTAACAGCTTAAGCTTTTAGAACATTTGGCAGTGATTCGACAAAATCTCATATGGTATCAAAGCAAGAGGTCCTGAGTTCAAAACTTTTCAGGCTCCTATTTGTCTCATCCATTACATATTCCTATTCTTAGACCAAAGTCTGACTTACGTGTGAGCTTAAGCTTTTTAAACAGTCATAGCAGGAGGTCTTGAATTGAAACATTTCTAGGCCCCTATTTGTCTCTCAATTTACATATTTCCACGGTTTAGGCCTATGCCAAAGTCCAGCCTACGTGTGAGAAAAGTGTTAGAATATGTAAATATTAAACCACTCATTCATCGATTAAGTTTTTTAAATAATTGGTAGTGAATCTACAAAATCTCAATGAATTAACAAAAAAATTGAGATTTTTCTTTGTTGTGCTTCGAGCGTGCGTGCGTGTTGCGATATAAGTGTTTGTTTGTTTCCACAGATCGGATTATGTACGTGCTTATTGTTTCTATTGCGTCAATCTGGTATCAAAGCGGGCAGACCAATGTCCTTAATGACGGCAATAGAAGCACCATTCTCGGTAATGAAGATCAGGGAATGCGGGCCTTGTCTTAAGGCATCTCAACGAACCATGGAGCAGGGTCTGCGACGGACTTCTTAGATCTGTTTGTGGAGCGACTCGGTCTAACGAGAAACTCGGATAGGACTGACGAAGTGGCGCCATGACCGAATAACGACCGCGGCCAATGGTTCGAGGAACCCATTCCGGTGGTCCGAAGCAATTGTCGATTGACCTACTAAGAGAAATCGAATTTGTCACGGCTCGAAACACGGCGGGGATAGAGACGAGGACCGTGATTGAAATCCTCGTCCCAAATCCCTATGGCGCGGGGTTGAAACTAGAGCTTGATGGGAGTTAAGTGTGAATTAACATTAGCTTTGTTATTATTTTCAATGTCCAAAAAAAAAAAAGTGCATGAAACCTTAAAATAATGCCAAATTTGAAGCAACATTTCAGATAGTGGACACAGTCGCAAAACGCAATCTGGGTTCTTACGGGTCAAGATCAAAGATGCTGAGTCGTCGTCCCTGCTATGTCATCCGACGTGGGGAGAGGTCATCGTGGTGGCACTTGGTGCGATCTTGGAGGTGGGTTAGTGGGATCGTGGTTGTGATTACGATGTTGATCGGTGGGATCAAATTCAGGAGTAACGAAGAGAAGGGAAAAGCATCAGTTGTGACAACCTAAGAAGCACCGACACTCTCCGAAAGTCTCCGTGTCGTGTCCAACACTCTCCGGAAGTCTCCGTGTCGTGTCCAACACTCTCCCGACACTTTTCGACACTATCTGACATGTGATCCACACGTGGTCATTGCTCCAGACAAGCCGGCGACACTCGAGTCTAGCATTCCGACACGCCATTTCGACACCCACGGGGTCAATTTTAAATATTGTCAATAAATTATGGGTCAAAATATAGATTTATAAAAATATATATATAGTTAAGCCATATATCCAATCACCCAACAATTAATATACTCAGTCAGCCAAAAAAAAAAAAAAAACTTAATCGTGAATCCCTAACACAGGAAGAAGAAGAAAAAACTCACGATATTTTTATATAATTATGTATATATAAAAATATATATTTAATATACAACATGTCCTAACGTGTCGGAATTCTCTATTTTTTTAGAAATGACGTGTCGGCGTATCGTGTCTTATCGGGTGTTGCGTGTCGGTGTCGGTGCTACTTTGGTGACAATCCTTGTGAATTGCCTGAGTCCCTCTTTCGATGACATGTATTTAGATTTTCATCCGCGTCGTGTTTGGCTCACTTTTTCGCGCATCGCGACTAGTCCATCTTCCCAAACGATCTTAAAGACGTAAACCTTCGCATTGGCCTAGTGCATGACGGATTAAAGTAATGTCGAGCACAGAGCTTTTATTGCTCATGGCATATTTGTAATTTCCATCATTACTATGTATGCCCTAGACTCTTGCTGTATATTGGGCAATATCTTTTGTATTTATGACGCTGAAACTTGTAACGCTGCTACTTCTATTGATAGCGAAGAGAATGACTAGTGCGGCACCGAGGTTTTTTCCCTTTTTGATTTGAAAAGGGTTTTTCCAGGTAAAAATTCGCTTGTCTTCTTTTCTATTTTTTTCTTTTCAATGATCCGCGTTCCTAGCAGTGCATACTAGATTTTACTCATGTAGTGCTCCCAACAAGATTTGAACCTGAGATCACAATTAGAGAAGCAGATTCCCTAGCAATCTATGGCAGCACCTTGTTAGTGTACTTCTAATACTTTATCAAGTAAAGAAGTCGATGGTAATTTTCGTATCAAAAGTGTAATTATAGTATTGCTAATAATTCAATCTCTTCTTGATTTTCTGGTTACTGAAATGATAACCGAGGCATACCAACATTGATTCGATGGACCACGGAAGGTAGTGTCTGGACAACTTTGGTAGGCCAAAAAATGTACCAGATGCAACGAAATTCGGCCAATAAAAGTAACTTTGGTAGTATTCAATAATTATTCCAATTGGTGTTGGGACACAAAGGGCCCGACATGCCTTCTTTTTCGGTTCAACTTTAGGTCATATAGTTTACTAAACATGGACCACGTATAGATCACGTTGTGGAACAGTAACTCCACGCACACAAGTACGCCTGGATGGAGAAGATTGGATGATCTAGAGCAGCCTTGCGAAGGACCACCTATGACCTCGAAACATGGACCATAAGCTTGTTTATATAGGAAAAAAAATGGAGAAACGATTATGGTGAAGGTATTGTGAATTCATTATTCCTTTTATTCTAGCAAAATTTGAATATGAACAAGGATGTATAATTAATTCACTTACTCGACCTACTCCGATTAATTATAATGCATGAAAAACGGATCATTGGAGACCTCTTCGTTGGAGTGGGGACAAAATTACTTGAGGGTGAGAAGGCTGCCAACATAAAAAAGGGTTTAATTTATAGTATAATCCTACTTAAAAATTATACTGATTTGGTCTTTTAGCCCA
This sequence comes from Lenwebbia sp. NSW1173648, assembly GCA_029784005.1. Classification (NCBI taxonomy): domain Eukaryota; kingdom Viridiplantae; phylum Streptophyta; class Magnoliopsida; order Myrtales; family Myrtaceae; genus Lenwebbia; species Lenwebbia sp. NSW1173648. The sequence goes on from JARCGZ010000001.1 coordinate 36,691,270, forward strand.
GTAATTGATCATTCAAACTGGTGAGTGAGTGAGAGAGAAAGAGAGGGAGGGAGGGAGGGGCCATTGAAGTCAATTTTGTCATTCTTAGAAGTTAGGCTTCCCAGATTTAGCATGTAAAGTTTTGTTAACTCCTGAAAATCAGAAGACATTTCCGATTTGATTATAAGGTTTGTACTTCACCTCATGATTATTGTCAATCGACACTATGAGTCATGGAAAGTGCTTCTAGTTTTCCAAATGTTCATTTGTTTTTGTTTTCCTTTGGGTTTTCCAACGTTGTTAAACCCCTATTACTTGTAACATCTCCGAAAAATATCCAATAAAACCCTAATACTGAAAATCTGATGCTAGAAAGATGAGGTCGAATGATTCACCAATAACCCTTTTCCTTGTATTGTCCCTTGATTTCATCTCCTCGAGTGTTTAGTTAGCTTTGATTTCACCAAAGCATCTAGGGCATACCTAGCTTGCGTAAGCAGGAGGACATCCTGATTATAGTAAGATCAAATAAAAGTTTCATAGCTTTATACCGAGCGTTTCCTCCACGATGAACGGTGGATATAGTCTATGATCACGATCACGATCATGTACAACATAAGAGGTCATTAACCTAATTGAGATTCTATAATTGTGCTTGAATTGCAGCCTGCCATATGTCGATTCTATACGAGCTAAAACCCTAGGCTGATTGGTTATCTTTTCTTTTGTGATATAATATGTTAGTCCAAAGATTTAGGACCCGACCATGGCCGCACAAATTCTGCCTAGGAAGTAAGAAAGAGAGGTTGTGATTCTTTAGGGCATTATACTAAGTAAAAACCAAAGCGGTAGGTAACCCATCACTGGGATTTTTCTTGTTTCTTGGCTAATATTTTGTTTCTTTTTAGGTCTCGTTTGGTTGTGTTGGCATTTCAACATGGCCCACGTGCATTTACGTGGTCCACAAATTTCAATTTTCTAGCTTATTTTATGCTTGTTAAGTTCAAACTTATTAAGCGCATTAAAAGATAATGAAGGGGGTCTTAATAGAGGGGGACCACTGCCTTCATAATTGATGAGCTTGCTTCTTTTCTCTTGCACCTTTTAATTCTATATTGCTCCTCCTGTACACTCATTACGTGGAAAATCCAATCAATTCATTGACACTAACTATTTCTTTTCGAGAAGGCAAGAATTGAGGAGATCCCATTTTGAATACCTGAAATTTTTGGAGGAACATATGGTCAATTATTTTCCCAGTACACAACAGTCTAGGCTTTGAGGACTTGATGTCTCTTGTACACATGACATACTTTGCCTCAGGCAATTGCTATCTAACCCTGCGTTTGGTAGTCGGGATAAAATTCAAGAAATGATAAAATTTATCCTATTATGTATTTGGTGCCTGCCTTGGACATGATAAAGTGTGATATAACCTAGATAAAATTATTTCATGGGGAAGGTGGGATAAATGTGGATAGGATTTACACCGATATACCGTTCATATCAAACAATAGACAAAATAGAATGCGAGAATATCCAGCTTTATTATTGCTATTCACCAAACCGTGGATATGATATAGCTAAATCCCTGGATTTCATATCCTATCATATTCAGTCCTATCATGACTAGAAATACAGACGACTAAACATAACCTAAAAGACTTGGAGTGACGAACTTGGACATGTGTATAGCCATAGTTCCGGACAAAGTATGTCTTCCGAGGCGGAACAAATTTTGTTTTCGGCTTTTTCTTCCTTAAAACAAATTACGATTGACCAGAATCGCGTAGCGTCACAGTGCGCCAGACAACTAAAGGGGGTTTCGCCACTCGCTGGAACCTTTACCATCCCATGGTGCAGAAGGCACCCCAAAGAAAAATAGAAAATTCTCCAATACACAACAGATGAGATGTGTTAATTCGCCTATATAGAAGGAGGGAGGCTCTTAAGCAATTTCAAGAGAGCGACGTGTCTTTGTTTGACAGGGTCCTCGATCTCCTCTCTCAAATGGTGGACAAATTTGGCTCGAACTCAGATAGGGAAGGCGACAACAAGTACGACTTCTCCGGAGGAGCAGCAACGAGTGCTTCCAATGAGAAAGCAAGCTCTATAAGAGAGCAAGATCGCCTCCTCCCGATCGCCAATGTGGGGAGGATCATGAAGCAGATCCTCCCCCACAACGCCAAGATCTCGAAGGAGGCGAAGGAGACGATGCAGGAGTGTGTCTCCGAGTTCATCAGCTTCGTCACTGGCGAGGCCTCGGACAAGTGCCACAGGGAGAAGCGCAAGACCGTGAACGGTGACGACGTTGTCTGGGCGCTTGGGTCCTTAGGGTTCGACGACTACGCCGAGCCGCTCAAGCGGTACTTGAACCGGTACCGGGAGGTCGAAGGGGAGAGGGCCAGCCAAAGCAAGGCCACGGGCGGCGAATCCAGAAACGAGAGGAATTCGTTCGGAGACAAGTCGCCGGAGAAGCAGCCAGAGCCGCCGCCTCCTCGTTGCCTCTGAAGTTCTTTGACGTGGCCGGCGGGAGCACCACGGCTCTTTCTCCAAGAGGTTTTGAGAGGTACACACGTCTTGGACAATCAATCTAACTAAAACGATAGATTTTTAGGTTTTGCTAGTTTATAGCATATATACTATGTGAAACAATCTAAAACATATATGCTCGTGGTTGTGTGTGTTGCTGGGCAACTCATGGTTTGCATCTTAGAATTAGCATAGATTTCCTTTTCACTGACTGTTGGTAGATGCTGAATAGTTATGTACAATTGATGATGGTTGTTAATGGAGAACATATGGATGCTTAATTTGCAGCTACGTTTTACTTGAACGACACAAGTTTTGCAGCTTTGGGTTTTGTATTGGAGGTACTTTGTGTTGAATTGATTCTAAACATGCTAATAATTTGACATTTTCTCCATCTCAATTTAACCTTGCCTTTCTAAAGCTCAGTCTTGATAATTACAATCTGCATTAATCATGGCAACTTTCTTCTAATTTGAAGGATTAGTGGAAGCCTAAAAGCATACGCCATCAACATTTTGAAACAAGACCTAACTCGTGCTTATGCTTGGTAACTTATAGTCTGTACAATTCGCTGAGCTTTGAACTGTATGACGATAAACAGGTTTTGACCCAAGAAATTACCAGTACACAAGTCAGATTGATAGTGCATGCATAGAACATGTAGTCACCCGAAGCCAAGCATCTGATTTCTTTTCTTTTCTTTCCATTTTTGGCCAAAGAAACAAGCTCCTAGTAAGGAATAACCTTTGCCCTTTTTTGCTGCTATTATGTGCTTGAACTGTAATGAATTTGTTTCGCTAAAAAGTTGGGGTCGATAATCTACAACTCGCATCTTTGAAGGAGTTATAACTTGCTAGATTTAGTTATGAGTCGAAAGGAAATTTAGATCTGTTACAAAAGACTAGTAGCTAGATTAAAATCTTTCTTTGATTAATTGGTGGTTGACGGGTGAGATCATCGGATATGTTTTATATATTCCTCATTTCTCATATTAGTGAATCCCATGTTTATGGAATTTAGATAATATGAGACCGATTACAAGTACCGAGAGTATGCAATAGTGAGTGCGTATCACCGACAGATGTACGATGAGAATATTAGATTCAATTATAAGTCATAACGAAATTTAGATCTACCGCAAAAGATTAGTAGTAAATTGAATTTCTTTCTTTGATTAGTTGCCGGTTGATCAGCGAGATCATTTGATATCCTTGATATATTTCTCATTTCTCATAATAGCGAATCATGCATGTATGGCTTTAAATCTTATTTATTTGAGACCGACTATATGTATTGAAAGTATGCAATAATTGAGTATCATTGGCATGTATAACCCCCCCAAACCCCCCCCCCCCTCTCTCTCTCTCTCTGCAACAATTAAAAGAGCTATTACTGACAGACTTCTATATTGAGAGTATGCAATAATTAATTAAGTGCGTACTATTGACACATGTATGTCTTTTTCTCACTCTCTCTCTTTATGCAATCAGTAAGTGAGCATCACTGACAGATGTATAATTCTCTCTCTCTCTCGCGCGCGCACAAAACCATATAAGTACTGAACCAGTAGGAGGCGAGCAAGGGAGAAGCAGTAATACCATGCCATACTTTATTTACAGTAGTATGAAGTTAATCTAGCTATGCCTCATAGAGGAACTTTGCTGTATACTTCTCTAGAAAGCATATCGAGTATGGTCATTCAATAGTTGATTGTGTAATCTTCAGTAGTTTAACACTATGGACATGTGCGAGTTCCATACAATTTCTAAATAGTTTTGCTAGGGTTACAACTACTGGCTTACAAAACCGATTCTTTAATAAAGTATCAAACTGTAAACCACCATTTAGTCAATATCATGGTATTGTAAGCACCATTTACCACTTCTTTTTTTTAATTCTTTTCTGAGAAAATCATGAGAGAAAAGTCCTTCATTACAATGTCCGAGGTTGACCCCAGGGGCGCCCACTTTTGTTGTCTTTCCATGGCTTCACATCAACAAGACATGTCGTGCCGCGCAAAACCCCATCAGGTCTCGATCAAGCTGACATTTCCTACACACAGACGACGATGACATCTCCTTCCCCAACTGAGGAAGCTCCCGAGCTTGTACAGTCACTTGAGGGGAGTTTATTCTCTTCAGTGGAATCTTTCTGCAGATACTTGCATAGACAGAGTGTGAAATGAGGGTTCAAACGTTAGATTCTTCGAAACGTTTTGTTAAAGCGTTGATGTTGTGTCTGATGCCTCATGAAAACGATGCCCTCGTGAAGACAAACGGAGTAGGAGATCGAGAAAGGTAACACAAGTGAAACCCTAGTACCTATAGGTGACAAAAGAACAAACAAAAGAAGAAGAAGAAAAAAGCAACTTTTCTTTTGGACGTGGAGCCGAGTGATGGACTTCTTGGGAAACATATAATAGAAGTTTCCCCTAATTCTTCTTTTGATGAAGACCCCTAAAAAGAATCGACCTGGTTAAGAAGACTCACGAGATAAAATTAGGGCTGAGCATAATGGATCAATCGAACTGAGAATCGCCTGGACGGAACTGAACAGGCCAATTCGATTCGGTTCCCAGTTCCATAAAATTAGAACCGGTTACGATCGATCCGGTGCCCCGACCGGACCGAATAATATTTTTTTTTAAAAAAAAATCCTAAATGTAAACCTAAACCTAAACCAAAGATGCTTAGGATGCTTAATATGATTTCCAGGTTTAGCGAAACACGATGCAACTAATGAGAGGTGGTCTGGGAATATGTCATTAACGAGACAAATTTAATGACAAATCACAACAACAAAATGCGACCGGTCCAATGATTGGACCACCCGGGAACCGAACCTGATCGGTTGGTCCGGTTCCCTATTCTAGGGTGGGACCGGACTGGATCGGGAATCGATCACCCCTAGGTAAAACTGCGAATGCATTAGCAATGGATTTTTATGTTTGTTTGTGGCCATAATTGAAAGTTGAGGTTAAGATCCTCCCAAATGGGTAACGATTAAGAACATCATCATACTTTGGAGTGTGCTTTCCATAAGTATTAGCCGTTTTGTCAATTATTAATATGAAGGTGAGAGGGGCGAATGTATATTACTGTGATTTAGATCCGATCGTGGATCTGGCGGCTCATGACCTTGTCCAAGCCTGCCCATACCACGAGCTCGAACAAATTTGCCAAGCCCGCCTAGCCTGGGAAATGGTTCATATTTTTTGTTGATGGGTGGGTTCAGACAATAAGTTAAGCTCGACCAAAAGCCCTATCAGGCTTGGGTCCTTCTCTACTTAGGGTACATGAACTTCTATTGGGAGCCCACGCATGTCAAGCATTGAGCATTATTTTGATACCGTGTGGAATGATAGGCCTTTAAAACTTCACACTTTACCGAAATGAACGACACTAAGGGTGTGTTTGTTTTGTGAAAAATGTTTTCATGTAATAATTCTCTAAACTTTTATGTGTTTGGTTCGTTGAAAGTAGATAGTTATCGAAAAATATTTTTCGGTCAAGGAAAACAAGCATACTTAAAAGCGAGAAAACGATTTTTCCATATTAAAAAGAAGAATTCGTTTTCTGAAATTCCCTTTCCATACACATGTTCACAGAGAGCTTCAATCTTCTCTCTCTCTCTATGTGTGTATATATTGGTCTTCACTCCTCTTTAGTACCTTCTGTTTAGATGCTTGCTTTGGTATCACTCTTTGAGAAAGAACCATTCTCACGTGAAGTTTTATGGGCATTGAGATAGATTAAGTTTGTTAATTTTTAACTTGTTCTATTTTCCGACATCCTTTTTCAGGTTAATTTATTTTGATATATCAAGAACATAAGATTTGTACTTCATATTTTGGTAATTTCTTAAACAAGCATTCCGATATCATTTTGCTATCCTATATTAGAAACAAAATATAATTATAACAGAGAGAGCAATTTTTTTACGGGTAAAATTTGGACATTGAAAAAAAATTTCCGACTCACCTTTAAGCACATTACCAAACAACTAAAAATCAACTATATCAACTATTTTCAGTGAAAAATATTTTCACGAAAAATATTTTTCTCCATCAAAAAGTTTTTCGCGAATCAAAGGCACACTAATTATCAAGAGATTGGTGCTTATGTACAATTTCACTATTGAAATATCGAATGCGAAGGTGTACTCTTCTTTATATATATAAACTCCGAGCTTGAATAAATATTCTTTCAGATTGGGTATTGAGGAAAATCATCTTAAATATAGTACTTTGGGAGTTTACATGCTTTCCATTTAAAGCTGCCACGTGGGCCATAGCACTACAAACAATTGACAAGTTTCAATTTCCACCAATCACCAAAAAGCACTAACACCAAAGTGGGATCAATCACAAAAAATATTAAAATTGCTCTAAAAAGCTACATTGTAACAAATAATTATTAGGTCCACTAAAGTAATTGATTAAATTATAAGTAATCATAATGGAGACAAGATATGTACAAAATTAAACTTAATCAAATGTTTATACCTAAATTTTGGTGACCCATTTAGTTATTCATCGCATTGAACATTAGGGATCAACCCCGACCCCTAACCAAAAGAATTGTTGACTTACATTTGCATGTTAGGAGCATTGTCATTTAGTAGTAATAAGCCCACATAAATTGCATTTTGACTGGATTGGGGCAGGGATGCTTTGAACTTAATTAAATCATGTATGTTAAGCCCGCAAGAAAGTGATAATTGGGACAAAATATACATGTGATTTGCACATGTGGTACTTCAAATTAGGAAATATTGGTTTATTGAAGTAAATTTTGGAGGAAATTAAGCGGAAGCTGCTAGCCTGACAGTACTGTCGTTATTTCTGACCACATGATCTTCCAATTAATGAGTGCTTTATGCAAAACACGCGGTGATAGTGTGTGGATTTATGGTTGAGATTGTACCGTCCCCAACAGTACTGTCAGGGGAGCATTTCCCCTTCATATTATCAAACTTTGACTATAGGGAAATAAGAAAGAGAGCATACTCTAATTTCCTAGCAAGAAATCACATATGTCGATCAAACCGAAAAAGAAACAACAACAACAACAAAAAAACACTGTAATATCGATAAACCAATCTCATATACAATATTGTCTATGAAAAAACTTCTCTTTCATTTCAGCAGCCATTTCTTTTAGCTGGTCCTTGCTGAAGCAGGAAGACAGAGTATTCTATCGTTTATGGCCAAGAACTTATAAGTGGAAGATATAACAGAGAAAAAACAGTATCCTCCTTGCAGATTCTCAACTTCAAACAAGGAAGGGACTCTATAGGAAAATAATTTAGAAGAAAATAGAAACAAAGCTAGAAGAAAACAGTACGTATAGAAGAACAAGAAAAGATTACCACTGAGAGAACTAAAACCATGAAAAACCGACTGGAGCCGAGGAATCTGAAGCAAAGAGTCGAAGAAAATACGGCATCATCAGATAAAGACCAGGCAGAAGTGTAATTTCCTGCGACTTGTATGTCCGATGTCTATGCGGCTCTCTCTTGTTGCTTTTTAAAGACAGCTTAGAAATGGGTTTGGAAAGAAAAAGGTAAAGATGCGAAGAAGATGAAGATCGCTGAGGAGAAGATCATCCATTGACCTCCGGTGTCTACAGTTTCTTTCTTCTTTCTTAACCTCTTCATCGTGGGCTCAGGCTTAACTTCAGAAGCTGTAGAGCACCAGGAAAGAAGTTTCTGTTTGACTGCGAGGTTGCCAATATGAAAGTGCGTAAGAAGGCAGATATACATTGAGGAATGTAAATTTCTGTAGATTCTACTGTATGAACATTACTAATAGACCATGATTCATAAAAATCTCTTTATTCACAATGTAATATATCTAACTTTTTTTCCCTGAACTTCATAAGTCATCCTAACCTTCAACATTCGGTCGTGGGGAATGTCAAAGATCTTGTCACTTTGCCCCAAGTTCTTCTTCAAGAAGTTGTAAGCATAGTCAATCAAAACCCACTTTGCCTCTTTTGCCTTATGATTACAATTATCATCAGCGTCATCATCGACCTCTTGTTTTTATCCCATTCTCGCAATTCTCTTCACTCTCTAACGCCAAGCCCTATCTTCACTATATATTTCGACTACAGCTACGCTGGGTCCGGTGTTTCGATTCCCTTCAAACGGACATAACTGGACCGACAAAATGAATGTATCTATCAACGACGTATTCGTCGTTTGTTACGTGTGGGTGAAACCTACAAACAGATTAAACAAAATGTAAGTCTCTCACGTAATGTCGTTAGCTTGCGGATCTTAGTAAACAATAAGCATTCTTCAAAGCCAAAGTCAACTAGAGCATGCAGGCTTACGACGACATTTGAGCAGGTGAGTTTTTTTTTGTTTCCTTCGTCTACATCACATCATTCACGTCCTACGTAAATAAATAAATAAAGATCGGTCGAGAAGTTTAGACCCGTCTTTTGGCTGGAGTCACCCAAAGCAAAGAGCCAATGAAACTTTGTTTTTATTTCGGCTGTGAAATTTTGAACCGACCGAACCTTGAATTCTAGATACCATACAAAACATAAAGATGGAGACAAAAAAGGAACTTTACAAGACGCAATTCATTTACAAAAAAAAAAAAAAACAATGGTGATAGATGTATTTACGTAGGAGAGATATTGATCTTCTAACACAGATGTCTCTTGCCTTAACAAAGGACACGTGCAATGCATAATACTAATTTGCGAGAATCATATGAACACATTTGAACCTTACGAGAAAATCCTCGTTACTTTGACAAGATAGTAACATAGGACTAGCGATTGGGGTGTGGTTAATAGTCTTCATCGACAGGAAAGCACGGAGGGTCCCACTCATATTTTATAGTTTGAGCTCATATTTTTTCATTAGTAATTTGCGCTTTGGCCCATGAATAGCTACTGCTGTATATACTCTTTTTCGCTTGTAATTGAGTGATGTAACTATCACGACCCTATCCTCAAAAGAGAGGAATCGATCGGGCTAATGGATTGCCAAGCCCTCCTAGGACGCGGGCTTGGCTCGGGCCCTCTATTGACACATGAATTTTAATCATTTGTTTCTTAGAAAATTAATAGAAAATCCAAAAAAAATTATAAAATTTTAAAATCAACTTTGGAAGCCTTTGCCAGCCATAAGGAACCAATTTTGAGCAAAAAATATTTCTTGAATTTTTACGGAATTTTCGAAATTTCTTTTCATTTAAAATTATCCGAAAATCAGTAAAAATATCATCAGTGTCCACAAAAATATGAAAAAATAGCCAATATTTTATTTTAATTCCCTCTTCACGCTGGACACTTTAAATCTCAAAACTTCAGTCTGGGTTGCCATGTTCCTTCACAAACATAAACCCAAATTGAGCCAAAAAATTATGTCTCGAGTCTTTTTAATTCCAATTTTTACTTTTTATAAGCTATGACATTTCCCTCTGATGCCTTGAACTGCAATTAGGTCCATTTCCTTGACAATTCGTTCAATTTTGGCCAAAAGGACTTATTTGCATTTTTTATTTTCAATTGAGTCCTCGGTTTCACTAAAAATGAAATTAACTTCGTTCTAGGGGTACCCATGAGAATCAAAGACCTCTACCCTATGTTTTTTTACCATTTTGAATCCATTGGTGGGGGTGGTTTGGCTTGATTCGGTCATTTAGGCTTTGGATTACTGAAAATTCATTTTCGGGCCAAACTTTGAATTTGGGGTTTTTGCGCAATTTCAAATAAATTCTGCCCAATCTTGTCATTTCTAGATGGAATCCATGATGTAGAATCTAATTCCGGTGCTTAATTTAAAAAATTTAATCATTTGAGGTTTTTAGCCGAACCGGATCAATCGGGCGGGTCAAACCCGGCCCGATTGACCCGGGTCGACCCAGCCCTGCACCAGCAGCTGCACAGGCATAGCAGCCTCTGCAAAAACAGAGCAGCATGAGGCATGCGCGCCAAAGCTTTCAAGCGAAAGCCAAAAAGAAAAGGGGATTGAGTCCCAAGGTGGCAGAGGCGAGTTCCAAGAGAGCAGGCTCGTGGGTCTTCAAGAGAGAGGCTCGGTGGCTTCTCAAAGGGGCGGATGAGCAGCAAAAACGCAGGAGAAAAAACAGAGGAAAAACAGAGGAAAAAAGGAGAGAAAAGGGAGAGAAAACCGTGAGAGTTTGGGGGCAAAAGGGAGAGAACTTGAGCGGTCCATAGCCCCGGGGAGACACCACCACCGTCCACCGAGGTCCTCGGACCACCTTCGAGCCTCCCCGACCGTCGCCGTCGCCGTCTTGCACGCTAAACAGGTTTGGACCCGACACCCTTGTTTTTGGTGCCCGGTTTTCGCCGGTTTGGCTCCGTTCGACTTTCGGGTCGAACGGAGCCAAACCGACCACCCCACATCGTTGTTTCAAGCTTATGTGGCCTCCTTGCAGTGTTCCCATGCTTTATTTTCGTTCATAAACACCCCGGGTGCACGTTTTCAACGACGCACATAACGTGTTCGATAAAATGCCTCGGCTGGTTCAAACCCCCGACTTTGAGCATACTTTCCGTGCTCTTTTTGCATGATATTTTGGTATTTTTTTTTAATGAATACTACATGTGTAGCTCTTCGTTTTGATATGTTATGTGGCCCCTAGTTATGAGCGAGGTGTGAAATATGCCCTTCCAAAGTTGCCTTGTTGGTCTGATCCGAACCTGAAAATTTTGACAAAGTGCTGGAAACGGTTCGAATCACCCACTGTGCACTCGATTTTCATGGCCTTCCTGTGATTATTTTTCGGTGTATTTGGGCTCGTTACGTTCCTTGAACATAGTAGAGCATGTCGGTATGTTTTTTTCCCCTTGGTTCAATTTGTGAGAGAAGATATGTGGTTCGGAATATGCTCAGTTGACCATTTGTGCACTCTGAATCTGTCAAAAACAGTGCGACCCTCATACTTTGGAGTCGGTTTTCTCTCTCACCTCACGTGTTTTGAGAATCATTTTTGTTTTATATTGTTCACCGTATGTAGGTCTTCACGTCGGTATTTGTTTAGCTCATTGGTGATGATCGGAGAGCAAGAAAAACGTTCGAGAATATGCTCCCGTGAACTGGGTTCCTGGGTTGGAATATTTTCTAAGTGTTTGAACAGTTCCAGACCCGCCACTTTGGGGCCGCTTTTCTTGGTCATTTCACGAGCTTTTTGAGTCGTTATTCGGTCTAACATGCTCTCTGTGTGTAGCTCGTCATGTTGATACCTCGGGTTTGATTTGGTTGTCTCGGTGGATCAAGTTACAATCCCCGAAAGTCACCTCAGTGAGCTGCAAAGTGTGGGGTTTGTCTTTTTTTTAAAGTGTTGGTTATGCACCAAGCACATTCACGACGCCATTACGGTGCGTTCGTTCGGTCAATTCCCGAGCCATTGATCATTTTGGAAACTAGATCATATCTAGTTTCACGTGGTATGATCGGTTTCCCCTGATTAGTTTTCTTTACTGAGATAATTACTCTCGAATTTGGCTCGGTGAACTGCAAAGTGAGAGCCTGGGATTTCGGCTAAGTGTTGCTTTGCAGCAAGTCATTTTCCCAATGCCATTACGACGCGCTCGGTTGACCATTTCCCGAGCCGTTGCTTGTTTTGGAAACTAGATCATACGTAGTTTCACGTGGTATGATCGGTTTCCCCTGATTAGTTTTCTTTACCGAGATAATTACTCTCGAATTTGGCTCGGTGAACTGCAAAGTGAGAGCCTGGGATTTCGGCTAAGTGTCGCTTTGCAGCAAGCCATTTTCCCGATGCCATTACGATGTGCTCTGTTGACCATTTCCCGAGCCGTTGCTTGTTTTGGAAACCTAATCATACCTAGTTTCTTGAGGTATGATCTCTTTCCCCCTATTTTATTTGAGTACTAAGATAATCACTCTTGAAAACACCCCGAGAGTCAACTTTTCCAAACTAATTTTTTTTGGAAAATGAGCGAAACCCGAGATTTTGAGTGAGACTTTCGCCGAAACTTCGCGCAATTCGTTTTCAGTATCTCCGGGCTTGTTCCGCCCGGTCCAAAAAAAATATAAAAAAAATTAAAAAAAATTAAAAAAATAGGAAAATTCGAGAAAAATCCCAAAAAAATCAAAAAATCGTGGAAAGATCAAAATTAAGCTTTTATTGCGTTTTTCAACATGGCCAACATCAATTTACTGTTATCCCGCATTGGAGGAAGACCGATGTCCAATCCGGTCTTATTATTGTACACCCGATCCTGTCTCGGGTTTTGTATTCCGGCCTTGTACCTAAATACCCGAGGGCCGCGGGTTTTTATTTACCGCCTTAGCGTAACTTTTCTTATGCTTCCTCTATTATCCCTTTTGAATTCTTTGGTTGATTTTAATTCGTTTTGATAAAAATAAAAAAAAGTTAGAATGCCATGAAATGAACCCCGCAAGACCATTTTGCATGAACACTTAGCGACTGACAAGAACATGATTAGGAGTCAAATTGATAAAAACCTCGCGTGCTCACAAGTTAGATAATAATCAATTCCGGACGGTAACCGAAAGGACTCTAGCTTAAGCTAGGGTAACCAAATCCCCGGCCTTAGAATCTCTGGTTGCGTAGGACCGAGCGATCTCTCCCAATCGCTTGGTGAGATATCCGGTCTACCTCCCAAGAAAGACCGGTGGCGACTCCAATTGCATGCACACATAGCACATATCACCCGACCACACCAAGGTCGAAGCCGATAAACTCCCGCCGCGACTTGGTATGGGCCTGGGAGGGCACGCGCCGAAGCCCCCATCAGAAGGGAGGGCCCGGCAATCCATTAGCCTCGATTCGATCCCTAAAAAGTGGGGGATCTCCTTTCGGGTCGCGACACCCTCCTAGGCCTATACCAAATCGCGACGGGATTTATCGATCGGGTTTGACCTTAGTGTGGTCGGGTGACATTGTGTAATGTGTACATGCGAAAGGGAGTCGCCACCGGTCTTTGAGAAGGGTAGACCGGAAGCCTTATTGAGCGGTCGGGAGAAACAGCTCTATTCTACGCAACCAAATATTTGAATTCGGGGACTTGGATACGCCGGTATTTCCACCGACGCCCTTTCGGTACTTAACGTAGAGTGATTTTCCTAACTATGATTTCATGAAGGCTCAGTCTTTTCAGGTGAGGTAAGTTCGAATTAGGTTTACATGCAGGTCGGAAAGACTAATCATACTAATCACAATCAATAAAATAAGTGCGCAACCAATGATCCAAAACGTATGGATAAAACACGTCAAGACAAGTCATGGCATCTCTAGTATAGCCCTAAAGGCTTAGAGAATGTGTGATTAACGTTTGTGATTGATTAAGGAAGAATTAGAGACAATTTGCCATAGGGGCAAAATTATTATTTTATGGAGAGATTGGAGGTCAAAGCACCCAAAATAGGTTTGGCCAGTCACTTGTGGCCATTTCTTATTTTATGGGATATTTTTAGAATTTTTGGATTTTTTTTTTTGGAATGTTTTATGATCTTTTTTATTAATTAATTTTAAATTTTATTAATTAATTTTTTATCTGATTTTTTTATAGAATTTTTTCGAATTTTTTGAGAATATTTTTTTGGGATTTTTTTTATTCATTTGTCATTTTTTTATAATTTTTTTAAAATATTTTCTGATTTTTAAAATAATTTTTCATTATTTTTTATTTCTGAAAGTTATACGAGTTGGGTTCACCCGACGCGCGCCCATTAGGCGCCCGACTCGGACCTTAAGGGCCCAAGTTAGTCTAAGACAAAAAGGCAAACTTGGGCTAGACCCATTTTTTGTATTTTTTTAGGGATATGTTCACTAGAAGTCCTAAAACTGGTCACAAAAGTGCAATTGAGTCCTAATACTTGCAAAAAGTGTAATTAAGTCCTAAAACTTATTAAATTAGTTCAATCGAGTTCTTCTGTTAACGCCGTCAACTTGTCTAACGGAAAATGCTGACATGGCATTTTCAAATTAATTTTCTTATCCTATGTGGTATTTTTAAACTTTTTTCTTTTGGAAATTTTATTTATATTATACTAAAAAGGGAAAATTTCAAAAAATGGCCCGAAATCCTCTTAGTTTATCAAATAAGGGCATCAAGTGAATATTGTTTCAAATAAGAACATGAAGTCCCATCATTTTCTCAAATAAGGGTCTGAAGTGAACGTTGTTTCAAAGAAGGGCCTGAAGTAGCAATAAAATTTAAAAAAAGGGCACGATTTCAAGGGCATTTTCGTCTTTTTCCTTATTTGATATTTTTCTTTTTTATTACACTTTTCTTTTTTCTGTGTTTTAAAAATTTAAAAAAAAATTTAAAAAAAGCTACACACAGGCGGGAGGCTGCACCTCCCTCCTGTGGCTCCCGGCACACCCCTGGTGGGGGGTCGGCGAAGGCCGACAGGGTCGCCAGCGCCTCGGCGAGGGCCAGCGACCCCGGCGACCCCCCACTACCGGTGGGCCGGCGACCATAGGCGGGAGGGCTGCCCCTCCCGCCTGTGTGTGGCTTTATTTTATTTTATTTTTATTTTTAAAATTTTTAAAACACAGAAAAAGGAAAAACTAGAGAAAAAATAAACAAAAAATCAAAATGGGAAATGATGAAAATGTCCTTTAGGCCAAGCCCTTTTTGTGAAACTCTATAGCTACTTTAGGCCCTTATTTGAAACATACTATGCCACTCCAGGCCCTTATTTGAAACAAGGTTCACTTGGGGCTCTTATTTGAGAAAATGAGAGGACTTCGGACCCTTATTTGGAATTTTCCCTACTAAAAACATAAAAAAGCTAAAAGTTTATTTTAAAAAAAAAACAAACTGAAAAAAAAGGGCAAGGCCTCACCGGTGAGGCCCTGCCTCCGCGGCCCATCGCTGGAGGGGCCGGTGGAGGTCGCCGGCCCTCGCTGGACCTTGGCAAGGCCTCGCCGAGATCTGGGTTGAAGAAACCCAAACCTTGGCGATGCAGGCTCCCGTCGAGGTGAGTGCACGTTGGTCTCTAGCAAGATCATGAATCGAAGCCCTAATTTTACTTCGATTTTGTCGATTGTTCTTTTAACTGATGTCGCTTGCCTTTTTGTGTTCATTGTATTAGACTATGAGCTATACTGTCGTCGGCCCTCCTCCCCGCCAGTTCGATTTCGCTTGAATTTTCTCAGTAAGAGTCGCTAAATCCTCTTCCTTGGTCTGCACAATTGACATGTTCTTGCTTTGAAGCTTGTTTGAGAAGTGATTTTTAGAGAGATGTTGGTTCAAGAAACGTGTTGCCATTGACGGCTTTGGGTTATCTTTTCTTTGTTCTGTCTCCTTTTGAGGATAGAATTCTGAATCGCGCTCCAACCCAGATCTGGGAACTCTTGGTCGGAAGATGGCGAGTCAAATGGACTGGTTTCTTCAATTCATATCTGGGTGAGGCCTTGCTCGCGCCTAACGAGCCTCGCCGGCGAGGGTTGGCCACCCTCGCCCGAGGCTGGCGACCTCTGCTGGCACCTCCGGCGATGGGCAGCGGCGGCGGCAGGGCCTCACCGGCGAAGCCTTGCCCTTTTTTTCAGTTTTTTTTTTCAAGTAAATTTTTAGCTTTTTTTCAATTTTTAATTTAATATAAATAAGATTTCGAAAAACAAAATAATTAAAAGTGCCACATGAGAGAAGAAAAATAATTTAAAAATGTCATGTCAGCATTTTCCGTTAAATAAATTGACGGTGTTAATAAAAGGACATAATTGAATCAATTTGACAAGTTTAGGATTTAATTGCACTTTTTGCAAGTTTTAAGACTTAATTACACTTTCGTGATAAGTTTTAGAACTTCTAATGAACATATCCCATTTTTTATGGTTTTAAATAGGCTCAATTCTTCAAGCCCAATTGTGATCAGATTTTAAATCAAGCCCACAAATCAGCCTAACACCAAATCAGACCTAATTCGCAAGAACAATCCAACGTGCGCCCCCAATCCGACCTTTCTCATAACCCACGTTTTTATTCTTTTTTTATTCTACTTTTCCTTTATCTTATTTTTTATTTTCTTATTTTTTTTCCTCCTTGCGTTCTTCTTCTTCCCAGCACTTCTTCACAGGACCACCGAAGACTCCTCAACGCCGACTAACAGAACCACGCTGAACCACCACCTCCGACCGTCATTGGCCATCGCCAACGCCGTCAAACCAACACCACCAGACAACACCACAGTCAGGCAATTACGGTCCTCCCTGTGCCGCGCTCGTCGGCCGCCAACCCGGCCATCGATCTCACAGCCGCTATCTACCTACTTCGAGCGGGCTTTTTTCAAAAATGGGTCTGAAAAAAAAATTACAAAATTGGGTCTAATTTTTTTTTATTTACTAGAAGGGGTCCCGTTCGGTAGTCAGGGCACCGAACTGAGAAGTTCGGTAGCCCTATGACCGAAAGGAACAAAGTTCGGCAAGGAGGCTGCCGAACCCCTTGTCTGCACACATCCGTTCGGCAGCTATGCTGCCGAACCCGCGTCACGCCTTGCATATCCGTTCGGCAGCTCAGCTGCCGAACGAGAGGCAGGCCCCACCATGAAGTAGGCTTCACGTGAAGTGTGAAGCCTGCTTCACTTGCAGTGTGAAGCCTGTTTCACGTGCAGTGTGAAGCCTGCAGGCGCCAGCCCTGGCGCCTGCAGTTCCCTTTTATTGCCTTCAGGCAATAAAAGGAGGAAAGGATTGAGCCGGGGAAAGAGAGAGAGAGGAGAAGAGGAAGAGGAAAAGAGTGTTGGGTAGAAAGAGCACACGGCCGAAACTCGTGCTCCGCCGTCGTCCGCCGCGAACAGTCCCACGCCGTTTCACCGTGCGCTGCCATACTCGCCCTGTTCGTCTAGCCCATTGTGGAGGTGCTGCCCAGCGGAGTTTCTACCTCACACCAGCCCGGATCTCGCTCTACGGATCAAGGTAACACCAATATCCTTTCTAGGGTCGATTCAAGCATGTTATGATACGTTTAATTTTTCATTTTTTGAGCTGTTTCATTGTTTAGATTAGGTCTCCTGGTTAAATTTGGACCATAAGATATGGTAATTAGAACGAACGGTGTAGATTTGGTCTTCGATTTGATTTGAGCTGTTGGTTTTAGGAGCCTAATCCAACGGACGTGGGATAGCCACGTGGGCAAACTTGGATCGTAGGATCTGTCTGTAATAATAAAAATTTTCAGAAAATAGAAAAATCAGAAAAACTTGGAAAATATAAAAAAAAAACAAGTGGGAACGACGCAATTTTTTGGGTCAACCCCGGGGAGGTTTGACCCGGGCTGGGCGCTCGGGTCTGGTTCACCGGGTAGACCCGGCCAGAAAAATAAAAATAAATAAATAAATAATGCAGAAAATAAAAAAATCATAAAATCACTAAAAAATAAAAACAAATCATTAAAAAAATCATAAGAAATTTATAAAAAAATTGAAAAAATTCCAAAAAATTTGTAAAAAAAATAAATAATAGTAAATTTTAAAAAAGGAAAATAAAAATTAGAAAATAAATAAATAATAATAATAATAGAAAATAAAAACAAATGGGAACGGAGCGATTTTTTTGGGTCAACCCCGAGGGGGTTTGACTTGGGCTGGGCGCTCAGGTCTGGTTGACCGGGTTGTCCCGGCCAGAAAATATAAAAAATAAATAAATAATGCAGAAATTAAAAAATCAGAAAATCACTAAAAAATAAAAAAAAAGTTCAATAAAAAAATCATAAGAAATTTCTAAAAAAATCGAAAAAATTCCCCAAAATTTGTAAATTTTTTTTAATAATAGTAAAGTTAAAAAAAGGAAAATGAAAATTTGAAAATAAAATAAAATAATAATAATAATAATAGAAAAAAAATGGGAACGGCGCGATTTTTTTTGCGTCAACCCCAAGGGGGTTTGACCCGGGCTGGGCGCTCGGGTCTGGTTGGCAGGGTTGACCCAGCCAAAAAATATTAAAAATAAATAAAAATTGCAGAAAATAAAAAAAATCAACCGGGGCATGGCGATATTTATTTAGAAAAAATAAATTTAGAATACAAATAAAATAAAAAATAATAGCAATTGTGCGATATTTATTAAGTTCCTCTGTTCCATTTGTGGACATGGCACAACGGACTTACATTCAACCGGGACCTCGGGACGATTAACTACTTACAGAGTAGGCCCGACACAAATCACATGCCATATGGAACACTCAGGTAATTAAGAAATTTCTCAGTTGATCTGTCATTTGTAATAGCTGTATCGTAATAAAATCTACTAATGGTTAATGTAACATTTTATAGATAGATGAGGATCAATGTCTTAGATGTTAGCAAGATGGATCGATGCTACACGAAGCTGAACTTGATGAACGCATTGAACCGTATGTTCGAGCTTCGGGATTTTACGGAGTTTGGAAAATGGGATTTTGGCAAATTGATCACCATTTGATTACAGCTTTGGTCGAGCGATGGAGGCTTGAGACTCACACCTTCCATATGCCGGAAGGTGAATGCATGATCACATTGCAAGACATCGCAGTGATAACATGGCTTCCCATTGATGGACTTGCAGTTACTTGCCCCACTAGTAGGAGTTGGCCTGATCTTTGTGAGAAGCTACTTGGTCACCGCCACCTAGCCAGTCAAATACGCGGTTCGATGGTAAAGATAGCCTGGCTGAGAGGATTCTTTGGTGTAATTCCCGACGATGCCGGTGAGGTTACCATACTACAGCATGCTAGAGCATTGATTCTCCAATTGGCTGGATCTATCTTTTCAGACAAATTAGGTGCTAGGGTTAGTTTGATTTTTCTTCCACTACTAGAGCACCTCGAGGATCCTACGCCGTACAATTGGGGTTCAGCAGCACTTGCGTGTTGTATCGGGAGCTATGCAATGCGACTGATCTATCAGCGCACCAAATCAGTGGTGCCTACATATATTGCAGATTTGGGCATGGGATCGCTTCAGTTGTGTCGCTTCATCCATCCGAAGCCGTGATCCTTTACCAGATGCACCTCTTGGTAGTCGGTATGTGATTTATTGCTTTTTCAGTTCGTGAGTCATAAATTTGTTTCAGTGCGTATAATTTATGTAAATGTTCTTATTTTTTGTTTATGCAGCTGGACTCAACCCCTACAGACAACAATGGTCCCCACACATACCTTGCGACATCTGCGCTACCAATTTGATAGAATGACATCCGCAGATGTAAGTCATGATAGCAACCAACGAGTTCAATGTAATGTTACCTTTTAAATTAATTCTTCGTTTAATTTGATATGTTTTAATACGATAACAAATTACTTGGGAGCCCTACACCGATGATATTCTCCAGAGTCTACCAGATTACTGCCTGCAGGGAGAACACATTTGGAGGGCTCGTGTCCCACTCATCTATTTCCACATTGTTGAGTGGCATTATCCAGACCAAGTATATCGTCAGTTTGGTATGCAGCAACCAATACCTATTCCTCCCAGTAATCATACAGGTTTTCATAATATTCAATTAAAGCCAATTACAAGGAATTAGGTCGATTTTCATGGAGAGTGGATTGGTATATGGAACAATCGTCGTGAGCACATAGTCAATTATGCTCATGCAACGGAGCCACTTCACTATCATTCAGAATATATGAAGTGGTATCGCAAACACATACGGAGGTGGATTTCTTACACGGGAGGTGCAGTAGATGGAGCGGTTAGTGCAAACACATTTAATTTACTTAATTAATTTTTTTTAGTAACATAAGTTATTGGCATTTGATAACTTCTGTTAACTTTGATTTCATGAACAGTGTGATGGCATGGAACAAATCGTACGATTGGTTTCCACTATATCTCGGGAGAACATGCGGGAGAACATACAGCATATAGATAAGATATCTAAGGTAATGCTACGCGCCTTCAATGAGGAGGCGGTTGACAATGATTCTACCACCCCAATCAGCACCTAAAGCAGCACCCATTGGGCCGGACGAGGATGACCCACCTGAGACTGTTCAATCGACTCGGAGGACCACTCAAGCTCATCCAGTTGATGATGCCGTTTCCTACCCCTTCACCTATCATACGACAGATTTCACACCGGGGTTAAATACAAGGTTTAGCCAGTTTGCCAATCCATTTCATGAGGGATCCGATTTCACCTTCACTCCAACTAACTCTCCGAGTGCCTATGGATCCGAGTTCTTCCCACACCCGTCTATAGTAGGATATGTACCATCGGAGCATCGCATATTTCCTGACTTTCATGATGCATCCACATCACAGCCACGCTTCATACCACATGACATGCCTTCGTCATCTACACATCCTACTCATCCAGAACGTCATCGTCGATACATTACTAGGCGTGCCGAAGAATGAAGACAACTTGATTGCGGAACATGAGACCGCGTAGGAGGACGACATCATCATTAAATGTAATTAGGGTTGCGGATTATTAACTGCCTCGAGCAGTCCAAACCCTCTACTTTGAGCCCATTTTTCATTGCCTTTCCGTGATCCTTTTTGGCTTTTATTTAGCTTGTTGTGATCTCTGCACGTAGTAGGATACGTGTGTGTTTGGTTTTGTTGTTGGTGATGCGTGGATGTCGAGATATGGGGTCGAGAACATGTCATGTTAGTCTGTATTTTCCTCTGTTTTGGCTTAAAACAGTCCAAACCCCCTACTTCGGGGTCATTTTTCTCCCTTTTTTTTGTGATTTTTGGGTGATTTTTGATCTAGTATCTTCCTCGTGTGTATCTCTTCGTATTGATACGTCATGTGGCCCTTAGTTACTATCGAGGTGTAAGATATGCATGTTTGAAGTTGCCTTGTTGGTTTGACCTGAGCCTGGAAATCTTGTCTAAGTGTTGGACACAGTCTAACTTGCCTGCTTCGCGCTTGATTTTCATTAGCTCACCGTGAATATTTTTGGATGAATTTGAGTTCTTCGTTCTCCCTGGTTGTAGAGGAGCACGTTGGTATGCTTTTTTTTTTTCTTCTCTTGGTTCGATCTGTAGGGAGAGTTATGAGGTCGGGAATACTCTCTGTTGGCCCAGTTAAGCCCAGATTTCAGGAAAAATAGTGCGACCCTCCTACTTTGGGATCGGTTTTCTCCCTCGTTTTGCATGATTTAAGAGTCATTCTTGTTTCATTTTGTTCCCAGTATGTAGTTATTCGCATCAGTATATTAATTTCCCGTTGGTTGTAGTCGAGGTGTGAGCTAGGGTCCTCCAAATTTGCCTCAGTGAACTGATTTTGGGTAACGGAAATCTTTCTAAGTGTTGAAACCAGTTCAGACCCGCTACTTCGGGGGTGCTTTTCTTGACGATTTCTCGAGATTTTTGGGTCGTTATTTGGTTGAGCATGCTCTCTGTGTGTAGCACTTCATGTTGATACTTTGGGTTTGATTTGGTTGTCTCGATGGATCAAGTTATGATCCTTGAAAATCACCTCATTGAGCTGCAAAGTGGTGTTCGAAAAATTTTCTAAGTGTCATTGTGCACCGAGCACCTTCACGACACCAATACGGCGTGGTCGTTTGGTCAATTCCTGAGCCGTTGATCATTTTAGAAACTAGATCATACTCAGTTTCACGTGGTATGATCGGTTTCCCCTGATTATTTTTGTGCATCGAGATAATCACTCTCGAATTTGGCTTGGTGAACTGCAAAGTGAGGCCGAAATTTTGGCTAAGTGTTGTACCCCAACTAGTCATATTCCCGACACCATTACGACGCTCTCGGTTGATCATTTCCCAAGCCGTCACCTCCTTTGGAAACCTGATCATACCTAATTTCTTGTGGTGTGATCGGTTTCCCTCTATTTGATTTGAGTGGTAAGATAATCACTCTTGAAAACTGTCACGCCCCGACTCTGGGGCACGCGACAACCCTGCCAAATCGCCTCAGGTCATAAAGGTTAACGTCCCAAGCACGCTAACGACCTATCGAAATATGATACACATGCGGAAACGTGCAATACTCCCGGACAAAAACATAAACAGGGATAGCAAAGCAGGAAAAATAACAACAATCAATCAGCCAAAGAACATTTCCATTAAAACACCAAAAGTAGATGATCGATAACCCTACGGAGCTAAACATAGATAAATACAACCCCATTCTTCGGGGCGGCTCTCTAAAACCAATCAAAAAGGTATATGGGTCAGGGAGGGTTAACTTCTCATCTACTCCAAAAGAGGGGCTACACCACCCTCGCCCTCAACATCACCTTGGACTTGAAAAAGGGTTAACCACGACGTGGTGAGAAATAAATCTCAGTGAGCTAGCGCCTAAGCCCGGCTAGGGCATTGACTCGCTCAGGCGACCTACACACGGTACAACACAATAGTATAACGCCAATCACATGCGAGTTACCACGCCTTGGATCACACATATGCAAGACTCGACTTGACATGACAGTCAACTAATCAATGCAACAACCAGAACACCACAATAGCTTGCAAGTACAATGTTTCACACGTATTCCGGTTATTAATGGCCACTCGGACCCGCACACTAGGCAGTCGGTGCGTAGCACACTAGGCAGTCGGTGCTCAGTACACTAGGCAGTTGGTGCTCTACCGGCATGATCGGGCATCGTCCCTTACTTCCGGCGACGGCGTTCGATATTCCGTGTGGTTCCAATCGACACGGCACGGAACCACCAGGAATCCCTGTAGGGGCTTCGGTCCATCCATACTGCGACTAGCGTCCGATAAATCGTGTGGCTCCGTACGACTGGCACGGCACGAGTTTACCAGGAAAAAAATCGTACGACTGGCACGGATTTATCTCATCATATGACCACACAAGCAGATCATCCATCCAATCAATTCTTATCTTGGCATTTAGTCAAATGCTCACACGATCATGCTTAAAGACTCGGCCACTGGCCATTTTTATGCTCATATATGCAGTTTAACTTCACACGTGGTCACATGAATATGCACATTATCCACCAGACTTTGCATCTAAATACGGGTGATCAATCCCCAAGCAGTCAATCACAAATCATTTAGAGCATTCAACAGTCAGGCATTGATCACCACATCAAACAGTCGACAACAATTATAACAACGCACTCGGTTATCTGAACTAACCACCGACGGCTACTCCGCCTATCAACCAACCAGTCAAACAATTTATCGTTCACTCGGCTCTAGCTAATCGCTCGCTCGCAATTAAATAATTACAGTCAATCAATCAATCTAATTACCAATTAGCCACAGACAACCTAGCTAACCAGTCGAATTTGTTTAATTGCGGTCATTTAACTTAAACCCAGTCTCTAACTAAACCGACCATAATTAATCTACTTGAACGCCTAATTAAACTAATTAAGCTAATCCCGAACGTAATTAGGGACATAACCGAGAGTTAGGGGCTAACTCACAACTAAACAGTCCGGCGACGACGACAGCGATGGGACAACGACGACAACGACGGTGGCGGCGAGCTCCGGCGAGCGGCGGCGGGCTTCGGCGGTACTGTTCACTGGCTGAGGCCGGCGGTACGGGACAGCAGCGGCTGTCCATGGTCGGCTGGGGGTTGGTCGACGGGCCCACGAGCGACGGAGGGGCAGCTCGGACAACGACGAGGACGGCTCGCGGCTGACCAAGGGGCAACGGGCTGAACGGCGAGCTCGAGGGGCCTGCTGGTCGTGACGGACGAGGGCGGAGACGGAGCTGCGACAGCGACGGACCAGCGACGGAGGAAGCTCGCGGCGGCGGATGGCGAGCAGCTAGGCGTCGGACTGCTCGGACGGAGGGGCTGAGGGTCGCGGGTTCAGGGGGGTCGCGTGACTCATGGGGCTCGGGCTGGCGTGGCGGGATCGGCTGGAGGCGACTGAGCTCGAAGGGTGGTGGCGGCGAGGCGAGGTGGAGGTCGGCGGCAGCAACAACGACGGTAGCGAGCTCAAGTGGCGACGGGGCGGCTTGAGCAGCAGCTCGGGCTAGAGCTCGCGGTCGGGGTCGCGGCTGAGGGGCGACCGGCGCGGAGCAGCCGCTGGGCTCGGCGACGGCAGAGGAAGGTGGTGGACGGTGGTGTCGCGGCTGAGCGGTGCTCAGCAGACGCGGTGAGGAGGAGGAGGAAGAAGTCGAGCGGCAATGAGGGGGAGAGGATGTGCGCAGGGGAGGGGGAGCAGAGGAGAGAGAGAGAAGAGAGGAGACAGGAGAGAGAGACTTGACTGATGGGAGGGGGGGCAGTTGGGCGCGGCAGCAGAGGAAGGAGAGAGGAGAGAGAAGAGAAGAGAGAGAGGGAAAAGAGAGAAAAAGAGGGGGGGTCCGACGGTCAATCAAATTGAATTTTCTTTGACATTAAGCACAAAGGGTTTCAGGCGCGAAGGGTCTCTAACCGACGCTTCGGGATTTATTAAATCTCTATTCAGATCAAAATAAATCGCATCCAATACTTGTCCCTTAGACCACAAAAATTCCAATTTTATTTATTTTATGGACCTTAAAATTTCGGGACGTCACAAAAACACCCCGAGAGTGAACTTTTCCAAATCATTTTTTTTTTAAAATGAGCGAAACCCGAGATTTTGAGTGAGACTTTCTTCGAAACTTCGCGCAATTCGTTTTCAATATCTCCGGTCTTGTTCCAAGCGATCCACAAAAAAAAATGAAAAAAATCGAAAAAATCGAGAAAAATTGTTCGTCATGCATAATTTTCGAGTATCATCTTGAGTCCTTCATCCAATTTTTTGAAAATCATGCATGTTATATCATAACATTCGCATGTCTCATAATTTGTATGTCCATGTTGCATTAAATTTTCGAGCATCACAAGTCATGTCCTTCCATGTTTTAAAAAATAAAAATTGCATATGAGTGTTCTTATGCCATGTCATT
Source organism: Lenwebbia sp. NSW1173648 (assembly GCA_029784005.1). Lineage (NCBI taxonomy): Eukaryota > Viridiplantae > Streptophyta > Magnoliopsida > Myrtales > Myrtaceae > Lenwebbia > Lenwebbia sp. NSW1173648. Next base: position 36,716,571 of record JARCGZ010000001.1, read on the forward strand.
TTCGCATAGCCTATGTCTTGCATGTCCATATTTTAGTATTTATGTAATAAATTTATTTAGTATGTAAATAATTGACAAAAATAGTCATAAAATAAAATTAGTAAAATATTCTAGATTAAATGAACGTGTCTAACAATCCATGAGCTAAAAAAATATTCGTGTAGCGTCGATCCATCTCGCCGTCATCTAAAAGGTTGATCTTTGTCTGATCTGTAAAATGTTACATTAACCGTTAGTAGCAATTTCATTACGATACAACTGATACAAATGACAGATCAACTGCTAAATTTATTAATTACCTGAGCGTTCCATATGGCATGGGATCTGTGTCGAGCATGCTCTATAAGTAGTGAATCGTCCCGAGGTCCCGGCTGAATGTAATTCCTTTGTACCATGTCTACAAATGGAACAGATGAACTTAATAAATATCGCACAATTGTGATATTATAACATTACAAAAAATTCATATATCTAATTTACATAATTCACACAACTAAATTGAGTATGGAAATCAGATGTATTACATTCAATGTTCACACACAATCTAAATTTTATTCCTGGGCCGATCTGTATGCACAAGTTTGGCTATTGTGCCCTGATTTTCCACAGTTGGTGCAAGCGTTACGCGAAGTGCTACTATTCGGCGTACTCCAGTCCATCTCATTATGTATCCGTGATGCACGGGGCCTTCCTTTCTTCCTAATACGGTTCGGGTCTGGCACTAATAGCATCTCGTCAGGTTCAGGCCAGTAATCCGAATGCCCCAATGGATGAAACATGTACTGATAGCACTGAAGTGTTCTATCCAACGTATAGAATTCATCTACGAACGCATGGTAATCAATTGCATATTTTTGACATGCTGCAATTACGTGGGAACATGAGATTTTCATCTCTTGAAATTTTCCACATGTGCACGTTTGCCAGTTTAACTAGACTTTGTGTTTGTGGCCCCATGTTCCTTTGGATCTATTACATCCAGTTTTAACTTAAAAAATCCCTGTATCGGAGTCGAACCGTGTCACATCATGCCTATTTGCAGCTTGACTGTTTCTCTCGAGCATGTTACCCGCAAATTGAGTATATACACATCCTTCTACCTTCTGTGCCATGTATGTCGTTCTTCTGGTGTCAAAATAATAGGCCAACTGATAAAATATCTTATTCACCATAGCTGTTATTGGCAGAGCACGAAAATCCTTCAGCATCCCATTAACCGATTCAACTAAATTCGTTGTCATCGATCCTTATCTCCTTCCTTCATCATAAGCCTTCGTCCATTTCTCCCTTGGAATCTGCTCACACCATTTAGCTGTTTCTGGATGCAACTCACTCATTCGGCTCATGGTGTGTAAGAACTTCCGTTTTTTATTCTCGTAAGCTGTACATTACAATAATAATAAGTACTTGTCACACAAATTTATGAACACGTTTTTTCCTCAAATAACGTAAATTTAAAAATTTACCTGCCGTCTGAACAGCTCTTTTCCTTTCGGCATTTTTGAATTGCTTATTGTAGTTGTTGACAACATGTCAAATACAATATCTATGGTGGCCATGTGGAGGACACCACCCTTCTGTCTCCATTGCTTTCAGAATCCCCTTATGCCGGTCTAATAATACACAAATATTTTCTCCGCCATTAGTGACATATCTCCGCAACAGATCCATAAATAAAATCCAATTGTCGACATTCTCCCGATCAACCACAGCTAATGCCAACATAAATATATGATTGTTGCCATCAAATGAGGCCGAACAAAAGAGCGTTCCTCGGTATTTCCCGTACAAAAAAGTTCCATCAACAAATATCACAGGACGACAACTTTGGAAGCCTTCAATCGTCTGCTTGAAAGTCCAGAACATCCGGTTGAAAACCTTGCAACTATCATCTTGGCTCATGCAATCATCAGTCACAAAATGAGAACCTGGATTCATTGACTTCATCATATTCATATACTGTCTTAACTGACCATACGACTCATCCCATTCTCCAAAAGTTTTGGCAATCGCCATTTGTTTAGCTGCCCAGGTTTTTCGATAAGTAGGTTCGAAGCCCAACTTGTCTTTAATCTCGGCTATTAGTAGCTTGATTTTGATATCTGGTTGAGCGGCAACCATTGCTTCTATCTGGCTGCAGAGGTACTTCTGATCAAATTGCCGATGATCCATTGATATTTGCAGATTACGACATGTATATGGCCCACTATACTTAGCTATTTTTCAAAATAGGTCACGCGATTTATGAAATGCACGGAGCCGCCAATCACACAGTTCATTTGGATTCCCGCACTGTATAGTATATTTTCTCTTCTTTGTCTCACCACTGCGAAAGTGATGATTTCTTCTCAGAGAATGCTCTTTCACAGCCAACTGCACCGCATCTCGTGATGGAAATAACATCCCAACTTGAAATTCTGTTGATGGATCAAACAACATATGGCCCGACTTGGTTCTTGTATCTACTTGCATCATATCATAGTTAATCTCTGAATGGGGCGGTGGATGTACCAACGGCAAAATGAGATTACTGCAATGTGTGTTGTAGTAAACCTCCATATCGCCACCTCCGTCATCTTCTTCGTCATCTCCGTCATCTTCTTCCAACCATAAATCATCTTCCTCATCACTATCAGCATCATCATTATCATTGTTATCATCGTACTCCACGTACTGATTATCCACACCAACATCATCTTCACCAACATTGGAACCTTCCCCAGTTAAATCATTTATCGGTTGGTATTCATCTACAGTTGCATAAAACTGTATAAAACCCATAGAATCACACTGACATGCAAACTGCATGATTATCTTAACTACAGCATCATTATGTACCTCCACAATTTCATACATACAATGACCGGTTGCTTGAATCGGTTATCTATACATCAGACTAGAAATATACTGATTTCTGTTATATTCAACTCGCGCTCAATCGTAACACGTAACTCATCAAATCTGGATATGTTTCCAAACTCAAACATAGCATATTGTCCACCTTCGTAATCATATCCAAATTCATTTCGTACTATTGCAACTCCCATTTCACAGTCCCAAAAGATGTAGAAGACATTCTGCTAAATGAAGAAATTATAAATTACTTTCCATCCATAATTTAATAAATATTTTTCCCTACACAGTAACAAATTAACCTTATAATTATCAATATAACAAATGAAATAAATAGGGTCACAAAATTATTTAGGAATTTAGGTATTCTTTAAAAATATTTACGGATTTAGGGCATGAGCGGCTGTTTCACAGCCAATTTTATATTTTGAAGACTCGAAAAATTGAAATCGACAGAATTAGGTTGGACCAGTTGAATGTGGTTGTTCCCTTATTTTCTGTGATTTTTAGAAATTTTTTGAAATGATTCTGAGGCAATTTACCCATAAGGGGTAGAATCATCATTTAGAAACGAATGAAGGACCAAAATCATCAAGAATAAGATCTAGTCAATTAATTGACCAAATCCTAATTTTTGAGATTATTATTATTATTATTTTGATTTTATTTATTTTCTAATTTTCTTTTTCCTTTTTTTATTACTTTTTTTCTATTCATTTTTTGGACCGGCTCGGCTCGACCCAACTCACAAACCCGAATAGCCGGCCCAAACCCACTCGGGTTTGAACCGGGACTAAAATGACACAGCTTTGGGAATTTTTTTTTATTTCAAATTTTTCTGATTTTTCTATATTCTGGGAAATTTTTGTTATTACGAACAGATCCTATGGTCCAGGTTTGCCCACGTGGCTAGCCCATGTCCGTTGGATTAGGCGACTAAAACCAACGGCTCGGATTTAACCGAAGACTAAATTTACTCCATCCGATCTAATTACCACATCCTACGGTCCAGATCTAACCAGGGTTTTGCACAAATTTTTTCGCGGGATGTGTACGTTCAGTTATTCTTTTAATATTCTGAAAATCCAAAATTTCAAAAATCATGATTAAAATAAGGTTTAAAACGCATAACATTTTTAGTGAGATATGTAGCGACATGCAAAATAGAGAGATATATAGCGCAAGAACAAGATATTTTTCGGATCAAACAGCACAAAACAACAACAGTGACTACACAGCATGTTTTTCACATCAAAATGTGCTCAAATTAACACTAACAAAGATATAGGCATTACCTTGAGCCAAAAAGCATGCGTGCGTCGAGATGGGAATCCGGATACTGGTTCTCCTCTAACTTCTCTACTCTTCTGCTCTAACTTCTCTGCCGTGTATAAAAAATTAACATGACAAAAACGAAACGAAAAACGCGAAGGGCAGAAGAAAATAGATTATAAAGTGAATCGTTACCTGGTTCGAAGGTGAGAAAACGTCGCCGGAATCAATAATCGCGGATACGGAAACGCCGGAAATCGACAAACGGCCTCCAAATCTCTCTTCTCTCTCGGTTGTCTCTCGTTTCTCTATTTTTTCTCTCCGTGTTCACCTTCAGGCCTCTGTTATTTGTATCAGAAGCCTGAAGGCTTCACGGAGTGCTTGTAAGGCATGCAGAGGCTTCTGAATGCCTGGCCCTTCATGTGAAGGGGCAAGCGTCCGTGAAGGAGGGGGGCCGTCTGGCGCTGCAGCAGAGGGGGGCCTCGCGGAGGTGAGTCTAAGTTCGGTGACCATGCTACCGAACTGAGTTCTGTTCTGCCCACAAACGGCCAAACCAACAGTTCGGCGATAAAGACCGCCGAACGGGATCCTAACAGGTAAATTTTGGCAAACGAGACCCAAATCTGTAATATTTTTTTTTTAACCCTTTTTTGAAAAAAGCCCTACTTCGAGCACTACCACCGACCGCCAATACCGACAACCGCCATCAACCTCACCGCCGGCCGTCTACAGCCATTACCCAGGCGACCTCCATTAAACAACAGCTTCGGCTACTCACTTGTCGTTAGACATCTCCATCATTTACAAACAGACAACCATGGGAACAAACGACACAGGGATTAGAGGGACAAACCGATGCCCACAGCTCAAGGGATCACCATTCCAGAGAAGTAAGCGGAGCATTTCCTCACTATTGACCGTCATTTATTCATACCAGGTCAATCCACACGATGAAAATAGACAAAGAAACAGACATGCGGAGGCAGGCATTTCAACGAGGAGGAAATAGTCCCATTCGGGACTCAGATTCGCACTCAACTCCAAGGCAGTCCACAAGCAACATTTATCGGAAACGGTTCGCTCTACACCTATACGCGCATAAACCAGAGGAAACAAGTCTTGGCACCCAGTTTGACCGAGACATAGCAAAACGGAAGTCGTGGCTTACCTCGAATGCCGGGCGTCGCCGGCAACTCAGAACCATTGCCTGATTCTCATCCATGACCGGCTATGGAGCCTATTCAACAAAGCATTGGATCTGCCGGACTCATCGACCGAAGAAACAGGGCTGGACAAAGCTTCGTCGGCCCGAGGAGGATGTCATCGATGCAGCTTGGAGCGACGAACGGCGAGGTCCAGCTCCGTTGTGGATCCCTCTCGTTCTCCCTTTTCTACTCAGTCCCTCCTCCTGCCTTTCCTTTCTTTTTCTGCTCTCGAAGCTATGAGCACCCGCCGCGCTTCTCCTCTGGCCCTCTCTCTTAAGAATCACCACCTCCCTCTGGTTTTTTTTCTCTCTCTTTGCCAGCTAATGATCCCCCTCAGTTTTTGTCTTTTTCCTCTCGGTACCCCCAGAAAAATGACGACCATCTCCCTCTCACGGGCTCCTCCACACCAAAACCTCCCCCAACAGATTTTTGGCATTTTTTTTGCTATGCCATCTCAGTCGTTTTTTGTCTTCACATGGAAGATTCTAGAGTAGGTTTTTTTTTTAGGGATTATCCATGAAAACCCCAATTTTAAAAGGTGATTTTGTATAAAAATTAGCAAATTCGAATTTCAAATGACCACACATCGCGAATCCAACCTTTCCGAAGAGTTTAAAATGGTCGATTATGCTTGGGTATACGTCCAATTTTAATTGACGATGACTAAATTGCACACGAGTTCAAAATGAGAACTAAACTGAAATTTCAAATAAGTTCATTTATTCAAATTTGCGCAATTTGTGAAATGGTTGGAACAAAATGCAATTAAAGGTGTAAGAACCAAATGTCATAACTAGCATAAAGTGAGAAGAAGACTAGAAAAGACTCAATTTAAGATTTTGGCTCGACTAGGGACCAAAATGTAAAATTTTGGAAATCAATGACCTAGGTCGAATTTTCAGGATTTATAGTGGCCAAAATGCAATAGGGATTAAAAGAAGACTAATGAATATTTTTTTATATTTTTCTGGTTACGAATGCTATTTTTTCTATTTTGGGGTATTTTTTAATATAAAGAAATATTAAAAAATTTCAAAAAATCGAAAAAATATTTTTTCTCAAAATTGGTTCCTAAGGCTGGCCAAAGGCTTCCAAAGTTTATTTTGCAATTTTATGAACTTTTATGAACTTTTTAATTAATTTTCTAAAAAAAGATATAAAAAAATCAAGTGTCAACAGTAACGAGAGGTGCAAGGTGTTAATTATAGTTGAATCCTCTATTAGACGTAGTCTTAATTTAAGGGTGAACCATGATAAAATCTTGTATCTCAATTTCTCTTTCTTACTTTTAAGCTTTACTTCGTTGTGATTGTGTGCCAAATCCTAACATCTGGTATTAGAGCTTGGATTGAGGTTAGGATTTCTTGGTGAACAGAGATCTAAAAAATCGAATCTCAGGAAGATGTCGGCTAGTCAATCGCGAATTGAAGTAAAGAAGTTCGGAGGAAAGGGTTTCGAGTTATGGAATTGAAGATGGAGGCTTTTGACACGGGCCAATTGTTTCGTGTCCCTCGTACGATGTGGGGGATCGAACAACTTGTATCCTCGGGTCCTCCCACACTCGTATAACCTTGAAGTGGTGCTTGTTGGTGTCAATATAGTAAATGAGCGATGTAGAGGATAAGAAGCAACTAGGTCTATGAGAGTGGTGTCAAGACGGTTTGTGCTAGGAGTTCTAGGATTAGATAGAATACATCTCTTAGGAGCTATGAAGATAGGGGTTGACCTCCCGTGTACAAACTGGTCGGGAACTGATGTCGTTCTCCTGATGAGGCCATGACAAGCCGAAACCAGTTGTTGTGGTGCCTAAAGTAATCTGTTCTCGCTAGATACAAAGGATGCCCGAGATAAGTTGGGCGTGGTATGATCCGATACGGGAAAGACATTCGCCTGACTGTTCTATAGGATAACTAAAGTAAAAGGGCTGGCCTAGTGGGATCGACTCGCCGAGCGCCCCACGGGCTGTTCCGTAGCCAAGGAAAGTGTCGGGTCGTGACACTTTGCTCATGGATAGAGATTTGTGGCACGTGATCGAAGATGATAAATCTAAGGCGAATCCTAAGGGGAAGGCGAAGGAGGGCGAGATGCACGAGTCCACATCCAATGAATTGAAGGAGTGGATCAGTAGCGATCGGAAGGTGCGAAGCCTGATCTGGCTATGTCTTGCTAATAACGCCTTGGTGAATGTGACCTTTGAGAATACGACGAAGGATCTCTGGACGAAGCTGGGAAGCCCTTATCAGAACAAGTTGCTCGTAAACAGGTTGTTTCTACGAAAGCAACTATACAACCTTCGGACAAGTGAAAATGATTCTTTTTCTGCACACTTAAACGAGCTTAATACTATTTGTGAGCAACTTGCGTCTATTGATGTTAATTTGGATGAGGAAGATAAAGCATGTACTTTGCTGTGTTCATTGCCAAATTCATTGGAACATATAATTATTTCGATCGGCACTGGTGTTAGTGCACTGTCCTTTGAGAATGTTGTATCTGCTTTATTATCTGAGGAGATGAGGAGAGAAGGTTTTGATAATGCAATGAATCAGGCTCTTATCATAAGAGGAAGGAACATTGAACGATCCAAATCCAGATTTGATGGCAAGAATAAGTCTAGAGGATGATCTAAAAGCCAAGATTGATCGAAATAAAGTGTTGGAAGTGTGACAAAGCTGAACACTTGAAGAAGGATTGCAGAATCAGAAGTGTGAGTCCATAGAAGCAAGATGAGGCACTATTCTCTAGTACCAAGAAGGATGATGATAGCAGCATAGGAAACATGTACTCATTTGCAACTCATCTCAGGTTGACCACAATGAATGGATCATGGATACTGAAGTGTCTTTCCACATAACGCCTCATAGAGATTGGTTCTGTTGTTATGAGCTACATCAGGGAGGTACAATGCGGATGGGAGAAGATACAACGCTTGATATTGTTGGTCGCGGAAAGGTGAAGCTGGAGATGAAAGATGGGACAATCAAGAATCTTCTAGATGTGATGCATCTCCCTGGTCTTATCAGGAATCTTACTTCTGTTGGAACTATGGCATATGCTGGCATTACTTTCACCGGCGATAAGTATTCATGCAAATTAACCCGTGGATCTATAGTGATGGCCAAAGGCGATCGTGATGGGAAACTGTGGAAGTTTTTGGGAAGCACGGTGATCAGTGGTGAGAGTTACATCTTTGAACAAATGGAAGAAGATCTTTTGATGCTATGGCATCGAAGATTGGGTCATATCGTTGAGCAATGGCAAGTGACCCTAACCTCAAAGAAGAAGTAGATAGAATCCCAAGCTGTTCTATGGGTTTCAGATTTCGTAAACATTGTCTATATGAAAAATAGAATCAGGTGTCTTTTGAATCCATAGGAGAGAGAGAGCGAAAGGGATTCTGGATCATATCCACAAAGACGTCTTCGGTCCTACACCTGTAGCATCATTTGGAAAATCAAGGTATTATGCTTCTTTTACTGATGATTTTACCATATATGTCTGAATATATTTCTTGCAGAGGAAAGATGATATGTTTGAAAAGTTTCGCGAGTTCAAAGCTTTGGTGAAAAATTAGTATGATAGGAAAATCAAAGTTTTGCAGACTAACAATAAAGGAGAATTCTATTAAGCAAATTTTGATCAATTTTTTGAGACCAGTAACATTGCAAGGCAAAAGACAACGCCCTATTCACCTCAGCAGAATATGATGGCAGAGAGGCTTAATCGATCTCTCATGAAGAAGGTGAGGAGTATGCTGAGTGGTGCAGGCTTAGTAGCTGGATTTTGTGCGGAAGCAGTGGCTACCGTGTGCTATCTAAAGAATATGACAGAATGGGAAGTTGTGGCTCAGTCAGAAGAAATATATTGAAAATGTGTTGAACAAGTTCAACATAACAGTCCGACCAACAAAAAAAAAAAGTTCAACATGACAGACTCTAAATCGGTGAAGACCCACATGTCCACAAGTTTCAAGTTATCTGCGCTCCAGTGTCCCAAGACTGAAGAGGAAGCTGAATAATTGGCAACAATCCTATATGCAAGCGTAGTAGGGAGCTTGATGTATGCCATGGTGCGTACTCGTCTAAATTTTGCTCAAGCACCGGGAGTATTGAGCAGATATATGTCCAATTCGGGGAAAGAGCATTAGATAGCTGCAAAACGGGTGCTTCGTTATCTTCGCGGTACATCTGACTTTGAGCTATGTTAAAGGCATAAAAAGCTCAAAGGGACAACAAGCGTTATGACTGAAGTGTTTTGTTAATATTGATTGGGATGTGACATTGATAGTAGGAGGTCAACCAGCGAATATGTTGTTTCCTTATTCGGCGGAGTTGCGAGTTGGATGAGCAAACGGCAGAGCACGGTTGCTTTATCTATTACTGAGACAGGGTATATGGCTCTTATTCATGCTGTTAAGGAAGTGATCTGGATGCGTAGATTGTGTATATAGCTTGGTTTTACACAAGGTGGTGTGAAGATTAGGTGTGATAGCCAGAATGCTATATTCTTGGCTAAAAATCCTGGATTTCATGCAAGAACAATTGGCATCGACATACAATATCTCTTCATTTGAGAGAAAATAGAAGAGAAAGTTGTCTTGTAGGAAAAAGTTGACACATAGGTGAATAGTGTAGAATTTTTTACCAAGGCACTGAGTGCAGAAAAGTTTGAGTGGTGTACAATTGTGTTGGGTTTAAAGAAGCATGTGAAGTACTCATCAAGTGGGAGAATATTGAGGTGTGATTCATACTCCCAATCAAAAGGAAAGCACGGGGGTCTCGCTATTTTAGTTTGAGCCCACATTTTATTGGTAGTTTGGGCGTGGGTCCATGAATAATAAATACTGTATGTACTCTTGTTCGCTTGTAATTGAGTGATATAACAGAGAGGTGGGATGTGCTACTTATAGTGGAAGGCTGGAAGCCCTGCTAATGTTTACCTAATTTAAGGATGAATCATGATAAATTTTGTGTCTCAATTTTCTTTTTCTCACTTTTACTCTCTATTTCGTTGTGGTTGTCCGCTTCCTAGCAATAGCTGATGGACGAATCTGTTGACGGATCATCAAGATCATAGAGATACAAACATGAGGTTGTTCTTGTTCAGATCAAACTCCATTGGACGGCTACAGTTTCATGATCACAAAAGCTTCACCCACTTTCATTAATTAAAGTACCATATGAATCCAATAGACGATATTCATGTATTAAGTATATCATTATACGAGATTTTCATGTCTCACCTCAACATTCTTTCACTGTTGGAGTTTGTAGATTACAAGAGTTGAGAGAAAAGAAAGCCAAAAATCAATTAGAAGTACGTATACACGACATGAGGACTGTAAATTTCTGACGATTGCACTGTATGAACAATACTACTTGTCACTAGATAAGGGATTCATCCTTGTTGCCCCCTTTTCACATTGTGCCCTCTAGGGACCAACTTTACATCCTGTGATTCTCGACCATAATAACAATGATTCAACGCCTTGATCATGATTCGTAATATCTTTTTATTCACAACATAATATATCTAACTTTTTTCCCTAAAGTTCATAAGTCATCCCAACCTTCAACATTCGCTTGTGGGGAATGTCAAAGATCTTGTCACTTTGCCTCAAGTTCTTCTTCAAGAAGTTGTAAGCATAGTCAATTAAGACCCTCTTCCCCAAACTTGCCCCTTTCCCTGCCACCACCTCATTCTCACCGATCAAGTGAACCACACCCGCACGCCAAGCCCTATCCAGCACACCAATCTCTCTCTCCGATGACTCTTGTGCCTTATGATTACAATTATCATCAGCTTCATCATCGACCTCTTTTTTGACCTTATCCTCACAATTCTCCTCACTCTCTAACCCATCAACCAATTGCTCGTCATCATCCTTGCCCTTGTTCAACCTCACTTGATCGGTCATTGTCCAATGCTCTTCCATTACAAACTCCTTAAGCCTTTGAAAGAGGAGCCTCTCGAACGGCTCGTCGCGCTCGTTCCGCGAGTCGGTGTATCCGTACCTCACGACGCACCGGAACACATTGAGCTCCTTTGGCTCAACTCGGCGGAACAGGAGCCGCTCTTCTGATGGGACTTTGCTTATCGGGAGCGACTTTATCGAGACGAAGACGAGGATGGAGTGGACGGCGGGCACGTTCGCCACATAGTGCTTGAAAATTGGCGGGATCCCTTGGACGAGCTCCGAGTAGAAGACCGCAAGCCCCGGCATGCGGCAGAGGCCGCCGGGGTCGGTGGCAATCTCCTTGAGTTTCTCCGGCGACATCTTGTGGTCGAGCTCATAATAGTACTTGCGCCGGTACACGTCATTCCACACGTACATTATGGTCATAAGGAGGGCGGCAAAGGCCAATGGAAGGTATCCTCCTCGGTAGAATTTGTAGAGGACCGAGCTCAGGTAGAGAAGCTCCACAGTGCCCACAACTAGAATGTAAGTGATGACGAAGAAGATGTTCCATTTCCAAATCATGATCATGATGAGCACCAGGAAGGCAGATGTGAGGGTCATCACAAAGACCACCGCTATGCCTGCATGAAACACATATTCATATATACTTAGTCCCTCACACAGATAAATAAGATCGCTCATATGAATCATGCATCATGAAATGCCTAAAATGGTGAAATTATAGATAGATGAAAACGCGACATTTATCGTGATGACAATTGATTTTGCATGGCGAAGCGAAAAAAATGAAAGGCTTGGCAAAAGTGTAAGAAGCAATGACTTACCATAGGCATTGCCTATTTTCTCAGTAGTCCGGAAGCCAAGAGTGATCGCAACACATGCCAACATAAGGAGATAATTAATCTCCGGTATGTAAACTTGTCCTTCATATTTCGACGACGTATGCACAATTTTCACGCGAGGAAAACACCCGAGCGAGAGCGATTGTTGGATGATTGAAAACGTCCCCGAGATCATAGCTTGGCTCGCGATGATCGCAGCCATTACTGCGATCACGAACATCGGCCAATAGAAAGGCCCTGCATGATAGGAAGTTATCGGTATCTTTCAATATCTAAATGAAGACGAACAACTTTAAAAGGATGTCTTTGTTTGTGACTAATCTCAAAGAATTGGTGCGTATATAAAGGTTAGAAGATATTCACCGGGTATAGATTCGAAGAATGCGTCACCAACAAGACTATTATGCTTGCGGAGAAACGAGGCCTGTCCAGCATAAGCCAATATGAGCGAAGGGTATGTCACGGTACACATGCTTATCTGTATTGAGCGGACCGTGAAGTGCCCAACATCGGCAAATAACGCCTCCGTTCCTGCAAATTTTTTTTTTTTTTTTTGAGCAAATCGATTATATGGATATTATACACCTAACTGAGCTTAAATGACCCGGCCAATACGTAAAGGAGAAAAGCAATCCGATTGTACCTGTTATGGCAAGGACAATGCCACCGAGAGATATCCATCCTTCCTTTTTGTTCCTCCAAAAGTAATCGACGATGTAAATCGGATTGATGGCTTTGACGACTCCTGGATCGTACTTGACGAAATTATAGAGACCAATTGCGCCGATAAATGCGAACCAAACACATATGATCGGAGCGAAGCTGTATCCTACTTTGTCGGTCCCGAACCTTTGGACCGAGAACAAGCACACCAGTATCGCCACCGAAATCCATACTATCATATCTGTAAAACACGAAGGTGTTTGAGTTTCAGAGTTCAATTTTTAACTATTTTCAGCGTATTACATATTAGAGCCTCTGGAAATTTTTGCTAGGGGTCTTTTCCTTTCAATTTTAGTGAGGAAAACACTCAAGAATTTGAGCAAAACACTGGTGAGGAGCAATTGGGTGTATTTCGGGACTAGGGTGTGAGAGCTTCGTTGATTTAAGCTAGTGGATTCATAGTCGCCTCGTTGCGAGGACCTCTTTTCCACAACACAAATAAAATCAAGAAGGTGGGGTTGAGATCTACACTCGGACATGAATTTGTTTAAGTTATCTCATGGTGCACGGGATTCAGAGCATCAAGTGTGTCATTGAATAGTGGAAACAGGTAGAGAGATTAATGTGGCCGATGCGATAATGAGACTATAAATAATACCTTCTGTCACTGCAGAAGTAGCTTGCTTGATCCCTCCAACGGCTGACAGAACTGCCAAAAAAACACAAGGGAGATCGCAAAGTCAAACGTTGCAAGATTGCTTGATGGGACATTAACAAGTTTAATCATATGTTATCATGATTAGAATCTAGGGTAAGGAAAGTCGTGGCACCCCGACACTCGCATTTATCTAAAGACCCCATGAAATAGGTGGACCACCCAAATGATTTGGTGTCTAATGTGAAACGCATCTCCTCAATACAATTTAAGAAAATGGCAGGGCAAAAAATAATTGCATCCAAATAATAATAAAAAAGGTATGATTGTTGTACTTGCTCTTGCCTGCCGCCGTTGGTTTTTTTGGTCGTAAATGATGTGGTGTGTAAACCTAATCATAAGACAGACTACCCGCTAGCCCACCCGAATCAATAGGGCCCGAAGCACAAGTTAGGCGGGTCTAGACATATAAATTTTGTATTGAACCCGAGCTTGTCACGTAGGCTGGCTTGGACCCACCCAAACTTGGTCTTTTTATCAATCAAAGTTAATGCGTTTTAAATTTTGGACTGGCTTGACGAGACTTTTGAACGAATTCATCGTCTCGTGCTTCGAACGTGCTTCTGTAAGCTAACCATTGTTTAACCCACGAATGCCACCATATCTCGATTATTCGTGTAACCGATCAACCTCTTGCACATACAGCATTTCATCACGCAAATTCAAATAAGAAGTTACTACCTGATTGCTTTGATAAAAGAAAAAATAATAATTCGACAGGGGAATGATTAGAGGTGCGTACCGGAGATGCAAGGAGTGAGGACCCCATCGCCAATGACCATGGAAGTGCCAAGCATGGTGGCGAAGAGCAAGAAGAACTTGGCGAACCGGCTCTTCTCGAGCTTAGACTTGAGCCTCGACGCCCTGAGCAGGCGATTGCTCGGCAGCTCTAGCTGGAAATTAGACACATCTTGATCTTCTGGTTGTTGGCTCGGGATCAACCCTACTCTTGCATATCGGCATATCAACGAGTACAATGCGAATGTCCCTCCTGAAAAATTGGACAAAGAAACACAAAATGATTTAATTCTTGTTTATTTCGATGATTAGAACCATTATATTCAATTGATAATGAGTAATCAGTATATGCTAAAGGACAGACTAGACAATGCAAATGAACTCCCTCAGTTGAACATGAGAAGAGTCATTGCTTCGACAAGGCAAAGACCTATCCCAAGTTTTTTTTTTTTTTGGGTCAGAACCTCCCTCAGTTGAACATGAACATTTTGGAAGCTAAACTTCGACATCAGTGCCTTTTTTTCGGCGTGCATCTATCCCTCCATACGTCACGCTTTTTGACTAAAATCGGCAGGACTTACCAATCGCAAAACCAGACAAAAGTCTCTCGACCTAGTTAATGAATCTCATCGATACCGACCAGTCAACAACTGTTCATTTCTTCACTAAATTCCAAAGGCGCAGCATCACTTCGAAGACCATTACTATGGCTTGCTCTAAAAAAACACGAGATGCCGACTTCTAGCAGACGATGCAGATGACCCATGATTGTCGCATTCCACCAGCTTAATTTTTCACTCGGACGACTTTATGAAGTAGGGACGGTAGAGAGGAAAGATGGGTACGTGCTTAAAAACAATCATTTTTTTCCCAATCACGAGTGACGCCTAGTACTCGAAGACTCTTGGGGTCATATAGGTCTGTCTTTCTTGAGATTGACACCAAATGGAAGGCGCCTACGTAGGACCTGAACTAGCTGAAGGCCTCACCGGATGAACCGGGAAGTTTTTAACTTGCTTGCTAAATCATATGAGACAGGCTTTGATTCTTTGTTTTGAGTGCTCAGCTATCTTGTCCATGAAACCCTAGATGAGTGGCCCATGTGTATAAGATCCGCGGTCAGACAATTGGAGAGAGTTCCCGCGAACTGGAAAGTTTAACAAAAAGTTTGATTCATCAAGTAATAAGACGGGTATCTATTTGCTATGTGCTTTGACCAGAGCGATCGTGGTTGGCGTTATCAAATTCCCTCAACGGACGTAGCTGAACTACCGGAAGAAAATTACCAATCAACAACGTATTCATATTCATATTATGTTACGTGCGAACAGAGATAAAATCGTTTCGGTCGCCATGTTATACTCTAGAAACTGGGCTGAATTAGATCCACGAGTTTGTGACTTCGCATGAACAAATCTCTAGCTGGGGCTAAAAACTAGAGCATGCAGGCTTACGACAACATTTGAGCAGGTGAGATTTTGTCTCCTTCGCGTGCACGAAGATCTCTCACTGCTCTGGTCAAGAATTCCACTAGTGGAAGCCTCTGATGATATAACACTACTGACCATGGTTTTACTGAAAGAAAGAAAGAAAAAACCCTAGATAAATAAAGATTTGTCGGAAAGTGCAGACCCTTGTTTTGGCCGAGAATCTTGAACCAAGTAAGCCTTGAATTCAAGAAACTCCTAACACGTGTTTGCCTCGACAGAAGGCCACGTGCCATGCAGGTTGTGTTCTCCTAATGTGTCATCACTTATCAATGCCACCGACCCAGAACCAGATGATCCCGTTTTGACACATAAGGAAATCCCCATCACTTTGACAAGACAGTCAGATCATGTGTAGTGATTTTAGAGCATGAGTTGACCTTATTTACTATTTAATTCACAAAGGATAATACTAATCATACTTAAAAGATTGGACTTCCAATATGATCTGATCTAACTCCACTCATCGACATAAACTACTGCCATTCTTATGACAAAACCAATTATGAAAATTCCAAAATGGGTACCTATTTTAATTAAAGGAAGTTATTAGGCTGACAGTTATTTCTGATTACACGATCTCCTAATTAATAAGTACTTTATGCAAAATACGCGATAATAATATGTGAATTTACGATTGAGATTATACACAATACCGTCGTGGAAGAATTTCCCTTACGGTAGATATCTCAGACACTATCTCGGACATTATTCTATACTTTTCTTTTCTGGGTACTCATATAAATGGCGGTTCCAATGAAAATTTGCGTAGGTAAACATGGATGGTAGGGTTTCACTTACCGTCGCCATTGTCTGTGGCGCGTAGGACGATGAAGACGTACTTGAGGAGAGGGATCAAGGTGATGGTGTAGAGGATCAGGGAGAGGACGCCCAGGACGTCGTCGTTGTGCTTGATCCCCCCGGCGAAGGTGCTCGGGTACACGTAGAGCGGTGACGTGCCGATGTCCCCGTACACGATCCCGATGCTCTGGAACGCCAGGGTCAGTATCACCCGCCACTCCACCGCCTTCGAACAATGAGATATCGCATTTCCATTCTCACTAAACTGTTTGATAAAAACTGCCAAGAGAGATGGTCGATGTTCGGGAATCTTAATCCCTACTTACTTGCTTGGAGCCATGAGGATGATGACCCGCGCAGTTGGCGGACTCGACGTCTAACGAGTCGTATCTGCGCAACTTGTGGCGCGAGAGCTGCTTCCCGTTGATGAGCAGCGGCGATGGCGACGGAGAAGCCGTCTCGGATCGTCGGCTTTCGTCCTCCCGGGATTCTTCGACCGCGTCCCCTGACATCTCCGGCTCTCTCCCGAAGTCGTGAAGACGCGCGGGGGCTACGGAGGCAGGCGGGAGGGAGGGACGACGGAACGGGTGGATATAAGGTGGCAGCAATGGGGTTTCCGATGGGGAGGAGGGTCTCTACTCTTTAGAGGTGAAGATGGAGGGGTGTCGTATTTATCGAGGCAAAACTAGCAATGGCCACATGCAGACAAAACCTTTCCCTCTGGGAAGTTTTTAGAGCGATGACAAAACAAAATTCAATATGAACGTGCAGAGACAGAGACATCCCTGACGCTAGGTGGGGGATGCATCTGGAAAATCGTTTCGGGGAAAAGAAGTTTCTTGTGAACTTCCGCGATGAGAAATCTAAGTGTTAAGGATGGCACTCGAAATACTCGTTAAGCAATCTATTATCTAAATTTTACGATTTTCAATACACTCGTCACCAGAAAAAATTACCTAAAAAGTTTTAAACATATTGCACTTGTACCAATTCAGTCCTAAACCTTATAATTGTGCCAATTAAGTCCTAATTTTTTTTTACGATTTATCTATTTAGTCCTAAACCTTTCAATTGTGTCAATTTAGTCATAAACCTTTTGAAATTTTGTCAATTTAGTCCTACATCTTTTGAAATTTTTTCCATTTTAATCCTAAACTTATTATTGGAGTAGGAAGGACTAAGTTGGCAATTCGTTAAAAGGTTTAGGGCTATTTTGGCAAATCATTAAAAAGTTTAGGACTAAATCGACATAATTGAAAGGTTTAGGACTGAATTGGCAAATTGTCATAAGGTTTAGGACTGAATTGGCATAATTGAAAGGTTTATGATTGAATTTGCACAAGCGTATACACAATTGGTGCCTTGAAAATCGAATTGTTTCACAAGTGTTTCGAAAGACTCGTTAACAACACCCATCTTGATTGTTCGACGAGAAAGTCAGATTCCAGATAAATAAATTTTGGAATCATACTCGGATTCGAATTATAAGATGAGTTGTATTTTGGATGAATTGGATGCTTGGTCTCCTCTGACGATCATGATAGAGAGATCTGTCTTTTATATTAACCATCCACAACCCGACAGAGCATTTACAAAAATTCAACTTTGAAGTGCAGAGAGCTTTAGCAAATTCAACTTTGAACTCCGCGCACTTTCTAGGTGGCCAGCAACCAGCATTTTCCAGACGGCGGAGAGAGATTCTCGTGCTATAGTTAGTCGTGGTCACGTGCGGCATGTGTATCCCTGGCAACATTTTAGGAAGTCTACGTCATTGTTGACTAAATCTAATGACCAACACGTGTTTTGGTTTAAAACACAAATGTTTGTGTACCCGAAAAAGAAAAATGACAGTCGTAGAATCGTAGGCATTGTCCAAAGTGTCCTTTTGGGGACCAATGAGCATATCCCACGCTGATGCATATGGATGATCGATTTCCGACTCGATCAGTTCCTGACTTGAAATCGAGAATTGACTACCGGGCATCCGGTCGATCGGTTCTGGAATCGACGCAAAAAAAAATTTGTACACCGAATGTAGGTTTTCGCTATATATAACACAAGCTGTGCTAGGTTCGATATACTCCATTGAGAATAAAGAAACGGAACGAATTAACTTTAGGACTTTTCCTTTCCCCTTTCAAGCACTTTTCTTTCACCGTGTCACCGAGCCAAAACCAATCAGTTCCAGTCCGTTACTAATTTATTCACACAAAGAAGGGTTGGGAACTTACACACTCTACTTCCTTATAAATCTTCGTGGGACCCACAGAAACATTTTTCCCTAGGCAAGTTTCACTTATGCACGATTTATTGCTCCATTTTTCCTCCTTTTCCTTCAATTATTTGTATAAAATAACAATAAATTATTCATTGTTAGCTTCACAGAGCGGGCTTGAATTCCCTGTTTCAGTCGCTTTCCCATTGCTCCTTGATCTCCAGATTCGTCTTTGAGGATCACGCTCATCTTCTCCATCTCCACAGTGAGCCACTGCTCTCTTTGCGGCTGCCGTCTCTCTCTCCTTTGTTGGGTGTGGTTCATAGAGATATGTTTTCCTGATGGTACCGTCGGGGACGGTACAACCTCAACCGTAGATTTGCGCAACATCACTACATATTTAGCATAAAGCTGTGATAAAAAATAACTGATAGTATTGTCAGACTGTCAGGCTAGCATCTCCCTGTTCATACTTTCCATCGACAGGAAGGCACGTGGGTCCTGTTAAGTACCCGGACTTGTAATTGAGTGGTGTAACGAGAGGTGCGAGATGCCAATTATAGTGGAATCCTCTACTCGACGTAGACCTAATTTAAGAGTGAATCAGGATAAAACCTTATGTCTCAATTTCTCTTTCTTGCTTTTACGCTTTACTTTTTTATGATTGTGCGCCGAACCCTAACATCCTCCCTGTCTCCATCCACGAACAAAACAATATTTCGATCCGATCCGATTGGATTTTGCACAAGAATTCGAAAATCGGACCGGTTATTGCCGGCACCAGTATTCTGAACTAAGGAGCCGCCCAAAATCCATCAGTTCTGAGGATGAGCCGGGATCATTGTTCATCGCTATTGATTCATGTAAATGTGCTTCAAAGCAATCTCTTAGGAGCAAACAAAGCAGATTAATTAACTAAACCCCCTTTTCCCTTTTTTTTTTTAATGCAATTGCTCTAATCAAATTGGTTCACTATATCTTTCGGGCGATGATCGAATCCCCATGATCAATCACAATTGCTTATTTTAAGTAGGTATTAGAGCGATTGATTGACCTCAATTAAAGCTATTGTCTGATCAAGATGCTTCATTCGAACATAGACATTTTTAAATCACAAAGCACCAACTTTGCCAAGTTGATGACGTCCAACTATGATATATTCCTTCATTTTCTCCCAAAGAGGGGGGAAAATAAAAATAAAAATAAATTTATGCCTAAGTCTATCAGCTTACATTTTAATTTTGTAGCAGCAGGTAAACTTTAGTTGGAATTGATAATTCTAATGAAGGGGAGAACTGTAGATTAAAGTATCGAATCAGATTTGGAATCATGTTTGCCGAGCAAGGACACTGACAACCTAATCAATGTCTTGCTTAGCCAGTTGTGGCAAGCATCTGTAAGCATCATTGCCAGCAATAATAGCGGTATGGCACTTCTAAAATTTTTGGAAAAATTGCACTTTGGTCCTTCTAGTTTTTGGGTTGCACGTTTCTTGTCCCCTTGCCTTCTTTTGCCAAATTATGCCCCGGCGTTAAGTCTTTTCCACAACTTCCCTTCGAATCTAATGGAGTTCCAATTGAACGTGACAATTTCTACACGAGAAATGACAATGTTGATCAACATCCTTAAGGTGTCTGGATATATATATGTCTATTTGGGTCTTCGAACGAGTTATTTGTTCTTCTAAAAGAATAAGTATATAGTCGAATTATTCTCAACAAGACTCTCAATTTGATTTTAAGGGCTCAAAGACGTAGGAATAGCCTCGTTAGAACTGACTCATGCGCCTCTGCATCTAGCATTGGGTAGACCTCATCCAATAACTGTCCTAGCTCTACCATATCTTTTGTTTCATTTCTCCTGAAAGTATTTCTATTGTAATTAACAATACTAGATGGACAAGCTTTACAAAATAGAATACAGGTTTTATAGTAAAACATACCTAAAAGTACATAAATCAATGTGAAAATTCCAAATAAAAGCCTGAAATGAACTCATTTTCTCAAAAAGGGGGTATAGAGTGGACTTTGTTTCAAATAAAGGTCAGAAGTGACCATATCAGTCTTGCCGGACGGTCAAATGCTCGCCGACCAAACATTTCCGGGTGACTAGAATAGGAGCAAATTTGTCGAAAAATTACAATTAGATTAATCCGTCCTTTCTAGTAGTATCGCGATTCTTAAGAGATACAAAGTTCATCCTAATCAACCGACTATTGACATTTAACAAATCTAATTTTGACCCTATCTGAGTTCAACTTGGAGATGGAAGTCCTCTTTCGGTCCAACCAATTGGGAGAGAATCAATAGATTCCTTTCCGAGAGCGATTCATCCTTCGCGAACGCACAAATGCAAGCTTTTCTGTCAGTATAGCTTTTTTCGGAACATTGAGATCGTCTTTTTTATATAAACCTATTTATATGCGTTGTCCGGAAAGAGGAGGACTCAATGGATCCGATGGTGCCGAGTGGAAGGGCCGTCGCTCAACGGATAAAAGTTACTCTAGGGATAACATGTTAATCTTCCTGTCAATGTGAAAAATATTTTGGATTCGGGAATGATTCAATACTGGTTAAGGGGTCATTATCAATATGCATATCACAATTGCATTCATTTCATAGTCCTTTGGAATCATTGACAAAAGAGATGTTGTTTTCTGGTCTATATCGTTCTGAAAATAGAGAAAACCCTAAATTGAATTGGATTAAGGTCAGTGTTTTCTATTTTTCATGTTTTCTTTTTGCTCCCCAGTGGATCGTGTCCTCCTCATCACCACCGTCCTCTCGGTCCTCGCCCTCTCTCTTCTGTTAAGTAAATGCTCCTGCAATTTTATAGGAGGTTCATCAATTTGAGTTTCTCAGAAAGAGCGGTCTCTTCTTTGCAATTCCAATGGAGGTGGAGGGTTTCTTTGTGTGTAGAAGGACAAACACGTCACTTTAATTGGGCATGAGGTACGAGGCGATCACCTTAGACTTCTTTGATTACCATTGATTACCGCATGACTATTGCCACTGAAAACTAGTGCCTACCAAGCAATCACTTTTAATTTTAATTTTATTTTAATACCACCAAAAGGCCGGTCACATTTACTGAAAAAATAACTTTATTGTCACGAAAATCCCAAACCAATACACCTTTACCCCCAAAATTAATTTTCGTTACACAAAATACCTCAAACCTACCGTGGCAAATGGACTCTCCGTTAATTATTATCCCATAATAGACTCCCCAAAAAAAAAAAAAAACTTCAATCCAATATTCTCATTAAATTGCTTGCATCAAAACACAAGTGGGCAAACAACCGGGATGATCGGCATGTGATGTGCCTCTGACATGGAAAATTAACATACATTGATCAAACGATGTCATTTAGTGTTGACATCTAAATTTTGACTACCCATTTAAATATCCATTGCATAAAAAAGTTAGAGGTCAGTTCGATTTTTTAAACAAAAATATTAGTTAATTGCATATAAATGTTAGGAGTAATTTAATTAAGCTCCTATAACTGCATTTGATTTAATAGACTTAACGAGCTTAGTTCAATTCGCGGTAAAATTTGGCTAAGCCCTTTAATCCTACATATTAGCTGAAATTTGTGCATAGGGGGGCAGCTAAGTTGGACATGATTTATTAATTAAGTTCAGAAAAATACAAGTAGTGAGGGAATTTCCTAACCATTCTTATCATTTCCCTGTTAAAATACAACAAATAGTAGGGGTGTGCAACCGGACCGGGTTTACCCGGAACCCGGATTGGACCACCAGAAAAACAGGGCCTAGAATCGATTCTTGTTCGAATCGATTCTTGTTCAAACCGGTCCGGTTCTGGGAACCGGTTCCAATTTTTGAGAACCGGTTGAAACCGGTCCGATTCCCGATTCTTAGAGAAGACCCACCCATACCAGTTTTAGAACCGATTTTTAGTTACTGTTTAAAAAAAGAAACCCTAGTCTCGCTTGCCAGCCTTGCCTCACCTCCTCTGTTTCGTGTTTCCCATCTCATCGTGCTCTCTCTCTCTCTCTCTCTCTCTCTCTCTCTCTCTCTCTCGTTGTCACCACCATCGGCTCGCCTCTCGTTGTCGCCATCATCGGCGCCGCAAAGACGTAACACAGCTCGTCGTGGCCTCTCGTCTCATAGTTGCCAGACTCGCCACCATAGCCTCTCGCTGTCTCCTCTCTTTTGCATCTCACTGACACCGACGCAGCTATCCAGAGCGAGGTGAGTTCGTAGTTGAACTTTTTTATAGGCTTTTACAACTATTGGTCCTTTCAGTGCTTCGATCGGCGGTTGGTGAAGAAATAAGAAAATCCACAATCATTGCCCTAATGGCTGGCTTGAACCATGTACACATATAAGAGAGGTTTTGGTTTAGAATTAGTTGAATGGGAGTTGCCCTCTATGGATTTTTGTGTATAAGGGTGAATATCCTATGATTTATGATGGATCGTTTCATCGATACTCATATTATTTTGATGGAAAAAATGAAATCAGAAAAAGAAACAAAAGGAAAATAGGTTCTTGGGTAGACCTTGGAACCGGACCGAAAAACAGGGTCGGTTCCAAAACTAGTTCCAGGACAAACATGATAGGATCTAGGTTCCAAAAATCGGGAACCGGTTATAACAAGGTCGGTTTCAGGGTCTAGGTCTAGACCCTACCCACCCGGCCCATGCTCACCCCTAACAAATAGTAAGTTTTGAAAAATAACATATCACAACGTTCCAAACGAGTCATTCAAACATAGAGATAGATAGTTACAACTATACTTAACGAAACCAATTCCTAGCGATACCCTTAAAGTGCTTACATAGTTTCGACTATGTTATTCTTGCATTTATTAGTTATCTTATTCATGGATAAGTAAGTAATTCTTCGATTTTTTTTCTTATTCGAGAGGATTGGAACCGATGGTTTGATTTTGCACAAAGACAAGGTAACAGATGATGGACAAATTAGTTGTCGGATCATCAAGACCATAAAAATATAGGGGAGAGCGGGTCGAGGTTTTACTTGGAACCCGGAACCTACTCGTCGGAACATGTTCCTCATTTTTTGAAACCTGAAACCTACCATGCACACTCTGTAACTCGAAACCTACCCCGTCACAAGTTCCAGGGTCTACCCAAGTCCCATCTGTATTCTTAATTGAACGATTGTAATGAATGATCACTTTTAATAACCACCACTTGTTGCTACAATCCACTAATCACAACTCATAGTTAGACACATTGTAAAAGTCTCGGTCATAAATACCACAAAAAATGAAAACTCAGACTAGTGATTTCAGATTATGCACTCATCATCGAACGCCGTAGAATACCGCAGAATCACACGAAGACATGTACTGAGAAAAACACAAAAATTTGTTCTAGGTTCCACCTATCTAGAACTTCAAACCTACCCGTCGGAATAGGTTCCCCAATTTTTGGAACCTAGAACCTACAATGCATACCCTAGAACCTAGAATCGAACCGGTTCCCCACCGATCCGATTCCAAGTTTTAGGTTCTACCTAGAAACCATGTTCATGTTGGGGTGTGGTTCATACTCCCCTACGACAGAAAAGCAAGTGGGTCCCGCTCAACGCTGAGCGGGCGGGGGTCCAGGGGAGCCGCCCCGGTGAGGGTCTCAAGTCACAATCAACAAGTATCCACACGAATCATGCTTACTAGATATCAGGTATGCAACTTAATGTAAACTACAAGGA
Source organism: Lenwebbia sp. NSW1173648 (assembly GCA_029784005.1). Taxonomy (NCBI): domain Eukaryota; kingdom Viridiplantae; phylum Streptophyta; class Magnoliopsida; order Myrtales; family Myrtaceae; genus Lenwebbia; species Lenwebbia sp. NSW1173648. Next base: position 36,740,990 of record JARCGZ010000001.1, read on the forward strand.
AACACATAAGCGATAATCTGGAGCATAAAAGTTCTAAAAATCCATGAAATTGAAAGAGCAAAAAGATTGCCTAATCAAATGTACACCAACTTTTGTGCTTAATCAGTCAGTGCCAAATCAGCAGGTTTGCCCGAGCCCTCAACGTGGCCGTCATTTTCTATCGAGTCATTGTCAGTCGTGCACCGATGCAGCATGTCATCACCTCTTGCAACACTCGATGACGCCCCAAGAAGCGCTTCAGCTGAATGCTCGTGACCCTGCTCATATTGAGCAATACATAGATAAGTACATGCATACATATCTTTTCAAATACAAGGTTGGAGGTTAAATGTGGATGAGAGGTTGTGGAAAATACGGAGTATAGCTAGACCTGAGGATTGGGAAGCAAATCTGCATAAATTCCTAGATTGAATGGGAAAGGCATGCTTTCCATGGTTGGATTTGAGGTCATCAGCTCCAGCCATTGGATTCCCATCTTTATATTGTTGGGGTATGGTTCATACTCCCCTGCGATAGGAAAGCACGTGGGTCTCACTCCACGTTGAGCGGGCTGGGGTTCGGGGGAGTTGCTCCGATGGGGGGTTTCAAGGGGGCAGCGCCCCTTGGACACCAGAGGGTTTTTACGATTTAAGCCCATATTTTTTCATTAGTAGTTTGGGTTTGGGCTCATGAATAGCTGCTACTATATATACTTTTTTTCTCTTGTAATTGAGGGATGTAACGAGAGGTGCCAGGTGTGATGTACTAATTACAGTGGAATCCTCTATTAGACGTAGCCCTAGTTTAAGGGTGAACCAAGAAAAAATCTCTTGTCTCGATTTCTCTTTCTCGCTTTATGTTTTACTTCGACTTGATTGTGCGTCGAATCCTAATATATGGTATCAGAGCCAGGTTTGAGGTTAGGGTTTTTTTGGTGAAGAGAGGTCCGAAAAATCAAATCTTGGCAAGATGTCGGCTGGTCAATCACGAATTGAAGTAGAGAAGTTCGGAGAAAAGGGTTTCGAGTTATGAAAGTTGAAGATGGAGGCTTTGCTCATGGACAGAGATCTGTGGTATGTGATTGAAGAAGATAAACCTGAGCTAATTACCAAGGAGAAAGCGAAGGAGGAGGAGATTGCGTCCGCATCCAACCAATTGAAGGAGTGGATCAGCAGCGATCGGAAGGCGCGAAGCTTGATCTGGCTATGTCTCGCTGATAACGTCTTGGTGAACGTGACCTCTGAGAAGACGGCGAAGGATCTCTAGACTAAGTTGGGAAGCCTTTATCAGAGCAAATCGCTCGTGAACAGGTTGTTTATGCGGAAGCGACTGTACAACCTTTGGATGAGTGAAGGTGATTCTTTTTCTGTACACTTAAACGAGTTTAATACTATCTGTGGGTAGGTTGCATCTATTGATGTTAATTTGGATGAGGAAGATAAAGCATGTACTTTGCTGTGTTCATTTCCAAATTCATGGGAACATATAATTGTTTCTATTGGCACTTGTGTTATTGCGTTATCCTTTGAGAACATTGTATCTGCGTTATTATCTGAGGAGATGAGAAGAGCAGGTTCTGATAATGCAACGGATGAGGCTCTTTTCGTAAGAAGAAGGAATAGTGAACGATCTAAATCCAGATTTATTGGCAGGAATAAGTCCAGACGAAGATCTAAAAGCCGCGATCGATCAGAAATAAAGTGTTAGAAGTGCTGAAAAACTGGACATTTGAGGAAGGATTGCATAAGCAAAAGTGTGGGTCCAGAGAAACGAGATGAGGTACCATCCTTTAGTACAAAAAGGGATGATGACAGCAGCGCGGGAGACATGTATCTCATCTGCAACTTATCTCAGGTTGACCGCAGTGCGTAGATAATTGATACTAGAGCATCTTTCCACATAACGCCTCATAGAGATTGGTTCTGTTGTTATGAGCCACATCAGGGAGGTACAGTACGGATGGGAGATGATACGACGCTTGATATTGTCGGTCATGAAAAGGTGAAGCTGAAGATGAAAGATGAGACAGTCAAGAATCTTCCGGATGTGATGCATATTCCTGGTCTTACTAGGAATCTTATTTCTGTGGAAACTATGGCAGATACCGGTATTACTTTCACCAGCGACAAGTATTCATGCAAGCCAACTCGTGGATCTAAGGTGATTGCTAGATGTGAATGGTGTGGAAATTACTGGGAAGCACAATAATCAGTGGTGAGAGCTATATCACGGAGCAGGTGGAAGAAGATACAACGATGTTGTGGCATCGGAGATTGGCTCATATCGATGAGAAAGGGCTCGTGACCCTTACTTCAAAGAAGATGGTGGAGAGCGAAAGGGATTCTGGATTTAATCCACGGTGACGTCTTCGGTCCTACACTTGTAGCATCGTTTGGAAAACCAAGGTATTATGTTTCTTTCACTGATGATTATTCCAGATATGTGTGAATATATTTCTTGCAGAAAAAAGATGATGTGTTAGAAAAATTTCGCGAGTTCAAAACTTTGGTGGAAAATCAATTTGATAGAAAGATTAAAGTTTTGCGGACTGACAACGGAGAAGAATTCTGTTCAGCCAAATTTAATCAATTCTGTGTGACCAGTGGCATAGCAAGGCAGAAAACGACGCCATATTCACCTCAGCAGAATGGGGTGGCAGAGAGGTCGGTCTCTCATGGACAAGGCAAGGAGTATGTTAAGTGGTGCAGGCTTAGCAGGTGAGTTTTGGGCTGAAGTAGTGGCCACCGCATGCTATCTGAAGAACAGGTCTCCCACATCAGCTTTGAAGGATCAGACACCGTTTGAGGCACTATTCAGAAAGAAGCCAGACATATCCCATGTCAGAGTGTTTGGCTGTGAAGCATATGTACATGTGCCAAAGGAAAAGAGGAACAAACTTGAGAGTAAGTCAGAGAAGTGTATCTTCATTGGGTACAAGGATGGTATCAAAGGGTAGGGATGTGGTGTTCAGAGAATCTATGATAAATCAGAGTGTCTCATAGGCTCTTGAAGAACCACAAACGGTTGAGTTAGATGTTGGTTTGCAGGGAGAGACAGAGGCTACACAAGCTGAAACAGAAAATTCAGATTCTGAAGCTGATGAGCCTGATGTGGAGGATGATATAGTAGATTCTAATACTGAGTTTGAAGATGAAGCATCACTTGAGCCGGTCTTAAGGAGGTCCACACGGCAAAGAATACCACCCGAGAGGTATACCATGTTTGCTAGTAATGAAAATTGTGTTCTAACTGTTATAGGTGATGATCCAAATACTATTAAGGAAGGAAAAAACGCGAAAGATGCCAAACAGTGGGAGAAAACCATGAAAGATGAGATGGACTCATTGGATAAAAACAGGACATAGAGTCTGGTAAAACTACATGCAGATCGAAAGGCAATTGGTTGTAAATGGGTGTTCAAGAAGAAGATATCTGCTGATGGAGAGATAGAACGATATAAAGCTCGTTTGGTTGCGAATGGATATTTGCAGATAGAGGGAGTCAATTATGGTGAGATTTTTTCTCCTGTTGCAAAATTAAATTTCATAAGACTTGTGTTATCTGTAGCAGCTACATATAATCTGGAGGTAGAGCAACTTGATGTAAAAATAACTTTCCTACATGATGACTTGGAGGAGGATATTTACATGAAGCAACCAGATGGGTTTGTGGTCAAAGGAAAAGAAGATTTTGTTTGCAAACTGAACAAGTCTTTGTATGGCCTGAAACAATCTCCAAGGATGTGGTACCAAAAGTTCGAATCACATGCCTTGAAGCTTGACTTTGTTCGCTATGATGCTGATCATTGTGTTTATGTGAAGAGGTTAGATGATGATTTTGTTATTTGAACCTTATATGTTGATGATGTGCTGCTAGTTAGGAATAGTATGAGAATGATCAGCACTGTGAAGGGACTGTTGGCAAAATAGTTTGAGATGAAAGCTCTAGGCCCAGCAAACTTCATCTTGGGCATGCAGATAAAAATGGGGCGTGAGAATGGGAAGTTGTGGTTAAGTCAGAAGAAATATGTTGAAAGTGTGTTGAAAAAGTTCAACATGACAGACCGTAAACTAGTGAAGACCCCCATGTCCACAAGTTCCAAGTTATCAGCGCTCTAGTGTCCTAAGACTGAAGAGGAGGTTGAAGAGATGGCAGCAGCTCCTTATGCAAGTGCAGTAAAGAGCTTGATGTATGCCATGGTGTGTACTCGTCTAGATATTACTCAAGCAGTGAAAGTATTGAGTAGATATATGTCCAATCTGGGGAAAGAGCATTGGATGGCAGCAAAACGGATGCTTTGTTATCTTCGCGGTTCATCTGACTTTGAGTTATGTTATGAAGGCATGAAAAGCTCAAAGGGACAACAAGCGTTAGAACTGAAGTGTTTTGTGGATGCTGATTGGGGAGGTGACATTGATAGCAGGAGGTCGACTAGCGGTTATGTTATTTCCTTATTTGGTGGAGCTGTGAGTTGGATGAGCAAGAGACAGAGCACGGTTGCTTTATCTACTACTGAGGCAGAGTACATGGCTCTTACTCATGCTACTAAGGAAGTAATCTAGATGCACATATTGTGTAAAGAGCTTGGCTTTACATAAGGAGAAGTGAAGATTGGGTGGGTGTGATAGCTAGAGTGTTATATTCTTGGCTAAGAATCCTTCATTTCATGCAAGAACAAAGCACATCGACATACAATATCACTTCATCCAAGAGAAAGTAGAATAAAAAGTTGTGGTGCTGGAAAAAGTTGACACACAGGTGAATAGTGCAGATTTTTTTTACCAAGGCAGTGAGTGCAGAAAAGTTTGAATGGTGTACAACTCTGTTGGGTCTAAAGAAGCATGAGAAGTATTTACCAAGTGGGAGAATATTGGGGTGTGATTCATATTCTCCTGCGACAGGAAAGCACGTGGGTCCCGCTCCACGCAGAGCGGGCAGGGGTCTCAAGGGGGCAGCGCCCCTTAGACACCAGAGGGTTTTTACGATTTAAGCCCGTATTTTTTCATTAGTAGTTTGGGTTTAGACTCATGAATAGCTGCTACTATATATACTCATTTTCTCTTGTAATCGAGGGATGTAACGAGAGGTGCGAGGTGCTAATTATAGTTGAATCCTCTACTTGACGTAACTCTAGTTTAAGGGTGAACCAGGATAAAATCTCGTTTCTCGATTTACGTTTTACTTCAACTTGATTGTGCGCCGAATCCTAACAGTTCACCCCCATAAAGATAAAAACATGTGGCTATTCTAATTCAGATCATCTCCATTGGATGGCTACAGTTTCATGATCACAAAAGCTTTACCCACTTTCCTTAAGTAAAGTACCATTGAAGTTCAATAGACGATATTCATGTATTAAGTATAGCTTTATACGAAATTTCCATGTTTCACCTCAACATTCTTTCACTGTCGCAGTTCTGGATTACAAGAGTTAAGAGAAAAGAAATCCAAAAAAAGTCAATTAGAAGTACGTTTACATCTTGAGATTCTTGACCTTAATTCATAATATCTCTTTATTTACAACATAATGTAACCCTAATGTTCCCTAAAGTTCATAAGTCATTCCAACCTTCAACATTCGCTTGTGGGGAATGTCAAAGATCTTGTCACTTTGCCTCAAGTTCTTCTTCAAGAAGTTGTAAGCATAGTCAATCAAGACCCTCTTCCCCAAACTAGCTCCTTTCCCTGCCACCACCTCATTCTCACCAATTAAGTGAACCACACCCGCCCGCCAAGCCCTATCTAACGCACTAATCTCTGTCTCCAATGCCTCTTGTGCCTTGTGAGCACAATTATCACCAGCTTCATCATCGAACTCTTTTTTGACCTCATTCTCACAATTCTCCTCACCCTCTAACCCATCAACCGATTGCTCGTCATCATCCTTGCCCTTGGATAACCTCACTTGATCGGTCATTGTCCAATGCTCTTCCATTACAAACTCCTTAAGCCTTTGAAAGAGGAGCCTCTCGAACGGCTCGTCGTGCTCGTTCCGCGAGTCGGTGTACCCGTACCTCACAACGCACCGGAACACATTGAGCTCTTTCGGCTCGACTCGGCGGAACAGGAACCGCTCTTCTGACGGGACTTTGCTTATCGGGAGTGACTTTATCGAGACGAAGACGAGGACGGAGTGGACGGCGGGCACGTTCTCCACATAGTGCTTGAAAATCGGCGGGATCCCTTGGACGAGCTCTGAGTAGAAGACCGCGAGCCCCGGCATGCGGCAAAGGCGTGCAGGGTCGGTGGCAATCTCCCTGAGCTTCTCCGGCGACATCTTATGGTTGAGCTCATAGTAGTACTTGCGCCGGTACACGTTGTTCCACACGTACATTATGGTCATAAGGAGCGCGGCAAAGGCCAATGGAAGGTATCCTCCTTGGTAGAATTTGTAGAGGACTGAGCTCAAGTAGAGAAGCTCCACAGTGCCCACAACCAGAATGTAAGTGATGACGAAGAAGATGTTCCATTTCCATATCATGATCATGATGAGCACCAGAAATGCAGATGTGAGGGTCATCACAAAGACCACCGCTATGCCTGCATCAAACATATATTCACGTTGAAAATAAGATCACTCATCTGAATCATGCGCCATGACTTCACCATTGATTTTTACTTTTCAGATGCACCGTCGTTGGGGGTACTAAACTTTGTATGATTTCAAGTGATGTCAGGTAGCTAGGACATAAAAAGGTAAGCGAAAGTGTAAGAAACCAACGACTTACCATAGGCATTGCCTATTTTCTCAGTAGTCCTGAAGCCGAGAGTAATCGCAACGCATGCCAACATAAGGAGATAATTAATCTCCGGTATGTAAACTTGTCCTTCATATTTCGACGACGTATGCACAATTTTCACCCGAGGAAAACACCCCAGAGAGAGAGATTGTTGGATGATCGAAAACGTCCCCGAGATCATAGCTTGGCTCGCGATGATCGCGGCCAATACCGCAATCACGAACATTGGCCAATATAAAGGCCCTGCATCATAGAAAGTTATCGCCATTTTCAATATTTAACAATGAAGACGTACTGCCTTAAAAGGATGTCTGATGAATCTCGAGAACTAGCGTGTATATGAAGGTTGAAAGATATTCACCGGGTATAGATTTGAAGAATGCAGCACCAACGAGATCGTTATGCTTTCGAAGAAACGAGGCCTGTCCAGCATACGCCAATACGAGCGAGGGGTACGTCACCGTACACATGCTTATCTGTATCGAACGGACCGTGAAGTGCCCAACATCAGCGAATAACGCCTCCGTTCCTGCATCATTTAACGAACTTATGGACTAGATGGAGATTATACGCCAAGGCCAATAAATTAGGAAACAAAGCAATTCGAGCGTACCTGTTATGGCAAGGACAATGCCACCGAGGGATACCCATGCTTCCTTTTTGTTCCTCCGGAAGTACTCGACGATGTAAACCGGATTGATGGCTCTGACGACTCCTGGGTCGTACTTGACGAAATTGTAGAGACCAATCGTGCCGATAAACGCGAACCAAACACATATGATTGGAGCGAAACTGTATCCTACTTTGTCAGTACCGAACCTTTGCACCGTGAACAAGCCCACCAGTATTGCCACCGAAATCCATACTATCATATCTGGAGGACACAAAAGGGTATTGTCAGTCCCGGAAATCATGTTTTAAGTTCACTTTTCACCTGTTTTAAGGGTATTTACACGTTAAAGCCTCTTGAAAGTGTTTTTAAGAGTTCTTTCTTTTAAAAATTTTGTTGTGTGCATTAGGTATTTACCGTTGCTCGGACCGAACAACATCGATCCGAATGAGTTATTGGCTCTATTTCTCCGTCATCTCGCAATTGAGCTCGATTGCAAGGTCCTCTTTCCGCGACAAATATAAAAAAAGGTCTGACATCTCTACTCAGCCGATCGGATGCATTGATGCAGTACATACATATGGTACCTAGGAATTAAATTGTTTTTGTATCTCATGGTGCATGGTATTCATAGTATGAAGTAGGTCTTTGAAAAAAATAGAACAAGTATAGAGATTAATGTGGCTGATGATAATAATTGTAATAATACCTTCTGTCACTGCAGAAGTAGCTTGCTTGATCCCTCCAACAGCCGATAGAACTGCAACAAACACACGGGATTGCAAGTCAAGAAAATTGCGAATTGACATGAACAATTGTAACTACGTAATCAGTCGTATGTTAGGCAAGCCTACAGTAATTAATATTGACAAATTGTCAATGACAACATGGGAATGAGCGTGCACATTCATTCCTCATTTAACAACAGACCCCAAAAATAAGTTGGGACCACCCAAATTTTTCTAGTGTTTGATCGTGAAACGCAACCCCTATGTATAAGTCAAGAAATTGAAACCAATTTCTACCACGAGGTTTGAATAGAAAGGGTATGATCGTTGTACTTGCTCTCCCTGCCGCCTCTAATTCCGTCTTTGTTTTTTTTTCCTATTTTCATTTAACATGGTATAGGAAGAGATGCTGGTATAATTCCTATGTAACCCTGAAGGGAGGCTCGTACTTGCTATGCTAAGAATCGGACTATAAAATCTCATTTACTAAATGATATGGTGAGTAGACCTGATCAAAAGTCTAACTGCCCGCTGGCTCACTCGAATCAAGAGGGCCCAAAGCACAAATTAGGTTGGTTCGAACCCGAGCTAGGCTAGGACCCACTCAAGGTTGGTCATTTCATCAATCAATTTAAGGCTTGGTACGCGCCAATCCACTCTTTGATCAGGTCTAGCGGTGGGCTTGTACGGGTCTATTAAATGAGTCAATCATCTCATGCTCCGCCGCGCTTTTATAAGCTAACAGCCATTTAAGCCAAAAATGCCACCATATCTCAACGGTTTGCTTAACCGATCAACCTCTTGCACGAATAGAATTTCATCGCGTAAATCCAAATGAGAAGTATGCTACCTAATTGCTCCGGTCAAAAATGATTCGAGACGGACGGGGATGATTAGAGGTGCGTACCAGAGATGCAAGGAGTGAGGACACCATCCCCAATGACCATGGAAGTTCCAAGCATGGTGGCGAAGAGCAAGAAGAATTTGGCAAACCGGCTCTTCTCAAGCTTGGACTTGAGCTTCGATGCCCTGAGCAGGCGATTGCTCGGCAGCTCTAGCTGGAAATTAGACACTTCTTGATCTTCCGGTTGTTGACTCGGGATCAACCCTACCCTCGCATACCGGCACAACAGCGAGTACAATGCGAACGTTCCTCCTGTAAAATGGGGGAAAGAAAAGGCTAGCTAAAATAAATAAATAAATAGATATTCCAAGTACCGAGGCATCGTAATTATCCTTGTTCATTAAGATGATTAGAAGAGAACCGTCAGATTCGTCTAATCAGCTCAACTATCGGTTGAACCTGAAAACTCGCCGAAGCTGAAGTTTTTGACATCAGCGCCTTCTTGTGTATACATTAATGACTTCGCGTGCCACGCCTTTTGACTAATTGACAGAACTTACCAATCACAAATCCAGACGAAGGTCCCCCCGTGACCTAAAGGATGAATCCCCAATCGATACCGACGACTGTTCATTTCTTTACTATTCAATGCTCATCCCTTAGAAGACCATTCCTATGGATTTGCTCTGTAATGCGTGATCGAGGTGACCCATAGTTTTCGCATCCCGATGTGTTGACAGCTTTCTAATTTATGACACGGTTGTTTCACTAAAATTCATCTTCAAGGAAAACGATTGATTTTCACTTATTTAGTAGTTTTAAAAAAGTGTTTTCCTTCTTATTCAGAAAAGGAAGTCGTTTTCTCTCGATCTAAACTTGTTATTTAGAGTCCCTCTATCCGAATTTCTACATTTGTATAAAGAAGAGGTAGTAAAGAGGAAAAATGGGTGCGTGTGTATTTGTTTAACGAGAAATTCAATATTTGGAAAACATTTTCCGAATATTGATCATTTGAATATTGATCATTTGTATCGGTTACAAAAATGGATGAATGAAAGATATTTTCACCACCCACGAAAATAGTTTATAATAAATTATTATCGATCATGAGAAACTAATTTTTCGAAAAATGTCTTATAAATCTTGAGTTTTTCTTAAAACAAAGGCATCGTCTCTAAGTACTCACAAAGACTCTCGGGTTCAAAAGGAAAGCTCCAAGATAGAACCCGAACTAGCTGAAGTCCTCACCGGATGAGATTTGGCTCTTCACACTTCAACCAAAATTTAAAAACAAAATTGCTGCATAACCGAAGACGTTTACAATTTGTTTGCTCAATCATATGAGACAGGTATTATCTTGTCACCCTAGACAAGTAGCCCATCTTGGTTCATCAAGGATATGACAGGTGTTCTCATTTACTATTGATGTCGACTACAGTGATCGGGGTTGGTATTTCAAATCTCCTCCAATAGGGAATCACCCAATCGTCGTTGTATTCATAATTCATTATGTATTGTCTTGGTCATCAGGTTATGTACTCAGAGAATATGCTCAATCAACGTCACAAGTTCTTGACTTTGATTGAACAAATTTTCAGGTGGGGCCAAAAGAATCGAAGTCGAACTTCGTTTCCTCATCGTAAATTGCACTAGCAGAAAAGCACTCTGCTTCCAAAACGTATGAGAAGGTTTCACTTACCGTCGCCGTTGTCGGTGGCGCGCAGGACGATGAAGACGTACTTGAGGAGAGGGATCAAGGTGATGGTGTAGAGGATAAGGGAGAGGACGCCCAGGACGTCGTCGTTGTGCTTGATCCCCCCGGCGAAGGTGCTCGGGTACACGTAGAGCGGCGACGTGCCGATGTCCCCGTACACGATCCCGATGCTCTGGAACGCCAGGGTCAGTATCACCCGCCACTCCACCGCCTTCAAACACCATTCTCGTTATGATTTTTGCTCGAGAGTTTAAACTGCGAAAAGATGGTCGATATTCGGAGCCTAATCCGGACTTACTTGCTTGGAGCCGTGAGGATGATGGCCGGGGCATTTAGCGGATTCCACGTCTAGAGAGTCGTATCTGCGCAACTTGTGGGTGGAGAGCTTCTTTCCGCCGATGAGCCCCGGAGATGGCGACGGATAAGCTGTCTCGGCTTGCTGGCTTTCGCCTGCCCAGGTCTCTTCGACCGCGTCTCCCGACATTTCTCTCTCTCTCTCTCTCGAAGCCGTAAAGACGCAAGCGCCCGGTGGCGGGCCGGAGAGGACGAAGGAACGGGTAGAGAAAAGGTGGTGGCGATTAGCTCTGCCGAGGACGAGGTTTTCGTAGAGATGAAGATGATCGGTGTCGTTTTTATACATGAAAAACTAACATGGCAAGCATATTTAAAGTAAATAAATAAAAAACATTCAAGAGTTTAGAGTAATTACAAAGGATAAGTCAACATGGACGTGTGGGAACAGAGACGTCCGGAGGCGGAGAGCTGATGCAAGATGGGGGATGAATCTGGAAAATATCTTTTCGACGAGAGAAGTTTCTCATAAATTTCCGCGATGGAGAACCACTTGCGTACGTATCTCCTTCTTCTTTTTTGTTTTCGTAAGTTGCGTACGTATCTTCTTCATTGCACTTATTATCTCGTGTTACACACGCCTCGGCGGAAGTTCATTTTTGAACTCTTCTTCTTCATATTCAAGGAATAGAAAAGCATCCCGCTCCCACACTATAGGAACCGCCTCTTTTTCCAAAAGCAAGAGGAGAGTGGGCGGCTTAGCACCTTCTCAAGCGCTTCGGGAAAGGGGGTCACAGTGATCTGGCCCGGCCGGCTGTTTACCAAATATAGGTCCTCGCAAGTTCGTAAGACCATGTGCGGGGTCTGACGCCTATCCAATGCCGAAAGGTCGAAGCATTACGAGTAAAGTATACTTATTAAGTGCTTCGAGAGCACTCGTTAACAAAATCCATTTTGATTTTTATGACAAGAAAGTTGGGCTAGGACAAAAAAAAGAAGAAGAAAAACTTTAGGCTCACAATTGATCCTCATGACATAAAATAAATGTGTTCTTCGGTTGATAGCGATGGGTCAAGAGAGCTGTACAAATTCAACTTTGAACCACGCACACTTTCAAAGTGTTGGGCAATTTGCAACACCAAAGGAGTGAGAATCTCGTGCTATTGATAGTCGCGGTCACGGGCGACATGCGGCTGCCTGGCAAGTGGCAATTTCTTTGGAAGTCTGCATCATTGTTAACGCTCTTTAGGGGCAAACCAGTTAAAAGAAAATAATGAATTATGAAATTTTTTTTTTTTTTTTTCCCAGATTTTCCAGTTCAGTTGTGGGAGGAACCGTAACCGGGCCTGTATGGCACGGGCCGGTTCCGGTTTGGAACCGCCGGCCTGGTCAACGGGCCGGTTACGGGTTTGACCCAGGCCGGTTCCGAGCCCAAACCGGTCCGTGGCCATGCCTAACTCACCGACAATTTTATTATTATTATATAGAATATAGCTCAACGATTATTATTGATGCCTTCAGTAGATTTAAGTATCAAATTATATATGGAATATGTTTGCTAAACGAGGACACTCACAACCTAATTAATACTTTGTTTTAGTTAGTTTGTGGAAAGCATCTGCAATCATCATTGCCAACAATAATAGCGGAATAGCATTTCTTAAAATAGTTTGGAAAATTGCACTTTGGTCCTTCTAGTTTTTGGGAACACGTTTCTTGTCCCCTTACTTTCGTTTATTGTAAAATTATGCTCCAACGAAAAGTTAAGTCTTTTCCATAACTTCCATCTGAATCCAATTAGAATTTCGATTGAAGACTTAAAAGTCATGAAAATGATTTTGCCCTTTTTTAGTTGACAAAAAGTACTATATATGTCCATTTGGGACTTCGAACGAGTTGTTTGTTCGTCACTCACCACTCTCCATTCGGACCGGATTACTATTTCTACATGTCGATTAAGCACTTTTCTTTAGAATTTACAATGAAATTCGACGATAGAAAGAAAAAGACTTAAGTTGCCATAGCACACTACTATAAGAGTTAGGATTGTTTCAAAACCAAATATAAAGACCAAAGTTGGACTCTAAGAAATGAATTAATTTCCGAAAGTCTAATGTCCCTTGCTTTTCTATACCCGAAATTTATAAGATGGGTTTACAAGCGTCTACTTTCCGAATTTGTCCGATGCATCTCGGCCCTTGCTAGGTTCAGCAATTAAAAACCGTGCCTACAAGTTGTGTCATATTCTGCATTCATTTCTTTTTCTACCTCGATCAATTGGGTCGGAGGTTGGCATTCACTAAATGTTCCTGGACTTATAGGAGATTCATGGCAAGTCCAACGGAGGTGGAGGGTTCTTTGTCTGAAAAAGGACAAACAATATGTTACTTCAATTACGCATTAGGGAGGTGGCCATGACCTTAGCCTTCTTTGATTACGATTGATTATCGCAGGCCACATATGGTGCTTGTGACGAGGTGAAGCCTGTAATGCTATCTTTTGCTATACTTGCCGAGTTTGATAAGGGGTAAGTCCAGTCTCCCAATAGATATGAATGTTGCGGTGGTTGTGTTTTATCCGTGATGGAGAGGGTTGTGTTTGCGAATCCTTGTGGAGCGGTTCAAGTTGGAGGTAAAATTAGTGCCTTGATGAGGTCCGCGATTATGACAAAGTTTAAGCGCGTCTTGAAGTTGGATGATCTCTGTGAAGATTGAGACTCCATGAGGGGCTATGGCAGAGTAGCAGCGACTTCACTCAAACATCATGCTGAAGTGGAGATTGTCAGGACATGTCTCGAGTTTGAGCCTGTAACGGAATCTACATCGAACCGAAGAGTGTGGACCGCTCGAATCGAAGGTAGGCATAGCATGGATAGATAAGGTTCAGAAATTGAACGCGCATGCTTCAAAGTGGTGTCATATTCTGCATCCATTTCTTTTTAAACCTAAATCAATTTGGTGGGGGTTAGGCATTGAAAAAATGTTGTCGCACTTCGAATGGAGGTGGAGAAGGTTCTTTGTCTAAAGAAGGACAAACATGTTACTTCAATTAGCATGAGGTAGGAGGCGATCACCTTAGACTTCTTTGATTACCACTGAAAAGTAGTGCCTACCTAGCAATTACTTTGGACCTCTATTTTTCTGTGAGATTATGTGTTATCTTTTGGGATAATACTATACATAAAAAGCGCAAATTAGTACACTCGTACCATATTTATTCAGAAACAATTTTCGTAAAACTTCTAATCGGTACAACCTTACCCTCTTCCGCTAACTTCCATATGATATTCTCATTAAATTGCTGACGTTAAAACGCACTTGCCCAAACAACTTAGATGATTGGCGTGTGACGTAGATTTGACGTGAAAATTTGACATAAATGGGCCTCCACAAAACGATGTCGTTTTGGCAAGCTAGATCTGAAGAAATTGAACTGAGATTGGGAATTAAGGCATAATTGACTATGCTCCTTTTCTCTCTCAAAAATCATTAAATTCTTAGGCAAACTTGGGGAATAATCACCAGATTTCCCAAGTCAGTTCATTTTCTTCATATCTGACTTTCCAAAATCGCTTCGATTAGGGGACTCATATATGTTGAATTTCCACCCGCCGATTATCCCGATTGTTTGCCCCACATGTGTTTTCGCGTCAGCAATTTAAGATGACATTGGACAGAAATTAACGGATGGAAGATCTACCACATGTATACCAGTTTGAGATTTTTTGTAATGCGAAAATTAGTCTGGGTAAATGCAGCATGGATGTACTAGTTCGAGAATTTTTTTTTTTGTGGCATAAACTTTTTTTTTTTTGTTGCAACTAATTTAAATCACTATCTTACTAAGTGATTGACATAATCTTGTGAAATGAAAAGTAGAAGATGATATCAGCACCCTCCTCGTCCAGACTCCAGATGCACCAAACTTGTGCAAAGACAAGCCCATACTACCACTCCAAAGCCAGTCATTGAACTAGAATTATGACTCAACACTTTAGCATGGTGCAAGAAAAATGAAACAGATGACTTCCCCACAGACCAAACAACTGGTTCTGAGCTTAAAGTAGATGACTCTACAATCGAAATGAACTATATAAAGAGTAGAAACAGCAAGCGCCGACCGATTCTTCATGGCTGATAGCAAATGATGTTTGGACTCAAAGATGAATATGGCTTTTCCATTACACAACACCTTTTCACTGCTGTTTCTGCTTACCGATCCAGCACCATTACAGCACAAAGTTGGTGCACATATTAGCCAAAGAATCAAAAGCAAAACCGGCACGGGATCTCCCCGGTACCTTCCAAATCAACTTCACCCGAATGGTCACTGATACATTCAGCACCTGCTGTTAGTTATTCGTGTTCGTAGTTGGAATCCATGCCTCCGAATCCTGTCAAAATTTGGATTCTCCAGCAGTTCTTTCGCGGAAGGCCGCGCGGTTGGATCTGGATCCATCATGACCTAAGCAAGTCAAGAACATCAGAAAGCCACCACGTTGAGGGTTTTCCCCAAAAGCAAGCAGCAAAACGACACAAGTCCCGTTGAAAGAAAAGAAGACACAGCACCTTCAGTAAATTCTGGAAATGCAGCGAATGGCCCGGGGGGAAGAGGCAGATTTCCCTCTCTACGACTCAGAAACTGAGGCCCGGATTTCAAAGTCGACCCTGTTACAAGATCATATACGGAAGCACCCAAGGAAAAAATATCAACCTTGTCAAGACGATCAAACTTCTCATTCAGGATCTCGTGAGGCATGTACCGCATATCGCCCTCCTGAACGGGTAGGCTGTTGTTAAGGAGAGTTGCGCAACCAAAATCACCGAGCTTGTACACACCGTTCTTGACGTAAATATTATCCGGCTTAACATCAAGGTGGGCAATTCTTCTGTCATGCATAAAAAGCGTTACTTTCGCAAGCTGCAGGTTTTTGGACATCAGCAATGGTAAATCATGGGGACCAAACATTAACCTTCACGACAAGATTAAAATCTATAACAATAGGCCACTATTGAAGGTAAACAAACAATTATCCAGCATTACGCATCCAGAAGATTTCTACTGATCTTCAACATGTATCACCTGCCCCCTAAAGATTGAAGCTTTAAGGTTCGACTCTCTGACAAACACAAATGAAAATTCAAAACAATGCTTTTCTTTTCCGCCAAGTATTCAAGATTCAAGTAACAATGCTATCTGCTTATGAAGAGACCCTAATACTTTAGGAGAGGAGGCCATACTCGTTTAGCGCCAGAATCAATCCTCTATTCCGAAAGTAATTGACCATTGCTTCATAGAGGGGTTGATATAAGTAACATAATAAAGGTCATTTATATCATAAAACATTGCTACCATCAAAGGAACTTGCGGTTAACCTGATGTAGCAATGTCAATGCGTCACATTCAGTTAAACGTGAAGATTTCCGACTAGACAAGCTGTAATCTCAGAGCTCCATCTGAATGTAAAGATGATCATTTTCGAACCAAGACGAGTAGTTTCCAACAATGTTCTCGTGAGAGCCTGTAACAAACATGCTAATTAGAGAAAATCATGCAGCAGAAACAAAATTGAGGATAATGTAACCGGCATTGATACCTAAAGCTGCCAAAGATTGTACTTCCATCAAAGCTTTTCTTCTGCAAAACAGTGGGATATCATATGCAGTTCAAATTAAGTGTTGAATGTCTGAAAGCAGTGCACGAGACAAATACATTTCCGTGTCTTGACACAATGACCGGATGATTTGCTTCACAGCATACAAGCAACCATCTATTCTGTTTAAAACTTTCCAAACACGGCCAAAGTGACCAGTTCCAATTTGCTGGGAAGAATTAGCAAATTGACAAGTCAACCCAAAAGAAACATGAATTTCTGCATCGTGAAGAGTAGCTATATACTGTATGTGCAGAAGACTTTAATTGTTAAGAGAGGCCTCAATTTCTAGGAAATCGGTGTGGAAACGTGAGGGACCAGATCCTCCGGTGACAGAAGAGAATAAGCCTGCATAATGCCTCACTTGTTAAACCGGAAATGTAAATAAATGTCTAAAACCGAAACTGCGAACAAATTATCAGCAATGCCAATAGGCATACGGCCCTACTGGTAAAGGAATTGGGGGGTGAGAACGCTAGTATCATAGGTCTCTGCAGAGAAGCAAAGCAAAAGTCAGAAAGATGAGAGTTAGATATAGGACAGACCAAAAACAAATTATTAGCAATTTCTCATTATCAGTTTTAGAAGATTTGACAATAATTTGTACATGCTCACGGTGTTCAATAATCAACAGGCAATATAGACATACCGGCACATTTGAACCTTTGATCTACTAGAGGATCTATGTCAGTCTCTGACGCATAACTGAGATATGGGTTTCTCATGCAAGGAGGGGGCTTGATCCTACAGCACAAAGCAATGGCAGACTGGGGGACATAACTGTGTATCTGCTGCGTGCCATTTGATACTGTCATCTCAACTTTAGCTTCTTGAGTTTCCAAACTATCCCGTGCAAGATCCTCTATTTGCCGACTTCCAAAAAGAACGGGACTTTGAGGATTCAAGGTAACTTGATCTGGGGAAAGTCACAACAGTAAATGCCTCAAATTTTGAACTACAAACAGATATTAACTATGACTATCGGAAATTTCGGCATCAAGAATTAGAAATGACTGATAAGAGCTAAACTGTATATCTTTCTTTATCTGCTGTCCGTATGTGCATGGAGATGAAAAAATTGAATCAAAATCTACTCAAAAATGGGCATCGACAAATTAGAATGTTTGAACACACGAGGCAAAGCTGAGATCAGATTTATCATGTGGCTATGATATTCAAAATGAATGGGCCGAAGACTTCGGTATAATGATCGCTTCCCTTCAATATTCTTTGACTTGCTCAAGCAAGAGGACCGGACCTGGATGGATGATCCAGCTCTTTGCAACTCCCATAATGTTAATGTCGTAACCGTGATGCATTACGTATAAAGCATATGATCCATCAAAATTATAAGCATAAACACACCTCCAATTGTAGAAGCACAAAACCTGATCTAGCATCATCATTGAAATGATCGACCTTTAAAAAGGTCGATGATGAATCACAAATGAGCATATAGATCTCAAACGCTCGATCGAATTCTTAGAAAAGAATACAGCTTACATTGAAAACTTCTCTCACTACTATCATTGATCAAATAACCCACAAACTTCACAAATCTAGAGAAGTATCAACCTGCTTTATTATGCATACCAACAATCATGATACTTATAGAGAAGATTTATCTAGCTGCCATATTCCCTATTAATTGGTTCATAAAAAAGAAAGAAAGAAATGTCCATCTAGAGTCCAACTATTCTGTTAGACCTAGACGGAAGCTCTAGATTCACATTCTATCCCAAGTGTATGAACCCGACATTCGGTTTACGTCCTACAGTTATTCATGATCCTGCCCATGAAGTCCATTGACAATGAGGCCAATGCATTCTCATGATTGCCCAGAATCCTAAAATATGTCCGACGTATCACAGTAGTTTCGGGTATCTAAAAGAGTTCGATTCTGAGTTACTAACATGTGACACAGAAAAACCTCTAAAAGAAGCATCTATGGCACAACTAAAATATACCTGGCCGCAAGCTTTTGCCCTTAGTCGTATTAAGTTTCTCTGGTGAGTTAGGGCAAGAAAAGTTTTCCTGCATGAATATGCCAAAGATGAGTTCTGGAGATGGTAACGGAGAAGCTGTCTCGGCTTGTTGGCTTTCGTCTTCCCGGGATTCTCCGACCATGTCTCCCGACATCTCTCTCTCGATCTCAATCTCGATCTCTCGAAGTCATAAAGACACGCACGCACGCAGTGACAACGGAATTGGAAGAGAAAAGGTGATGAAAATTAGCTCTGCAGAGGTCGAGGTTTTTATAGGTGAAGTTGATGAAGTTGTATTCAGACATGCAGTGCTAACATGTCCACATATAGTCAGATTCTCCGTTCAAAAATGGGGAGTAGTTACAAAAGAAATGTCAGTATGAACGTGCAGGAGCTGACGCAAGATGGGGGGATGAATTTGGAGAATGCCTTTGATGAATCGATTCTTTTATAAACTTTTGGGATGAACAAGTTTTCTTATCTCCCAACAACTCGGAGCAGTTGGTTTCGCTTTTGTCCCCGTTGACTACCTTCAGAGTCCTTTTCAAGAGACTCGAAATGGCCCCCATCATGCATCCATTCGACCTATTACAAACACAAAAGACGCTACACATTTACCGTCTTCCATCTAGGAAAGTTTTTTATATTGCATTTCTTTGTTGAACAGACGGATGGCGTGATTTTTCTTCGAAAGAACCTAAAGATTTGCGACGCCGCCCTCATCCCCTTCGTACCGACACCACAACAACACCGTCAGACGTCGCCTAGGGTTAGTCTCCTGGCTTCGCCAAACTCGACGAGACTGGACTTGAGTCGTCTTCCTCAACGGACCAGGATTCAGCTCTGTTGAGAAATTCGATAGTAAGACAAGTAGATCGATTGGAAGTCACTTCAAGCTCAAACTTAGTTTGCCGATACTAATTTTTTGAGTCAACTACACTAACAAGACCATTTGAAGTTGTGTATGGAAAGTATTATTGGAAAGTATCATTCACTATGTGCTGAAGAAAGGGCTCCGGAAATCTAGCAATTACTGAAGAAGTGAGGAAGAGAATTTTGAAGCAAACTGAAAAGGTATTGTTATCAAGCAAACAAGACAGTCAATCTTATTTGGATTCATTAGTGAAAGGAAAGATTTTTCGCACAATAGTCATGCTAAATTATGTCTTGGAGCAGATGGTCTTTTCTCAAAATTTGAAGCGCTTTTACAACATTGACCATGAAGACCAAGAGCTCCATTAGCAATTTGCTGTATTATTGTATTTTGCATCTTAAATAGGTTTACTTTTCTTGGGACCCTCGACTCTTTGGCATAAATACCTCGAAGTTCCTCATAGTAATTGACCCTGTTTAATCATGACAATTTTACAAAAAGTTGAATATGTCCTTGTTATCTTCCCTTTGTTTTCTTTCTTCCCTCTTGGTGGATTCGTATGATTCATGAGTGATTTGATCAAGAGAGCGATGGTGATTTGGCTGAGGGAGATCTAGAATATCTGGTCTCTTCATTTCAACCACTCGGGCCAAGATCAATAAATCTATTTGTTTATTTCATCATTCAACACGACTCGGTGTTGCCTTTAGATTATTAAGATGAAAAACGAAGAACTCGTTAATACCTGTGCAGTTATCTAATCTTGTAGGAGAGTTGTTGACACTTTTTATTGGATTTTGTTTGTTAAGCAACCAATTAAGGAAATTTCGCAGTTTTCAATGCACTTGTTATCGTCGTGTTATGCAGAACCAGTATTTTGAAAATTGAACTATTCCAAATCAAGTACACTTGACAGGTGCTCCGAAAGTATTCATTAACAACACCCATCTTTTTTCATGAAGGGAAAGCTGGCTTCATATAATTTTGATAGTTCTTTGTTCATACCAAAGCTCTGCAAAAATAACGAGAGAATTGAAGTTCCTTCTTCTCCGTAACTCTCTGGTTCACATCAAAAGTTCACGAAAGCAGCAAAGGAATTGAAACTCATCTTTTCCATAACTTTATGGTTCATAATGAAATTTCACGAAAGTGGCAAAAGAGCCAAAGCACTATAGTTTTTTAAATTACGAAGATGAATAATCATGTTATCTCTCTCTTACTAAATTTGGTGTTCGCTGGCTGATATACCTCGTTGATGTTATAACCGATTTACATTTGTTGTCATTGTTGAACTTGTGACTCTAGAATGCTATAGTGAGTTCTTTTTCTGTTTAAGATGTAGATCGTCCAATAATTATAAAGTGATGATGGAGGTTATTTGCATTTATGCATTTGTGGTTTCTTTAGCAATGAATAATGAGGTATTCTTACCATTGTTGTGTGTTCATTTACATCGATATGTTATTCATACCAAACAATAGATGTGATAGGAAATAAAAGTATCCAACTTTATTATTGTGATTTACCAAATAGTGGATAGGATATAACAAAATCCATTATATTATCCTATCGAGTCCTATCCAGCTAAAAATATAGACGATCAAACGCAGTCTTAGGGTAATTTTGTTTGGGGAAAAATTCCATGAAAAACGAAAAAAAAATTTGGGAAATCATTTTCTACGAAAACGGTTTGTTTTCCTTTGTTTAGTGATAAACGAAAATGTTTTCTAGTGTTTGGATCTCATTTGAAAATTGATTTCAATCTCGTGACTTAATATGAGGCAAACAAAAACGTCAAATTTTTAAATGTTCTTTTATTTTTATTTTTATCTTTATCTTTTATTTTTTCTTCTTCCTCCGCCGGTTACCAGGCCTCGGTTTCGGCCTACGACTGGCCACATGAGGTCAAGCCTCGTCGGGATTTGTCGAGCTAGAGCCTCGCCAGTCTCGGACGAACTCGAGTTCGCCGGATATGGCGAGGCTCAACGTCGTGTGTCCGGTCACCGAGGCCCGGCGACCGGTCGAGGAAGAAGAAAAAGAATAAAAAATATTAAATGTTTAAATATTAAATATCAAAAAATTCGATATCAGCAATTCCGTAAAGTGTTTTCATATATTTAGATTAAGAAATTCATTTTCCTAATTTTATGCATAGATTTTCCGTTGACCGGAAAATGTATTCCGTGAACTAAGTCATTTTTTGCGAACCAAATGGGTGAAAGTTCAGAAAATCAATTCCTGAAAAACACTTTCACTCAAGAAAACACACAGTTAATGAATTCAACTTTGGACTACACACCCTCTCTAGGTAGTCACCATTTTTTACTCCAGAGGACAGAGAATCTCGTGGCTTTCTAGACATGGTCACGTGCGACACATGTATGCTTGATAACATCTTTGGAAATCTGCATCAAATTTTTTTCACTTAGACTAATCGCACAACATGTGATTTGATTAATAAACCAAATGTCTCTACCGGAAAGTTAAAATTAATCTACCAACTAATCGACGGTCCTAGATTCGTAGGCATTGTCAAAGGTGTCGCATTTCTAAAGTCTTTGAAGATTTGCACTTTGGTCCTTGTAGTTTTCGGGGAGAACATTTCTTGTCCCCCCTTACTTTCGTCCGAATAAAATCGTCCATTGAACGCGATGACTGTACGTATAAGTCTCTATACACACACACAAAAATGACAACTATTTTAGTCCTTGTGCTTCGTTTTGTTCTGAAACTACCGTGCCTACTATTTTTCTTCTTTATGAGAATTTACGTATTATCTAACAGTTCCATCTCAAGTTTAAAGAAAATATGCAAGGGAGCTGGAGGGTTCCTTGTCTGGAAATGGACAATACCCGTTGCTCCAATTAGGCAGTAGGTAAGAGGACATGACCTTGGACTTCTTTGATTTAAGATTAACGATCGCATGATCAATGCCGCCGGAAAACCAGTGCCTCCATAGCAAAGCAACCACCTTTAACCTCTGTTTTTTCTAAAGGAAAATGTGGTGTTTTTTTTTTTTTTTTCGTGTCTAATTTGGATCTCACTTTCTTGTGAAGTGACTGACCTATTCTTGTGAAATGAGAACTAGAAAGTCTTTATTTCTCGAGGACAAGTTCATCAAATTCTAGAACAAGAGATTTTTATTTTTAATTTTTAATGCCAGGATTCGACAAAGTTTTAGACAACTCCATTGGCTTTGTAGATACTAGCAACTCCAAAGCCAGAGTCGTTGAACTAGAAACTATGACCGAACACTCAAGCATGCTGCAAGAAGAATGAAATAGGTGACTTCCCACAGATCAAATAACTGGTTCTAAGCTTAAAGTAGATGTCTGTACAATTGGAATGAATTATATCAACAGTAGGAACAGCAAGCACCGACAGATTCTTCATGGCAGATTGCAAAAAATGAACATGGCTTTTCCATTACACGGCATTTCTTCGCTTGTTCCCATTTACCGATCCAGCACCATTACAGCACAAAAATTGGTGCAAACATTAGCCAAAGAATAAAAAGCAAAATCAGCACTCGATTTTCCTAATACCTTCGTAGCCAAACTTCACCCGAATGGTCACTGATACATTCAGCGCCTGCGGTTAATTATTTATGCTCGTGGTTGAAATCCGATCACTGTCTTGGCTCAACTCTTTCCGTTCCTCCGAATCCTGTCAAAAATTTGATTAGCCACTACTTCTTTCGCAGAAGGCCGGGTGGTGGGATCTGGATCCATCATGACCTAAAGAAGTCAAGAACGTCAGAATGCCGCAAAATAAACGGTTTTCCTCAAAAGCAAAAAACAAAACGACACGAGTCCCGTTTAAAAAAACGAAGACCGGGGAGATTTAGAAACGGCACCTTCAGCAAATTCCGGAAATGCAGTGAATGGCCAGGGAGAAGGGGCAGCTTTCCCTCTCTAAGATTTAGAAACTGGGGCCCAGATTCCGGCAAAGGGGACCCTCTTATAAGCTCATATATAGAAGCTCCCAAGGAAAATATATCAACCTTGTCAAGATGATCAAAATTGTCATTCAGGATCTCCTGAGGCATGTACCGTGCATCGCCCTCCTCAACGGGTAGGCTGTTATTAAGGAGAGTCGCACAACCAAAATCACCAAGCTTGTATACACCATTCTTGATATAAATATTATCCGGCTTAACATCAAGGTGGGCAATTCCTCTGTCATGCATAAAAAGCAATGCTTTCGCAAGCTGCAGGTATTTTGACATTAGCAAGTGTAAATCACGGAGAAAAACCATTAACCTTCATGACAAAGATTACGAAAAACAAAATCCATAATAGGCCGCTATATCTTGTCAAAGGAAACGAAGATGGTCTTTTAGGTATGTAATGAGGAAAGGAGCTATAGCCAAATTTTCCATTGCACTCTCGCTGCATTATGCAGGACTTGATCACAGAGATACTTGAATTACTGATAACCCAAAAACATCTTCTAAATAATTGAAGCTTTGTGAACCCCAGTACAATAGAAAGTCGCAAAATATCCAATGGAAGCTCATCAATAGCATTCACATAGCCATTGGTCACACAAATCCTATACTAGGAAGTTGATTGTCTGTGTACTCTTCCAAGAAGGAAGAACCTTTTTAATTTCATTTTTTGAAACTAAACCCATCCTTTGAAAAAAGATGTGCCACATTCATAAATCCAACCTTTAAGTTCTAAGAGCAATAGCACCTAAAATCCCCTCTCTATGCAAGCATGATGAATAAGATATGATGGATCATGATTGAAACAATCATAGACCCAAAGTGAAGAATCCCACTTGAATAGTTAAAATATTTAGTGGAATAGTGCATGCAAAGAACACCAGTATAACCTCAAGGGCAAACGATGTAGTGGGTCCTATTCAAGCAAGTTTTTCCATCTGATTCTCCATTATTACACTCACACATGCTAGACATATTTCCCACTATCAATTCTTCCAGTCTGCAAATGAAGGTAAACACACATTTATCCAGCATTACGTGTCCACAAGATTTCTATTGATCTTCGACATGTATCACATTCCCCCTAGAGATTGAAGCTTTAAGATTCGACTCTTTAATCAGCACAAACAAAAATTCAAAAGAACTGCTTTGCTCTCCACTGCATATTCAAAATTCAAGTGGCAACTTAATTGCTTACGAAGTGAACCTAATACTTGAGGAGAGGAGACTATGCTTGTTTAACGCCAGAATCAATCCTTTTTGAATGCCATTGACCATTGCTTCATGGGTTGCTTGGTAGAATAACTTAATAAAGGCCATCTATATAATAAAACATTGCTATCATCACATAAACATGTGGTTAACCTGATATAAAGCTGTCAATGCGTCACATTCGGTTAAACGTGTAGACTTCTGACTAGATAAGCTGTAATCACAGAGCTCCATCTGAATGTAAAGATGCTCATTTTCGAACCAAGAGGAGTAATATCCGACAATGTTCTCGTGAGACCCTGTAACAAACATGCTAAGATTATTAGAGAAAATCATGCAGCAGAATACAAAATTGTGGTAATGAAACCGGCACTGATACCTAAAGCTGCCAAAGATTGTACTTCCATCAAAGCTTTTCTCCTGCAAAACAGCGGGTATCATATTCTGTTCAAACAAGTGGTGCATGTCTGAAAGCAGTGCTTGAGACAAGTACCTTTCCCAATCTTGATACAATGGCCTAATGCTTTGCTTCACAGCGTACAGGCAACCATCTATTCTCTTCAAAACTTTCAAAACTCGGCTGAAGTTACCAAGTCCAATTTGCTGGGAATAATTTGCAAATTAACAAGTCAACCCAAAAGAAACTTGAATTTGTGTATAGTAAGGAATAGCTATATACTATATTTGCAAAAGGCTTTAATGTGGAATAGAGACCTCAATTTCATGGAAATCGGTGTGGTACCGTGAGAGACCATCTCCTCCGGTAATAGAAGAGAATAAGCCTGCATATTGTAGCATAACAATAAACATACATAAACGTCGTAACTGAAACAGCGAACAAACCATTCGCAATTTCTCATTATCAATTTCTCTTCTTTTTTCCTAAAGACATGACATAAATAGTATGCACAATTTAGAAGACTATGATTATAATTTGTACATACCACATGAGTCGATAATTAACAGGCAATATACACATACCAGCACATTTGGACCTTTGATTTCCAAAAGGATCTATGTCAGTCTCTGATGCATCACTGAGATATGGGTTTCTGATGCACGGAGGGGGCATGACCCTACAGCGTAAAGCAATTGCAGACTGTGGGACATAACTGTGTATCTGCTGCTTGCCATTTGATACTTTTTTCTCAATTTTAGCTTCTTCAATTTCCAAAGTATCCTCTGCAAGATCCTCTATTTGTTGATTTCCAGAAAAGATGGGACTTTGAGGATTCAGGGTAACTTGATCTGAGGAAAGTCACAATAGTAAACACCTCAAATTTGAAGTACTACAGATAACAGTTACGACCATAGGAAATCTCAACATCAATAAGAGAAATGGCTGGTAAGATCTAAACTGTATATTTTTTTTTATGTGCTTTCTGTAGGTGCATGCAGATGAAAAAATCGAATCCACAATACTCAAAAATGGGCATTGACAATTTAGAAAGTTTGAACACGCGAACCAAAGCTGTGATCAGATATATCATGTGGCTATGATATGTCTCAATATGAGTGTGCCCAAGACGTCGGTATAATATCTCGATTCCATCCCTCAAATGATCACTTTCCTTGAACATTCTTTGACTTGCTCAAGCAAGAGAACCTGGACGGAGGATCCAGCTCTTTGCAACTCCCATAATGTTATCATAATCATTATGAATTACTTATAAAACGCCAATGATCCATCAAAATAAAAACAAGACTCTTCCAATTGTAGAAGCACGAAACCTGATCTAGCATCATCATTGAAATGATCAACCTTTAAAGAAGTTGATGACAATTACAGATGATTATATGGATCTCAAAGGCTTGATCGAATTCGTAAAAAAGACTACAGCGTGCACTAAAAACAAATGCTCTCAATACTGTCATTGATAAATAACCCACAAACTCTGCAAATCTAGAGAATTATCCCTCAAAGCGAAAATCAAGTCAACATTTATCTCACGCATTCCAATTCACGTCAACCACTCGCCTGCTTTATAATGCATATTAAAGATCATGATACTTATAGATAAGATTTATCTCGATATATTCCCTATTAAATGGTTCAAATAAGAAAAAAAAACATCCATCTAAGGTGTAACATGGTTGAATGATTAAACCAGCTGAGTAGAATCCAGCTATTCTATTAGACGACCCCACCCACGAGAATAATTTCCGTCTATTTGTTCGACCCAGACAAAAGCTTTAGATTCACAGTCTATCCCAAGTTATGAACCTGGCATTCCATTACGTCCTACGGTTATTCATGTTCCGGCCCAAGAGGGTCATTGACAATTAGGCCAATGCATTCTCATGATTGCCAGAATCCTCAAACATGTTAACAGATTACATTAATATTTCAGGCATCTCAAGAAATCTATTTGAGTTACTAATATGTGAAATGGAAAACTTAAACAAAAGCATCAACAGCACAGCTAAAACATACCTTGCCGAAATCTTTTGCTCTTAGTCGAATTAAATTTCTCTGGTGATTTAGGGCAAGAAAAGTTATCCTGCATGAAAAGGATGGGGAAATTTAAGCCAAAAACATTACATCAAAGTCAGACAAAGCAGAGAATAACATCACATCTACCTTACCTTATTATGATCCAAGCCATTCGCTAGATTTTGATTGTCTGGGGTGATATAATCAGGAGTACTGCATCCAAGGCGACAAAGTTATCAAGGAAACTTGAAGTTAATAAACTCCATTTGTTCTGCTCAAAGCAGAGTAAATACATCAGCATACAAAACCAGGCCTAACTTCCATATTTTTTCTTCATTGTCAAATTCTGTTTCACGGGTGCTGATTTTTAGCTCCAACTTTGTTCTTTCAGCTTAAAAGCACATAATTTCAGTTCAATACAACGATGCTCACATGCAAATCCACACTGTATCTCCGTGAAGCAACCACACATTACGACACTATTCGTAATTCCAGAGTCGGTGTCCATTGTAGTCCACTTTGCTCCCTCAACGGGAGCAAACACGAGGGATTTAAGCACTACGCGCTCCCCCCACACCCAAAAGAAAAGATTAAAAATGAACCACCAGCTCCTCATATAAACAAACCCTCGAGCAAACTCTACACGAAGCCAATAAAGCCAAAGAGGAGATCAGAGATCAGCTTCGAGGCACACAGGACAACGTCGATTACCAGAAGAAATCCTGACTGAGGATGCAATCGGCGCCGGCGTTGGCCTCGACGTCGGGAGCCGAGGCGGAGAGAGAGGGGTCGGATCCGAGGAGGCTCGGGAAGAGAGAGGGCTTCGGATTGGCAGAGGAAGAGGATTGATGGTTTGGGTGGAGAGAGAGGAGGGACACTTGCCCTAGCTGGAAGTCCCAGCTCTCCGCCATTGTCGTCCCCTTCGTCTCGGTGCTCTTCCTCCCCTTGCCGTGGCTACTGGTTCGCTTCACGCTCTTCCTCTTCATCTCTCTCTCTCTCTCTCTAAATCTCGAATTTCGCGGATGTTTTTGGTTTGCTTCTGCTTCGGATGGGATGAAGTGAAGGTCACTGCGCGGGTCTTGTCGGCTTCGTGAAAAGGTGCGAAGCGATTCAATTCAAATTGCGCGGGGTTTGATCCCAGGCGGGCGAGTGATCGGACGCGACGAGGACTACCGTGTGGCCTGGTCAATTGACTGATCAGAACCGTACGTCTTGCGTACTTTGACGACAACCCCCATCTAGGGCTCTTGACCTTTACCCGAACAGCCGGGGGTCAGGAAGTGCGAAAGGGTCGGGGCAGATGGCCCGTCGGCTCGACACGGCCCAATTGTGAAGTGCTTCATATGGGCCAGCTCGGCCCCCCTTGCTAAAGTTTTCTTTTTTCTTTTTTTTTTTTACTTTCCCACCCTCAGTCATTTATATTTGCACATTGCATACTTACCTATTTAAAATCCTCAGAAATTTTCATTCCCAATCTTCTTCCCTTCTTAATATCTTGCTAATTGTATTTTTCGCTCCCGGTCTCTATAGTTTTACTCATATGAGTCTCTATTCTGTAAATCGAGCGCAATAAATTATACATACTCGTTTGAATATTCAACACGACGATTATTTGAGCAATTAAACCTGCAATATCTGTAAATATGGTTGTTTCCATGATGTCTACCAAAATGCAACTTACAATTCGTGTATCTGGTATGAGATCAATTTGATGCTGAATCTTTCTAAAAGGGGAAAGTATGTGCTTGAGATCAAAAGTAATGTTCTATATATGCATAGATCACTCGATCAAATATGGAAGCTAAACGTTTATAAGTTTCACTTTGCGTTGCATTTTGAAAAATCGCCACTAGACGGCAGAAATGGCACTGGTTATAGTTATACACGACACAAGCACAGCCGGCACAAAAGCACGAATTAGGTCAGGCCATGCATGACCCGCTCAGGCCCAACACAATTGCTTTCCCACCACTAGCCACGCAGTTACAAATAGGGGTGAGTGGTTTCAAGTTCCTTACAGGTTCCACCTGAAACCTAGAACCTACCCGTCGGAACAGGTTTCTTATTTTTTGGAACTTGGAACCTACCCGTCATACCCTGAAACCTAGAACCTACCATATCACAGGTTCTGGTGGGTTCCAAGGTACTCGAAAACTTGTCAATTTCTTTTCTTTTTTCATTTTTAGTTAAGAAGAATGAGAGTGAACGCTACAACCGCTAAGGGGAAGTAGAGGTGAACGGTTTCAGGTTCTGTACATGTTACATTTAGAACCTGAAACCAAATCGTTGGAACATGTCCCTCATTTTTTGGAACCTGGAACCTAAAAATTTGTTTGGCTCCATATTATACACTCATCATCGGACGCCGTAGAATATTGTAGGATCGTGTGAAGACATATACAAAAAAAAAATATAAAAATTTGTTTTAGAATCTTGGGTCCAGGTTCCAGGTTCCAGGCAGTGAAACCTGGTACTTACCCGTTGGAACAGGTTCCTCAATTTTTGAAACTTGGAACCTACCTTATATACCTTGGAACCTGAAACCGGACCGGTTCCCACAGATTCCAATTCCAAATTCCCTGTTCTACCTTGGAACCATGCTCACCCCTAGTTACAAAGGCCAAAACGTTGATTTTAAATAGTCAAACATTGACAGACATCTCTAAAATCATTGTGAAAATTACCAAAAAAAATCCTAAACCTATTGCAAGTGTGCCAATTCAGTCATAAACTTTTTTTTGGCTAATTGAGTCCTAAAATTTTTGCATTTGTGCCAATTCAGTCCATCCGATTAATTTTGATCTAAAATCGATGACGTGGCGCAACTAGCACTAACGTGAAAATTTTTAATAATATTTTAATATTTTTTCGAATTTTTATCTTATTTATTTATTTTCTTTTTCTTTCCCTTTCTTCTTCCTCCAACCGGGCGGCTACTGGCGAGGTCGACGTCGCCGGACCTTGGTGATGGGCTGAAGGAAGAAGAAGGGAAAAATAAAAAATAAAAATAAAAATATTTAAAGATATTAAAAATTGCCACGTCAATGCCAGCAGTGCTACGACATCGATTTTCGGCCAAAAAATTGACACAAATGCAAAAGGTTTATGACTCAATTAGTAAAAAAAAAAGTTTATGACTGAATTGGCACAAATACAAAAGGTTTATGACTCAATTAGCAAAAAAAAAAGTTTATGACTAAATTGGCACAATTGTAATAGGTTTAAGACTGTTTTTTTGTAATGCTCCCAAAATCTTGGGAAGTCCACGACAAATAGTGCAATATGATATGCATTTGTTTATTCATTGTTTCTGGTTAGGCTGGCCTTTGATCGTGAGAAAGAGGCAGGCCTGGGCATCGCAACTCCAACTCAAAGTCAGCGGTATTGACAATTTTCTTTAGATTTATAGGAATCTATTTACCTGCCTATCAATTTAATTGAATTTAACCTTGAAATAAAACTTAAGGGTTAGTCGGTAATATCATGAGAATCCGAGGACATCACAACCTTACAATTTAAATCGCCAAAGTGAAACTGGCTTAGCTCTTCATGATCGTGAATTCAAAAAGTAATCATGTGGTATGGCGGCCAGTTCAATCTTAAACCTTTCAGTTACGCCAATTTAGCTGTAAACCTTTTGACGATTTGCCAATATAGTCCTTCCAGCTAATTTTTGTCTAGAAATCACTAACTTAAATATCGGCTATCCTACGAGGCATGGCCAGCCACGTGGATAA
Organism: Lenwebbia sp. NSW1173648; assembly: GCA_029784005.1. Lineage (NCBI taxonomy): Eukaryota > Viridiplantae > Streptophyta > Magnoliopsida > Myrtales > Myrtaceae > Lenwebbia > Lenwebbia sp. NSW1173648. The sequence continues at coordinate 36,771,740 of JARCGZ010000001.1, forward strand.
ATTTGCAATTTTTTTTTAATTTTCTGAAATTAGAGTCGTGTCTTGTAGATGTTCTTGCTATTATAAAATATAAGTGTGTTCATAAGAACATCTAAACATGATATTAATTTATTTGTACATACTCGTACTTATATTAATGTTTCTATCATTTAGATTGATAAAATTTCCAAGTTTTGAGTTTTGTGTACTTTTAGCTTCATTTGATAAAATCTGTACATTAGGAAATTAGAATTTCATTTAGAGTCGTATCATGTTGAAATTCTGCTATTCTAGTTTCCTGATTTACAAATCTAACTCAATATAATTAAGAAAACACGAAACACAAAAATTTGAATATTTTAGTCTATCTAAAGGTTAAGAACAAGATTTAAATTAATATAAGTACGAGTATCTACAGTTAAATTGAGATGTCCGTATGAAAATATTTTTTCCTTCAAGTAGCAAGAATATCAACTCAAGAAAACTTTGGAAGAGGCTATTTTTTTTAATATTATAGGGATCATAAGTTAAAATATACTTAACTGGAACTGTCATAATATTTATAAAGACCCAAAAAAGATAGTAAAAAAAGACAAAAGATAGCATAGATCAAAATCTATATATATATATATATATATATAGTGTCATTTTCCCAAACAAGATAACCCAGCCCTTATAAAAAGCGCCCAAAACCCATCATCATTGGCCAAAATTGTTCTGAGATCAGGTCTTGAGAGGGGAAAATTATAAGAAGCAAGCAAGCAACCATGGTGTTGAAGGTTTATGGAACCCTCTACTCCACCGTGGGGATGCGGGTCTTCGCTGCCCTCGGACCTCGACTTCAAGTTCATCCCCGTCGACATGCAAGCCGGTGAGCACAAGGAGGAGCATTTCCTCGCCATCAACGTAAGCCTCTGTCCCCGACCACCACCTCGGACAGTATTCCTCACTGATTTTCTGGTCTTGGGGTCTCAACGTGTTCCTTCAAGAAACACCTCTTTCGTCGTTCAGGCCTAACGTTTCTCGGTCTCTCTGTGCAGCCTTTCGGTCAAATCCCGGCCATTGGGGTTGGAGATTTCAAAATATTCAGCAAGTCATCCTACTACTGTTTTGATTATCTGGTGTGGCCACGATGAAATATGACAAGTATTTAGGTACAACTGCTGATATTTGTGTGACCGTGATGGAAAGATCAACTGTTTATTCAAACTTTTGAGTGTTCAGAATCAAGGGCAATCACTCGCTACATCCCTCGTGTATATGCGGACAGGGGCACTCCGCTCGTCTACGAGGGCAAACCCATGGTGATGGTGGGAGTGTGGATGGAGGTCGAGGCCCACCAGTTTGACCCCGTGGCGATGACGCTGCAGTGGGAGCTCGTGTACAAGATGAAGTTCAGCATGGTCCCGGACGCTGCGAAAGTCGAGGAGAACGAGGCTAAGCTCGCCAAGGTGCTCGACTTCTACGAGGCCCGGCTGAGCTAGTCCAAGTACTTGGGCTGCGACTGCTTCACCCTCGCCGACCTCAACCACCTCCGGCCCTGCACAACCTGATGGGGACACCGGTCAAGAAGCTGTTCCAGGCACGCCCCAGGGTGAGCGCGTGGGTAGCCGACATCACGGCCCGGGCGGCTTGGGCCAAGGTTCTTGCCACGAGGAACCAACAGTGAAGCAAAGGGTCTAGCTTAAATTATCTGGTGTTGGGCGGGGGGGGGGGGGGGGGGGGGGGGTGGGGGGGGGGGGCAGTAACATGAGACCCGTTTTTACCTCTTCTTTATGCGAGTTTGTAACCTTATTTTGTTGTTTGGTCAATGTTTTCTAGAGTTACATGAACCTTTTGGGATTTTCTAAGGGTTGTTCCATCATCAAAGTTGGACATGATGATGAGGCAGGTGTTCTGTGAAATGTTTCATGAGTCAATGGCTAATGTCTCATCTTTTTAGTTTCATAAGAGCGTAGTAATATGTTGCCAAGTCCTGGTATTGTTTCTACTTATGAAGCCCTGTCCTTACATCATCTCCATGAAATGGCCTACAGTTTCATAACATCTTCCCTACCGATCACACAAGCTATACCCACTTTCATGTGTGAAAGTGCCTTAGAAGTTCTCTAGACAATATTCATGTACAAGTATAAGCTTTATAGAGATTTTTCATGTTTCTCCTCAACATTCTTTCACTATAGCAGTTTCTAGAAATCAAGAGTCAAGAGAAGAAGGGTCAAAATCCAATCAAAAGTACCCACTTATATAGAAGTCTAAACATTCTAGTTAAAATATATATAACTCTTTTCTTTTTTTTTCTGCGATAGGAAAATAGTCATTTAGACATTAGTTGGTCAGCTCATTTTTGTCCAGCATGAGTATGAATTTGGTGTGGCGCTCCATTTGTATTTCCTAGGCGAAAATGACTCATAATTTACTAGAGTTAAAACTCAGGTAAGAAATACCACTTGTATCTTTCCGGTGTTCATATTCGTATCTTCTTATCTTATCTTGTAAATTAAGTCCGACAGCCACTTCTTCCCTCTCTCTAATATTACCATTTGGCAGTTGGTATGTTCGCAATTTCTACCCCTTAACCTATAGTTGCAATATATAAGAATATGATAGAGAGGAAGAAACAAAGACTCTAATCTTCACAAGCAAAACCTACAAGAAACCAAATCCAGGATATGAAGACACAAACATGCTACATCAAGAGAAAGCAGGATAGAAACAGTAGGAAAACCATCATCAAAGAACCCTAACCAGACATATAATCTGGTATAGCTTTAGAAAATTCATTCAACAAATTCTACTTCATGTGGTATGATCAGAACAAGAATTGAAAAGGTCACACTAACTGAGATCACATTCACGAAGGACAAGCATTTCATAATTCATACATCAGCAAAGATGTTTGACATTGTCGTTGTTGTTATTATTATTATTTTTTGCCATAGCTAACTTCGAAAACGAGGTTTCTATTATTGTATTTGTGGGTATCCAACCGGTGGGTACTAGGTCGTCATTGTATGGCGGTGGGCTAGTGGTGGGTGTGGGTGTGTTGGGACGTGGTCAGACCACCTGAATAGAAGAGCGTTGGACTGGAGATGTGCATCACATGGTTCAGTAGCATCAATATAATAAGAGAATGGAATAAGATTGTGTATTACCAATATTTATATTGAGATGAATGGAATGGAGGTAGTAAATGGCGGATGTAGGCGAGAGTTGTACCGGTCCTTGGATTAACGCATGCTGATGCCCAGACCTTTTGATCATCTGAAACATGTCAATCTGCCAATGAGACAACCTTGTGATGGGGGAGTATTGGGCCTTGTCGATCGGCTAACTAGATGCTGATTTATAAGTTTATTGTCAACTCTGAGATTACAATTCGACTACCTAGCAACCGGAAGCTATAATGGACAATTCCTTTGCTGTTTGTTGATTTTTCAAGGTTTCTATTGAGCTGCCCATTCTGGTGAACGAATTTAGAGTCTAAGTATAATTACTTTGTATTTGGTCAAGTGTCATAATTTTATGAGTCTTAAATATGTTGTAGGTTTCAAAAGTCAAAGTTAAGTTTCTGGGTGTTTTAATGCATTTTTTAGTTCCTAAGTCTTTATTGTGTTCTCGTATCATTGTTGGGTAGTTCCCATGTCTTTGATGTTTATCTATTTCGTATGGAATAATCCATGTATACAAAGAAGCGAAATCTCAAATGTAGGACAAGACTTGAATATTGAGAATATATGAGATTTGTCTCTAGATACCCCCAGTTTCTGTATCCTTGGAAGGTATATTCTTTCTTGGTGGTGAGCCAGGAAGATTGTATCCTTGGATGATGTTATTCGGTAGGCCTTGGTGGTGAGCTTTTCCTATCCCGAAATCATGTATCCTTTGCTGGTGATATCTGTAGGCCTTGGTGGTGAACTTCGTCAATCCCAATTGTGATTCTCGGCTGGTGGTGCATCATGTATGCCTTCATTCTGATCGTATTTGATCCTGCGTTCGCATTTACCCATCGATATCCATTGCATGCACTCTAACATCATCGATAATCACAAAGACTTATATTCGCCCATCCCGCATATGCATCACCTTGGCAACCACCTCTAATATGAAGGGGCGACGTTTTGTGGCCAGGGCTTGGCTAAGCCCCATGTAATCCATGCCATGTTGGGTCATTGATGGGCTCCCTTCTTTACGCCATCATCAAAAATAGGTATTGCATAAAATAAACGTCGGTAACCAAATATGGGGTACGTGTTGTATGAAAGTAGGAAATTCGTTTACAAAAAAATATCGGGCTTTAATTAAAATAAATTATATATTCTCTTTAATTTTTTTTTAATATTGAGAATAAGGGTATTTTAGTGCTCGCACAAAAAAAAAAATAACAAATATATGGTATTACGATAAAATGTGAAGCGTTGGTGTTTGGATGATGTGGTCTTCTTAGCATTGTAAAACGTAGACATTAGATATATCATCTATTGAAATTGCATTTAAATGAGGGAGGAGTTAGTTATTACATAACAAGAATATCACATTTTTGTTGCGGGTGCTTTGGCAATTCAAATAATAAATTCTTAAAGCTTCTTCTGAACACATAGGAGACACCCTCGGTCGTCATCATAATTAAGATGGTATAACAATAAAAGTAAAATTAGTAAGGATAGTGACGGACGGATGGATGGATGGATATGATTTACCGTGGTAAAGTAAAATAGAAAACGAAAGTTATAATAGGTTTTGGTGATTGGTCATTTATTTTTGTTTAACTTTGGGTAAATGACACAAATGGTCCTTGAATTTTGGTCCAATTTACAATGTGGTTCCTGAATTATTAATTTATTTAATGTGGTCCATGAACTTTTAATTTGTTCAATTTGGTCCCAAGACTTTTGGTACATGTTCAACTTAGTCGCTGGACTGTATGAAAATGTTCAATGTTGTTCCTGAACTTGAATTAATGTAAGGACAACATTGAACATTTTCATACAGTTCAGAGACTAAATTGAATGTGTACAAAAAGTTTAGGGACCACATTGAACAAATTAAAAGTTCATGGACGACATTGCACATTAGGTTAAAGTTCAGAGAACACGTTGCACACTGGGCCAAAGTTCAGAGACTATTTGTGTAATTATCCCTTTAAGTTTTCAAGTAATTTTGACGAGTTCTCTTTTGCATTTTGTGATGGCAATAATATCATTATGCTGATTTTATGTGAACAGTAGGGTGCGGTTGGAGCTGCTTTTACAAATATGCTGTAGGCCTCTAAAAGACTTTGAGCCGAAGTTTTGGTGTTTGATAACACCATTCAAATTCCTAGATTACAATCAAAGCAAAACGAAAAAATTGAATCTCGCAATTTCTCACAGAGAACACGCTCAGAAAACTCACAAGAGAGAAAAATCACAACACTCCTCTTGTTTACTCTAATGTGCAATAACTATGTAGAATTCCATATCTTATATGTACAGTTTTTGAGAAAATTTTGCTATTTCAGTTCTATATCTATTATACGGATTCCAATTCTGTCCTAAATATTTTAATTGTTCTAATGTAGTCCTAAACATTTGATGTAAAGTTACAATCTAGTCCTCCTGATGAAGAGTCTCCTAAAATTGCTAATGTAGTCACCCGGTCTCGCCAGTTGTCCTACAAAACACGCTGGCAATCTGACGTGGACCAAATTTAAATTCCCCCTTTTTTTTCCGGGGCTGCGACTCTCCCAAATTGAAAGCCCAAAATAGAGCAAAAAACCCTAATTTGCCGTCAGAATCCCCAAATTCCACTGGAGCGACCTCGAGATTCTGCAACAAAAAAGACAAATAGTGCTCATGTTAGGTGTACATTGAAGTCGACCGTCTTCAACTTTTTACAAGTACCAGACGAGAAAGGCAATGAACAGTAAAAGGTAGAACTTTCGAATGAGAAAACTTCCTGTAATTTTTTGAAGTTGGCAAAACCATCTAATTCTCGTTATTACTTGATAAATGCATACGTTATTTTATTTCAGGTGCCATTGATATAAGGAAGCTCTATCACCATTGATGCTATCCAAATACAAAGTGAAAAGACTCATGGAGATTGGAAGAACCTTAATAGAAGGTTCGGAGGAACGGGAAATTCATGGAGACTTTGAGGTACCATAAGGGGAATAGTTCTGAGAAGCATTTATCTCTAATCTATTCAGAAAGATTGGATAGACTCACGAATCACTAATATGAGCAGCTCTCAATATCACTTGAGAAAAACATACATGTCACATGATTATGCAATCTGATTTTGAAGACCTAAATATTCTTCTCAAGGTCAATCTAGTCTCAAGGAATATTTAGAACAAGACATAGGCCTGGAACTTCAAAAGAGGTACAACAAAGGAGAATCCAATCAATCGCAAGTTATTTTGGTGAAAAAAGATTATTTCCTAATATAGGTAACTCAATTCGTGGAAACTACACCATTGCTAGGAAGATTTAACTGTAAGGGCAGCCAAGTTCTCTGGTGATTGTGTTTTTTTTTATCTTTAACGGCTAAATTAATCCTAGTTTGGATATCGAAGCGATATAAGAAAATCAACATATACTAGAGGAATCACGAATCATCAGAATTGACTACAAATTGAGAAACCTATACTCTTTCCACTCTTGTTGGAGAATCCAATCAATCGCAAGAAGTTCACCGAGAGTATGTGATTGTAATCTCTTTTGAGAAGTGTACGAGTGTTGTAGTAATGCTTGGGATTCGGAAGCAGCACGGGCTACGTTGTAACTACTCAAAGAATTACTAATGAATTATGGCATGTTGGTAGCTTTAGCCAGGGAGAGTGAGCGTAGGGTTGGTCTACGCTGAACCACTATAAAGATAAAATATCTACATGCAACATCTTCTATCTCCTTATTACTATAATATTTATATGATAGAATTATACCGCACTTGATATCATCAGCTTACTCTAGCGTATATCAAATTGTTCTAACATAATCGAACTTGATGTTAGTAATTTCGCAAGATTATATCAAGCTTTGATTATCAACCTACCCCTCGAGGTTGTATATTTAGCCGTAGCACTTTCATTGTTGTCCTTCCAAGATTGTGTTGCTATTATCTTTTTGTAATCTATTTCTGCCTCTCTATTCACTTGTGATGTACCTGATTTGATGCTGAAATCTTTCTAACAGGGGAAAGTCCATGTGTGAGATCAAGAATAATCTTCCATTTATGCATTGACCATTGGATAGAATTTGAAAGTTAGACATTTATCACTTCGATTTCGAGTTGAAATTGCAACTAGACGGCAAAAACGGAGCACAAGATGACACTCTTTATACACAAAAGCAAACAGGATCGGCACGAAGTACAAATTGGCCCGGGCCTTGCACAACCCACAAGTATAGAGGGTTGGCCAGGCCCAACGCGATCATTTTGCACCACTAGTCAAAACCTCGATTCAGAAAATATCAACTGTTAGAATCACGAAACCTATATATTCTCTGTGGACTGAAAAAAAAAATTGTGGAACCACCATAGTTCAGTAAGTCTATTTTGTGAAATTGGACACATACACGTAGAGGTTAGGTTTCAATTGATGGGCGTCATGCAATCATAATTATATTGTGCACCCTTTGAAACAGATTATTTATATGGTGTGTAATTGATCAGTCTTCTTTTCACTAACTAAAGTCAAAATTACTTTCGCTAAAACTTGAAAGTTTTAAAGTCCAAAGCATTTTCGAGAAAATCTGAGAGGCCATGAATAACCCGTATTGGGAAAGTTTTGAATAGTTTTCATCCATTCATTTATCGTTTGTGGCTGGACTGGCGTTGATCGTGCAAGGCACATGCTCAGCAATATGAAAACATTCTTTAGATTCAGAGTCATCTCTTTATCTACTTACCAATCCAAATGATATATACTTGAAGGGGTCAGTCCATTAATATAATGAGGATCCATCTCTAAATCGCCGATATTGAAGCTTACTTAGCCATTGATGATCGACGGCCGAGGTTCAATATTGATGCGTTAATGATCATAAAATCAAGGGCACGATGCCCTCGTGGCATAGTAGCCTAATCCACGTTTGGTTATCTTGACTTTGACTTCCCACTGTGAAGTTACATTTTATGTTATTCTCATTAGACCCCAAATAATAGTTAATTCGGTTAAGGGTTCAGTTCGTGTTCGAATGCGGTCTCATTGCAAAGTAAACTTTGGGCTAACCCCGCCACTCAGAGCCCCACCAAATACATGCGGACCGAATGATTTGTATGCATGCATAGAGATTAGTTGAGATGAAGGTTCAGGCATCTACATTTTAAAGAGGAACTTGAACTTTATAGGTTGTTCAAAGCGGGAGATTTTTTTCCGGAGCAAAGTGAGGCGAAGAAGTAGGTTTGTCCAAAAGGTTCCCTTCATTGACTTCCAAGAAATTCCCATCGTTGACTTTATATTATAGACGTTGATTTCCTTTGTTCGTCGTTACTATTATTGCACGGCAAGTTGAGTTTCCTTAAGCCTAAACTCGTGATCATTGACTTCCAAATAACAACCCTCCGCAGTCTTCACCGTACTTCACCTTAGCTTATAAATATGAACCTTCCTAAACCAAGCAGAAATCACTCTAATACTCCACCCAAGTTTCTCACCTCCTTCTGTTCTTACTCCTGTGTTCAGCTTAGAGAACATTGCACCCAAAAAGAGATGGAGTGTAGGCCACTTGACCTCACCATAGTCTCGGCAGAAGGTCTCAAGAAGGTGAAAGACGTTCCGCAGATGCTTGTGTACTTGGAGGCCGAAACGTCTCGGCCGACCCCAACACCAAGCAGCGGACTCCGGCCGCCAAGGACGGTGGCAACAGCCCCGCCTGGAACTTCCCCATGCAGTTTGACATCGACGTCGCCTCCCTCCAAAAGAATGGCCCTCTTTTGATTCTGAAGCTCAGGTGCCAACGCCCCCAGCAGTGGTGATCTCGACATCGGAGAAACTCAGGTGATACGAGATTAACAGCGATTATGCGACACAAAGAGAAAACAGTCTCATCATTGGGAACAAAATTATCACTCATTCATTAGAATGTAACGAAATAAATCAAGATGTGGTGCCTAGCTTATAGGAGGGGGAGATAAGAAAACTTTGCGGTGCGTAGGTAAGGAGGCGAGATAAAGGAATTGCGTATGAAACTAACCTAAGAAACTTTGGCACATCTTTGTATCCAGGAACCCATCAAGGAATTACTCGACAAGCCTAGCAAGGACAAGGATCATAAGAAAGTTGAATATCCAGTGAAGAAACCGTCTGGTAAAGAGAATGGCGAATTGAAATTCACATTCAAGTTCGGGGAGAAACTACACGTGGCAATTCCTTTACAAGCGCCACCGAGCATGCCGTATGCCCCGGCAGCGACCCAAACCCCGATCGGCTATCCACCATTAGGATACCCTCAGGCTAGCCTTGGAGGCGGATACGAGCTGGTTCCTCAAGGAGGGTCCACAGGCGTGGCTCTGCCGTTCGGATCATATCCTCAGCCTAGCTCCATAGGAGGATATGGGCTCAGTCCTCAGGGCGGGCCTCAAGATGTGGTTCCACAAGCAAGGTATCCTCAGCCAGCAGCTAGTTATCCGCAAGCGTCGGGCGGGTATCCTCAGCCCATTCCTATCTATCCACAGGTTGGATATCCTCAACCAACTCCAGGATATCCCCAGCCTAGCTCCATAGGAGGATACGACCTCAGTCCTCAGAGCGGGCCTCAAGATGTGGTTCCACAAGCAGGGTATCCTCAGCCAGCAGCTAGTTATCCGCAAGCGCCCAGCAGGTATCCTCAGCCCATTCCTAGCTATCCACAAGTTGGATATCCCCAAGCTACTCTAGGATATCCTCAGCCCGCTCTAGGATATCCATGTGCATATGGATATCAATAGCCTGTGCAGGTGCAGCCGCCACCGCCTCAATAGCCGACTAGTGACACCGGTGGTTTCGCAAGGGAGCCTCTTTCGTCGGGGGAGTTGTTGGTGGTGTGGTATCGAGTGACATGATCAACTTGGCTTCTGAATCGGATACTGTGTCTGATGGTACCGGATTTTGATTTCTCCATTGCTTTACAATTTACCAATAGCTTCTAAATTACTATTAACTACATTTTATTTCTTGTATTATGGCTACATGTATCTATAATTTTCATTTATTCGCATTTGTACGTGAATTCAAGGAAGTTGGTGTTACTAACGAAGGTACGTTATGTGGTCATTATTCGTTTTATGGCCAGGTAGATGTAGTAATCAAATAAGGTAGTCATGGGATAACTGTTACACTGTAATGTAATAAACTAATAATTACAATTGTGTTGTTAGTTGAAGTAATGCAATATTAAACCTGTCAAAATGGGTCCAAAATTCATTTAATAACTTACAAGCATTTAAATGGGTTATAACAAACATTGTAGGCTAGCGTAATGGATCTAGAAAATAAAGAGGCTAAAATAAGTGGGTTATAAATGGATCTCTTATAAACCCATTTACAACCCACTTAAGAGGCCTCCCTCTACCCTTTATTTTATTTTATTTTTCTTTTAAAAGATCTGATTTTTTTATTTGTTCTTTTTTTTCCTTCTAAAACTGGCTAACCCTCGCCGGTCGCCCGCCGCCCACTGCCGCACTCGGCCCTGCCGCCGGCCGCCATCTATTTAAAAAATTAGATTTGTTTAAAATTATAAAAATTGTCCATATTAATTTAGTAATATCAAATTTTCAAAAATTTATAAGAAATAAGTTTTCTTAGATTGGATTGAATATAGAAGTGTTTTAGTTATATGAGTCGGGTTGGATATAGGTTAGGTATGGGTCAAGAAATTTGAACTTCGCAGAAATGGGTCATAAACGTGTTGATGGGTCAATTTGGGTCGGACCATTTATGACCCAATCCAAACTCGTCCCGACCCATCCGTTTGACAGGTCTATGCAATATCTATTGCATGATTTGGTTTCGTGAACATATGTAGATAATGGTATACCCCAAAAATCATTATTAATGGAACATAGTGATTGTCATTAACATTCAAACATGATTATACATGACTTTAACATCCCATAGATTGTGATTATATTAAAATACCTACTGTATCATAGTAATTGTTACTTTAATAGTCAACCATGAGTCTAACACCCCGTATGTAGTATCAAGATGTTATAATTTAATTGATATAAAGTTTTTCGTCTACCGTTTAGTTGTTACAACGTAATATCAGTTTATTAGCATACAACATGTTTATTCCATAATGGATAGTACGATTGAAATAATAGCCATAAAATACTTTTGGCATTGATTAATACATAATCATAGATCAAAAATAGTATTTAATTATCCAAATTTAGATATTACTACATAAAGTAAGTAACTAATGTTATGCTACTTATGATGTTATGAACAATTTTTAATGTAATAATATTTATGTACTATCGAGTAACATTATAAATATCATGTCAATTATTTACTTAGTAGTATTTCACTTGTTAATTACATAGCAAGTGATTATGTCAAAATACTTATAATTGGTATTATTGTATGTATCTGATATAGATAATGTTATAAATAATTTATAAGTATTCTCTCTTCGCTTCTTTCTTCTCTATATTATTTTCACATACCTTTATTCTTCAATCTTCATGGAGGAGAGGGTTTGAGCTAGATCTCTCCGTCGTCTCCCCTTTTTCTTAGGTTGTTTTGGTTTTTCATTTCATTTTCTTGCTTTCCTCCCGTTTGGGAGCTTTTCTCTTCCGATTTAATCTAAATTTGGAATTTTCTCTTTCCCATTTCAGGGAGATTTAAATCCCCTTCTAGTCTAGATTTGGGATTTTGTGTGTGTATATTTTCGAGTTTCGCTTTCCTCGAGTTTCGTTAGTGAACAAGTCCAATTTTGAAGGAGATCAGAGGAACTTTGTAAAGGTTTCTCTTTCACAGGTGTCAGATCTGTGCTCATTCAATCTTTTTACTTTACTCGGCAATGGTGTTGGGGACGCCAAACCTAGGCGCACACCGCCAAAAGGTAAAACCATAACAACAGATGGAGATCTCGATATGTGCTCATTACTGATGGTGTGAAGAAGTCGCAAATATGCTCTTTTAGAGTTGGCCCATAGTCTTATTCTGATGATTTTTCTAGTTATCTGGAGTTTATTTTGTTTTGAAGTTGTTTGGGATGTGTCTTGATTTACAGTTAAATTGCGATATTTCTCTCCTATATTGCGATGAGATGGATGAAATGTTATTTCTTTTGACAAAAAAAAAAAAAAAAAACCTAAAATGTCATTGCCGCTAATGCAACCAAACGCGTTGTAAGTTGGATTTGATTTCCATGGAGATTGACTTCCTTTCCACAGGACGTGGGAAAATTTCCTAACCTTACTTATATTGTTTCCTAGTCAAAATACAACATGTAGTAGATTTTTTCTAAAAAATAGAACATTATCAATTTAGATCCCTAATGAGGAATATACCCGAACTGGGCAGATTCAATTAAGAGAACAAATTCAGTCAATTTCAATGCGAAAGTAACAATCAGAATGCAACTCCCAATACTAGGAAATATACACAACACGGTGGTGGGCAGATTCAATACTAAATCTATCAATATAAAAAATAACACTAATATCAAATCTAACGAAAACAATTTTTATTCGAGCATAAAAAGTATAAACACGAGATTGTCCTTATTGCGATCCTACATAAAAGAAAAAATGACAGTAAATAGTAAAACTCAAGAAGGTCTCTAAAGACGTTGGCTTTCCATATTACCACAAATAATTTTTTTTCCAAATTCAAAATAAAGATATCCGGCATCGGTTTTTACAAAAATGATATTGAATAAGCTATAAGCGTTATTGCGAACATGATACATCACTAAGGCTCCGTTCGTTTCGTGAAAAATGAAATGTTTCTGAAAAATTTTTTTTTTTTTTTGGGAAGTCATTTTCCAAGAAAAAGATAATATTTTTTAGTGTTCGGCTGAAACCTAAAAATAACCTGAAAAATATTTTTCGTTGTTCGGTATGGAAAATCGGATTTAATTTTTCTCCATGCAAACCTTTTAATAATTTCTATTTTAGTTTTTTTCTATTTTATTTTATTTTTCTCTTTAATTTTTAATTTTTTAATTCTAAATTTTATCTTTAGTCTTTTGTTTTTTTTTTATTTTTTCTCTTTTTTTTCTCTTTTCCCCACTTCTTCCGCTAGAGGCGAGCTCGAACCTCGCCTCACTCGCCTATGGCCCATCATCGGCCTTGGTCGTGGCCAGCGACTGGCCGAAGAAGAAGGGAAAAGAAAAAATAAAAAGAAAAGAGAAAATTAAAAAAATTTAAAAGAAAAGTAATGCAAAAGAGTGGAGGAAGAAAAGCTAAGGGAAAGATGAAAAACATTTTCCCTACTTTGAAAGTGTTTCTTCCATAAGTGAAAAATGTTTTCCTTAACTCGTTTATTTTTCGTGAAACAAACCCCGAAAAATTCGAAAAATATTTTCTGAAAGTTATCTTTCGCGAAACGAAGTTTTTGTCAAACCTCCACTTTAGATTATGGAATCTTGCTGCAAGACATTACTAAAGACTAACAAGTAAGCTCTCTCTATATTTTAGTTGCATTAAGGACAACATATTTTGCCCAATCTCAATCAATTCTAGGGAAAATTCCAAGTAAGTGTATAAAGTGCCCTCATTTTTTCAAATAAGGGCATAAAGTGGACATTCTTTCAAATAATAGCCCGAAGTGGCCAAATCGCCTCAAATAAAGGCCTTAATCAAATATTATTTTTAAATAAGGGTCTAAAGTGGCTATATCAATATCAAAGAAGGGCTTGATCTTGCCGACTGAAAGGCATTTTTGTAATTTACATTTTTGAATTTTTTTCCTCTTTCCTTTTTTCTTTTCCCTCTTCCTTTCATTGGCCATCACTTGGCCTCGTCGATGGCCCGCGGAGGTCGCCAGACTCAAGTGAGGACTGCCCTCGCCCGATTTGGCGAGGGGGAGAGTTGCCCTAGCCTGGGCTGCGCGGGCAAGGGCCACCCTCGCTAGATCGGGCGAGGCCAGCTCTCGCCCGCCCAGCCCAGGTGAGGCCGACCCTCACCTGATGCTGACGAGAGCAACCCTCGCCCTTGATTGGGCTAGAGAGGTCAGGTGAGGGCAACCCTCGCCCTCGCTTGGGCTGGTGAGGCCAAGTGAGGGCGACCCTTGTCCGAAGCAGGTAAGGGCAGCCCTCGCCTGAGGCCGGCGAGCGAAGAGGCCCGGCGATGGCTAGGGATGGAAGAGGGAAAGAGAAAAAAAAGAAAAAGAAGAAGAAAAGAAAAGTAAAAAAATCAAAAATTTTAAAATATATATTTTAGATTTTTTTATTAAAGTACTCCTTCAATGATGGTCGAAATAGTTACATGCTTGTATCACGGACCGGGAGTTTCGTGGAAGTTCTCCCGTACTCGTGTACCTTGAGGGTGGAGCTTTTGGGGGTCATCACGGTGAGTGAGCGGTGTAGAGGGGGAAGAGGCAACTGGGTCGTGTGAGTGGCGTCAGACGGGTTTGTACTAGGAGTTCTAGGTTGGAAGGAATATACCCTTAGGGACTCTAAAGGCGGGGTTGGCCTCCCGTGTACAAACTGGTCGGGAGCTGGTGCCGCTCTCCTGATGAGGCCATGGCAGGCCGAAACCAGTTGTTGTGCCTAAAGTGTTCTACTCGTCTTACTCGATGTGATGGATGCCCGAGCTGAGCTGGGCGTGGTATGATCCAACACGGGAAAGCTATTCGCCTAAGTGTTCTATGGAACAACTATGTGAGGAAGGTCGGCCTGGCTTGGCTTGCCAGGCGCCTCACGGGCTAGTTCCGCGACAGAGATCTGTCGGCCCGTGACAAGTGGTATCAGAGCAGGATCCCTTCAGTAGGTGGGTGATTCGGAGAAAACCTGTGGTCTTCCCGATCCTTCGAGGGCGGAGAGTGATCACCGGGGCCTAGGGGGCTCGGACAATGTGCGGCTCTCGTCTAGCTTCGAGGATGCCAATGGGGGCATAGGAAGAAACCGGATTACTCACTGAAATGGGATAACGTTCCTGGATCAAATTCGGCGAATCTCAAGATGGGTCCGCTACCACGTTTCATCAAGGGGGAAACCTCCATTGGTCCGCTGAGATCAGGAGGAGCCTGTTGGGCGAAAGAAGGTGCTGCCGAGGGTGCGCAGTTGGCAGGGGTGCCACACTTGTCGAGGGAGTACAGGTGACTGGAGATTCGCGAACAGCTTTGATCGGGGGAAGCGATCAGTGGAGTAGAGTTGTTCTGTTGGGCGAGCGTTTGCCATTCATGTAAGTCCCATGGGAGTGGCAGTGATGGTCGGAGAACGCAGGGAAGCGACAGAACAGCCCGCAACGAGGGCGTTTGCGGATTGAGTGTGGGAGAATATCACGGACCGGGAGTTTCGTGGAAGTTCTCCCGTACTCGTGTACCTTGAGGGTGGAGCTTTTGGGGGTCATCACGGTGAGTGAGCGGTGTAGAGGGGGAAGAGGCAACTGGGTCGTGTGAGTGGCGTCAGACGGGTTTGTACTAGGAGTTCTAGGTTGGAAGGAATATACCCTTAGGGACTCTAAAGGCGGGGTTGGCCTCCCGTGTACAAACTGGTCGGGAGCTGGTGCCGCTCTCCTGATGAGGCCATGGCAGGCCGAAACCAGTTGTTGTGCCTAAAGTGTTCTACTCGTCTTACTCGATGTGATGGATGCCCGAGCTGAGCTGGGCGTGGTATGATCCAACACGGGAAAGCTATTCGCCTAAGTGTTCTATGGAACAACTATGTGAGGAAGGTCGGCCTGGCTTGGCTTGCCAGGCGCCTCACGGGCTAGTTCCGCGACAGAGATCTGTCGGCCCGTGACACTTGCCTGCCGGCCAATAGTTCTTATTTGAGATGATTTGGCCACTTCAAGTCATTATTTGAGATAAGGTCTACTTCATGCTCTTATTTAAATTGAAATTACTTCAAGCCCTTATTTAAAAAAATTTCTCAATCGAACATTTCATTGAATACAACGGACAAAATATTTCACATGAGACGTCAGCATTAAATGTTCACTAAGTATGTAGCGAATCCAACGCATTGAAGATTATGCAAATACAAACTACTCTACCTTTTCCAACCATTAAGGGATTTCGACCGACTTTCTAGGTTGGCTAAGCTATTGAGCATTACAAATATGTTGCCATAGATAACTATTCCATCTAATCAACTCGGAAGCATTATCCGATCTGTTTTTTCTTCTTATGTACCCGATATTTACTAAAAGTCCACGCATTGGGCGGGTTAATAACTATTTAAGATGTTTGTGAAGTGAGAGAGTTTCGAGTTTATAAAAAATTACCAAAAAAGTGATAAACATATTGCACTTATGTCAATTCAGTCTTAAACCTTTTAATTATAACAATCCGGTCCTAAACCTTTTGACGATTCACCAATCTAGTTTTTTCGGCCAATTTTGGCTAGAAAATACTGACGTGGCGGTCCAGTTTGTGCCTCCCGTCCTACGAGTCATCTATGTTTCATATATTGACTTTTTGTTAGTCATTGACTCGATTCACGATCTCATGTTCTCTTTGACAAGAAGGAAGATGCCATATCATCGCCATGGCCGGCCATCTCCCCCATATGTGCTTTTTCCTTTCTGTTTTGAATATCCACAACATGTAACATCAACTATGGAAAGAATATGTTCGAGTATAAACGAATCTTCTCCTCTTTCATTGCTGTCCCACTCACAAAACCCACATTTTTGTTTCCATTTTATTCTAATTTATCATGTACTTTTTTTATCAAAAAATTCGAAAGTATCTCCAACTGTACGAAATAGGCCGGCATGCCCAACACCCGGGATTTTATTGTTTCGGGTAATAAAGTAATAATTTTTTTATGTCCTATCTCTAACCCCTCCCTTTCTCACATTTTTGCACTGGCTCTTTGCAGAACGTGAAAGTCAAGCCATGTATCTATGATACTAATGTCGTCATAGTGAAATAAATATATTATTGTTTCTTAGAAATGGACAAAAAAATTAAGTAAAATTCGGTATGGTAATGTTCATTTCATCGTGTACTATTAGGTATTGAGGAAGTCAACTTCACTATAGCTTCCAAAAAACTACGCAGAAAGCAAGGTGGTCCTTCTTTCTTGTGTTGGGATTTCATGTACTGCATATGAACAGCTTTCAAGGAGAGATAATGGCACAAATGGTTCCTGAACTTTGATTCAATGTATAATGTTGTCTCTGAACTTTTAATTTGTACAATATGATCCTCGAACTTTGACCCATATCAATGTCGTTCCTAGACTTTTAATTTGTTTGGTGGAATCCTTGATCTATTGGCAAATGTACAAGTTAGTCTCTAGACTATATTAAAATGTTTAAAAATTTAGGGATCACATTGAACATTTGACCAAAGTTCATGTACCACGTTTAACAAAATAAAATTTTAAGGACGACATTGCATATTGGACCAAAGTTCAGGGACCAAATTGAACAAAGTAAAAGTTCAGAGATAACAATGCATATTTGATCAAAATTCAGAGACCATTTGAGTGAGTTTCCATATCAAGAACTCTTTCTTATTTGCAAGAGCTCAATGGGTACAAAAATGAAAATCTGATTTGCAGTACCATCGGCGAGCAATCAAGAAGACGCGAAGAAAGCGATGTGCAGCTATTGAGTTTGGAATTCTCGATCTTGTATATTTACAGTTGAATGTGAAATATAGGAGAAGGGCTGCACCAAGTGCAGTCCCAAGTGCTTTTTTTTAAAAAAACTAATTTCGCACAAGGATTCCTAAAATGTTCAATTAAAGCAATCAATCTACAATAGACATTTAATTTAATGACATTTCTGCCATCAAACGTAAGACTATTAGATATATGTATTAAAAAAAATTTAAAAAAGTCAAAATAGGTCGGAATGGCTGAATTGGCATGAATGCAAAAGGTTTAGGATTGAATTGATAAAAAAAATTAAAAATTTATGACTAAATTGACATAATTACAATATATTTATGACTTTTTGGTAATTTTACCGTATGAGAAAAGGTTGAAAATGTTCCTTTTAGATAGATAGATGACAAATGGTCGAGCGGAGTGCAAGATGGAGCTCAACTTTGTTATCTAAGTCTGCCGTTCCCCTCGAGAAGGACCGAAGGGTCATTATCTTTTTCATTGTACACCATTTTCCAAAGCCCGACATTGACGCGTGGGTTCCTAAGTAAGGTTATTACTAGTTACTATCATCCCTCTTAAATCTCATTTTCACCACGGAATTACAAAGATTCAACAGAACTTTTTATTGGTCATTGAGCTTTTACGTTGCAGAATTATTAGACTTAGAAGGAGACAAGGAATATTCATCTAACTATATCGGACAAGCACGATTGACAAGCTTTAAGCTATATAACAAAGTTCAATCACATGAATTTTTTTTATTAAGAAGAAAACTGCAAGCACGAAAACTCACGGTATGGAATAATGGATGTAAGAAGGAACTCTTGGGAAAGGAAATATTTTGTGCTTGGAAATTAGCATTATGTCCGTTCAACTGGAGTCCGCAGTAGGGGTGAGCGAGACGGATCGACTGAACCGGGAATCGCCCATGCCAGTTCGGTCCGGTTCCCGGTTCCATAAATTGGAATCGGTGATTTTCGGTCCAGTTCCTGATTCCAGGGAGAATCGTGCCGAACCGATTATTATTATTCTTTTATTTCTTAAATGTAAACCTAATTTTAATTACAATATTAAAATTGAAATCCGTATTGCTCATCCTTACTAATAATCCACCGGTTCAAATAAATATCTCTTTCGAAAAAGGGGAAATGACATAACCCGAACGTTAACTTAATATGTAATGTGATCTATAAACATTTAATGTGTTTAATATGGTTCTTGAACTTCACCCCAATATGTAATACAGCCCATGAAATTTTGATTTGTTTGATGTGGTCCATGAGTTTTTGGTACATGTTCAATTTAGTCCATGCACTTTCCCTTGAACTTGAATTAACGGAAGAATAATATTGAACATTTCCGTCTAATTCAAATATTAAATTGAACATGTATTAAAATTTCATGGAAAATGGCTACGCAGGCCTCATCGCATGCGTCTCTCTCTCTCCATTCCGACCAGAGTAGTTTTTCTTATCTCCATTAGGAGATGGAGATAAAAGAAAATTATCTCGTTGAAAGAAAAAAGAAAATCGAAAATTTCAAGCCAATTAGAACATTCCAGAACAAGATCGTGAAGCCCTAATAAAAGGAGCTCAAAACCCACCATCGTTCTTCCACAGCTGTTCTGCGTTTAGGTTTTGAGAGAGAAAAAGAAAAGTAAGTAGATCCAGCAATCATGGTGATGAAGGTCCATGGAGCCGTCTTCTCCACCGCGGCGATGCGGGTCTTCGCCACCCTCTACGAGAAGGACCTCGAGTTCGAGTTCGTCCCCGTCGACATGCGGGCCGGCGAGCACAAGCAGGAGCATTTCCTCGCCCTCAACGTAAGTCTCCCTCCCTGCCCACCACCTGTTCGACTGTATTCCTCGCAGATATTTGGTCTTGGGGTATGATTGTGTTGTTTCGAGAAACCCTCTTTCGTCTCTCACATCTAACGTTTCTCGATCTGTCTGTGCAGCCTTTTGGTCAAGTCCCGGTCTTTGAGGATGGTGATTTGAAGCTATTCGGTAAGTCATCCCAATAATTGATAGGTATTATGACTTTGATGAAAGATGAAAGTATATATAGTCAAAGGTGCTGATTCGATTGCTGATGGATTGTCCGACTAACTGTTTAATCAAATTTTGAGTGTTCAATCGGTCAACTGAACAAGAAACAACTACGCTCAATATAGTTTATATCTTGATTATGCTCTTTGTGGTGGCAGAATCAAGGGCAATTACTAAATACATAGCTCATGTATACATGAACAAGGGCACTCAGCTCGTGTGCGAGGGCAAACCCATGGCAACTGT
This sequence comes from Lenwebbia sp. NSW1173648, assembly GCA_029784005.1. NCBI lineage: Eukaryota > Viridiplantae > Streptophyta > Magnoliopsida > Myrtales > Myrtaceae > Lenwebbia > Lenwebbia sp. NSW1173648. Next base: position 36,791,717 of record JARCGZ010000001.1, read on the forward strand.
GAACATGTGGATGGAGGTCGAGGCCCACCAGTTTGACCCTGTCGCGTCGAAGCTGCAGTGGGAGATCGTGTACAAGCCGATGTTCGGCATGGCTACGGATGAGGCGGTGGTCGAGGAGAACGAGGCCAAGCTCGCCAAGGTCCTCGATGTCTACGAGGCCCGGCTGAGCCAGTCCAAGTACTTGGGCAGCGACTGCTTCACCCTGGCCGACCTCCACCACCAGCCGGCCCTGACCAATCTGATGGGGACAGATGTGAAGAAGCTGTTTGATGCTCGCCCCAAAGTGAGCGCATGGGTGGCCGACATCATGGCCCGGCCGGCTTTGGCCAAGGTTCTTGCCATGAGGAACCAGAAGTAAAGCAAAGGGTCTAGTTCAAATCAACTGGTTCTGGGGGCCAATAACATTTTCTACCCCTTTTTGTTATGAGTTGGTAATAGTATTTTGTTGTTGATTATGTCGCTTCTTTGGTCAATGTCTTATGTAGGATTTTCTCTGAGTTGTCTTCAATCATCAAAGGCTGGTGTTTTGTGATTGTCTATCATGATCAATAAATATTGGACAGACGAAAAGTTATGTTTCCGGAGTCATTGGCTAATGAATGTCTCATCTTTTTAGTTTCGTTAGAGGGTGATAATTACTGCAATTGCAATTGCTGGTTTTGTTTTATACTTCTTGTCGCCCTCACCTTACATCATTTACCCTTGAATGGCCTACGGTTTGCCCATCACGAAAGCTTCCCCCACTTTCTTTCACCGATAAAATCGTCCAAAAAGTTATAAATTTATTGTACTTTTACCAATTCAATCTTAAATCTTTTAATTTTGCCAAGAATTCTAAACATTTTCATATTTTGCCAATTGAGTCCATCCAGTTAATTTTGATTGTAAATCACTACGTAGACGCCGATTATCCCACACGTCTTTATATTTTTTTTTTCGAATTTCTTTTTTATTCTTTTCTTATGTTTTCCTTCTTTATTTTTTTATTTTTTATTTTTCCCTCCGCCAACCTCAGGCGAGGGCCACCCTTTGCCAAGCGAGGGTCGCCCTCATCGATCTGGTGAAGGGCTGCCTCGCCAGCCCAGGCCCGAGCGTGCCACGTAAAAATTAAAACAATTCGAAAAATAAGAAATTTGAAAATAAATATTAAAATATTAATAAAAATTATCTACGTCAGTCCTAGCCATGCCACGTTGGGCTACCGGCATCATGGACTCAATTGAAAAAACGTGAAAAGGTTTATGACTCAATTGAAAAAATTAAAAGATTTAGGATTTAATTGGCAAAAGTACAATAATGTTTGTCAACACCTAATTTTAGTGGTCTCGTATTTATTTTCTTTATAAAACAGAATATGTCAAATTAGTTAAATATGTATCCTTCATTGTTTTATTACAAAATAGAAAAGTACAAATATATATATATAACGAAAAATTGCAAAAAATCGGACATGACCAATTCGACCCGAGCACCATGCGAAGGGCCTGTTTCTTCTTTTGCTTTTTCAAGCAGCCCAGCTTCTCTTTCAACTAGGTCCAAGCTAACCTGCAAACAAATTGAACGATCTATTGTGGCGCAATCTACTAGGACCGAACCCATCTCACCCAATCCAATCCGATCCGCCGCCCGAATCAACAATCAGCTCATCAATTTCACCAACCTCCCTCCCGAGAACTTCACTCTTACATGTTAGATCGACATGCAAAACAATCCGACACACCATCAAACAAATTCAATCTCTCCTCACGCCAAAACCGAACCATAACCTCTCGGCCCTACTCGAATCGCCGCCCTACGCCACCCTACGTTCGTTGATTTCTTTTATCCGCCTCTCGCCAACCTCACATAGACTATCAACAACAGCGAACAACCCAAATCAACGACAATCAAGCCGATTTTGACTACCCGAAGATTAGCAAGTTAGTGGTCTACTTGCCTCGAATTATTGCTCGAGGAAGATGGGAACTAAATCGACGCACGAACGGGTCCTCTTCCTCCTTTGCGCTGCGGCCACCGAGGACGAGCGGGTTGCGTTGAGCTGGGCACGAGGCCTTGACGCTTCAAAGACTCGCCATCGCCTCGTGGCGTCGTCGGCTCAAGAACGAGAGGGGAGGAGAGCTCGCTCGGTGGGTTTCTGTTTTCCGCAAGAAAATGAAAGGGAAGAATGAGAAGGAAGGGAAGAAGAAAGAGGAGAGGGAAAAGAAGGGGAGGTGGTGTAAGGGGGGTCTGTTGCCAAATGGAGAGAGAAGGAGAAAGGTGGCTGATCATGGGGAAAGATGGAGGACACGTACGGAGGGGCAAGTGGCGTGAGCAAGTTCATTAAAATGCTTTGCGGTTTAATCGCGAACCAAATTCGCTCCGGACCGATTTCATTCTACAACGCTCGATTAAAAATTTCACCAACGTTTCAATAAATTTGCCATGCCCAAAAACATTTCCTTAGCTCAAATAATATATCGTATCATAATCTATAAATCCCCAAAATATTATTCCTAATGGTCCAATTCTGATACTGACTAATCAGTTATAGAAATTCAGGCCGTTACAGGCTGAAAATAGCGAGGTTGTGCATTTGGGCAACACGTGATTGAGAGATGGGGCTTTTACAAATGAAAGAGATGAAGACCGTATAGTTATGGTGGGGATGAAGGTGGGATAACAAGGGTTGGGATTAGGGTTTGGAATTGAAGGGAACTACCGCAAGGAGGGTAGAGGAAAGCTACCACGAAGGGTAGAGGAAAGTTCTACAAGGTGAGAGCAGCAACTCATAGCCGATTCCCAACCCCAAGGAGGGTAGAGGAAAGCTACCACAGAGGGTAGAGAAAAGCTAGGATAAAGTTTAGAAATCACTTTTACGTTGAAGCAAAGTTCATGGCCATTTCCGAAAAAAAAAAAAAAAGAGGTGCGTTTCATATGAGCTCTTTATTGCCGTGTGACGTGCGCACGTAGGTGTCGTCCCCTTCCCGCTGAGCCGTTCAGGCAACAAACAAAGTAAGAAGCTAAGAGCACGACAAGAATATTATGAAAATGGCTACGCAGGCCTCATCGCATGCGTGTCTGTCTCCCTGACCGGAGTTATTTTTCTCATCTCCATTAGGAGATGGAGATAAAAGAAAATTATCTCGTTAAAGGGAAAAAAGAAAATCGAAAATTTCAAGTCAATTAGAACATTCCAGAACAAGATCGTGAAGCCCTGATAAAAGGAGCTCAAAACCAACCATCATTCTTCCCACAGGTGTTCTGCGTTTAGGTTTTGAGAGAGAAAAAGAAAACAAAGTAGAGCCAGCAATCATGGTGATGAAGGTCCATGGAACCGTTTTCTCCACCGCGGCGATGCGGGTCTTCGCCACCCTCTACGAGAAGGACCTCGAGTTCGAGTTCGTCCCCGTCGACATGCGGGGGTACGAGCACAAGCAGGAACATTTCCTCGCCCTCAACGTAAGTCTCCCTCCCTGCCCACCACCTGTTCGACTTTATTAATAACAGATATTTGGTCTTGGGGTCTGATTGTGTTCTTCAAGAAACCCTCTTTCAGCATAGTATCATAAATAGTTATTCCGGGGATTACCCATCCGCTGTGCGTATCAACCGTGCAGTGATGTAGCTAACGCATTAAATTTCCCGCGATCTAACGTTTCTCCATCTCTCTGTGCAGCCTTTTGGTCTAGTCCCGGTCTTTGAGGACGGTGATTTGAAGCTATTCGGTAAGTCATCCCTATTGTTGATAGATTTTCTTATATGACTTTGATGAAAGATGAAAGTATATAGTTCAAGGTGCTGATTTGATTGCTGATAGATTGTGCGACCATGACGATAGATCAACTGTTTAATCAAACTTTGAGTGTTCAATCAGTCAACTGTACAAAAAACAACAGCGCGAAATATAGTTTATATCTTGATTATGCTCTTTGTGGTGGCAGAATCAAGGGCAATTACTAAATACATAGCTCATGTATACAAGGACAAGGGCACTCAGCTCATGTGCGAGGGCAAACCCATGGCAACTGTGAGCATGTGGATGGAGGTCGAGGCCCACCAGTTTGACCCTGTCGCGTCGAAGCTGCAGTTGGAGATTGTGTACAAGCCGATGTTCGGCATGGCTACGGATGCGGCGGTAGTCGAGGAGAACAAGCCCAAGCTTGCCAAGGTCCTCGATGTCTACGAGGCCCGGCTGAGCCAGTCCAAGTACTTGGGCGGCGACTGCTTCACCCTGGCTGACCTCCACCACCAGCCGGCCCTGACCAATCTGATGGAGACCCAGGTGAAGAAGCTGTTCGACGCTCACCCCAAAGTGAGCGCATGGGTGGCCGACATCATGGCCCGGCCTGCTTGGGCGAAGGTTCTTGCCATGAGGAACCAGAAGTAAAGCGACGGGTCTAGTTTAAATCAACTGGCTCCGGGGGCCAATAACAGTAGACCTTTCTACCCCTTTTTTATATGAGTTGGTAATAGCATTTTGTTGTTGATTATGTCCCTTCTTTGGTCAATGTCCTATGTGGGGCGATGATGAGGCTGGTGTTTTGCGATTGTCTATCATGATCAATAAAAGATTGGACAGACAGAAAAGTTATGTTTCCGGAGTCATTGGCTAATGAATGTCTCATCTTTTTAGTTTCGTTAGAGGGTGATAATTGCTGCAATTGCAATTGCTGGTTTTGTTTTATACTTATTGTCGCCCTCACCTTACATCATTTACCATTGAATGGCCTACGGTTTGCCAATCACGAAAAGGTTCCCCCACTTTCTTTCACCGATAAAATTATCCAAAAAGTCTTAAATTTATTGTACTTTTGACAATTTAATCTTAAACCTTTTAATTTTGTCAAGAATTCTAAACATTTTTATGTTTTGCTAATTGAGTCCATCCAGTCAATTTTGATTGTAAATCGCTGACGTAGACGCGGATTATCCCACGCTTCTTAATATATTTTTTCGAATTTCTTTTTTGTTCTTTTCTTATGTTTTCCTTCTTTATTTTGTTCTTTTTTCTTTTTCCCTCCTCCAATCTCAGGCGAGGGCCACCCTTTGCCAAGCGAGGGTCGCCCTCACCAATCTGGCGAAGGGCTGCCTTGCCAGCCCAGGCTCAAGCGTGCCACGTAGAAATTAAGACAATTAAAAAATAATAAGAAATTTGAAAATAAATATTAAAATATTATTAAAAATTATCCACTTCAGTCCCAACTGCGCCACGTTGGGCTACCGCCATCATGGACTCAATTGGAAAAACGTGAAAATGTTTATGACTCAATCGAAAAAATTTAAAGGTTTGGGATTTAATTGGCAAAAGTACAATAGGTTTTGTTGACACCTAATTTTAGCGATCTCGTATTTATTTTCTTCATAAAATAGAATATTTTAAATTATTTAAATATGTGTCCTTTATTTTTTTATTACAAAATAGGAAAGTACAATATATATATATATAAAACGAAAAATTGCAAAAAATCGGATAGGGGCCAATTCGACCCGAGCACCATGCAGACGGATCCGGCCCTCGTTTTTTCCCTCCCGCGAGTTGGGCCCGTTTCTTCGTTTCCTTTTTCAGGCAGCCCAGCTTCTCTTTCAACCAGGCCCAAGTCTCCTCTTCCATTGGGCCTTCTTTCTTTCCCTCCACCGGTCCCACGCATCTCTCTCTTTCCCCCCTCATCACTCCCACGGTCACTTCCTCACTTTCACACCACACATCTTCTGCCCTCCCATGGTCCACGCAAGGAGACTTGAAGGGGAAGGTGCCCACGGCTTATAAAAGAAGGGAAGCCACAGAAAGAAAGGAGTGGCAAAAATAAAAAAAAAGGGGGGAGAGTGAGAGTTCTAGAGGGAGCAACATAGAAGGAGGCCAAGGGAGAGCTCGAGTGAGAAGGAGCTCCGTGGCCATCGTGGAAGCAGCGGAAGAGAAGGCGAGCTACACGAGTTCCGCCACGCCTCGCTCTCGTTACATCTCTACTGACAAGCTCGACGAAGAGCTCCCGGTGAGGTTGAGCTGAGAAGAAAAACGCAGAACAGGGCAGGTTCTTTCTAGAAAAAGAAAAACAAAGTCAGAATGTAGAGGGAGTCTGGACCGTGACAGAGAGTGAAGGGGCCTTGGTCGCCCGAAGAGGACGTGATCCTGAGCGACCTCGTCAGCAAGTTCGGGCGGAGGAATCGGAGCTTGATCACCCGTGGGATCAAGATTGAGCTGAGCGACCCCACGTCTTCTTCCGCATTACCGTGATGAAACGGAGAAAAAAAAAATGGTCTTTTTCTAACCGTATTTCATTTTGTTTTCTTTTTCTGTTTTGTTGCATGACCTTGCACTGTTTTAATGGCTGATTCCTTTGAGAAATAACTAGAGGTGGATCGTTTGGGACTCAATGTTCAGCAGAGTCTATGTCTAGGTACCTCGTTCTTTTATGCCAGACTATTTTAGATAGTTATTCTATAGCCTAGATGAACGGCTGTTGGTGATAATCTTAACGGTTGGAGGTTTACTTCGACCTCTCGAGGTGGTTCGGTGATGGCAGAAGTGATCGGGGTCGGCGATGGCAGTCGTCGACGACGGTGGAGGGAGTTCCGACGAAGGTTTGAAGAAATTCTCTGTGAGGCTCTCGGGTGCAGGCGTTTCGGGCGAAGAAGAAGACGTCACGGTGTGGGGAAGGGGGCCTTAGAGCTGGGCTTTGGTTATTTAGGCATGTGGGTTCGTGGGCTTGAGTTGAGTAATCTTTGGCTGGGCCTGATTTGGTTGCTTGTTGACCTTAGATTTCTGGTCTCGGCTGGGCTCATTGGTTGAGCCCAGTCCTCACCGGGCCCATACCTTGGGGGTCTGAGTCCGATCTAGCTCAACCTGGGTTCACGACCCGACCCGTTCCTTTTATTATTGAAATAATAACAATAAAAAGGGAAAAATCCAGAAAATAAATAAAATAATAAATAGGTAGAAATGCCTTTATTTGCCTAAATTGTCTAATTAGGCTTTTATGTATTAATTATTGACTTTTTTCCATGTTTAATTCGCACATCTAAGTGATACTTTGCATGTGAATGTGTTAGATGATTTAACTCGTAATGTATGTCTCAGTAAATAAATTAGTACGGTAATTAGAGTTTAATTCGAGATGCTCGTTTTATCCTTTAATTGATTGAACTTTGATGATTATCTGCTTTGAGTGAATGCATGAAATCGGTATCCCAATGTAACGATCGATGGTGATGTCCACGGAGATGGTGCCCCGTGAAACTTGGTGATAATTAAAGATCGATGTCCAGTCTTGTCTGATTACTATTTATCCAATTCACTTATCAGATTTGTTTTCTTTAAATATCGCCGTTATAGATTTGGTTTGTATGTGTACATTCCAGTCTAATATTTGACATATTTTACCCAATTGAGTGCTTATTACAGCACTGGCTTTTGATAAATTGCCTATTTTTGATAAATTGCCTGTTAATCACTTTCCCTATATGCTAGGTAAAGGATAAATAGGTAATTGCATGAAATGACACAAAAATATTGTGCATGATCATTTAGCACTAGTTGGATACTTGATAAGCTTAAAATAATATGTAGAATGTGTTGTCACTTTGGAGAATATTGACGGGTTAGGTATCGAAAGAGCGCTGGTTATTTAATTAGCGTAAACAAGTTCTCAAACCTAAAAGCTCTGGTTACGTAGGAATCGAGATGATACTCCCATGTTTCGATTGGTTTCTAGCCGGCCCCAATAGGCTAGTGGTGACTCCTAATAACCTTTTACGTTGCTAATCATTAAAACAAAATCCAACGTCACGCGATGTAGGACTTGGGAGAGTTCGCTCTTAAACCAATAGGCAATACCTCTAAACCCGCTGGACCCTTAAGAAAAGTAAAGGCGGGTCGCAACAGGTTTAGGACTTGGACAATTTTACCCACTTTCAGATGTTAACTTACCGGAGAAGATCACCAATATATATGTGTGCGTGTGTGCGCGCACGCGCGCTTTTATAATTTATCGAGGAAGTGCAATCGACTCATAAAACTTTCAAATAGTTGAATCTCATCCTAAAAATTGTCAAATTTGGGTGATGAACTTCTCCATTATCTCGTTTGATTGGAATAGCAGAAAAAAAAATGTGACTTTTTTATTACCTTTTTAAGACACGTGATGCCGATGTGCTGCCTACCAAGTGCCTCAGCAGAAAAAGATTAAAACTTTTACAAGAAGAAAAAAGGATAATAGAATAACAATGACATGAATAAAAAAATAAAAAAAAAAGTTAAAATCTAACTCCGGACTCTGCCACCCCGCTACCACCGCTTCGAGCTGGCCACCCGAGCTCCATCATGGTCACATCAAGCTTCTTGGAGCGCCCGACCATGGCCACTCCAATAGATTATGCGCGTACCTATTGCACTGTCAAATTCTTGATTTCTACACATCGTACACGAAAGCACCAAAAAATGTTCCTTTTAGATAGATGACATATGGTCGAGTGGAGCGCAAGGTGGAGCTTAACTTTGTTATCTAATACTCCGTTTATTCCGCGAAGAATGATAATTTGAAAATAATTTTCCGAAAAATGATCTCTCATATCGCTTAAGATAATCAGTTAATTAAATGTGGTTACTATCGACAACAGTTTATGTTTAAACATTTTCATAAGCAGTGAAAATATTTTTCGTTTGCCCAGTCTTGTAAGCGATACGACCGATCGTTTTTATATAAATATTTTTTAAATTATTTATTTTTCGTTAAACAAACGAAACCAAAGTCTGTTGTTCCTCTCAAAATGGACAGAAGGGTCAAATATCTTTTCACCATGGACCATTTTCCAAAGCCCAACATTTACGCGTGGGGTCGTAAGGAAGGGGATTAACTAATTAGTATCCATCTTACATTTTATTTTCAACGTAACTTCTTATTGGTCATTGAGCTTTACATTCCAAAATTGTTAGACTTAGCAGACAAACAAAATTATTTGAGTGATTGAACTTTGTTCTACATTAAAGTGCAAGCACGAAAGTCGCGATATGGAATTATGGATTTAAGAAAGGAAATATTTGTGCTTGAAAATTGCCATGACATTCGATCGGTTGGAGCGGAATCTATAGCTTTGTGATAATTTGTGGGCCAATTCCGATCATGTTTTTTTTTTTTTACATAACTGCAAGTCTGCAAGCAATGACTAAAATGGCGGGCAATGAAAATCCTCCAATCCAATTTACATCTTGTTAAAGAGCGGAGTGCCCCTGTGTACTGGTTGCTTCTTTTTTGGGTATCACTCCTCTCATCTATGTACGCGCGCATGGCGTGCTCCCGGGGATGAAACCCCAGACCTAGTACTCTTCGGCACCACCCCCAATCCCATTACCAGCAGGGTCGGATGTCTGTCGGCCCTCGCATACTCGTTAAGGGACTAGTAAAAATGTATCATGCATCTTTCGATGCATCACCTTTCTCGTGCTACTTGTACTCGGTGTGGCGTAGGTCAAATTCAATTTTTTTTCCTTTCCATACACTTGGAATCTTGAATAAAGGGTCGAGAAGAAAATTTCAGCAGAAATTTACAAATAAAAAAAATGAATTTCCGCTCTTTTTTTTTTTATTCGACACTCACTTTCATTCCCTCTATTTTACCCTGGCAAAAGGACATCCGAAGTGCTAATATTTGTATACGACGCTCACTTTGGTGCCAATATTTTTTTTTTGATCACTTAAATGCCAAATCGGAGACAAAACTATCACTTAAGTGTCAACGGCGATAAATTCTAGCCAACTAATTACGTGTCATTTATTTTTAATTTTTTAACATTACATGGAAATTTTTTTTAAATCAAGCCACGTGTGGACTTTTAAACTTAAAAATAATTTAATTTTTTAAAAAAATTAAAATTAAACAGAAAAATAATCTAAAAATAAAACAAAAAAGAGAGAGAAGAAGTTGGTTGATTTTTTTTTTTTTGGTTTTTTAGGTTATTTTAAGTTTTTTAGTTTATTTTTAAATTTTTAATATTACGTGGATTTTTTTTATTGATTTTTAACTTCTTCTTTTTTGCTGACTAGGATCCTCCAGCGAGCCACGTATGATTTCCGATAAATCTCACCGGAGTTGGCATTGAAATAATCGTTTTTCAAAAAAATTAGCACTTAAGTAATCCAAAAAAAAATATTGATACCAAAGCAAGCGCCGTACACAAATATTAATACTCCGTATATCCTTTTGCCATTTTACCCTCATTGTTTCGAAACGTAATTCATGTTTCCTCGAGCCTTTCGAAGAGTGGAATTACATCCTTGCCCTTTGGAATAAATTTTCCTTCCGAAGAAAGGGTGAGTTTCGCATGAGCTCTTTATCGCGTGACGTGCGCACGTAGGTGTCGGTCGTCCCCTTCCCGCGGCCAGACAACAAACAAAGTAAGAGTACGAGATGAATATTGTGAAAATGGCTACGCAGGCCTCGTTACAAGCGTCTCTCTCTCTCTCTCTCCATCCCAACGGGAGCCATGTTTTTTTCTCATCTCCATCTCCATCTCCATCTCCCAAGGTATAAACAATGAAGATAAAAGGAAAATCGAATTTGTCAAGTCAATTAGGTCATTCCAGAACAAAGATCGTGAAACCCGTATAAAAAAGAAGCTCAAGAGTCAAGACCCATCATCGTCCGCCGCAGCTGTAACCCGTTTGGCTTTTTGAGAGAGAGAGAGAGAGAGAGAGAGAGAGAGAGAGAGGGAGAGGAAAAGAAAGTAGAGCGAGCAACCATGGTGATGAAGGTCTATGGAGCCGTTTTCTCCACCGCGGCACAGCGGGTCCTCGCCGCCCTCTACGAGAAGGACCTCGAGTTCGAGTTCGTCCCCGTCGACATGCACGGAGGCGAGCACAAGCAGGAGCATGCCCTCGCCCTCAACGTAACTCTCCCTCCCTGCCCACCGCCTGTTCGACTGTATTCCTCGCAGATATTTTGGTCTTGGGGTCTGAATGTGTTCTTTCAAGAAACCCTCTTTCGTTTTCTCAGATCTAACGTTTCTCAATCTCTCTGTGCAGCCTTTCGGGCAAGTCCCGGCCTTTGAGGACGGTGATTTGAAGCTATTCGGTAAGTCATTCTGTTGTTGATAGATTATCTTGTATGACAACTATGGAAGATGAAAGTGTTTAGTCAAACGTGCTGATTCGATTGCCGATAGATCGTGCGACCACGACGACAGATCAAAATGTTTAGACAAACTTTTGAGTGTTCAATCAGTCAACTGAACAAGAAACAACTACGCCCAATATAGTTTACATCTTGATTATGCTCTTTCTGGTGGCAGAATCAAGGGCAATTACCCAATACATTGCTTTTGCATACAAGGACAAGGGCACGCCGCTCGTGTGCGACGGCAAACCCATGGCGACGGTGAGCGTGTGGATGGAGGTCGAGGCCCACCAGTTTGACCCCGTGGGGTCGAAGCTGCAGTGGGAGCTCGTGATCAAGTCGATAATCGGCATGGCCACGGATGCGGCGGTAGTCGAGGAGAACGAGGCCAAGCTGTCCAACGTCCTCGACGTCTACGAGGCCCGGCTGAGCCAGTCCAAGTTCTTGGCCGGCGACTGCTTCACCCTGGCCGACCTCCACCACCTCCCGGTCCTGACCAACCTGATGGGGACACCAGTGAAGAAGCTGTTCGATGCCCGCCCCAAGATGAGCGCTTGGGTGGCCGACATCATGGCCCGGCCTGCTTGGGCTAAGGTTCTTGCCATGAAGAACCAGCAGTGAAGCAAAGGTTCTAGTTTAAATTATCTGGTGCTGGGGGGCAATAACATTAGACCTTTTCTACCCCCTCTTTATGTGAGTCTGTAATTGTATTTTGTTGTCGATTCTGTCCTTCTTTTGGCCAACTTTTTGTGGGAGTTGGATGAACTTTTCGGGGTTGTCTTCGATCATCAAAGTTGGAGATGATGACGAGGCTTGTGTTCTGTGTTTGTCTTATCATGAGCAATAAAGATTGGACAGATCGAATGTTATGTTTCATGGGTGGGCTAATCTCTCATCTTTTTAGGTTCATTAGAGTGTAATAATTGCTGCAATTACCGGTATTATTTCTACTTATGAAACCCTCACCTTCACCTTCCATCATCTTCCATGGGATGGCCTACATTTTCCCTACCTATCACCAAAGCTTCGCCCACTTTCATCTGTTAAAGTACTGGAGAAGCTCACCGGAAGATATCAAATGGGTATACCTTTTATCATTTACGGAGAAATTGCAATCGACTCCTAAAACTTTTAAATTGTGTAGTTATATTCTAAAAATTATCAACTTTGCGTGATGAACTTTTTCATTAACTAGTTTGATTTGAATAGTAAAAAAAATTAACGATGCTTTTTATTATCTTTTTAAGTTACGAGACGCTGACGCGGGGCGCCTACATAAGAAAAATTAAAAAATTTAAAAGAAGAAAAAAGGATGAAATAACAAATGATATGAATCAAAAATTGAAAAAGCTAAAATCTAACTCCTCACTCCGCCTACCACCGCTTCGAGCTGGCCACTCGAACTTGGTCGAGCTTGCCATCACGGTCACATCAAGCTTCTTCGAGCTCCCGGCATGTCTATTGCCCAGTCAAATTCTTGATTTCTGCAAACCGTCTTTCCTCGTCCAAGTGGATGATCTCAACTATTCTTCGAATAATCATCGTCGCACCTTCTTATTTCCTTCATGCTTCGACTGATTTTTGTTGAGTCGGTCATTAGTGTTCTTTTCGCACAAACCATCTTCTTCCTTTTGGTCGCTGCCGCCACTCACTCCTGCTGTCGTTGGCCACTCAGCGACACACCGGCCAACCGTCACCTCCAATTAGTTGGCTGCATCGCGTGCAGGTGGGGTATTGGGGCAGAGGGCAGATGCCGAGACGCCAGTGGCGGGCGGAGCAGAGAGGCTCGCCGGTGGCGATGTTTGAAGTAATGAAAATGGCACTTGATGGACGCCACATCGATAATAATGAAAGAGTCGAGTCAAGTTTTTCTATTAGTTAAATCAGACGGAATTAAGGAGGGACTTCATTATACCAATTCGATAAATTTTAGGACTTGATTGCATAATTTCGAAAGTTTTAGAACTCAACGGCACTTTTTCAATTAGTTTTAGTATTTTTTGTACACTTATCCCTTAAACAAATCTCTCGTAGTTCCCCTTAACATTCTTTATTGTTGCAGTTTCTAGAGCTCGAGAGTTCAGAGAAAAAGATCAAGATTCAATCAAAAGTACGATACCCACTTATCCAATTTTGCGACATAACACATAAAAGTCTAATCAATTTAGTTTCGAAAATAAAAAATTCTTCATTTTTGCTGTGACATGAAAATAGTCATTTTGACATTAGTTGGTCAGCTCATTCATGTGTGTGCATTTGGTCTGAAGTTCCATTTGCATTTCAAACGGGAACACGACTCCTAACCTACTTGAGTTAAAACTCATGTAATAAAGACCACTGATGTCTTTCCACTGTTCAAATTCATAATCTTCTGATCTTATCTTGTAAATTAACTCCAATGGCCACTACCTCCCTTTCTCTAATGTTGCCATTTGGCCCTCCTTAGATGTAAGATATAAGAATATGACAGAGAGGAAGAAACAAAGACTCGGATTTTCCACAATAAAAAACTCCAAGATACGAAATCCATAAAAACGAAGAGACAACGTGCTATATCAAGAGAAAACATGTGAGAAACAAAAGAAAAAACTCAATCAATGAAACCCTAACCAGAAATCGAATCTATAGCTCAAAAGTTGACACATTAAATGAGCCATGAAGTCTTCGAGCACTCCGTCTGACAACATTAAATGAAGCAACAAAAAAGTCCACAAAGTTAACAAAAGCGTAGCGATCCATGGAGAACTCTTCAATGACTTTGTTGGATTTCTATGCCTTCATGCTTCGGTAGCTCTCCTCCGTTAAATGCTTGCAGCTCTTTGTCTTCATTGTTCTTTAGGCGCCTACCACGAATCAAGACTTTCTTTGAAGAACACCAGCAACCAAATCTTGAAACAGCAACCAACTTGCTCAAATCCAACAATCAATTTTACATTATTCAAACACTACGTCACTGAACGAGTAGGATTGGATTGTTTATCAAGTTGTAGTGTCTCGCTTGCAAATGTGATGCTTTTGTAGTCCCTCTCTTATTCGAATGAAGTATGCCTAGGCGATTTCCTCTGTTAACCCTTCCCCATTCACAGAGCAGGAGTGCATGGTTATATGTTTCCTGGATCTATAACTGTTGCAATGGCATTGTTCTTAGTTTTTGGAACACTGTCCATACGCTGCTCCATTTCATTTTCTGCAAAACTTGTTCACTGTTGGAGAACATGTATTACAACAGCTCATACATGCCTAAATACACAACAATGGCCTCTTAACACAATCTATGGCAAACTCAGCACATCACATCCTTCCCTTTCAACTTCCCACGCATGTGCTCTAAAATAGCTACAAACACCCGGGACACAACCAACATTGTCTTTAAGCTGGAATTTTCCTTCTTCACCTTTGGCACATCTTGTTTCACAAGTTTCAAAATTGCGCATTGAGAGCTTTGACTTCAGCTTCCACGGAACCGCATAATCCTCACGATGGGTCGACATTGTCTTCCTTGATCCCTTGGAAATTTTTGAACGCATTCCTTGCCGATCGATTGATTTCGACATCAACCTTACTAAAAAACCGCAACTTCCTCCAAATTAATATCTTGGGCAGCCATGAAATTTTCTTCCTCGATTCCCCTTCGTCCTTGCTATCTGTATAAGATATTCTAGGCTACGATAGAAAACACAGATGTATCGTTTCTCGATTGGAGGGACCAATCTCATTGATTGTGACGACTTCGCTGATCTCTTCATGGATTATGATGTCGCCGAGTGAAAACTGGGGATTACAATGGTATATCAGGCCTGGAGCGTGCATTGGGGGCTTAGAATTTGGGAATTTGTGGCTTCAGGTATGTTTCCCTTAGATTTGAGGAACAGACTGAATTTGTTCACATCTTGTCACCGGCATTTCACGTTACATTGCAAGCAATGATTGGACCGCCACATTAACAATTAATTTCAGGCGAGTTTTGGTCGGGATGACTTGATTGAAATTTTATTTAGAGATTTATGACTATCATGGAACTATTGATTAGTAACCAATGGGAATACATACAATAGATTTAGGACCAAAACAGCAATTTTCCCGGAATATTTGTATAACCCGTATCTTCATTATGCTCTTCGCGGTGGCAAAATTAAGGGCAAATACTCATTACATTGCTCGGGTATACGAGAACAAGGACACTCCGCTCTCCCGCGAGGTAAACCCATGGCGACGGTGGGCGTGTGGATGGAGGTCAGAGGCGCACCAGTTGTTGACACCTAATTTTGTCGGCCTTGTACTTTATTTTTTCTACGTAAAATAGAATAGACCAAGTCATGTAAATACGCTTATTGTGCTTACCGACACAAAAAAAAAAAAAAAAGAAAGAAAGAAAAGAGAGAGAAAGAAAACAAAGCAGAACAAAACATATCAGATCAAGCGAGGTTAATGCCAGACCCGCATCGATGACCCGGCTCTCATTTTCTTTTTCCCTCCCGTTTTTCTTTTCTTTATTACCTCATGGCCCATTTTATTTCTTTTCCTCGTTTCTCACATCGGGTACGCCCACGTGAGCAGCGGGGCACCCGTGTCGGGGGCGCTGCCCCCGAACCCCCGCATTCCGCACGCAGGGGTCACATGTCGTTGGATAACACTTCAGGTTCCCTAAGCTCACGTGGGCGTACCCGATGTGAGAAACAAGTGTCCCCGAAGTATTCGCCAACTCCAACAATTTGTAGCAGAACACCTGAGGTAAAAAGAATGATGACCAGAAGCAAGTTGAGGCTGCAAGTTGGAACTGATTGGCTTTTAGAAGATGATTTGGGCGGCTGCACAGGGGAAAAATAGCAGGGAACTTCGGCTGCAACAGGAAGAATGATGACTAAAGAATGAGAAGCAAGTTGCAGCTTGGTTCAGCTTGTTCCCGAGAAGCTGCGAGCCAACCGATTGGCTACCGAGAGAGGCAGATGAGATGTAGAGCAGAGGATTTAGGCTGCAGCAGAAAAGAATGATGACCATAAATAGAGAGAGGCGAGTTGAAGCTGCAAGTTGCAGCTGAATCATTTGGTTCTTCCCCTTCACCGACTACAACAGGAAGAAAACAAAAGAAGAGAATGACGAGGAAACGCAAGTGGCGAGTAGGAGCTGACGTGGACCTGATGTAGGCGGCTCTTGGAGATGATTTGGGCAGCTGCCCAAGAAAAATCAGCAGAGAACCTGAGCACAAGAATCAGAAGATCACAGGGGATAACATCTACAACTGCGGATCTGATTTGCAGCAGAGAATGATGGCTAAACATAGCCAAGTCGGAGCTGATGTATGCGGCTCTTAAGGCTCGATTGCAAGCAGTTCTTAGAGGCTGATCTGGACGGCTGTGCAAGGCTATGAACAGCAGAATATCTGCAGCAGAGGAGGAGGATTTCGATGCAGCAGAGGCTGGTTCCCAAGAGAGATGAGGACAAAGCTTGAGTTAGCTTGGGCGGCACAACTGGAAGGGAATAAAAGAGGAAGAGGCAGAGCTGGGCGGGCTCTCGGACGGACTCTCTCGGCAACAAAAAAGAACAGAGAGAAAAGAAAAAGAAGAGAATGAGTGAGGATTAAAAACCGGTGGACAGGGAAGCTTCCCAGGTTTTTTAACATCAAGTTCATCACTGTTCACTGTTGGTTCCAACTTTCAACAGGTAGCATACTCGCTGTTGAGTCTTTTCTTTTGTTTTGTTAATTGCTTAGGTTCGCCGGGCCGAGACCCTCGGTTTTCCTCGCCCGGCGAACTTGTACTCAGGTTAATACTATAGTTCAAATAATGTGGAATCAGTTCATGCCATTTTGGTACCGTGTATTGTGTTGTTTCTGTTGGTAATGGTTTGGTTTTAATTGTCTTGAATGGTTTTACTACTACAAGTATGTTGATCAAAAGTCATATGGCCGGCCAGTAGAGGCTTCTCGCATAGCCTGCCTCGCGATGCTTTTTCTGTGTGTCTGTACAATCATTTCCTAAGCCGATTGATGCGTTAGAAACTACATGTTACCTAGTTTCGTTCTGATCGAGCTTTTTCTTCTCGTGATGCACATACGAAAGATTTTTTGACTTGAATCAAGCCACTGGACCTATTCATTTGTCTGGGTTCAAACCCAGCATTCTTAAAGCCTGTCAAACCCGCCACGTGGAGATGACTTTTTATCTGGACTTCGTTTGATATAACTGTAGCTACTTGGTTCAAACCATTCTATGTGCGTACTAATCTGCATCCATACTCGAATTCATTGTTTTTGGTTCTCGAGATTCGAGATACGCGACCATGAAAAACACTCCACAGAACTATATGTATATATTAAAAACAATTTGTGCTGTAACAAGTGTTGAGTAAATGCCTTAAAAAGGGTACACAAAGGCCACAAGAACCCCTTTTCTTTGTACATATTCTAACGTTGCTTTATAACGATGCACACCCGGCCTTAGTTTGGACATTCCTTTTTCGCACTCTTCCAACAAGAAGCTCTTTTTTAGCCATAGAATTAGAAACATTTTTTTTTAAAGAATAAAAAATAAAGAGGAAATTTTGAAAGGGATATAAAAAAATAACAAATTTCGGAAAAACTAAAAAATCGTTCTTTTGCGTTTCATCCTTTTTGGGCCGTTATTTCACAACGGAGGGTGACCCTGTCCATTCCGATCTAGCTCATTATGTATCCGATCATGTTTCATGTTCAATTATTCGGTTGGCAATTCATTTGGATTGATGCGTGTGTTTATTTTATTTTATTTTTCTCTCATAAATAGCAGTTTTAAATTTTGACTGCTTGGTTAGGGCTTTGCATCTCGTTAAAATTACCTGCTAATCTCTTTGTTAATTGTTTTCTTGAATGTTAGATTTAGAATTAAATAGTTACTTGTATGAAGATGACAAAAAGAACATCATGCCTAGTCATCTAATATGGGTTAGACATCTTTGAGACTCAAGTAAATAAGCAAGATGCGTGGTCACTTTAGAAATGTTAATTGGTTAGGTACCGAAAGGGCGCTAGTTAGATAGTTAGCGTAAATAAGTCCCCGAACCTAGATACTCTGGTTGCGCAAGGATTGAGATAATACTCCCGTGTCTCGATTGGTTTCTAGCCGACCCCAAAGGCTAGTGGCGACTCTTAATGGTTTAGAATGTTAAATCATGAAAAAAGAATTCCAATGTCGCGCGAGGTAAGATTTGGGAGAATTTGCGTCTAAACTTATAGGTAATACCTCTAAACCTAAGCGATCCTCGGGAGGGGAAAGGATAGGTCGTGACACTAGTTTGACCCGATCAAGCTATGGTGGGAGCTTGTGCATGAGGCGATGTTCGGCCACAGACACCGTGGCAATTCGGCCGAGCTCGCCAACCTCCCAGTTGAGCCAGTCCGAGTGTTTGGGCTGCGATTGCTTCACCCTCGCCGAACTCCACTACCTCCCCCGGCCCTGACCAACCCGGTGGGGTCACAGCTGTTGGATGCCCGCCCCACAATGAGCGCGTGGGTGGCCGTCAATCCGTAATAGACTGCTCGTGCATTGTGAATCTCCCTTCCCGAATCCTAAATAGACGATTTTAGGCAATTTCCTGTCGAACCCAATTCTCAATTGGTATCCCTTTCAATTTTATCTTCATCACGAACTTACAAAACCAAAAAAGAACAAAAATTGTTTGCAATATTATACTTAGAAAGAGATTTATAATCCAATGCTATGATTGCCACGAAAGCCCTTTTTCAAGAATCCATCGCGTCCTGGATCGGAGCATCCATAACTAGACTCTCATCCAACGTTCTGCAGTGGACTGATTGTCGCGACCTAAAATTAGGAAATTTCAGGTTAATGGATCACTAGATTAATTAAAATGAATTAACTAACCTAGTCCGAGCTCTCCCAAGCTCTACCAATTCGTAACTTAGGTTTTTGTTCAAAAGATTTAAATTTTGAAGCTGCCCCTAATCTTTTTTGGTAGATAGATTAGAGACCTAAATAAAGTATCGGGAGAATACTTTATTTTCTGCTAACCAGAGATTTAAGTTCGGAGACTTGATTATGTTAATTTTTTAATTAACACCCTTTCGGTACCATTCTTGTGAAGATTTGTTGAACTGGCAAATTCAATTGATTCAATTTGAAGACCAAGGTGCAATTATTTTGGGTTTTTCTTGATTTAATGAATGCTATGCAAATGCATGAATGCAACTATGATGTGAAACTATATGACCAGAAAAATAATCATGCATGATGACTTAAGAAAAGAAATCAAATTTTAATGCAAGAGAAACATGAATTCTAACCTAAATGACATGCGACAAAATGCATGAACATGACATAATGTGACGTAATGTAATGACATGCAAAATGAACACTACATTACATGAATTTGCGAAAGGGACTATGCTAATGACATGAAAATGCATGAATGACATGAGACAATGCAAATATCTACATTAAATGAAATGCACATGAATGGCTTGATCTTAACGGAATTTAAGCTCTTTTGAACAAAGGTTGGTTCGACACTTAATTAAGATTGGTTCCTCAAATTTTAATTTGAATTGAGTGTCACCTTATAATTTTCGAAAAAAATGCTATGTAATGATTTTTTTTTTTGTATTTTTTATGTTATTTATGAAAAAAGGGAACCAAATACTAATATAATGAACCTTGAGCATAGTACACCTTAATATCCGAAATTTTTCAATGAATTCGCTTCGTACCCAAAGTTTAGGGTGGGAAGGGAATTTATTTACGTCGTACCTGGAGTGGGGTCGGATGGTGAATTTGAATATTATGAAATTTATCGGTCCGGTCCCAAAGTTATGGGATGAGAACAATTTCATTGTGTGGATGACGTCGTAAATTCCGAGGGACAAAGGCACAAGGGAGCATGTATTATACTCAAGCTAGATTATAAAAATATTTGAATTAGACTATAGTACATAAAAGGAAAATGAATTTTCAGCCAACTAGAGGGAAATGCCGAATTATAAAGGGCAAGATTGCCCTATCCACAAAGGATTCACATCTTGAAAAATTCGGAAGAATAACTTGTAAGATTTCCAAAATATTCCTGATAATCATCCAATTTGGAAAGATATGTTCAATCAGAGCAAGGATTTATCCACAATATGTAAAGATATGCAAAAATTCGATTAAGATATGCAACTCAATTCACAAATTATGAAATTCAACCAAATCAAGTAACGAAATTTAAAATATTCTGAGGATGAGAATTCGTTACCTAATTTGGCTAATCGGGTTGCCAAATTCAAACTCGAACCGATTGATCCGGGACTGAGGACTCATGGTCGACAGTGCACAGCCGCAAATTGCCTTCGCTGATGGACCTG
Source organism: Lenwebbia sp. NSW1173648 (assembly GCA_029784005.1). NCBI lineage: Eukaryota > Viridiplantae > Streptophyta > Magnoliopsida > Myrtales > Myrtaceae > Lenwebbia > Lenwebbia sp. NSW1173648. The sequence continues at coordinate 36,812,136 of JARCGZ010000001.1, forward strand.
TTACGATGCTGGATGAGACACACGACCAGACCAAATCATCACTGGGGAGAGCTCAGCGCTGAGGGATCAACTTCGGATGATCATAGGCCTTTCAATAATAAAGACTATGACAAAAGCAGGAGGCTTTGACCGCAGCACTTCACTAAATTTGTGAATTAACCAACACTGGACCAAACACGTAGAGACTCTGCCAAGTGTTACTTGAATTCACAAAGATTTGTGGCCTTCTTTAGACAACCTGCAAAGCCAAATTTTTATGAGCAATAATTGCTGAGATTATAGGCTTCGTTACCATCGGGGCTCGAGAATGGCCATGCGGGCAATGGTATTGCTTCTCAGACTTGTCTCTTGGTTGAACAACTTGTAGACGTCAAGAGCTAAGTTGGCGTTGCAAGGTATTGATGAGCGCGCAGATAGGAACTCAAGCTACTTCGTCGAAAGCATCAAAGGATCTTGGCCTCGGCTTATTGACAAGGTTCACAGACTGTCTTCTTGGCAGGATCGTGGCAAACTTTTGCGAGGATACCGAGGATGTCTACGACACTGCTAAGGACTGATTTGCTTTGCTGGAATTGTCGAGTTGGAGAAAGCACCAGTGTAACCTGCAATGTAAATTAAAAGTAGCCAAAAGTAAACTGACTCAACATATCAAAATATAAGCCAAGCGCTGACTATTTGCTGGAATTTGAGGACGAAAGTCGGGCTAGTGGCGCATCTGGACAGCGGCTTTGTTGTGGAGGATGGAGCTTGCGGTGGTGCGATGACTAACGATAAACTCAATAATCAGGATCGGCTCTGCAGTACGGCTATCAAAACATCATCAATGAACTTTGTCAAGCACCGGAAAACTTCATGGACGACGTGCAAACTTAGATTCCAGGAAGAAGACCATGCTTTTGTCCTCTTCTGCTCCACTTCCCTCTCTCAGCCACGGATCTTCTTTGACCGTCACCCCGAGAGACATGAAGTCTCTCCTTCGTATGTATTGTGCCGTGAATGTAAATGGACGTGTATTCCAATTGTCCCCCCCCCCCCCCCCCCCCGCTAAAGGTTGGAGAAGAAAAATCAAAGCTTTTTCTCTTGTCTCCAATGCCAATTCTCGTACACCCCTCCTTCTGCAAAGAAGTGATAAAATAAAAAATAAAAAGAGCAAAAAGACAAAGCATCTCAATTTGAGAACATGAAGACCCCCTTTGTTGTCTTCTTTCCTCTGGCGGATTGTGGACGTGCATTCCCTCTGGATGATGGCCTCCTCAACCTCATGATCTTTCTTACGCCCTGGACCAAGAATCAAGACCACTAACCAAGTTTTCTTTTCCCTCAATCACTTGTGCCGTGTATTCAATAAAGTTGCCCCTGAGGATGAAGACAGAGCAGTCAAAACGTGGCTATAAGTGGGGTTAATAAGCATGAAAATATATCAAATCAAAAATCAAGACACCCCCTTTTAATCACGATGAAGTGTGCCTTGCTTTTCTTCTCTCCTATGAACTTTCCTCGTCCTTTCCTGTATCACTTTCAATCTGTGCAGAATGTGTTCCACTTTTTGGTGTTTCATGGACACGGTCACCGAGAGAGAGGGCTAAAAATTCTCTCTTTCTTCATTCTGTAGTCATTCCCTCTCTCAAAACCATGGCCTCCCTGAAGTTTGTCCACCCTTCGGTAGACTTAGGAACCTGCCAAAAAGAAGAGAAAACTGCTGCTCCTACATCCTTTCACTTCACGTACTCCTTCGGCCGTGTGTTGTGAATTTCGTGTGGCCTCCTCGTGCGTGTGAAGTAAGAGCGCACTTATATAGAGCTCAAAAATCATTAATCCTAGTCGGAGTAGGATTCGTTACGGACTGTAGTATTGAGACTTCTGATCTCGGAAGAGTCCAAATCCAGTGAAACTCTCTGTTATTTTCAGCTTGATAGACATAGAGTTTCGATTTCGCAGGACTCTATTTTCTAGATAATTTTCTGAATTAATTTAATCCTCAAGAAGTCCGGATCCGCTAAAACTCTTCTGCACATTTCGGCCAGATGGAGGAAAAGATGGGCCAGCCGAAAATCCATGAATCCATGGACTTATCGCTCATCTTTGGGCTCAAATCGGGCTCTAATTAATTAACGAGTAATTAAAAGCCTTTTTCAATTAATTGAGCTAAAGACGGGCTGAATTACATTCGAATTTAGGTCCAGGCATCTTATAAAATTCAGCCACACCATGCATGCCCTATCAACGAAGATTTTCGACAAATTTCGGTTCAGTCGCCTATCAAATCGAAGCTCAATCGCCTCACCTCCAGCCTGAATGCAAACGACTGACAGAAAATTTAAATATGCAATGTATGAGAATTTAGTTTTTTTAGAGAACTAAGGTTAATTAATTCTCATTTTCGTGCAATATAAATGAAAAAATGAAAAATCAAAATTTAGGTGTCAACACTGATTTGCTGATCATAAGGACAATATCTGTTACACTTTTTGTGTGTTACGTTCAATCAAGGCAGTCAGTCCGTAACAAATTTATAATCCAACGCTATGATTGCCAAACCCAGCTCTCAAACGGTATCCGTTCCAAACTTTGTTTTCACCATGTAAATATGAAAAGAAGAACAAAAACTTCAATTTGACATTGGGCTTTACTTTACAAAACTAGGAGATCGAGCAGGAGACAAGGCTTGCGAAGATCGAGGAATGCCTGAACAGTCAAGTTATGAGTTGGCCCGCTTTGACAAAGTTTCTCCTTTCACAAAGATCGAAGTTCCACATGGTTACAAAGAACCTGACTTATTAGAAAATACGACAGGACAGGCTATCCCAGGGCTCATCTAAAGTATTATCTACGTCATATGGCGCATTACTCAGATTATATCCCTTTGCTGATGAATACATTTCAAGAGAGTTTGGCAGGCGCTGCTCTGTCCTGGTTTATTAGTTGGACCTCGAGGATTATAATGGCTAGGAAGATCTGGCTGAAGAATTTCTGCATCAATACAAATTCAACACTGCAACAACTCCTACTAGGGAAGATCTCCTCAGAGAGAGCAAATGGGAAAACGAGAGTATTCGAGTTTATGCGCAATGTTTGAGTGCTATGGCTACCCGAGTCAAACCCCCCATTACGGAGGATGAACTTATAGAGCTTTTCCTTAAGGACGCTCTCGTTTGAACTCTTTGACAAATTGAATACCTCCGAATGTCAAACCTTTATGCATCTCATAAAAGTGGGAGAATGGGCTGAGTGGGCCATGAGAGAGAGAAAAGCACCCGAAGTGCCATTCAAACAGCAATATCCAGCAAATGAGAACAGTGAACCCTTTATTGATGTGGCATTCGTGCCAAACCCTCTGAATCAAAAGAACCTTTCAGAATCAACTCCTACTCAGGGTAGTACCACTTGGGAAACGCCGAGAGCTTTCAAGTCCAAGAAGAAACCACCGACGCAGTTTACACCACTTCCCTTGCCACTCTTAAAACTACTCCCGATGCTCTTGGAAAGGGAAATGATGGCTAAGGAAGTGTGATTGCTAGGCTCTGAGTAAAACTACTCCCGATGCTCTTGGAAAGGGAAATGGTGGCTAAGGAAGTGTGATTGCCAGGCTCTAAGCAAAACTACTCCCGATCATCTAACTAGATCAGACAAGTATGATTGCTAGGCTCTAAGCAAAAACTAAATTCGATTTAAATCACTAGCTTATATGGAATTATGAATGTAAGAAGGAACTATGGGGCTAGGAAATATTTGTAGCTTGAAATTACCATTGTATCCTTTCAACTTGAGTCTATGATATTCTGATATTGTTATGGACCAACTCTAGTCTACTCCGGTCACTTTCTTTTAAAGCTGCAAGCAATGACTAAAATGGTGCGGTCAAACGAAAATTCTCGGGAAAATTATCCAAAAAGTCCTAAACTTGATTGTATTTTTGCAAATTCGGTCCTAAACTTTTAAGGTTTTGCCAATTGAGTCCCTAAACCTTTTTACGTTTTGCCAATTGAGTCCATCCGGCTAATTTTTGTCGGAAATCACTAATGTGAACGCCAGCCATCGTATGTAGCACGGCCGACGCTGACATGGGTACTATAAATTATAGAGGAAGTAAATTTTGAATTTCCACTCTCCCCTTTCTATTTTCTTTCTTTTTTTTTTTAAACATCAATCATGCATGTTTTCTCAAGTCTTTTAAAATTAGAGGATTACTTTCTTGCCCTTCAAAAAGTCTTCCTTGCGAACGACCTACTTATCGCCGTGTGACGTGTGCACATAGGTGTCGTTCCCTCCAGCCAATGACTTTAGTTTCTCAACATTGTTCTTGTTCAGACAGCCATTAAAGTGAGTACAAGAATGTGTCAATGCCTGCGATGGAGTCATCGCATGCCCCTCTCTCTCTCTCTCCATCTCGCGCATCCACAGCCACATACAAAGTATGCACAATAAATTGATAAGGTCATTCCAGAACAAGATCCCTAAAGCCCTTATAAAAGGAGCCTAAAACCCATCATCGTTCGCCATGATTGTTCTGCGTTTAGTTCTTGAGAGAAACAAAAAAAGAAAGTAGAGCAAAGCAATCATGGTGATGAAAGTTTATGGACCCGTCTTGTCCACCCCGGTGATCCGGGTCTTGGCTGCCCTCTACGAGAAGGACCTCGAGTTTGAGTTCGTCCCTGTCGACATGCGAGCCGGCGAGCACAAGAAGGAGCACTTCCTCGCCCTCAACGTAAGTCGACCACCGGTTCGACTGTATTCCTAACTGATTTCTGGTCTAGGGGTCTCAACGTTTTCTACCGAGAAACCCTCCTTCGTCTGTGGGATCTAACATTTCTCGATCTCTCCGTGCAGCCTTTCGGTCAAGTCCCTGCCTTTGAGGATGGAGATTTGAAGCTATTCGGTATGTCGTTCTATTTTAATGGTAGATTATCTGGTGTGACCATGATGAAATATGAGAGTATTTAGTCCAAGGTGTTGATTCGATTGCTGATAGATTGTGCGACCATGATGAAACATCAAGTGTTTAGTTAAGCTTTTAAGTGTTCAATCAGTTAACTTAACGAGAAACAACTATACGAAGTATATTCATATTTTGATAATGCTCTTTGTGTTGGCAGAATCAAGGGCAATTACTCAGTACATTGCTCAGGTATACGCGGACAAGGGCACTCCGCTCGTCTGCGAGGGTAAACCCATGGCGATGGTGAGCGTGTGGATGGAGGTCGAGGCCCACCAGTTTGACCCCGTGGCGTCAAAGCTGCAGTTGGAGCTCGTGTACAAGCCGAAGTTCGGCATGGCCACGGACGCTGCTGTAGTTGAGGAGAACGAGCCCAAGCTCGCCAAGGTCCTCGACGTCTACGAGGCCCGGCTGAGCCAGTCCAAGTACTTGGGCAGCGACTGCTTCACCCTCGCCGACCTCCACCACCTCCCGACCCTGACCAACCTGATGGGGACACCAGTGAAGAAGCTGTTCGATGCCCACCCCAAGGTGAGCGCTTGGGTGGCCGACATCATGGCGCGGCCTGCTTGGGCCAGGGTTCTTGCCATGAGGAATCAGCAGTGAATCAAAGGTTCTAGTTTAAGTTAACTGGTGTTGGGGGGCAATAACAATAGACCTTCCCCCCCCCCTCTTTTTATTTGAGTTTGTAATAGTGTTTTGTTGTGGATTCTGTCCTTGTTTTTTGTTTGTTTTTCTTCTTTTTTTATCGGAGGATTCTGTCCTTGTTTGGTCAATGTTTTATGTGGGAGTTGGATGAACTTTTCGGGATCGTCTTCAATCGTCAAAGTTGGATATGATGATGAGGCTGTTGTCTTGTGATTGTCTACCACAGAAGTTCATTAGACAATATTAAGTTATAGCTTTACACAAATTTGTTCATATTTCACCTCAACATTCTTTCCCTGTAGCAGTTTCAAGAGTTCAAGAGTTAAGAGAGAAAAGTCAAAATTCAATCAAAAGTACACCAATGCCCACTTATCCAATTTGTCATCGTAATGTCTAGCACATATCTGTTAAAGAGTTCAGCTTTGAAAATAATTAATTCATCCTTTTCGCTTGGATATGAAAGTAGTCATTTTGAAATTAGTTGGTCAGCTCATTTTGGTCCAGCATGTGTGCGCATAGTCCCATTTGTATTTCCACCGGCAATATGACTGAGAATTTACGTGAGCCAAAACTCATATCACAAATACTCCTCATGTATGTTTTAGTTTATATCTTCTTTATCTTATCTTGTAAAGTTGGTCCAATGGCCACTTCATCTCAATTGAATGTGATATATAGTCAAAAGGGTTACGATGGACTTTGCTAAAAAGGCTAAATTCATCCGAAGTGATGCACTAAAAGACGCGCATAAATTAGGTTGTAATCATGTTGATGTCCATTGTATTACGAAAAGGGGCAATTATTCCGACTACTCTTGGACGAATTCTCTCGCTAGAGAAAATATTCAGGGCGCCCATGACAACAGTTCTCTTCCCTAGCCTTATTTCTGGCCAGAAATAGATTTTTCTATTTCTATTCCCTGGACGAGTTTCTGAGCAGAGATACGTGTTTGACAACGACACAAAATTTTTGTTCTTAGAACAAAAATTCGTTTGATAACAGCATAAAATTTCTATTTTCCGAAACAGAAATTCGTTTAAGAAAAGTACAAAACAAAATTTCTAGTTCCAAAATTTTGTTTCCATGTTATGTTCTCCTTAAATACAAATACAAGTAAATGGAAGAAACGGATTACAATCGCAATGAATTCGAGTTGAAAATAATACAATCAAATTTTTTGAAACGATTTGCCCATGAGGGGCAAAATCGTCATTTTGAGAAATATCGGGAGCCAAAATCACGAAATATGGGTTTGGCCAGTCAAGTTTGACCATTTCCCATTTTCTGTAATTTTTGGAAAATTTTCAAATTTTTCCGAGACGATTTACCCATAAGGGGACAAAATCGTCATTTTGGAAGAAAGAGAGGGAAAAAAATCATCAAAAATAGGATTGGCTAGTTGATTGGACCCATTTCCTAATTTTTGAGATTTTTTTCGAATTTTTTGGGATTTTTTCCAATTTTTTTAGTATTTTTTTTTATTATGAATTTTCCAATTTTTTTGGAATTTTTTATATCATTTTATGATTATTTTTTATTTTTTATTTATTTTCGAATATATATATATATATATAAATTATTCGGATCAGGTCGGATTGACCCAGCCCACGCCTCACGGGTGCCCGGCGTTTGCCCGAACTTATTTCTTTTTTTGTTCCAGAAACAAAAAAGTAATTTTTTCTACTTCTGATTTCTCTTCCAAATCTATTTCTGAGTAAAAAATATGTCTCTAGAATAGAAAAATAAAATTGCGTTACCAAACGAATTTCTATTCCAAACCTGTTCCCCAGAACAAAAAAACAGAAAAATAGAGGAACATAAATGTTATCATGCCCGCCCTTAGTGACTTCAAATCGCCATATCAATAGCTAATGTGGCACTCATTTATATACTCGGATCCAATTATAAATTGACACGTATTTATTGACATGAAATAAAATAAATAAGAGATTAAAAAAAAAAACAATTGCCTGAATCTCTATCTCCTCATCCTCCATTCGCAAAATGCCCAAATCTCTTCCACCTTTCCCATCCATAGTCGTCGCCACTAGTGGAGTCGCCGACGCCGTGTCTAGGCTAGAGCGCAATGAACCAACCTTGAGGATTGACGGCCAAGACGAGGTCAAGGCGGGGAGAGAGAGGTAGGGAGAGCCATGGGGCATTGCTCTGCACTTGTATCCCCAGTCATGGACCAGCGGCATCACTAGTTGGGAGCTTCTCTGTAATCGTGTTGTTGCGTCTATGCTGTCGAAGGAAGAGCTAAGCTCACAAGCGACGCCTACGCTTGTCCATGGCTATCATCGGTGTCGTGCGGCCAAATCTATAGTAGCGTCCAAATCTAAATTTGGAAATTTACATAACTCTAGGCCGCGCAAGGTCGCTGGCCGAGGACCTTTGCGCCTTCAACAAGATCCAGACGGTGGCGTTGAGCCCTCGCCCAGATCCAGTTGTGGTTGGCAAGGGCATGGAGGCCATGCCACGTAGAACGTTCGACGTCCGTGTTAGCAAATTCTGGCAAAAATTTGTCAAATGGACTATATTGACAAATCGACAAAAGGTTTGGGACTCAATTGGCACAATTGAAATGTTTAGAACTGAATTGACACAATTACAATAGATTTAGGACTTTTTTGGTACTTCTCCCTCTAAAACAGGCCTCATTGCTCAAGGCGTCTATAGATGGAGGAAGAAGACAGAGCAAAATCTTACTTTAGTTCTTTTATTTGATTCCAAGTCACATCCATGCGTCAAGTTATAATTGGATGTGAGTAAAGAAACCATGCACTTGTAATCAATGTATTTTTTTTTTTTTGGTGGAAAATAGTATTATAAAGCAGATGAAGTACAGCAGCTTAGGGGCATCCCCTAGCATTACAAAAGAAGCCAATAATAAATAATAAAAAATAGAGGTAGGAAGTCTCCATATAGTAGCCAATACAACATTCGTCTGGGAAGGTCTGATTTTTTGGTAAAGCGAAGCTCGACCTCTTACATTTTTATGCACCTTGGCCAAAAAATAACATAAAAGTCAATTGACTTGTTTTGAAATCATCTCATATTGCTCTCCATCCAAATGCAATATATGGTCTCTAGAAAGGATAACTCGAGGAGTCTGGCCGCCAAGTCTTTTCCTTTTGTTGCCCTAATCATCCATTGGAGCTCCTCATTCCATCCTCCTAAAGGGCGCCTTATCCCATGTTGTGCTAGGATATGGCGCCATATGCAGCTTGTCCACTCACACTGGAAGAACAAGCGTGATCTATCTTCTATAGCAGCCCTGCAGAAATTACACTAGATATCAACTGTAGGTAGCCATTGTGAGACAATCTCAGCTGTCGATAATCTATCTCTGCACACTAGCTAACCAATAAAATTGTGTTTGCTAATGCCGCTGGTCTAAATTAGGTTATACCACTCCACAGGGGGTCCCACTTGTCTGAACTCGTTATATGTATCTTGCCAACAGTACATTGAGCTCAAGGTAACTAACGATAGAACGGGTCGCAATTTAAGGAGATATCGCCAACTCCAAGCTATATTGCCCTTAATGTCGAATTACATAAATGGGGTGGCTTTGCATTTTGTGTTGTGAACCCATATACTCCAAAGGGAAGAGGATGGACGATTGATGAGGTTCCACAACATGCGGCCTAACAATACTTTGTTCCATATGATCAAATCGGGCAATCCTAATCCTCCTTCCCTTTTAGGTGAGCAAACTACTTGCCCATGCAACCTTGTGTGAACCATAATTCACTGTATTACTGACCCATAAGAATTGTCTAAACCATGATTCCTTGTAACCGATGTATTATGAGTGTCTAAACCATGCACAATAAAGAAAACTTTGCACTTTCCAATACATTGTCCTTTCCGTGCTACTCGTAAGCATGTATTGTAGATCGAATTCAATTTCTAAGCCCTTTTGCTTACGTTTGGAATCCTGGATGAAGGGGCGAGAAGAAAACTTCAACAGGAAATTGCAGAAAAAGTAAATTTGAATCTCCACTCTTTCCTTTTTCTATTTTCTCTCAATTTTTCGAAACATAAAATCACGTTTCCTCGAGTCCTTCAACAGAGAGGATTACCTTCTTGCCCTTGGAAAGGTCTTCGTTCCGAATGGAGGCAGGAGCTACTTCTCTCGGCGTGACGTGGGCACATAGGTGTCGTTCCCTTCCCTTCCCACCGACTTTTGGTTTCTGAGCCTTGTCTTGTTCAGACGGATCAGCCACAGGAGTCATTTTCTTTGGCACCCACTCTCTCTCGACCTTTCCTCATCTCCATCTCATGTAAAGTTTACACCACAAATTGATAAGATCACCAAAACCCACCATCGTTCGCCACAATTGTCCTGCGTTTAGTTCTTGACGGAAAGAGGAAAGTAGAGCAAGCAAGCAATCATGGTGATAAAGGTCCATGGAACCGTCTTCTCCACCGCGGCGATGCGGGTCTTCGCTGCCCTCTACGAGAAGGACCTCGAGTTCGAGTTAGTCCCCGTCGACATGCGAGCCGGCGAGCACAAGAAGGAGCACTTCCTCGCCCTCAACGTAAGTCTCCGTCCCGGCCCACCACCTGTTCGACCGTATTCCGACCAATTTTTCTCCTCTTGGGGTCTCAGCGTGATCTTTCTAGAACCCTCTTTCGTCTCTCGGATCTAACGTTTCTTGATCTCTCTGTGCAGCCTTTCGGTCAAGTCCCGGCCTTTGAGGACGGAGATTTGAAGCTATTCGGTATGTCGTTCTATTAGCGATAGATTATCTTGTGTGATCACGATGAAAGATGAAAGTATTTAGTCGAAGGTGCTGATTCGATCGCTGATAGATTGTGTGACTATGATGAAAGAAATAGTGTTTAGTTAAACTTTTGAGTGTTCAACCAGTCAACTGAACGAGAAACAACTATGCCAATTATATTCATATTTTCCTTTGGTTATGCTCTTTGTGGTGGCAGAATCGAGGGCAATTACTCAGTACATTGCTCATGTATACGCGGACAAGGGCACTCCGCTCGTCTGCGAGGGTAAACCCATGGCGATGTTGGGCGTGTGGATGGAGGTCGAGGCCCACCAGTTTGACCCCTTGGTGTCGAAGCTGCAGTGGGAGCTCGTGTACAAGCCGAAGTTCGGCATGGTCACGGACGCTGCTGTAGTGGAGGAGAATGAGCCCAAGCTCGCCAAGGTCCTCGACGTCTACGAGGCCCGGCTGAGCCAGTCCAAGTACTTGGGCTGCGAATGCTTCACCCTGGCTGACCTCCACCACCTCCCGACCATGACCAACCTGATGGGGACACCATTGAAGAAGCTGTTCGATGCCCGCCCCAAGGTGAGCGCTTGGGCGGCCGACATCATGGCCCGGCCTGCTTGGGCCAAGGTTCTTGCCATGAGGAACCAGCAGTGAATCAAAGGTTCTAGTCCAAGTTGTCTGGTGTTGGGGGGCAATAACAATAGACCTTCTTTCTCTCTCTCCTTTTTTATGTGAGTTTGTAATAGTTTTTTCTTGTTGATTCTGTCCTTCGTTGGATGAACTTCGGAGGATTGTCTTCAATCATCAAAGTTGGAGATGATGATGAGGCTGGTGTCTTGTGATTGTCTATCGTGAGCAATAAAGACTCTGACTGATAAAGAGAGTGTCATGTTTTCTAATGTCTTGTCTTTTTAGTTTCATTAGAGTAATAATTGCTGCAAAAGCTGGTTTTGTTTCTCTCCAATGGGTTGTCCTACAGTTTCATAACCACTTTCCACTATCAATCACAAGATCTTTACCTAATTTCATTAGTTAAAGTACCATAGAAGTTCACTAAAACAATATTAATGTCTAAGTTATAGCTTTACACAAATTTTTATCTTTCACCTCACCTCAACACTTTCCCTGTTGCAGTTTCTGGAGTTCGAGAGTTAAGAGAGAAAAGTAAATTTCTAACAAAAGCACACCAACCCCCACTTACCCAAATTTCCATCGTAATGTCCCACACATACAAGTTAAACAGTTTAGTTTTGAAGATAATTTAATTCTTCCTTTTGAAATTAGTTTTTTTTTTTTTTTGGTCAAACTTTTGAAATTAGTTGGTCAGCTCATTTTGGTCCAGCGTGTGCGTGCATTTGGTGGGAAGTTCCATTTGTATTTCAACTGGTAATGCGACAGGCAATTTACATGAGTCAAATAATAAATACTTCTCAGGTATTTTTCAGTATTCATATTCAGGGATAAGGAAGCTAGAAGTATCAAAGTTTCATAAGGCGTTTCACTTTGGTGCTAAATTTTTTTATCGAATTACCTTAAGTGACACTATTTAAAGAAACGGCCACTTAAATGTCAACTTCGATTTGGATTGTCGAAAACCGGACGTGATCATATTTTATTAAGGGTTAATACCATGAAAAACCTCAAACTAGTACACATGTGATAAATTTACCCTAATTTTTTTACCCCAATAAACCCTAAATTGGTACATGTGATAAATTTATCTCAAACTATTTTTTAGCACAAAAAATCCCAAGCTGGTACATTTGTGACAAATCTACCCCAAACTAAATTTTTTTACCACCAAAAATCCAAAACTAATACACATGTAACAAATTTACCCCTTATTAGTTTTCGTTAAATCGGGTTATTACCACAAAAATTCCCAAACTAATACATTTGTGATAAACAAGGATAAAAATCCCAAACTAGTACACCGATCAACGGTCACGTGTCATCCAACTCAATAATTTGATGGTAAAATTTAACAAAAAAAACTAACGGAGGGTAAATTAGTCATAAATTTATCAGTTTGGAGTAAACTTATCACATGTGTACCAGTTTGTGATTTTTGGTGATAAAAAAAATAGTTTGAGATAAATTTGTCACAGGTATACCATCTTGGGGTTTTTTTATGGTCAAAAAAATAGTTTGAGGTAAATAATCACAAGTGTACCAGCAGTTTGAGAGTTTTTCGTGATATTAACCATTTTATTAATTTCTCCCGACCGACGTAGCTCACCGGCATGTCCAGCCAGCATATATATCCCTAACAACGTCGCCTACATGTTTTTCCCATAATTCGAAACCCTAATTGGATTCCCCCAAACCACACTCTTCCCGTCTAAAACGATAGGAATCCCCAAGCATTGAATCTTAGTGGGGAATTCGATCGCCATCTCTCTCACAACCCTTATCATTTCACTCTTGCTTTTGCTTTCTCGGGTTCTACCCTGCTGTGGCTTTGGAGCGTCCTTCAAGTGCCTCAGCCTCAGCCTCTCGAGAAGCATCGTGTGCTTCGTGCGCTGAATCGTCGCGTCCGACTCCATGGTCGCCGGCGCGGTGGCGGCAGCGGCGGAGCACATGAGCCTCAGCCTGAGCTTGAGTCTCGCAAGCGACGTCGTCGTCATAGGTGGTGATAATCTGATGAGGCGCCTAGTGGAGGAGAGGAGAGAGAGAGAGGGTGGAAATTGGAGGAGAGAGAAGGGGATAAGGTTGCTCGACCCATGCTCCCCAAAATTCGTGCGTGCGACGTCGTGTAGAAAGTCCACGTGGACTTGTTTTTAATATAAAAATGTCATGTAAGATTATACATTTTGTTATAAAAGTCATGTAATATTTTTTTGCGCCGGCAGAACTTTAGGAACCAGAAGGTCGGAAAATTTTCAAAAGGCAATAGATTGAGAAACAACCCAATCCGAAGACGATCGCGTTAATGGCAGCCTGTTCAATTCATCCTCTTCACGGTGATGGGCCAGTGTTGGGAATGGGAATCGACCCCACTAGTGGTGGCCACGGGCCGGTTTGGGCCCGGAACCGGCCTAGCCCATACGGGTTACATTTTTTGTGAACCAGCTTGGAACCGGCTTATAGCCGGCAACGGTCAAAATTTTGACCGTTGCCTTGCAACGGCCGTTTCAATTTTTTTTTATTAAATAAATCTATCCTAAATTCTATAAATATCCATTTTCATCTTTCATTTTTTTAAACAAATTCTCTCAAATCTATGAGTCTGTGACTCTGTCAATTTTCTGAATTCGTTTTCCTCTCAATTCTCTCAAAAAATGGCAAGTGGAAGCAGAGGTAGTGGCAGAGGAAAGAGCCTGATGGGGGAATTCGATCATTCTCATGATCCTCGTGATTTTGCATATTAGGGTGACGATGTTAATGATATCAACATTATTCCCAACGTCGAGCACGTCCCAACACAAGAAAGTCTGCATCCTCCTCTTACCAGTGTCGAAGAAATGTCAACAATAAAGGAGCCAGACCGGGAGGGTACATTCGACATATGGGAACACTTCACGAAGGAACATTTAGGCTGAAACAAGTATCAGGTAAAATGTAAATATTGTGGGGGCAACATATAAATTTACAGGTGGAGGCGGCTATGGAACATTTAAACGGCATTTGAGGTCGAAACATCCAACGCAAGCGGGGATCGACACCAGCCAACAATAATTTTTCGGGTACGCCAATTCTAACGCTCCTCCTTTATTTCGTTACAATGAAAAAGTTTATAAAGAAGAATTAGCTAGATTTGCTGCCATTGAACGTTTATCGTTTAATTTTGGTGAAAAAGTTGATTTTAATCATTTTATACAGACTGCATGTACTCCACAAGCAAAACATGTTTCGATAAATCAGCTTAAACACCAACTTTTTGATATTTATAAAAGAGAAAAAGAAGATTTGAATTTTTTTTTTATGAATTTCAATGGACGTGTGCATATAGATAGCGACATTTGAAGTGATCCTTGGCAAACTCATTCTTATATGGGTATTACATGTCATTGGATAGGTGATGATTATAACGTTCAAAAAAGAGTTATTGCATTTCGATTGTATTTCTTATTTTTGATGATAGACATACGGCAATTAATATTTATAGAATAATTAAGCAAGTCTTAGAAGAATATTTGTTGGTTAATAAAAAAAATTCAGTTGGTTTTGGTAATGCCGCGGCAAATACCGCTCCCATTCCCGAGTTAGAAAAGATTTGTTAACCCGCTTTTGGTGGATAATTTTTTCACGTTAGATGTGCTTGCCATGTTTTAAATTTATGTGTACAAGATGGTTTACAAACTCTTGATGTTTTTCTCAACCCAATAAAGACAGCAATTCAATTTTTATGGAGACATACCTAAATTATGAAAGAATAGGGTAAATTTTGTAAAGCAAATACAAGAAGACCAAAAAGATTTTCAAGAAATGTTCCAACTCGTTGGAATTCTACGTACGAGTTGCTTAATCAATCTTTTTCATATAAAGATTTATTATGTACGTTTATTTCGAATAATATTTCTCAAATTAATTTATTCCCACAAGAGTGAGATATTTGCAAAAAAAAAAATTAGATCTTTTAAAAAAATTTAATGATGCAACTTATACTTTATCCGGTGTTTATTATCCTACTACGCATTTATTTTTAATAGAGTGTGTTAATATTGCTGGTATTTTTGAAGAAAATGAAAAAGATGATCAATTAGGTCCGACTATTATGGCAACGCGAACGAAATGGCTATATTATTATAGCAAAATTCCTCTTATTTATTTGGTTGATTGTGTTTTCGATCCACGTACCAAATTAGATGGTCTAGGTGATGATTTGAATACGTATTATGACTGTTTACATTTAATTGAAATTATAGATATTAGAACTATACAAATAGTAGTTAAAAATGCAATAGTAGAAATGTATAATGAATTTTCTAATAGATATAATGTAGGTGATAGTGGATCTTCCCAACCTAGTGACGTACAAAGCGGGGACCTAGGTAAAATTAGTAGATGGTACAAAATGCTGATAAATAGGCAAAAAAGATAAAAGGGAGCAACATGAAATATTTCCGAAGTATAGACCTATTTAACCATTTTTTTTTTAGTTTAGTGAATCCGAAGGCGGCAAATATTTCAAAATTCTAGAGTGGTGGAAGAGGCATTCAATTCAATTCCCAATTCTCGCTCTCATCGCAAGACAGGTTTTAGCAACCCCTTGTTCAACAGTTGCGGTTGAACAAGCATTTAGCGCTAGAGGCAACATTTTGGACAATCGACGTTCAAGATTAGCTCCGAAATGGGTGGAGGCTCAAGCTTGTGTTGATGATTGGACAAAAGCTCAACATCGACAACAAGAGATGGATCGCAGCAATGAATTCGAATTCCTCGATGATGGAGATACCACCGCCCAGGGTACCGGTACCGGAATCGGCGAAACGGGTAGCGACGATTGACGATGAGGTAAGTATGGGATTATCAAAGGTAAAAGAACTACACGGGCTTTGATTCTTCTATCCCCAAGAAGATATGTAGGCGCTTAATGATAATTCATTAAGTTCAAGCCCCTTCCTCCTCCCTTCCCCCCCCAAATTTGATTATAATTTACAATTTAATTACAATTTATATTTGATAATTTATTATTTCATAATTTCATATTTTTTTTATTTCATAATTCATTAGTTAAAAATTAAATTTGAAAATCGGAACCGGCCGGTTCCATTTCGGTTTTGAACAAGAACCGACCCTTAAGGTTCCGGTTCTGGTTCATCAGTGGCCACGAACCGGAACCGCCGGTTCTGAACCGTGGCAGCCACTAGACCCGACCCCAGCTTCAAATTTCCTTGTAAGGGTAAGGAAATTATTCCCAGCAGCCTGCTTTCCCTTACTCTTTAGTGGCACAACGTGTACTTCACTCCACCCTTCACTAGATTATACTAATTGCTCCTCCCCGAATGCTGTGCATCTACGTCATATTGCCACGGCCTTCCAAACAACACGTGACATACATCCATGTCTACCACATCGCAATACAGCTCATCATGATACTTACCAATGGAGAATGGAATTTTACATCGTTCAGTCACCTGAATGCTGTCCACTCCAGATTTAATCCATCCTAACGTATATGGGTTAGGATGTTTCTCCACAGGCATCCCCAGCTTCTTTACTGCCTCCTTCCTGATAATGTTCTCCATGCTACCACTATCAATGACCACAATAAAGATTTTATCCAGAATGGTGCACCTGGTTCGGAACAATTGATGGCGCTGCGAATCATCTTCTTGTTTTGGGGCTAACATCATCCTGCACACTATGCAATTTATTTCCCCCTCTTCCTCATCGTCAAAATCTTCTTCCTCACCATCTGGTTCACAGCAATATTCATCTTCCTCCTCTTCTCTCGCTGACATGTTTACTGTCTTCCTCTGAGGACATTCATTAAATCGATGCTCTGGCAGATTACACCTGTAACACTTTATCGCCGCCGGTTTAGCATAAGGATTCGGGTTCGCAGTTTTCTGTGCTTGTGTTCCCTTGTCCTTCGCCTCGCTCATAGGATGCTTTCCTACCGCATTATCTTCCAAATGTAGCTCCATGTTAGAGCGATTATTGGACCCGCTCTTCCCTATCGAACTGTTGGCACTATTATCTCTAAAATTTTCATATACGCCCCTTCTACCCCTTTCTTGCAACATCAGTTCTACCTTCATCGCCATTTTTTTCGCTTCAGATAGATTCCGCAGAACCTGCACTCCGATTTTATCTCGAATGAAGGGCTTCAACCCATCAAGATATCTGGCCACCTACTGTCCCTTCGTCTCCGACAGATTATTTCGCTCCTCCAATCTCATAAATTCTGCCGTATACTCATGTATAGTTCGATTACCCTGCTGGCAACATTGGTATTGCTGGAACATAATCTGCTCATAGTCGAGTGGAAGGAACTCCTGCTTCAGCAGCATCTTCATTCTGTGCCAAGTTCGAACTCTCTCTTTTCCTTCTCAATCCCTCCTATTCTGCAATCTCTCCCACCAAGCAGATGCACCCCCCTTCAATCTACAAGCCACTAATCGCACCCGTTTCTCACTAGGGGTCTCCATATAATTGAAGAATTTATCAATATTAGCAATCCAATCCAAAAAAATCTTCTATTCCCAGACCTCCATTAAAATAAGGTATATCGACTTTTAATTTAAAGTCGTTACCTTCACGATCATCATAACGTCGTCTTCCATCATATCCCCTCCGGAGTCTCCCATAGCGATGTCTGCCTCCATAGCCAGCACGCTCTTCGTCAGCAGATTCGTCTTCCTTTTCTTCCGAATTCTCTGAAAATAAAGGATTATTCTGCCTGTGGAGAGGAACAAGTCTATCGACAAGGTCACCACGAGCAACATCTGCACCCGGCCTTCTGCCATGCTGCCTATTCCGGTTCTCATCAACGCCGAGAGCTTCAAATCGATCTACTATTTCATCAAATATTTCTTCGATGCGATGAAGTCTGTGATCAATTCGTTCATCTAGGTATTCTGTTAAACGCTGCTCCAAACGTTGCAGCGCATCATCCCCAAGGATCGGGGCTCCAGTCTCCTGATCCTCGTCACGAAGACCACTGCTTCTTCCACCAGTCGCCATAGGCTCTGATACCACCTGACGTAGCGCAAAGCGTAATAGGAAACGATAACACGCAAAGCGTAATAGGAAATCTCAAAATTCAATATTAATATGATGTCCATCTCAAACATGAATAAACACCTTTTATATGAGGTGTTAACCCTAACCCTACTAGAACTCTAAACAGCAAACCCAAAATTACAAAACTGCCACTAGTAGTAAAATAAAGCCCCAAAATAAAAATAAAAATAAAAATAAAAATTGAAAAGTCCAACTAAAGGACCCCGACTCGTCAAAATTCATCATTAGTCACAGCCAAAGGCGGTGTGTATTGATCAGGAGGCCGTTTCGCTTCAACCGACCGAATTGGAGTTCCAAAGTCGTCAACTTCCGAGTCCGCCGATCCTAGATGCATCATCCTCCCTTCGACTTCCGTTGGGATTTCTGCATGTCCAATCGGTCCAGAAACGCACTGCTAATACTCTCCACATCAGTCTCCCTCCCTGCCCACCACCTGTGCAACAATATTCCTAACTATTCTTTGGTCTGGGGTCTCAACGTGTTCTTTCGATAAACCATCTTTCGTCTTTCGGATCTAACGTTTCTGGATCTCTCTCCGTGCAGCCTTTCGGTCTAGTCCCGGCCTTTGCGTGCCCCTGATGAAAGATGAAAGTATGCTGATTCGATCGCTGTTCGCTGATAGATTGTGTGACCATGATGAAAGATCAAGTGTTTAGTCAATCTTTGAGCGTTCAATCACTCAACTGAACGAGAAACGACTATGCGAAATATATTCATATTTTGGTCATGCTCTTTGTGGTGGCAGAATCAAGGGCAATTACTCAGTACATTGCTCATGTATACGCGGACAAGGGCACTCCGCTCGTCTGCAAGGGCAATCCCATGGCGACGGTGGGCGTGTGGATGGAGGCCGAGGCCCACCAGTTTGAACCTTGGCGTTGAAGCTGCGGCGGGAGCTCGTGTACAAGCCGAGGTCCGGCATGGCCGTGGACGCTGCTGTAGTCGAGGAGAACGAGACCAACCTCGCCAAGGTCCTCGACGTCTACGAGGCCCGGCTGAGCCAGTCCAAGTACTTGGGCTGCGACTGCTTCACCCTGGCCGACCTCCACCACCTTCCGGCCATGACCACCCTGATGGAGACTCCTGTGAAGAAGCTGTTCGACGCCCGCCCCAAGGTGAGCGCATGGATGGCCAGTGTCTCAGCTCGGCCGGCTTGGGCCAAGGTTCTTGCCATGAGGAACCAGCAATGAAGCAAAGGGTCTGAACTTAAATTATCTGGTGTTACTGTTGGGTGGCAATAACACGACATCGTTTTTAGCCCCCCTCTTTTATGTGAGTTCGTCGTACTTGTACTTTGTTGTTGATTCTGTCCTTCTTTCGTCAATCTTCAATCATCAAAGTTGGAGATGATGAGGTTGGACCTGTGTGATTGTCTATTAT
Organism: Lenwebbia sp. NSW1173648; assembly: GCA_029784005.1. Taxonomy (NCBI): domain Eukaryota; kingdom Viridiplantae; phylum Streptophyta; class Magnoliopsida; order Myrtales; family Myrtaceae; genus Lenwebbia; species Lenwebbia sp. NSW1173648. The sequence continues at coordinate 36,831,531 of JARCGZ010000001.1, forward strand.
GAGCAATAAAGATCGGACAGATAAAAAGTGTAATAATTTGTGCACGTGAAGCCCTGTCCTTCCATCATCTCCATGGGACGGCCGACAGTTTCATAATCACTTTCCCACCAATCATAAAAGCTTTTAACTTCGATAGGTGAGGTTTCTAATATTGCACTAGTGGGTAACCAAACGGTGGTGCCGCCGCGTATGAATGTGGTGGGTAAGTGGTGGGCGCGGGCGTGTTGGCCTGTTGGGACGTCGGTGTTGGTGGTCGGTCAAGCTGAGTAGGAGAGTGTTGGACCGGAGACGTGCATCACGTTGTTCAGCAACATCAATATAATATGGACAATTAGCGAGTTAGAAAGGGAACGGAATACGGGAATAGGACTATGTTGTAAGACTAATTGTGGCTCACAGGATATTCTCAATGGTGCAACTTTTAATTTTTTTTCCATCTTCTTCCTTCAGCCGGTCGCCGGACTCTGGCGAAGCTCGCCCCCCCCGGTCGCTGCCCTCAACGACGAATTCCATTTCATTTATACCAAGCAACGGTGCCTTGGAGATGACAATCATTCTAGTCCATCCTCTAATGTCCTTTCGACCGTGAGATAAAGAAAAGATTTCGACATAAGGGTCTCTAGGCTGACCGAAGAAGATGGTGGAAAAGACTCTTCGAATCAATCCGTTACAGAGAACTTTCCAAATCCGAGAATTACACAGGTTAAGTGAAAACGCATCCAGTTGCCCCCCACATACAAATCGCACAGTCAATCTAGCAACACATGTGAGATACTCATAACAGTTGCCAGATCTTGTGGTCGTCGAGACGCCGCGAGAAAATTGATGTGTAGGACACGGTTTGAGCTAGTCCGCACTAAATACAGTCGCTACATCGCCGTCGAAGTTGCCCAAACCTCACTGCCATGCGCCGAAGGCCGCTGCCACCATCGGAGCTCTTGCCGCTGCTGTTTGGTTCAGAAGCCATGCCTTAGAGCTCGCTTGGACAAGGGCATTTGCGGATGGAAGAAGAAAAGCAGAAGATGGCAAAGAAAAGAAGAAGAAAAAAAATGCTGAGAGAGACACATGCTAACTGAGGCCCTTATTTGAGACTAAGCTGATAATTTTATGCTCTTATTTGAAACAAGATTCACTCTGGATCTTCATTTGAGAAAAGAGGTCTACTTCACATTTTTATTGGATATTTTCCCGTAGGTATATGTCAACTATATAAATTTCAGATTTCTCTCTTCTGCATATTATTTCTTTTCTATGTCAATCCTTGCCCAATAAATACAGTTACGCGCGAGGTTATTTCCTTGCAATATTCACGAAACACGATACATAATGGAGGGCCATCAAGAAGTGAACATAGACCAGGCCTTTTGAGTTTTGAGGAACTTGTCGTTGTCGGCCTAGCTCGATAGTTTGAACCTGTTTTTCTTGGCTCGATTTGCAAGCTCAGGCTCAATGACAAATAAAAATTATGGTCCTGAGTCTCCTGACTGTATGGTCTAGATTTGATCCAGCCTAGACTGAGCTTAGCCACGTTTTTTCAACATTTTGCCTTTCGTTTTAGAAGTTCTTCTTACGAAATGAAATTTCATAATCTAAACGTGCGCTATCGAGACTCATCAAATGACCCGTGTGATTTTACTTCAAATCCTACATCTTATTTGTTATTTCGAATGTAGCCTCTTTTTTCGACCTCAAAGCCCACTATCCCGACATCTCTAGAGACCATTTTGAATTTGATTGTACTTGCTAATTCCAATGCTTCAATAACTAATCTAGGGTTTATTCATGACTTTCGTATGGCTTTCGTAGAATATGTACATTCTAAACTTCCAAACAACTAAACAAGTAACATTTTCAAAAATTTGTTGACTCGGCCCCCTTTTTGGGCCTCCAAATCCTTTTTGAACAGCCAACTTTCATGGAACTACCCTCGGCATGTCTTTGGAAAATCACTAGGAGAGAGGCTAAGAAGTCCACGCCCAAACGTGAGTGGATTAACATACTTAATTAAGAAAAGAACATACATAATTAGATTTTATTGCGCTTAAAAGCTTGTCCTATTGAGTAATGATGAGCCAACTAGACATACTGAAACAATTGGTTTACAACATGAAGTTATCTGATGCCGGACTCTGTTTCATTAATAACGACACACGTTTACCTTAACACCAATCATCTGTCTTTTGTGTTCCTAGGCCAGTGAAATGAACTGGCTCTAATTACCAAATGGTCAGCAGTTCCGTTGTACTTTCTATTTCAAGTATCCAAAATCCATTTGCTATATCCTACCAGGTTTCCATTCATTTCATTATGATGAGACGATGCCATATCTTCTTGTTGCTACCGGCATATAAATGCAAGCTGTTTAGTTAATGTTTGGATAAATGATACCCAGCAAGCTCAAAAAAAGCCGAGCCCAAACCAAACCAAAACAAAATGCTGGACAGATGAATGTACAATGTCACAATTACAGTAAGACAAACCCTGGCAATCATCAACTTATCTGATCTTCAAGCTCTTCCAAAATCAGAAACCATCGCGAAGAAATCAGCTTCAGCATCAGAATCAGGGCTTCCATTCATCTTGTAGTCCTGATGTCGGTGGGTGTTTAATGAAGGGCTAAGCAATGAATTGAGTTCATGAAATGTCATAAGCACTGCATTATAGAATGCAAGCCATTGCTTTTATTTGGCCGCTTCCCTCAAGAAGTCCAGCTCTATGGGATCTGCATTGTTGAACGGCCGGTCAACTTCATCTCAGGCAGATCATGAAAAGGGGTCACACCGGTTACTCATTGTAAATATACCGAGCCTCAAAAATCACCTTGACTGGTGTGCCCCTACGCAGTTATCCAACAGAGACTATTGATGAAGAGATCATGTCATCCTCTCTTCCACTAGCACAGTCAGAAGAACTGTGGGATTCAGGGAAACTATCCTGAAGCCTATGTTCTAGAAATCTTCGACCCAAGTCCTTTTGAAGACCCCTCTCTTCCATCAAACCCCTCACTTTCTCAACGTCACTCCATCTTCCCATTTCAGTGTACAAATTAGAAAGCAAGACATGGTAAGTGCCATTTTCCGGCTCCAACTCAATGAGCTTCCTTGCTGCAAGTTCGCTCAAGTTTAACTTTCCATGAGCTGTAGAGCCTGCTAAAATTGCTCTACACATGGTTTTGGTTGGCTCAAAAGGCATTCGCCTGATCAACTCAAAAGCATCTTCTTGACACCCTCCACGCACTAGGAGGTCAATCACACATTCATAATGCTTGATGCCTGCAGAAATTCCAAACTCTCCATTAATCAGCGCACTGAAAATTTCTCTACCCTTCTCTATCAATCCTGATTGACTACAAGCAGAAAGCACTGCAACCAAAGTTTCTTCGTCCACCTTAACCCCTTCTCGTTGCATTTTATTAAACCAAGTCACTGCCTCATCACCATTTTTAGCGAGAGCTAGCCCTTTAATCACCATATTCCACGTCAAAGCGCTCTTCTCCTTTACGCTATGGAAAGCTATCAATCCCTCATCAACTCTCCCACATCTCATGTACATATTGACTAAAGCAGTCCCCAAAGTCAAATCCAATTCCCAACATCGTCTCCTCACAAAATCATGCACCCACATGCCCATTCCGACCTCGCGAACACTTGAACAAGCGGCCAACACATTCACCATTGTGACGCGATTCGGGTCTATCTCGGACAGCAACATCCGCTCGAACGCCATCAAGACATCACCGAACCTCCTTACCTTCCTATACCCAGTGATGAGGACCGTCCACGACACGACGTCTCTGTGGGGCATTTCGTCGAACATCCGGCGGCAAAGCGCCATGTCACCTCGTCCGGACGCGTAAAGATTGAGCAGAGAATTCCGGACGAAGATATCCTCAAGATGGCCAATTTTGACAACGTGGGTATGCACGCAGAGCCCCTGTCTAAATTCCCCAGAGTCGGCCAGGGACTTGAGGAGGAAAGGGAAGGTGAAATTATTGGGATGGATGGAGTTCTTGCGCATGTGGGCATACACCGAGAAAGGAACGTGAGGGGTGCGGGAGAGAGAGAAGGCTCTGATGAGAGTGTTGCAGATGAAGACATGGGGTCTCGGGAGGAACGCGAAGAAGCGCAGAGCCAGGTGCGAGAGGCCGAGAGAGTGGCAGACGTTGATGAAGCGCGACGCGAGGGTGGTGTTCGAGCTGAGGTCTAGGACGAGGAGTCGGGCTTGGACTTGCCGGACGTGGTTCGGGCCAGCGCAGCGAGCGGTCAGGACGTGGAGGATGTGGCCGATCGGGGTCTGAAGATGGGCAAATGGAGGGGTCATGAACTCGGCGACGCTTGCGATTTCATTCGAGGAAAAAGGAAGAGATCGATTGGAGTTTCTGACGAAATGCCCGCCATGAAAATTGCTCAGCGAAAGTCGAAGAAGCTTCAAAACGTAGGACTAGAGAAAAGTGCGCATCCAGGGAATCGAACCCCGGTCAGTACCGTGGGAGGGTACTATGATACCACTACACCAGATGCGCTACTAAACGACGATTCGATCGTTATAAAAATATTTATATGTTTCGATGTGACACCTTCCAATTCGAAGCGCCCCGCACGAGTCAGATTGCGACCCATTCCCCCGGCTCATCCAAATCAAGTCGTGGGAAATTTAAAATCGGGTCTAACTAATTTTACTTGGTTCTGTATAATTCACTCGTTGTACGTGTAATCTTTGAGAGCTCACCGTCCTTCCCACGATTCTATCATTATAATGCCAATATGGACGTCGAAAAAACTTACGTGTGGGCAAAATGAACGTGCCCGTTTTTCAATTCGCTCGGTAACACGTTGTACAAGCACGAACCTTTACTTGATTAAGGAAGTTAGTAAGTGAGAAAACTAACGTGGTTATGTCCACACGAACAAAGTTCATGATTAGACACGGTCCGAGGAGAAATTGAAACCTTCTTTTTTTTCTTTTCTCTTTTTTGAAAAGGATAGGAACTCTTTTGGCCAAACAAAAGAACATAAACGACTTTGACCATCAATGCCTTTTTCTCCTTTTTAGAAGCTTGACCAAAAGTCGATGTATATTTTTTTTTTCGTCGAAACCAAAAGTCGGGATTAAAGCTTTGAGATATATACCCGAAAACTTATACCAATACCAATCACTAACAAGCACGGCTCAAATCTTTTATGATCTCTTATAACATGTGCTTGTTATTTAGGTAGAATACTGTCACCCATTGAGTAATAAACTATATTACACTTATGTCAATTCAGTCTTAAACCTTTTAATTTTGTCAATTGAGTCACAAACTTTTTCATGTTTTGTCAATTGAGTCCATCCGCTCAATTTTGTCTGAAAATTACTTACGTGAATGCCAACAGTCCTACATGGCACTGTCGATGATGGTGTGGATAATTTTTTATAATATTTTAATATTTTTTGAATTTTTTGTTTATTTAATTATATTCTTTTCATTTTTTTTCTTTTTTGGTTCAAATGGTTGGCGACCTCCGTCGACCACTAACTAAGGGCCGCAAAGCCTTCACTGGCCGCAACGAGGGCGTTGCAAAGCCTCGCTCGCCCGTCCCTTAGTCGACGAGGGCCACGACCCTCACCCACTGCAGACGAGGGCTTCGTGGCCCTCGACCAAGGGCAGGCGGGGGTCCCCTGCCCTTTAAGCCAAAAAACAAATAAATAAACAAAAAAGAAAAATAATTATTAAATTTAAAAAAAAATACTAAAAATTATCCACGTCACCGCCGGCCATGTCTTGTAGGATAGCTAGCGCTAATTAGAATGTCGTGTTAGTGATTTCCGGCCAAAATTGGTCATATAGACTCAATTGACAAAACATGAAAAGATTTAGGATTCAATTAGCAAAATCAAAATGTTTAGGACTGAATTGATAAAAGTGTAGTAGATTTATGACTTTTTGGTCAATTTTACTCGATACTCGATTAGGAACCTTTGGTCTTAAGATTACAAGAACCAGTGGACATCTCCCAATCGATTGGTGGCGTGCGTGGCTAAGATAAACTCATTGGATTCTAGAGAAGAAAATGAAATTTGACTAGTCTCATCCACCTAAAATCTTAATTAATGTTTTGAGTCTGCATCACAATTTAAGAAGGACTGATTTGTTTAACCACGCAATAACATCGGCGAATCGCTCTTCGCCAAGCCTTCTAAGGAATGGGTGAAGCAAACCCTAATATTATCCACCAGGAAGAGAGATCATTTTCGGTTCTCCTTCACAAGTTAAAACACTCCTCTAAGACAGCATGGTTTCGTGTATTGGTTCGCTAGTCAACACCAACCTGCGACTATAAAACCTACTTTTCGTCCTCGTCCCATGCACCTCCCTGCGTGTGTCATCCTCCTTTTGAACAGAATATGAAAGCCACGTGCTTCTGCCTCGTCTTTCTCCTTCTTTTCTTCCTAAGACTCGGCTCGGCCGCCGCCGCTGCCGGCGGTAGCCGAGGGTACTGCGGGCCGGTCCCCGCTACCGACGCAGAGCTGATCCACGTCGCGATGAACTTGGAGTTCTTGGAGGCCGAGTTCTTCCTCTACGGCGCGCTCGGCAGAGGGCTGGACAGCTTCGCGCCGTACTTGGCTCTGGGCGGCCCGCCCCCGGCCGGCGGCAAGAGGGCCAATCTCGACCCTCTCGTCCGGCGGATCATCGAGGAGTTCGGTTACGAGGAAGTCGGCCATCTCAGGTCATTTAGTCATCTAAAACTAGGATGCATGAGCATGAATCATCAAGAGTGAAGCGACGGATTGTATCTTTTTGCGGTTGGGTATTTCAGGGCGATTTATACAACAGTAGGTGGAATTCAAAGGCCGCTAATAGACATAAGTGCGCACAAGTTTGCAACGATGGTGGATGAAGCTACTGGGCACAGATTGTGGCCTCCGTTTGACCCATACTTGGACACGGTCAACTATCTCTTGGCTTCATATCTCATCCCTTATGTGGGATTAACTGGTTATGTTGGTATCATCCCCAACCTTTCCAATTTCACCACCAAAGCCGTAAGTGCATTAATTTCTCTCCATTTGACCTCAATATGATCTTAATTTTTAACTTTTTTTCCAGTTTTGTCCATAAAAAAATCAGAATGATTTGGCTCTGCTTCATTCGATACTTCTGAATTTCTTCGAAAAAGTAAGCCGCGTGCGATGCTCTCGCCTATTCTTACAGTACCGTGTTGAGTGTTGACATGTCGGGTGTCATAACTTATTGACCTCGTTTTGACGCCGGGCGTGTACAATCAATCCCTTCAAGAGAGGTTGTGTGAGTTGCTTTGTGGTTGCAGCTCGTGGCCGGGCTCTTGGGCGTGGAATCCGGTCAGGACGCGGTGATCCGGACGCTGCTCTACGAGCGGGCCCTCGAGAAGGTCGCGCCGTACGACATCACGGTGGCGGAGTTCACCAACTTGTTCTCCATCCTGAGGAACAAGCTCGGCATGTGCGGGATCAAGGACGAGGGAATCGTCGTACCCCTGGTGCTCGGAGCCGAGCAGAGGACCGAGACCAACGTGCTGTCTGCGAACAAGATGTCCCTGTCGTACCCGAGGACACCGCAGGAGGTCCTGAGGGTCGTGTACGGGTCCGGGGATGAACACGTCCCCGGCGGGTTCTTCCCGAACGGCGCAAACGGAGAGATCGCCCGGAGATTCCTGGAGAAGAAGGCTTAGGAAACATTGGATGTGTATGTAGGGTTGTGGAGTGGCTTGAATTAATTAAATAATCAGGATTTTCTCGCCTATTAATAGCTTAGGGCGCGCATGACAACATTTCTCTTCCCTGACCTTATTTCTGGCCAGAAATAGATTTTTCTATTTCTATTCCCTGAATGAGTTTCTGAACCGAGATACATGTTTGATAACGACAAAAAATTTCTATTCCTGAAACAAAAATTCGTTTGATAACGATTGAAAATTTCTACTTCTGGAATATTATTAATACAAAATCTTTTACGAAAATTTTCTACTTCATTTTTTTTTAAATTTCTTTTAAAAAATAGATTTTATTATTGGAAAATATTATTTACTATTTTAAATTAAAAAATTATTTTTTATTTTTTACTCCGGCGGCGGCGATGATTGTGGCGGCCGGCGATGGTGGGTGACGGTGGTCGGTGGCGGCCGGCGGAGGGTAGTGGTTGGCGGCAACCGCCGGTCGTCGCGGCGAAGGGCAATGGTTGGTGGCAGGAGTGGCGGATTTCTACTTATTTCTTTTTTTTGTTCTAGAAACAAAAAAGTAACTTTTTTTTTATTTCTGATTTCTCTTTCAAATCTATTTCTAAGTCAAAAATTTGTCCCCATAATAGAAAAATAAAATTGCGTTACCAAATGGATTTCTATTCCAAACCTGTTCCACGGAACAAAGGAACAAAAAAATAGATGAACAGAAATGTTATCATGCGCGCCCTTAGTTATATCAGACCAAATTGATGTGCCTTTTGCATTCATGTGAATATAATCCAGCAGTCTCACCCGGTGGCAAATCCTTGGAGTCCACCTTTAATACCAAGAGAAGGATCTTCAATTTTATTTTTATTCTTTTTTGCTAAAGATTTTGAAAGATAATAGGTGGAAAAATGGCGAGAATAACCAAAAAAATCTTAAAGCTATTGTAATTGTGTCAATTCAATCTTAAACTTTTTTTTTTTTGCCAATCGAGTGCTAAACCTTTTGCATTTGTGCCAATTCAATCCACCCGGCTAATTTTGACCGGAAATTGCTGACGTAGCCCGACCAACCCTGACATGGACAAAGTTTAATAATATTTTATGTGATTTTCTTTTCTATCTTTTTTCCCCCTTCCTTCTTCCTCCGGCCGGTAGTGTACTAAATGATTAAAAATAAAATACAATCAAAACAACGTCACATTGATTCATTAGCTTCAGTGTTATCGCCGAGCCTCGGCAAACGGCTGGAGGAAGTAGGAAGGAAGGGAAAAAAGAAGAAGAAAGAGATAGAAAATAAAATAAAAAAATAAAATAAAAATAAAAATTCAAAAAATATCAAAATATTATTAAAAATTATCAACGTCAGCGCCAGCCTCGTCATGTAGCACGGCTAGCGTCCAAGTCAGCTATTTCTTACCAAAATTGGCCGGATGAATTGAATTGGCATAAGTGCAAAAGGTTTATGACTTAATTAGACAAAAAAAAATGGTTTAGAACTGAATTGATATAATTAAAATAGGTTTATGACTTTTTTGGTAATTTTTTCTGGAAAAATGCGATATTACGAGAGTTATTTCTAGTTGAATGTGACCATCATTGCAAAGGGCCGGTGGTGATATGTTATCATCCGAACGATGGCAAGGGTGACAATGCTGAAGCTATTAAATCAAGGGAAATTTTGAAATAATGGCATAAAATTTTCTCATTTTTTTAAATAAGGACTTGAAGTTGACTCATTATTTCAAAGAATGGCATGATCAAGGGTATTTTTTGTCATTAACATTTTCTGAATTTTTTCCTTTTTTTTTTCCTTTTTTTCCTTTTTTTTCCCTTCCTTTTCACTGGTGGCCAATCTCAAGCAATGGCCGGCCATCGGCGAGGGCTGGGCAGCCTATCCTGTGCGAGGAAACCCTCGCCCAATCTGGCGAGGTCGGCCATCACTTGAGACCGGCCACCGACGAAAAGGAAGGAAAAAAAAGAAAAAAAGAAAAAAAGAAAAAGAAAAAGAGAAAAGAAAAAATTTCAAAAAATAAAAATGATTTAAAAGACTCTTGATGAGATCGTTTTTTGAAATAATGAAGGCACTTATTTGAGAAAATAAGTGAAGCATTTCAAGTCCTTATTTGGAATTTTTCCTTAAATCAATGTAACGTTGTTTTGATCATAATCTGTTTTTAATCAATTAGTACACTTGTAATTTGTAAGTGTATCTTCTTCTTTTTTGAATTCGACGAGGTTTTTAATTACAGTCATATTTAACTCGATGAAATTTTTGTGGTGCACCTTTTTCAATTAAGTTATCAATATTTAATTTTAAATTAATCGTTTACTCCATAATTGCAATTGATAAGTTCAAACTTTTGGATTTTGTGGGTTATATTTTTGTGTTTTTTTTGCGACATCTTAATTTTTAAACTTAATTGACAAACAAAACAAAACTAGCCATCTTCAATGGTCACGGGAATCGAGTAATTAAAGAAAATAAGATATAAATAAGATTTTATTTATTTTGCAAAAAATGAATGATTTGAAAAATATATTGTTATAAATAATTGCTTATATTACTTGAAATAATTATTCAATGAAAAAAAGTTTTCTCTACCAACAATAATTTATATATAAATATTTTTATGGATGATAAAACTATTTTTCGTTGGTTTATTTCTGTAAGAAATAAAACAGCCATTTTTAAAAAAATATTTTTTAAATTATTTATTTTTCTTGAAATAAACGGAGTTTGTATTTTACAATCTGTTTGGATTTTGTGTGTTACATTTTGTTTTATTATCCATCAGCTTATTCAGATAAAAGGCTTTTGCGTGCATTCCAAATTTCATCAATTCATTAATTTGGACAAGAAATTCTGTGGCTCTTCCATGGCTGTGGCTGCTCTGCCACTCAACCACCACCTGCTCTGCTTCTCGACCTCGAACTCGAGAACTCGAACACAGTCATGGCGCTCCCGGGGCAGGGAGGGCGTTCCCAAATCGACGAGACGGGTTCATTTCTCCGCAATCAGTTGCTCTTCTTCTGCTTCACAGGCTCAAGAAGAAGAAGCTCCAGCGACGGCCGAGTCCTGCGTCAACTCCGGTCTCCAACTCTTCTCTAAAGGGCGGGTATGAATTGCTCCATTTCATGGCTTTCGAGATGCAATTTTGCGAAGGGCCTGTGGTCTGTCAAGTTTGTTGCTTGTGCTTGTTCTTTGCTGAATAGCAATGTAAAGTGCAAGAGTTGTTATTGGTTTAATATTCGGTAGTTTTGGATTTCATGATTGGTCCTTCTGGGTGATGATTATATAAGATGAGGAAGGTTTTGAGAGTGATGGGGTAAAAGGGTCTTGATTGTGATGCTATGAAATGAGTTCCTCAGTGGATTAATTTGGAGTTTCGGGTTGTGAGATACTGATGTTCGCCAGGGTTTAATGCTCCAGAATGTCCCTGGATTTATTGGATTAGGGAAAACTAGTGAAGGGAAAAAGAGAAATGGTACATTGAACAACAGTATACATCAGTTTGATGCGAGTTTTCTGCTAAAAGTAGCATGGTCAATGAGTCTTTGTTGCAGCCGGACAAGAGTGTGGTTCCTTGCTCTCCCATGCATAAGAAGAACAATGTGCATTGCGACTGCGACTTTATGGCTTTCTTGAAATGTAGGTCTTGACTTTGTTATGCTATTGACATATGTAGGTGTTCTGTAGAGAATTCTTGATTCCATGAAATCTTGATTCAATGAAGGTTGAGAATAGCCTAATTAATTCCAGTTCTGATGGGCAGTCTATGTGGTAGATAGGCTTCTATAGTCTAGACAAATTTGAAAAGCAACGGTCCACTGACGTGTATTGGTTGGATGAACTCTAGTCTAACTAACGTTGGTCGTGCTCGATAGAGGATAATGTCTCACTATATGCTTTGATTACTTGGTCATATATGTTCAATTTCCTAGCCTGCGTGCTATGGAGGTGGAGAATAAGCAACATTCAAATCTATATCATGGCAATATCGCCATGACTTTCAGGTTAAAGAGGCACTATCCCAGTTTGATACAGCCCTTACTTTAAAACCAAATCCTTTGGAGGCCCAAGCTGCCCTCTACAACAAGGCATGCTGTCATGCCTACAGGTAGGAGGCAAGAGCTCAAGCTGTGTTTTCTGCCTTAAATTGCAATTGTTTTGGCTTTCATTAGATTCTATAGCATTTATCATCTAGAAGACTAGCATGGTTTCCATCTAAAAGAATTGGTAGTCATTGTAAGAGTTGGATTCAGGAGAGATCTGTTAATACAATTTGCTGGCCGTTAATTCTCCTCACTAATCTTTTTTTTTTTTTTTTTTGGTAAGGTAACTCCTCACTAATCTTTGATGTCAGCTAATTCAATAATTGTGAGAGCTTCCAATAAGATGGTGGTATAATTCGTAACAGTTAAAGCTTTTACATTTACTCATTTCCCGATTAAGGAAAAGGTCTCTTGTCTTTTGTTGGTTAAAGTTTCTGGATGGGTTTCTAAAATCTGAAACTTTTTACTCTCGCTTCTCCAGTCTTTTGCAGCAGCTCTGTCTCTTAGCTGTAACATAATTTTGTTGGCTGAGACAGGATGCCCGAACAACTGATGAACTTTGGGATAGGACAATTAAGAGGCCGTTGCTGTTTAACTTTAACTCCATTTGTTTGATGATTGATCCACCTCTGCTAGGTCTTTAAGTCATTTAGAATGGCAGATCATTGAGCCTAGCCGTAATTAGGATGCTTGTCCATTGAATTATCTCTGTCCTTGGCTTGACCCATTAAAGAGATGCATTCACAAATTCCCCATTTTTCTTGTCTGGCTTTGTATTGGCTTATGTGATTAATTATTGCTAAGTTTTTTTTTTTTTTTGTGAAAGAGGGGAGGGAAAGAAAGCTGCTGATTGCTTACGTACAGCTTTGAAGGAATATGACCTCAAATTTGGTACGATTTTGAATGATCCTGACTTGGCATCATTCAGAGCCTTGCCTGAATTTAAGGAACTGCAGGAAGAGGTCTCTTGCTAATTTGAATTTAACGCTCGTTCTCGGATGGTTGAAAGTTGTGATCACTATTGCTCAACTCTCTTCGTTAGATTTACAGGCTAGATTGGGGGGAGAAGATATAGGCTACAGTTTCCGCCGAGATCTGAAACTTATCAGCGAAGTTCAAGCACCTTTTCGTGGGGTTAGGAGATTCTTTTACGTGGCATTCTCTGCAGCTGCTGGCATTTCCTTGTTCCTTACCATACCCAGGCTCATTCGTGCAATCAAAGGTGGAGACGGTGCTCCTGATCTCTGGGACGTTGCAGGAAATGCTGCAATTAATATTGGAGGTAACCATCTGGCCTTCCCTAATTATGCAGAATTCTGTTGAAGACTACTAGCCTTTTGGGTATTAATATGATGTTCATGCCGTATTATAAATACTTTGGAATGCCAGATTGAGATGGAAATTGCTTTAGGTGACTAAATTTTTGAACCAGCAATCTGCAGGCATCATTATTCTTGTGGCATTGTTTTTCTGGGACAATAAAAAGGAGGAAGAGCAGCTTGCACAAATATCCCGAAACGAGACCTTATCAAGGTTGCCACTGCGCTTATCCACTAATCGAGTGGTTGAACTCGTACAGCTTCGGGATACAGTTAGGCCTGTTAGTATCACGGTTCCCTCTTCTTTTAGATTATCCATCTCTGTCTCTGTTTGTTTGCCCCTGGAGTCGACTTTGGTTTCACATTGTAAATGTTTTCTAAATTTCATTGTTTTTAAAACAGTTATTAAGATAAGATTTCGTGCATTTGGAGTGGACATATCGTTTTGATTCTTCCATGGGCAAGATCACAGCATCTTTCCCCTGGAGAGTATTTGTTCCTCTCATGGTTTATTGGCACAACTTGTGCTGCTCATGATATTTTCTGGAGCTAATGGAGAAGGAAAATTTCTTCCTTCTTTACTTTCTTTAGGAACTTTTGTCAATTAACATCAGCATCGACGGTGAAAGATTGCAAGGTCTTTAAAGGGGTACTGCAGAATTTGAATATAACAGAAGTCTTAGGATTACATATCTAGGGAATCTACTTCTTTTGTAGTTCTTTGCGATATAGGATCCAAGTATAACAGAAGGTCATGTGTGTTTCACTTTTTTTCTTGCATGTGTACGAGATGCAAATCATAAATTTCAAATTACGATCCAGATTCCAGAGTCCAATGAAGAAATGTATATTCATCTCAGCTGCTTATTCGCTGGTTTCTTTAGTTTTTGGTTTCATAAGATGCGTTCTTGTAGGTTATTTTGGCTGGGAAGAAGGAGACCATTGCGCTAGCCATACAGAAAGCAGAGAGATTTCGTACTGAGCTCCTTAGAAGAGGTGTTCTTTTAGTTCCTGTAATCTGGGGTGAAGGTAAGGCTGCACCATTGGAGAAAAAAGGGTTTGGTTCTTCTCCCAAAGCAGCCGCTGCTCTTCCATCTATCGGGGTAAGTTGATGAGACCAAAGGCATATACTAGTTGAGTCGTTTCATCTTTTTAGGTTATGATTCACAAAACGTGTCACACCATTTGAAGAGTATTCAGGATGATGATTGGTCGTGTCGAAGTGAGCTGTATATTTCTTATAATCTTGGATAAGTGTTTTCCCTCCCAAGTTGCACTGCCACTTATTAATCCACATCTGCAACTGATAGCATGGGAAACTTATGACATTTTCATTTAGGAAAAAGAAGTGTCAGAGTTTCCATGTGCTTCTTTTTTTTGACTTTGATGATGCACTTGGTGAAAACAATGGCAGGAAGATTTCGAGAAGCGGGCTCAATCTGTAATTGCACAATCAAAATTAAAAGTAGAAATCCGTTTCAAGGCAGAGATTGTATCACCTGCTGAATGGGAAAGGTGTGTTCATGCGCCTGCTTCCTTTTTTAAGTGTATTTGAAGGGGTGCAACGAATCAATGAAAAAGACTCTTGTTCAAAGCTTTTGGTGGCAATAACTAATGAGCTCTTGCTGACCCCCACCACCCTCAGGGTGTGGGTTTTAGCCCCACATTGGAGCTGCATGTGTGTGTCTTAGTATTCATCGGAGGATGTGTGAGGTTTGAGTAGCACCCTGCTAGGTGCTTTTACTCATTCTCTCTCCTCCTTTTGTCCATTAAAAAATGCTAATGAGCTTTTGCCTGGACATTATTAGGTGGATTAAAGATCAGCAGAAATCTGAAGGAGTTACTCCTGGTGAGGAAGTGTACATTATATTACGACTTGATGGTCGTGTTCGAAGATCAGGCAAGGTAATTATGACCCATCCATCCTGTTTAATTATTTCTGTGACAGATAGGTCTAGTTCATTGGTATGCTTCCCGATCAATCTTGACAATGACGTTTAGGCGATCTCTTATAGATATTTAGGACTTCAAAGAGAACCTAGATTTTGGCATGTGGAAACTACCATCAGATTTACTTCAAAAGTAGATGGAAATGTGAAATCTCTATAAATTCCCCTTTTGTTTGTCCCTGAGAGTCTTGCATGTTTTTCACAGGGTATGCCAGACTGGCAGCAAATTGTGAAGGAGCTGCCACCGATGGACACATTGCTAAGCAAGCTAGAGAGGTAGATGCAGTTGCTTCTGTTAAATGTTAATTCATAGTGGAGATAATTTAAGACGGGCTATCGCCATGTGTGCTTGCTTTCTTAACGTGAGCTTCATAGCTTTATATTTCCCAAATCCGGTGCCAAGCAGAGAATCAATGGGACACTTATTCAAGTAAGTTGATGTCCGACACCGTACAAGCTCACTGAACATTTCCCAAAACAGTCTCTAACATGACTAATGTGATTTAGTTCTATGAATTGAAATGAAAAATATTTGATCTGTTCTGCCTGAGCCTCTAGTCTTCCTAGCAGTGCTTCTGGGCCTTGAGTTGTTGATGTTGGTTTTAGACATTGTCTCTGCTCTTTCATTCCATGGTTGTATATGTTTTTGGTTCATTTTCTTACCATCCTAAGCTGCAATTCCTGCCCCCCTTCACATGACTTCTTCATGAAACTGACAAATTGTGCATTAGGTAAACTTAGCAGTCCATTAATCTAGCCTTTGACCTTTTTTATTCAGACAGATTTACTGTTTGGAGTAAGTCTGGAGATTAGTGAATTTACCCCTCTCGCTTATGAGGTGTACCTCATCAATGCGAGGCCTAGAATCACATTAGTGTGTTTCAGGAAAACACAGTTATTTCTCCATTTACATCGTCGGACTATCATAATTTTAAGGGGAAATGACACAAATGGTCTCTAAATTTTGGCCCAATGTGTAATGTGATCTGTAAACTTTCAATTTGATCAATATGGTCCTTGAACTTTAGCCCAATTTGCAATGTGGTCCCTGAACTTTCAATTTGTTCAATGTTGTCCCGAATTTTTGGAACATGTTCAACTTAGTCCCTAAACTATAAGAAAATGCTCAAAGTCGTCCTTGAACTTGAATTAGTGGAAGGACTACATTGAACATATCCCTATAATTCAAGGACTAAGTTGAATATGTTCTAAAAGTTCAGGGACTAAGTTGAATATGTTCTAAAAGTTCAGGGATCATATTGCTCAAATTAAAAGTTCAGGTACCACATTGCACATTGAGCTAAAGTCCAGGGACCATATTAGTCAAATTAAAAGTTCATGGACCACATTGCATATTGGATCAAAGTTCATGGATCCTTTATGTAGTTATTCCTAATTTTAACCTCGATTCGACTACATTCTGAATGGTGGGTAAAGTTAGGTTTCAAGGAGAGACCAAGAAAAACCGCCACATTGTCCTTGGCCAAATCCCGTGTCTTTCATCCTCCCTTTTGACACGGCCATCGCCATCGTCACACTTATTATGGCGATGCTTGCCATCTTGAGCAGCACCGAAGCAGGCGGCCACCGCAAATTGACCCAGCTACCCACTTTGAAGGGCCGATGCCAGGGGTCTCTTGCAGAGCGCATGCCAGATGGGTTCAGAGATCAAATAGTCGAGTTTTGTCGCCCAACAACTATGTTAGCTACGATGTGCTGAAATCCGATAAGACGGCATGCGGGGTGAGGAGCGCGCCTTACTCCAATCACCGCGCCGCTGCCAATCCTTACAGACCGGCTGCGCTACTTATGCTCAATGCCATTGCTGAGATCTTCGCGTCCCTCGGATTCTGCTTTTGTTTTTCTTGTTATGGGGTAAGGATCTAAACTATTGATAACCGAGGGGTTGGATCCGACTTCTAGCCACTTAAAAGAGGGAAATCGATCATGCGGGCGGATCGATTTTACGCGCTTAGAGTATGACGCGGTGGTACTCAATGAAAATCGTCGCGCATTCCGTTATTCTCTCGCATCTCGTCCGGGACTTGCGGGAAAATGTCTGATTTCGTCGACAAAATAGGACTTAAATTAAAAATCATAGTCATCGTGCAATTTTCATAAGCAAGGCTTTCCCAAATCTTGAGCTGCAACCTTAGTGTCGTTTCGCGGTCATGTACAACGTCTTCATGCTCCAATGACAGCCTGCATTCAAGTGCGTAATCCTGGCAAAAGAACATCTGGAGTGCTAATATTTGTGTACGGCGCTCATTTTAATGCCAATATTTTTTTTTTTAGATCACTTAAGTGCCAGTTTTTTTGAAAATCGATTATTTCAGCGCCAACTCCGATGAGCTTCGCCGGAAAGCATACGTGGCATCTACATGGCTAGCCGAAGGATGCTAGTTAGCAAAAAAAAATTAAAATTCAATAAAAAAATCCACTTAATATAAAAAAAATTAAAAATAAACTTAAAAACTAAACATAAGCTAAAAAAAACAAAACAAAACAAAAATGGAATTGCAGCGGCAAGGGCTGTGAGCCCTCGCCGCCGCCGCCCCACCATCGCCAGCAAGGCCAGCAATGGATGGGGGAGTGCCTAGAGAGGTCGTCGGGGCTCGGCAACCTCGCCATGGGTCTACGAGGCGTCGGCCAGCCACGGCCAGGCCTCGCCGACCCTGAACTTTTGGGGCTCGGCGACCCCTGGCGCGACCTCGTCGGGGGTCACCGGGGCTTGGCGACCCCCCTGGGCACTCCCCCAACCATCGTCGTGTCGACGATGGTGGGACGGCGGCGGCGAGTGCTATGAGCCCTCGCCGCTACAATTGCAACCTTTTTTTTTGGATTTTTTTAGGTTATTTTTCTGTGTAATTTTAATTTTTTTAAAAAAAACTAACTTGTTTTAAAGTTTTAAAGTCCACATGGCTGTCACGTGGCCTGATTTTTTAAAAAAAAATTGCAACGTAATTAATAAAAAACAAATGCCACGTGTACTGTTTGGTCGGAATTGGCACTTAAGTGATCCAAAAAAAAAAATTGGCACCAAAGTGAGCACCGTACAAAAATATTGACATTCCTGATGTCCTTTTGCCGCGTAATCCTGCTTAGCAAAAACAATTAAAAAGATAAACTATCTTAATCATCAGAAGTCACGAATTTAATCAACTGAATTGGGATCCTCTCGTTTTCACAGGACCAATCCAAGGGGTTGCTTTCACGATTAAAGAGACCAGGCAGGGCTGCTTCGAAGGTCCATCACCAAATTACATTTCAATAAGCATGATCATTATATTCGACGAAAATCGTCCAACCAATCGATCCTAAAGTTATTTTTGCGGATATCAATTCGATCTTAAATTTTTTTAATTTTATCAATTTAGTCATAAATCTTTGTGCGAAATTCCAATATAGTCATTCCCGCCGATTTCCTCCAAAAATCACTAATGTGGCGATGTGCCACGTAGGACGGTTTGCGATGATCGGGCCGTCACAACAGCGATATCAGTTGAAAATCGGCCGAAAGGACTACATTAAATTTTGTGCAAAGATTTAGGGCTAAATTGAAGAAATTAAAAGGTGTAGAACTGAATTGGCATCCGCAAAATAAGTTTAAGGCTCCATTTGTTTCGTAGAAACCAACTTCCAAGAAAACGTTATTCGGATTTTTCGGCGTTTGGTTTGTATAAAATAAGATAGTCTAGGAAAACATTTTTCACCCATGAAAAAAAAACCCTTTAAAAGTGGGAAAAATATTTTCCTCTTTTTGAAAAGAGGAAAACATTATCCTCATCTTTCTTTCCTCTTTTATTTCACACTTCATTTCTTTATAAATATTTTTTCACTTTCTTTTCACGTTTTATTTAATTTTTAAAAATGTGAAATTTTTACTTTTTTTCTCTTTTTCTTTTTTTTCTTTTTTATTTTTTTTTTCCTTTTTTTCTTTCCTCCTCTTCCTCCTTCCTCCGCCTGACGCTCCCTCCTCCTTCCTCCGCCAATCGCGGACCTCGGCAAGGGCCGGCCACCCGGCGATCTCGAGCTCGCCAGACCCAGGCCGGCCTCAGTCGAGCTCGAAGCTTGCCGGCCTTCGTTGTGGCCAGCGATCGGCCAAAGCCAGAAGGAAAAAAAATAAAAAATAAAACAAGAAAAGAGAAAAAAAAGATAAACATAAATAATTAAAAAAAATTAGAATTTGAAAAAAAAATCAAAAGGAAAAATAGAAAAACAAAAAATTATTAAAAGGAGACCATGAAGGAAAATCAAATCCGATTTTTTATACCAAATGACGAAAAATATTTTCCGGGTTTTTTTCATAGTTTAGCCAAACATCAGAAAACATTGTTATTTTCCTGGAAAATGAATTTCTAGAAAATATTTTTCAAAAACCTCACATTTTTAGATAAAACAAACGGAGCCTAAGAGTGATGGGATAATCTTTCCCGTTAAATTCAATTCCATAAAAAGAGAATTTTCTAAGTATCACTCTTCCTAAGTCTTTCTATGCAGCTAATTTCCTAATTATATTGTAGATCATTTGGGAGCATATATTTAATTTGGAGTCAACAAATAATAAGCATTTATTTGAGTATAAGTGCTCCAGTTCCCAAAGCCTGCGTGCTAGGAAATACGTAGCTTCGAGATAGTCATGCGAACAATCAAAATCAGTCCTTTTCATTCTTTTTTTGTTTGTATTGCTTTGTTTATCATATTTTTGGTAGGTAACGAAGAATGAACACATGTTTTATTTTGACCAAAATGCGAACAATCTACGGCCTTTGAAAATTGCAAAAAAAAAAAAAAAAAAGTTATGAAATCGTGGGTAAGATGAGATCCATTGAATGAAACGAGTGCTTACGTCAGTCAAGATAATTCTCATTGAAATCGACCGTGTGGACTAAAGTTTTACGTCAAAATAATATGGTTAGCACAGCTTGTCCATTGACGTTTTCCAACACCCCTCCTCCGGTGCCAATTGGAGCTGCCACCCTCTGCCGACGTAAAAAACCTTCTCTACGAACGACGTATGCCGCCCGATATGTTATCACGAACTCAGAACGAGCGATCGAAACACGAAATCAGTTGCGCTTATAAAATGAAGTGAATAATCTGAGCCATTCGCCACGTGTGTAATCCGCACGGTAAGGGAGAATTACCAAAAAAGTCCTAAACCTGTTGTGCCGGTGCTGATTTAATCGTATACCTTTTAATCGTGTCAATTGAGTCATAAATCTTTTCACGTTTTGCTAATTGAGTTTTCATCCGGCCAATTTTTGGTCAGAAGTCGCTGACGTGGACACCAGCCGTCCTACGTGACACGACGAATGCTGGCGTTGACATTTTTTTAATAATATTTAATATTATTTAAATATTTTTGAATTTTTTATCATTTTCTTTTTTTTTCTTTTCTTTTCTTTTTGAACTTAGGGCCAGCACCGACCCTCGCCGGCCACGGGCGATGGCCAAGATGCCCTCGCCGGCCCCGGACGAGGGCGTCGCAGCTCGCCTAGATCGGGGGAGGCCGTCGCGGCCCTCACCCAGACCTGGCGAGGGTCGCAGCACCCTCGCTTGGCCCAAATCTAGGCGAGGGCCCGCGACGCCCTCGCAGGCCCTAATTGAAAAAAAAAATGATTAGAGAAAAAAATGAAAAATTCAAAAATTCGAAAAAATATTAATGTTCACGTCAGCGTTGTCCATGCCACGCAGAACGGCTATTGGCATAATTGAAAATTTTAAGATTAAATTGGCACCAGTACAATAGATTTAGGACTTTTTTTTTTGTCATTCTCCCGCACGGGACACAGGAGTATTATGGGAACGAAAAATACTCTATTAGACGCGTGATATCGCGCCAATGTGTCATGTTAATACTAATAATACATATTACGGGGAAGAGTTTCCATGGCAATGGAGTGGAAGCTCAAATGCCTGGCCGGTCTGCTTGAGAGATCCCTCAAATGTTAAATCTTCCAAATGGCCTTTTCCTTTTCCTGCGGATTTTGAACGTTTCGGACAAATCCAGGAATGATTGGCAATCGCGTCGGTACAAATTACAGCAACTTTCCACTAGATCAACACACACACACACAAATTAATTCTATCTAACTCGGTTCCCCTAGAAACTCGAACAAATAGTAGTTTTTTAGGGTTATCATCCGAAATTATTCTCGTTTACGATTATGGTAGATCAAAGAAACTAAGCTATCGAGAGATGTGCGCATATTCACTCGGAAATGGGCGCTGTGTGGTCGTCGAGGACGCACGGGTCCGTGCTCGCGAGGGCGGCCCCGGAAGAAAGGATTCGAGCCGAGGCCTGGATCGAAGACGATTAACCAACGCGCTTACCTACCCTTGCCTTCAGGGTTAATGGACTTGTATCTTCTTGATCCCATCTTAAGTCTCAATATTTCTTTTATGGATGATGAAGTGTCTATTCCTTGAAACTAATGACGCAGCAGCCGATTAACAGAGTCTTCTGGGTAATCTTCTTTCATCATTCACTGCTTAGAAATTTCCCTTCCAAGATCGGAGCATCCATCCACGTCGTTTTCGCGAGGCGGCAACCATTGAAGTGCCCTTTTGAACTTTGCCAACACATTCATACAAACGCCAAATTTTTATGACGTCATTCTTTCAAATCAATTTCTTAAAATCCCACCTCGCGTGGTAAGAATTATTTGTTGAACATATAGTAAATTCGAGATGGTATGTTTTAACTCTGAATAATTCTTATATAAACGAGATGTCCGAGTTTCGTTGAACACGCGAGAATTCCTACTAAATCTGATAATCATTCGTCCCGTCTAGTAATTAATGGGCACACCTAGGTCTGTGCTCCTAGACATGATGCGTAGATGTGATTATTCGATTTTGAGTCTTAATCAAGGAGCGGAACATGCTTGCCGAAAAATTATTAGTATGATCCCCTGCGAAAATCTGAATTCTCCATGCAGAAATCAAATTCTTAACGTTTGATTCCTAAGCCAAAAGTATGGAAACGACCTTACCATTAGTTCAATTCCAAAGTGGATAATAATCTTTTTTAATGGTTTTTATAATAATTCATTTTTCATATTTTTTGTTATTCTGCTGACTTTTGATAAATCCATATAGTTTTTCCAAGTTACTTTACTAACACTCACTATATTTAGGAAAAGGCCTTCAAAACCAAACGTAAATCCCGCTTCGTCTTTACCTTCACTCTTATAAAGAAACGCAATGCCACGGACGTCAACCAAAAGCATCAGTGCTTGAAAAATGGCCGAGGCCTCCACTTTCATCCTCTCCTTCTTCCTATCCATCGCGATCGTCCTTGTCTCCTCGGTTGCTGCCTATGCCGGCGGGGACCGCGAGCTGAGCTGGGCGGCAGCGGTGGCCCCGACAAAGGCCCTGGGGTGCCGTGGCCCAATCGCCGAGTGCCTGGCCGGGGACGAGTTCAAGATGGATTCGGAGATCAACAGGCGGTTCCTGGCGACCGCGTCCCCGCACATCAGCTACGGGGCGCTGCAGCCGGGCACCGTGCCGTGCTCCCTAAGGGGAGCATCCTACTACAACTGCAAGCCCGGCGCCGAGGCGAACCCGTACCGCCGTCCCTGCAGCGTCATCACTAGGTGCCGTAGCTGAGAAATGTAAGGTGACTGTGTATGTACGTACCTGTGTGTGTTTCTTGATCTTTCCTTGTGCTTGTGGTATGGACATGTTCATGACCTAGGAAGACATGGTACAGTCATGTAAAGAAGCTAAAAGCTCTGGTTTCCTCCTCCTCCTCCATCTTATTGTCTCTGCTTTATGCCTCCTCCATATCAACTCTTTCTAGTTACGTTCCATCAAGGGAAGCAAAAGTATCTCAAGAGTCATTAGGAACAGCAATCGTGAACTACTAAAGTATCTCAGACGACATGCGTTTGGTTAGAAGTTCCAGGTGATCGTTTACAATTGGACCCAACAGGTGAAAAGAATCATCTACACATTCATATTCCCATCTTTTGCCGAAAAATTACCAAAAAAATCATAAATCTATTACAATTGTGCCAATTCAATCATAAACCTTTATTTTTGCCAATTCAGTCCTAAACATTTTCACGTTTTGTCAATTGAGCCCATCCGGCGAATTTTGGCCGATAGACGCAGACGTGTACACCGACCGTCCTCCATGGCACGGCTTGGCGCTAACATGAACAAAATTTAATAGATTTAAAGCTTTTTTGGTAATGTTCCCCATCTTTTGCCATACAAAACTGCGTTTGGAGTTTGTCAAGTGTCAAACTTTTTTACTGGTCCAACGGCCCCTAGCCACGAGGATATACAGATATATGATGAAGCTTCTTCCCAATATGATACGCTTGGAGATAGAGCTAAACCTTACGACGATTTCTCCACAATCGAAGGGCAGCTACTTTTTCTTTCTCCTGATCCACGTCGAACAGGGCCATGTCGAACAATTCCAAGATTAGCATCAATTTCAAGCTTATGGTTCACCCTTCCAAAACAATCAAAGCTGGAAGCTTCTGCTGTGTTGTTAACAACTGAACATCTAAATACGAGAAATCCGGTAGGTTTGCCTATTTGGATAAAACACTAAATTGCGACTCAAGGAAAAAAAATAAAACAAGCATGGTAATCGGTGCAGTGTATATCCCAATGGGTTTCCCTGGATGCTTCAACAGATCTAAACACCAATGTCAACTCAAAAAACGAGTAGCAGCAGCAACATGGATCCATAGTTCGCAGTGTTGCTTTAGAATAACATAGCATGTAATAAGGCTGCTAATCCCAAAGTATACCCCTGTCTGTATATATTACTGCAAGCAAGGTGAGGCATCATCAAGTCATTTCTGAATAAGGACTCCCTAAATTAAATCGCCTATCTATCAAGTCTTAATGACAGCAATGCAAGGTACACTCATTTGAAGAAAAATATCGGCAAAATAATGTCAAAACTGTTGTTGTTACTAGTGTCTTCTATTCATGCTGCTGGTACAGATGAAGGTCCAAAAAGAAACTTGAGTTAGTTTTTCATTCTTCTTTCTTTCCACTCGATGATTCAGCCTTGACATAAGGATATTCCGGTGGAGCACACCAAAGGCCCCACAATATAACTAAGTGGAGACAGAGAAGCATCACAGACGAATAGATGTTTGATGGATAGATATTCCAGCATAACTCCACTCCTACGAACAATATTATCCTGCAACAGAAACACCTCTGTTCTTCAAAACAATTGTATGTGTAGAAGTTACTGACTTAAACATTAAAACATTAAGAGGTTACCGCAAAAGTGTTGGAAAAGGTGTTCTCCAAAGTAAATAAGGCAAGCTGTAAAAGTACCTGTACCAAGAGATACACATTAGAAACTAATGCAACAGCCATAGACATTCGACCAAAAAGATTAACTACAAATAGAACAGAATACGTGCATAGTGTATTCTCCAGGTCGTCAATTATTTGACACAACACAGCAGATCAATTACTTTAACACAAAAGAAGCAGAAAAATTAGAGTGAACTTATTCCAGCAATGGGAATAGGAGCAACAGTATTCATGGCAATAGCAAGATAGACAATGAAAAACTCAAAGAACCTGATGCGAATGCATTAGGAGCAAAGGAAAGGCAGAACAAGATGCCTCAACGCTATAGGAACACATACTATGCATGAGTGCCTGCATGTATGGGTTTGCATGCTTGAATGGGTGTTAATGTCTCTGTGTTTGCGAAATAAAGAAGCGCTTAAGCACAAAAGAAATGCATAATATCACTCACAAACACAGTATCAATTGATGTTATATTGTAGATACACATAAACCAACTAACAGTAGAGCATCTATCTGGCAGCTGGCCCTCACGAAAAGAAGATGAAAAGATCACCCTGGTTTAAGAATCCACGGTCTATTACATTGCTCTAACTATTTAACATAACACCAATTTAACATACAACTACGTACCAATGGCTGAGCAAAATAACCTGGTGGCCTAGAAACCGGACCGGCCTGATATTTCCGAGCTCTGATAGGTCAGGGCAGGGCCACAAGGCCTTACATAAATTCTATTTCGAACTGTTCTTCCAGGCTTAAGGTACTTGAAGCCTAAATGGCCCGGACCGGCCCGAGGCATAAAAATATATGTTTCAAAACCCTATTGCACGAAACACTCTCTCTCCTCTTTATCTCATTCTCCCAGGCTCTCCACTGTCTATCAGCCACCGCACATCCAGCGGCCCTACATGACTCACTGAACTTCTCACCCCCCCCCCTTTCCTCGCTCCCTCTCTCTCTCCTTTCTCTTGTTCACGCCCCCACGAGCTGAGGCACTAGGATTAGGATGGCCACCACACTTCATACATGGCTTCACTCTCAAATCACAGGTTGCTGTGACTTTAACGATTTTTTTCCCCAATTTTTTTCCAAAAGCTCGTGAATATATATTCTTCCTCCTCCGCCTAGAGGCTCATGCTAAGCAAGCTACTTCATGATGACTTGTGTACTGCAAGTGCTTGTCTTTTCAATTTATTTTCCCTATTGAAGATGTACTGTTTATGTTAACAACTTAAATGGAGAAAAAAAAATGACATTGGCCATCTGGGCTTTGTCCTGGACCTGCCCGAAATGACCCAGTCCTATTCTGTCCAGGTCAAAGTACATAGCTTTAGTGTGGGGCCAGGCCCTTAGACCAAAAAGTATTAGACCCAAGCAGCTGTTCGGGCTAGGCCAATTTTTTTGTAAAACCCACTTGACTCGCCGCATCCTCAGCCCTATGTACCATGCAATACATGGTACACCAAACCCGAATATTTGCAACTCACAAGCAACAGTGGTAAAAGTATGTCAGATAGACAATATTTGGAGATACAAGTTGAGTAGCTATCAAAATTCCGCAAACAGACTTACCATGAGTAGAACTGATAATGCAATGAACGTGCACATACGATGCCAATAAAATTCCCAGCAAACATAGTCGTCACAATATCTGAATTATACAATAAAGAAATATCAGTATTAAGCAATAAAAGGCGCTAATCAAGGAAGAGAAATCGCATTTTACTTACGCTCTTGGCAGAGAACTTTGGACGATGAGCCGACACTATGAAAATTCTGTTGTGAGAAGGAACTTGAGAGAGACAACTTCAGCTTCAAGAAGAGAAATTTTGAATGCAAGAAGTTAAGAAGCCCTCCTTCATGCCTGTAGATTAAACATAAATTCATAAAAGCCGTGTCAATCTGTGAAAGAGAAAAAGCATAAATCATGCAGACAAAATAAGCAAGAAACAAAATAAGACAACTAGCCTACTAGCAATTCCATTAGTTGCCAGATGTAAATTGAAAATGCAACAAGTACTGCTTGTCCAAAAACTAGTGCACCAAAAAGTAACTTGTGCACATATGCAAACAGAATTTCTTCCATGAAGAGACTGGAATGATCAAGACTTGGAAAGCTATCTTTAGCAAACCAACAACTAACATTTGCCCTCAAATTCATAGCCTAAAATAGCAACTTGAGTGACATTAACACTTACTTGCACCATCTACAATACGCAAATGTGAAGAGCAACAGCAGGTGAACAACCAACAAGGAGACTGCAAATTCTTTCGATACAAAAACTGGCTCAGGAACAAACTTGAAGTTAACAGACCTGAAGGTAAATAAAGTTAGTTTTCAACTGATATTCAGCAACCCTTTTTGTATGAGGTAAATTTAAGCAACTTATAAATAAGATGGTGACACAATTTCTTTGCTTATAATA
The DNA here is from genome assembly GCA_029784005.1 of Lenwebbia sp. NSW1173648. Classification (NCBI taxonomy): domain Eukaryota; kingdom Viridiplantae; phylum Streptophyta; class Magnoliopsida; order Myrtales; family Myrtaceae; genus Lenwebbia; species Lenwebbia sp. NSW1173648. The sequence continues at coordinate 36,858,268 of JARCGZ010000001.1, forward strand.
ATGTAGCGTAATCTCATTGTCATCTGCATTTCAAACGTACATTGAATTTGGTTTCAAAAGATTCCTTCATCCTAGCATGAACCAAGAGTTGACTTATAATGTGCCACATATTTCAAAGCAGAATAAAGTAAACAGACCATAGCATAAGAAATCCAGAATACGTCTACCAAATCCAGCATAAAATGTCATCATTGGGTGCCATATATTTCGCATAGTCAAAAACAGTGTGTTATACAAACAACAATAAACTACTTTTTCGGCGGCTTAATGGATTCACTTGCAAAATGATCTATTCATTAAGCTCCTATGCATGAACCTGAAATACAACTTATGAGAGAGAAAATGAACAAGCTTTTCCACCCAGGGACTATAGTCTCATCTACTTTAACATTTAAAGATTGCAAAGAAGTAATACCAAAAGTGGATGAATATGCGACCAAGATTGAAGGCCCGAGATATATATGCAACCGGATAGGATAAGAGAAAAGGAAGGCCCAACAATATCTGGAGAATTGTGCATTAGTGAACCAGTAAGCATAATGATCTCATCGGACGCCCAGCAACATTAGTCACAGATGGAGGAGCTCCACTCACCTATGCATGCCAAAAATCAAATGATTGATACGTCACATTCGCAAGGAAAGGCATTTGTGTGCTATGACGACTCAATTTTCATTCGGACGAATCTCAAAGTATATCAAAATGGATGTAGGGAAGAAGGAACATCAAGGACCATAAGGTCAACTACCTGCACAAGTGCTGCACAAGCTAAAGCTGACACCACCTCAAAAATATTCAGGGCCTGCAGAAGATGCATGTCAGGGATTATAAACCATGCTCAAAATTGCAATAAGTACTTTAGGCACAAATTCAAGACTTACAGAGAATAAAAACCATGTACCTTCAGCATTAGAAGAAGCAATGGCGGGGCATAAAGGAGGACATTCATTTTTATAGAAACAGCAGCACTGCAGAGATCAAAGGAGTGATATTTATTTGAAGAAAAAGAAGAATAATAGGAAGCACAAGTAAAAGGAGTTCCATGTGAGAACACTACCTGAAGATAATCAACCCAACATGCCACCTCTGGCTAAGTAGGACAGCCATAGAAGTATGGAGAAGCATTGTAGCAATACAGTCATTAAAGAGACGGAGAACAAAGAGTGAGTGCACCCTCTTTGACAGACAAAGCAAGCTCAGAGCCCACCATGGGAGCTGCCATAGTTTTTAGACAGTGGACATCAATGACTTCGCTGAAACTTACTCAGAAGGGAACGATAAAAAGAAATTATTGCGTCGTGAGCAGATTCAATCAAATAAGCATCTGTCTTTTGAACTTCAAAAAGAAAGGATCCAATAAACAGTCTCTACATTCGTATCCATCGGTATCTTAACAGTACAAGTACTATACATATCAGATTGAACAAAGTAAGCAGGGAGAAAGAAACTGTCTTTACTATATATGAGGAAAATACAACTTGAATGAGATTGTACAAAGCTGCTAAATATCAAGTAATTTGGTACAGAGCAACTTGACGATGCATCACGCAAAGTGCCAGCACCATAATTGGCATTTCAAACAAGGACGAGCAGTGAAGGAGATAGAGGAACAAAGCCAAGTCACATTGACAAGCACACGCATAAAGAAATAAGCACCCATTTTACGTGCAACAATTAAAGCACTTACCACATCTGTCTTCACATATATGAAGAACACGATCCCCAGGTTAATGATGTATAAAATGCCAAACAAAATCTGCGGCATTGAAGAATCAAGAAAACTATCAATACTGTAGGAAGCAAAAGACTCCCACCAAACACAAAAACAAATAGAAACCACGGCAAAACACCAATATGCACGACATTGCCCGTAATTGTCGCAGATCATGCTGGTGTCCAAACCAACATTGAAAGCATAAAATGTACCTGAGCTGGATAGACCTCGTCGCCAGTGACAAACTGAATAGCAGAGTAAACATAGAGGAAGCCAGCTGGATAGACCAGGGGACCTGTGTCACCTTTCAAGTTACTGTAATCCCTTTCTCCTCCAAGAAATCCACTCACCTACAACACATGACATCAACCAGAATTTCGAGATCAAAAGCAACAACGCGCGCAAAAGCACAAAAATTGGAAAAAAAAAAAAAACAAGAGCTTGATTCGGACAAAGGGAACACTGATTGCATCGACTCAGGAACGAATACGCACCTGAGACATGTAAGCGTCCCAATCGATCTTGGTGTCTGAAAGCAAGCCGAACAGCGACATTCAGGAGCAGGACCAATTAGAGAAACCGCGAGAGAGAGAGAGAGAGTATTACAGGGGACATATGCGATGATGAGAGAAACTAGAACAGCATCTGCGATGAGCAAAACCAAGGCGAAGGCGGCTTTGCGATTCCTGAGGAGCTTCACGGGACACGAAGAATCTTGCTCGGATTGGCGCAATTCGAGCTCAGTCGTCGTGGAAGGAACAGCCATGGCTTCCCTAGCTCTTCGTTGAATTCTCTCTCTCTCTCTCTCTTCGTTCACTTCTGTTCCTGTCGATTGATCTCAGTGATGACTGAAGAATGATCACGGTAGGAACTGGTGCTCCTCCGCAGCTGCGAACCGTCGGATCTAAAATGGGACCGCGTGATCCAGCCGTTGATGTTCTTGACTCTAGAAGGGGAATTGGGTTAGTGTGTTTTCTATTTTATTTTTATTTTTATTTTTATTTAGAAAACATAATAAGGAAAAAACAAAGAAAAAAATTTACAAAAAAAAGTGAACGACAAAAATGCCCCTAATCAACCGGTGAGAGGCCCTTTTTTATATTGATATGGTCACTTCAGACCTTAATTTGAAATAATATCCACTTCATGGCCTTATTTGAAATAAGGTCCACTTCATACTCTTATTTGAAAAAATGAAGGCACTTCGGGCTCCTATTTGAAATTTTCCCATTTCATTATGGACAATTATTTTATGCCTCAATATTCATGAACGATGAAATTTTTTTCGTTCATTTAATTTTTGAGCAATATATGCGAGCATTTTTATGAAAATATTTTTAAAATCATTCATTTTTTGCGGAAAAAAAAAGCCTAGATACTGCATCGATTTCAGTATTGACTTTATGAATATTATTTATTATTTTTGATAACTACAAAACAAATATTGAAGTAAGTGATTTATTTCTGCTCGATTTTAAAATATAAAAGGCTTATTAACCCGAAAAACACCGCTTTCTCTCGCTTTTATATTTTTGTATTTTGCCCGTAGATACATACATATCAACAAAAGCGGGTGTGATCCTATGGTTAGCTATATTTTACAGGGAAATAAAATCAAGATAAATTCAAACAAACAAAAATAAAAAAATGTAACACTTTTTACGAATGTGTTATAGCAAGTCATTTTTCAGAAAAATGACAATATTTTTTATATTTGGCCGAAACCTGAAAATAAATTACAAAATATATTCCGTTGCTTAATATGAAGAGGAAAATTACCAATATTTTTTATTTTTTATTTTTTCCTTCTTCTTCGGCTGGTCGCCGGCCACGGCGACGACTGGGGACCAGCCATAGGCAAGAAGAAGGAAAAAGAAAAGGAAAGAAAAATACAAGAACAACATACAAAAAAGAAAAAACAATTAAAAATTTGATTTTTTATAATATTTATGATTTGAACGAATGTTTCATAGAGTGCTGAGGATCAGCACATGGCCTTTGTGGACCCAGGTTTGAGTGCCGAGGACCAGAGTTCGAGTGCCTAGGACCCGAGCACTACCTTTATGGGTCTAGGCGCGGGTGCTGGGCATTGGACACAGGCACCAGGGCTTTGGGCAAGGCCTCAATGGACCCCGGCGTGGGCGTCGAGGGCTCGGGCCCGGCCTTGATGGACCCGGGCCTAGAGCCAAAGGCCTGCAACCCAAACATCGAGGACCCCGAAATTAACATTGGGATTCCCATATTCAAGGGTAGAGTTTCGGATCCAAACGCCCATACCTAGTTATATTTAAATTATTTTTTCTGAATTAAAACACAGGTTGTCAGTTGAACGTCGAAAAATAAGAAAAATTGTTTTCCGGAAAAATGTAAATATTTTTTGTCGACTCATATTCTCAAAGCGATTCAAACCGAAGTCTTATATTCAGGCACCCAACCGATCTTTTTATATGTCAAAATGTATAAACCAACTACCTAGCACGTTACTCATTAAACAAATCCCAATCTCAGTATCCAGAGCCAGAGGGTCGCCTCACCAGCTCCCGCCATCGCGCCAAGTGTATCTCAACCTCACTCTGTCCACTCTCCACCACCTCCCACCACCCACGCGTCCTCCCTCCTTCGGCCGACATCGCCATTACGCCATTCACACAGATAAAAACGGTGCCCCTCACGATTTCCAAACCCATCTCAAACTCCTTACCCCAATCTCTCTCTCTCTCTCTCTCCTCCTCTCCCTCACCCCGTCTTCCATGGCTTCCCAGGACCTCAAACAACGGACCAAGCCGGACGACCCCTCCCCGGCCGACGCAGCCGCCGCCGCCGCAACGACTAGCAAGGTCAAGCTGAGGCGCGCAGACAGGCGCGCCATGGCGAAGCGCGGCCTCCGCTCCCTGGCCCTCGCCGTCTCCCTCCCGCTCTCCCTCACCCTCCTCGACATCTACTTCTTCGGCTCTCTCGGCGCCGCCGCCGAGCATCCGGAGAGGCCGTTCGTCCCGCCCCTCTGGATCCTCCACACGCTGTGCGCCGTCTCCAGCCTCCTCATGGCCCTGTCGGCGTGGCTCGTGTGGGCGGAGGGCGGCTTCCACCGCAGGTCCGCGGCGCTGCCGCTGTACCTGGCCCAGCTCGGGCTGGCCCTGGCGTGGGACCCGGTGGTGCTCGGGCTCGGGGCGAGGTGGGTGGGGCTGGCGATGGTGGCGGGGATGGTGGCGGCGATGGTGGGGTGTTACAAGACGTTCGGGGAGGTGAGCCCGATCGCGGGGGATCTGGTGAAGATATGCTTCGCGTGGGCGGGTCTCTTGTCCGTCGTGAATCTGAAGCTCCTGGCGTCCATGTGACGTCGTATTACGTGGGCAGCATCGCTTCTAGTGTCTTTTTGTTTCGTGTGCTCGTATTAGAACGTGACTTCTGTCCTGTTTTGTGGGTGAATCTCGATGTACATAAACATGTCTGAAAGTTTCATTTCTCGTCCCTCGAGGGAGACGATATGCGTTTGCTAGTATGTTAGCGTCGTTACTTAGGTTTTCTTGATCAATACTTTAGCCATATGATATGACCACTTTGCAGTTTGAACAATACCCGGTTTATATGGTCTTATGATATGACCACTTTGCAGTTTGAACAATACCCGGTTTCTACGGTCTGATGATGGGTGTCGTTTTCTTATTTCCAATAAAATAAAATGAAATGTTGGCTGCTAATCACATTTGAGATTTCCACCAGTGGGAAGAAAACGGATTGATCTCGTGGATAGACAATTTTTGTCAGATGGGCTTGTTGTGCTCCATAAGCTGCACCAACAAATTCTACGTGCATTAGCCAGTGGTGATTCCTCCACTTAAGCAGCGTGCATTTATAGCTGCATGAACGTTGGTCTTCATCTTTTTTCATAAATGATTTATTCAATCTACCTCGACTATCTTTTCATTTTCTCCCGTCCTTACTCGATTCCACGTTAACTTTTGGACGCGTATGACAATATTTCTGGAGTAGAATTTTCGCTCGAGAAACTTTTGAGCGCGCATGACAATATTTCTGGAGTAGAATTTCTGCTCAAGAAGTGCTTCTGGATCAGAAATTCATTTGGTCACGTAACTTCATTTTTTTTTTATTTCAAATGTAATTTTGGAGCCACTTGAAGATTCTCCTTCTCTCCAAAAATAGATTATGGAGAAAAATTAACTTCTGATTCTCCTTCTCTCCAAAAATAGATTATGGAGAAAAATTAACTTCTGTTCAAAAACAGAAGTAGAAAAATCAATTTTTGCCTAGAAGTTGATTTATAGAGCAGAAGTATTGCCATGTGCGCCCTTACTCAACATACTCATCTCAGTTTGAGTATGAATTTTCATAGATTAAATTAAATACGAAAGTACTTTAGAAATACCGATCATGTCGAGAATGACTTGGATATGGATCTGATCGAGTATGATTCACTAGATTTGCATCCTAATAAATAGGTTAAATAGGTCTATTTAGGTAGGATCATTTATTACCTGACCCAAACTCGACCCGACCAACCAGTCTGGCAGGTCTATCCAAATCCATATATGTTCAATCTGCTAAGTGCTGGGCATTTGAAGCCAACCAAATGTGGAAGAGTGCAAGAGCTAACTAGAAAGCAAAACATAGAAAAATCCCCAGCTTGCTTAGCGTTTTGGATATCAAGTGACAATAGTTGCCTCAATCTCGAGGATTAGTTTTATTTCTCAAAGAGAGAAATCGATCGCTGAGTAACAATTCTTTCTGATTTACAGCTTCGACAACCTAAAATATCACTAGAAAAGCCAGGAAGCAAGCAAGTTTCCAAAAATGACAAGCTGCTCTGAACTATTTTAACCATTGCAGAGGATTGTTTGTGTCTGATCAATCTTCGTATCTATCGTCCCTCATACTTCTCCGATCGACTATATTAGAAAAAAAGCTTCCACAACGACGAAATTTCTTCCTGAGATGATCTAATCCGCTACTCAGCTATGGAAAGCTTTCTCAGTGTAATAGAAAGTCTCCTCTTCTGATCTAGCTCCTGCCCGTGCCATACCTGAAATCCTGGTTTGCGATTTATCTCGTGTTTCCAACGGTAGCGAGCTTCTCCCGACATAATAACCAAGGAACCGGGAGCCAGATAGACTGGTACTTTAGACATCGGCTGCCCATTTTCTCCTTGGCTGCTGATGTTGCACATATCTCCGACCCGGGTGAAGTGCATGATGCATGGAGACTCGAGGGATACGATAGCAATTCCATCGCCAAAGCGCATTAGATCAACATGTGCACAAATACCCTGCGAGTGCAAATGTCTACGTTTGAGGTGGAGTGCCAACAAGTGCAACTCACCTAGTAATGGAACAATTTGCAGAAAATGGCTTAGGCATAGACAAAAGCATTTGAAAGTTAAACAAGTACACATCGCAAAAAAGTCGAGGCATACAATCCCTTCCAACACAATTTATCAAACAGTTTAGAAGAGTGACCAAGAAAATGCATGGAAGGATGCAATTAACAGTGATCGAAAACTTTATTCTCGAACAGTTCAAATATTGATGCACTCAGAGAAAGCAAAAGCATTATTGCCTGAGTATTCTTTCAAGATAGAATCTTTTGAAGACTACAACAAGATGAATGGTATGAAGTACTAAAAAACATCTTACCTCGCCCGGTTGGTATAAGTTCACAATAAATTGATCAAAGAGAGGCTCCCTCCCTAATATTTCGAATGGCAGGATAGGAAAGAGAGAAGAATCCTCATATGCATCTGCATTTGACAACTCAAACCCTGGAACAAAGTCCCCTAATAATACCGCCTCTCTGATAGAATTAGAAAGCCCAGTTGCCCACGCCGGAAGACTTCCGAATCTCATGGCCTGCAGAGACAAAATGCAGGATGATAACAAGTCAGTTCTGGTAAGTGATGCTGAGAAGTACATGGCTAAAAGCGGCCTGAAACTATTTTCCTCTGCCGTGTGCAAATGAAATGCGAACACTTGAACGAAGTTTTCAGTAACTTGCCCTATTCAATCTGCTTTCGGCCATATAATTATGGCTCCGACAAGAGAGTGCGTGCATCAGAAAGGAATACAGTAAAGAAAAGGCCCGTCAATCTCTTAAAAATCAATGCATCCAAATTTAAAAGACGGTAAGACACAAACTAGCATAACACAATTGTATGCAAATTCCTCAGAAAGACTAGCCAAGTAAGAGTTATCCATCTCCTGGCAAGCTGTGAAATCTAAAGATGCGAAGCAAACTCGTGTCATCTTCCCAATAACCTCAGAAATTTTTTGCATATACGTCCGTGCTTGATACTCACTCGTGATATTAGTGGCGATGACGAATGTCCAGACTAACATAACCGCATTGATCTAAAATCTCAACATTAGCAGCCTAGATAACACACGATCACCTGGCTTGTTACCAGTTTAACACATATTCGCCCTACTCTTGTTACCCATCAAGTTACAGAGGTTAATTCAAAATGGAACCTCTTGCTCTTATGTGACCCAGGAAAGCAGTCAATCACTGATTCAAACTAAGCAAAAACCGAAGCCAACAACAATCGTATTGCCAGTCAGGAAAGAAGTCAATCACCGGCGTGATTGAGGATGCTCAAATTAACAGTGATGCCTCATATGGCTGCACCTATTAACCAAGCGGCTTGTGCTGAGAATTAGCAGTTCATAATTTCAACACGCTGAGGCACGTCCAGGAACAAGTGCTTATCGATAAACGGGGGCAATATATTACCTGGTTATGCGAAGCTTCAATGAACCATCCCTCTACAAGAAGAAGGCACAGCAAAGAACACGAGAATCAGTGAAAATGCCGCTCCCAATCCTTCCATTTCCCCTCCCCGATTGAACAAAAAGGAACCTCACGATTGCGAGACGAGACGAGAATGAGACGCACCTTCCTCGACCGCAGAGAGCAGAGAGTGCTGCTGTTCCGGGGAGAGGAAGTCGCCGCAGAGCCACAGTCCAACGATCTCCTCGATCGGCGCCCAGGTAGGGCCCTGGCGCGGCGTAGATCGATGAGGCAGACGCGACGGAGACTCCCGCTCGCTTCCCTCAGGAGCTTCGAGTCCGTCCAGCTGACCGCCTTCTTCGTCGGACGATTCGCCGAACGCTTGCTTGAGAAGTGTCGCTGCGGCGGCGGCGTCGGCGTCGTCCATTTGGTCGTCTCCGTCTGAAGATAGGTTTCGCCGCTTCGCCATCACCCGAGCACAGAAGAAACGGGTCGACTTTTCTGACCCGATTGTTTGTCAGTTTGTGTACGAGGGCATCGGAGAGGAGTTTTAGTTAGGTGCTCGCGCTTGAGGTAAATATCATGCCAAGTCGCTGAATTTTGATTTCAACCAAATTAACGCATTATCGCAATCCGGATCTTGGTCAAGGCAAAGACGAATAAAGTTTAGTTTATTAAAACCAAACTCATGATCGAAAAATCGATAAAAATTTAGTAACCGACAATAAAAATTAGCCAATAACAATAGATTGGACGTGACCCGAGTCGTCATGAGTAGTCTTTTTCCGTTTTCGAATTACTTAACTTTTTAATAGAAAGAATGTAATTGTATTATTTTTTGGCATAAAAAGGAGAAATTACACTACACCTCGTAAACTTTGAATTACACCGTATTTGCCCCCCTAAAGCTTCAAACACTACGTTGCCTTCATGAAAACTCGATGAATTTGTTATTTTTTTCCTCCCTTCTTTTCATGATAAATGAAGAACATAAACCTATATCTAGAGAGGGAGGGGGTATTTGAAATTTGGAAAGTTCCAGGGGTCAATGTATACTACGAAAACTTTTGTTAGTCCTCGTAGTCTTACTTGATCTTCAAAATCATCCATCTACTCTCTTTTTTCTTCGACAAACGGTCCGTAAACATCTGCGGTATTCTCACAAGTCGCATCGTTTTCTTATGTGGCGCGATGCGCCTTATATGATGCCAAATAAGCAGAACATTAGCAACGTTGAAGATTTTGGAAAAATTTAAACAGCGTATCTTCGAAATTCTCACTAGGCTCGTGACCACAGCACGCACAGCACAGAGGTGTGATGCCAATTGCGGCCTAGAGTTGGTGATGCCGGCTTCTTCGAGGCGACTAACGCTTGATCCACTGGCAAAATGAAAGGTAATTGGGAAAAAAAAGAGTAGCTGGACAATGTTGATTTCAAGTAAAGATTCCAGGGAACACCAGTAGCAATATCCCTTTCCCAAAACAATTGCCATTGGGCAAGAAAGCTTTGGCAGTCACAGTTAAAGACAACGAACTATTGCATAGAGCAAATATACAGCAAGCCTGGAGCAGGTGCCATCCGAACTCCATTAGCCCATCTAGATTCCCGAATTGTTAACCACAGGCAACCATCGACCACAAGAATTTCGTGTTAGATATCGTTCATGCGTTCTTTGTACAGACTTTGTGCAAGTGTTCGAATGGCAAGTTCGACCCTAGCAAAATCTATCGTGGAATATGCGATCTTGGGGGCATGTAATGTTAGCAGCAGCGGGACAATCTGAGACCAGCCACTAACCAAGAAGCCAGTTCCGTGACATGCACAAGATGACAATACCCGCTGCTCAATCATCCAGATGTTTTCACAAGGATACGAAATTCACTGCGTCTAATTGGAAAATCTTTCAAGAGAAGACAACAGTATTCGATTTTCCTCAATAATCCATCTCAACTTGATATAATCTATCAAGTAATATAAATGAACAAAACAGGGAGAGTTCCAAGTAAGAAAGTACATGAGACCCAACAAATGAGCTGCAAAATTAAGGCCTGGCATGGCATTTCAATAGTAAGTCTCACTAACCCCGGGGCGGAGGCTCTTATAGATGGCCGTCACAATGGGAAGGATACCCACAAGTGCAATCTGAAGCTGCTCGGAGCTGCTGGTACGAACCGTGATTTGTCCACTTAGCTTGTTGTTTAATCCAGCACGTACCGCAATCTTAGAATTTCGTCCAACAGAAATCTGAGACTGCAAATTAGCACCTAACGCAAGATCCCCTCTCCACTTCACAAGGGACAAGCTCAAAGAGGACTGATCCTGGCCCACAGGGAAGTCTGCCTCCCTGAGCCGCACTTCGAGATTAGCTCCGTATGCCGCATCGCTGTTAGATCTAACAGTTCCAGCACTACCCACCAGTATCACACGCTTTCCAAGGGCAATCTGGTCCTCAACTTTAAAACCAGTGGCTATGTTCTCGCCTAAAAACGTAACGGAAAAGCCAGCAGCAGTCTTGTTCTTTTTGAAGTTCTTGAATTTGGTGTCCCCACGGACAATGTAGGCAAGTTGTTTGCCAATATTTTGGATGTCGAAACCTGCCATTGTTGACCCATTGTTGCCATGCTTGGTGGCAAGTGAAGAATCCAAGTGGATGTTGAATTCTTTCTTGTCTTTGGTGATCTGCAGTGCAACTGCTCCAGGGAATCGACTGGCAATAGCTAGACTATGCTCAAGGTTTACCCCATCATAACCACAATCATGATCCCAACCATGTGTGTCCAGAACGGGCCTTGCTATAAACTGTGAAGTTGGCTCCAGGAAGCGGTACCTGCAAAGCTTTGACATTGTAAGACATCCCTTTGAGACAAAAAGTTTTGTATGTTAGGCTTAAAAGACATTTACCATAAAAAAAGGAAATGCAAACACTACTTATGCACGCAGTACTTCCACAGCCAAAAGTACCATTTCTTTTTTTACTGTAATCTTTTCTATCCATGCCAACATGCTCTCAAGAAGATCCTACCTGTAAGCGGGATTGTCACTGTCGAAGGACGGTGGAAGAACCATATCATGCAATGGAACAGGCACGGCAGCTGGACTTCCATCCTCTGGATCAGCATCCTCTCCCAGATAATCATACTCATCAGGAGAAACCTTTCCTTTCTTCTTAATCTCTCTCATTCTTTTCAGCTCCTCTCTCCACTGTTTCTTCTGCAGAAGTTTCACCCTGTAATCATACTCCTCAAAATATGCTTTTCTCTGTTCCTTGCTAAGTTTAGCAATTTGAGCTTTCCTGAGTGGCTTAAACGGAGGAAGCTGGTCATACTCATCCTCTTCATCTTCTTCGTCAGAATCAGACGAATAAGCCATATCAACATCAGAATCACCATTCTCCAGACCCTGATCAGAGGAAAGTTTGGGATGTGCGCGAGACTGCAACAACCAGGATAACAAGTATGGAAGTGGAGGCGAGCGGACACGGAAACCAAACAGCTTGCGGTGATCGAATGGGTCTTGAGGTTTTGAGAGAGAACTTGCTTCTGCTAAAATCTTCATGGAGAAGCACAACAATAGCAATTGAGGCCTCCAGGTTTGGCCATTTGGGAGCACCTTCTCGCCATCTCGATTCTTCCGACAAGATGAATGATTCTCCACAAGAGAAACTGGGTTCATCAGACTTGGATTCATGAGGCGTAAATCACCTACAGCCTGCCCTATAGATTGCTGAACAACGTGGGAACGCTGAGCAACAAACACGTCATAACTAAGTGGAGAACCAGATGGTCCATCTGGTGGAGCAGAAGCAGCATGGGTAAGATTGACAACAGCACTTCGCCAGATTGATGGGCCAAGGGCACTGGTGATTGATTTTAGCAATGGTAAATCGTTGAGGTCTCTCGTTTGGTTGTCAAGACGATCAACATAAAGTACGATATCTGGCGGGCATTTCTTTGTGAACTTCTTTATAGAAGAGAAGATTCTACGGTTTTCATTTTGTTCCATAGCAGATGATTTTAAACCAGGAGTGTCAAAGACCCTGATCTTAACTCCATGAACTGTTCCAGTTATCTCTTTCACTGCTGTTGTGGCGGGTTCAAACGCATGGATCATTGCCTTATCCTCACCAAGAAGAGAGTTTATGGTTGCACTTTTGCCCACTCCAGCTTTTCCGAGAACCAATATGTTCAAAGAGAAGTTCAAATCATCTTTCTTTTCCAGTTCAAGCTCGGAGGCCGTCTTTTTCGCTGAGTCGAGGCTAAATGATTGACCAGCTTGCCTCCCAGCAACAAGCGCCAACCTGTACAGAACTTGAGCTGCCAGTGAATCTTCCGGAGAATAACCTACACGTTGAACAAGCCTTAGGAATTTGACCCTCAACTGCTGAATCTTCTCAAGTTTCTTCTTTTCTTCTTCAGTCAAATTGTTGTCAGACTCCGCAGGAGTCAGATCAGAAGTAAAAAGACTAGAACGGTTTGGTCGGGAGACAGGTTTCACCGACCTAAGGGAGGACCCCAACCCAGCAGGACGCTCAACAGAGAATAGCCTCGAACCATCTTGGGAGGTTATAGTGATGCTTCCACCATCTGTATCAGCACCTGTTGCAGCTTTTAGCAGAGCAGCCAAAGCAGCTGAATCAAACAACTCCTTACCATCACCGTCCTCGTCAGTGTCGACTTCTTCATCAGAGTCGGTGACAATCTGACCATCGATTCTCTGTGAATGATCATGAGAACTTTCAGCACCAGATTGAGAACCAGCACCTCTTTCCAGTTCCTCCAAGAACTGTTTGGCAGCTTGGGAGCTTTCAAAAAGCATACTTCCTTTTTCTCCATCAGTATCCGAGCCTTCCATGTCAGTTCCTTCATCCACCTGAATATCATCATCATCTCCAGGTTCCACGGACACATCTTGGTCATATGACAGAGATTGCACTGGAACCCCTGTTTCCACTCCAAGCCCCTTAACTTGGGCAATAGTTGCATTATTCTCCAGAGGTTTCGCCTTGTCATCTAGTTTAGGCTCTGCATGTCCAGTCACAGAGTCCAATGACAGAGACTGGACTTCGTTTCTCTCAGCAGGAACATGACTATACGTATTCTCCACTCCATAATCGGCAGCTTTCGTTGCAGGTCCATCATGTTTGGGTCCAGATTCTGCTTCTGGCTCCATTTGCATGTCCTTTTTCACCTCCTGATCATAATATGCAGTCGCTCGATCAACAATTGCTATGCCGGTCTCTGGCATTTCATCTCTTCCAACACCAGGAACATCATCTTTCTTCATCCCAGGAACCTGTTCCAAGGCTTCATTGATGCTGTTCCGTAGTCCTCTATTGCTCTGATCCAATCTAACTGCCCTTGTTTCAGCAGGATCTTCAGCATTTGGGCTTATTTGATCAAAACCATTTTCCAGTGTCACAGGTTCGCTAGAGAGTTCCACTGCTTTGATTTCAGAATCCCTCCCATCAATCACTTCCCCAACAACAGCAGCCCCCGAGGCCGTCAAACCAACGTTTATGGCATCCACAACCATGTCTCCACTGTTATTAAGCTTCACGCCGTCAGCTTCAATTTGCTTAACATCTTTCTGTTCAACGTTCTTAGAGTCCACTATATCAGCGTTAGCCACTGAACTATATATGAATTCAGCTGCTTTGCTTGGCTGCTTGGACTTATCACCACTGGAGGTATCCAAAGCCTGCTCAGCAACAGCTTCCTCACTTTGCAATTTAGCCACTTCCACAGCCCCAGCCTGAACACTCTCCTCAACCACATCTCCACTCTCAATTGCTTTATCTTCTTTCACACCCATCAAAACCTCTTTCACACCTACCTGACCACCATCGTCACCACCACTCCCCTCCAGCAATTCACCCAATTCTCTTAAACTCTTGTCTGCGAACACCCCTCTCTCCCCATAACCAAAATCTCTACTTTCCACACCGTTCCCAAAATCACCACTCGCAGAAACACCACCCTCGAACGACCCCAATTCCTCACCAGCCAAAACCTTCACTTTCGGTTCACCAAAACCACCATCCTCGTCATCATCAACCTCATCCTCATCATCGTCATCATCATCATTGGACACCTTAGCAACCGGCCTGAAGCTCCCCGGCGCGGTTACCAGGTCCACAACACCGCCATAATCATCATCCGCCAGGAAAATCGCCTCCTCGGCCGCTCCCCCGCCAATCCCCGCCGCGACCGGCCTCTCCCGGGCCGCCTCCTCGAACTCCTCCTCCCCGCTCACAAATCCCCCGTCCTCGGACTCACCGTCGCTACCGAACTCGCGATTGTCACTACCGCCGCCACCGACCTTAACGGGACTGGCAACAACGGCAGGAGCATAATCGGAATCACGAGAGGAGGAGGAAGAAGAAGAAGAAGAAGAGGAGGAACCTGAGGAGTGCGAGGTCGTCTCGGGAGCGACGGGCTTGGACTCCATGGATTGTCAATCGGTCGATTGCCCGAGGGAACGAGGGAAATGGAGGATAGAGTAGAGAGAGAAGGAGAGAGTGATTTAGGGTTTATGGGGGGAGTGAGGGAGTTTCGGATTGAATTGTCTTATTAGGGAGGTTTGTGGTGAGGGAGGGAAGGAAGAGATAAGGTGAGTCGGAGGAACGAGCAGAGTCTCACTCTCTCTCTCTCTGGGGATTCTTCGGTGTGTTCACAGGGTAGGTAGATAGAGAGAGAGAGAGAGAGACGGAGGAGGGCGGCTTTGGGGTTTTCGGAGGCGTAAAGGCTCTGTGATATTTTCTCTCTCTTTTTTATTTTCTTTTTCTTTTTCCCCCCATTTTACTTGGCTTTTATAATTTTGTATTTTAGCATATTTTTACGGCCATTTTTGGAGTTTGAAGACTCCCTATGTTTCAAAAATAATAATAATTTAAAAAATATTTCTAAAAAAAATATCACTTGCGTTGCTCGAATTAATTAAACAAAAAATGGAGCCTAACTAATTGCTTTTTGTTTCCTTTTATTCTTTCTCCTTGCTAATTACAATTTAGCTGTCCATTTCTTTGTTTGCTATTACGCAAATCAACTTAAGAGAATTTGGACGAAATTCGCCTTGACCAACAAAGTTGCTACCGCGATGAATGTATTGGTTGTTCTCATTTAGGCTGCTCCGTTTGTTTTTGTTTGCGAAGAATGAATGATTTGAAAAAAAATTCCTAAAAATAACCGCATGCATCAATTGAATTAATTAATCAATGAAAAATAGTTTCATTACCGTTAATAATTTGTGTCTAAATATTTGCGTAAACGATGAAAATATTTTTTAAATTATTCATTTTTCGCTAAATAAACGAAGTCTTCGTGTTTGAGTTTGAATCGTTGTGCTTGCATGAGATCCCCAAGAGCGCAACTCCATGTACTTCATTCAGTGTGCATGGGATCAAAGGAAATTAGTTAGGTATTTAAAGATTCGAGACATTTTATTAAAAAAATGAAAGAAATTAAGAATTTCGTATATCTAATATCTCGCACTTTTCAAACTCATTTTCCCGCGAACAATAGATCAAATCTCCTAATTGTATATTTATTTGTTTATAAAATGTTTTTTACACTACATTTCCCACGACTAATATTTTCTTTGGTGGTTGAAATAAAAGTGTAAACGTATCAAAATCAAATGAACTCGTAATTATACGAGTAATCAACTGACTCATAGGAGCAGCAAAATGAAGAACAATGGAGTGTCGTGGTCGATCTATCGACATATTCCTCCCTTATTATGTTAAATTTCATATATAATATATGGTTCGGAGAAACAAAAAAAAAAAGTTTAAAGGTGCTTGAGAATTAGGAGAGTTTCTCTCGAACGAGGAGTCAACATTTTGTTTGGTAACATTTTATCTCACGTTTGAAGGTTTCTTTATTAATTCGAAACAACTTTTAATTAATGAAAGGTGTTGTAATATGTCTATTTTTGTTTGTGTGTGATAATTTCAAGACCATGGAAATACCATTGAACTACCCAAAAATAAGAAGAAAATGCCGATAATAATATCCACGTAAAATATCTTCTGCAAACCCAGTTGCTTAGACAACCTAAATTCTCCAAGATCCAACGGCTGAAACTTGATCTCTCGTCACTGCTAGGGTTTCTCTAGATTTGTCCATATTTGAGAGAACATTTTGGTGTGTCCAGCAATTGATTCGTTCGGGAGACAACGTTGGCGATTAGGTTGTTGTCAGTTTTGTAAGCTTCTGTGTTACTTGTTCTGGTCCACTCCTTTTTATTCCTCATCTCCCTTGGATGGCCAGGATTTATTTATTTTTATTTTTTTCGCATTTTCTGCATTGACTGAACTTGGATAAATCTCTATCTCTTTGGCTACGTTTGGTAGTCAGGACAAAAGAGTCGAAACTTCTCTTTTCCGTAGATTTATGGCTAATGTTGAAGTTTCACGAGAGTGACGAGAGAGAGTCGAAGCACTATATTTCTTTGAATCGCGAAGTTGAGTAATCAAGTTTTCTCTCTTTTATTAGATTTGGCGTTCACTGGTTGATCTGCTGTTTTTATTTCTTGTCATTGTCGAGCCTGTTTAATATGTATGGTATAATAATTATGAATTGATTGATGGAGGTTATCTCCGTTTGTGCATTTGCGATCTCTTGAGCAATGAATCATGAGAAACTCTTACCATATATTTTCTGCATTTTCGAGTTCATTTATATCGATATGTCGTACATACCAAACAATGGATATGATATGATGTGAAAATATTCGGCTTTATTACCCCGATTCACCGAACAATGGATGTAATATAAGAAAATCCCTGAATTTCAAACCCTATCATATATTAGTCCAATATTGACTAGAAATCCAGACGACCAAACACAGACTTAGAGTTTGCAATTCTTGATAATATCAGGGTACTATATATTTCGATTGAATCATAAGAAATCAGCTACTCAATTATTTGTATTTTCTTGGGTTGAATTCTATTTCGATTAATTATAGATGAAAATTGAGCTACTTATTTTGTGTTTTTTTTTTTTTCAAGTGCTTGCCATTAAAATTACAGTCAAACGTCACCTACCATGGAACTATCGAATTTTGATATTTAAACGGGAGATATTATCAACTGCATGGACTATAATATAAAGGCCATAATTCCAAGGGTCGGTCGATCAATAGTGATGAATCGATTAGAATATCGTATGTCAAGAAGCGTAGGGTTACGAATTCAAGAAGGTGCCTGTTTCTTGAGTTGTACCAAAGTGCATAAGTTGCTTTCCTTTTCTCGATTGTTTATTATTTGGTATCTACTCAAGTAAACTATATTACTTTTGGAATCACCGGGAAACATGTGTACGTGAATCGCCTGCATGCACGCAATTGATATTTGAAATTTTGAAAAGTGGAAATATTTGAATGCATATGGTTCTATGAAATTCGATATAAGAGAAGAGATGAGACCTAATTAATAGAAATACTTATGGTTTCGTAGATGAATACCATAATTTAAGGAGGCCTACGACTACTGTTAGGCAAAAAAGATGACATATGTTGCGTCTCTTAAACACCTACAAAAAAGGTAGAAATTACCAAAAAAGTTATAAATCTATTGTATTTGTGTCAATTCAGTCCTAAACATTTCAATTGTGCCAATTTAGTCCTAAATCATTTGATGATCTGCCAATTTAGTCACGAACCTTTCAATTGTCTCAATTTAGTCCTAAACCTTTTGAAATTTTGTCAATTGAGATTTTTCCATTTTAGTCATAAACCTATTATTTGAGTAATTGACCGGAAGGACAAAATTGGCAACTCGTTAAAAATTTTAGGACTAGTTTGGCAAATCACTAAAAGGTTTAGGACTAAATTGACATAATTGAAAAGTTTAGGACTAAATTGGCAAGTTGTCAAAATATTTAGGACTGAATTGGCAAAAATGCAATAGGTTTAGGACTTTTCGGACAATTTTCCCACAAAAAAAGTGATTTTCTAAGTGAACAGGCATGTGAGCTATATTTGAAATAAGTTTATTCGAAAAGCAAAATAAAATAGAATAACAAAACTATGAAAGCACATGAAGTCAATTGTAACATGCTTCCGACATTGAAGCCAGCCAAGTTTTGCTTGGTGCTTTGATCATGTGACAGCACGTGACTGATTATGGATGACAAATCAATCGTATAACTGTGTGCCAAAAAATAAAATAAAGCAGGAAGACATTCTGCATGTAAGAGCATGTCTCCAGAGTCATGTCAAGAAATTATCACCACTCCTCCCTTCATAACTAGAAACACAATCACAGCTCCAAGAAAATTTGGCTGAAGCCTATATTAGGGGGCTTATTGCAATAGATTTCAAAAAGTCAGGGGGTGAATTGAAAAAATTGATATCCTAGGTGCAAATTTAAGCCTACAAGCTTTGTCCGGGTCGATATTTTTTGACACATTAAATTAAATAATTTTTTTATGCCCGAAATCGAATTTATTTGGATATATAAAGTTATTTTTTTACGTTAACAATAGTTTCTTTATTAAGAACGTATGTTTTTTGGATTGTTCTTCTTGTATTTGATTTTATGTATCTGTAAAATGTACAATTTTTTGAGTTATTTTGTTTTATTTTTTGTTGGTTAAAGAGATTGCTGATTCTTGTTGTTGTCTTTATCCTTTTATGGATGTTTTTTATTTGGTTGACTTTCATGGCAGAGTTGTAACTTTATTTGTTGTTGTTTCTGGGAGACTTCCCATCGATATAGTCGTCCAAATTTAAAACCTCTAGTCAATAGAATGCACAGACGATAGGGTACGAGTTCATGATGATGTCAGTGCAAACATTATCATAACATAACTAGTATTGATTATAATGAACTATTTAATTTTTTTTCTATAATTTTATAATTCTGTTAAATGAAAAATTAATCATAAGATACTAATATCAATTATGCAAACTTAGACAGTATTAGTATAACAATGATACTCTAATGTTCATTACACACGTGTTAAAGGAAAAGATACTTACAAAACTTGACGATGTAAATCCAAAACTTCACAAGCTCTTATTTTAGCTCCATTGGTTTCAAAAACCAATCTTTTAACTCACAGTTGTCGCTTGGCTCGCCAAAAAATTCAAGATGGCAGCGTTTTGACAATCAGTAACCTCTCGCTCAAGAAGTCAATTCCTTATAAAACAAACCAATACCACGAAGTAAGTTACGAATTTGCACCAAATTGAAATTTTGAGTTAAAATTAATTCCGAGCGCTAATTGGTTTATCAATTTGAAATGAGTGTTCTTTTGAGAAATCACAACATAATCTCAATGCATATGATAGATGGATAGATGACCGTATGAATAGGACACTATTTGCTATAGAACACTATTTTTTTTTCTTTTTAATAGACAATATACTAGGCGATGCCTCCCTCACAGTTTATAACATATTACCCATGTCCTACAAAAAAAAGACTATATTAACTGTGACTCGGCTAAACTAAATTTATTTGGCAAGACTCTAACTCGCTAAAAAAGAAAAAAGATGAACGCTTGTTGTCCAATGTGCCATGACAACTGGCATGCGAAACTTAAAATGTCGCATTTAGGCTCCGCTTGGTTCGCCGAAAAAGAATGATTTAAAAAAAATCCCGAAAGAAATTGCTTGCATCTCTTGAAATAATTAGTCAATTAAAATGTTTTCATCGCCCTAATAATTTATGCCTAAATATTTTCGTTTCATAGACAATGAAAATATTTTTAGTTATACTTATTTTTGTAAGCGATACAACCGATCATCTTTTTTCGCGAAACAAACGCACCCTTAAGTTCTATTCAGTCCATTTTGAACGGGTCCGCGGTGATTGAAAAGCTAACCCGATATACTTACAATGCTTACGCTCTTCTTACTTAAAAGATGGCCAAAGACGGGTGAAACCCACGGTCAAAGACGGTTGGTGGCAATTGTTTCATACATCCGTTTGTTTCGGGGAAAATGAATCATTTGGAAAATGTTTTTTTGAAAATGATTACTTGTATCGCTTACAAAAGTCAATAAACGAAAAATATTTTCATCCTAAAAAAAAATTGTACATAGATTCTTATCGATATTGACAATATTTTCTATTGACTAATTATTTTAATCGATACAATCAATCGCTTTTAGGAATATTTTTCTCAAATCGTTCATTTTTTTCGATACTAACGGAACCTTACTACACTTCGGAATTTCACCCTAGTCAAACAATAATCCTAAAGTTCTATGAAACTCCAAATATCCATGACACCCCAAAGTTTCTTATCAAATTTTACTCCGTAGCTAAAAAAACACAAGAATTAAACCAGCGACACTGGGCTCGAAACAATCTAAAAATAATATGCCAAGTAGACCAGCCTTGAAAAGGGTTATCAATAATAAAGTCGGCCGGACCCAAAGGTCGGCTTGATTTAGGCTCGTCCATTCCCAATAAATATTTAAATTCCGTTTGTTTCGTGAAAAATAAATGACTTAGAAAACATCGTTAGTCAATGGAAAGCATTTTCATTATCGACTATAATTTATATCTAAATATTTTCATCGGCGATGAAATTATTCTTCGTTCTTCCAATTTTGTAGCCAATCCAAGCTATCATTTTTAGGATAATATTTTCCTAAAAATGATCGCTTAATATGGTTTAAAATAATTAGTCAATGAAGAATGTGTTTGGTAGTCATGATAAAAATCAGGATATGATAAATTTTTATCATATCTTGTATTTGCCTCCCGCTCGGGACAGAATAAAGTGGGATATAGCATGGATAAAGTTATTCCATGGGGAGGTGGGATAAAGGTAGATATGATTTCTTATGTTCATGATATAAAAGGTATTTTTTTCTCGAATAACAAACTTCTTAAATAATAAAATTAAAATAATAATTAAATATGATTTATATTTGAATTCTAATATTAAAAAATTAAAAATAAAAGATTATTTTTATTTATTTATTCATGTATGTATTTATAAATTTTAGTTTCTTTCAACTTTATAGTATATATATTTTGTGCATATATATAAAATTTGTGCGCGCACACACACACTTCATATCTATATCATTACATATTTAGATATGGTAGTATAGTTTATTGTTTAATAAAATTTTATTGAGAAATGATGGAACGGAATAAAAATAATGAAAGATAGATATAAAACTAAAAAAATAAGTAAATAAAAGTGAAGTAGAAGAACCCATGTTTTAAATGAACAAATTCGAATTTGAAAATGATCTTTTTAATTCTCGAATAATGTGGGCCAATGAAATTCCTAAAAAAAAAAACATAGAAATCTTCATCTCCTTCTCATATGTATCTCAGATTCATGTTAAAGTTTCATCACTCCTTTGGAGTTTTTTAGTTCACGTCAAAACTCCACAAAAATGGTGAGAGAGTCGAGACTTCTTCTCCTTTGTAGATTTCTATGAGAGTCAAAACTCATTCTCCTTTGTAGTTTTGTGGTTCATATTGAAGTTTAACGAAAGTAGCGAGAGATGCAAAACTTTCCGTAGTTGCAAATGTGAATGATCATATTTTCTATCTCTTACTAGAGTTGGCAGTGAATTATGAGAGATTCTTATAGTCTCCGTTTATGCATTTTCAGGTTCATTTACATTGATATATATACAAATGCCAAACAATGAACATGATAGGATATGAACATATCTGACTTTATTACTGTGGTTCACCAAACAGTGAATAGGATATGGCAAAATTCATGAATTTTATATCCAATTCTATCCAATCCTATCATGGCTAGAAATCTAGAAGACCAAACGCAGATGTGTAAATATTTTTTTTGGATGAAGAAAATATCTTTTGTTCATTCATTTTTATAAGCAACAGAAGCGATCATTTTTAGGAAAATATATCCAAATCATTCATTTTCCGCGAAATAGATAGGATCGGGTAATTTTCCGAAAAAGACCTAAAAGTGCCAATTCAGTCCTTGTTTTTTTTTTTTCTTTTTTTGTCAATTGAGTCATAAACTTTTTGCATTATGCCAATTCAGTCCATCCAGCCAATTTTGGTAGGAAATTGCTAACATTATGTGAATGATGCTGACGTGGACAATTTTTAATAAATTTCTTTTTTCAAATTTCTTATTTTTTTATTTGTTTTTTCTTTCCTTTCTCTTTTTTGTTCCGTTCTTCCTTCCTCTAAAATTATCTATGTCAGCACCGTTCGTGCCACATTAGCGATAACAACTATCGAGAGAGGCACCACCAAGCGAGATCGAGACCAGCACCTTGTATAGGTTGGGTTCCAAACCTGCGCTTCTTTTCTTCAAATATCCCAATAAAGGTGAGGGCTTCCAAGCTTGACTAACAAGCCATAAAGTTGACTTTGAGAAAGAAGGGGGGGGGGGGGGGGCACTAGCTGCAAACAGAGGTTAGCGCTAACGAGCAAGAAGATGCCCCTAACTATAGATAGGGCGCTAGCAACCAAGGAACCCTCTTGTTAATAGAGAAAACAGGCTGGGAATATAGCATTAGGAATATTCATCTTACCGAACCGCTATCCTCGACTAAAGAAAAGGGGAATATAATAAGGTACGATCTAATTGAAATTACTTACGATATTTCTTTCTTTGCTGTTCATCTCTTTTTTTTTTGCTGCTCCCACAACAAGTTATTTTTGGTATTTACATAATGAAACAACTCATAATGGTTCTATCGACTATTCCTAGTGTCAAACTCGACAAATAAACCAGATCGGATCTATCAAGAATGAGCTGACGACTACAAGGGAAGCGGCTGACTGCGGTCCCTGAGCCCAGCTCGTAGCAAGCCAAAAGTGTGACTTGAACCTACTTTACTAAGAGAAGAGAGGGAAAGACAGAAAGCCTAATGCAATCCTTCCAACTAGCCAACCCGCGGAGTTGAACACAACACTGACTTCGGCCAGGTTCAACTATCAATCTCCTAGCCCTTGCTTTGCTTATGGATAAGCCGTAGTTGTGGTTGTCCCTCCAAATGCGAAAACCTATATAGTTTGAGTGCGGAGCCTTGTGCTTTGCTGCTCATTTTCCTCGGAAGAAAAGGCTTCATGTTGTAGGGATCTACTTTAGTTCTTACCGTCTAGGTACACTCTCTAGCGTGGCTAAAATTGGCCGGATGGACTGAATTGACATAAATACAAAATGTTTATGACTCAACTGCCAAAAAAGAAAAAGAAAAATATTTACAACTGAATTGGCACAGTTGTAATAGGTTTAGGACTTTTTTGATAATTCTCCCAACGGAATCTTAATTCATCTTTTATGGCATGCTTTGGAATATAAGTTATGCCTAATTCTAGGCTCGACCTAGCTCTAGCTTGTCCAATGAACCTCTTGTGCTAAAAATCATCAATTGTTTTGTTTTCTCTCGAATTGATAGTACTTGACGGTATTGATCTAGATGAATTGAATAATGATATTTCATATGCATCTACAAACCCTCTCAATTTTATGCAAATTGCTCGTAGCCAAACTGCTATTTACATTGCTAGATGCAATGCCGTAAATAGTGTTTTGAAATTTTCTTAAAAGGTGTCTTCGAATTCGAATTATAAAGAACTCGATGCTCAATGATAAGAAAGAAGGTGTGATTATTAGGTACCCAAATAAGAAAATGATGTAACTTTTAAAGCGCCGATTGTCATCTTGATGTCATGATTATTGCTTTGAAAAACCAAACATTCTCTCCTTCAGTACATTTAACTAGTGCCCTGAAGTACTCGTTAACAAGATCCTTTTCAAAATTTATAATATTTTCTAATATGATTGCTTAGTGGGTGGCATACTGTGATTTTCAATTAAGGGGAGCCCAGGCTGATCCGATTTGATATAATACCAAATGGAGTGGTTGAAAAATAGTATTCGGGGGTAATGTGGCTTTTGGAGGGATTTCGAATTTTATACCGCACTGTACTACTCTTCACCGAACTCTAAATTGAAACTATTTGTTAACACGTATCTAAAGAGTAAACTATGATATACTAAGCAAAGTGTAGTGAAGAGGTGATGAGGGTTTTGAGGATTCTTTAGTGGTCTTGATTGTCTTTTCTAATCTCACTCTTTACTTATGTACATTCTTAATTTTTTACGTATTATTGTATGGTTTCATCTACTTGTACTAAAGTGGACGGATATTTGAATAGTAACAAAGTGATTTGGTCTCTTGAAGTTTGTCTCTATGGCGACTTAAAACTTTTCTAAGCATACAGTTTAGGTAGTTTCTATCTATATTCCACCCCTCTAAAAGTAATATTGGAACTACTAATATCAAGGAATTGGATTTGAAGAGTAAAAATGATCATGGATGGTAATGGAATCACGTGTCGGCATGTCTACTCTTATTTTGTACATAAACCAAAATTACTCCATATTATCTCCATTTATTTGGCGGAAAATAAATGATTTGAACTACGTTTTCTAAAAATGATCGTTTATATCGCTTGAAATAATTAGCCAATGAAAAAT
The DNA here is from genome assembly GCA_029784005.1 of Lenwebbia sp. NSW1173648. Taxonomy (NCBI): domain Eukaryota; kingdom Viridiplantae; phylum Streptophyta; class Magnoliopsida; order Myrtales; family Myrtaceae; genus Lenwebbia; species Lenwebbia sp. NSW1173648. Next base: position 36,883,175 of record JARCGZ010000001.1, read on the forward strand.
ATTTTCAGTATCAACGACAAGTTACATCTAAACATTTTCGTGAACAACATTCATTTTTTTCAAGCAACATAAGCAATCATTTTTAAAGAAAATATTTTTCGATTCATTTATTTTTCGTGAAACATACGAAATCAAAGACCAAAATGAGTTTCGATTAGTAAAGGAAGATTTGCTATGTGCTAGGAATTTTGCATTGAGATGTTATTTTTTTGGCCGGTGTCGAGATTAGTTCTTTCCCATGTTGAATACTTTATTTCCGATACTTACTTTTGATATAACCTTGTGACACCCTAATAAGAAAAAAGGTAAGATACTATTGCATCGTCATCTTCTCTGCAAATAGCGATAGGTCTGTATTAATCATGAAATTACAATTCTGATCGATTTGAGTATGTCGAGCAAGTAATTCAACGAGTTATGTTCCAAGAATACATAGATATGTTCTCGTGTCTAACCTAGTTAGCAGCCTTGCACTCTCGAATCGGGTTATTTAAGGAAATTATATTTTCATGGCTATTCTTTTAAGGGTGGATTGAATTTGAAGAGTATTATCACATTGCAACTATATCGCTATCAATTAACATTGTCGGCATAATTCTATTGGGAGGTAGTTTATGCGTTATCATAATTTTATTGGTAGGTAATTTATGTGTAAAGATTTAGAAAAAAAAAGATATTTTTATTTTGTAGCGTGGCTAATGAAATATATATTGCAAGTACATAAAAATTCCAACTTTAACATAAAAAGCCGAAGATTACCAGGAAGAACCTCGATAACTGGTCTCCCGCAATCACACCACATTTCTCTCTCCCTCGCTCTCTCTCTCTCTTTTACTCTCTCTTATAATATCAACGCACACCAGCAAAAACAGAGAAAACCCTTGATTGATCCGAGAGAAGTGAGAAGAGAACCAGAGCTCCAAGACGACCCAAGAACCTCGAACATGGTCGAAACCAGGCGCAGCGCCTCTGCCAACAAGAGGCCCCTCTCTTCGCCTCAGAATTCGTCTTCTTCCGGGAGCAAACGCTCCAAGGTCGGTGCTTTTTCTTGGTGCTTTTCCTGAATCGACGCTTTCTTGAGCCGAGAACCTGGGATTCGCGATGTGAGCCGCCTCGTGGTCTCCTTGCGGCCTCAGATTCGTGGGTTCTTTAGGATTTTTGGGATGATTTGGGTTTCTGTTGTAGGTTGCGGAGGGTAATCTGCCTGATAAAGCTGATTTGGGGGCGAAATCCGGGTCGGAATCTCGAGATTTCGGGCTTAGATCCTCTGATCGGCGGAGCTCGGATGCGGAGAAGGCTTCCGATGCATGCGAAGTGGAGAAATCGCCGCTGCCGTCAGGTCTGACCTTTGGCTCTTCCTGCATGTGGCCCTAGTCAATTGATTTGGTTCATGAGTTTGGGTGATTTGTGGCTAGGGATTTTCATTTGTTGTTGGTTCGGTTCTTTGGTTGGTTTCTTGTTTTGATAGGTGAAATTGCAATTGGTGAGAAACAAAACTGGCAAAAGAAAAAGTCTTCAAAGCTGACAAAGAAACCTAAGTCTGCGTGGGGACAGCTTCTTTCACAGTGCAGTCAGGTGTGTTTTCTCTTCTTCTTTATGTCAACAGTATTTTGGAGTTTTCTTGGTTCATGAGAAGTGTGAGAACGTGTATTCTACTTGGGCTTCCTTGGTATATGGTGGTCCTGGAACTCTGATGAGAATGAGAGTTGGATGTGAGAGGTCACTCGAGCTGTTTGAAATATGGAAATGTCATGGTTGATCACTATTCGTTCGGGTTGTTCATTTTGTAGTGGCATGATATCTTGTGTCCATAGGGTGATTGAATGTGATAGTTTATTCGTGAATGTGTTGATCCGTGCATTCTTTCGAGCATCCGATCTTGATTTCTTAGCAATCAATGATTGAAGTTCCTGTCATGTGGCGTGGACATGCACTTGGTCAGGATGTTTTATTGCGATCTTTTTTTTTTTTTTTTTTGGGGCTGGTCACTTAGGTATATATGAACCGGCAACTTTGGTGCCATACTTGGGATTGTAACTGGCCATGCATTGAATCACCACCACGATGGCTTGGAATTCACTTTGGCCTGCAATAAACGGGCAAGGCTTGTGAATTCAATTTACAGATTGATGGTTGAGTGTGATTGTCAGTTTCATTCCATTATAAAGTGGAATAACACACTTTATCATGTCAAGCTGGTTGGAAGATGGCTTCATATGAAGAGATGGCAGATTATGGCATTTATTGTTGGCATTTGATTATGATAATTGGAACTTTTACAATTAAAAAAGCCTTGGCGTGTGTGTTGCTATTAGTTATTAACGTAGAAGAGGGCCATCTGATGGGCAGCAATAATTGAAGGATTGCAAAAAAATTTCTTTCCTAGCTCTATTGAACAATCACATCATGGGATCTTAAGCATTAGGATTTGTACATATTACAATTCCCTATAAATAGGTGGGATATCTTCGGAGAAGAATATGATGCAGAAGAGATCTAGTCACAGTAAAACTATATTGGTACTTTCAAAGTGTTTAGGTGAGCCTTACAGTTTGCTTAACAAAATCAATTATGGGAACAAAAATTTATGGCTCCTGGCTACCTATTCAACTAGTCCATCACCACCTTGAAGAGACAACTTGTGTTGAACTTTACACCTAATATCAGGAATAAGATTTAGAGTTTTCAGCATCAAAAAATCCTGTCAGAACTACCGTCTTGTATGCCTTAAACATTTTCAAGAAACTATCTTATAGTAATACAATGAGGTCAGTCCTTCTAAAAGGAGATATGGAAACATTAAGAATGAATTTTTTAAATGAGATTTCAAAAGAAAGAAATTGGTTGAAGTTGACACTTGTTATACCAATCTAAAAGAGATAGGGAAGCCTCGTCATTGGATTATTCACGAAATATCACTCTTAAGGTGTCCTGGGAAGCATAAACTGTGAATGTAGAATTAAAAAAATACAAAACCAAGCACAAGCCATAAATGTGCGCGCGCGTGTGTGGGATATTGCGATATGTACTAGATGGGAGGATGAAACCACATATGTGGGATCTTTGCAGCAAGAGAGGGACTGGGGGACCCTCACCAACTCTCCCCTGCGAGGTTTGTGATCCTCATTGGCAAGGGGTGAGGGTGGCCTTGCTTCATTTCCCTAGGATTGGTGACCTTGTCGAATCTCTTAGGCTGCTTCCGGATTTGGATTGGGATAAGATTGGAAATAGGGGGATTTGAAATCCTCGGAATATTCTCCGGATTTCTAGAAATATCCCATCACATGTTTGGTAGAACATAAGATAGGATTTGAAATTTTTTAATATCCTTGTTTGAAAATCTTTGAAAGTCCCACCTCCAACTGGCTCCTCCTGTACTTGACGACTCAAACCCATTGGATCTCTTCCGTTTAGCAAAATTCCGGACTAAAGGAGAGGAGGATCTCTCTCTGGCGTTGCATCAAACACTTGGTGAGCTCTAGTTCAGAGTCAACCAAAAGAGAGATCGTGGAACAATAGAGGCCGAGAGTGAGTAATCAGAGGTGAAGTAGAGAGAGGAATCCGAGACATAATTCAGTGATGGTGGAAAAGCTGGAAAATCGACTGAGAAAGAGAGGGAGCCACGGATGAGGGGGTGAGCCCTAGCCTTCCAAGTGAGGGACGTTCACAATGGATGGCTGCCGGAGTGATGGTGGGGTGCTGCTGATGAGAATCGTCAAGGACAGTGAGTCTCGCCTAGGGTGGGGTTTTCCTTGTGTGTGGGAGTTATCAAGTTAATTTCCAAAACTTTATATCCAATCCGGGTTTATCCCACCACCTATGCCGGATTTCTTATCAGTCGTTTTATCCAGATGTATCCGGGTTTATCCGGTCTGGAGAACATCACCAAACACCGGATAGGATAATTTGTTATCCTATGCGAACTTAAATCCGGATCACCAAACGCAGCCTTAGTCTTTCTCTCTCTTTGGCTAAGATGAGGATGCGACGGCGGAGGCCTTTGCCTAAGGCTGTGGTGGCCTAGATCCACACCCTCTCTCTAGGGTTTGAGCATCTCTTATTTTCCCTTTCTTTATTTGTTTAATTCATGTCAGCGGGTTTGTCTGGTCATTGTTGACATGGCATTCATGTTGGACCAGCAGAGCCATAAAGACCATAATTTAGGGATCCAATTGAAAAAGTAAAAAAGCTTAAGGCTGCACTGAACAATTAGCAAAAGGATTAGTAGGGTCGTTATCATCGCTTATGAAATCACCCATGAAGAAAGTTCGCACTCAGATTGAGCATATTTAAGATTGCATAATACATATTTTCCCTCCTTTTTCACTCAATTATATTGTTTAGGTGAACTGTCATGATGTTCTGATGCTTGGCACAGCGAAATAAAACCTTCTTTTTGTCAGGCATCACCGGTAAAAAACAGCTAGCTATACCGCATTTAACCTTGTCAACATATGTCATAACTCCTCCACCCTCTATCTTTGTCACATATCTTTTTAACTAGTCTGCTTTGAGAGAATCCCTATGATAAGAGTTAAGTTTGTCGTCGTCCTTGTTTCTCTTTTCTGAAAAGCGCAGTTAACTTCTAAAGTTGATTGGTTGAACTGATGTACACAAGTGTCCATGAGTCCTACCTTAAGTCTCTCTCTCTCCTCACTCTTGACTTATACATATTCATGATCTATTAAAGGATAGGTTCAACTCTATGGTGCTCTACAAGTAGAAATTTTTCTTGCTCAAAAAACCCCCGTCATATCTTTTTGATCGGCTGGCGCAAGAGGAACTGCTTACTATGTGCTATTTCGATCCATTCCACAAGTTGTTGCTGCTATCATTGTCTCGAATCATGTGCTCATTGTCCTTATCCAATATCTTCTTTTATGCAGAATCCCAACTTGCTGATGCGGGATAGCCTTGTCACTGTTGGTCATGGCAGCCAGTGCAATTTGTGCCTTGCAGATCCATCTATTAGCTTGGTGTTGTGTAAACTCAAACATATTGTGGTATATTTTCGCTGTACTTGCTTGCCTTTATAAGTTTCTTGGTTTAGAATGTAGAAACCAAGACAGACATATCATCTTTAACCTTTTATATCATCCTATCTGATATTGGTGCAGCGTGGAGGTTCATCGGCGACTCTCCTTGAAATTACTGGGGGTAAAGGCACTGTCCAAGTAAATGGAAAGATATATCAGCGGAATTCGACTGCTCTCTTATGTGGTGGTGATGAGGTTGTTTTTACGGAGTCAGGCAACCATTCTTATGTATCCTTAACTTTTTTGGCTTGGGCTACTAGACGGTTTATCTTCCTCTGCCAAGTTCTTCATCCTTATTCCCATAAAGGAAATAAATTCTAGTGGACAGAAGATACCTTTCAATGCTACAACACTTTGGTTCTATTATTGTTATTACTACTACTATTATTACTATTATATTGGTTTTTCTCTGCCGAATGTGTTCCTTAATGCATTCTTAGGTATTTCAGCAGTTTGATGATAATGTAGCCGATGTAGGCATTCCATCAGAATGTATTTTGGAAGCTCAAGGTGCTTCGATGAAGGGGTTACATATTGAGTCAAGATCTGAGGGCCCCTCAGCTGTTTCAGGAGCATCAATGTTATCCTTGACTGATTTACAAGAAGATTTGTCCCTCCTTCCACCTCCTGGGAAAAGTAGTCCAGATGTGCAACGCAATACTGGAATTGCCATTGTCCCGTCTGTAGGTGATCTATCAAATAATCAAAACGGAGAAGTTGAAATAAGGGATAGTTCTAATAACGACGAAGTGAGAGATGTTTCCACAAGGGAAAAAAGTGTTTCTCCATCTGCTGAATGCAATGATGAAAATGCAAATTTAGATGGTGTTGGCTTTGATAGTAGGGGTGCAGGGGATGAAAAGGTGCCTGGGGCAGCCTATGAATTAAGGCCATTGTTGCGAATGCTTGCGGGCTCCTCCTCCAACTTTGACTTAACCGGCAGCATTTCCAAAATGCTTGAAGATCGACGTGAAATAAGAAGAAAACAACTCAGAAATAGTGACGCTTCACTTTTGAAAAATAATGATATTTCATCTGATTCAAGAACAGATTGGCGGAAGGCATTTAGAGAAAGTCTAGAACAAGCCATGAGTAATCCTGATAATATTGAAGTCTCTTTTGAGAATTTCCCATATTACTTGAGGTATGCCTCATTTAATTTCAAGCATTTCTTAAGTTGGTGCTACTTGTAACATTTGCACTAGTATCTCATCCATGTTTGTGTCATTCTTATCTTTCTGAGCATGTTACGGTAGTTAGTAACTGGACCTTTACAAATTTTTTAGAGCATTCCCTCCCCATATTGGAAATACTTTGCTATATTTTATATCCCTCAATTACTTTGAAAGTCCTTTGAGATTCAGTGTTTGTGTTTGGGCTTGCAGTGACACAACAAAGAATGTTTTGATTGCTTCCACCCATTTACGGTTGAAGTGCAGTGAGTTTGTGAAATATTCTAAGGACCTTCCAACTCTATGCCCCCGTATATTGTTATCGGGTCCTGCTGGTAGGTCTTGCACTTTTTTGCGTGATTCATAACATCAAGTTTTATGGTACTGGTCTGAAACTGTTCTTCAAAATTGGCTGGTTGTAGGCTCAGAAATATATCAAGAAACACTGGCAAAAGCGCTTGCTAAGCATTTTGGTGCTAGAGTACTGATTGTCGATTCTCTGCTGTTGCCTGGTGTAAGCTTCTCCCGATTTGTCTTGGTCATTTCCTTGTTAAGAATTGACTCTCTTTTTGTTAGTTGTAGAAGGTCTGCTAGTCTTCCATCCTTTCCTGGTCATCTTTTAACGATGCACTTACATAGTCGTCTGACAGAGAAATGCCAATTTTCCAGGATTTAATGCCTAAAGATGTCGATTCACTGAAAGAATGTGTGAAGTCTGAAAAAACATCCCTTCATGCCAAGCGGACTGGACATTCTTTTGCAGTACATCATAGAAAACCAACCTCAAGTGTTGAGGCTGATATTACCGGTGGATCTATTGTTGGTTCACGTGCTCAGACAAAGCAGGAAGTGTCCACTGCAACATCGAAAACCTATAAGTTCAAAAAAGGCATGTTTTGGTTTCCAGGATGTTGCTTTTTGTACAGATGCCTGTTAACTATTTTCTTGTCCAGTCTTCATACTTCCCATGTAGTTCATATTGATTAATTCACATGTGAGTCTTCACCCCGTATCAGTAGATGGAAAATGACTATAACTAATTATATGCAGGGGATAGAGTGAGATATGTGGGGTCTGCTGGGCTCTCTGCTTTGCAGCCGTTGAGGTACTTCTCCATTATTTTTTTATCTCACCTAATTTACAGGGGGAGAGAGGACTTTTAGACTCTTATAAGTTTTGTTGGTGCCATGACTGGATATTGCTGTCTCTTTAGCTTTTATCCAGTGGTGGCAGCTTCTGGGATACGAGGCTTCAGTCTATAAATGTGAAGCTGTTAAGTTATTTATTAGTCACATCAACTGGTCAAAGTAGCTGCAGTTTATTCATTCATGAGCATTGATTAACAATTCTTTGGCAATAGGAAGATGAGTAGTTGAGGAGATATGTGCTCAGAAGAAGTTTCTATGGATATGCTGTTCCTTTCTTTTTCAGTTTATGTAGAGGAACGATAACTTTAATTGTTTAGGCCATTGAGATGCTGGTGCTTTGTCCCCCCTACAGATGGCTACTTGCGATGGAAATAATTAATTATTCATTAGCTCGAGGTTCAACTTAATGATCGAGTAGTCAAAACTTGAGTCATTTTAATCAGATAGAGACACGGTGCTATATCTGAATGATCCCACCCTATTTTTTGCTTTGACAGTAGATCTTGGTTTAGAAGGATTCTGAGGGGAATTCTTCATTATTTTATTGAGGTTTCATCTAATTTTAGGGTAGTCATTGTCACCTTTTCTTGAATTCCTATGTTATTTTTGGCTGGCCAGGGGTCCATCTGATGGTTATCGAGGTAAAGTAGTTCTTGCATTTGAAGAAAATGAAAATGATGCAGCAAAAGTTGGAGTGAGATTTGATAAGCCAATTCTTGAAGGCAATAACCTTGGTGGGCATTGTGAAAAGGACCACGGTTTCTTCTGCTCTGGTAATTTTTCTTGGTTTTGTGGATTGTTGCTTTTGTGGATGGTCCTAGCACTCATTTGTGTAATATGAATTCTCCACAGCCAATTCACTTACGTTAGAGAGTTCTGGAGGGGAAGAAACTGACAGCCTGGCTATTGATGAGATTTTTGAGGTACACCTGAAGGTTGCTCCAGGAGCTTGCATTTATTTTCGTGGTCATAATGTTGTTGCATCTATTTTGATGTGCTTAAACTTTGAAGGTTGCCTTGAATGCGAGTAAAAGTTGTCCTTTGGTAATATTCGTGAAAGACGTGGAGAAGGCTGTAGTGGCGAGCCAAGATGCAGGTCAAGTGTTTAGAGGCAAGCTTGAAAATTTGCCAGCGAATGTAGTCATTATCGGGTCTCATATTCAAATGGACAACCGGAAGGAAAAGGTAAGCATCCAACTTTTTTCACCTCCTATGTTCACTCTCAAATATCTCTCTGGCTTGGTAGGCCACATTATTAACAATCTTGCATTTTCATTTTCAGTCCCATTCTGGTGGGCTTCTGTTAACAAAGTTTGCAGGCAATCCCACTGCTTTGTTAGACCTTGCGTTCCCGGTATGCAAGAGTCATTCAAAGTTTGTTGCTTCATTTGTTATATTCTTGAATGTTATGAGGATTTACTTTGCTTTTAGTTTTTCCTTTTTATTTTGGTTTATATAGGCGTATGTTGTTTTAAGGGCATTGGACAACATTTCACATTAACATAAATGTAGTTAGCATGACATACTCATTTATGAGAGTGGTCCTCACCATTTGTCCTTTGTTTAGTGTATATACCCAACTAGGCGTATGATGTTTTAAGGGTGCTGGACAACATTTTCACAATTAACATAGATGCAGTTAGCATGAGATACTCAATTATGAGAGTGGTCCTCATCATTTGTCCTTTGTTTAGTGTATATACATAACTAGGCTCGTCGTATCCTATGCACCTTTAATTACGACTCTAGAGCTCCATGATAGATAAAACATAAATCGCTAGATTGGTTGTCCAGCCGTGGAACACAAACATAAGGTGATGATCGGCAGGTTTAGTGATTTGTTTGCACAGGCTATATTTGTTTGTCAAATGTCATGGTCCCTTCTTTAGATTATTCAGATTCGCAACTTTAATACTGCTTTGGAAGTGAAAATAGACCTTCATATGAATCCCATCTTTCAAATTATCTTCCTCGCAATTCCTGCTTAGTGCTTGCTATACTGATTGGGTAGAGACCAAAACTTTAGAATGCTTAAAAGTGAACGAACCACTATCATTTTACGATCGTTAATGCTGTTTTGGAAGTGAAGAGAGATCTTTGTATGAGTACCATCTTTTAAATTGTTTTCCTTGGGATATCCTGCTTAGAATACCAATTGGGTAGGGAATAAAACTTTAGAATTCTCAAAAGTGAACGAACCACTATCCTCTTACCCTCAGTAGCAATCTGGGGTATCCTGCTTAATATACCAATTGGGTAGGTAATAAAACTTTAGAATTACTAAAAAGTGAACGAACCACCATCCTCTTACCCTCAGTAGCATCTACGTGATAACATCCACATATTCAGTGGGAAGTGGAACTCAGAGACATACCCATCATCTAAACTGGTCTTTTTGCCATCAACAACTTGGTGCAAGACCTAGGCTTCACTGTATCAGCTCTGTATATGCCAGCATGAGCAAGTGCTGAATCTGAAATTTTTAAGGTGTATCTGGTAAGAATATCAGTTGCGTCCAAAAAGAAATTTTCTCCAACAGCAAAAGAAGTATGTGGAGAGTACTTCGCCTGTTTTGCTATCATGTACTGTGTACTCATGAATATTCTCCAGGGTCATGATCTTGGGGTCGGGTGACTTCAAAAATTGCCATTCAATATTGCTCTCCATGAACAGTTGGGGCCAACAATCTAAAATGTGTCTTTAGTAGCTGCAAGAAGATAACTGGTATGAATTTACCTAAACTGGCATGGAAACCGATGCATGGGATTTATATGCTAAATTATATAAATGCCGCCTAAATTAAAGTAAGCCTTACAGCTTTAGTTTGCATAAATGTCCCAAAAATTTAAAGCAAATAGAGTTTTTAGCTCTATCATTTATAGATGCTAATAGATCAAGGTGGTTTTGTTAAATCTGGGTGTTCCAAGGATTCATGACGATGGCTCATTCTTTCGACTGCAAAAGAGTATCATTAGTATTTAAACTCTATTTTACTACACTATATTTTAAATATTTCAAATAGAAAATTAGTAGTCAGAGGTTTTCAAACTATATGAATAAAATTTATTCTCTTCAAAATTTGATTTTTTGCGAATTGTTCTTTGATCTCCTTATGATTGGTTGGTGTTGTTTTGCAAACTCTATAGTTGTGTTAAAAGTTTCCAACTATAAAGATGGTCAATATACTTTTATTGTTTTAATTTAGTTTGTTTTTACTATTCTTATTCTTTAACGAATCTTAAATCTCTTCTTTTAACATCTTATAGTTAGAATTTCACATCGTAATTTATGGTTTTGACCTTTGAATTAAGGCTTTGCCCTAATCTATTTTTTATGCGAACTGTTTAGATTGCATAAATTTCACACATGCCACATAGCAAAGTAGCTAAATGTCAAATTTAAGTGACAATCACCGAATCTGTCAGACTACTCTTTTTAATACGAGATACCATTGATGGGAGTGGGGTTTGGTGTTTAGCAGAAATGATGCACAGTTGATTGTAATAGCCTCTACTTTTAAGAGTAGCCAAACATTATGGACCACAACACTGTTACTGCTCTCAAGTCCTAGCTGATCATTGTCTTCTTTGCATAGAATGTCAATATTTCCTTAAATGATAAGGATCTATTTAATAAAAATCAGCAAAACATGGAAATCGACCTTTTTCAGTCATCAACTTTTAAGAGATTCTTCTTTTAGCAACAGGAAAAGAACAGGGAAATAAAATTGTATGAGGTGTAGGTTTGAAGGTAGAGGAGGAGGAGGATGAAGAGACTGCTTAAACTAAATGTTGCCTTCTTATTATCTTGTTTTCTTATCACTGAGAGGAGGCTAACTTCTCGAATTGACAGTTATTCTGGAGGAACGGCCATTCTCATAAAAGACTACACGCAACAGAGAATATGGAAAATGGCAAAAGAAAAAGACTAAGAAGCTTGGCTGTATTTACAGTTCATTTCTGTCGCAATTGTTCATTTAAGTGCTGGATTAGTGTCCATACTATATCTAAACTTCGAGTAGAGTACTAAGTTTTAGTTCTATTTCAGGATAGCTTTGGCAGGCTGCATGAGAGGGGCAAGGAAAGCCCCAAAGCGATGAAGCAACTTACTCGACTTTTCCCAAATAAGGTTTCAATCCAGTTACCTCAGGTATAGATCCCTATAGACCTTATTGCGGTTAAATCCTCTCTAAGCTTCTTCTTGGTAATGTTATCTATGGGCCTTCGCAGGACGAAGTTTTACTCTTGGACTGGAAGCAACAGTTGGAACGAGATGTTGAAACTATGAGAGCACAATCCAACATTGCTAGCATTCGTTTGGTAAGTATCGTCTTGGCATGTTAGTGGGAGTGTCTCAAGGGACAGTTTTTGGGTATTTCCATGTATGATTTTCTTTTTTCTGTGAGACAACCTTAAGCTTAAATCATCCTCCACTTTCATCTCTTAGGATGTGATAAAGGATTCTGCTTGTTATAAAGAGTTATTCCTCATTCTAAGCTCGTTGTTGTAACCTACCTATTTGATTCGTTCTAACTAGTCATGCAACTTGCTTGCCTGTTTCTAATTGCAACTCCCCTCTCTATTTCTCTCCGCCTCTCTTGGGTCAGGTGCCAAGATATTTTGATTTACCTAGAATTTGAAATTGCTTCTTACCTGTAAATTGGTGCATTTGATGATCTACAGGTTTTGAGTCGAAGCGGGATGGACTGCCCTGACATTGAAACTCTGTGCATTAATGATCAAACACTTACGAGTGAAAGTTAGTATATTGAGCTTAATTGTGCTGTACTTTCTGTTGTATCGCTCCTCTCTGTTATATGATGCAATTGTCATTTGTGAACTAGGCGTGGAGAAAATAGTTGGCTGGGCCGTAAGTCACCACTTTATGTGTTCTTCTGAAGCACTTGTCAAAGATGCTAAACTCGTGCTTTCTAGTGAAAGGTTTGCACTTCTCAAATCAATTCGTCTGAAACAAATGTAGAACTTCGAAGACTTTCGTGAGAATACTCTCATAACTTCCGTCCTTGTTCTTGTATTATGTGTACTACAGCATTAGGTATGGGATCAATATCTTTCAGGGTATACATAATGAAAACAAGGGCTCAAAGAAATCTCTGAAGGTAGGAGACTGACTCTACATCTTATTGGCTCATGAGTACCTCCTTCTTCTTGTTCCTGATGGAATCTTTAAATTGTTGCATATAAATTTCCCACATTTTTTTTTCTATTGGATGCTCTGATTTTAACTTAATGAATGCCAGGATGTTGTCACTGAGAATGAGTTTGAAAAGAAGCTTCTTACGGATGTTATTCCACCCACCGACATTGGTGTTTCTTTTGATGATATTGGGGCCCTAGAAAATGTGAAGGATACTTTGAAGGAGTTGGTGATGCTGCCTCTTCAAAGGCCTGAATTGTTTTGTAAAGGGCAGCTAACAAAGGTGTGGTTCCTCCCTGTTATATCTCCTTTTCAATTCCTTTTTGACATTAGTCTGTTCTCTTCTTGACACAACTACATCAAGCATGTATATTGATATTTATGTAACTGAATGTGGTTGCCTACTTTTCAGCCATGCAAAGGAATACTGCTATTCGGGCCTCCTGGTACAGGAAAAACCATGCTTGCAAAAGCTGTGGCAACCGAGGCAGGCGCAAACTTCATCAATATATCAATGTCAAGCATCACTTCGAAGGTTATTTCTCGTGACGCTATGAACTTTGCGGAATGTTATGGTTGCCTTGCTTTGAAACTGAGTATTGATCATACTTCTGTACTTGCAGTGGTTTGGCGAAGGAGAGAAGTATGTGAAGGCAGTTTTCTCTCTGGCCAGTAAAATTGCTCCTAGTGTTGTCTTTGTTGATGAGGTTGGTTGTGTCTTCTAATTTGTTGTGATTTAATCCTTGTTGGTTCATCGTGCTTTGACTTAAAATGTTTATGCTGTGAATGATTATATGTTGCTCAATTTAGGTTTCCCACTATGTTTTTTCAGGTTGATAGCATGCTAGGAAGAAGGGAAAATCCAGGAGAGCATGAGGCTATGAGGAAAATGAAAAATGAATTTATGGTTAACTGGGATGGTCTACGCACAAAGGATAAAGAGAGGGTCTTGGTACTTGGTGCCACTAATAGGCCATTCGATCTTGATGAGGCTGTTATCAGGAGGTTTCCTAGGAGGTAAGAATGATAGCAAGTATTTCTCAAGTATTATTTGGTAGTGACTGTATTAAATGAGTTAAAATGCGAATGTTATTTGCAGGTTGATGGTTAACTTGCCAGATGCTTCGAACAGAGAAAGAATTCTTAGGGTCATACTAGCCAAAGAAGAATTGGGCTCTGACATCGACTTGGAAGCAGTTGCAAATATGACAGAAGGGTATTCTGGAAGCGATCTAAAGGTTAAATTACCTAATTCAGCCATGCAGCTGCTGTGTGGGTTTGAAAAAAACTTAAGTGGTTTTGCCTTTAGGGATTCATTTTAGAACTGAGTGAATGGAGAAACTTAGGCATCTAATTCATTCCCTGGTTGCAGAATCTTTGTGTGAGCGCTGCGCATTGTCCCATCAGAGAAATTTTGGATAAGGAAAAGAAGGTTAGTATATATAGTGGTCCTTTATTGTTCATTTGCATTCCTTCTGAGTGAATTGATTCCACATATGTATGAAATAATTTGTTGAGTTTATCAACATTTCTGTTGATTGACTGCACTAAATACTCAAAAGGTGACAACCAACACATAAACCTAAAAGAGTGCACATTCTCTTTTATTTCTCGTCGTCTTGGTAATAATTATCTTTACATTGGAAATAAGGAAATTCCAAAGATAGTACTTTTAGAGCCAACCTTGGATGATGCTTTAGTGTGGTTCCAAAGTTCTCCTACATGCTCCTGTTGCTTTATGAATGCCAGAACTTGATTCATCGTGTAGCACCTAGGCATCATCTCCTCCTGCATTGCTGGATGTGATTTTTTTAAAATATTTTTCCATTTAAAAATGGCTATGCTCACTCCTGATTGGAACTTTGCCTCTTGTACTTTTGAGTCATCAGCTTTTAGGGTAAATTTTCACTGCCTGAGAAATGGTTCTGGGCATTTCTAGAATAGTATTCACTATTTGTGTAACAACATGCTGTATTTGTACCTGTCCACACTGACCGATTGCTTATCTTTTTGGATTTTTTTTTTTGGTTGAAATCTTTTTGGATTTAAAGAAGAGTAAATTAGCTATAAATCTTAGAACAGCAATAAAGTTCTTCATTGCATGTTAATCAACACTCTTTTGGAAGTTTTTTGAGGCTTTGTTCAGGGAACTACTTATAATTCTTTCTGTCAAATAGATTAGACACAAATGAACATTGCTGCATGAACCAAGGGTCTTGCCTTTTTATACCCAAAACTTGCAATACTTGTGAGGCTTGCAGACATATGAGGCAACTTCACCAGAACATCAAAAAGGTTATTTGGATCAACCGGGTGTCTTAGTCAAGGCTTAAACTTTGTCTAAGCCACAAGGAACTTACTTTCTGTGCTTCTGTGTATCTCGCAAGTCAGCCTCCATATGCATTTGCAGAGGAAAAAAATGCATGACCACAGATGCATGAGCTATTGATTTGTCACAATGTCGAAATTGGTAAACACGATAATACGTAGTCCACATGGAATAGTGATGAAAGTCATTTATCTGTGCAATATTTATGTAGTAAGAGTTATTTAGGGTTGATCAACCTATTGAGTTACTACATGTAAAAACCAACAAGTGATGGAACTTTATGTGATGATAAGGGAATATTGTGCTTATTTGTTAAGTTCTTGTCGACCTCGGGCTTCATTGGTTTGCTGAAGATATATAGAAGTTGACAACCAACTTATTTTACGCAATTTGCAGGAGAAAACCTTAGCTGTGGCTGAAAACAGACCTGTACCTTCATTGTACAGTGGTACAGACATCCGTCCCCTAAAGATGGACGACTTCAGATATGCACATGAGCAGGTATGGATTTAGTATTCTCTCATGCTCTATACTATAAGGCAATATGCATTAAGTCATTCAAAAACTACCGTCTTCCCCATACAGCACGAAGCAAACGCCCCGACCCATTTACATTCCATTCTTGCCTGGGACAAGGGGTTATCACATGCGCTTATTTTCTCAAGCAACTTTAACTTGATATTTCCATGTCTCCTGGAATTCTTGAAAATATAAATTTCTTATGATTTCTGAGCAAATTAAATAATACCATAAGGTTTGAAGTTTATAACTGGTTATACCATTGTGATTGCAATATGATATGGTGTAAGAGGTAAAGGAACTCTCATTCTGGAAGCTGAATAAAGAATGTCTGAATCGACAGTGATAAATGACAATTAGTGGGAACATTTTTCATTTGAAATTTAAACCAAAAGTCAGATTCAGTTGATGAAAATGATACTAAGTCTTGACTTGTTTCGTTCAGTAAGTAGGATAGAAAACAAAGATATAAGGAAACAGTAGTGATCTTGGTTTTCATATGGTTTGTACGTAGAAAATCTGGGATATAGTTTGCCAGTACTTCTCTTTGACAGCTGTTTGGTGCTTTGCTTCTTTGTCCTTTATTAACTTGTGCAGAAGTGGCTCGATTATAGTTTATACAGATCTGATTTTCATGTTTTTCTTTGTTTAATGGTGTGGTAGTACAAGTTGTGTAATTGTTACCAAAAACAGGCATGCTAAGAATGTTTTCCCTATCTGTCTGGGCTAACCAGGATTTTAGACAATTTTGGTGGTCATATCACCGTTTGACACTAGAGCCAATGCCTCTTACAATTGGCTTGGAGCATTGCCATTTCATTCATGGTAAAAACATGTGGATTTTTGTTTGGTCAAGTGAATTATCTTTCTGGAATGTGGTCAGTGACATGTAATGTGAGAGTAAGGGAGGGAAGGAGGGATTATTTGGTCTTATTTCGTTCCTCCCCATGAAGCTAATCCATTCTGACCCTATTTGCTCATGCATTTTCAGTGGCCACAAATTATGTTGGCTGATATAGAGTTTGTGATGTCACCCTTTGGCAGTTCTTCTACATGCCCCGTTTTTACTTTTTCCACGAGAATCTCTGTACTCCTGTGGAACCATTAATAACTGTCTTTGCAAAATCTTGATCTAGAATGCTTGCTGTAAAACATGACAGTATCTTTTGACCAAGGATTCCCGCACTTTTTTTGGTTGGCTAGGCTTATGAACTCAATGTCTGACCTTCATGCAGGTGTGTGCCAGCGTATCATCGGACTCTACAAACATGAACGAGTTAGTCCAGTGGAATGATTTGTACGGCGAAGGTGGAACGAGAAAAAGGACATCTCTCAGCTACTTCATGTAGTGGAGGTATAAATGTACAGCAATTTGTTTAGCTTATATTTTACTGTCGACAAAGATTAAGCGGCATTTGTTAGAGATCAACATGGACGGGTATGCCATCAACGTTTCCAAGCCCCGCCCATTGTTAATATGATACTATAGGTCTTCTCTTCGTAATTTATTTTCTAATTCAGGAATCATAAAGGTATTGATCTTGAGTGGATAGTTGATGAAAGCTTTTATGACCCTAGGCCCTCCTTGTACAGACTCATTGATCCATCAATAAATCACCATTAAACCCTCTCTCATAATTATGAACTATCGATGTGACATATATACCATTGTGCTTTGTGCTGTTGTGTTTCCAGTCGTGTCTTTTGAATCTTTTCGTCAAACGAAACCGTAAAGTTTCCATGTCTTCAATTGCTTTCTGGATCGGTATTTTTTTCAGAATCAATACACCCAAGTCCTTTGAGAAAAAGCCCCCTTTTTTTTTTCTTGTTCGAACGATGGGTCAAGTTTTCATTCCTCTGCAGCGAACTGCAAATGAAGTTTTATGATTTCATGGATATTTGGTGCTGCATTTTTAACGACTTCCTTGAAAATTAGTTGTCTATGTCCCTATTCAACGAGCTCCAAGTTACTGAACCGCAAGATCGGTTCGCCTTCTGCACTTGTCTATATCTAACCTGAAACTCCGTTTACCCATCTGTCTGTGTCACTCTCAGAGTTAAAACTGTTCCGCGGATGAACTGTCGAAGTCGAACATCAAGGTTTAAGGTTTGAGAAGCCGAAGATAGACCGACATGCGAACTCTAGGTTCCCAGTCTCCTTAGGTCTCGAGGGAACAAGCCTATAGAACAGATGGTGTTCAAACAAGGTGGTACCAGAATACTTTGTGCTTCGACCGCATCGGATTCAACCGCCCCGAATCGTCCTGTGTTCGGAAAGTTTTAGTTCTTTTGCTTCTTAAAGAATGTCTTTAACAAAACTACGGTTCTCTGCCAAATGCCAGATCATCTGGGTCACACCCCAAAAGGGACACGAATATGACAGCGGGATTGCTCCCCATGACGTGCAGCGAGACAGCTTCTGTAACAAGAATGTCGACACAAAGTCGATGTTGTTTCAGATCATCTTTCTGAACCTGGCAATTTTCTTGATTTAGTCAGACAAACATTTAGATGTGACGCCTATATATTCTAAAGATCCTCAATTCCAATTGCAGTTTCAATTTCATCGTAACCTTTTTTTCGTGTTAGTAAGCATTTTCAACTTTTTATTTAGCCTCAATTCCCTCGTAAAAGAAATCTTTAACTCTAGAAGGTTCTATCCAAATTATATCCTGAATTTTTTTCTTCTCATAAAGACTTCTTTTACTTGAGTCGGACAAACGTCATGCTCTAGTTTTTTTCCCAAATTTCATATCGGAGAAGACGTCTTTTGGAGATAAATTACCATGACGTCTTGTTGGATTTGAAATTTGGGTAAAATTTGGAATAATTAGGGTTTTCTTCCATTGTTCTTACTCTTAAGAGAGTTTTCTTTCTAACTCGCCCGGGGATCTTTGATGTGACGCTTAGTCTTTAATCTCTTGTGCTTGGAAGTCTTCCATCTCTCGCGGTCAAAGAGCTCGCTCTCGAGTCATACAGCTCGAGACGCTCGAACAGCTCGCAGTCGAGAGTTTTCCATCTCTCGGTTGTCAAGAGAAATTTTGGACGGACGATTAATAGGAGCAGATTTAGGACTCGAGTAAAAATTTTTGATTCTTTTACGAGACAAAAAAAAAAGGGTTTAGGGAAGAATTGAGACTAGACTTAAAGTTGGGTTTTTTTCTATGAGATAAAAAAATTCAGGATATAATTGAGGCTGGACTTAAAGTTGAGGGTTTATTGGGATATTAGGTCTCGAATGGAAAGGATGAGGAAATTGAGTGTATATCCTACGATTAGATTCGCAGGTCACAGGACAGCCGATCGATGTTCGTCTCTTTGTGATGAATAGTATGAATGTAGCGCTCTTGTGGAATGACTGCCGACGGACTAAATTAGATTGGCATCTATATCTCTTTGTGAAGGTGAGGTTGGGTGGGGTATGGCTTCTTGAGTGGAGACGCGGTGCCCCTTGGTAGGGGTGAGCATCGGTCCGATCAAACCGGCCGATTTTGGGTGGTTCTTGGTTCTAAATTTTGGAATCGAGAATACCGGTCCGGTTTGATCGGACCGATCGATCAACCCATATAAATAAATTTATTTTTATTTTTATTTTATTTTGAAGCAAACTCTAAATTGATAAATTACATTTTCATTTTGACTGAAATAGAGTAATGACTATAAAATCCGTGGAAGACTAGTTGATCATCAATTAGCGCCACACTCTCGATCATGTCAACATTTATTTAACAAATAAATCGAAAAATAATGTTTTTAATTTCTTTTAATGTTGGGAAACTCTCACTTATAAGAAATAGAAGGGAAAAAAAAGCATCGTTGGTTCAAGGATCGACACAGGAATCGGCTTGACGCCACGAACCTGTCATTCCGGTTCCAACTCCAGGTGGGCCAGTTCCCATTTCTCACCTTGAAACCGATCAGCCTAATCTCGAGGCCTTGCCTCACTACAAAACAAAAAATCGAAAGATATCTTATTTAAGAAATTGGGCGCATAAATTCCTTTCGACGCACATTTAAGCAATAAATCACCAAAACAAAAAGAAAATAAATTGCAAATGCCTAAATTCGACGGATCACTCCATTCTCGATAGGAAAATAACAGGATACTATGTGTGGATCATGGGTGGTTTAACCTAAAGATATAATAGCGGGAGTGGGGCCCCCCGTGTGCCGCCAAATTCCTAAAGATATTTTCTTTTGATACACGGGGCAAGACAAGAGAGGATGTCCCCCATTTGCTGCTCGGTGGAGGACTTTTTTGTTTTTTTTTTTTGTTTCTTATTTTGTGTGTCGGAAGTGGGAGAAAATATTGGGTACAGACATGATAAATCTGAAGACCACCATTTATTATGCGACACGTGGCGCACAATGAGCCATCAGTAAGAAAAAAAGAAAATTGTCTTTCTCCTCTCTCTCTCTCGCCTGACCTCTCCGACCTCCCACCCACTCTCTCCTCCGGCTGATCTCTTTTCTCTTCTCCGACCTCGACCCCGAGCCACCGCCGTTACGGCCCGCGGCGAAGAGCACACTCGGAGTCTTCGGCAACTGGCTCGACGCCGATGGATTCTGTCCCTTCGTTCGCCGACGTCTTCTCCGTCCCCGGTCATGGAGCTCGAGCCTAAGGCTCGCGGCCGCCATGGCCACGGAGCTCGAGCTCGAGGTCCGTGGCCGTGGCGGCCGGGAGCCGTGGCCGAAGTCTTCTCTGTCCCTGGTCGCGAAACTCGAGCTCACGGCTCGCGGCCGCCATGGCCACGGACCTCGAGTTCTCGAGGTCCGTGGCCATGGCGGCCGCGTGCCGTGAGCTCGAGCTCCGCGGCCGTGGCCGACGTCTTCGGGGTCCCTGGCCGCGAAGCTCGAGCTCCGCGCCCGTGGTGGCGTGAGCTCGTCAAATCGGCGTCTTGGCCGCGAAGGCCGCAGCCACCATGGCTGTGGAGCTCGAGGTCCGTTGGCCATGGCGGCCGACGTCTTCTCGATTTCCCGGCCGCGATGCAACGCGAGAGAGAGAGGGAGACAGTGGAGAGAGAGAGAGGAGAGAGAAATTTTTGTCTTTTTCTGACTGGTGAGCCCTTGTGCGCCACGTGTCGCACAATGAATAGTAATCTAGACCACGTCAGTTTTACTGCGTCAAATTTTTCTCTCTTTTTCTCATCTTTCCCTCCCTTCCATAATCCTAAATCCCCTCTCTCTGCGATCTCCGATCCGATCCCGCCACCTCACGCTCCGCCGGCGAGGCGCGCGTTCGTCGGAATGGACGTCATGCGCCACTGCTCCTCCTTCCTCCTCCCCTCCCCCTCCGCCGACACCGACGGCCGGCCCCCTCCGGCTTACGCGCTCGTCGTGCTCAACCAGCGGCTCCCGCGATTCACTCCTCTCCTCTGGGAGCACGGTACGTCGTTGTCCTGGCGGATTTCGTTTCGGTTGTTGATTCTATAGTTGTCCCGGACATCGGTTCGTTTGACTCGGATTTTCGCGCCTGTTTTTTGTGTGTGTTCTGTTTAGAGCAGCGCAGGTACGTTTGTGTGCCGACGGGGGCGCGAATCGCGTGTATGACGAAATGCCTGACTTGCTCCCGCACGAAGACGCTCCCGCTATCAGAAACAGGTCAGCTCTGCTTCTTTTGCGTTTTTCAGGATCCGCTAAAAGTGCAAAAAGGTTGCTCCTTTTATTTAGAGTTTGGGCTTGTTTCAGCCTTTCATGACTCTGGTCATTGTTTAGGCGTGCTAGAGAAGCTTGCAGCACAGTTTCCAGTAAATTATACACTTTATGTGACCGCCATTCTCCTCCAATGTTTGTTCGTTCTCTGCGATTTGCATCGATTGTAAGGTTTACATGTTCCAATGCGAAACCTCTAGTGTGCTCTTGAGGATGTTGAGCAAACTTCTCTGAGTGAAGATAATAGTTTGTTTGACCTGTCAATGCCTGCTTTCACTACTGCTGCTACCAGGGTTGGGAAATGGTTAGCCTCAAATAGGCTTTGTTGGGTGGAATGAGGAGCAATTTTTTTTTGTTATCTCATATATATATATATATTTTAACTCGCCTTCCTTCTTGCAACATGTGTAATGTATAGTGGACCTGATTTGGTTCCCAAGTTCCTCATGTCTTGTGTAAACACATTGTTCAAACCCAATTTTTTCTCTAGATGAGCCTCCCACTTAGCTTGAGTTCGATATGGAACCTGTTCTTATGTTTAACCTGCATGAGATGAGCTTTCAGAATATTTTGTTCCTTCTCTCTGGTTTCTAATCTGATATTAAATCATACAGAAATGAGCTGTAGTGGTTGGTTATTGGTTGAGGAGTCTTCTTTAATGCTCAATTTTGAAGAGAAACGAATAAAAGTTTAGTGTAGGAGTGGCAAGTAATTTCTTTTAAAGTGTCAAGTAGATAATATCAAGTTTCTGAATATTTGATTGCCGAAAGCACTGCTTATGAGAGTGCTTTCCTATTCTTTTCTTTTTTTGTTAGAAAGTCTCAACATAAAAGCTTAAATCATTACGTAGTGGAAGACTAAATGTATATAAGGCACATTATAACCAATTTAAGTAATGTGGGATTGTACTCAACACTTCTTAAGTATATACTCCATAATGGATACTTTTCACTGTTGTTATTTTTGGTGGTTTTCATTTTGGTCAAAACAGCCTCTGATTTTGAGAATGTGAAAATGAACAGTATTAGCTGTGTTCCTAAGTGACAAATTTTCACTTGTTGAAGTTTTCAATTGTATTGTTGAACATTTTTCAGCATGTCTAGGCGATTCAATTAGTCGGCAATTTAGGGTTCTCATCTTCTTCTTTTTTCCTTCCATATGTGGATTGCCACATTAATGGGCAGATAAAGATAAAACCATACTAGCGATAGAATTGCAAGTATACCCAACCAAAATCTACAAAAGCAAGGAAATCCACTGATTTTAGCTGTAGTGTGGTACCCAATATTACTAGGTATACTCCTGCTGTTTTTCCTAAAAAAACTATGTAAAGGGTATCTTAGGTCGTATATTCTGCAAGAAATTATGTATCGCTTAGGTTGAATATTCTGAAAGCTATTTCTTATCATTTAGTTTGGATATTATGCAGTAATTAACTGTTCCAAGTTGAACGCCCAAGCCGCTGTTAGTCACGATCATGAATAGCAAACTCGGAGTCACTTTTCAATGTTGGCACCTTTGATCCGTCCAGGTTATTTGTTAAACCAAAGAAACTTGATTATGTATGGTGCAAGTTTCTATTTAGTATGCCTATTACTTCAGGCCAATGTATTATTTTGAGTCTGCTGTGAAAGTGAAACACAGTATAAGTCATTGCATGTCCATCAACTACTTACTCCATTGTCAAGGCCTAGTAAAGCGAGTGGAACTTTTTGCATTTGTCTATTAAAAAGTACAACTTGGGTTTCTAATTAATACTTCTCTGCCAGGTGGATTTTTTGTGATACTTAATTGGTGCTATTCCATGTTTCTCTTGATTATCTTCCATAGATCCTTTTTCGTGATAGGAGTGATTCGTTTGTCGTGTTTACTCTGGACTATAAAAAGCGTATACAAGTTTCCCTGAGAGGACATATTTACTAGTTATACCATCTGCAATTGCCTAAATTCTGAGAGCCTTATTACCAATCATAACCTCAAGTTCTTCAAGCCAACCATGTTTTTCATTAGACTAGGTAAATAAGTAGTAGTCCCGCTTAGAGATCTGTTGATTAGTCATACTTGCTAGAGGCTTTCCTAGTGAAAATTGTTCACATCCACTTATCTGTATAGGTAGACATAATAGGCTGGCATTCTTCCTCTCAGAAATCATTAGTCTCTGACTTAGCCGAAATGCCATGCAGCAATCCTTATTATAGCTTTTGAGTTTTTAATGCTGGAGGTTTGATGCCACTAGTAGTTGACTAGTAATTGAATTCGAACATATCCACGATTGAAGTATATATGCTAGTTTATCTCCCAATTTCAGTAAGTAATGCATGTCAGTCTATGGCAGTTATTTCCAGTTAAGAATGGCTTTGTCTTGTAAAACAGATAAACTAGGACTAACTCTAGTTCTTCTTGCAGGTATAAACCTGAAGTCATAAAAGGAGATATGGATTCAATTCAGACAGAAGTAATGGATTTTTACAGAAAGCTGGTATGAAACCTTTCTGCTGAAGTATGTATTGATCTTGCTTTCCCCTACAACAGGGAAAAAAATGCTAGAAGTCCTTAAAATAGTATGAATCGCAATCAGTCCTAAACCTTTTTAATTGATGCAATCAAGTCTTAAATATTTACTTAATAGTGCAATGAACTCCTAATCCATGTATGTAAAACTGCAACTTTAGGTCTCCAGGTAGGCAACTTATGAGTGTCATGTTAGCCAATTTCTTGGATTGTTCATTGAAATGACTTGATTGCATTTTCAGAAAAAGTTTATGATTTGATTGCACCAATTTTGAAAGGTTAAAGACTCAATTGCATTCTGTAAACATGGTTAGAACTTTCAATAATCTCCCCCTGCCCTTCTTCCAAAAGCTATAGAACCAAGGGACCTTCTGCTTATTATTTTCCCATTTTTCTATTCCGACCCACTGAAGATAACTTTAGCTAAAGTTTTCATGTTACTTACAACACCCAGTATCTGTATGTGTTCACCAAAATCCTCAAACGCATGGTGCTTGGTTTGGTAGGCTGACGTTATCAAACCTCTACTCGTGTCATTGCTGTTCAGGTATTATGCTCGAGATATTGATTTCTGTGCTCTTGAACAGGGAACAAAAATTGTAGATGAATCTCAGGATCAAGACACTACTGATCTTCACAAGTGTGTGTCATACATCCGTGATTCTACACCCGAGCTGGATAAGTCTAACGTAAGTGAATTCCTAATAGCTGTTCTTTATTGTTATTATTACTTCATGTTCGCTTTTTCTCAAACACCTAGTTTTCTGCAAATTAGAGGTTTCATATAACTGATCATTTATGTTTTTGACATATTGGAAGCTATGTATTCTTGTTGCTGGAGCACTTGGTGGACGATTTGACCATGAGATTGGAAACATTAATGTGCTGTGTCGTTTCTCAGACATGCGAATTATCCTTATTTCGGATGATTGCCTAATACAATTACTTCCGAAGACTCACCGTCATGAGATCCGTATTTTGTCATCTGTTGAGGGTCCGCATTGCGGGCTCATTCCTATGGGGATACCTTCCAAAAGTACTACAACAACAGGTCTCCAGTGGAATCTTGGTAGGTTTTATTTGAACTTTTATGCTTGCGTGCCATTGTGTCCTTGTCATGTTTCGTGTGTAGACAAAATTGATGAACGCCTACTGTAGAAAAAATTGATGAATGATTAGTGCCCACTGATATAAACAGTTCTCTTTCTTCTAAATTAGTACCAGTATTTGTCCTCTCATTCTGAAAATCTGATGATTCAAGACTCTGTCACAGCTGACACTGAGATGAAGTTTGGTGGTTTAGTAAGCACGTCCAACATTGCCAGAGAGGAGACGGTTACAGTTCGTTCCGATTCAGATCTTCTTTGGACAATATCCATTAAAAAGCCTTGAGTTGCCTCTCGGCGTGAGGCGCACAATATATCTATTTAGCATTCAGATTCACATTCACAGTGAACTAATGGCTGATTTTATTCGGTCTATAGCATAGCAAGATTGAACTTCTCATCTTCTCGACTGAATTTCCATTTAGCTCATTGTATACTGCAAAATCACTTGCTCCCTCATGTATTCCAATAAGATGAGGCAGTTTATTTATTTGGACTCTGTATTTGTTGTGATAAACGCGGACTTAGCAGGTACTGGTTTTGAGCTGAGCAGTCGACTCTCTGGTCCGATATGTTGCCAGAGCTTGCAGTAAGTTTGTTCCAACTCCTTTGTGAAGGTTATAATTTGCAGATCTGCTTTAGTAGCAAAAAGAACACGAAACCAAGCTGCTCTCTCGAGTAAAGAAGTTGGAGCGAAGAAGCGATGCCGGAGCTTTGCCTTAGCGGCCGACTTCTCTTACAAGAAGTGGGACGTTCAACTCCCACTTCCTTCACAGTGAACTCATCTCCAAACACTAATCGAGCAGACGTCCAGCGAAAGCATTGTGATCCCATCTTCTTTCACTTCTCCATCGACCCCTCATCTTTCCTTCCGTCATTGTCACGACATTCTTCTTGTATGTCGCTTGGTTCCGTCTTCTGTTTTGGATCCCAATCTTGTCCGGTAGTACCGGCTTCAAATGCATATCGGCTTACAAACGGGCATTCAAGTTCCAATGGAGGCCTACCAAAGGTACAAGACCTGACAACATGAACCGGAAGCGACAGCCTGCGTGAGGTGTTTGGAAAGCAAACGCCAATGGCTCTGCTGGGCGGGACATCGGGAGAGCATGAGCACGCGGCGCGATTAGGGGCGGTGATGATTTTTGGGTTATCGGTTGTTCAATTTAATTTTGGCATAACGCACGGTTGATCAACTGGTAAACAACATGAAATGCAACGTTTCATTGAACTCAAGCACGATAGCCTGTGCATTGATCAGAGAATTTAGAGACCTATCTAGAGTACACGAACAGTCTTCAGTCTTTACTTCCTCCGACAGTTAAATCAACACTACCTAAACTTGTTTGATCTTCTTTTTATCAAATCAATCATACACTAATAGAAACAATCCCTGCTCTATTTGCTGATGGCTGATACGACATTGAAGAGCAAATAAAAGAAGAAAATAATGGCGGAGATTACTATTTTGAAGATAAAAAAATTACGTCATAACCGCACGATTAAGACAAATCATCAACTAACTGAGTAATACTGCCATATTGACTGATTGACTGAATCAAGAACTGTCAACTTTCTTACAGAGCCAAAAAAGAAAGTAAAGGAAATCTCTTTGCATCGAGAGACTGTACAGAGATAGCACCGACCCAGTATAATAGAGGCGTTTACGAGGACATGGACTCTTTCTCTTACTCCGACCACCTCCACACGGTGACGACCCCACTAGCATCGCCGGTGAATGCCGGCAACTCCGTACGTGTGGACTGCGCTGTCCTCGCAGGGGCAGAACACCACCGGGCTCGAACACCACGAGGACAGGTGTGACCCTTGCCGTGGATTACTCTTGATATATGTGTGAAATAGGATTGAGGAAAAATATGAGCGTGCCTTTTTCCCCCTCATGGATCTCCAATAATACTATAGCCAGTGTCATCGGACTTCATATACTTTACAAATTATTTTCATACATTATTTGGCTCCTAAGTCAATATAGATAATTCCACGTCATCGTGCCAATGAATATTGCATTTGGGGAATAAAGAGAAAATTTCAAATAATGACCTGAAGTGTTCTTATTTTTTTCAAATAAGGGCCCGAATCTTATTGTAAATAAGGGCCTCAAGTGCCATCTTTATTTCAAAAAAATGCTTGACCAATGACATTTTCGTCATTTCATTTTTTTTTTTTTTGCGGTTGGCGAGGGCCTGAGCGAGGGTCGCCAGCGGCTGGCGACCCCTCGTCAGCTCTCGCCTGCCTCGCCCAATGGCTGGCTAGGGTAATGACCCTTGTCGGCCGACACAAAGGAAAAAAAAGAAATGACGAAAATGTCATTGGTCAAGCCCTTCTTTGAAATAAAGAACGCACTTCAGGTCCTTAATTAAAATAAGATCCACTTCAAGTCTTTATTTGAGAAAATGAGAGCACTTTACACCATTATTTGAAATTTTTTCGGGAATAAATTAGAAGCCAACTAATCACACGTGGCAGAAGATGACCCACTTCAGTTTTTATAAAACTGTTGGGAAATTTAAAAGTTAGCAAATATTCTATATTATAATTGCTCGTGATATTAATTGTTTGGCCTGCCAAGGTTCAAGCGACGTCGTTTCTCAGCCATCGTCTTCCTGTCTAAAACCCGATTAAACCCTCCCTCTCGGATCGCAGCAGCCAGCCCTAATTTTGCAGCCGATCCAGAGAGGGAGAGAGAGAGATGGGGAGGTCAAGGAGAAAGTACAAGAAATCGAGGCCCAAGGTTCGAGTCGGCCTCCCGAAGAAGAACCCCAGAGTCGTCAAAGCCGCCTTCAACCTCCCTCCGAAGCTGCGGTCCTTCATCCGGGACTCCGTCTCAGGCGGCGCCGACATCGAGTGGGACGACATGGGAAGCGTCATCCGGAACTACAAGTCCTTCGGCGTTGTCTCCAACCCCAATCTGCTCGGGGTCCGATCGCGAAACTCTCACACCGTCGAAAGCGG
The DNA here is from genome assembly GCA_029784005.1 of Lenwebbia sp. NSW1173648. Lineage (NCBI taxonomy): Eukaryota > Viridiplantae > Streptophyta > Magnoliopsida > Myrtales > Myrtaceae > Lenwebbia > Lenwebbia sp. NSW1173648. Next base: position 36,910,778 of record JARCGZ010000001.1, read on the forward strand.
CGCCCTCCAGGTCCCGCCCCCTCCTCAGCCGTCCGATGAGGCCGCCGAAGCTGCAGAATGCGACCTGATCGACTCGGGTAGCGATCTCGAAGAAGACGGTGAGCGATTCGTGTTTCCATGGTGTTTAGCTTCTTTCCGTAATTGCGTTTTGGCTCGAAATGTAGTCACCGTTGATGGAGTATGTTGATTCCATATTTGTAAATGTACGTATTGATTCTGGCTTATTGATTTAAAGAAGCAAGCTTGACTAATTTTAGAAAGGCGGGGACTTGGAAGTAGTAGTATTGACACTAATGGAAAATGGTAGTTCGACATATGGAGATTTGAAATTCTAGAATTGTGGTTCCGGCGAATTTTCCGCTGTTACTGTCAATCCATCTAAAATTGTAAGCTCCACAGCCTTCGTATAATTCTTATTCTTTGTGAATTCTTCACATGGAGCATCAGATGACAATTTCTTCAGGGGGTTAGCCACTTCTTTTTTCATCTGCCATCCTGTGAGAGACGCCTCTCGTATTACTTTTCTAGTTTTGAGAGCATTTCTGATTTGCCCTAGAAGTCTACATTGAGTTGACTAGATACAGGATGATACTGGAACTTGACTAAGCCAGCCATGTGAAATTCCATTTTGTAACTGCTCTGCGTAAGGAGGATTATGATTGGATTCGAACTTCAATTTTGTGGAACCTTTTCCTAGCAAACTCTGGGTCTGTCAAGTGTGAAATATATATGGAGATTGAGATTTACAAAACAAAATCAAAATCTCCACTGCTTTATCAGTCTCCCTATAGCTTCATTCTTGAATAATTGCACCATTTGATGCTCTCATTCTAGGGGTTGAGGAAGTTGTAAGTAGAGTCGTAAAATTACTGTTGGTAACATATTTAGAGTGCCCTTTAAACTGGAGTACAAGATTAGCTAGTGATTCTGATGCATGTTGTACGCATCTTGAGGATAACATCTGTTGATATTTTCCTCATGATTTAATTAGAAAAATACCAATAATTAATTGGGTCTTTTGAAAGGTTCTCCTCAAGAGATTTAACCAACATGTTTTTATTTTTTTTGCCATAATGTAGATTGTTTGATTATGATTCTGTTGGAAAAAAAGATGGGGAGATCTAGGTCATTCATCATTCCGATATATTCTCATGTTTGTAATTATAGATGTATAGATCTATACAGACATTTGCGCTGCCAAGTTATTGTATATTGTATGTAAGACTCAAACTGAAGGTGTTCCACCTTTGATGTTTTGGTGTTTCAAGAAACTATAGTTCATATTCGATTCTGCCAGTTTATATTGTTGCTGAATTTCTTTGTCCAACAGATTTGAAATCAGCTCTTGGGAAGAAAAGAAGAGATGGAAAATCTGCGCCTCCGCAGCCATTGACTGCCATGCAACGTGTTCACGTTGGGCGGCTGATCGAGAAATACGGAGATGACTATCAGGTTTTTCTCGGATCAAATATTTCAGCTTACATGAATGTTTCTGCTGCTTGTGCAACTTTGTGTTGCTTATAATGCTCTTGCTTTCCTCAGGCGATGTTCAGGGATATGAAGTTGAACGCGATGCAGCATTCGGTTGCGACTTTGGAGAAGCTGTGTAAAAGGTATCACATGTATGAGGATAAGAATCCTTTGATACGTTCGCGTTAGAGGTCCGGTTGTGCTCTTTAAGACCGGCGAAATATGCTGTAATCCATTAACACTCTTTTTATGGGTGCATTGTGCTTCTTTCAACCTTGTTTAGCATTTGGTCATGGCTGATCGATGTACTCCCGTCTTCCCAATTCCGGGGGATGTCTTCACAGAGAAGTTGGGGCCATGATAATTTATGTTTAAGTATTTTCGTGAATAGTAAATATATATTCATATGATTTTTTTAAATAATACAAGTGAACATTTAAAATAAAAATAATTTTTAAATAATAAAAATGTTTTTCGTTCATTTATTTTTGACAACTATATGATCATTTTAAAAAGATGTATTTCGAATCTTTCATTTTTTGCAAACAAACGCACCTGAAAGATCATATCTTTTATCAATTATTTTTTAAGGTATGACAAGTATTCAACTTAATGACCGAGGAATTTATGACATTACAACTATATTACAGTAAATTAACATGCTCAGCGTAACTTTATTGACCAGAACTCCTGAGTAAAGTTTGAGAATAAACTGTGTTTATTGAAGTAACGAAAGTTTCAGCACTGCAGCTTAATCACGTGACTATAAACAAACATAACGGTATAGGCTAATATGCAAGAGAGAAATCAATCTCATCATAGGGGGAAACCGTCTTATTCCACGCCCAAGAACGCTCGGCACTGGGATTCCCAGTGCTCCTTCGCCTGCCGAATCCTTTCGACTCTCTCCGTTTGAAGCCTCTGCGCCCAATACTCTGGACAACTGTTCAAAAATCCCGTCGGTGAGAAAGCAGAAAGTTACCGGGAAATCGACTGTTGTAAAATGAACGAGTTCGCACAGTGGCATACCTTCTACTGAGCAATATATTGAGTTCGTCCAAATGTACAGCGCCTTCATAAACTCCGGCCTGAAATCGTGCAAAGTAGTGATGAGCAACTAGTCTGGTTATGTACTCCCAATATCCAAGTGAAAACCAACTGTACATTTGATTCTGTCTTGAACATAATGAAATTACAAAAATCTATATGGACAGAGTGAAGTCATTACCAGCAGTTTTGCACAGCTCACTGTAAATTTATAAGCATCAAACAAGACATGAGTACACGGTTCTTTTCATGCAGCAGAAGCAAAAAATTAAGTACATTCTTATATGACTGAAAAGGATGAAGCTTTAATCGCGAGTGTCGACGCCCATGAGCTGACATGTTTTGGTATATGCTCTTATGATCAGCAGAAGCTTTTTTCGGATGTCTTATACTGCTAAATACTATTTTGTCGCAAGCAAGTCCTGTTACTCAACAAACCGACAATGATGGAAACAGACGATAATCAGATCAATACCTCTCGACATAACGGACATTTTTCCTTGGGTTCTGCTGCTTTCAGTCCATCAACAATTGTCACAGATGCAGCTGAGGAAGCACACATATAGCAGAATATGTGGCCACAAGCGAGAGAAACTGGATCGAACACCGTGTCCTGTTTTTCCAAGAAAGTAGATCATCCATCTGCTACATGTACATTAATTAATATATTCTCTAATTGTCCGGATCAATTCTTGAAGCACGATGACCTCTTTTTTATTATCCTTCCTCGAAAGGATGAGAGACATTGTTTAAATATGTAAAAAGCATGGCTACCCAACAGTACTAGCCCTTGAAGTTCATACAGTGACATAGATTCAGCGTGTAAAGTCTATTTATGCAGCTAATGTCGGATGCGGAAACTGAAGTTTCGATTACTTTCTCATATGAAGTAATGTTAACACAAAAGCAACTTGCAATTTTGGGAACTCACCAAGCATATAGAGCAGGTCAAGTCTATATCTAGCTTGATAGAGTCGAAGAGTTCACAGGAGAGCGACGGTTTGCCGTCATTGACTACTAGAGAGCAAGCCTCGAAAAGGGCAGGGCCCTTTCCAGAGTTGGCCTTTGTCTCCCTCAAATTAATGTGGAAAGCGATAAGCTCGCACAACCATGGAGATTGGAGGATCTCCATGTGCATCCTTTGCGCTTGTGACTTGAAAGCTTGTCCTTGAGTAGATAAATGAATCTAGGGAGGAGAAAAAATAGGAAGAGAGATTCATAGTAAGATGCTTGAAATCTTCAATTAGGGAAACATACAAGTAACATGCATATTTTACACAACCTCAAGAGTGATTAAACCACACAACTTCATGATAATTATCACCAAAAGGCATTTTTCTTTATGCTGAGTTATTCAAAGTTAACACAATTTTGAAGTGTGGTGGCGGCTGGTATAGCCGCGATCTCCTCTTAACTCTAGTGTGAATACTGTACAGCGACCAATACCTTGTCATACTTCTTCAATATCTTCCTGATGGCTATTGCATTTATCAGTGCATAAGTAACCAGGTCTTTTCCTTCCTGAATTAAAGCGACATGGTTTCCTCGAAGCTTGCCCTTGAACCACATCAAATACTTCTGAAATCCCGAGGCCAGGTGAAGCTCGAGCAACTTCTGCGCCTCCTTGTTGAAACAGCCTAAAACAGCAGACATCTCCTCGAGAAGGGAAGGGAAGAAACTTCCATCACACACTGCAAAATCAATTTCTAGACTGTGAGCGACGAAAATAAGGCGAACTCATGGATAATCGATGATTGTAAACACAGACGGTTAACATAAACCAGGGAATCCGGGGATTGAAATGGAACATTTTCTGGCCGATCATCGATGGAAGTAGAGCTAAGAAGGCCGTTTTACGCGGTTAAACTATCAGTTGATGTTTCTCTTTCCCTTCTTTTTCAAGTATTCTCACTTCTGACGAGATTAAAAGAATTTACAAGGGATGGATGTTGGCAAATCGCCCAAGGCAATTGCGATTAATGAAATCTTCTGGTACCTCAACTCTCTAAGATTGCTGCATGGTGTTCTTTTCCTTATTCTTTTTCCCCGGTCTTTAAATAATTTGATCATATCAATGACCTCCTGAACTTGAATGTAACAGTGAAGGGACCTCTGCTCCAACAACAATCTGACATAATAATCTTTCAAATGACCCCCATTTTACTCTTGTTTTAATTATCAAGATCAAAACGACACATACATATATACTCTCTGGGAAAAAAATTGTAAATTTACATTCGTCCCATCAGCAAGTGGGGTGGACCGTGGATCTTCCGAATACCCCGGTTATCCGCAGAACGGTCAACATTTCGCGGACAAGAGCTCAGTGTTTTTCTCGTAAGATTCCTGGAAATCAAGAAGTTCTCTCTCACCCTCAATCAGCATCGAAATGACTGAAATTTTTCTTGTAATTCATAGACTCATCTGGAGCGCTTTCACAGCGTATCCGTTTATATTGAGGCTAAAGCCAATGAAAACCAGCAAAACAGTTCGCAGAAGCAAAAATCATTCATGGTGTCAACTTTGGCTCCATCACTTGGAAAATGACATTATCCCGCAAAGTTTGTCATCCTGATAGACATGGAAGCCGCCGGCTCCAAACAAAAAAGCAAAGAAAAGAGATTCAAGCCACCACCTCCATGAGACATTGAGAGCAGAAACGACCCAAAGAGCAGAATCAAATCAATGCAAAGCACATGAATTCATCAAACAGGAAAAAAAAAAAAAAAAAAAAAGAGAGGAAGGGGATTAAAGAGAGATGAACCAGAGCAGTGAGCGGGGCAGGTGTGGGGATTATTGACGACGTGAAGGGGGGCCTTCTGGGAACGAAGGGAGTGCCTTCTGCTGCATCTCTTCAAGATCTTCTTGAGGTTCTTGAACCCAACACCAGGAAGCTCCTTCCCTTCCCGTCCCTGCATGTACTCCTGGTACTTCTTGCAGAACTTCATCCTCCCTCTCTGCGTGCAGGCGTGTATTGGGTGTCCAAATCGATCCTTGTTACCTGGCAAACTGCGCGAGATTTTTGTAATGGCGAGGAGGAGTTGCGTCGCGTGGAGGGTTTCTGCGGAAGAGACGAGACGTAGGTTGATGCTGATTTTTAACATTCTAAATCATTATACGTTATTAAATGTGTTTTGAAAAGTTAATTACTTACTTAATTATATATTGTTCTTTTCATTCGTGTAGATAATAACTCAACAAGTTGCTCGTCTGGAGGATTTTAAAAGAAAAAAGTCAACTCATGGGAATCTTATTATCTTCTCGTGAGTTTCGCACGTCATACCTTCTTTGACTTTTGCTCTGCCTTTTTACGGTGCGCGAGTATCGAATTCTGCACCTACACCTATGATATTAACGTCCTCATCCCTCAATTTTATTGGCAATCCAGAAATAATTAATTTTCGCTTATTTTTCTATTTTTTTTCCCTGATAATGGAATTGGATATCTCTTAATTAGCTGTGTATCGATCTCGTCGGAATTTATTATATAATTCAAAATAATTATCTGAGCGGATATTCCGAAGATAAATACGACAGTTTGACGTTTTTTTTTTTTTTTTTTAATGGGAAAAACATGAACTTTCTCGGATTAAATCTTGATTTCGTTTCGGTTCATTGGAAAAGCAGACGGCACCGGGGTCGGACAAAAAGCACTCGCCACGTGGAAAGCTACTTGGCAGAGGATCCGCCACGTCAGATCGGACCCGATCAGCGCGTTCGTTGTGGGGTGGCGGGTGGGTCCCCCCCGCCAAGGAGAAGGCGATAACTTCGAGCCGTCGAGACTCTCTATGCGCAAGTGTCGAAAGCGAGAGACTCTCGTGGAGAAAGCGAGAGACTCTCGTGGACAATAATAACCCCCGGACTCGCCCGTAATTACGATCGAGCCACGTGCGGCTCTATCGGTACCAGATAATGGCAGCGACGCGCGAGGGGCGTTGAGGTAAATTCGCGGGGTCCTTTTGGGTTGTCGTTCACGTAAAAACCGACCCGCGGCCTTTTCACGTGAAAGCGCGAAAAGAAAAGGGAAAGGGTCATTTGCTGTTCCGACAACTATTTTTCATGTGACCAATAGAAAACGATCATTTTTAAAAAATTGATAGTTTTATTCAAGCATTCGAGAATTAATATGTAAAATTTTCGGGAATAATTTAGCAGAATTTTTCGAAAATCAAAGATCGTCACGGGCTAATTAATTGAGTTCGTAAGAGTTACGTGCCGACTTGTTCATTTCAAAGCATATCAAATTTCAAATTCGATTTCGAGAGCCGCTCCTCGTCGTCGAATCATAAGGTTTGACCAAAGATTCCGTCGACGGGCCATCATGCTTTTGTTCCACCGATTTCTCGACCGTTCCTTTTTGGACAACCTTTGCTGTTTGCAATCAATATCATCATGTTTTGGGCCACTCTGTTTTTGCCTCGGTGGATTGGTAAGTATGACCATGATGACCCGCCATTATGACAAAGTCTCGTGCACATCCACTTAAACATGTGGCCTTGTTCATTAGCATTGAAAGTGGAAGATATAGAAAGGAAAAGAAAAAATTAGTTTGTGCTCTCCATTATGGTCTTTGTCAATGTATTTAGGGTTGGAAAGCTCGAGGGTGTAATTTGATTTGCTGGGTCCACGGACAAAGAAAAGACTCTTGAAATTTCCGTGCGCGCGCAACTAAGACAATACAAGGCGATAATCAAGATGGAAAACTTCGAATTATGGACTAAATCGCGTGCTTAGCTAAGACTCTCGTATGCATCTAGATGGATTTTTACTAGAGGTGATCGATTTTAGGGTGGGTCGGTTCTCACCCTGGAATCTGAAACCGGATCGGATAGGGTCGGTTCCTAGTTTGTACAGGTCCAACCCGTCCGGTCAGGTTTCAAGGTCGGTCCCCAAATCGGTGATTTCTTCTTTTTATTTCGTTTCTCCTATCCCATACAAGTGGGAGTTTCCCAACATTAATAGAGAAAAATAATTCATTAATTAGAGTTTACTTCATATTATAAAATAAAATAAATTAAGAAATCTTGGCCGGTCAGGACGGGGATCAGTCTGATTCCTTACGTGGAACCGAGAACCACCTAGAATCAGTCAGTTCGGTCCCGATCCGATCCGATTCCCGAATGGATTGAGACTAACGCACACTCCTAATTTCAACGAATAAGTAATTCCCGATTCCATACATGATATTTTATCGAATATTGAACGGTTGCGAAATTGCTGAAATGACCAGGTGATGACTTTTTTAGACATGTCAATCGGGCGGGATACAAAAGCCATCTGATGGTGGGAGAGCCACCATGCACTGTCGGGGCGAAGAAAAGGCCAATTTGAACATTTCCTCGAATTGATTTGAAACTGTCTCTTTCTTCCTTTTGGCAAATGGCGTTTTGAGTGAGTGAAGTGATCAAGTAGTGCCATGCTGCTGCCTTGACTAGATTGAGTGACGGAGACGGATCCGCCTTCATCTGGTCAGGCATTACCCAGAAATCGATATTTCAAGCCGAACCAAACTGATAACTTCGGTTTATGGTTTGAATAAAGGCAACCCGGGCTTAGCACCGGGCAAGCGGTCCATTTAGAGATGAATGCACGAACTGCCTCGGGCAATTCTTTTCTACTGATTAGTTAGGATTCTCATCATCAGAAGGAATTATTACGACTCATTATTTCCATTCTACTTTTGAGTATACGCTTGTTGGGGCAGAGAAGAAAGAACATAGACAAAAAAAGAAACTTCATTTCCCAGATTTCGCATGTAATGACAAATCTACGGACAAGAACATAGACAAAAAAAGAAAAAACGAACTCGAAGCACGGACGATCGGGCACGGATCGGCCATTTCTTGGACGACAGAAGAGGCGATCCTCAGAAGGAAAAAAACTCGAGACCCATTGCGTCAAGAATCGCGCGCGGACATGGAAGTTCCTGATGAAGAGGGGAACATAGAAAACCCATCCCAAACAAAGCTGAACAAAGTCCCACATCGCCCAAAGCGCAAGAAATTCCACAGTTTATTAACAGCACGAGCTACGAGCTCGAACGCCGAGCTCGGAAGCGCGGGCTTGTGACCCAAGTGGGGGGCATCATTGTGGTGGGACATGGGCTCAGCTCCTGCGGGCCGGGTTCTGTGTCTATCTTCTGGCCCGCCCGTTCCAAGCCGAGAGTTGATCCTTGCGGGCCGGGCGGAGGCTCGGGTCGGTCGGATCCTAGAGTGGAGGGTACCGCGTCAGGCTGGCTTCACAGAGCAGCGAATACCTCCACGCTCCAGGCAGTGGAAGGATAACGGGCCGGTGTCACGTGGACCCATAATGACCCAATGGGCTAAGCCTACCGAACTGCCGCCTTTTTTTAATCTGTTTTTTCCTCCCAGAAAATAAATTACTCGTTGAAAACCCAATCTAAATCTTATTTGGGGAAAATTCTTTTCATTTATCACATTTCTCAGCTTTGTTGTTGCCGAGGTGCTCCTAAATCTTTTCTCACTTACGAATTATGAAGCAACGTCGACCAGCTACGGAAGAATTAAGTTGGTACGAAAGAACTATAGTTAAGCTTGGCTCGACAAAAATTATATCTACTATGAAAATGAAAATCAAATTAAGAGATTATTCAAAAAGTCTTAACCGGTTTGATGACGTTGGGCACATCGATGCCTATTCATTTGTCTTCACTTTTGACTTTATTTTAGGCCTAATATTCAAAAAAACCTCCAACTTTAGCAGTTGTGACAATTATATCCAAAAAAGAAAAGAAAAATTGTCTCATAAAAAACCCCAAACTTTTGCTTTTATCCAAATTCTACCGATCTAATACTCAAAAAAAAAAAAAAAAAAAATCCTCAACTTTAGCATATGTCTCAATTATATCCGAAACTTTTTTTTGTCTCATAAAAAACCCCAACTTTCACTTTTATCTCAATTCTACTACCGTCGGCCTTCCGTCCATAATCACCGTCAGTTAATCTTACATAACTCGAATTTTCTCGCCGAACTTATCAATGAATCTTCGAAATTTAGAAACAGTAGGTTTTAGGAACGATGGGATTTTAGATCGTTCGTCTAAATATCTCCATGTCTAGCCGTTCTTTGGGCCGTTAAGTGCCAAAAAGAATACGAAACGAGCCGTCTTGAGTGACTCTGTATCTCCCGGCAATATGTATGGGAAGTAAACAACAGAAAAAAAAGTTCGGGGGTTTTTTCATGTCAGCTTTGCTGAGGTGTAATTCATTAACGACGTGAAAATGCTATGTAGGATTAACTAATGGTGATTATGGACCGAATGCTAACGGTGGTAGAATTGAGACAAACGTAAAAGTTGAAGATTTTTTATGAGACCAAAAAAAATGGATATAATTGGGACATATGCTAAAGTCGATGGTTTTTTTGGTACTAGACCGGTAGAATTGGGACAAAAGTAAAAGTTTGGGGTAGAATTTGGACAAATATAAAAGTTGGAGGTTTTTTATGAGACAAAAAAAAGTTTTGGATATAATTATCACAAATGCTAAAGTTAAAGGTTTTTTTTTTTTTTTCGGGTATTGGGCCATTTATTTTATGTCCGTTCGACAATCATGACAAAATAATGAACAAAAGCTTCGATAGTGGCTAGCACAAGGTTTTCCTTATAGGCCATAATCTTGGTTCCTCAAGGAAAGCAAGGTTCACAGATTGGAAGGAAAGAAAACGGTTTTGTACTAACTTATCTATAACTTATCTAAAAACCTCCTCTCAAAAGTATTTTAACAATTTTTTTCGCGATGATCTTAATCTATGAGCGGGACTTGCTTGGACATCAATCTATGTATCGACAATGTACAAACTTATCTATAAACGTATTCAGTTAAGTTCACTCACGGTTTTTTCCGGCACATGAATAACCATGGTTAGGTTTACTCTACCGTTATTATCAAAAGCTAGACTGATTTATGCATCTATTCACACCCCGCATTCTATAAAAATATAAACCCGTCTATTCATATGTATAAACCAAGGTAAACGAGGAAAAAGTCTCACGTTATAATCTTATTTTGGCTTTGTTTAATTTGTTTTTCTCAAAGTGCATCAATTTTGATTCCAAACACATAATCCGTAAATAAGAGGGGTTGCTTAATTACAACGAGGATCCAAATAGATATATAATTGCATAAAGACCCTATAATACATAAAATGTACACGTTTATATTCCTCCTCAAATTGAAGCAGGTGCAACGACTGTGAGATTATATCCCAATAGCATGTGACACGGACTAGGTAGTCCCCTAGTGAAGATGTCTGCTAGTTTGATCCATTGTATGCACCTAGCGAACACGTAGATTGTCGGAAGCAACCCACTCAAGAACAAAGTAAAAATCCAACTCAACGTGTTTGGTGCGAGCATGAAACACGGGGTTGAAAGCAAGATAGAGTGGCCTCGAGCTGAAGTAAATGATGAATCCGAATAGTCTCAGCAATACAATAAGGGATAGCATGATACTCAACCTCTATAATAAGACGAATGGCACCTAAAAACAAAAACGGTGAGATGTGCCATCGAGTAGCGGAGCACCCAACTCAGTATGCATCCTCATAATCAATCAATAAAGTAGGAGAACACTGCTTAATGAGCAATCCATGGGTGGATGTACCAGCTAAAGACTGATATATATGTTGGACGGCTTGGAGATGAGGTAATCGCCTGAATTAACTAACCAAGTTCATAGCCAAACTAATATCGGGTCTGGTTATGGATACATACTGTTGTGCACCAATCATCTGTAGATACAGCATCGGAGAAGCGCGAAGAGGGAAGAAGAGATGAAAGTAGGCACAATGTTGTTGAAATGTGATGGAAAATTGGGATTAACGAAAAAGAGAAGATGACGGGTAAAAAGATGGTAGAGGAGAAGAAAAATTTGGAGACGTAACGGACATTGTCGAGATAACAACTAGAGCAACGGAAGTGTTTATTTGGGTTATTACATGGAAGAATTTGATGTGCTTTCCTGCTCTGACACTATATTGATCATAAGAGTCAAATTAGGATTGCATGATACGCAATTAGAATAGCGACTAATAACAGTCTGGGGACATACAGAAATCACATAGTACCACATTAGTTATTTGTTCCATGATATATCTATAATATCTGCTATCATGTGAGAAATACCCATGTCATACAAACATATGTTTTTTAGATTCTTGGTAAAGCTATAAGAAAATCAATTATACTCCATGAGAAAGTTCCAAGAGAAATATGCCACACTATGCGCGATCTTATGGTGATTTGCCCTATAATAGAAGATTAAGGACTTACCTATTATTTAGACTAGAGATAATACCGTTTTGAAAAGTACAAATCAAGAAATTAAATAATAGACCTAAGGAGATAATATTGCGTCCACGTCTCGTCCACGTGTAAGAGTCCAACTCGCCCTTTTCTTCCACTTGGCGCCTGGCGGCGCATGTCTTCCCACCACGAAAGGACAAATGCCACGTCATCGTTCCTTGTTAGTTCTCTCTGGTTGCTTCCACCCTCTCTCTCTCTCTCTCTCTCTCTCTCTACTTAACTTTCAACCTCTCCCTCTCTTCTTCACTCGCGAGGCTAGAAGAGATCGCACATTCCGTCTGCTTCCGTGCTTTTTAGTGGCGAGCGTGATCGAAGGTGAAGCTCTCATGGCGGCGTCGGCGTCCGAGAAGCAAGTGATGGTGGTCGGAGTCGACGAGAGCGACTACGGCGTCCACGCGCTCGAGTGGACGATCGACCACTTCTTCGCTCCCTCGATGCCCAATTCTCCGTTCAAGCTCATCGTCGTCCACGCGAAACCCCCCGCTTCCTCCGCCGTCGGCCTCGTTGGACCCGGTACGGTCTCTGATTCCACGTTGCGTATATCCCTTCGATTCGCCGTTTTCGGCTGTTTCGCTTGATTACTACGCTTGTGGAATGTGAGGGTTCCGCTTAGTTCTGTTCTTTTAGGTCTGGAGGCTGTACTCATTTGGTGCTTCTGGAGCTTGGCTTGTTGGGCTTTCTCTTGTCGTTGGATTCGTTTAGGTGTATTTTGCTAACATGAGAGGATTGCTTCTTGTGATTGTTCAGGAGCTGCTGAAGTATTTCCGATCGTGGAAGCTGATTTGAAGAGGAGAGCCGCGAGAGTTGTGGAAAAAGCCAAGGAACTTTGCACGAGTAGATCGGTAAGTACATAGCGCCGGCGCACATATCATTAGCTGATTCCATGGCTATATTGATTTCGAGCTTTGTCGATTAGTATTACGAAGCTAGGTTGGTCTCATCGATTACTGTTTTTTTTTGGTCGGATCATCGATTACTGATTGGTTGTTATTAGCTTAGAGGCCATTCAGACAAATGTAATTTTTGATATCATTGGAATCCAACATAGCCAGATGAACAATTGAAGTGGTGGAAGGCGATGCGAGGAATCTTCTTTGCGAAATACTGCATTAGATTTCATCATGTTTCAATGTTTTCTTTTTCGCAACTTGCATTTTAGGTTCATGATGTGACAATTGAAGTGATGGAAGGCGATGCGAGGAATGTTCTTTGCGATGCTGTTGAAAAACACCATGCCTCAATTCTGGTAGTTGGAAGCCATGGTTATGGAGCCATAAAAAGGTACATCTAACTTAATTAACGAAGCTCATGACTAGGGTACCTCTGTTCTATACTTGCTCCTATCTCCTGCTATTGATGCGAAGGTCTGATCGGGGCTAACTTTAAGCTTTTCCAAGTTGATATTCTGCTGCACCCGGCGGACCATGGGGAAATAAATTTCAACTTAAGCAATGTTCAGTTCTTAGATGAAGTGATCGAATTGGCAAATGACATCCAATGGGTTATTTCATAGTCATCGGTCTTGATACTTGTGGATTACTCTATTGACAATATACTAGATCAAATAGCTTACTAAACATCGCATTTAGCCCGAGGAGGTTCGAGTGGAGCGAATGTTGGACATGCAAACTAGTCCTAACAATTCGCCGTTTCATTTTACTGGGCAAAAGTACAAACCTTTTAAGGTAGAAGCAGGAAAGTGGCATCAGAGAACATAATTTCGTAAGACAGAAATTTGTGGGTGGCTACTGTTATTGTTATCTAAGCGTGCGAGAATTCCATCTGTTCCTCTTTTGTGAGCCAGAATTCTGCTACTCTAGGGGCGTAATGGTCGCCATACGACTCTCTGTAGCATTTTGACTTTGTGCCGCTTGAATACTAATGAATCTAGTATACACTCTTGCAGGGCTGTCCTCGGTAGTGTGAGTGACTACTGTGCTCACCACGCTCATTGCACCGTCATGATCGTGAAGAAGCCCAAGACCAAACACTGAGTTCCCTTCTCTGCTTCCGCAGAATCTGTAAATTATGGTGTCTGGGTTCTGTCATATTGTGGACACTGATATCTAGTTCTGTATTCCGGCGTGTCTATAATACTTTGGTTCGTATTTTGTACGTAGAAATGCCGTTATAATTGTCTACAGTTTGGAGAATTCATGTACTTCATTATACACACGACACGTTGGCTCGACGGCTTGGCTCGACGGCTAGAGCCCAGTGACGCGTGAACCGGCACATCCACACAGGGCGTGATCCGCCTTGGCATGTATTTCCAAAAGAAAGAATTGCAAAGAGGAGGATAGGTAGAGTTCAATGTTCAAATACTAACTTCAGGAGGATAGTGTTAGAACAGTACTTTGGTTGGAAATAGATGGGTAATGACGATTTCCTGCTTGTCTACCTACAAAGGGAAGAGAAAATGAAATAGAAGGAGGAAGTGGCACCTTTATCCAAAGCAATTTTAAACCTTTTTGAATTTGGTGCAACTAAATGTCAATTGAAATTTTACATGGCAATAATTTACATTCTTCTTCCAAATATCTTCGCTAATTATTATTATTATTTTTTAAAAGGGAATAATTAATCTTGTATGTTGACGTGCTTAGTGGAAAAAATAAAGAATAAGACGGAAAAAAAAAACTTTATCTCAATTTTTATTCCTTCAACATGCGTACAGTATTCAGGAAAAGAATATTATATTTTCTTGTGCTTTTCTCGCACACTTCACCATTCCATCAAATATGGCACGTGCAAGCAAAGCAAGGGTTGGGTTTTCGAGTTACGGGTAGAGAGGGAGCTTCCTCTGGAATGCGAAGCATATTAATGGCTGCGCTTTCAATTGGCTGATCGGCTTCATGCTTCCAAGTCCAGGCCAAGCACTCGTTGAATCCGAACCCCATCAATCGACTAAAACTTACTGAAAAGGTGAAGTGATGCAGGTGAGCTGCCCTTAGCAATTCTGAGGGACCCCAAACGATGCTCGCCAACTGTTTGAGCAAATGTCTACGTGACTTTAGTTAGCCAAAACAGGTATGCCTGTCACGGTCGTACTATGAAAGAATCCGGTTGGTTTCTAGTTTAGATTTCGAATTGCCCCGGATTCCGCTAACACTAATAGACCATGCTGGTTTCCCGCTTTAAGATGATGAATGCGAGTTGCACAGGCTCTAGCATGTCGAGATTGCTATTTGAATATCCCAATTGTCTAAGCCTGATTAATTTGGCGAACTCCTCTCTCTCTCTGTTGAGAACTTTTGGGTTTTAACGCTTCTCTTCCTAATTCACACCGGATATGTTTTCGTACACTGAGAATCCGACCGTACTTTCAGGACCAGTTTTACTTGCACAGGCTTAAAGTTCTCTCTTGGCTCTTTCTATGATTCCTTGTTTTCAATTTTCCTTTCTTTTTTATGTGGGGAGTTTTCTAGTTCTTGTTATTTGATTGCGAAACTCTCGGAACCATAGAAAGTGATTATCTAATGCCTCCTGGAATATCTCTGCTCCTGATTTCAATGACTCCATCGAAGCTTGGTCAAAGCATTAGAGATTATGTAAATAAGAGAATGTACTTTGATGGCTTTCTGAACCCATATTATCTTCTCTACATCCTTTTTCTAATGCAGATATCTCAGGAGTCGAGCTTGTTTTTTGCCAAAGCAATGTGGCGCAGACGAATCCAGAGTTCTTTTGGTCTTGGTCTATATGTGAGGATTACTGGAGAGACTGCCGCTAACTTGATTGGCGAGGACAATAAGAAGCTTCTATGTTGTGCATACTCAAGTATGTCGATAAGCGTAGACCTGCCAAGAAAGCTTACAAAGCAAGATCGGAAGCCAATGGTGACTAGTGTGAACGAACTGAAGCGAGAAGCTCGGTTGGCGAAGAAGCAGAGGCAGACAGTACAGGAGATTGCTTTGAAGGCTCCTGATAACGGATTGTTGGTCAAGGCATTGGTTCCGGTTGCTCGTGAAGTATACGATTCCAGGACTGAACTATTCACTTGTGTGTCAAGAGTTGCCAAAGGCATCCCTATTTATACATGCAGGTAAAGAGGAAAAGGCTGTGGAATCATTCTAGTGCCCAACTTAACCTGATGAACTTTTAATTGATTAATAGCTTATATGCAGCCATAGATTGCGGCTTAAGCAGACCAGGCTGAACAGACGATGAAAACATCTCAAAGTGAATTAGATCAGTTTGTAAAGATAATCAGCCTTAGTGCCCGACATTTTTTCATCAGGAATCTTATTGGTCAATACAGTGTCGGCACATATTACTAATGGAACTCTACTTCGTATTCAAGCTTTCACCCCTTCAACTTTTCTTCAAGTATTTTTTACTCACCTTCCTATCATCATAGTCTGGGTCCAGCATTGGTATTAGATGATGTGCTCTGATAGTTATTGCTGTGATGAATTATGTTGCATAGACTTGATTCTTTAAGAGTAGTTCTTAGGGCATGTTTGATAGCCCAATGAAGTGCCGGATATAAAAAAATTCAGAACTTGATGAGATTAAGTCAGTTGATTAATTAGAATTCCTCATTTTAAATTATCAGCACTTAATTTTCAGTTTCATTAAGTTTGGCATTATTGTCTTCCTTCATATTCAGCTTGTGTGGAGAAGTTCATATTGGTAATCCACCACACCGGATTAAAACTTGCAACGCTGGCGCTCTGTCATACAAAGAGCATAGTTGGAAACGTGGGGGCATGGAGCACATCTTGCCTGTCGTTGAATCTTTCCATTTATACGATTGGGTTGGGAGGGCCGTTTCGCACAATGAGCGACTTCAAGTTGATCGGATCCCAGCAATTGTGGAATTATGTGTTCAAGCTGGCGTTGACATTCCAGAATACCCCACGAGGAGGAGAAAATTTCCTGTCTACAATGTTGCAGGTAGGATCGTCGATTATGAGCGTAGGTTTCCCAAAGATGATTTACGTGGGCAAGGCATCAACACACATGGTTTTTGGAGCAGAAGGCAGCCAAGCAGAGAAAACTTGCCAGACTTCAAACCTGACGACATTCAAGGTCTGTTTTGTCTGCTCATGTTCTACCGGTTGAGTTACGTATTGTACCTGAGGTGGAGTTTAAAACATGAAAATTGTTGGATTTCAAGAACTAAGTTCTTGAACAACTGAACAAGTGAATGTGTATATTCTCGTTCATGCAGAAACGGAGCATATTTGCCTGGTCCAGAGTAAAGGAAACTCCATGAAAATGTTGAATTTCAAGTAATATTCTTGAATTGCGGAATCACGTGATTATGGACGTGCTTGTTCAAGTAGAAACTAGAAATGTGATCATATTACGTACGTATCCAGCAGGAAGAATATCATACACCCAATTTCTGTCAAATTGTATGATTGCCACTACAAGGAATTGATAAATCATGTGCTTTCATATCCCTTAGAGAAAGCGACAGATACGCTCAAACTTCAAATTCCTCATGATTCTTCAGATCTCACTTGAATTTCTAGGTTGCAAACAGGCCCTAAACAAAATAACCAATGAATTTGGAGAGACACGCTCTTCATACTTCCTCGTCTGTTGCGTATTTTCTTGTTTGTTTATCTTTCTCATTTTTTCAGATCTTCTTTCAACTGTTTCAGGCCCCCACCCCTAGTTTAAGTTCATTTATAATTGAGCTATTCAATCCGGCAGGTGTTGCTTTGCGAGGCTTGGAAGCCTGGGAGAAGATGTGTTCAGGAGCAGCGAGACTCATGGAGAAGTACTCTGTCCAAACTTGCGGATATTGTTCAGAGGTGCAAGTCGGGCCCAAGGGCCACAGAGTAAGGAACTGCTACGCGCACAAGCACCAGATGAGGGATGGGCAGCATGCTTGGCAGGAGGCAACGGTTGGGGATATAGTCCCTCCAGTTTATGTGTGGCATGTCAGAGATAGGCATGGTGGCGAGCCGCTGGTAAATGGTCTGAAGAGGTATTACGGGATGTTGCCTGCAGTCGTGGAGCTTTGTGCACAGGCCGGGGCACGGATAGGAGAGAAATACGCTGGTGTAATGCGAGAAGACGTAGCGGTGCCGGACTTGGATGAAGAAAGACTGGTCGTTTGAAGACATCGATGTTTATTTATGAGCTTTAATGCGAAGGGGGTGTGAGTCCGCTAATCTGAGAATTGCCATCGGTTCTATCTTGGAATGAGTCCTGTTCACTGAAGTGAATGGGGTAACGGGCTATGAAGTGGGAACGAAGGTACTGATGTTCCATTGATGAAATTGGACGAAGGATCTCAAACTTCCAAAACTTCCCTGGTTATTTATCACGGTGGGGACATAAAAGGCGAAGGCAGACGCCATGCCTTTCAATGGGCATATGCTAAAGCTAGACTTGAAGACAGTAATTTCAGTTGCAGCTTTCACTCCAGATCAATCTCACTGGAAAAAAAAAGAGAGTAAGAAGATGAATAAATGACCAGTTTTTAAACAAAAAAAATAAAAATAAATGCCCAGTCAAATTAACCCCAAAAAATCCCCAACCCGGCGACCAGCTCTGCAAAGAAAATTGAAACAAGTGTGTAATGGTATCGAGATTGAGCAGACAATCTTACAAAGTGTGGGCACGAGCCGCGGATTAATCAAGTGGGCTAACTTCTTACATCCAGAAGGGGTTTAGAATGTGTGAGTACTTATTTGCTGAAATGTTTGGTTTAAAGCGCCAACAAATCGTCGATTATCCACTAATTCACAGAATATTTGGCACGATATGAACAAAGTTGAATGGACACGTTTCGCCCGATCCCTTTTCTTTTTTTTATAAGCTATAAACTACGAAGGCAAAGATGAAGTGCATATAGATAATTCTACCGCATGGCTCGATTAAGTGGACAAGCGATGTTCCATGTATCCCGGGTCCAATCATTGAAAATTAGCAAATCTCTAACATGTTTCCTTACCTCACCCTATGTTACCAGCTGTCGACGAATGTCAGAAACATGAAGTTATTTGTAGTCAGTCACTTCCCACTTCTTAAAATTAAGAAAAAGAAACAGGATCAAAGTAGAGGAAGAATTTGACCCCCAAAAAAAAAAAGTAGAGGAAGAAAACGACCCATGACCTTCTGACAGATGAAACATGAGCCTAGGAGATGCAAAACGAAACTAGAAAGAGAAGTTAGAAATGGCTGCGTCGTTCACGTTCTTCCCTATTCAACCAAGGCATTCTTCCTGCAAAAATACATCATATCAGCAAAAGAACGCTACAACAAGATCTTCTTGTCCACATTTATCTAGCATTTAAATCGAATTCACCAACTTCACGCCAATCGCTCTGCACGCCCGTTTCACCATTTTCAGTCTCCTCATCGTTTAAGAAATCTTCAGATGGTTCCTTATCGTCTTTCTGTCCATTATTTGCCCACCCATTCATCATGTCGTCCGGGTTAACACCCTTTCCCTGCTCCTCCAAGTCGTGATTCATAGGAATATCGTTATCTTGAGATCCGCGAGCATTTGCCCTTATAGGGCCTCGAGCGATCATGTCCACATGAGCCTGTGACCCAACTCTAGCTTGCTCTGCCTGTGCCATCGCCGCCATGCGCAACTGGGCCTCATGAGCCTCCCTCCCAGCCTTCTCTCTCGACTCGATTTCGGCCCTCAAATCCAGCATTGCCCGTTTTTCCTCTTGAAAAAGCAATTGCTCAATCATCAACCTCTCCTCGGAGCGAAACTCTCCAAAAGCTCGCTTCCGAGTTATTATGTTGAAAGCAAGGGCCTGTTTCTCAAATGTCGAAGTAAACTCTGCTACTTTGGCAGCAATGTTATGATCCCATTGCTGTGAACGAGAAGGCATCTGACCTGTTGTGTCAGAATCAAGGATTCTATCGTCTTCCTCGGCCTCATAATCAGCTATCACGTGGTAAGGCAGTAACCTGCACCACAGAGAAAGGGCTAATGACCAAGCCTGAAAACTAAAGCCGCTACTTGTAATCAGACATTGGTA
The DNA here is from genome assembly GCA_029784005.1 of Lenwebbia sp. NSW1173648. NCBI lineage: Eukaryota > Viridiplantae > Streptophyta > Magnoliopsida > Myrtales > Myrtaceae > Lenwebbia > Lenwebbia sp. NSW1173648. The sequence goes on from JARCGZ010000001.1 coordinate 36,930,581, forward strand.
CTGGAATTCATGGTAAACATTCTGACAGTTTTACTAGAGGGATATCATGTTTGGGTATCACCATCTAAGGCCGTATCTCCTTAAGCAAGAATATGCAAGTCCATCCTAATGCCTAGCTGCCCGAACAGCAAACTCTGCTGCACTGCCCTTGACACTGTCCATATATATATACTACCCACCAAAGGTAGCCACATGATACTCCTCCATTATCCTAACTATCTAAGTTCCTAACATGAGAAACTTGAGAGCTATGGCTGAACAAAAGACAGAAGAACAGACCAGAAGCAGCACAAGAGATTCATATCTAAATCAAAACACTGGCTCTTGCTAAGCAACCCATACTAAATCCACCTCTTTTCGTGCCGACATGAACCACTAAAAACAGCAAAATTTTCCCTGATATTTCACTAAAGACAGTTCATGCCCAGATTAATTAAACTATAGATTATAATTCAACGTCAAATGTTACTGATGTGTAAAAAAACACCTGCTTGGATTGGAATCAACTGAATCTCCACCAAACAGTGTAATTCACAGTCGAGACAAATCCGTGTTTAGGTCACTATTGCAGCTAACTAATCTCTTGAGCAAGGTGCTATCTTTACTGCATCGTTGTAAAAAGTACTTTCCTTGCTCGGCCAGTCTCCATTTCTTCTCATCAACTTTCCCAACCTAAAGAACTACTTCAAAACAAGAACAACAGAACATCTCGGTCAGAGAGAGAGAGAGAGAGAGGACAACCTCTCGCAGGCGTCCTCGAGAGAAGAAAAGGGGCGCTTGAAGTCCGGGTGACAAACACGCCAGGCGTCCTGGTACGCCATCTGCAATTCCACCTGATTCCCCGGTCGAATCACCTTCTGCTGCTGCTGCTGCTGCTGCTGTTGCTGTTGCTGCTCCTGCTGTTGTTGCTGCTGCTGCTGCTGCCGTTGCTGCTGCTGTTGCTGTTGCTGTTGCTGCTGCAAATTAGGGGCGGAGACGCTAGGGTTCTGCTGGATCGGGCGGTGGGGGAGGCCCGGAGGGCGGAGGTGGACGTCGATGTTGGACGGGAACCGTGACATGACCGCCGCCTGCTGCTGCTGCTTCTGCAGCTGCTGGAGGAGCAGGAACTGCTGCTGTTGCTGCTGCTGTTGCTGCTGTTGCTGCTGGTGGTGTTGCATCAGCAGTTGCTGTTGTTGCTGTTGTTGCTGCTGCTGGTGGTGCGCCGACGATTTCGCCTCCTCCATCTCTCTCTCTAGAAAATAGGGATTCGGACTCTATTCGGCAGCTTTAGAGAGAGCCATTTGTGTAATCGAGCAGCGCGAGATGGAAGGAGCTGGCGGAGGAGGCGGTTGATCGGCTATCGATTGAACCGGAAGCGATTAGGGTTTTTCGTTGTGGCAGAGTAGCTTGAACGTCTGGAGAGACGAGAGAGAGGGGAAGAAGGAGAAGTCGTCACCGTGGGACGCGAGCGAGCGTGCGATCGATCTCATTGGCCGCCGGGCTCTCGCAATTCCATGGAGACTCTTTGGGCCGGGCCACTGGCTCATGCTGACGGGCTTCTACTGAGTCGGCCCAAGACACAAGGCGGGCCTCCATTTTCACGCGGCTTTTGTTCCCCAATCGATTTCAGAAGGGAAAATTCCAAATAATGCATTTGAAGTGCCATCATTTTTTCAAATGAGGGTCTGAAGTGGACTTTATTCCAAATAAGGGCTTAAGATGCCCTCATTATTTCAAAAAAGGGGCTGGCAGAAGGGTATTTTCGTCCTTTTACTTTTTTGAATTTTTTTTCCTTTTTGTTCTTTTTCTATTTTTCTCTTTTCCTTTTCTTTTCTTTTTTTTTCCTCTCCCTTTCCCCGCCATCGCCAGCATCGTACAAGGGCCGCCCGCCCAGCCCAGGCGAGGGCAACCCTCGCTCGACGACATCGGGGGCTACCCTCGGCCGATGCCGACGAGGGCAACACATCAGAGATGACAGACATAGAGATTCATCTGTTACCCTTGAATTGATTGGAGCAAAAGATTGAGACTTTCTCCTTCAAAGGTACTCCAACTGCAAAATCCATAAACCACAGCAAGAAACGTGACTCATCGAGCAAAAGAAGTAGAAATCCGCAGAAAAGACGAAAACACAAACCGAATCAAACGAACGATGGGTCTATGCGTGTGTGACAAGATACTCACTCTTGCTCCCGAGGACTGAGGACCAGAATTGGGCTTGGCGGGTTTAGGAGGAGCCCTCTTCGGAGCTTTGTTTTTGTTTCGCATGGTCGGGCAAGAGTCACCCCGGCGAGGTACGCCCTCACCCAGAAAAGGAAAAAGAAAAAAAAAAGGAAAAGGAAAAAAATATAAAAAATGCAAAAAGTAAAAGTCAAAAATGCCATTCGCTCAGACCCTTTTTTGAGACGATTTGAGCACTTCATGCCCTTATTTGAAATATTCATATTTTAGAATTCCCCTAATATTTTCTCCTGAGTTTCGGGCCGTTGTTCTTTTTTGCTTTTTATCTTTTGTTTAATATGTTTTTGGTCGATTCAACTTTGTTTAACCACATACCATTCAACATAATTTCATTCTTACTCTAGCGTGAAGGACTAGGTGCCCTCAAGGTAAACTCGTATTCTAACATTTCCTTTGAATGCATTGTATGCAATAAAAATGCGAAGATTACTCATCCATCCAATGAGCTGCTTATCTCGTAACTTTGATCTAATGTTAGACCTAGTAAAATAAGTACAAAAAGCATAACCATTCATTCTAACTCGATCTCTGTAAGGATCCTGGGGGGCTACCACTGTGTAATATTGTTCGCTTTGGGCCGTAGTCTTCACGGCTTTAAAATGGGTTACACAGAGTAAAGAACTAGCCCATGACTCCCCTCAAGCGATGTGCGCTTAACCTCGCCCGCGTACTGCCAAGACGTTGCACTATTCTATCCCTATGTATTTACCGAGCCTGGTAGTGGTAGTCACAATCTCAATTTGCTAGCCAACCCTACTTAACATGAAAAGTATAACATGCCAAAACTTTAAAATAAAGCAACTAATGTGATTTGAAATGTCACGTCAAAACTGAACCCCAAATAGTCTGCCAAATGATTCGCCGACAAATATATTACCGCTTAAGATTTTCGCAAATTACAAGGTTTTTTTTTTCTTCTTATGGCATGGCAAGGAGCGGAGCAATACCGGATTTATAAAATGCCCCACTAACCATCGAACAGTGGAATTACTATTACTGTATATATTGAAACTATTGCGGAAATGAATAAGAAATGGAGTCGTTGTTGTGTTGTCTAGCCGAGTGAGAAAGTTTATGAACGACTTCACTGTAGTGATATCATGTTCATTAATATGTTCGAAAGCAGCATATTAAGGAAAGGTAAATAGTAGATCTAATACTAATTTGCAATTTTCTCCTGAATATGGATCGCATCTTCGTACACCAGCCTCAGCCTGCAATTGAATCCTATTTCTCCTGCGAGTTAAGCCAATTTCGTTTTCAACACAAGATACGAAAGGACCAATGCTAATATTTAGGGGTACATCGACGACTATATGCATTGTCATTGAGGAATTTTCACAAACACCTCGGGGTTCCCAAGTAAGGAAGCATAGGTTCACCTGCCAAGTCTAATTACATACATCAGAGAGACTTCATTTATGTGAATTCATTGAGAAGGCAACGCTCTGCAGACATTTTCCGAAATTCAGGTGCCCACACTCCTGGGACCAATCTGAGCCCTCAAAGGGTTCTTCATCACTGTGGTGAACTCCTGCTTCTCCGACAGGTCGATCTCTTCGCCCGCCACCGTCCGCCACTGGAACAGCCACACCAAGTTCGCCACGAAGTACTCCAGGTGCAGCATCGCAAGCCCGTACGCGGGACAGATCCTCCTCCCTACCCCAAAGGGCATCATCTTTATCTCCCTGTTCCCCGTGATGTCGAACCCCCCGGCTTTGCAATTCAAGAACCTCTCGGGCTTGAACGTCATCGGGTCCTCCCAGACTTCCGGGTCCCAACCCATCTCCGCCACCATGAAGTTGATGGTCCCGTCCTTAGGGATCATGTACCCGCCCAGCTCCACGTCCTCGGTCACCGCGTGCGGCAGCACGAAGTGCACCGGCGGGTGGCGGCGCAGCCCCTCCAGTACCACCGCCTTCAGGTAGCCCATCCTCTGCAGATCCTCCTCCTTCAATTGTTCCGCCCCTTGTCCAACGACTGATTTGATTTCTTCGTAGAGCCTCTCTTGGATTTCTGGGTATTTGACCAGGTTGGCCAGGATCCACTGCAGCGCCGTTGACGTTGTGTCGGTGCCGGCGTTGAGGAACTCCCAGCAGAGGGTCATGAGCTCGTTCTCCTCCAGCTTCCTCTTCTCCTCCGGCAGCTCCAGGTCCAGGATCGTGTCCACGTACGGCACGATCCAATCGCCGTTGCCGTCGTTCCCGTCGTCCTTGTCTTTGCTCAGTTGCTCTCGCTTGGCCTTGAGTCGAGCTCTGATGAGCGGGATGAGGACGCGTTTCCGACAGTCGCTGAGCTCATAGAACTCCTTCCACCGCTTCCGGAGCACGAGCTTGCTCAGCCGCGGCCAGAAATTGAGCACTCTGAACCTTCGTAGACCCAGTATCGACCGTCGCTGAACCTCCTCGATCTGCTTAATCTGCTTCTCCTCGAGCCCGTCTCCGAAGCACATGAGGACCAGCAAGCGGATCATGGCGTGCTGGAAGTGGTTGAGGACGCGGACGACGCCGCCAGGCTCGGACTTGAGCTCCGCCACGAGCATGTTGAGGACCCTCGCGCGGGCGCGGGAATAGGAGCGGAGGCGGGAGGGATGGAGGATCTCCGCCGTGAGGTTCCGGCGGAGGAGGCGCCAGGTGGGGCCGTAGGAGGAGGAGACGATGCTGTGCTGGTTGGAGGAGAGGAGGCGGACGGTGGCGGAGGGCGGCGGTCGGTCGGCGAAGACGGCGCCGCGGTGGACGAGGGCCTGGTAGGCGAGAACTGGGGAGGAGACGAAGACGACGGGGCGGGAGCCAACGTGGAGGGTGACCATCGGGCCGTAGCGGGAGTGGAGGGAGCGGAGGACTGGCTCGAGCTCCGAGAAGGACTTGCGGAGCCATAGGAAGTTGCCGAGGACCGGGACTTTGAGCGGGCCCGGGGGGAGGCTCTTCTTCTTGGCGGCGGAGGAGAGGAGGTTGAGGGTGGCTTTGAGGAGGGCGGCGACGGAGAGGGTGACGAGGATGAGGAACCAGAGATCCATCTCTTGCCAGACCTCCTCTCCTCTTCTGAGTTTCACGAGGGAGGGAGACCAAATTAAGGATTTGCAGAGAAGAGGAGGGAATTTGTAGGGTCCAAAGAGAACGTAATGGATGACGTCCATGTATGGGCAGTAGATTTCAAAGGACAACATGTTGATGGACCTCGCTGAATTAAAAAAAACTGCTTCGACATTGCTTCACCCTTAAGAACATTCAACTAACGCGAGAAGACGCAGAAAGGTTTTTTTTTTTTTTTTGGGGTCAAAAAACCGGTGTTAAAGCTTTCATTAAGAAGTAGTACGAGAGTACATAATATTTAGCTTCTGAACAAAGCAACTCCAAAAGGCTAAGAGGAGGATACGAGACCCAATTGGAGGGTAGGATTTTGTTGCGATGGGCTTTGACGACCCAATCTGCAACATTATTACAAACTTCAGGATGTGGAAATTCCTCAAGCGGGCTAGGGCTTCGGTGACAAGAGCATCTACTTCCTAACTTACTCGATATGTAGCACCAGTTATCTCCCTCTCCAGATCAAAGTGATCAATTTCCATCTCCAACACCAGTTCGGCTCTTCATTGAAAGTACTTTTAGGGCTTCTACAATGGCAGTCGCTTCCGCTTGAATCGCTGAGTTCACTCTCACCATTCGGGCAAAGCCGTCGATCAGAAAGCCATGGCTGTTGCGACACACACAAGCGATTGCCCCTTCACCTGTTTCTTGTATGAAGGACCCGTCCACATTTATCTTGAGCAAGTCGGGGGTGGAGGTCTCCAAGAGTGAGGTGAATCCATTCTCTGCTTTAACTTCCCCTGTGGTACGTTTTCCCACCTTTTGATGTTTTGATTTGTCGCTAATGCCGAATCGATGAGGTGCTGGATGTTCGGTTTCTGGGCTCTAAACACAAGGTTATTCTGCGCTTTCCAGATTTTCCATAGCAGCAGAGCAAGGAGCTCGAAAGAGACTGAGGTATGGTTAAATCTCGTTAGCCAATCTTCGATTCTGGTCACACCATGAGCATCGATTTTGATTGTTATGGCTGGGTTGTTCCAGATCTGTTTTGTCCAGGGACACAAGAGGAATAGGTGTTCTATCGTTTCTCGTTGTTGATGGCATATCGCGCAAGTGGCCTCGAGTACGATTCTCCTTTTGAGTAAGTTCTCCTTGGTATTTTGAAAATAGCTCGACAAATAGCGAGAGGGATTTTGAAAATAGACATTGCGAACTGTGGTAGAGCCTGCACCACTGCTTTAAGAAGAATCTCCTTCCCTGTCTTAGACAACAACTTCTCTTTCTAGCCCTCCAGTTTCATATTGACTCTTGCTAGGATCCAGGCAAACATTTGCTTTTTAGAACCACCCTAATCTGAAGGTATGCCTAAGTACTTTCCAATCTTCTCTATTTCAGGGACTCTCATCTCATGTATCAATCTTTACTGAAAAAACATACCTGACTTGTTCAAGTTAATGGCTTGGCCAGAGGCAAAACAATACCGGTTCAACACAACAGCTACGTTCTGACATTCCGTAATTTTCCCATCAAGAAATAGTATCAAATCATCCGTAAAAAGTAGATGGGATAGGGTTGGACAGAACCTATTCAGCTTAATCCCATTAATACTACCTTCCTCCACACCTTTCTTTAACATGAAAGAAAGAACATTCGCCATGATAATAAAGAGACAGGGGGAGAGGGGGTCACCTTGTCGAATTCCCCGGGAGGGCTGAAAATAGGGAAAGGTTCTCCATTGAATTTAACACTAAAAGGAACTGTAGAGACACATTGCATGATCCACGAGACCTAGGTGGCATGAAAACCCATCCTAAGCATGCTTGCTTCCAGAAAATCCCATTCCACCCGATCGTACGCTTTCTTCATGTCGAGTTTTAGCACCGCTTGAAATTTTTCCGTTCTTTTACGAATTCTTAGCTGATAAAGCACCTCTTGTACAATCAAAATATTATCCTGAATTTGTCTCCCACTAACAAAAGCACTTTGCTCCGTGGCGATCAACTCTGGTAGCCAACGTTTTATTCTGTTCGCCATAACCTTTGTAATAATTTTTAAGCAAAGTTACAAAGGCTTATGGGCCGAAATTGCTCTAGCTTCTCAGGGTTGGGAGTTTTGGGGATGAGGGTAATTAAAGTTTTATTTAACTCAGGGTTAAGACGCCCTAAGCTAAAGAAGAGCTTTACCTCCTTGAACACATCTCCCTGAATATCCTTCCAGTGATGTTGGTAGAACTGTCCGTTCATACCATCTGCCCGGGTGCCTCAGAAGCTCCCAATTGGAATGTCGCCTCTGTTACCTCTTCTAAAGACACTTCAGCAGTAAGAGCTTGGTTTACATTCTCCCCAACTAAGCAAGGTGAAAGTTTCTAGAGCCAAAAGTCAATAGTCATAAGCTTCAACTGTGAAGGACCTCGGCACCACTCTTCATTTGAACTTTTTAGTATTCAAATTTTATTTCTCTGTCTTCTTTGTACTATAGTGGCGTGAAAATACTTCGTATTCTTGTCCTCCCATTTAAGCCAATTAATCCTGGATCTCATTCCCCAATTTAACTCCTCCTGTCTCCACAGTTTTTCTACCTCCCTATTCAGCCACTACACTGTCTTTTTCAAAATGTAGATTAGGGCTGTTTGTTAGATCCTGCATCTCTATTTTCAAGGCATGAATTTATTTCTGAGCATTTGAGAATCTCTTCTTACTCCACACGGCTAACTTTTTAGCCACAATTTTCAACTTTTCTGAGAGGGTCGCAGTGTCTCCCTGAGGAGAATTCCAAGAATCCGTCACTGTTTGCCCATATTTATCATCCTCAAGCCAGAATGTTTCGAATTTGAAAACTCTCTTCCTTTTCACTTGTTCTGGAAAAATAATCAGTAGGATTGGGCTATGATCAGACCCAATAGCGGTTAAAGCTAAGGCTTCCGCAATAGGAAAAGAGACTTGCCAATCTACATTACACAAAGCTCTATCCAATCTCTTCTTAACAAAAACCTTCCCCTCCCTATTGTTTGCCCAAGTGTAAGCACAACCCTTGCGGTCCATATCCATGAGAGCACAAGCATCCAAGAAATCTTAAAAGGCTTTGAGCCTATAATTTTCGGCCAACCTCTTCCCTACTTTCTCTCGATGATACAAAATCTCATTGAAATCACCAACACAAACCCAAGGGTCACAGTTTACACTGCCGATAAAGCTAATTCTATCCCACAATGCTAATCTCTCTTGGAATTCATTTGGTGCATGAACAAAGGTTATCCGCATTCTCTGTTTGTTCTCCTCAACTACACATAATAAGTCAACGAAAAACATGGTACTTGATTCAATAGCTATAGCTACCTGATCATTCCAGAAAATAGCTAATCCCCCTGCAGTCCCACTCAGATTCACCAGGAAGCTGCTCTGAAACTTCAGCGTACGTTGAAGCCTCCTAAGTACCCCCTCTTTATTCTTCGTTTCCATTAAGAAAAGGATTGTGGGCTTTTCCTGAGCCACAAGGGCTCTAATGGCTTGGTTTGTCAGGGGTGAGCCCAAACCCTAACAATTCCAACATAAAACCTTCATTTGTAACCCAATGGCTTATTAGGGCTAGTCGCCAATTCCCCTATTTTTGCATCTTCCACTCATTGTCCATCAACTAATTCTCATCAAGCATCTGTTTACTAACTAACTTAAATTCCCTGATGGCATGCAAGAATCAGTCAATCTCAGTTCCATCCAGAAACTTGCTGCTGATGATGCTTTGAGAGGGCCAGCCCAGCCTCAATGCCACCAGAAATACTCTCCTAGCTAGTAGAACCTAGAAACCAGTTGCTGGAGCTTCAAAAATGGCAATACAAAGAGCCGAGAAAAGGATAATAGATATTTGAAACAGGACAACTTGGGAAGGACACTGTATATGGGCCAAGAAGAGCTGCAAGAGTGGGATTAGGGATGGAACAGTGTTTGGGGTTTACGAGGGAATGGGGATTTTTGGATGGAATCGGGTACTAGGGTTCTTGGGGGATGGAGAGATTTCAAAAAAAATCGATGGAAATGTTGGCATGGTTGAAAGAAATCATGAATAAGAAATGGGTATGGAATCAAACTGAAAGTTTATGGATTTTTTAGGGATTTGGTAAAGCTATCCCCAAGGGATAGGGAGGAGCTCTCCATAGAGGAGAGATGTTCAAGTTGAATTATCTTATTTTGCAAATGATGTTATTAGTTCAGAGCCAAGATGTGAATGGTGTGTATGAGTTGATCTTGATGCAATGCAGGCAATGAGGTGGTAAATGTGGATGCAGCTGGGACATGTCGAATTGTTTTGTGGACAGGCGGCTAAAAGACGCAGAAAGGTTGGCCCTGTGAAAACATTGATGTTTGGGCAGGAATTCAGTTTGTAACTCGACGGGGCGTGAGGCGCCGCTAATCTGAGAATTTCCGTCTACTTCTATCCAGGAAATGAGTCTTGTTCACTGAAGTGAACGGCCTAATGGATATGAAGGGCGCGAATGATAACCATTCTTTTTCTGAGAGCTATTTCTGGCCAGAAATAGAAAAACTATTTCTATTCTCTCGACAAGTTTCTGAGCAGAGAAATGCGTTTGATAACGACACAAAATTTCTGTACTCGGAACATGAATTCGTTTGATAACAACATAAAATTTCTATGGTGGCTGGCCGCCAGACCTCGGCCGTATGATCGGCAGCTTGCGACAAGGACGCCAGAGAGAGAGGGAGACCGCACGCGAGAGAAAGAGTGAGCGATAAGAAGAATTTTCATTTATGTTCATGTACCAAAAATTGAAAAGTAAATTTTTTTAATTTTTATTTCTATTCCAAACCTATTTTTAGATTAAAAAATTATCCCGAAAATAGAAAAATAAAATTATTTTACCAAATGGTTTTCTGTTCCAAACTTGTTCCTAAAAACAGAAAAATTGAAAAATAGAGAAACAAAATGGTTATCAATCGTGCCCGAACTTCACTCCCATTGTAAAAATCGGGTGAAGGATCTCAAACCTCCATGGTTTCCATTACAGTAGGTACATAAGAGGCGGAGGTAGATGCCGTGATTTTTTTTGTTTTTACCAGAGACGCCGCGCCTTTTTGTTCAAAGACACCGTGCCTTTCAATGGGGGCGTGCTAGAGCTGGACTTCCTCTCAAGGAAGAATTTATCATCATATTCTTTCAAGAGAATAGATGGGATGAGAACAATTATCTCAATTCCCCAACCGACCAACTCAATATGAAATGTATACATGAAAACATCAAATCAAAGCAACTAATGCAATTTGAGATGTTACATCAGAATCGATATTTAGATATTATGTGAAGCAATTCAAAGCTAAATTTTGAGTTTTCTTCGATGACATAGCTAGAAATGGAGTCATATTGAAATCATGAAATACTCACGAACCTCAAACTGTGGAATCACTCCATATGAAAACTATTGGGAAAATGAATAGGATATGGAGGCGTGGCCAAAATACAATAATGGCCTCATAATTACCAACCAAGAAATTACATGTTTTCTCTCCGCAAAAGTCTGTACTCTGTCGCTTCTGTTGCCGTTGCTGCTGATGGTGTTGAATCGGCAATAGTTGTTGTTGTTGTTGCCGTTGTTGCTGCGAACACTGGTGGTGCGCCGACCATTTTGCCTCCTCCATACCTCTCTCTACTAAATAGGGGTTTGAACTTTATTCGGCAACGCTAGGGAGAGCCATTTGTGAAATCTAGTAGTGCGGCGTGGAAAGGGGTGGTGGGTGATATGTTTATTGATTGAATTGGAAGCCATAAAGGTTTTTCGCTGCGGCAGCGTAGATGAAAGTTTGGAGAGACGCGAGAGTGTGGAAGAAGAAGAATAAATTGCCATGGAACCTCGAGCGATTTATCTCACTGAGTCACCGGTCGTCAGGTTCTCGCAAATCCATGGAAACTTTTTCGGCTTGGCCAATGCCTCGTGCAGGTGGGCTTCTACAGAGTAGGCCCAAACCCATGCCCGGAACATAAGGCGGGCCTCCATCTTCACTCGGCTTGTATTCCACAATCAATCAAAGAATTCTCCGAGAACACAAGTGCGAGATCTTTCAAATTTCAAGAATGACCTTGTTGCAATGGCGTGTAGAGAGGCAAGCCAATCAAGATTGACCGATTTCAAATTTGTAGATTCTTCTTATCCCCTTCCCAGTTGTTATCGATAGCTGGAGACTTTTGCTCTCTACTCGGACCCGATGGAAAAATGAGATCACTTCTATATAACTTTGTTTGATCACATACAGTTCGACATTCTGATTTGATTATCGATGCAGACCAAAAAAATATCAGCAACACTACAATTTACATTGGAACTCTAGCACAAAGGATTAGGAGCTCACAAGATAAACTCAAACTTTTGTGAATGCGTCGAATGCAATAAACATGTGTAGATTACTTAAATTCATTATCTCGTCACTGAACAGCTTAAGCGAAATTCAATTTGATGCTCGACCTACTCAAATAAGTAACAAAATCATTTACTTCAAATCGGTATCAGCAACTAATATAATTTGAAAAGTTACGTTAAAATTGAATCTTAAATTGTCTATGAAGCAATTCTACAACAGATATATTTGTTGGAGTGAGTTGTCAATTAAGACTAATTGGAGAAATTGTCGCACTAATTTATTGCTTAATTTGTAATGTATAATATCCTTATTTTGAGGATCAACCAGATTCTTAACCTAAGATGGTGAATAACCTAGAATAGCTTTGATAGTTTCTTCCTTGTAGAAATATATAAATATATCATTCAGAAGAATATATATGAAAGAGAGAAAAAATATTTTTGTGTTCATTTTTGTATCAGAGCAGAGATCCTGGGGTTTGCTATGATCAAACCTTGACCCAAAAATTAGAAGAGGGAGAAACCTGGTTAGATCTATGACGGAAGCAACTGATTTGGTGGCGCACCAGCAACACAGTGAGAGGTCTTCTACAACCACCATTCTCGACGACTTAACGACCCGAATGGCACAAGTCTTGACCCATAATGATACTCAAACCTAGGCATCAAACAATGATTCTTCCGCTGCATAGATTGGCATTAAGTTGGATGTCACCGACTATACCGTATGGTCCCAAGTTGTTGAGATGTATATCTCTGGCAAAGACAAATTGTGATATATTAATGAGGACTTTTCACAGCCTCAGCCGACAGATCCAATGTTCAGAAAATGGAGAACTAAAAATGAAATTGTGAAGGGATGATTAATTAATTCGATGGATCCGGTCCAAATAAGCAATTTTATTCATTTTCCAATCGTAAAGATGGTATAGGATTCTATTACTACTGCTTTTTTTATGGAACTGATACCTCTCAAGTGTATGATTTGAATAGACGTGTGACTTGAATGAGACAAGCCGGATGGCCCATTTAAACATATTACAATGGTCTTCAAGGCTTATGGAGAGAAATTGACTTTCGTCACCCTAATCCGATGGAGTGTCCTATTGATATAGAGAGGTATAACTCAGTTCTACAAAAAGATAGAGTCTATTTGTTTTTTGACGGGTTGGATGATCATCTAGATAAGATACGGGCTGATGTGCTTCAGATTCGACCATCCCCTAAGATTGAACAAGCCTATGCTCATGTCCGAAGGGAGGATGTAAGACAAGCAGTTATGATGTCAGGCACGGAACTTACATTTGCCATCGCCATGGCCTCTAAAGGGGTCAAGATGGAACCTCAGCGACCATTGATGCTCCATATGTCCAAAATCGGTTCTTCCTCTTCGGTAGGTGAAAAGATGAATACAACCTCAAAAGCCAAGGCACAATTGGAAGGAGTACACACTGTGGAAACATGAAGCATACTCGTGAAACTTGCTTTAAGTTACATGGGTATGCAGAATGGTTGAAAGAACTCAAGGCACGGAAACAACATGAATCCAATGCTAATAGCAGGTTGGGACGAGCTTCTTTGGTAAATGCTGAAACTCACTTATCTTTGATTCCACAAGTAGAACCTTCAAGTGATTCAACTACTCTCAAGGTAATCGTGGCTATGCATTGTATAGTTCTAACCAGGATAAGTACAGTGGCCGGATTGTTTTGGGGGCAACTGACCATAAGACTTTCAATTTTAGCTTATTTTTTAAATTTTAAAAATAAGCTAAAAAAAAAATAGAGAACCAGTGGCGAGAGCTGTAATTTTTTAAAAAAAAATTAGCTTATTTTTAAAATTACTTTAAATAAAAATTATGTTAAAAATCAAATTCAGACTGTTGTTTTAGACACGTTATCGCCACGTAGGAGAGAGAAAATATTTAAAAAGTCATATCAACATTTTTCGTTAGTAAACGGAAGTACTCGATTGCATCAATTTGATAAGTTTAGGACCCGATTGCATATTTTGCAAGTTTTAGGACTCGATTGCACTTCATGACAAGTTTTGGGACTTAAATTTATTGTTATAGAGCGATCCTTGTACTATTATGGCTGCTAAGTTAATTGGTATAAGATAATGAAATTAAAAGACGATAAATTAAAAGGTAAATACCATATCTAATAGGGGTAATCGGTTCCCGGTCCGATCTGGTTCCCCTCAAGAACCGGGAACTGGACCGATCGGTCCGATTCCCAGACGGTTCCATTGGACTGGAAACATGCCAAAAAAAGGGAGCTATAACTAAAAATTAAATGCCTCCATTTGATTATGCTTGATCTCAAATAACCCACAAATTATTTTCTGGAAAAAAGTGTCTCCAAAATCCTATGCTCCGCTAATTAAAAACAAGCAGGGCCACTCCACCATTTCTCTGTTCTAAATTTGCCTTCGTGCACCACGGCATGCAAAATACGAGATCTGTCCTGCTCTTCCACATATCATCCTCTGCAGAAGCTTATCATCAACCTTTACTTCGCTGTTATCACTTGACTATTTATTTAAAGAGGTCATCTCTGGGTTTGAACTCTATGCTCAGTCTACACCTTGAACTTCTCTCTCCCTTGTTAATTTTTCATCTTGACCAGAATGTCAGAAAAATAAGAATAAGAACGCAAACGTCCTCCAGAGAACAAGTTATGGAAAAAAAGAAGATACACAGTGTAATGGCAATGCATCCTGGCCATTTATAGGAAGATGGCTTACGGAAGAGTTTCAATCTTTAGGAGATCAAGGTCATATAGACCATAGAGTACATTAAAACGGAGGGTATTTACCATGATGACATGCGATTGTGGTGGCGATCGGCTAAAAACAGAGCGAGAGAGCTGAGATCCCGAGTGGGAGGCGTAGAGCGAGAGGGACGCGACTCAGGCGAGAGAGACTGAGTGAGCTAAGCGACGCTGGAGCCTAGAGGCGTCGAGCGAGAGGCGCACGTGTAAGAGGCGAAGGCTGAGCAGTCGGGAAAGTGGGAAGTGCAGAGACGTGAGAGAGGCAAGGCTGGGAAAGTGGGAAGTACATAAGAAAGAACAAACCCTAAACTTTACTTTTATTAAAAGAAAAAAAAATGGACCGGTCTGGTCCGGTCCTGGGCCCTTGGAACAGGGAACCGGACCCCCCGGCCACCGGTTCCAATTTCAAGAACCGCGAACCGGACCATCATCCTCTAGAACTGGGAACTGGACCACCAGTCCCGATCTGATCGGTCCGATTTGCTCACCCCAAATATCTAAGCCTAATTTTTTTAAAATACTCACCGGAATACGGATCGCATTTTTGCACACCAGCCGGCAATTGAATTCTATTTAGTCTTTTAGCACAAGACACGATTACGAAAGGACCAATGCTAATATCTAGGGATACATATCGATGATTATTTATAGATTGTCTTTGAGGAATTTTCACAAACACCTCGGGGTTCCCGAGTAAAGAAGCACAGGTTCACCTGCCAAGTCTAATTACATACATCAGAGAGACTTCATTTATGTGAATTCATTGAGAAGGCAACGCTCTACAGACATTTTCCGAAATTAAGGTGCCCACATTCCTGGGACAAATCTGAGCCCTCAAAGGGTTCTTCATCACTATGGTGAACTCCTGCTTCTCCGACAGGTCGACCTCTTCGCCCGCCACCGTCCGCCACTGGAACAGCCACACCAAGTTCACCACGAAGTACTCCAAGTGCAGCATCGCAAGCCCGTATCCGGGACAGATCCTCCTCCCCACCCCAAAAGGCATCATCTTTATCTCCCTGCTCCCCGTGATGTCGAACCCGCCCGCTTGTCCGTCACCGTAATTCAAGAACCTCTCCGGCTTGAACGCCATCGGCTCCTCCCAGACTTCCGGGTCCCAACCCATCTCCGCCACCATGAAGTTGATGGTCCCGTCCTTAGGGATCACGTACCCGCCCAGCTCCGCGTCCTCCGTCACCGCGTGCGGCAGCACGAAGTGCGCCGGCGGGTGGCGGCGCAGCCCCTCCAGTACCACCGCCTTCAGGTAGCCCATCCTCTGCAGATCCTCCTCCTTCACTTGTTCCGCCCCTTGTCCAACGATTGATTTGATCTCATCGTAGAGCCTCTCTTGGATTTCTGGGTACTTGACCAGGTTGGCCATAATCCACTGCAGCGCCGTGGAAGTTGTGTCGGTGCCGGCGTTGAGGAACTCCCAGCAGAGGCTCACGATCTCGGCCTCCTCCAGCTTCCTTTTCTCCTCCGGCAGCTCCAGATCCAGGAGCGTGTCCACGTACGGCACGATCCAATCGCCGTCGCCGTCGCCGTCGTTCCCGTCCTCCTTGTCTTTGCTCAGTTGCTCTCGCTTGGCCTTTAGTCGAGCTCTGATGAGCGGGACGAGGACGCGTTTCCGACACTCAACGAGTTCATAGAAC
The DNA here is from genome assembly GCA_029784005.1 of Lenwebbia sp. NSW1173648. Classification (NCBI taxonomy): domain Eukaryota; kingdom Viridiplantae; phylum Streptophyta; class Magnoliopsida; order Myrtales; family Myrtaceae; genus Lenwebbia; species Lenwebbia sp. NSW1173648. The sequence goes on from JARCGZ010000001.1 coordinate 36,946,617, forward strand.
TCCTTCCACCGCTTCCGGAGGACAAGCTTGCTCGCCCGCGGCCAGAAATTGAGCACGTTGAAGCGCCGTTGACCCAGCAGAGTGCGTCGCGAAGCCTCCTCGATCTGCTTAATCTGCTTCTCCTCGAGCCCATCTCCGAAGCACATGAGGACCAGCAAGCAGAACATGGCGTGCTGGAAGTGGTCGAGGACGCGGACGACGCCGCCAGGCTGGGGCTTAAGCTCCGCCACGAGCATGTTGAGGACCCTCGCGCGGGCGCGGGAATAGGAGCTGAGGCGGGAGGGATGAAGGATCTCAGCCGTGAGGTTCCGGCGGAGGAGGCGCCAGGTGGGGCCGTAGGAGGAGGAGTTGATATTGTGCTGGTTGGAGGAGAGGAGGCGGATGGTGGCGGAGGGCGGCGCGCGGTCAGCGAAGACAGCGCCGCGGTGGACGAGGGCCTGGTGGGCGAGAGCCGGGGAGGAGACGAAGACGGCGGGGCGGGAGCCGATGTGGAGGGTGACCATCGGGCCGTAGCGGGAGTGGAGGGAGCGGAGGACGGGCTCGAGCTCCGCGAAGGACTTGCGGAGCCATAGGAAGTTGCCGAGGACCGGGACTTTGAGCGGGCCCGGGGGGAGGCTCTTCTTCTTGGCGGCGGAGGAGAGGAGGTTGAGGGTGGCTCTGAGGAAGGCGGCGACGGAGAGGGTGACGAGGATGAGGAACCAGAGATCCATCTCTTGCCAGACTTCCTCTTCTGAGTTTTACGAGGTAGACCAAAGTAAGGGTATGCAGAGATGAGGTTGGAATTTGTCGGGTTGGTATAAGAACGGAGATATGATGACAATGTAGCCCAAAGAGTCAAAAGACAACGTAATGGATGACGTCCATGTATTGGCAGTGGATTTTCATCTGGGAAAATGATATCTTCACGATTTAAAAAAGAAAAAGAAAAAAATCCTTTCCTGTACGAGGAACACGAGCTTTCTTCAGGATCACAAGGACATGTCCATGGACCTCGCTGAATAAAAAATAAAGAAATAAAGCTTCAACATTACTACACCCTTAAGAATATTCAACTGCTGCGAGAAGATGCAGCGGGCGCCGAAGTTGGACGAAGAAAGATTGGCCGTGTGATGACATTGATGTCTGGGCAGGAATTCGGTTTGCAACTCGACCAGGTGTGATCCGCCGCTAATCTCTGAGAATCGCCATCGCTTTCATCTGGTGGTTTTCAATGAGATGTGAACGGCATAATGGGTATGAATTGGGAATGAAGGTACCGATAACCTGTCCATAGAAATCAGGTGGAGGATCACAAACCTTCGTAGCTTCCATTACCGGAGGCAGGTAAGAAGTGGAGGTAGCCGCCGTGCCTTTCAATGGGGGCATACCTCCGTTTATGGTTTTTTTTTTATAAAGAGAATTGATGCGATGAATACAATTATTTTGATTCCCCAACCGACCTACTCAATATGAAATTTGTACACGAGAACATCAATCAAAGCAATGCAATTTGAGATATTACGTCAGAACCGATCTTTAAATAATCTGTGAAGCGATTCAAAAAATTATGAGTTCTCGTCAATGATACAGCTAGAAATGGAGTCATAGTGAAATCATGAAATACCCACTAACCTCGAAACCGTGGAATCACTATATATTGAAACAATTGAGATAATGAACAGGATATGGACGCGTGATTGAAACACAATAATGCCCTCATAACTATCGACCAAGAAATACATGTTTTCTCTTCGCGAAAGTTTATCCACCCCTGCTTCCATTGCCGTTGATGCTGATGGTGTTGACTCGGCAATAGTTGTTGTCGTTGCCGTTGTTGCTGATGTCGCTGGTGGTGCATCGACCAATTTGCCTCCTCCATATCTCTCTCTACTAAAAGGGGTTTGAACTTTATTGGGCAACGCTGGGAAGAGCCATTTGTGATATCTAGTAGCGGGATGAGGAAGGGGTGGTAGGTGATCAGTTAATTGATTGAATCGGAAGCCATAAGGGCTTTTCCTTGCGATAGCGTAGCTGCAAGTTTGGAGAGACGCGAGAGAGAGCGGAAGAAGAAGAATAAGGGCATGTTTAGTAACAATTCTGATCCAAAAAAGTGATTCTAATTATAATCATATTTTTTAATTCTATTCTCTAGATGATTTTTAGAGAATCAGAACGCGTTTGGTAATTGCATAAAATTTCTGTTCCCGAATAGAAACGCGTTTGGTAACTGCACAAAATTTTTATTCCCGGAAACAACCAAGTGGCGAGAATTATTTTTTTAAAAGATTTCATCTTTTTTTTTTAAATCTTTTTTAAATCTTTTTTTAACTTTCATTTTTTAATTTCCCCCCATTTTAATTTTTTTAATATTTTGCATTTTTTGAATTTTTTATATTTTTAATTTCCCCCCTTTTAAATTTTTAATTTTTTTGTTAAATTTTAAAGCTTATTTTTAAATTTAATTTTAAAAAAATGTGTTTTAAAAAAATTAGTAGTTAGTAAATTTTCAAATCTAATTTTAATTTTTTTTTAAAGTTCAGAAGTTCACATGGACTTAATCTTTTTAAAAGAACTGAGAATTTGTGTTCTTTTTTTAGAGAATCAACTTTTTTTTGTTTCTTATTTTTGGTCCAAAACTATTCTTGAGAGCAGAATCAGAATCATTTGCGCTACCAAACCTGTTTATGCTCCTTTTTTGTTTCAAGAAACAGAATCAAAGGAACAGAAATGTTACCAAACATGCCCTAAATCACCATGGGACGCGAGCGATCGATCTCACCGAGTCACCAGTCGCCAGGTCCTCACAATTCCAAGGAAACTCTTTCGGCTGGGCCACTATCCCTTGTAGGTGGGCTTATGCGGAGTAGGCCCAAGCCCATGCTCGGAACACAAGGCAGGCCTCACATGCATTGTCTTGACCAGTGATGTGCATCAACATGTGCAGTTTGGCTCGTGTTTGTTTTCACTCAAAATTTTTTTCGCGAATTACTTTTTTGAATTTTATCTTGTTTGGTCAGTTGAGAATAATTAATCAACCTAAAAACATTATCGACCAATGAGAACACCATGTATACAGCCAAATAAATAAAATTTAATCATCAGGTAAAACGCACCTAGATAACTTTGGCGGCCAAATTCTGTAAAAAAACCCCAAACTTTAGGCTTGATCCCAACTCTATCGTTAACTTCTTTTTTTGTCATAGAAAAAACCCCCAAGTTTAGGTCCAGTTCCAAAATTGCCCCGAACTTTTTTTTGGTCACGAAAAAAATCCCAAACTTTAGATTTAGTCCCAAATCTACCCCGAACATTTTTCTTTGTCTAAAAAAAAATCATAAACTTTCAACCTATTCTCAAATCTACCATATGGTCTCGTCCCAACTTGACGCGACATTTTCATATCGATAAAAAAATTCACATCAGCAAAGTGATGGAGTGATAGATACGGACCGACGTGGCATTTTTACGTGGATAACAACTCTACCCCAATAAACATTGTTGAAATTCTCCAAAATACAATCAATCTAGGATAAGAAAATTAGGAATGACGATGATTTTTGGATAGAGGGTTAATGTAGGCGGATTTGATATTACAGTTAAAATTGGTTATTCTTCTCTTAAACAAAAGAAGTTCGGGATAAATTTGAGATCGAATCTACAATTTAGGGTTTGTTTTAGACAAAAAAAATGGGACAGATTTGAGAGCGAACCTAAAATTCAAAAAAAAATTTGAGATAAAAAAAGTTCTTAAAGTTTAGATTTTTTTTAGGGAAATAGGCCTAAGTTTGGCAAACACCTCGGCCTCTAAGTAAAGAAGCCAATTCTACTGTGTGTGAGAGAGAGAAAGTATGTTTCATTTATGGGCATTTATTTATGCTCTTTGCCACTTGCGACAACCTACAAACATTTTCCCAAATTCAGGTGCTAATTCCTGGAAGAAATCTGAGCCCTTAAAGGGGTCTTCATCACCACGGTGGTGTCCTGCTTCTCCGACAGATCGACCTCCTCGCCGGCTACCGTCCGCCATTTGAACAGCCACACCAAATTTGCCACGAAGTACTCCAAGTGCAGCATCGCAAGGTCATACCCTGGACAGATCCTCCTCCCCACCCCAAACGGCATCATCTTTATCTCCCTGCTCCCCGTGATGTCGAATCCAATGGCTTCTCCGCCGCCGCAGTTCAAGAACCTCTCGGGGTTGAATGCCATCGGGTCCTCCCAGACTTTCGGGTCCCAACCCATCTGCGCCACCATGAAGTTGATGGTCGCGTCCTTGGGGATCACATACCCGCCCAGCTCCGCGTCCTCCGTCACCGAGTGCGGCACCACGAAGTGCAACGGCGGGTGGCGGCGCAGCCCCTCCAGCACAATCGCCTTCAGGTAGCTCATCCTCTGCAGGTCCTCCTCCTTCACTTGCTCCGCTCCTTGTCCCCCGACTGATTTGATTTCATCGTAGAGCTTCTCTTGGAATTCTGGGTACTTGACCAGGTTGGCCACGATCCACTGCAGCGCCGTAGACGTCGTGTCGGTGCCGGCGTTGAGGAACTCCGAGCAGAGGCTCACGAGCTCGTTCTCCTCCAGCTTCCTCTTCTCCGGCAGCTCCAGGTCCAGGAGCGTGTCCACGTACGACACGGTCCAATCACCATGAACTTCGTTCCCGTTCTCCTTGGCTTTGCTCAATTGCTCTCGCTTGGCCTTGGATCGAGCTCTGATGAGCGGGACGAGGACGCGCTTCTGATTCTCGTAGAGCTCGTAGAACTCCTTCCATCGCTTCCGGAGCACGAGCTTGCTCAGCCGCGGCCAGAAATTGAGCACTCTGAACCGCCCCATACCCAGCATGAACCGTCGCTGAGCCTCCTCGATCTGCTTAATCTGCTTCTCCTCGAGCCTGTCTCCGAAGCACATGAGGACCAGCAAGCAGAACATGGCGTAATGGAAGTGGTCGACGACGCGGACGACCCCGCCGGGCTGGGACTTGAGCTCCCCCACAAGGATGTCTAGGACCCACGCACGGGCGCGAGAGTAGGAGCGGAGGCGGGAGGGATGGAGGATCTCCGCCGTGAGGTTCCGGCGGAGGACGCGCCAGGTGGGGCCGTAGGAGGAGGAGTTGATGCTGTGCTGGTTGGAGGAGAGAACGCGGTTGGTGGCGAGGGGCGGCTGGCGGTCGGCGAAGACCGCGCCCCGGTGGACGAGGGCCTGGTGGGCGAGGGACCGGGAGGAGACGAAGATGGAGGGTCGGTAGTCGACCTGGAGGGTGACCATCGGACCGTGGCGGGCGTGGAGGGAGCTGAGAACGGACTCGAGCTCCGAGAAGGACTTGCGGAGCCATACTAAGTTGCCAAGGACCGGGAAGGTGAGAGGACCCGGCGGGAGGCTCTTCTTCTTATTGGCGTCGGAGGAGAGGAGGTTGACGGTGGCTCTGAGGAGGGCGGCGACGGAGAGGGTGACGACGACGAGGAACCAGAGATCCATCTTTTGCAGAGAAGAGGAGGCGATTTGTTTGTGAATGCCGTCCGACTATCATTAGCGGATTTTTCTAGAAAGTGAATGGATTTCTTTATATGCTAATAACATTTTAGTAATAAAAAAGAAGAATCTATATTGGAACTACATATAACATTTTAGTAATATGATGCATCTTTAGCTTTTTCTTTTTTTTCCAATTCTTCCATTTTAATTGAGTAAGTCGTGTCAATTTAATATATTTTCATTTGATGGTATTTTTTTCCAATTAAGAACGTAACTATAAGCTACAATTTATTTTACAAGTAAGGCCTGACGATAATTCCTAACAATCCTAACCAAATGAGAAAGTGCATACTTATTATGAAAAATAGCACGGGTATTTCATACAAATCGACTGTCAAATGGTACGAGCGAGCTCTTTTCAATTATACTTCCATTCGACATGATTCGTACAAGGGTCGAACCACTTTTGGTCTAATGTACACCTAAGTCGTCCCGAGTAAAATTAGTAATATTCAAGTTAAGCAAAACGAATAGTGATCACTTCTTCGCTTAACATTAAATTATATTCGCAACATATCGTTATTTAAGAAAATGAGATGCCCTAATGTATCAATGCAGCGATTTTGAAATTCGAAAAAAAATCATTTTACCATGGGCCTTTTTTCTGGTTGTATATAAGAGGATAGCGGTCATGCACTTGTTTGTTATAGAAGATTGATTAATAAGTCTTTGGGCGATTGTAAAACTAACCGTCATTTTTTTTTTTGCCACAGAAAAATAAATAACAATTATTTAAAAAGTATTGTGAGGTCCACCATTTCAAGAATTTATGGCTCACAACATATTGTCGTTTTCACAGTCACCCAAAGACTGTTATGCTAGCAAAGTCCTTTGTTATATTCCAACGATGAAAACTTCGAAAAAATTACAAAAATAAAATAAAATCATAAACATATTGCAATTATTTGTATTGTGATCCTTATCTGCATAAGTTAATTCGTTCATCAATTCATATCCACACAGCCTTAACAATATTGCGCAGGTGTGTAGTGCGTGCATGAAGTCGAGTAAGTTTACTAGAGCAATGCCTTTCGCAGGTGTTGCAGCCTGTTTTTGGCTTTCTACCTCTGCCCATTTCATCGCTAAGTTCCGAACTGTCTTGACGAAAACTCGATCCGATGCGTATAGTCTTTGCATTACCCATCCATTGATGGTCTTAAGCCAAAACTAAAGTCGTGACTTAGTAAAAAAAATCAATCAGGGAGAAAGCACACTGTTCCCAATAAATTCCAATGTGATCACATTGAAAAAGACTATGAATTCACTCGAAAAGAGCTGACTGGAAAACAATGTGAATGATAAATAGAATTTCCAACAGACATCTCATGAAACACATTACAAACGTAAGGGGGGAGTCGAACAAGCTAAAAATACTCTCTGCGACCTTGCATGATGCTAAAATCTTCAAGGGCTGGAGGTGGAGTGAGGAAAGGGATAGAGGGAATCTTAGGGAGGAGGCAAAGAGAGCGCCAAAGCGCCGGCGGATCGAATGCAGGCTCATCGAGAAGGAGAGCATGCGAGAGGTTACTTTCTCGGGCCTCTTCCGCGCGCTCTCCTTCTTGCAATTGTTCCAATTCAATCATATATATACTTTTTTTTTAATCATTTGTTGCTAATTGAGTCCTGATTTTTTTTTTTCAATTGACGTGGTCGGCGAGGGTCGTGAGCCCTCACTCGCAGTTGGGGGAGTGCTGCGACCCTCGCCCAATGGCTAGCGGCCTCTTGCCAGGCCTAACAAAAAAGAAAAGTGTTGGATTTTATAGGGTATATGGGAGTAACATGGTCCGCCCATGTAGGGTATCCCACCCCTTGACCAAAGGAATAACTGCCAAAGGCAGTTTATCCTTGAACGTGATATAAGATCACGTTTTCTTTCCTACGTTAAAGTCAGTCGCTCTTTCAAACGAAACGACACATCTTCTTCAGAGAGAAGAACAGTGACAAAAGAACGACGCATCTCTCCCGAACGTGCTTTTTTGGATGAACAATCTCTCGAGGGACTGCAACGGTAACATCTAATCTGTGAAAACCCGAGGTATGTCCGTTACGTGATGTACTTCTCCGATCAGTGATTCAAGTAAGTGCTTGGGCTTGTTAATTCCGTGTAATTTCGCTGCGTACGTTATGGGATTGGTTCCCTTCATTGGTATCAGAGCCATTGATTCTTGTTTCCTGATCAAGTGATGTTTTGTAATCGTTTTAACACGTAAAACCCGATTTTTGTCACCACTGTTCATTGGGAATCGATTCTGTTCTTCTCAACCAAAATATTTTTTGAACAAATCAACGGAACGGGCTTTGAGAGACGAAGATTTTGAGTGGTCACCCGTCGCGAGCCGACGCCGGAAAAGGCCGCACGCACGCCACGCGCCGTGACGGGGCGGGGTCCCTCGGGGCCTCGGCGAAACGTCGCCTTTTCGTAAAATTTGGCTAAGTGAAAATGGATTTCAAGTATACTAACAGACTCGTCTTGATCATACGAGCAATTTGAGTGGTCGACCGCCATCAGATACCGCCGAATAAGCCCACACGCGCCGCCACGCGCCGGAGAGAACCGATGCGCGTGGAATTCACGCGCCCACGTGCTCCGCACGTGCGTGAACGTCGGAAACCTATCGCTGACGTGGCAGTGACGTCATGATGACGTCAGCTGAGCCGGCCAGACCCAACCCGAGAACCGGACCCGACCCGACTCGGAACCTACCCGTTGACTGGTTTGATCGTTGACCGTTGACTATCATTGTTGACCGTTGACTGGTCAACTGTTGACCGCTGACCGGCATAATTACGTTTTTGCCCCCGAACTTTGTGCAAATTGCAATTTGGCCCTCTAACTTTCTGAAATTTCAATTTGGCCCTCAAACTTTCGGAAAATTGCATTTTGGTCCGTGATTTTTCAGAAAATTGCAATTGGTCCCTCAAATTTTTGGAAATTTCAATTTAGTCCCTAAATTTGTTGAAAATTGCAGTTTTGGCCCTCGAATTTTAAAAAAAAAAATTGGTTTTTTGCCTCCGTTGACCAAACGCGCCGAAGCTTTGACCGTCGCGTGGGGGGTGCGTCCAAGCTCCGTTTGGGGCGTGCGAGATATCGTTGTGTTCGTCTCGAAATTATCTTCATTTTGATATATTATTTGTACAGTTTTGATGTATTTAAAATTATGAAAATACGTATGAAACCCATAATACACGTATTTTGGGGCGTTTTTCGAGAATTTTTTTTCTCTTCTATATTTTTGTAAATATAGAGGATGGCTTACGTGTTCATAATCGAATGCAAATTGTGTAGAGCATGATTGCTGATAGCATGTATAAAGTTTAGAGTACTTGCTTTTATATCTTGTATTATGAAATTAGAGTATGATTTGATACGTGAATTATTTGTGTATTAGTTCAAATCATGCCATGCCATGCTATGATTACAAAATATAGGGATCATTAAATTATTTATGATCTTTATTTGAGTGGGGAGTTCTAGAAAGTTTTAGTAACTTTAGTGAACTCAATTTTACATAAATGATTATATTAATGGTAATTTCAAACGAGGATTCTTAGACGATGATTGGAAACGTAGTGAACTTTCGAATCTGAGACTTTATGTGAAATTATTCATTAATGTAATTAGTTAGTGTAAAATAGATGCATAAATGTTAGGCATTAATAGTTCATGAATAGATGTCTATAGAACTTCGTGTTCAGATACAATGGCCATAGCTTCTTAGAATATCGTAGCTGAGCTTAACAAAGGAGAGAATTTGAACGGCGAAAATTATGAAAACTGGAATATGAAAATCCAGGATGTGCTAGAAGAGAAACAAGCACTAGAAAAGCTCTTAACCTAGTTATAGAAGAACCTGAAGATGGAAATGCTGCACATCATAGAAATTATAAAGAGGCATTTGCTGCATGGAAAAAGATGAACTCTATTGCTCGCATTATGTTGCTGAGTAGTATGGAAAATCGCTTTATGCATAAGTTCAGGCATTTATGAAAATGCCAAAGTCAAGTGGGAAGCATTAAAAACTAAGTTTGGTTAGACATTGGTCACCAAGTTGAGATAGATCACTATAAAGTTTGACACTTATATGATGCCACATGGGCAGAATATAAAACAACACTTTGAGAAGTATGTCAAACATGATAAGTGAATTATAAGATGCAGGCCACATTTTGACTAAGGAGCAGTAAATGCAAGCAGTAATCCATTCTTTGCCTCATAGCTATGTGCACATCAAAAATCCACTTAATCCACAATGAAAAGTAAAGACTTTTGAGGATGCTTTGCGCCGTCTTGAACCAGAGGTGGATCGCCTTCTGGCGGCTAAACCAATAACTGACATTTGTTATGTTGGTTCTAGTTCACATGGAGCTTCGGACTCCAAGCGTAAGCATCAAGGTGGGTTCAAGAAGTGGAAGGGCAAGGGACCGAATTATTCAAGAAAGAAACTGAAGTTTAACCGACATGGGAAAGAAAAGTGTCCTTTCAAGAATAACATTTCGTAAGTGAAGTGTTTTAATTGTGGCAAAAAGGGTCACTTTGCTCGCAACTGTGGTGAGTCAAAGAAGTTAGAAATCCTTTGTACACTTCAGAGTGTTACTTATGTCTCCAATTCAGTTTTTGTAACTGAACCTCATCTTTTGTGGACTGTAGACTCAGGGGCCACAGACCATGTAGTAAAGGACATAGATGCCTTCATGGAATTTTGACGAAATTCCACATGGAGCATAGTAGATATATGTGAGAAACAATTCCTGAGTGGAAGTCAAAGGGATTGGCACTTGCCAATTGAATATACGCGGTGGTCACATCCTGTTCCTACATAATGTGTTATATGCTCCAAAAAACTCGACGGAATTAAGTTTCCGTGTTATTTTTGGTTAAACTTGATTTCAGTTTGAATTTTCATAACAATAGTGATAACTTGTCGTTGGGAATAAGTAAATATGGTTCTGGATGGTTTCATTATGTTGATTGTTGAGTATAATAATGTGAATGTTAGTTATTCCCTATTTACATCTTCTGTAATGATGTGAATTATGGCATGCTAAGCTGGGTCATATTGGCCAATAGCGAATGTTTAGATAAAGCCAAAGAGGGCTTATGTGGCAATATTTAAAAAAAAATCAATTTGCCTATTTGCGAGCATTGCCTGGCGGGAAAAACAACGAGGAAACCATTTGGAAAAGGAATAAGAGCTGAGTTTCCTTTGCAGTTGATCCATTCGGACATATGTGGTTCAATGAATGTGAGAGTAAGGCATGAGACTGTTCATTTCATCACATTTATTGATGATTACAATAGATTCGGACATGTTATTTTTTATTTCTCATAAATCTGAAGCATGAGTTGCTTTGAGAAATTTTTGAGCTTTTACAAAATCAAAAAAAAAAAAAAAAGATCCGATCAAGGTCGAAGAAAATCTATCTGATCAGTTCAGATGTTTATGTGATGAAAAGGGAATAAAAAAAAGTTGATTATTCCATCGATTTCTCAATAGAATGGAGTTGTAGAGAGAAGAAACATGTCTAAATGAGAATGATTAAGTCTATGATGGCACAGGCTAATTTGCCTATCACCTTTTGGGGTGAAGATTTGTTGAATGCTGTCTAGATATTTAACCGTATGCCTTCTAAATCAGTTACCTTCACTCCATATGAGTTGTGGACAGGTCGAAAATAAGATTTGAGTTTTCTCAGACCTTGAGGATGTGCTACTTATACACATGAGTCTTCTCACAAGTATGGAAAAATGGGCCCTAGAGGCAAAAACGAGTATCTTCATGAGATACTGAGAGCACTCGAAAGGTTATGTGTTTATAGGTGAGCAAGAAAGCAGACAGTGTAACTGAATTCGAATTACGAGATGTCACATTCTTAGTGAATGAATTTTAGAAAAAGGGCGAGATATGTGAAGACTATTCTCTATTTAAAACCTTGGATAGTGATAATGATTTTATTGAGGCATATCATCCAAGTGGGAGCAATGTGAGAAGTGGGGAATTTGTTTCGATTCAGTCTCAATTGCGACCACTTGATGTGAAGATGTAGTCGTTATCTAATCCAAGTGGGAGCGTAATGGAGATTGACGTACTAAGTGTATAATCTCAAATTTGGCGAACAAATCGCAAATTCGTTCTCCATCGACTTGTCGATGTTTAGACATTGAAGGTAAAGCTTTCATGGCCGCTTCACAAGAAGAGAATGAGCCAAGGAATGTAAATGAGGCTCCGACTTGCCTTGATAAGAAAAAAATTGGACACAAGCAATGGAAAAAGAGATGGAGTCAATGAGATCAAACCAAGTTTGAGAACTGGTTGATCTTCTAAACGGATGCAATGCCATTGGGAACAAGTGGGTTCTCAAAATAAAGCGTAAAGTTGATGGCTCGATTGAGAGATATAAGGCTTGCCTTGTGGTGAAAGGGTATGTTCAACAAGAAGGAATTGATTATGAAGAGATTTTTTCTCCTATGGTGAGATTTACTTCAATTCGCCTTATTCTGGCAATAGTGGCTAGTATGGATCTTGAATTACATCAAATGGATGTAAAGACTGCAATTCTCAATGGAGAAGTAAAAGAAGAAAATTATATGAAACAAACTGTTGGGTTTGCTACAGAAGGCCAAGAACAAAAAGTATGTCGACTTTTGAGATTGACATATGGCCTTTAGCAGTCTTCGAGACAATGGTATATACTTTTTCGTAATGCCATAGTGGCATATGATTTTGTAATGATTGATAAAGATCATTGTGTAAATATCAAAAGATCCATAGATCAATTTGTGATTTTATCATTATATGTTAATGATATACTAATTGCATGAAGTAATATGGAGTTTGTTAATGCAGTCAAGAATTGGTTATGTTCCAATTTTGAGATAAAAGATATGGGTAAATCTGCATATATTCTTGGAGTTAAGGTTTCAAGATATTGTTCAAAGAGATTGTGATATCTTTCACAAGAGACTTATATTGATAAAGTTCTTGAATGATTTCGTATGCAAAACTGTAAACCCAAAGATACTCCTATTGCAAGAAGTGAAGGATTGAGCCGTAAAATGTGTCCTGAGACTCCACAAGAAAAGGAACGAATGGAAGGTGTTCCACATGCTAGTGCTGTTAGAAACTTAATGTATGCTATGGTGTATACAAGACCTGCTATTTGTTATGCAGTTGGAATGGTGAGTAGATACCAATCCAATCCAGGTCAAGCACTTTGGACTGCCGTCAATAGAATCCTGAGGTATCTGAATGGTACTGCTAATTATTCGTTGAGTAATCAAGGTAGAGATCTGCGCCTTAAAGGCTATACTGATGTTGACTGAGGATGAGGTTTAGATGAGAGAAATTCTACCTCTAGATTTGCATTCTTACTTAACAATGGCGTCATATCATGGAGTAGTAAGAAGCAAACGTGTATAGCCTTATCCACAATCAAAGCCGAATTTGTGGCATTATCAACAGCAGTACAAGAGGGTGTTTGTCTTAAGAGATGTTTGGATCAATGAGGTATTGCTAAGGATGCTGTAGGTTCAATTATTGATTAATTGTGATAGCCAAGCAGCAAGAGCTTACACTAAGGATCCATTGCAAGACGAAACATATAGACACGAAGTAGGATTTTGTGAAAGACATGGTTGTATGAAAAGATGTAAACGTACAATACATATCTACGCATAGAATTATAGCAGATCTTATGACGAAGTCAATTCCTAGAGATGTTTTTCCTTGCTCATGTGTTGACAAAGGGATTAGTTCCCTATATTGAAATCTCTAGGATTGCGTAGAAGTTGAAGTACTGGATATTTATTTTTCCCAAAGTTCACGGTTAATGGTATGTTCCATTATTATTAATGCTTGAGTTTGTTCGATATTTATACATATTAATGCTTAGTGCATTATGTTGAGAAGGTATGTCGGGCAGATAAGAGATTAGCCCATTCACACGGGTAATCACATTTATTTACTATGTGATAAATAGAGATGAGACAATTTTAAGCTCATTATCTAGGTGATAATTGAGAGCTCGAGCTTAAAGTATAAATGTCACCTTAACAAAGTGTTAAGATGAGGACATATTATTTATTATGTCCGAAAGTGAAATAGCCCACATATTTCGCTTTATCTGTCTTAATGCCAGATGTGAGTTCTGATGGATTCTTTCAAAAGAGTAGATTTGTGAACTCAAGTTAGACATTGGGTATGTCTAAACTATCATCTGTACGGTATTAAGTGACAAGACATACGCTCCATGGGAAATGAGAGAATACCGTAATACGTATTTCATACTACGTATGCATGAGACGACCAATAAGAGTTGGCGGAAGTTTTGATCTCAACTTTCAAGCCATGTGAGACTCTTGAGGGTAAAAGTTCCTCTAATTTGTCCCCTCACGACTCTTACTTATTCTCAAGATTTTTATTTAGTGTTCGCTATCTTAGAGTGTTGCCAATGGTCATGAGATTGATTCAATCTAATGGGACATTTCTAGAAAAGCGAGCTGAACTGAAATTGAGAGGTTTAAGGGAAGATGAAGATCAATTTGTTTTGATGTCACATTCTATCTTTGTATTCACAAGTCGACCAATTATGATTATTTGAGTTTAATCATGATTGTGAATACAATGCATATGAAATGCTTAAAGAGATCAAGAGAGATATGATGTAAATGTGACTGATTGATCTAGGGTACTGCATACTGGATCTACTCTGAGTTAATATGCCCATTTTGAGCTGCTATATACTCCTAACAGATGTATGGCAACGAGCTCTCGTAGTATGCTGGTCGCACGGATTATTTGTTGATATGAACTTTGTAGAAAAGAGAGAAAGTCATGTTTAACCCTTCGTGGGCAAGTGGGAGTTGTTGACCCTTTATGGGCAAATGAGAGTTTTGGATAGCCCTTCATGGGCGAGTGGGAGATATTGGATTTTATAGGGTGTATGAGAGTAACATGGTCCGCCCATGTAGGGTATCCCACCCCTTGACCAAAGGAATAACTGCCAAAGGCAGTTTATCCTTGAACGTGATAGAAGATCACGTTTTCTTTCCTACGTTAAAGTCAGTCGCTCTTTCAAACGAAACGACACATCTTCTTCAGAGAGAAGAACAGTGACAAAAGAACGACGCCTCTCTCCCGAACGTGCTTTTTTGGACGAACGATCTCTCGAGGGACTGCAACGGTAACATCTAATCTGTGAAAACCCGAGGTATGTCCGTTACGTGATGTACTTCTCCGATCAGTGATTCAAGTAAGTTCTTGGGCTTGTTAATTCCGTGTAATTCCGCTGCGTACGTTATGGGATTGGTTCCCTTCAAAAAGAAAAGAAAAAAGGGAAAATATTATTAAAATAAATATATAAATAAATGAGTCGAAGAAATATCAAAAATTGTCCACGTTAGTAATTTATAGTCAAAATTGATCGGATGGACTGAATTGACACTTGTGTAAAGAGTTTAGGACTTGATTACCCATAAAAAAAAAATTTAAACTGAGGTGATACAATTGTAACAGATTTAGAATTTTTTTAGTAGTTTTTTTGTAAAAATTTGCAGTTCAAAAAGTCAGTGGTTATCCGTCTCCATATTCTTTCCGACCCGATTCTTAGTCATTACCAAGGTACGTCACGTGTTAGCATTATTTAAGAAGACAACGAATGACCATGTACGCTACGTTTCGTGAATGAATCTCCGACATGCTTCCAAATGAATTACTAAAGTTATAAGGACGTACAAATTTCTAAGATAACATTGAGTTAAACTCTGGTGCATTATCGAAGCGTGTTTAAGGCATTGTTATCGAGTCAAACTCTGACACTGTTTTGGGTACGTTGGTTCGTTATCATTAAAGGGAAACCATACCATCGAGTTAAACTCTAGTTTGGTTTACGTTTGTGCACTTTCTTTCGATTTCATATGTATCGATTCCTTTAGATTTGTAATTGTAGGCTCTCACCATCGAGTTAAGCTCTAGTCGAGATAATATTTTTGTAATTCTATTGGATTCTATACTAACTTTGCGCGTCTTTTTTTTTTGTCAAATACTAACTTTGCGCGTTGATTCTTCTGATTATATGGAAATTCTCCTGTCCAAAATCGTCACAGAACCCTTCATCTCATTTAAAAGCCAAAGAAAGAATTTCGGTGAAAGATATTTTGTTGCGGAGCAATTCCGACGAAACAACAATGTACTTAATTCATCGTATATTATTATTTAAGAGGACGCGATGTACTAACGAAACACGACATCAATTTGAAATTTGGAAAAATATCATCTTAACGAATTTTCTCGGAGTTATATACTTCCATGCATTACACGGGCCTTTTTCTAGCTACAGAATAAGGAAAAATTTCAAATATGGCTTGAAATGCCCTCATTTTCTCTAATAAGGCTTGAAGTAGACATTGTTTCACATAAAAGTATGAATTACCCTAATAGTTTCAAATAAAGGCCTAACAAAGAGCATTTTTCGTCATTTATTTTTTTTAATATTTTTCCATTCGTTCTTTTTTCCCATTTTTTTCTTTGTTGCTACTGGGCCCTCGTCGGCAACTAGGCAAGGGCTTGCCAGCCACAGGCGAGGCCGCGTTGGTGGTGGGCCATCATTTGAGATCGACCACCGAGAAAAAGGAAGGAAAAAAAGGAAAAAAGAAACAAAAAAGGGAAAAACAATAAAAAAGGAAAAAAAAATAAAAAAATAAAGGACGAAAATGCCCTTAGTCATGCCTTTTTCTGAAATAATGAGGGTACTTCAAGCCCGTATTTGAAATAAGATTTACTTCCTACTTTTATTTGAAATTTTTTCATAGAATAATAGGACAGAGGATATGTCTCATGTCAGCATCCGCATAGAAATCTTCATGGCCCAGTATCATGATAACTCCAACTAGTATTAAAGAAAAAATGAATGACCTAATTCAATAAAATTGGCATTTTCAACGTAAGCCTTGAGGCTAACTTCGTGAATGAATGTGTTGGTGGTCGGCCATCATTTGAGACCGACCACCGACGAAATGGAAGGAAAAAAAAAGGAAAAAAGAAACAAAAAAGGGGAAAAAAATAAAAATAATAAAGGACGAAAATGCCCTTAGTCATGCCTTTTTCTGAAATAATGAGGCTACTTCAAGCCCTTATTTGAAATAAGATTTACTTCATAATTTTATTTGAAATATTTTCATAGAATAATAGGATAGAGGATATGTCTCATGTCAGCATCCGCATAGAAATCTTCATAGCCCAGTATCACGATAACTCCAACTAGTATTAAAGAAAAAATGAATGACCTAATTCAATAAAATTGACATTTTCAACGTAAGCCTTGAGGCTAACTTAGTGAATGAATGTGTTGGTGGTCGGCCATCATTTGAGACCGACCACCGACGAAAAGGAAGGAAAAAAAAGGAAAAAAGAAATAAAAAAGGGGAAAAATACAAAAGGGAAAAAAATAAAAAAATAAATGACGAAAATGCCCTTAGTCATGCCTTTTTCTGAAATAATGAGGGTACTTCAGGCCCTTATTTGAAATAAGATTTACTTCGTACTTTTATTTGAAATTTTTTCATAGAATAATAGGACAGAGGAAATGTCTCATGTCAGCATCCGCATAGAAATCTTCATGGCCCAATATCACGATAACTCCAACTAGTATTAAAGAAAAAATGAATGACCTAATTCAATAAAATTGACATTTTGAACGTAAGCCTCGAGGCTAACTTCGTGAATGAATGTTGGAGACATGCTTCCAAATGAATTATTAAAGTAATAAGTGGGTAAATTTTTGGGATTTATATATGTTACATCAATTACGTAATTGCGGTAATAAACAATACTTAACTAGACTACTCAACGCGGAATGGTAGACCTTTGATAAGACACTCCACCTAACTACATTAGAGTCAGAATAAACAACAAGAAAAAAGGGCTCCGAGCTTATGGTCAAAGCCTTTATTTCTTCAACGTGGCCGAAAATGAATCCTCTAGAATTAAGAGACTCAGAACCCTAGTTAGTTACCTTTATAAATATACTTTCATTATTCTGCCCTTTGACCTTGTTGACACCTAATTTTATCGATCTCGTATTTTATTTTATTTTATTTTCGTTAAAATAAAATATGCCTAAATTAACTAAATATGCATCTTTTCTTATTTTATTACAATATAGAAAAGTAACTAATAATAATACTAATAATAATAATAATAATATATTTATTATAAAACGAAATAGCAAAAATTGAATCGCATCCGTAATCGGTGAAGCTCGGCTTGCGTTACATTCTTCTGAGATCGCGATCCCTTTCTACCCATTAGCACAAGCATGGTTTTCTCACGGCACATTCTCCACCGCACACCTTGCTCCTGCCGACACACCTTGCACGGTCAAACATTTGACCATAAAAAAGATCTTTTCCATCCTCATCAAAAGGGGGGGGGGGGGGGGGGGGGCAGCGTTGATTTTTCTGAGAGGCAGACAGGGACAAGAGGGTGGGGCGGCAGGAAAAAGATGCTACAGGTTCGTTCACCAAAAAGAAAAAGAGAGCTCGAGAGGGATTTCTCCTGAGGAGCTCACGGGAAGGCAGAGAGGGAGAGGAGGAGAGAACAAACACTGTGGAAGGAGCATTAACCCTCTTTGGTGCAGCCTCACACGCCCTCACTAGTTCAGCCTCGGTCTGCCACACGCCAGCTACCCCCCTCGCTCGCCGACGACTCATACTGCTTGCCCAAACCAACCCCGTTGATATAAGGAGGCCGCTCGTCGTTGTTCGTTCCCCGAGTCTGCACCACCCGTCGCCGCGGTCTCGGCTGTCCTTGGCCTCGACGACGGCGAGACAGTCAATGCCGGAGAGAGCCAAGCGAACAGACCAGCGAGTGTGAACGGAGGCGGCGCGCGAGCTCGGTCGTGGCGGATGTGGTTCGGCGGCAACAACGTGGCGCCCGAGTGAGGCCATGGTTCATGGCGGCTGGGCAACCAAATCTGTAGGAGCCGGTGTCGAGGCTTCTCCGTCAGTCCGAACGAGGCTCTTGCGACGGCGCAATGAGCAGGTCCCGGCGGTGCAACGGCGAGGCGACGGAAGGCTGGTGGCGTCGAAAGAGAACAGCCACCGTAGAGTGTTGCAGAGGATGCTCGCACGAGGAAGAAGATGGTGAACAGGGGAGCTTTGGGCTGTCTTCTTGGGATAGTCGGGCTGGGCAAGTGATGGCCGGAGGTCCGGCGTTGGTTCTGACCGATCGACGGTGAGGTTGGTGGCGGTAGCTGGCATCGGCGGTGGCGGTGGCCGTTCGTGGTCGACGTCACTGCAGGCGCGCGCGCGCGCGACGTCTCGGTGAAGAGGACCTCCTGTGAAGAAGATGATGAGCAGGGGGCGCTGGGCTGGTGAAATTGGAGATTGGACCGAGAGACTGAATTCAGTCTTCGTGCTCTCTGGGCCAAACGGACGGGCTGGACAGATGGTAGTTGGGCCAGCTAGGAATTCTCTCTTGGGCCGGGGACATGGCTAAGACCCATTTCAGGTTTTCTCTTGGTCCCATTGTTCAGGTCTTGGTTTAAACTGGGCTCATTTCTTGAGCCCAGTTCGTTTGAGCAACCAGGCCGTGGAGGCCTGGGTCCGACCGGCCGGGTAGGGTTTAATAGCCCAACCCGACCCGGATCCGTGTTTTTATTGAAATAAAAAAAATCCCAAAAAATAGAAAAATAGGAAATAGGAAGAAACTAACTCTATTTGCCTATTTTTTCTAATTAGGCTTTTATGTGCTTAATTATTGTCTATTTTTCATGTTTAAATTGCATGACTTAGTTTTAATTTAACATATAAATGTCTGAATAATTTGTTTCGTAATGCATGTCTCAGTAGATAAATTAGCACAGTAATTAGAGTTTAATTCGAAATACTCGTTTTATCCTTTGATTGACTGAACTTCGTTGATTATCTGCTTTAAGTGAATGCATGTTCCAAATGCTTGATGCATCAAACTGATATCCCAACGTGGTGATTGATGATGATGCCTATGGAGATGGTAGCCCAATGAGGCTTGGTGATTGAAGACCGACGTCCAATCCGATCCATTTTTATACACCCGATTCGTGTATCGGAGTTGTTTTCTTTAAATATCGCCATTATAGATTTGGTTTGCATGTGTTCATTCCAGTCTAATATTTGACATATTTTACCTGATTAAGTGATTGTTACAGCACTGTCTTTTGATAAATTGCATGTTAATCGTTTTTCTGGATGTTGGGTTAAGGATAAATAGGTAATTGCACGAAATGACAAAAAAATTATACATCATCATCTAGCACTTGTTAGATACTTGGTAGGCTTAAAATGATATGCAGTATGTGTGATCACCTTAGGTTATATAAACTGGTTAGGTACCGAAAGCACGCTAATTATCTAGTTAGCGTAAACAAGTTCCCGAACCTAGAAACTCTGGTTACGTAGGAATTGAGATGACACTCCCGTGTCTCGATTGGTTTCTAGCCAACCCCAATAGGCTAGTGGCTACTCCTTGTAACATTTTAGGTTGCTAATCAATAAAACGAAATCCAACGTCATGCGAGGTGGGGCTTGGGAGAGTCCACGCCATTGACCTATGGCAATACTTCTAAACTCGCCAGACCCTCGGGAGAGGTTAAGGCAGGTCACGACATACCTTGGACGCTACTTTTGTCTTCGGCGGTGGCCACGACCTCATCAACGTTGCTGAATCACCGAGCGACCAACGCTCATTCGAATCTTCTCAAGCCCGATCGTCCATTTTTTATTTTTTATTTTTTATTTTTGCAGGTTTTAAGCCGGTCCAATTAGCTGTGTTCGTGCCGGAAGAGAAGTAAAAAAAGGAGGCACGGTGAATCCATGAAGAATATTTTTTTGAAAAAACGAAGGAAATAGTGGCTGTGATCAAGTGAAGACAATCAAACAAGAAGTCCACTCAAACTCTAAAAAGGACAAGTCCACTGGCTTTTCTAAACTTGCTGGGTCAACTTGTTAAGACCCAATCTTCACCGTGAACAATGCGTGCTTCCATATGATGTCATTAGTTACCAAGGAAAATAAAAATAAACGTAACCAACCGGTCACTTAGGTGAAGTCGTTTTCAAGAGACCAAGGAAAGAGCACGGCATAGGCTATTGATGATTTTTACCGCGTTTGATTTCTCAACTTTGTTAAAATCCAAGCAAAAGATTCTTTCACCCCATAATCAGTAAATTAAGCATGTTCTTAACCGTAGTGATTATCACTAATTAATAAGCTTGAAAATAATCTATTACGAGGTGGACAGGGACAAACTTTTGAGTTAGAACTAAGGAAATATTAGATTAGTTGAACAAGTATCAAGAGATCCTGGTACAATTATAGCCATTCAGATTTACTAGTTTAAACAAAGGCAGTACAAAAATCAAAATGCGAGAAATTGGAATATGGATGATACTTATGGTTTTGAAAAGCTTCACATGCACTGTCTAGATCAATCTTGGCAAACATGCGTCTGTCAGGAATTTTCACAAATACCTCGGGCGTTCCCAAGGAGGAGATACATCACACAGAGAGAGGAGTGTTCATTAATGGGAATTTATCGAGAAGGCAACACCCTACATAAAACTATATATATATATCCCATATTCAGGTGCCTGAATTCCGGGGAGAAATCTGAGCCCTCAAAGGGTTCTTCATCTTCACCATGTTGACCTCCTGCTTCTCCGACAGGTCCACCTCTTCGCCGGCCACCGTCCCCCATTGGAACAGCCACACCAAGTTCGCCACCAAGTACTCCAAGTGCAGCATGGCTAGCCCGTATCCGGGACATAATTTCCAAATCAGGTGGAAAAAAAAAAATTTTTACCGGATCAGGTTGAAAAAAAAAAAAATTTACCGGATCACTGCCGCTCGGCAGTTACACTGTCGAGCGGGCTGCTGGGCTGCCCACAGCAGCCTGCTGCCTCCGACGGCCCGCTCGGCAGCCACACTGCCGAGCCGGGCCCCAACTAGTTTTTTTTTTTTTAAATTTCGAAAAACTATTTTTTTATAATTTTTATTTTATTTATAATTTTATTCTTTTTAAGCTGATTTTTATAATATAATTATCAATATTTAATTACTTAAGATATATAATTATAACATTACAATAAATTCACATATATAATGTCGACATCGAACAGAAGAACTAAATAAATATTGCGCAATTGGGATATTGTAAAAAACATGGGATTTTCATAATACATAACAAATTAACTGCAGTTACATGTACTAATGACGCCGTCTTCCTACATGACCTTCTGTTTCGCAATGGGGTTGTCTACGTTGATCGAAAGGTCTAGCGATTTGTGTAACCATTGCACTATCTGTGGGGAATCAGGGCACAACATTCAAACATGCGCACGCAGATCGGCTTAGGAATAGATCACAGTTGTATCAATTATGTAAATTAGTTTGATGAAATTTTTGTAATGTTATAATATCGTTCAAGAAACATATTTATTAATTTCATTTTTTCGTGGTTTTTATATTAGATGTGTGAATTTTTTGTAATTTTACAATATCCCTGTTATGACGAAACGCAGAAAAACAAAGACAGAACACCAGGATTTTACGTGGTTCGATCGAGGCGATCTACGTCCACGGGTGAGGCGAAACGAAATTCCACTATGATCAAAGAGAGTACAAGATCGTTAAAGTGCACGGCTGGCGACAATTACATAAAACGAAAAAACTCTCTTTCTATAAAACATGAAAATCCTAGCCTCAGTAAATAAGGCCCCAATTTTTTTTTTCTCGCTCTTGGTTGGGCCTATCGACCCAACCCTCCGACGTCGCGAACTAAACATCTACTTTTTCTCTTCTTTTGGGTTGCACGAAATATATGTCGAACTGGATACATAAAATTCAAAGGCATATTTAACAATCCCAATTGAGCGATATTTATTCAGTTCTTCTATTCGATATCGACATTATATAAGTGAATTTATTGTAATTAAATATTGATAATTATATTATAAAAATCAGCTTAAAAAGAACAAAATTATAAATAAAATAAATATTATAAAAAATAATTTTTCGAAATTTAAAAAAAAAAACTAGTCGGGGCCCGGCTCGACAGCCAAACTGCTGAGCGGGCTGCTGGAGTGGCCCAGCAACCCGCTCGGCACTATAACTGCCGAGCGACACCTGATCCGGTAATTTTTTTTTTTCAACCTGATCCGGTAAATATTTTTTTTTTTTTCCACCTGATTTGGAAATTTGCCCTGACATATCCTCCTCCCCGCCCCGAACGGCATCATCTTTATCTCCCTGCTCCCGTTATGTCAAATCCGCCGGCTTCTCCACTGCCGCAATTCAAGAACCTCTCCGGCTCCAACCCCATCGGATCCTCCCACACCTCCGGGTCCCAACCCATCTCCGCCACCATGAAGTTGATGGTCCCGTCCTTGGGGATCACGTACCCGCCCAGCTCCGCGTCCTGTGTCACTGCGTGCGGTAACACGAAGTGCGCCGGCGGGTGGCGGCGCAGCCCCTCCAGAACCACCGCCTTCAGGTATCCCATCCTCTGCAGGTCCTCCTCCTTCACTTGCTCCGCCCCGTGTCCCACGACTGATTTGATATCATCGTAGAGCCTCTCTTGGATTTCTGGGTACTTGACCAGGTTGGCCATGATCCACTGCAGCGCCGTGGACGTTGTGTCGGTGCCTGCGCTGAGGAACTCCGAGCAGAGGCTAACCATCTCCTCCTCCTCCAGCTTCCTCTTCTCCTCTGGCAGCTCCAGGTCCAGGAGCGTGTCCACGTAAGATACGATCATTCCCGTCCTCCTTGGCTTTGTTCAGTTGCTCTCGCTTGGCTTTGGATCGAGCTCTGATGAGCGGGACGAGGACGCATTTCCGATTCTCGAGGAGCTCGTAGAACTCCTTCCACCGCTTCCGGAGCACGAGCTTGCTCAGCCGCGGCCAGAAATTGAGCACGCCGAACCGCGGCAGACCCAGCACCAGCCGTCGCTGAGCCTTCTCGATCTGCTTAATCTGCTTCTCCTCGAGCCTGTCTCCGAAGCACATGAGGACCAGCAAGCAGAACATGGCGTACTGGAAGTGGTCGACGGCGCGGACTACCCCGCCGGGCTGGGACTTGAGAGCCCCCACAAGGATGTCGAGGACCCACGCGCGCGCGCGGGAGTAGGAGCGGAGGCGGGAGGGATGGAGGATCTCCGCCGTGAGGTTCCGGCGGAGTAGGCGCCAGTTGGGGCCGTAGGAGGCGGAGTGGATACTGTGCTGGTTGGAGGAGAAGACGTGGTGGGTGGCGAGGGGCGGCGGGCGGTCGGCAAAGACCGCGCCCCGGTGGACGAGGGCCTGGTGGGCGAGGGACCGGGAGGAGACGAAGATGGCGGGTCGGTAGCCGACCTGGAGGGTGACCATCGGGCCGTGGCGGGCGTGGAGGGAGCTGAGAACGGACTTGAGCTCCGACTTGCGGAGCCATACTAAGTTGCCAATGACCGGGAAGGTGAGACGACCCGGCGGGAGGCTCTTCTTCTTCTTGGCGTCGGAGGAGAGGAGGTTGACGGTGGCTCCGAGGAGGGCGGCGACGGAGAGGGTGATGGCGATGAGGAACCACATATCCATCTTTTGCCAAAGAGACTTTAAAGTTTTCGAGTGAGTCTTGTCTTGTTGCAAAGTAGATAAAGAGCACACGATTTAACGTCGGCTAAACACCTTACCCTCACTTTTTCTTTTTTCTTTTTTCTTTCTGTCTATTCATCATGTATGTACAGACCAATATATATACATACGGGATTCCAGCTCATGCCAACTAAGTCTGACCAAATTATGGTGTAGTCCTCACTTTTCTTTAATACTTTTTCTTTTGTAGTTTTCTCTAGCCTTACTTCACATTGTACTTCGTCTTTATTTTTAAACCAACCTCAAATTAGTAATGGAATTCGGAATTAATACCATTAAAAATTTCAAATTGGTATCGCACATCACATTTACTCGAAATTGATTTTCTACTCACAAAAAAAAAAAACAAAACCGATGTGCGACACATTTATCCTAAATTATCGTCTCACAAAAAATGTTAAACCGGTACGCACCTTAAATTAATTTAAACCGGTATCACTGACCCAAATCTACCATCCGTTAAATTGTACACGTGTCAGCACAGGTGGACTTACCACTCCGATCTATTATTCGCCACGTTAGATACGTCTTGTAGTTATTTTTTTTTTTGGCCGAACGTCTTGTAGTCGTTTGAGACGTATGCATTTTGACGGGATATTGGAAAGAATGCTAAAGGACCGTGGATTTGGTCAGGGGTACCAATTTGACTTTTTTTGCGAGAGAAAATTAGTTTGGGGTAATGTGATCACCGTTATTAATTTGAGATTTTTTATGAAATGAAAATTAGTTTGAGTAAATATGTCATCAAGGCACTAATTTAAAATTTTTATGGTATTATTTCTCTAAGAAGGAGGGTCTAGCAATAATTTGTAACACTCACAACATGACCGTTGCAAGTAGGATCACGGATAGTAGGTCCAACTCAACTAACACTTATTACATACATTATCAAATAATCAGTGTATGAAATGATGCGAAGTCCTCCCAAGGAAGGGTCGAATCATTTGGGTCTAAGGAACACCTCAGGATACACAAGTCATCCCAAATAATTCTTTGTATTTAATTCAAGCAAAATGAATAATAATTACTTTTCACTCGGACATTGGGTCTAATTCATAACATATTGTTGTTAATCCAAAAAACGAGATGTACTATAGAATTACAACGCCCGTTTGAAGCAGTGGCGTGAGCAAAACGGGAATGGCTCTCCTTCCCTTTTCATCCAACGCCATTCCCAAGGCCTGAATCCATCCATATCAAGCTTAATCTCTCTTCCCCAAGACTGCATCAGAGACCCCATTTTCTGCCCTTGTGTGCTCTCTTAGACAAGCGGGAGCTGCAGCAGCCTCGGGCAGAGTGAGAGGCGAGTTCCAAGAGAAGAGGGAGTTCCAAGGTTGTAGGCGGGCGAGTTCCAAGGCCAAGGGGAGCGCGAGGGAGCTTAAAAACAGAAAACAGGGGGAGAAACGTAAAAAGGGAGAGCAGGGGACTTCACTCGAGCAGAGAGAAACCGGGAAAGGGAGAGAGAGGAATCGGCGTAAGGGACCCGAGAAGCTTCACCAACGGCCCCGCATGCACCACCGCCAGAACCGCGGTCGTCGCCGGTCTCGCGCAAGCAGGTAGCTTCCCTTCCCCTGAGCTCGGGTGCTCTGTTTTCCTGGCGTAGCTACCGTGGATTCGGCTCCAGTTGACTTTTTAGTCAAACGGAGCCGAACCAGTTAGTCCTACGCACTGCTAGTAGTCCTTATAGTCTGGTAATAATGATCGTTTGCTTCGGTTTCACATGTAAGGCCTCGATCCAGTGTTTTTGTTTACTGCCCGCCATTTGCTCAAGGTAACGCTTGTCGTCAGTCAAACTCCTAGCTTTGAGACCGGTTTTCATTGCGTTTTTGTGCGTCCCAATGGCTATTTTGTGGCTCGATCTGTTCTGTGCGTGTAATAGAACACGTAGGTGCGTAGTTTTGTCGTCGGTTGTGCCTGTGCATCAAGATAAATGCTCACGAAGATGCCCCTGTGAACCAAGTATGGCGGTGGGCAGGCTTTTTTTGTGTTGGGTTTTGGTTTAGCACGAAGGCCTCTTCGTTGTCTGTTTTTGGCATACACAAGTAACCACTTGCTGAGCCGCTCGACGTTTTAGAAACCTCATGTTACGTAGTTTCTCGGGCATCAAATGTTTCGCTTAAATAGTGCATGAGGTGAGAGATTTCCAGGCTTGAAAATAGGCGCATAACCAGGTTGAAGCCCAGATTTCCTGGGTTGCTGCTATCCGCGTTTTCCGACGAGTTTTCTTCGCATTTTTGTGCACGTATTGTTGTTGTTCTTGGATTTTGCTGTTCCTTGCATGCTGTAGTTTACGTCGGTGTCTGGGTTCACCACTGGTAGTGTTCGAGGTGCCCGAAAATAGGGCGACAAAACCCCTGCGCGAACTGCCCTTTCTAGCAAAAATAAGTCTCTTGAAGCAACCAACACCGGCTTTCCTCGCAAGTTTTTGGTCATGTTTTTGTGCGTTTCATTTGCGTTTCCTTGCCTTATGTCATTCCTGGGGTGTTGTAGTTCATGTCCATGTGTGGGTTTCCCACTGGTCAGGCCCGAGGAGTCGGGAAAAAGGGAGAGAAAATCCCCCGGTGGCCTTGTTTGTTTTTTTTTTTCAAGAGTTGAAGAATTTTGAAACAAAAAAAATGTTATTGGTAAAGTGCTGTCGCTTTTAGACCAACTCGGACCCATACGGTCCAGGTCGGGCGCCTCTAGCGCGGGCTGGGTCACTCGGTCCAAAAAACATTTTTAAAAATAAATAAATAAAAAATATTTAAAAAAATTAGAAATTGGTAAAGTGCTGTCGCTTTTAGACCAACCCGAACCCATGCGGTCTAGGTCGGGCGCCTCTGGCGCGGGCCGGGTCACCCGGTCCAAAACAAATGGGAAATGGCTAAATTGGCCTTGTTTCTCTTGTATCGACTTTTAAAACCCCTGAAAATAACAATTTTACCCATTTGGGCGAATCGTCTCAAAATCACCCCAAACCTTAAACACACAATTTCCTAAGCTCTTAGAGCTTTACTAAGGATGCCATGCTTGAATTGATGCGTTTTATCCACACGCCATTGACTCCTTGACTGCGCACATTATATGCTTTGATTGTGATTGATAAGATAGATTCACACCTGCACGAGCATTTTAGAAAAATGCCCAATTTCGATACCGAAAGGGCGTTGGTGGAAACACCAACGCAACC
This sequence comes from Lenwebbia sp. NSW1173648, assembly GCA_029784005.1. Taxonomy (NCBI): domain Eukaryota; kingdom Viridiplantae; phylum Streptophyta; class Magnoliopsida; order Myrtales; family Myrtaceae; genus Lenwebbia; species Lenwebbia sp. NSW1173648. The sequence continues at coordinate 36,973,946 of JARCGZ010000001.1, forward strand.
AAGTCCCCGGATCCTTAATCTCTGATTGCGTAGAATCAAACGGCATCTCCCGAACGCTCGATAAAGTTTCCGGTCTACCTTCCTAAAAAATCGATGGTGACTCCTTTTGCATGTACACTTTACACATGCACGCGATCACACTAAGATTGAATCCGATAATCCACCGTGATTTGGTATGGGCCTAGGAGGGCACGAGTTAAGCCCGCTTTGGAGGCTTAGTAATCCATTAACCTAATTTTTCAAGATCGGGTCACGACAAAAAGCAAGTGCAAATTGTCATAGCGACAATGGCTTTGCACAATTATATACGAAGAAATGCCGTAAAGGATATAGATTTTGAATATGCGGATTTGGATCTCGAGTATGGATATTCTGACTGTGATACTGTAGATGAGGGGGCTAGTGCGTCAAATACTAATGCATCCCCTAACATGGCATGTTTACGTGATGAAATAGCCATGGGTTTAATTAATAGTTAATGAGGTTTGTAAATTTTGGAGGAAAACTTATTTCTATCCTCAATGACTTGTTGTAGTCATTTGTTTTTTTTCCTAATTTTAAACAAATTAAATTAAAAAGATTAAATTGCCACACCAAAGGACTTTTCAGATTTAAGTTTACCAAATAGCATTTTCCCCAAAGTTGCATCCATATGCACTTTTCAATTACGGTTTATCAAGCAGTATTTGCATTTCACCAAATCCCTTTAGCCTAAAGGTATTTGCATTTTTCCAAAGACATTTGCCCAAAGTTGAACCAAACAGGGCCTAAATGAGCATCGTACAAAAGTAATAATACTTCTAATGTTCTATTCCGCATAAACACTTATCCTCAATCTCCATAAGGATTGAAAAACATAAAGACAAAGATACCCTCTACCAAATTAGGTAAATAACCCATTTCCTATTTTTGTGTTGTAATCTTAAAGTGAAAGGATTTCCTCATATGTTAACATCATAGATCATTATCCAAAATAGAGATACATAATCTCAATTGCTTTTTAAATTAAGCATTGTCGTGACCCGTCGACCCCTCTCGAGCGGAGGGGTCGGTTTCATTTTTTTTTTCTTCGGGTTAATGGATTACTAAACCTCAGTTAACGTGGGTTTAGTGTGGGTCCTCCCAGACTCATACCGAATTGCGACGAGGGAGAAAAATTTTATATCGAGGTCAATCTTTAATATGATCGAGTGACATGTGGAAAGTATACATGCAAATGGAGTCGCCACCGGTCTTTCTTAGAAGGTAGAATGGATACCCTATCGAGCGGTTGGGAGAGCCCATTCGGTTCTGCGGAACTAGAGATTTTGGATACGGAGACTTGGTTACGTCGATATTTCTACCGACGCCCTTTTGGTACCTAATGTTGAGTATTTTCCTAACTATGATTTCATGCAGGCTCAAATTTGGGTGAGGTAAGTCATAGAATTAGGTTTCAATGCAGAGGGGTGAAGATCAATCATAGCAATCACAATCAGAAAATGAAAAGCGCAGCCAAGGATCCAATTTATGCGGATAAAACGCATCAAATCAAGTCATGCGATATCTAGTGAAGCCCTATAAGCTTAGAGAAAGTGCGATCAAAATTTGAGCGAGATTTGGAAAGATTTGGGCAAACTATCCAGAAGGGCAAGAATGTCATTTTGAGGAAGGATCGGGGACTAAATCAACAAAAACAGGTTGGGCCATATGAATGTGGTCATTTCCTATTTTTTGGGATTTTTTTTGAATTTCTCTGATTATTTTTGGAATTTTTTTGAATTTTTTTGAATTTTTTTGATTTTTTTTTATATATTTAGAAAATATTATCCGGATCGTACGGGTCTGGGCCGGTCTACAAAACGACGTAGCTTTGGGAAAATTTTGAATTTTGAATTTTTTTTATTAATTTTTCTAATTCTCTCGCTAATTGCTAATCCGACGCTCCAGAACGAGCCACATGGCTAATCTACCACCATCAGAGCATTATTATTATTATTATTTTATTGTTTTTCGAAAATTTTAAGAAAATAAAACTCAGATAATCTAACATCCGGCCACATGGCCTAACCTAGGCCGCACGATCGAAAATTAGATTTACTTTTTGAAAATCATTTTTATTATGAGAATTTTTTTTTCAAAATTCTAGGATCGCGCCACGTGGTCAAATTGTGGCCGTCCCATCCAGTTTTATTTTTTATTTCAAAAAAAGATTTTTTTATAAATGCCCGGGCTGATGTGGTTGCCACGTGGCGCCATGTTAGCGGCACGTAGACGTTGACCAATCAGGGTCCTTGCGGGGATGACGACAAACGGATGGCCAAGAGTCCTCCGGTCGCCGATTGATGCCCAAACCTGCGAAGCTCCTCCCGATTTCACCATCAATCAAATCCTCATTAGCTCTAGACCAACATACTCCACTTCTAGCTAAATCCAACAGTGAGAACTATACTAACAAGGCGTGAACAGGTCTGGCCATGGCGGAGATCTACCTCTCAATTCCTATGATAACAAGCTATTCTAAGCATTCAATGAGCACCTTACGAGTTCCAGAAGACTTACCCACGAGCCCGATTGACTCGGTTTTGGCAAAAACGAGCATATGAGCTCGAGGTTGGACTGAAGGTTCGGGCCAATGGACTCGATGGTTTTATGCAACAAAAATGCAAAACAGAGATATAGGCGCGATCAGTGATGTACAAGGAGTAGCTTAAACCAAGATTCAGGCGAAATGATCGAGTAGAAAGAAATCCGCCATTGACAGACCTCGGAAGCTTCAACAATGGTTTGTACCTTTTTCGGCGACGAACTGACGATCCATGGAGTTTGGACTGTTCATCCGGACCTCTCGATGCTCGGAGAAGTAGTTTGGAGGCTCGAAAATACATTGGAGACGATAACGGAAGCTTGGAAGTTTCTGCAACTCCTTCGGCAATGGCGATCGTCCGAAGGCCAGAGACCCTCTCTCTTTTCTTTTTCTCTCTCTAGACGGTTCCCACTCATGGAACAGAATAATCTCCTCCTTCTATCCAAAATGTGTGGGGTTGTTATCCAAATTTTTTTTGGATAACTCCCGCGCGCGCAAACGACCTGCCATGCTGGACCGGCACGTGCCAGCAAGCGAGAAATGGTTCACCGGGTCGGACGACGACGGGCAAAAACGACATCTCCATTTGGTTCTAAGATGTGCACGAATTGGACGTTGATTTGGCACTTTTTCTCTTCGGCCTCCTTCGGACAACACCGGTGCACAAATGGAATTGGTCGTCCCAGCTCCGGCGCTTCAGCGCGTGCAAATAGGTTTTATGGGAGTGGAACGACATGGCCAAGAACGCCCACCCCCCTCCGGTCTTTGATTGTGTTCGAATTGAGCATCAAATTTGCTCTCCTTCCTTCGACCTCCATAGACATACTTGCGAGCCAAAATTGGGAAGAAGAAGAACAAGAAGCTGGTCTTGTGCCCGCGGGTTGACCCGGGTCAATCGGGCCGGGTTTGACCTGCCCAATTGATCCGATTCGACCAAAATCCTCAAATTAAACCCCAATTTGTCAAATTTTCCCAAAACTAATGCCAGAATTGGACTCTAGAGTATGAAATTCGTCTAGGAATCACAACTTTAGGGGAAATTGGTTTAATTTGACATAAAAACCCCAAATTTAAAGACTTGACCCGAGTATGGATTTGTTCAATTAGCTGTCCTAATGACATTTTTGGACCAAACCACCCCACGAATGTGTTCAGAAGGGTGAAAAACCTATGGGTATGGGTTTTGATTTTTTTTTTTTTTTTGCACGAGATTACTCAAGGATGGCCAATTGATCAAAATTCTAAAATGTATGGACTAAACTGAAAATTCAATTAGGTCCATTTTTCAATTTGTGTAATTCGTGAAGATAGTTGGTCTTAAGTGCAATTAAAGGAGTAAGAACCAAATGTCATAACTAGCACAAAGCGAGAAAAACACTAGAAAGGATTCAATTTGAGATTTTTGCTCAACCAATGACCTAAATGCAAAATTTTGGAACTTAGGGCTCCCAATCGATTTTTTATTTATTTAAAGTGATCAAAATGCAATTGGAATTAAAATAGGGTGAATACCACGAAAAACATCAAACTGGTACACTTTTGACAAATTTACTCCAAATTATTTTTTTTACCACGGAAAACCCAAAATTGGTACACATATGACAAATTTATCACAAATTATTTTTTTGACCACAAAAAACTCTAAACTAGTACACATATGATAAATTTACCCAAAAATATTTTATTGACCACCAAAAACCCTAAACCGGTACATATGTGATAAATTTACCCCCAAACTAATTTTTTGACAACAAAAAATCCCAAACTAGTATACTTGTGACAAATTTACCATATATTAGATTCCGTTAAATTGAGTTAATACCACGAAAAACTTCAAATCTATACAACAGTGACAAACAAAGGGTAAAAATCTCAAATGGGTATATCTGTCAACTGTCACGTGTCATCTAACTCAGCAATTTGACGGTAAAATTTAGCGAAAACTAACGGATGGTAAATTTGTCGCAAGTGTACCAGTTTGGGATAAATTTGTTGTAGATGTACCAATTTAGGGTTTTTGGTGGTCAAAAAAATAGTTTGAGATAAATTTGTCACAAGTATACTAGTTTGGGATTTTTATGGTCAAAAAAATAGTTTGAGATAAATTTGTCACAGGTGTACCAATTTGGGGTTTTTCTTGGTATTAACCCACTAAAATAAGACTAATGACTATTTTTTTCATATTTTTTCGATCACAAATGTTATTTTTCTTATTTTAGGGTATTTTCTAATTAAAAGAAATGCAGAAAATTCTGAATTATTTTGGAAAAATAGGCCAAGGCTCCCAAAATTGATTTTGCAATTTATGAATATTTATCGATTTTTTTTATTAATTTTCTAAAAAAATAAAGTGACTAAAAATCAGGTGTCAACAAGCATATATTGGTTAAGACAAACTATAAACTATATATAAAGAATAAGCTACACTATTTATTTTTTATTTATTTATTATCTCCTTTTCATCACCTCATGAGTTACAAAAGGGAACCATGTAGTGATATAATGTTGTTTGTTTTTTTATTTCATGTTTCCATTTTAATTGAATAAGAAATGTCATTTTAAGAGCTTTTATTTTTGTTTCGACGGTACTCTTTTTGTCCATGAAGAATGTTATCATAAACTTTACTTGATCAAATAAGTTATACTTAAAATTGTAGATAATCTATTTATACATAAGTATGTTTAAATAGGTATCCCTGAATTTAATTATCACGGCTTTAATTCGGCAACTCTTTCTCGGCTTCAGATTCTTGAGATAACTTGTGTTGAGCCTCAATCTCTGATGGAAAGGCAACTCTTTCTCGGCTTTCGTCCAATCTTAAAAAATTGGGCTCCGTAGGATGTCATGTCACCGATGGAAAGGTCGCTCTTCTTCAACTTAACAAATCCCTCCCTTTTGTACTTTTGTAAGAGTGAGCTGAGGGAGGTCGATTTTAATGATGTGCTTGGACGGCATTCGGATAAACTTCATAGGTTGGATGTGAGGAATGGTGAATTGCTCGAGAGTCTATATTTATCAAGATCTAAACATGGCTCCACTGGTTGAGCGTGATTAATTGCCCGGGACTAATGGAGACTCAAGGTTTGGAAAACTTGGAATCGCTAGAATTGGACTAATCCTCGAATTTTCACAGACATTTGAACTAACATTCAAAGTTAATCATTTAAGCAGATGAATAGTAATCAATTTTCACTTGACAATTGTTGGCACCAAAATAAATCACCCACCGAGACACGTGCTGCGCACGTGAGAAATCGATACATATGAAGATCACGTGAGGAATCAACACATGTGCAAAGCATATGAGGAGTCGACATTTGAGCAGGACGCATAAAGGGTCGACTCACGTGATAAATACGTGAAGAGAAGATGTTTCGATAGAGAAGAAAGAATGTCTGATAGGCGTCATTTGAAGAAATCATCGCACCAGTTAGTAAAACTGAGCGCCAACAAACAGTAATCCTGCAAGATTCAAAGTTTTCAAAAGTGCCGAAGGAGACGAAATTATCTCCTTGAATTTCATGGCGAGAGGATAAATTCGAGGCGATTAAGGTTCGAATAGCCCCTAAGAACATGTTAAGGAGTCCACAGAATGCGGAGGACGTGAGCATACCCCCACAATCGAGAGGAAAATGGTAAGTGTTCTGTCGACAGTTATTGGAATAACGAACTTCAAAGCCCCAAAACCAGGATAACGTGGGCACAGCTCACACCAATGGAAATTGAAGAAAGGCACAAACAAAATCAGGTATCTGGAGTCAAGTAACTGCTCAAAGACCGGGTCAAAAGAGGATTCGAAAAGGCCAAGGGAAGCGGCAACTAAGGAGCAGTTACCACTCCAACCATTATAAATACCACCAGTCGATCACAGAGGAAGCCCCCCCGAACAAATCAACAAATTTATTTTACCTTTACTTATCATACTGCATTTACTTTCCTTAGCTGTAGCTTTTCGATTCTCGTCGTCGAGTCAAACTCCGGCATTTATCTTTATCCCAGATATTGTGCCATCGAGTCAAACTCTGGTGTTCAAGGCGTCATCATCGAGTCAAGCTCTAACACTGTTTTGGGTGAATTGATTCGTTATCATTGAAGAGAATTGTGCTTACAAGACCATACCATCGAGTCAAACTCTGGTTTGGTTTACGTTTGTGCATTTTCTTTCGATTTCATATATATCGATTCCTTTAGATTAGTACTTGTAGAATCTCACCATCGAGTTAAACTCTGGTCAATACGATATTTGTGTAATTCTGTTGGATTCTATACTAACTTTGCGCATTGATTCTTCTAATTATCTGGAAATTCTCCTGTCCAAAATCGTCACAGAACCCTTCATCTCATTTGAAAGTCGAAGAATGAATTTCGGTAAAAGATATTTTGTCGCGGAGCAATTCCGACGAAACAATAATGTATTTAATTCATCGTATATTATTATTTAAGAGGATGCGATATACTAATGAAACATAATATTGATTTGAAATTTGGAAAAATATCATTTTACCGAATTTTCTCGGAGTTATATACTTCCATGCATTACACGAGGCCTTTTTCTAGTTGTAGAATAAGGAAAAATTCCAAATAAGGGCCTGAAATGCTATCATATTCTCTAATAAGGGCTTGAAGTGGACATTGTTTCAAATAAAGGCCTGAATTGCCCTAATAGTTTCAAATAAAAGTCTAAAAAAGAGCATTTTTCGTCATTTATTTATTTTTAATATTTTTCATTTCTTTCTTTTTTCTTTTCTTTTTTTCCCATTTTTTTCTTTGTTGCTGTCGGGCCCTCGCCGGCCACTAGGCAAGGCCTTGCTGACCACAGGCGAGGCTGCCTCTCACATGTGGTCGTCGAAGGTGGCCTTGGCCACAGCCCAGCCCTTGTTGGTGGTCGGCCATCATTTGAGACCTACCGCCGACGACAAGGAAGGAAAAAAGAAACAAAAATAAGGGGAAAAAAATAAAATAAAAAAATGACGAAAATGCCCTTAGTCATGCATTTTTCTGAAATAATGAGAACACTTCAAATCCTTATTTGAAATAAGATTTACTTTAGACTTTTATTTGAAATTTTTTCATAGAATAATAGGACAGAGGATACGTCTCATGTCAGCATCCACATAGAAATTTTCATGGCCCAGTATCACGATAACTCCAACTAGTATTAAAGAAAAAATGAATGACCTAATTCAATAAAATTGACATTTTGAACGTAAGCCTTGAGGCGAACTTTGTGAATGAATGTTGGAGACATGCTTCCAAATGAATTATTAAAGTAATAAGTACGTAAATTTTTGGGATTTACATATATGTTACATCAATTACGTAATTGCGGTAATAAACAATACTTAACTAGACTACTCAACGCGGAATGGTAGACTATTGATAAGACACTCCACCTAACTACAAGTTTTCTTTTAATTAGATTTCAGACATATTAAAAGGAGAAATTAGACAAGTGAATGTGGATTGGCTTAGTGTACATAATGGGAAAATTTCTACTTTTCTATAGTTAAGAAAAGAATGATTCCGTGTCTCTCTCGATTATACTACTTTTCTGAATTTAATTCTATTTTTTTTTTGTCTTGTCCTTTACATATAGGCATAGTGAATATTGTCTAATCATTGCACTTTTTTACTATTTGAATATTATACTCGGTTTCCGACCAAAAAAGAATATTATACTCGGTTGAGTGGTTAATAATTGTTCTTTTGCAAATTATAATTCATGTTGAGGATAGTAGCTAATTCGAATTCACGATATTGAATTTGATTAGTATTGTTATTGGTGGCAATTAAGTGAAGATAGTGCGACATGAGTGTCTTAGTTTACAAGTGAAATTTATCAAGTAGAAATAAAATTGTTTAACGATAATTAGACATGAAAATGATAGTTAAATAAAAAAATCATGATTAGGTGTAACCGAACACTCTTTTTAACTAGGAAACTACCGTATAAACTTAAAATAAATTAAACGATATCATTAGTTACCGAGGAAAATAAAAATAAACGTAACCAACAGGTCACTTAGGTGAACTCGTTTTCAAGAGACCAAGGAAAGAGCACGGCATAGGCTATTGATGATTTTTACCGCGTTTGATTTCTCAACTTTGTTAAAATCCAAGCAAAAGATTCTTTCACCCCATAATCGGTACATTAAGCATGTTCTTAACCGTAGTGATTATCACTAATTAATAAGCTCGAAAATAATCTATTTCGACGTGGGCAGGGACAAACTTTTGAGTTAGAACTAAGGAAATATTAGATTAGTTGAACAAGTATCAAGAGATCCTGGTACAATTATAGCCATTCAGATTTACTAGTTTAAACAAAGGCAGTACAAAAATCAAAACGCGAGAAATTGGAATATGGATGATACTTATGGTTTGAAAAGCTTCACATGCACTGTCTAGATCAATCTCGGGAAACATGCGTCTGTCAGGAATTTTCACAAGGAGAATACATCACACGGAGAGAGAAAGAGTATTCAGGTGCCTGAATTCCGGGGACAAATCTGAGCCCTCAAAGGGTTCTTCATCACTATGCTGACCTCCTGCTTCTCCGACAGGTCCACCTCTTCGCCGGCCACCGTCCCCCATTGGAACAGCCAAACCAAGTTCGCCACCAAGTACTCCAAGTGCAGCATGGCAACCCCGTGTCCGGGACATATCCTCCTCCCCGCCCCGAACGGCATCATCTTTATCTCCCTGCTCCCCGTGATGTCAAATCCGCCGGCTTCTCCACTGCCGCAATTCAAGAACCTCTCCGGCTTGAACGCCATCGGATCCTCCCACTCCTCCGGGTCCCAACCCATCTCCGCCACCATGAAGTTGATGGTCCCGTCCTTGGGGATCACGTACCCGCCCAGCTCCGCGTCCTCCGTCACTGCGTGCTGCAGCAGGAAGTGCGCCGGCGGGTGGCGGCGCAGCCCCTCCAGCACCACCGCCTTCAGGTATCCCATCCTCTGCAGGTCCTCCTCCATCACTTGTTCCGCCCCGTGTCCCACGACCGATTTGATATCATCGTAGAGCCTCTCTTGGATTTCTGGGTACTTGACCAGGTTGGCCATGATCCACTGCAGCATCGTGGACGTTGTGTCGGTGCCGGCAGTGAGGAACTCCGAGCAAAGGGTCACCATCTCCTCCTCCTCCAGCTTCCTCTTCTCCTCTGGCAACTCCAGGTCCAGGAGCGTGTCCACGTAAGATACGATCCATTCGCCGTCGCTGTCTTTCCCGTTCTCCTTGGCTTTGCTCAGCTGCTCTCGCTTGGCCTTGGATCGAGCTCTGATGAGCCGGACGAGGACGCGCTTCCGATTCTCGAGGAGCTCGTAGAACTCCTTCCACCGCTTCCGGAGCACGAGCTTGTTCAGCCGCGGCCAGAAATTGAGCACGTCGAACCGCCGCAGACCCAGCAGCAGCCGTCGCTGAGCCACCTCGATCTGCTTAATCTGCTTCTCCTCGAGCCTGTTGCCGAAGCACATGAGGACCAGCAAGCAGAACATGGCGTACTGGAAGTGGTCGACGGCGCGGACTACCCCGCCGGGCTGGGATTTGAGAGCCCCCACAAGGATGTCGAGGACCCACGCGCGCGCGCGGGAGTAGGAGCGGAGGCGGGAGGGATGGAGGATCTCCGCCGTGAGGTTCCGGCGGAGTAGGCGCCAGTTGGGGCCGTAGGAGGCGGAGCTGATATTGTGCTGGTTGGAGGAGAGGACATGGATGGTGGCGAGGGGCGGCGGGCGGTCGGCGAAGACCGCGCCCCGGTGGACGAGGGCCTGGTGGGCTAGGGACCGGGAGGAGACGAAGATGGCGGGTCGGTAGCCGACCTGGAGGGTGACCATCGGGCCGTGGCGGGCGTGGAGGGAGCTGAGAACGGACTCGAGCTCCGAGAAGGACTTGCGGAGCCATACTAAGTTGCCAATGACCGGGAAGGTGAGAGGACCCGGCGGGAGGCTCTTCTTCTTCTTGGCGTCGGAGGAGAGGAGGTTGACGGTGGCTCTGAGGAGGGCGGCGACGGAGAGGGTGATGACGATGAGGAACCAGAGATCCATCTTTTGCCAAAGAGACTCTAAAGTTTTCGAGTGAGTCTACCAAATTAAGGATTTGCAGAGAAGAGGTGGCGATTTGTTTGTTTCATAGAAGCAATGGAGATTGGACCACAACTTAAACTCCGTTTTCCACGGAAAAAGTTTCCCTGAAAAGCATTTTCTCCGATTTCTGGCGTTTGGAGGTCGAAAAATATGTGATCAACAAAAATATTTTCCAGTCGACCGAAAAATTCCTTCTAAAACTGAGGAAAATAATTTCCTTTGTGTTTGTTTCACGGAACATTAAAGATTTGGAAAATATTTTTCAAAAAATAAACGCTTGCATCACTCATAAAAATGAATGAATGCAAAATATTTTTATCACCGTGAAAACAGTTAGGCATAAAGTGTTATCGATAATGAAAATATTTTTCGTTGATTAATTTTTCTAAAAGGTACAAACGTTTATTTTTTGAAAAATGTTTTCCAAATCTTTGATTTTCTATGAAACAAACACGTAGAAACCATTTTCCTCATCTTTCCTTCCTCATCTCTTTCACACTTCCTTTGTTTATAATTATTTTTTTACTTTATTTTCATTATTTATTTAGTTTTTAAAAATTCAAAAATCTTATATTATATTTTTTTTCTTTTTTCTTTTTTTTCTTTTCTCCTTCTACCTCCTCCTTCCACCTTCCTCCGGCCGCCGCTCCGTCCTCCTTCCTCCGGCCACCCTGCGATGGCCATGTATTAGCCTGGCGAGCTCGAGGCGGTTGGTCCTGGCGATCTTGGGCGAGCTCGAGCTCGTGGCTCGCCTGCCTCAGGGGAGCCCGAGATCGCCAGGCCGAGTCATGGCCATCGCAGGGCGGCCGGAGGAAGAAGGAGCGGCAGTCTGGAGGAAGGAGGAGAAAGAAGGAGAAAAGAAAAAAAGAAAAGAAAAAAGAAAAGAAAAGAAAAGAAAAGAAAAATAAAAAAGAAAAAGAGATAAAAATAAATAATTAAAAAATTGATTTTTTAAAAAATTGAAAAACAGAAAAATAAATAATTATTAAAAGGAGTTCACGGAGGAATTTGATTTTCCATACTAAACGATGGAAAATATTTTCCGGATCTTTTTCATAGTTTAGCCAAACACCGAAAAACATTGTCATTTTATGGAAAATAACTTTTCGAAAAATATTTTTCTAAAGCATCGCATTTTTTACGAAACAAACGGAGCCTTAGCCGAAAGAAAAAATAAAGGATGACTACCTACTAATTAGTAGCTGTATGGTGTAGTCCTCACTTTTCTTTAGTACTTTTTCTTTTGTAGTTTTCTCTTGCCTTACTTCATATTGTACTTCATCTTTATTTTTAAACCAACCTCAAATTAGTATTGGAATTCGGAATTAATAACATTAAAAATTCCAAATTAGTATCCTACGTCACGTTTACTCAAAACTGATTTTCCTCTCACAAAAAAATCAAAACCGGTATGCGACACATTTATCCCAAATTATCGTCTCGCAAAAAATGTTAAACCGGTACGCACCTTAAATTAATTTAAACTGGAATCTCTGATTCAAATCTACCCTTCGTTAAATTGTACACGTGTCAGCACAGGTGGACTTACCACTTCCGATCTATTATTCTCCACATTAGATCCGTCTTGTAGTCGTTTGAGACGTATGCATTTTGATGGGATATTGGAAAGAATGCTAAAGGATTGTGGATTTGGATCAGGGGTACCAATTTGACTTTTTTGCGAGACGAAAATTAGTTTGGGGAAATGTGATCACCGTTACCAATTTGAGATTTTTTATGAAATGAAAATTAGTTTGAGTAAATATGTCATCAAGGCACTAATTTAAAATTTTTATGGTATTATCTCTCTAAGAAGGAGGGTCTAGCAATAATTTGTAACACTCCCAACATGATCGTTGCAAGTAGGATCACGGATAGTAGGTCCAACTCAACTAACACTTATTACATACATTATCAAATAATCAGTGTATGAAATGATGCGAAGTCCTCCCAAGGAAGGGTCGAATCATTTGGGTCTAAGGAACACCTCAGGATACACAAGTCATCCCGAATAATTCTTTGTATTTAATTCAAGCGAAATGAATAATAATTACTTTTCACTCGGACATTGGGTCTAATTCATAACATATCATTAATCCAAAAAACGAGATGTTCTATCGAATTACAACACCCGTTTGAAATTTTAAACCGTCAGTTTTTATCGAATTTTCGTACATTGCCTGAGCTTTTCTCTGGTATTATATAATAAGACAAGGATGACGTGATTATTATATATCAATGACGAGAACTTGTGGCTCATTGTCGGGGACGAAGGATCGGGGTTCACAAACAGTAGTTACTCGTCTTCACAATTTGTTTGTTTTTTTCGATTCTTAATATTAAGCTATGTCACATGTTAGCATCAGCATAGAAAATTTCATTTGACTAGTATCACGATAACTCTAACTAATACCAATAATTTTTTTGTTGAATGACCTAATGCATTTAAATTAACATTTTCACCATAAGTCTCGGATACTAAGTTGGCCAATGAATCTCCGAGATGAGAAAATATTAGGTACACCTGCTTTGCCGCGTCAGTCGTGAATAAGTCCACTCATTCATTGCCAAGTGTTCGAACATGGAATATTTTCAGATTTTCTCTCTCTCGTGTTACTCTCTCTATTTTCTCACTGTTTTCCTTTTGCCTTTTGAGGCCACGAACAACGCTCACGGTCGTGGATTGGAACGTCACCGGCCAGCCATGGACAACCACAGCACGCCGACGAGGGAGGATGAGCTCGAGGGAGGCGACGCCGGCGAGGGAGGACTACTCGAGTCCTCGATGTAGTTGAGGGTGACGACAAAGGGGAGGGACAAGGGGTCGGGATGGTGAGGCACCACCGTGCGGGAAGATTGGACCATTGTTGCAGCGGTAGACATGGGGTAAGTGAGATTAGCATTTTAGTGTCAGAGGATTTGGGGCATTTTTCCAGGTTGATTAGACTGTGATTTAACACAGACTCAACCAAAGTGAGCCAAAACTCACGACAGGGGCCTCCACCGGTAATTCAGCGGTAATTCAGTAACCTAACGCTTAGCCTGGATGCACATCTTATTTTAACGTGACGGGGCCCGCACGCCATGCCTCCTAATTCCCACATAATCTTTTTCTTCCCCCGTGAGCAGGAATACTCCCAAGTTTTACATCCCACAGTTCAGATGAAGTTTTTTAAGGTCTTGCTTAGGAACAGACTCTCTCTATTTTCTCACTGTTTTCTTTTTGCCTTTTGAGGCCATGAACGACACTCACAGCCGTGGATTGGAACGTCACCGGCCAGCCATGGGCGACCCACAGCACGCCGACAAGGGTGGATGTGCTCGACGGAGGCGACGCCAGCAAGGGAGGACTACTCGAGTCCTCGATGTAGTTGAGGGTGACAACGAAGGGGAGGGACGAGGGGTTGGGATGGTGAGGCACCACCGTGAGGGAAGATCGGACCATTGTTGCGGCGGTAGACAGGGGCGAGTGAGATTAGCATTTTAGTGCAGGAGGATTTGGGGCATTTTTCTAGGTTGATGAAGATGGTGGTGGCAATAGGCAACATGGACGATGCTCGCGGCCAAACATGGACGACTGGCTTACAACTCATCCATGGTCGTCGCCGGCGTTGATCGGCTAGATCCGGTCGGCTTAGTCAACGCCAGTGACTCCACCAGTGGCGACGGTAGGGGAGGCGTAGTGGTCGGGCTTAGGTGAGGGAGAGGTCAGGTGAACGTCGGGGCCCCGTGCAGGTGAAGGAGAGGGCGAGAGGGAGAAGGAGAGAGGGGTAATGGAGGAGAGAGAAAAAATCCGGAAAGTGAGCCCATTATGGCCACATGGCGATCAATGAGTGGATTTATGCACTGCTCATGTGGCAAAACAGGTGTGACAAAGTACCATGAAATAATAAAATAGAAAAATAGACATGATTACAGATAGACGTGACAAACATCATTTAATGAAAACGATGTCAAGTAAAAGTAGTGTTTTTTATGTGGACAAGGACAAATGTGGCCGGCTATGTAAACATTCACAAATTCTTAAAAATTTCAGGTCGAACTAAGCAATATGACAGATGTTACATCTGTAACAAAAAAGGTCATTTTGTAAAAAATTGCCAAAAGCTCTAAAAGGAAATGCCCGTATGATCCAGAAGATTGAAAAGGAAACTGGAGTTCATCTCTAGGATGATGATATGGAATCCCTCTTCTCCCTTGAAGATGAACCAACCAAACACAGTGTGTGCAATCCAAACTTGGTCTCTCACCAGTGATTCTGGAGAAACTTCTGAATCAGAAGAAGGAATCTTTCCCTTGCTTTCTGAAAATCCCACAGAAATCCAAAATCTGTATACTGATTGATACCTCACCTATTGCTCCGTATTTCCCTATAAACATTTACCTCTGCAAGTATGCCAAACCCATTACCCTCGTAGCCCTGATAGACACTGGAGCAAGTGCATCGATTCCTGACACCAAAGTCCTTCTAGAAAGATATTGGGTCCCCTGTACCCGATACTTCTGTAAGAGTTTTTTTATGTGAGCTTACATTAATTGAAATTAATTTTTACCGATTAACGAGGTTGGTCTAATAATGTAAGATATAAGATTCTTAATTGGTTAATATGGGCTGGTATAGTGTAGGCCGAAGAGGCACGATCCGTGATGAAAGGGTCCGCGCCGAAAACTCTATATAAAGGCTCAAGTCTCCCATCTAGCCCTCACTCTTAGAATTTCAAAATGTACCTTTTCGTTCTTGAATAGCGATTGTCTCATCGGCCAGCAAAAACAGGAGGAAATAGAGGGGAAGCGCTCGAGTCTCAATTCATCGACGTCCGCATCAGTTTTCGACGGATTGTAATTAAGGTGCACGAGTTCTTCTCCCTTATACGTGTAGCGTTTCTGATTCCGGTTAGACAATCATTGGAAGTGCCACATTCGTGGCCTTACATTTGATATCGGAGTCGCCTAACCGAGAATGGAAACCATTCTATTTCGGCATGTT
This sequence comes from Lenwebbia sp. NSW1173648, assembly GCA_029784005.1. Taxonomy (NCBI): domain Eukaryota; kingdom Viridiplantae; phylum Streptophyta; class Magnoliopsida; order Myrtales; family Myrtaceae; genus Lenwebbia; species Lenwebbia sp. NSW1173648. Next base: position 36,989,581 of record JARCGZ010000001.1, read on the forward strand.
TTCGAAATTTTTGTCCGATGAAATTTAGTTTTGATTGCATATTCGGATTCGTCTCATCGATACGAGAAAAATGAGGGGTCTCATGCCTCCGGCGAAGGCTGGGAACCGCTACACGCGCCCCCATGCTCTGCGGCGGAGTCGGAGCGCGACGATCACCAACGAACGCGGTTTATGCCTATTTTTGGTCACTTTTGTTCGGTGAAATTTTATTTTGATCACATATTTGGATAGAGCTCAGAGATACAAGCATTTCGAGTGGTTGAACACCGCCGTATGCCACCGGAAGGAGGCGCACGCGCCACCACGCGCCGACAACAGGCGTGCGCGTAGGATTCACGCGCCTGACTCGTGAAGCGTCGCGCACGCCTGTCATCGGCGTGAGCGACGCTTCACCCTCAACCTCCTCTCCTCCGCTGCCAAGAAGAAGAGCCTCCCCCCGGGCCCGCTCAAAGTCCCGGTCCTCGGCAACTTCCTATGGCTCCGCAAGTCCTTCTCGGAGCTCGAGCCCGTCGTCCGCTCCCTCCACTCCCGCTACGGCCCGATGGTCACCCTCCACATCGGCTCCCGCCCTGCCGTCTTTGTTGGAAGGCGGCGACGGAGAGGGTGACGAGGATGAGGAACCAGAGATCCATCTCTTGCCCAGCTCTTGCCAGACTTCCTTTTCTGAATTTTACGAGGTAGACCAAAGTAAGGGTATGCAGAGATGAGGGTGGAATTTGTCCGATTGGTATAAGAACGGAGATGTGATGACAATGTAGCCCAAAGAGTCAAAAGACAACGTAATGGATGACGTCCATGTATTGGCAGTGGATTTTCATCTGGGAAAATGATATCTTCGCGATTTAAAAAAGAAAAAGAAAAAAAATCGTTTCCTGTACGAGGAACATGAGCTTTCTTCAGGATCACAAGGACATGTCCATGGACCTCGCTGAATAAAAAATAAATAAATAAAGCTTCAACATTACTACACCCTTAAGAATATTCAACTGATGCGAGAAGATGCAGCGGGCGCCGAAGTTGGACGAAGAAAGATTGGCCGAGTGATGACATTGATGTCTGGGCAGGAATTCGGTTTGCAACTCGACGAGGTGTGATCCGCCGCTAATCTCTGAGAATCGCCATTGCTTTCATCCGGTGGTTTTCAATGAGATGTGAACGGCATAATGGGTATGAATTGGGAATGAAGGTACCGATAACCTGTCCATAGAAATCGGGCGGAGGATCTCAAACCTCCATAGCTTCCATTACGGGAGGCAGGTAAGAAGTGGAGGTAGCCGTCATGCCCTTCAATGGGGGCATACCTCCGTTTATGGTTTTTTATTTATTTAAGAGAATTGATGCGATGAATACAATTATCTTGATTTCCCAACCGACCTACTCAATATGAAATTTGTACATGAGAAATCAAAGCAATGCAATTTGAGATGTTACGTCAGAACCGATCTTTAAATAATCTATGAAGCGATTCAAAAAATTATGAGTTCTCGTCGATGATACAGCTAGAAATGGAGTCATATTGAAATCATGAAATACCCACTAACCTCGAAACCGTGGAATCACTATATATTGAAACAATTGAGATAATGAACAAGATATGGAGGCGTGATTGAAACACAATAATGCCCTCATAACTATCGACCAAGAAATACATGTTTTCTCTTCGCGAAAGTTTATCCACCGCTGCTTCCATTGCCGTTGATGCTGATGGTGTTGAGTCGGCAATAGTTGTTGTCGTTGCCGTTGTTGCTGATGTCGCCGGTGGTGCATCGACCAATTTGCCTCCTCCATATCTCTCTCTACTAAAAGGGGTTTGAACTTTATTGGGCAACGCTAGGAAGAGCCATTTGTGATATCAAGTAGCGGGATGAGGAAGGGGGTGGTAGGTGATCAGTTAATTGATTGAATCGAAAGCCATAAGGGCTTTTCCTTGCGGCAGCGTAGCTGCAAGTTTGGAGAGACACGAGAGAGAGCGGAAGAAGAAGAATAGGGGCATGTTTAGTAACAATTCTGATCCAAAAAAAGTTATTCTGATTAGAATCATATTTTTTAATTCTGTTCTATAAATGATTTTTAGAGAATTAGAACGCGTTTGGTAATTGCACAAAATTTCTGTTCCCAAACAGAAACGCGTTTGGTAACTGCACAAAATTTTTATTCCTGAAAACAACCAAGTGGCGAGAATTATTTTTTTAACAGATTTCATCTTTTTTTAAAATCTTTTTAAAATGTTTTTTTAAACTTTTTTAAAAAAAATTACATTTTTTAATTTCCCCCCATTTTAATTTTTTTAAAAAAATTGCATTTTTGGAAGTTTTTTATTTTTAATTTCCCCCTTTTTAAAATTTTTAACTTTTTTTGTTAAATTTTAAAGCTTATTTTTAAATTTAATTTTAAAAATATGTGTTTAAAAAAATTAGTAGTTAGTAAATTTTCAAATCTGATATAAATTTTTTTTAAAGTTCAGAAGTTCACATGGACTTAATCTTTTTAAAAGAATTGAGACTTTATGTTCTTTTTTTGGAAAACCAACTTTTTTTGTTTCTTATTTTTGGTCCAAAACTGTTCTTGAGAGCAGAATCAGAATCATTTGCGCTACCAAACATGTTTATGCTCCTTTTTTGTTCTAAGAAACAGAATCAGAGGAACAAAAATGTTACCAATTACAATTTTGTTCTTTTTAAGCTGATTTTTATAATATAAATATCAATATTTAATTACTTAAGATATATAATTATAACATTACAATAAATTCACATATGTAATGTCGACATCGAACAGAAGAACTGAATAAATATCGCGCAATTGGGATATTGTAAAAAACATGGGATTTTCATAATAGATAACAAATTAACTACAGTTACATGTACTAATTGATGGGATTTTATCCTAAACCGAATCAGAACAATCACATAGAATAGAAAAGAATGACACGCGAGTTTATCCAGGTTCACCCCGAAATATGGCTACGTCCTGCAAAGGGATTTCACTATTTTAGGTTTTCACCAATAGCACTCGTTACAATGATATTTCATACGGGTACAATATAGCGGAACCCCCGCCCGCTGACGGGTCAGCGGGATCTCCGTTTCTGGGGCGCTGCCCCCGAACCCTCGCATTCCGTGCGCGGGGGTAATTTGTCGTCGGTTCACACTTCAGTTTCCTTAAGCTCATGTGGGCGTGCCCGGTATGAGAAACAATGGTCCCCGAAGTATTCGCCAACTCCAACACTAATGACGTCGTCTTCCTACATGACCTCTTGTTCCGCAATGAGGTTGTCCACGTTGATCGAAAGGTCTAGTGTTGTACCGACGAGAATGAGGATCCGGTTGAGTAGGATATGTCGATGACGAAGGCATATCTTGTGAAGATATGCCATATCCTACTATAGGAGGAACTGAATAAAAAAGAGGAAAATCGGATCCATATTCTAAAGGAGAACTAGCTTGAGTCTGCGGATGTGGATCGTCAAATGTTCCGACAAATTGGGTGAACCCTGCATCGAAATGCTGACTGAACCCCGAAGTGAACTCGGGAGCGAAATCCGTCGTATGATATTCCAAGGAATAGGGGACGACATCATCATGTGGATTAGCTCGATGAGTCCTCCGGGTCGGCTGAACAGTCTTATGGGGATGCTCTGAATCAAATTCACTTGCTAATTCAAGAGTAGTGAGAGGCCTTGGAGGAGTAGGATCACGAAATACGGGCTCAGAATGGTTCATTCTGCATCTAGATTGTTTGTTCCTGCCTGGAGTTAAAATTAGAACTTTAAGAGACATTATTGGTGTGAATATTTCTTTAATTGATAATGAATATCTTTAGCATAGAATTCATGCCATGCCACAAACAGCCTAAAGTTTCACTTCAAACAATGTAAATCAAGTTTCTACTTGCACTGCTAAAGATGTAGACTCTGAACACAATATCATCTCTCTCAGTTAGCTCGAATACGCAGGCATTTCCTACATGCAAGCCAGTTCCTCTCACAAATGCCATCCAACCAGAACAGAACATCCGCCCGCTAGCATAGCTCCTAAGCTTCATCGGCCATGTTCTGTCTGAATGCTTGAGAGTCGCGATTTCCTTGATTTTTCGAATGTGCTGCATGATGAAACTACGAGGAACATTCTGCCCAGACACATGTTTGAAAAACCCATGCTTTATAAAGAAAGACTGAGGAAGCATTCCCTTATTCAAGCAAGCAAGCAAAATATAGGTTGATATGGTGATTTTAGTAACTCCATCAACAGTCTTAGCAGGAAAAAAGTTAAAATGTCAAAGTCTTTGCTCTTAGAAATAGCATGAGAGGTAGAGGATCTATGCCTTTTTAAACAAATGGGAATGATCAGATCCAAGAAAAATGGTATGTAGTTTCCTACAGAAATCCAATCAGCTTAAGTGAAAAGCCAAAATAGTAATGAATTAAGCTCTCGATCTTACCACTACATCACGTTTAATATGAGATGGCCGGATCTCCGCCTTGAAAAAAGGGTACTCTGAATCAAATTTGCTAGCCAATTAAAAAGTAGAGAGAGGCCACAGACTTGTAGAACCACCAAAAATCGGCTTAGAATGGCTAGCTTTGCTTCCAGACTGTCCAACCCCGTCTGTTCTTTAAAAGAAAAATGAAATAGTTAGATTATGCCAATTTGAACTTTTCATTAGTTGATTTACTTACCATGAACATATTTAACGCAGAATGGAGAAAATACCGTCATGAAAATCAAGATCTACATAAGTTGACCAAACGAAAAATTCGGTTCTCATCACCTTAGAAGTTGTAACTACTAAACCACAATAAGCATGACGGAAATCATTATGTTATCAGTCAACATAAACAAGCTTATCAAAAAGTTCTCAAGTACTTGAAAAAGAACAAACATAGGAGAGAGCTCTGTAAGAAGAAACAAGACTCATAAAATGACAAGACACACCTTCGAGATCTTGTGATGAGCAGCTTGGACTCGACTGAAAAATAGCACGGGTATTTCATACAAATCGACTGTCAAATGGTACGAGCGAGCTCTTTTCAATTATACTTCCATGCGACATGATTCGTACAAGGGTCGAACCACTTTTGGTCTAATGTACACCTAAGTCTTCCCGAGTAAAATTAGTAATGTTCAAGTTAAGCAAAACGAATAGTGATCACTTCTTCGCTTAACATTAAATTTTATTCACAACATATCGTTATTTAAGAAAATGAGATGCCCTAATGTATCAATGCAACGAATTTGAAATTCGAAAAAAATCATTTTACCATGGGCCTTTTTTCTGGTTGCATATAAGAGGATAGCAGTCATGCGTTTGGTTGTTATAGAAGATTCATTAATAAGTCTTTGGGCGATTGTAAAACAAACAGTCTTTTTTTTTTTTGCCACAGAAAAATAAATAACAATTATTTAAAAAGTATTGTGAGGTCCACCCTTTCAAGAATTTGTGGCTCACAACATATTGTTGTTCTCACAGTCACCCAAAGACTGTTATGCTAGCAAAGCCCTTTGTTATATTCTAATGATGAAAACTTCGGAAAAATTACAAAATAATAATAATCATAAACATATTGCAATTGTTTGTATTGTGATCCTTATCTGCATAAGTTAATTCGTTCATGAATTCATATCCACACAGCCTTAACAATAATGGGCAGGTGTGCAGTGCGTGCATGAAGTCGAGTAAGTTTACTAGAGCAATGCCTTTCGCAGGTGTTGCAGCCTATTTTTGGCTTTCTACCTCTGCCCATTTCATCGCTAAGTTCCGAACTGTCTTGACCAAAAATCGATCCGATGCGTATAGTCTTTGCATTACCCATCCATTGATGGTCTTAAGCCAAAACTAAAGTCGTGACTTAGTAAAAAAATCAATCAGGGAGAAAGCACACTGTTCCCAATAAATTCCAATGTGATCACATTGGAAAAGACTATGAATTCACTCGAAAAGAGCTGACTGGAAAACAATATGAATGATAAATAGAATTCCAATAAACATCTCATGAAACACATTACAAAAGTAAGGGGGGACTCGAACAAGCCAAAATTACTCTCTGTGACCTTGCATGATGCTAAAATCTTCAAGGGCTGGAGGTGGAGTGAGGAAAGGGATAGAGGGAATCTTAGGGAGGAGGCAAAGAGAGCGCCAAAGTGCCGGCGGATTGAGTGCAGGCTCATCGAGAAGGAGAGCGCGCGAGAGGTCACTTTCTCCAAGCGCCACCAAGGCCTCTTCCGCGCGCTCTCCTTCTTGCAATTGTCCCAATTCAATCATATATATATATATATTCTCCAAGCGCCACCAGGGCCTCTTCCACGCGCTCTCCTTCTTGCAATGGTCCCAATTCAATCATATATATTTATTTATTTATTTCTTTATCATTTGTTGCTAATTGAGTCCTGAATTTTTTTTTTCAATTGACGTGGTCGGCGAGGGTTGTGAGCCCTCGCTCGCAGTTGGGGGAGTGCCGCGACCCTCGCCCAGTGGCTGGCGGCCTCTTGCCGGGCCTAACAAAAAAGAAAAGAAAAGGGGAAAATATTATTAAAATAAATATATAAATAAATGAATCGAAGAAATATAAAAAATTGTCCACGTTAATAATATATAGTCAAAATTGATCGGATGGACTGAATTGACACTTATACAAAAATTTTAGGACTTAATTGCCCATAAAAAAATTTAAGCTGAGGTGATACAATTGTAACATATTTAGAATTTTTTTATTAGTTTTTTTATAAAATTTGCAGTTCAAAAAGTCAGTGGTTATCCGTCTCCATATTCTTTCTGACCCGACTCTTAGTCATTACCAAGGTACGTCACGTGTTAGCATTATTTAAGAAGAAAACGAATGACCATGTACGCTACGTTTCGTGAATGAATCTCCGACATGCTTCCAAATGAATTACTACAGTTATAAGGACGTACAAATTTCTAAGATAATATCGAGTTAAACTCTGGTGCATTATCGAAGCGTGTTTAAGGCATTGTCATCCAGTCAAACTCTGACATTGCTTTGGGTACGTTGGTTCGTTATCATTAAAGGGAAACCATACCATCGAGTTAAACTCTGGTTTGGTTTACGTTTGTGCACTTTCTTTCGATTTCATCTGTATCGATTCCTTTAGATTTGTACTTGTAGGCTCTCACCATTGAGTTAAACTCTGGTCGAGATAATATTTTTGTAATTCTGTTGGATTCTATACTAACTTTGCGCGTCTTTTTTTTTTGTTAAATACTAACTTTGCGCGTTGATTCTTCTGATTATCTGAAAATTCTTCTATCCAAAATCGTCACAGAACCCCTCATCTCATTTAAAAGCCAAATAACGAATTTTGGTGAAAGATATTTTGTTGCGAAGCAATTCCGACGAAACAACAATGTACTTAATTCATTGTATATTATTATTTAAGAGGACGCGATGTACTAATGAAACACAATATCGATTTGAAATTTGGAAAAATATCATCTTAACGAATTTTCTCGGAGTTATATACTTCCATGCATTACACGGGCCTTTTACTAGCTGTAGAATAAGGAAAAATTCCAAATAAGGCCTGAAATACCTCATTTTCTCTAATAAGGGTTTGAAGTAGACATTGTTTCAAATAAATATCTGAATTGCCCTAATAGTTTCAAATAAAGGCCTAACAAAGAGCATTTTTCGTCATTTATTTTTTTAAATATTTTTCCATTCTTTCTTTTTTCCTTTCCTTTTTCCCATTTTTTCTTTGTTGCTATTGGACCCTCGTCGGCGACTGGGCAAGGGCTTGCCGACCACAGGCGATGCCGCCCCTCGCATGTGGTCGTCGAGGGTGGCCTCGACCACAGCCCAGCCCTCGTTGGTGGTCGGCCATCATTTGAGACCGACCACCGACGAAAAGGAAGGAAAAAAAAAGGAAAAAAGAAACAAAAAAGGGAAAAAAAATAAAAATAAAAATAAATGACGAAAATGCCCTTAGTTATGCCTTTTTCTGAAATAATGAGGGTACTTCATGCCCTTATTTAAAATAAGATTTACTTCATACTTTTATTTGAAATTTTTTCATAGAATAATAGGACAGAGGATATGTCTCATGTTAGCATCCGCATAGAAATCTTCGTGGCCCAAGATCACGATAACTCCAACTACTATTAAAGAAAAAAATGAATGACCTAATTCAATAAAATTGACATTTTGAACGTAAGCCTTGAGGCTAACTTCGTGAATGAATGTGTTGGTGGTCGGTCATCATTTGAGACCGACCACCGACGAAAAGGAAGGAAAAAAGAAACAAAAAAGGGGAAAAAAATAATAAAAAATAAATAACGAAAATGCCCTTAGTCATGCCTTTTTCTGAAAAAATGAAGACACTTCAGGCCTTTATTTGAAATAAGATTTACTTTAGACTTTTATTTGAAATTTTTTTCATAGAATAATAGGATAGAGGATATGTCTCATGTCAGCATCCGCATAGAAATCTTCATGGCCCAGTATCACGATAACTCCAACTACTATTAAAGAAAAAAATGAATGACCTAATTCAATAAAATTGACATTTTGAACGTAAGCCTTGAGGCTAACTTCGTGAATGAATGTTGGAGACATGCTTCCAAATGAATTATTAAAGTAATAAGTAGGTAAATTTTTGGGATTTACATATGTTACATCAATTACGTAATTGCGGTAATAAACAATGCTTAACTAGACTACTCAACGCGGAATGGTAGACTATTGATAAGACACTCCACCCAACTACAAGTTTTCTTTTAATTAGATTTTAGACATATTAAAAGGAGAAATTAGACAAGTGAATGTGGATTGGCTTAGTGTGCATAATGGGAAAATTTCTACTTTTCTATAGTTAAGAAAAGAATGATTCCGGCTCTGTTTGCTTCAGCATTTCAAATGAGCTTTGGGGCTCTAAAGTCCCTTAGCCAAATGCAAATGTTGTTTGACTACTTTTTTTACTCACTTTGGGGAGATGCAATTGCATCTCAAATGCTCTCCAAAGGCCTTTAGCCCAAAGTACCTTCGGAGGTACTTTGGAAAGTTGCATTTTCGAAATGCAACTATAATTTTTTATTTTTTATTTCTTTCTTTTTTCTCCTTCCTCCTTCCTCCTTCCTTCGCCGGCCGCCGGATTGTTTTTTTTTTCCTAATTTTAAACAAATTAAAGTTAAAAAAATATTAAATTGGGACACCAAATATTAAAAGTTTACCAAACAATATTTTCCCCAAAGTTACATCCAAATGCACTTTTCAATTACAGTTTACCAAACAGTATTTGCATTTCACCAAACCCCTTTAGCTCAAAGGTGTTTGCATTTTTCCAAAGTCCCTTGGTCAAATGGTGAACCAAACAGGCCCTCCTTGTCTCTCTCGATTATACTACTTTTCTGAATTTAATTCTATTTTTTTTTTGTCTTGTCCTTTACATATAGGCATAGTGAATATTGTCTAATCATTGCACTTTTTTACTATTTGAATATTAGACTCGGTTGAGTGGTTAATAATTATTCTTTTGCAAATTATAATTCACGTTGAGGATAGTAGCTAATTCGAATTCACGATATTGAATTTGATTAGTATTGTTATTGGTGGCAATTAAGTGAAGATAGCGCGACATGAGTGTCTTAGTTTACAAGTGATATTTATCAAGTAGAAATAAAATTGTTTAACGATAATTAGACATGAAAATGATAGTTAAATAAAAATCATGATTAGGTGGAACCTGTTGACACCTAAATTTTGGCTTTTTATTTAATCATTTATTGCATAAAAAAAATTAGGGACTAATCTTAGTCCCTAGCAAAAATACTTATAGTTTTGAAGTTCATATAGGATACTTTAATTTTCTGCATACATGCATTTGCGTTTCTGTCGGACTGGCGGCGATGAATTTAAAGTGATGGTTCTGAGCTCAATTTAGTTGATTGGACTAAGCCCGTGGTGGTGGTGGTGGATGAACTTGCTTATTATTCAGTCAAGTCCATTGTGCGTTAACTAGCCAGAAAAAGGAAGAAGAAGAAAACATGGACGAAGGAAGGAATATGGGTTCTGATCTTAATTAAATGGGTTTAGCCCACATAACTCCATTAGAGTCAGAATAAACAACAAGAAAAAGGGGCTCTGAGCTTATGGTCATGGCCGAAAATGAATCCTCTAGAATCAAGAGACTCAGAACCCTAGTTATTTACCTTATAAATAGACTCTCATTCTTCACAATTCTGACGCACGGCCGCAAAAGGGAAGAAAAGCAAAAACTCTCTCTCTCTGGTTTTGGTGGACGCTCCAATTCCAAAAGAAGAAGGCAGTGGGTTTGTCTTGTTGGTGGAGGGTCTCATCTCATTGTTCTGCCCTTTGACCTTGGACGCTACTTCTGTCTTCGGCGGTGGCCACGACCTCATCAACGTTGCTGAATCACCGAGCGACCAACGCTCATTCGAATCTTCTCAAGCCCGATCGTCCATTTTTTATTTTTTATTTTTGCAGGTTTTAAGCCGGTCCAATTAGCTGTGTTGGTGCCGGAAGAGAAGTAAAAAAAGGAGGCACGGTGAATCCATGAAGAATATTTTTTTGAAAAAACGAAGGAAATAGTGGCTGTGATCAAAGTGAAGACAATCAAACAAGAAGTCCACTCAAACTCTAAAAAGGACAAGTCCACTGACTTTTCTAAACTTGCTGGGTCAACTTGTTAAGACCCAATCTTCACCGTGAACAATGCATGCTTCCATACGATGTCATTAGTCACATGCACTGTCTAGATCAATCTTCCGAAATTCCGGTGCCTGAATTCCGGGGAGAAATCTGAGCCCTCAAAGGGTTCTTCATCTTCACCATGTTGACCTCCTGCTTCTCTGACAGGTCCACCTCTTCGCCGGCCACCGTCCCCCATTGGAACAGCCACACCAAGTTCGCCACCAAGTACTCCAAGTGCAGCATGGCAACCCCGTATCCGGGACATATCCTCCTCCCCGCCCCGAACGGCATCATCTTTATCTCCCTGCTCCCCGTGATGTCGAATCCGCCGGCTTCTCCACTGCTGCAATTCAAGAACCTCTCCGGCTTGAACGCCATCGGATCCTCCCACACCTCCGGGTCCCAACCCATCTCCGCCACCATGAAGTTGATGGTCCCGTCCTTGGGGATCACGTACCCGCCCAGCTCCGCGTCCTCCGTCGCTGCGTGCGGTAACACGAAGTGCGCCGGCGGGTGGCGACGCAGCCCCTCCAGCACCACCGCCTTCAGGTATCCCATCCTCTGCAGGTCCTCCTCCTTCACTTGCTCCGCCCCGTGTCCCACGACTGATTTGATATCAACGTAGAGCCTCTCTTGGATTTCTGGGTACTTGACCATGTTGGCCATGATCCATTGCAGCGCCGTGGACGTTGTCTCGGTGCCGGCGTTGAGGAACTCCGAGCAGAGGCTAACCATCTCCTCCTCCTCCAGCTTCCTCTTCTCCTCTGGCAGCTCCAGGTCCAGGAGCGTGTCCACGTAAGATACGATCCATTCGCCGTCGCCTTCATTCCCGTCCTCCTTGGCTTTGTTCAGTTGCTCTCGCTTGGCTTTGGATCGAGCTCTGATGAGCGGGACGAGGACGCGTTTCCGATTCTCGAGGAGCTCGTAGAACTCCTTCCACCGCTTCCGGAGCACGAGCTTGCTCAGCCGCGGCCAGAAATTGAGCACGCCGAACCGCGGCAGACCCAGCACCAGCTGTCGCTGAGCCTTCTCGATCTGCTTAATCTGCTTCTCCTCGAGCCTGTCTCCGAAGCACATGAGGACCAGCAAGCAGAACATGGCGTACTGGAAGTGGTCGACGGCGGGGACTACCCCGCCGGGCTGGGACTTGAGAGCCCCCACAAGGATGTCGAGGACCCACGCGCGGGCGCGGGAGTAGGAGCGGAGGCGGGAGGGATGGAGGATCTCCGCCGTGAGGTTCCGGCGGAGTAGGCGCCAGTTGGGGCCGTAGGAGGCGGAGTTGATACTGTGCTGGTTGGCGGCGAAGGGCGGCGGGCGGTCGGCGAAGACCGCGCCCCGGTGGACGAGGGCCTGGTGGGCGAGGGACCGGGAGGAGACGAAGATGGCGGGTCGGTAGCCGACCTGGAGGGTGACCATCGGGCCGTGGCGGGCGTGGAGGGAGCTGAGAACGGACGTGAGCTCCGACTTGCGGAGCCATACTAAGTTGCCAATGACCGGGAAGGTGAGAGGACCCGGCGGGAGGCTCTTCTTCTTCTTCTTGGCGTCGGAGGAGAGGAGGTTGACGGTGGCTCTGAGGAGGGCGGCGACGGAGAGGGTGATGGCGATGAGGAACCACATATCCATCTTTTGCCAAAGAGACTTTAAAGTTTTCGAGTGAGTCTTGTCTTGTTGCAAAGCAGATAAAGAGCACACGATTTAACGAGGTTCGTGGGTCAAACACCTTACCCTCTCTTTTTCTTTTTTCTTTCTATCTATTCATCGACTATGTACAGACCTATGTATATACGGGATTCCAGCTCATCCGTTAAATTGCACACGTGCCAGCACAAGTGGGACTTACCTCTCCGATCTATTATTCACCACGTTAGATCCGTCTTGTAGTTATTATTATTATTATTTGGTCGAATGTCTTATAGTCGTTTGAGACATGCATTTTGATGGGATATTGAAAAGAATGCTAAAGGATTGTGGATTTGGATCAGGGGTACCAATTTGACTTTTTTTACGAGACAAAAATTAGTTTAGGGTAATGTGATCACCGTTACCAATTTGACATTTTTTATGAAATGAAAATTAGGTTGAGTAAATATGTCATCAAGGCACTAATTTAAAATTTTTATGGTATTATCTCTCTAAGAGGGAGGGTCTAGCAATAATTTGTAACACTCCCAACATGATCGTTGCAAGTAGGATCACGGATAGTAGGTCCAACTCAACTAACACTTATTACATACATTATCAAATAATCAGTGTATGAAATGATGCGAAGTCCTCCCAAGGAAGGGTCGAATCATTTGGGTCTAAGGAACACCTCAGGATACACAAGTCATCCCAAATAATTCTTTGCATTTAATTCAAGCAAAATGAATATTTTCAGATTTTCTCTCTCTCGTGTTACTCTCTCTATTTTCTCACTGTTTTCTTTTTGCCTTTTGAGGCCACGAACGACGCTCACGGCCGTGGATTGGAACGTCACCGGCCAGCCATGGACAACCCACAGCACGCCGACGAGGGAGGATGAGCTCGACGGAGGCCACGCCAGCGAGGGAGGACTACTCGAGTCCTCGATGTAGTTGAGGGTGACGACAAAGGGGAGGGATGAGAGGTCGGGATGGTGAGGCACCACCGTGAGGGAAGATCGAACCATTGTTGCAGCGGTAGACAGGGGGCGAGTGAGATTAGCATTTTAGTGTCAGAGGATTTGGGACATTTTTCCAGGTTGATTAGACTGTGATTTAACACAGACTTAACCAGAGTGAGCCGAAACTCACAACAGGGGCCTCCAGCGGTAGTCCAGTAACCCAACGCTCAGCCTGGATGCACACCTTATTTTAACCTGTCGGGGCCCGCACGCCATGCCTCCTAATTCCCACATAATCTTTTTCTTCCCCTGTGAGCAGGAATATCCCAAGTTTTACACCCCATAGTTCAAATGAAGTTTTTTAAGGTCTTGCTTAGGGCCGGACTCTCTCTATTTTCTCACTGTTTTCTTTTTGCCTTTTGAGGCCATGAACGACACTCACAGCTGTGGATTGGAATGTCACCGGCCAGCCATGGACGACCCACAGCACGCTGACGAGGGTGGATGTGCTCGACGGAGGCAACGCCAGCAAGGGAGGACTACTCAAGTCCTCGATGTAGTTGAGGGTGACAACGAAGGGGAGGGATGAGGGGTCGGGATGGTGAGGCACCACCGTGAGAGAAGATCGGACCATTGTTGTGGCGGTAGATAGGGGGCGAGTGAGATTAGCATTTTAGTGTAAGAGGATTTGGGGCATTTTTCTAGGTTGATGAAGATGGTGGTGGCAATAGGCAACATGGACGACGCTCGCTGCCAGACATGGACGACTGGCTTACAGCTTATCCATGGTCGTCGTCGGCGTTGATCGGCTAGATTCAGCCGGCTTAGTCAACGCCAGTGACTCTGCCAGTGGCGACGGTAGGGGAGGCGTAGAGGTCGGGCTTAGGTGAGGGAGAGGTCAGGTGAACGTCAGGGCCCCGTGTAGGTGAAGGAGAGGGCAAGAGGGAGAAGGAGAGAGGGGGTAACGGAGGAGAGAAAAAAAAATCCGGAAAGTGGGCCCATTATGGCCACATGGCGATCAATGAGTGGATTTATGCACTGCTCATGTGGCAAAACAGGTGTGACAAAGTACCATGAACTAATAAAATAGAAAAATAGGTATAACTACATATAGACGTGACAAACATTATTTAATGAAAATGATGTCAAATAAAAGTGGTGTCTTTTGATGTGGTCAAGGGCAAATGTGCCGGCTACATAAACATCTACATATTCTTAAATATTTCAGGTCGAACATAGTCGGCACGGTAAACATCCACAAATTTTTTTAAAAATTTCAGGTCGAACATGGTATTATAGTTTACAAATGACAAAGTATCATGTAATAATAAAATAGAAAAATAGGCATGATTACAGATAGACGTGACAAACATCATTTAATGAAAACGATGTCAAATAAAAGTAGTGTTTTTTATGCGGACAAGGACAAATGTGGCCGACTATATGAACATTCACAAATTCTTAAAAATTTCAGGTCGAACTAAGCAATATGACAGATGTTACATCTGTAACAAAAAAGGTCATTTTGCAAAAAATTGCCCAAAAGCTCCAAAAGGAAATGCCCGTATGATCCAGAAGATTGAAAAGGAAACTGGAGTTCATCTCTAGGATGATGATATGGAATCCCTCTTCTCCCTTGAAGATGAACCAACCAAACACAGTGTGTGCAATCCAAACTTGGTCTCTCACCAGTGATTCTGGAGAAACTTCTGAATCAGAAGAAGGAATCTTTTCCTTGCTTTCTGAAAATCCCACAGAAATCCAAAATCTGTATACTGATTGATACCTCACCTACTGCTCCGTATTTCCCTATAAACATTTACCTCTGCAAGTATGCCAAACCCATTACCCTCGTAGCCCTGATAGACACTGGAGCAAGTGCATCGATTCTTGACACCAAAGTCCTTCTTGAAAGATATTGGGTCCCCTATACCCGATACTTCTTTAAGAGTTTTTCTATGTGAGCTTACATTAATTGAAATTAATTTTTACCGATTAACGAGGTTGGTCTAATAATGTAAGATATAAGATTCTTAATTGGTTAATATGGGCTGGCATAGTGTAGGCCGAAGAGGCACAACCCGTGATGAAAGGGTCTGTGCCGAAAATTTTATATAAAGGCTCAAGTCCCCCATCTTGCCCTCACTCTTAGAATCTCAGAACGTACCTTTTCGTTCTTGAATAGCGATTGTCTCATCGGCCAGCGAAAACAGGAGGAAATAGAGGAGAAGCGCTCGAGTCTCAATTCGTCGACGTCCGCATCAGTTTTCGACGGATTGTAATTAAGATGCACGAGTTCTTCTCCCTTATACGTGTAGCGTTTCTGATTCCGGTTAGACTATCATTGGACGTGCCACATTCGTGGCCTTACATTTGGTATCAGAGTCGCCTAACCGAGAATGGAAACCATTCTATTTCGGCATGTTTTCGAAATTTTTGTCCGATGAAATTTAGTTTTGATTGCATAATCGGATTCGTCACATCGATACGAGAAAAATGAGTGGTCTCATGCCTCCGACGAAGGCTGGGAACCACTACACGCGCCCCCATGCTCTGCGGCGGAGTCGGTGCGCGACAATCACCAACGAACGTTCGGTTTATGCTTATTTTTGGTCACTTTTGTTAGGTGAAATTTTATTTTGATCACATATTTGGATAGAGCTCAGAGATACAAGCGTTTCGAGTGGTTGAACACCGCTGTATGCCACCGGAAGGAGGCGCACGCGCCACCACGCGCCGACAACAGGCGTGCGCGTAGGATTCACGCGCCTGACGTGTGAAGCGTCGCGCACGCCTATTGTCGGCGTGCGCAACGCTTCACCCTCAACCTCTTCCGCCGCCAAGAAGAAGAGCCTCCCCCCGGGCCCACTCAAAGTCCCGGTCCTCGGCAACTTCCTATGGCTCCGCAAGTCCTTCTCGGAGCTCGAGCCCGTCCTCCGCTCCCTCCACTCCCGCTACGGCCCGATGGTCACCCTCCACATCGGCTCCCGCCCTGCCGTCTTCGTTGGAAGGCGGCGACGGAGAGGGTGACGAGGATGAGGAACCAGAGATCCATCTCTTGCCCAGCTCTTGCCAGACTTCCTCTTCTGAGTTTTACGAGGTAGACCAAAGTAAGGGTATGCAGAGATGAGGTTGGAATTTGTCGGATTGGTATAAGAACGGAGATGTGATGACAATGTAGCCCAAAGAGTCAAAAGACAACGTAATGGATGACGTCCATGTATTGGCAGTGGATTTTCATCTGGGAAAATGATATCTTCACGATTTAAAAAAGAAAAAGAAAAAAATCCTTTCCTGTACGAGGAACATGAGCTTTCTTCAGGATCACAAGGACATGTCCATGGACCTCGCTGAATAAAAAATAAATAAATAAAGCTTCAACATTACTACACCCTTAAGAATATTCAACTGATGCGAGAAGATGCAGCGGGCGCCGAAGTTGGACGAAGAAAGATTGGCCGTGTGATGACATTGATGTCTGGGCAGGAATTCGGTTTGCAACTCGACGAGGTGTGATCCGCCGCTAATCTCTGAGAATCGCCATTGCTTTCATCCGGTGGTTTTCAATGAGATGTGAACGGCATAATGGGTATGAATTGGGAATGAAGGTACCGATAACCTGTCCATAGAAATCGGGCGGAGGATCTCAAACCTCCATAGCTTCCATTACGGGAGGCAGGTAAGAAGTGGAGGTAGCCGTCATGCCTTTCAATGGGGGCATACCTCCGTTTATGGTTTTTTATTTATTTAAGAGAATTGATGCGATGAATACAATTATCTTGATTTCCCAACCGACCTACTCAATATGAAATTTGTACATGAGAAATCAAAGCAATGCAATTTGAGATGTTACGTCAGAACCGATCTTTAAATAATCTATGAAGCGATTCAAAAAATTATGAGTTCTCGTCGATGATACAGCTAGAAATGGAGTCATATTGAAATCATGAAATACCCACTAACCTCGAAACCGTGGAATCACTATATATTGAAACAATTGAGATAATGAACAAGATATGGAGGCGTGATTGAAACACAATAATGCCCTCATAACTATCGACCAAGAAATACATGTTTTCTCTTCGCGAAAGTTTATCCGCCGCTGCTTCCATTGCCGTTGATGCTGATGGTGTTGAGTCGGCAATAGTTGTTGTCGTTGCCGTTGTTGCTGATGTCGCCGGTGGTGCATCGACCAATTTGCCTCCTCCATATCTCTCTCTACTAAAAGGGGTTTGAACTTTATTGGGCAATGCTAGGAAGAGCCATTTGTGATATCTAGTGGCGGGATGAGGAAGGGGGTGGTAGGTGATCAGTTAATTGATTGAATCGGAAGCCATAAGGGCTTTTCCTTGCGGCAGCGTAGCTGCAAGTTTGGAGAGACGCGAGAGAGAGCGGAAGAAGAAGAATAAGGGCATGTTTAGTAACAATTCTGATAAAAAAAAGTGATTTTGATTAGAATCATATTTTTTAATTCTGTTCTCTAGATGATTTTTAGAGAATCAGAACGCGTTTGGTAATTGCACAAAATTTCTGTTCCCGAACAGAAACGCGTTTGGTAACTGCACAAAATTTTTATTCCCGAAAACAACCAAGTGGCGAGAATTATTTTTTTAACAGATTTCATCTTTTTTTAAAATCTTTTTAAAATGTTTTTTTAACTTTTTTAAAAAAAATTACATTTTTTAATTCCCCCCCCCCATTTTAATTTTTTTAAAAGATTTTTGCATTTTTTGAATTTTTATATTTTTAATTTCCCCCTTTTTTAAATTTTTAACTTTTTTTGTTAAATTTTAAAGCTTCTTTTTGAATTTAATTGTAAACAAATATGTTTAAAAAAATTAGTAGTTAGTAAATTTTCAAATCTAATTTAATTTTTTTTTAAAGTTCAGAAGTTCATGTGGACTTAATCTTTTTAAAAGAACTGAGACTTTATGTTCTTTTCTTGGAAAACCAACTTTTTTTGTTTCTTATTTTTTGTCCAAAACTGTTCTTGAGAGTAGAATCAGAATCGGAATTATTTGCGCTACCAAACATGTTTATGCTCCTTTTTTGTTCCGGGAAACAGAATCAGAGAAACAGAAACGTTACTAAATGGGCCCTAAATCACCATGGGACACGAACGATCGATCTCATCGAGTCGCTAGTCGCCAGGTCCTCGCAATTCCAAGGAAACTCTTTCGACTGGGCCACTGTCCCGTGTAGGTGGGCTTATGCAGAGTAGGCCCAAGCCCATGCCCGGAACACAAGGCGGGCCTCACATGCATTGTCTTGACCAGCAATGTGCATCAACATGTGCAGTTTGGGCTCGTATTTGCTTTCACTCAAAAAAAATTTCGCGAATTACTTTTTTGAATTTTATCGTGTTTACTCAGTTGAGAATAATTATCAACCAAAAAACATTATCGACCAATGAGAACACCATGTATACAGCCAAATAAATAAAAATTAATCATCAGGTAAAACGCACCTAGATAACTTTGGCGGCCAAATTCTGTAAAAAAAACTCCAAACTTTAGGTTTGATCCCAACTCTATCCTTAACTTTTTTTTTGTCACAGAAAAAATCCCCAAGTTTAGGTCAAGTTCCAAAATTGCCCTGAACTTTTTTTTTGTCACTAAAAAAACCCCAAACTTTAGGTTTAATCCCAAATCTACCCCGAACTTTTTTTTTGTCTAAAAAAAATTATAAACTTTCAACCTATTCTCAAATCTACCATATGGTCTCGTCCCAACTTGATGTGACATTTCCACATCGATAAAAAAAATTCACATCAGCAAAGTAATGGAGTGATAGATAGGGATCGACGTGGCATTTTTATGTGGATAACAACTCTACCCCAATAAACATTGTTGAAATTCTCCAAAATACAATCAATCTAGGATAAGAAAATTAGGAACAACGGTGATTTTTGGATAGAGGGCTAATGTAGGCGGATTTGATATTACATAAGTTTTTAAAGTTTAGATTTTTTTTAGGGAATTAGGCCTAAGTTTGGCAAACACATCGGGTTCAAAGTAAGGAAGCCAATTCTACTGTGTGTGTGAGAGAGAGAGAAAGTATGTTTCATTTATGGGCATTTATTTATGCTTTTTGCGACTTGCGACAATCTACAAACATTTGCCCAAATTCAGGTGCCCTAATTCCTGGAAGTAATCTGAGCCCTTAAAGGGGTCTTCATCACCACGGTGGTCTCCTGCTTCTCCGACAGATCGACCTCCTCGCCGGCTACCGTTCGCCATTTGAACAGCCACGCCAAATTTGCCACGAAGTACTCCAAGTGCAGCATCGCAAGGTCCTACCCTGGACAGATCCTCCTCCCCACCCCAAACGGCATCATCTTTATCTCCCTGCTCCCCGTGATGTCGAATCCAATGGCTTCTCCGCCGCCGCAGTTCAAGAACCTCTCGGGCTTGAATGCCATTGGGTCCTCCCAGACTTTCGGGTCCCAACCCATCTCCGCCACCATGAAGTTGATGATCGCGTCCTTGGGGATCACATACCCGCCCAGCTCCGTGTCCTCCGTCACTGAGTGCGGCACCACGAAGTGCAACGGCGGGTGGCGGCGCAGCCCCTCCAGCACAATCGCCTTTAGGTAGCTCATCCTCTGCAGGTCCTCCTCCAGGGCAAATTTCCAAATCAGGCGTAAAAAAAAAAAATTACCAAAACAGGTTGAAAAAAAAAAACCAAATCAGATGCCGCTCGGCAGCCACACTGCAGAGCCGGGCCCGAGGACCCCAACTAGTTTTTTTTTTTGAAAATTTCATAAGAAAAACCATTTTTTTATAATATTTATTATTTATAATTTTGTTCTTTTTAAGCTGATTTTTATAATATAATTATCAATATTTAATTACTTAAGATATATAATTATAACATTACAATAAATTCGCATATGTAATGCCGACATCGAACAGAAGAACTGAATAAATATCGCGCAATTGGGATATTGTCAAAAACATGGGATTTTCATAATAAATAACAAATTAACTACAGTTACATGTACTAATTGATGTGATTTTATCATAAACCGAATCAGAACAATCACATAGAATAGAAAAGAATGACACACGAGCTTATCCAGGTTCACCCCGAAATAGGGCTACGTCCTGCAAATGGATTTCACTATTTTAGGTTTTCACCAATAACACTCGTTACAATGATATCTCATATGAGTACAATATAGCGGAACCCCCGCCCTCGAACCCCCGCATTCCGTGCGCAGAGGTAATATGTCGTCGGTTCACACTTCAGTTTCCCTAAGCTCACGTGGGTGTGCCCGGTATGAGAAACAATAGTCCCCGAAGTAGTCGCCGACTCCAACACTAATGACGTCGTCTTCCTACATGACCTCCTGTTCCGCAATGAGGTTGTCTACGTTGATCGAAAGGTCTAGTGTTGTACCGACGAGAATGAGGATCCGGCTGAGTAGGATATATCGATAACGAAGGCATATCTTGTGAAGATATGCCATATCCTACTATAGGAGGAACTGAATAATGTCGCGACCCGAAAGAAGATCCCCCATTTTTAGGGATCGGATCGAGGCTAATGGATTGCCGGGCCCTTACTTTCTGATGGGGGCTTCGGCTCAGGCCCTCCCAGGCCCATACCAAATCGCGGCGGGAGTTTATCGGCTTCGACCTTGGTGTGGTCGGGTGATATGTGCTATGTGTGCATGCAATTGGAGTCGCCACTGGTCTTTCTTGGGAGGTAGACCGGATACCTCACCAAGCGATTGGGAGAGATCGCTCGGTCCTACGCAACCAGAGATTCTAAGGCCGTGGATTTGGTTACCCTAGCTTAAGCTAGAGTCCTTTCGATTACCGTCCGGAATTGATTGTTATCTAACTTGTGAGCACGCGAGGTTTTATCAATTTGACTCCTAATCATGTTCTTGTCAGTCGCTAAGTGTTCATGCAAAATGGTCTTGCGGGGTTCATTTCATGGCATTCTAACTTTTTTTTTAATCAAAACGGATTAAAATCAACCAAAGAATTCAAAAGTGATAATAGAAGAAGCATAAGAAAAGCTACGCTAAGGCGGTAAATAAAAACCCGTGGCCCTCGGGTATTTAGGTACAAGGCCGGAATACAAAATCCGAGACAGGATCGGGTGTACAATAATAAGACCGGATTGGACATCGGTCTCCCTCCAATGTGGGATAAAAGTACATTGATGTTGACCATGTTGAAAAACGCAATAAAAGATCAATTTTGACCTTTCCACGATTTTTTGATTTTTTGATTTTTTTTTTTGCGGACCGGGCGGAACAAGCCCGGAGATACTGAAAAGGAATTGCGCGAAGTTTCGGCGAAAGTCTCACTCAAAATCTCGGGTTTCGCTCATTTTCCAAAAGAATTTGGTTTGGAAAAGTTGACTCTCGGGGTGTTTTCAAGAGTGATTATCTTAGCACTCAAATCAAATAAGGGGAAAGAGATCATACCGTAAGAAATTAGGTATGATCAGGTTTCCAAAACAAGCAACGCTCGGGAAATGGTCAACCGAGCACATCGTAATGGCATCGAGAAAAAGGCTTGCTGCAAAGCAACACTTAGCCGAAATCCCAGGCTCTCACCTCGCAGTTCACCGAGCCAAATTCGAGAGTGATTATCTCGGTACAAAAAACTAATCCAGGGGAACCGATCATACCACGTGAAACTAGGTATGATCTAGTTTCCAAAAAGATCAACGGCTCGGGAATTGACCGAACGAGCGCACCGTAATGGTGTCGTGAAGGTGCGCGGTGCACAACCAACACTTAGAAAAATTCCAAGCCTCACTTTGCAGCTCACTGAGGCGAATTCGGGAGAGATTATCTCGATGTTTAAAAATAATCAGGGAAAACCGATCATACCACATAAAACTAGGTATGATCTAGTTTCCAAAAAGATCAACGGCTCGGGAATTGACCAAAGGAACCCGCCGTAATGACATCAGGAAAACGGCTACTCGCGAGCCAACACTTGAACGAAAAAACAAACTCTAGCATGGCAGCTCACTGAGGTGATTTCCGGGGATCGTAATTTGATCCACCGAGACAACCAAATCAAACCCAAAGTATAAACATCAAGAGCTACGCACGGAGATCATGTTAGACCCAATAACGACTCAAAAAGCTCGTGAAATGACCAAGGAAAGCGGCCCCGAAGGGGCAGGTCTGGAACTGTTCAAACACTTAAAAAATATTCCGACCCAGAAGCCCAGTTCACGGGAGCATATTCTCGGACGTTTTTCTTGCTCTCCGATCATCACCGATGAGCTAAAAAAACACCAACGTGAAGATCTACATACGATGAATAATACAAAACAAAAATAACTCTCAAAACACGTGAGGTGAGAGAGAAAACCGACTCCAAAGTAGGAGGGTCGCACTGTTTTTGACAGATTCAAAGTGCAAAAATGGTCAACTGAGCATATTCCGAACCACATATCTTCTCTCACAAATTGAACCAAGGGGAAGAAAACATACCGACATGCTCTACTATGTTCAGGGAACGTAACGAGCCCAAATAAATCGAAGAATAATCACGGGAAGGCCATGAAAATTGAGTGCACAGTGGGTGATTCAAACCATTTCCAGCACTTAGGCAAAAATATGCATAACAGATCAGACCATCAGAGCTAATTCCCAACCCCAAAGCTTTTTCCACATGCAAAACCGAGGGCCAAAACTCATACCTATGCATTCTACTACGTACACAGAGCGCGACGAGACCAAGAACAGCCATAAAAAGTCACGGAAATGCAATGAAAAACGGGCGCAAACTAGAGGGTTTGAACTGTTTTCCACACTTTGTCAAAATTTTCAGGTTCGGATCAGACCGACAAGGCAACTTTGGAAGGGCATATCTCACACCTCGATCATAACTAGGGGCCACACAACATATCAAAACGAAGAACTACACATGTAGAATTCATTTAAAAAAATAAATACCAAAATATCATGCAAAAAGAGCACGAAAAGTATGCTCAAAGTCGGGGGTTTGAACCAGCCGAGACATTTTATCGAACACGTTATGTGCGTCGTTGAAAACGTGCACCCGGGGTGTATATGAACGAAAATAAAGCATGGGAACACTGTAAGGAGGCCACATAAGCTTGAAAAAAACGATGTGGGGTGGTCGGTTTGGCTCCGTTCGACCCGAAAGTCGAACGGAGCCAAACCGGCGAAAACCGAGCACCAAAAACAGGGGTCTCGGGTCCAAACCTGTTTAGCGTGTAGGACGGCGACGGCGACGGTCGGGGAGGCTCGAAGGTGGTCCGAGGACCTCGGTGGACGGTGGTGGTGTCTTGCCGGGGCTATGGACCACTCAAGTTCTCCCCTCTCGCTCTCAAACTCCCACCATTTTCTCTCCCTTTTCTCCCCTTTTCTTCCCCTGTTTTTCCCCTCTTCTTCCCCTATTTTTTCTTCCTGTTTTTGCCCGCCATCAGCCCCCTTTGAGAAGCCACCGAGCCTCTCTCTTGAAGACCCACGAGCCTGCTCTCTTGGAACTCGCCTCTGCCACCTTGGGACTCAATCCCCTTTTTCTTTTTGGCTTTCGCTTGAAAGCTCTGGCACGCATGCTTCCTGCTGCTCTGTTTCTGCAGTGGCTGCTGTGCCTGTGCAGCTGCTGGTGCAGGGCTGGGTCGACCCGGGTCAATCGGGCCGGGTTTGACCCGCCCGGTTGATCCGGTTCGGCTAAAAACCTCAAATTGGACCCCAAAATGATTAAATTTTTTCAATTAAGCACCGAAATTAGATTCTACATCATGGATTATGTCTAAAAATGGAAAGATTGGGCAGAATTTTTTTGAAATTGCACAAAAACCCCAAATTCAAAGTTTGGCCCGAAAATGAATTTTCAGTAATCCAAAGCCTAAATAACCAAATCAAGCCAAACCACCCCTACCAATGGATTCAAAATGATAAAAAAAAAAAGGGTAGAGGTCTTTGATTCTCATGGGTACCCCTAGAACGAATTTAATTTCATTTTTAGTGAAACCGGGGACTAAATTGAAAATAAAGAATGCAAATAAGTCCTTTTGGCCAAAATTGAACGAATTCTCAAGGAAATGGACCTAATTGCAGTTCAAGGCATCAGAGGGAAATGTCATAGCTTAGAAAAAGTAAAAATGGGAATTAAAAAGACTCGAGAAATAATTTTTTGGCTCAATTTGGGTTTATGTTTGTGAAGGAACATGGCAACCCAGACTGAATTTTTGAGATTAAAAGTGTCCAAAGTGAAAAGGGAATTAAAATAAAAATATTGGCTATTTTTTCATATTTTTGTGGACACTGATGATATTTTTACTGATTTTCGGATAATTTTAAATGAAAAGAAATTTCGAAACTTCCGTAAAAATTCAAAAAATATTTTTTGCTCAAAATTGGTTCCTTATGCTTGGCAAAGGCTTCCAAAGTTGATTTTACAATTTTATAAATTGTTTTGGATTTTTTATTAATTTTCTAAGAAAGAAATGATTAAAATTCAGGTGTCAACAAATAAAATTGAGGAAAATTGGATCCATATTCTGAAGGAGAACTAGCTTGAGTCTGCGGATGTGGATCGTCAAATGTTCCAGCAAACTGGGTGAACCCTGCATCGAAATGCTGATTGAACCCCGGAGTGAACTCGGGAGCGAAATCCGTCGTATGATATTCCATGGAATAGGGGACGACATCATCATGTGGATGAGCTCGATGAGCCCTCCGGGTCGGCTGAATAGTCTTAGGGGGATGCTCTGAATCAAATTCACTGGGTAATTCAAGAGTAGTGAGCGGCCTCAGAGGAGTAGGATCACGAAATACCGACTCAGAATGGTTCATTCTGCATCTAGACTGTTTGTTCCTGCCTGGAGTTAAAATTAGAACTTTAAGAGACATTATTGGTGTGAATATTTCTTTAATTGACAATGAATATCTTTAGCATAGAACTCATGCCATGCCACAAACAGCCTAAAGTTTCACTTCAAACACTGTAAATCAAGTTTCTATCTGCACTGCTAAAGATGTAGACTCTGAATACAATATCATCTCTCTCAATTAGCTCGAACACGCAGGCATTTCCCACATGCAAGCCAGTTCCTCTCACAAATGCCATCCAATCAGAACAGAACATCCGCCCGCTAGCATAGCTCCTAAGCTTCACCGGCCATGTTCTGTCTGAATGCCCGAGAGTCGTGATTTCCTTGATTTTTTGAATGTGCTGCATGATGAAACTACGAGGAACATTCTGCCCAGACACATGTTTGAAAAACCCATGCTTTATAAAGAAAGACTGAGGAAGCATTCCCTTATTCAAGCAAGCAAGCAAAATATAGGTTGATATGGTGATTTTAGTAACTACATCAACAGTCTTGGCAGGAAAAAAGTCAAAATGTCAAAGTCTCTACTCTTAGAAATAGCATGAGAGGTAGAGGATCTATACCTTTTTAAACAAATGGGAATGATCAGATCCAAGAAAAACGCTATGTAGTTTCCTACAGAAATCCAATCAGCTTAAGTAAAAAGCCAAAATAGTAATGAATTAAGCTCTCGATCTTACTACTACATCACGTTTAATATGAGATAGCCCGATCTCCACCTTGAAAAAATGGTACTCTGAGTCAAATTTGCTAGCCAATTAAAAACTAGAGAGAGGCCACAGACTTGTAGAACCACCAAAAACCGGCTTAGAATGGCTAGCTCTGCTTCCAGACTGTCCAACCCCGTCTGTTCTTTAAAAGAAAAATGAAATAGTTAGATTATGCCAATTTGAAATTTTCATTAGTTTTTTTTTCTTTTGGTCGAAACTTTTCATTAGTTGATTTACTTACCATGAACATATTTAACGCAGAATGGAGAAAATACCGTCATGAAAATCAAGATCTACATAAGTTGACCAAACGAAAAATTCGGTTCTCGTCACCTTAGAAGTTGTAACTACTAAACCACAATAAGCATGATGGAAATCATTATGTTATCAGTCAACATAAACAAGCTTATCAAAAAGTTCTCAAGTACTTGAAAAAGAACAAACAAAGGAGAGAGCTCTGTAAGAAGAAACAAGACTCATAAAATGACAAGACACACCTTCGAGATCTTGGGATGAGCAGCTTGGACTCGACTGAAAAATAGCACGGGTATTTCATACAAATCGACTGTCAAATGGTACGAGCGAGCTCTTTTCAATTATACTTCCATGCGACATGATTCGTACAAGGGTCGAACCACTTTTGGTCTAATGTACACCTAAGCCTTCCCGAGTAAAATTAGTAATATTCAAGTTAAGCAAAACGAATAGTGATCACTTCTTCGCTTAACATTAAATTTTATTCGCAACATATCGTTATTTAAGAAAATGAGATGCCCTAATGTATCAATGCAACGAATTTGAAATTCGAAAAAAATCATTTTACCATGGGCCTTTTTTCTGGTTGTATATAAGAGGATAGCAGTCATGCGTTTGTTTGTTATAGAAGATTGATTAATAAGTCTTTGGGCGATTGTAAAACTAACAGTCTTTTTTTTTTTGCCACAGAAAAATAAATAACAATTATTTATAAAGTATTGTGAGGTCCACCCTTTCAAGAATTTGTGGCTCACAACATATTGTTGTTCTCACAGTCACCCAAAGACTGTTATGCTAGCAAAGCCCTTTGTTATATTCCAACGATGAAAACTTCGGAAAAATTACAAAAAAAAATCATAAACATATTGCAATTGTTTGTATTGTGATCCTTATCTGCATAAGTTAATTCGTTCATCAATTCATATCCACACAGCCTTAACAATATTGCGCAGGTGTGTAGTGCGTGCATGAAGTCGAGTAAGTTTACTAGAGCAATGCCTTTCGCAGGTGTTGCAGCCTGTTTTTGGCTTTCTACCTCTGCCCATTTCATCGCTAAGTTCCGAACTGTCTTGACCAAAAATCGATCCGATGCGTATAGTCTTTGCATTACCCATCCATTGATGGTCTTAAGCCAAAACTAAAGTCGTGACTTAGTAAAAAAATCAATCAGGGAGAAAGCACACTGTTCCCAATAAACTCCAATGTGATCACATTGGAAAAGACTATGAATTCACTTGAAAAGAGCTGACTGGAAAACAATGTGAATGATAAATAGAATTCCAACAGACATCTCATGAAACACATTACAAAAGTAAGGGGGGACTCGAACAAGCCAAAAATACTCTCTGTGACCTTGCATGATGCTAAAATCTTCAAGGGCTGGAGGTGGAGTGAGGAAAGGGATAGAGGGAATCTTAGGGAGGAGGCAAAGAGAGGGCCAAAGCGCCGGCGGATTGAGTGCAGGCTCATCGAGAAGGAGAGCGCGCAAGAGGTCACTTTCTCCAAGCGCCACCAGGGCCTCTTCCGCGCGCTCTCCTTCTTGCAATTGTCCCAATTCAATATATATATATATTTATCATTTGTTGCTAATTGAGTCCTGAATTTTTTTTTTCAATTGACGTGGTCGGCGAGGGTCGTGAGCCCTCGCTCGCAGTTGGGGGAGTGCCGCGACCCTCGCCCAGTGGCTGGCGGCCTCTTGCCGGGCCTAACAAAAAAGAAAAGAAAAGAAAAGAAAAGGGGAAAATATTATTAAAATAAATATATAAATAAATGAATCGAAGAAATATCAAAAATTGTCCACGTTAGTAATTTATAGTCAAAATTGATCGGATGGACTGAATTGACACTTATATAAAAAGTTTAGAACTTAATTGCCCATAAAAAAAATTTAAGCTGAGGTGATACAATCGTAACAGATTTAGAATTTTTTATTAGTTTTTTTATAAAAATTTGCAGTTCAAAAAGTCAGTGGTTATCCGTCTCCATATTCTTTTTGACCCGACTCTTAGTCATTACCAACGAACGTCACGTGTTAGCATTATTTAAGAAGAAAACGAATGACCTTGTACGCTACGTTTCGTGAATGAATCTCCGACATGCTTCCAAATGAATTACTAAAGTTATAAGGACGTACAAATTTCTAAGATAACATCGAGTTAAACTTTGGTGCATTATCGAAACGTGTTTAAGGCATTGTCATCGAGTCAAACTCTGACACTATTTTGGGTACGTTGGTTCGTTATCATTAAAGGGAAACCATACCATCGAGTTAAACTCTGGTTTGGTTTACGTTTGTGCACTTTCTTTCGATTTCATCTGTATCGATTCCTTTAGATTTGTACTTGTAGGCTCTCACCATCGAGTTAAACTCTGGTCGAGATAATATTTTTGTAATTCCGTTGGATTCTATACTAACTTTGCGCGTCTTTTTTTTTTTCTAATACTAACTTTGCGCGTTGATTCTTCTGATTATATGGAAATTCTCTTGTCCAAAATCATCACAGAACCCCTCATCTCATTTAAAAGTCGAAGAACGAATTTCGGTAAAAGATATTTTGTTGCGGAGCAATTCCGACAAAACAACAATGTACTTAATTCATCGTATATTATTATTTAAGAGGACGCGATGTACTAATGAAACACAATATCAATTTGAAATTTGGAAAAATATCATCTTAACGAATTTTCTCGGAGTTATATACTTCCATGCATTACACGGGCCTTTTCTAGCCGTAGAATAAGGAAAAATTCCAAGTAATGCTTGAAATACCCTCATTTTCTCTAATAAGGGCTTGAAGTAGACATTGTTTCAAATAAATGTCTGAATTGCCCTAATAGTTTCAAATAAAGGCCTAACAAAGAGTATTTTTCGTCATTTATTTTTTTAAATATTTTTCCATTCTTTCTTTTTTCTTTTCTTTTTTCCCATTTTTTTTCTTTGTTGCTACTGGACCCTTGTCGGCGACTAGGCAAGGGCTTGCCGACCATATGCGAGGGCCACAGGCGATGCCGCCCCTCGCATGTGGTCGTCGAGGGTGGCCTCGACCACAGCCCAGCCCTCGTTGGTGGTCGGCCATCATTTGAGACCGACCACCTACGAAAAGGAAGGAAAAGAAAGGAAAAAAGAAACAAAAAAGGGCAAAAAAAATTAAAAAAATAAATGACGAAAATGCCCTTAATCATGCATTTTTCTGAAATAATGAGGGTACTTTAGGCCCTTATTTGAAATAAGATTTACTTCATACTTTTATTTGAAATTTTTTCATAGAATAATAGGATAGAGGATATGTCTCATGTCAGCATCCACATAGAAATCTTCGTGGCCCAAGATCACGATAACTCCAACTACTATTAAAGAAAAAAATGAATGACCTAATTCAATAAAATTGACATTTTGAACGTAAGCCTTGAGGCTAACTTCGTGAATGAATGTGTTGGTGGTCGGTCATCATTTGAGACCGACCACCGAAGAAAAGGAAGGAAAAAAAAGGAAAAAAGAAACAAAAAAGGGAAAAAAAATAAAAAAAATGACGAAAATGCCCTTAGTCATGCCTTTTTCTGAAATAATGAGGGTACTTCAGGCCCTTATTTGAAATAAGATTTACTTCATACTTTTATTTGAAATTTTTTCATAGAATAATAGGACAGAGGATATGTCTCATGTCAGCATCCGCATAGAAATCTTCATGGCCCAGTATCACGATAACTCCAACTAGTATTAAAGAAAAAATGAATGACCTAATTCAATAAAATTGACATTTTGAAAGTAAGCCTTGAGGCTAACTTCGTGAATGAATGTTGGAGACATGCTTCCAAATGAATTATTAAAGTAATAAGTAGGTAAATTTTTGGGATTTGCATATGTTACATCAATTACGTAATTGCGGTAATAAACAATGCTTAACTAGACTACTCAACGCGGAATGGTAGACTATTGATAAGACACTCCACCTAACTACAAGTTTTCTTTTAATTAGATTTCAGACATATTAAAAGGAGAAATTAGACAAGTGAATGTGGATTGGCTTAGTGTACATAATGGGAAAATTTCTACTTTTCTATAGTTAAGAAAAGAATGATTCCGGCCCTGTTTGCTTCAGCATTTCAAATGAGCTTTGGGGCTCTAAAGTCCCTTAGCCAAATGCAATTGTTGTTTGGCTACTTTTTTAACTCACTTTGGGGAGATGCAATTGCATCTCAAATGCTCTCCAAATGCCTTTAGCCCAAAGTACTTTCGGAGGTACTTTGGAAAGTTGCATTTTCGAAATGTAACTATAAATTTTTTTTCTTTTTTCTTTTTTTTTCTCCTTCCTCTTTCCTCCTTCCTTCGCCGGCCGCCACCGGTCGCCGGTCGCCGGCCGCTGGATTGTTTTTTTTTTCCTAATTTTAAACAAATTAAAGTTAAAAAAATATTAAATTGGGACACCAAATATTAAAAGTTTACCAAACAACATTTTCCCCAAAGTTACATCCAAATGCACTTTTCAATTACAGTTTACCTAACAGTATTTGCATTTCACCAAACTCTTTTAGCTCAAAGGTGTTTGCATTTTTCCAAAGTCCCTTGACCAAATGGTGAACCAAACAGGCCTCCTCGTCTCTCTCGATTATACTACTTTTCTGAATTTAATTCTAATTTTTTTTTGTCTTGTCCTTTACATATAGGCATAGTGAATATTGTCTAATCATTGCACTTTTTTACTATTTGAATATTAGACTCGGTTGAGTGGTTAATAATTATTCTTTTGCAAATTATAATTCACGTTGAGGATAGTAGCTAATTCGAATTCACGATATTGAATTTGATTAGTATTGTTATTGGTGGCAATTAAGTGAAGATAGCGCGACATGAGTGTCTTAGTTTACAAGTGATATTTATCAAGTAGAAATAAAATTGTTTAACGATAATTAGACATGAAAATGATAGTTAAATAAAAATCATGATTAGGTGGAACCTGTTGACACCTAAATTTTGGCTTTTTATTTAATCATTTATTGCATAAAAAAAATTAGGGACTAATCTTAGTCCCTAGCAAAAATACTTATAGTTTTGAAGTTCATATAGGATACTTTAATTTTCTGCATACATGCATTTGCGTTTCTGTCGGACTGGCGGCGATGAATTTAAAGTGATGGTTCTGAGCTCAATTTAGTTGATTGGACTAAGCCCGTGGTGGTGGTGGTGGATGAACTTGCTTATTATTCAGTCAAGTCCATTGTGCGTTAACTAGCCAGAAAAAGGAAGAAGAAGAAAACATGGACGAAGGAAGGAATATGGGTTCTGATCTTAATTAAATGGGTTTAGCCCACATAACTCCATTAGAGTCAGAATAAACAACAAGAAAAAGGGGCTCTGAGCTTATGGTCATGGCCGAAAATGAATCCTCTAGAATCAAGAGACTCAGAACCCTAGTTATTTACCTTATAAATAGACTCTCATTCTTCACAATTCTGACGCACGGCCGCAAAAGGGAAGAAAAGCAAAAACTCTCTCTCTCTGGTTTTGGTGGACGCTCCAATTCCAAAAGAAGAAGGCAGTGGGTTTGTCTTGTTGGTGGAGGGTCTCATCTCATTGTTCTGCCCTTTGACCTTGGACGCTACTTCTGTCTTCGGCGGTGGCCACGACCTCATCAACGTTGCTGAATCACCGAGCGACCAACGCTCATTCGAATCTTCTCAAGCCCGATCGTCCATTTTTTATTTTTTATTTTTGCAGGTTTTAAGCCGGTCCAATTAGCTGTGTTGGTGCCGGAAGAGAAGTAAAAAAAGGAGGCACGGTGAATCCATGAAGAATATTTTTTTGAAAAAACGAAGGAAATAGTGGCTGTGATCAAAGTGAAGACAATCAAACAAGAAGTCCACTCAAACTCTAAAAAGGACAAGTCCACTGACTTTTCTAAACTTGCTGGGTCAACTTGTTAAGACCCAATCTTCACCGTGAACAATGCATGCTTCCATACGATGTCATTAGTCACATGCACTGTCTAGATCAATCTTCCGAAATTCCGGTGCCTGAATTCCGGGGAGAAATCTGAGCCCTCAAAGGGTTCTTCATCTTCACCATGTTGACCTCCTGCTTCTCTGACAGGTCCACCTCTTCGCCGGCCACCGTCCCCCATTGGAACAGCCACACCAAGTTCGCCACCAAGTACTCCAAGTGCAGCATGGCAACCCCGTATCCGGGACATATCCTCCTCCCCGCCCCGAACGGCATCATCTTTATCTCCCTGCTCCCCGTGATGTCGAATCCGCCGGCTTCTCCACTGCTGCAATTCAAGAACCTCTCCGGCTTGAACGCCATCGGATCCTCCCACACCTCCGGGTCCCAACCCATCTCCGCCACCATGAAGTTGATGGTCCCGTCCTTGGGGATCACGTACCCGCCCAGCTCCGCGTCCTCCGTCGCTGCGTGCGGTAACACGAAGTGCGCCGGCGGGTGGCGACGCAGCCCCTCCAGCACCACCGCCTTCAGGTATCCCATCCTCTGCAGGTCCTCCTCCTTCACTTGCTCCGCCCCGTGTCCCACGACTGATTTGATATCAACGTAGAGCCTCTCTTGGATTTCTGGGTACTTGACCATGTTGGCCATGATCCATTGCAGCGCCGTGGACGTTGTCTCGGTGCCGGCGTTGAGGAACTCCGAGCAGAGGCTAACCATCTCCTCCTCCTCCAGCTTCCTCTTCTCCTCTGGCAGCTCCAGGTCCAGGAGCGTGTCCACGTAAGATACGATCCATTCGCCGTCGCCTTCATTCCCGTCCTCCTTGGCTTTGTTCAGTTGCTCTCGCTTGGCTTTGGATCGAGCTCTGATGAGCGGGACGAGGACGCGTTTCCGATTCTCGAGGAGCTCGTAGAACTCCTTCCACCGCTTCCGGAGCACGAGCTTGCTCAGCCGCGGCCAGAAATTGAGCACGCCGAACCGCGGCAGACCCAGCACCAGCTGTCGCTGAGCCTTCTCGATCTGCTTAATCTGCTTCTCCTCGAGCCTGTCTCCGAAGCACATGAGGACCAGCAAGCAGAACATGGCGTACTGGAAGTGGTCGACGGCGGGGACTACCCCGCCGGGCTGGGACTTGAGAGCCCCCACAAGGATGTCGAGGACCCACGCGCGGGCGCGGGAGTAGGAGCGGAGGCGGGAGGGATGGAGGATCTCCGCCGTGAGGTTCCGGCGGAGTAGGCGCCAGTTGGGGCCGTAGGAGGCGGAGTTGATACTGTGCTGGTTGGCGGCGAAGGGCGGCGGGCGGTCGGCGAAGACCGCGCCCCGGTGGACGAGGGCCTGGTGGGCGAGGGACCGGGAGGAGACGAAGATGGCGGGTCGGTAGCCGACCTGGAGGGTGACCATCGGGCCGTGGCGGGCGTGGAGGGAGCTGAGAACGGACGTGAGCTCCGACTTGCGGAGCCATACTAAGTTGCCAATGACCGGGAAGGTGAGAGGACCCGGCGGGAGGCTCTTCTTC
The DNA here is from genome assembly GCA_029784005.1 of Lenwebbia sp. NSW1173648. NCBI lineage: Eukaryota > Viridiplantae > Streptophyta > Magnoliopsida > Myrtales > Myrtaceae > Lenwebbia > Lenwebbia sp. NSW1173648. The sequence goes on from JARCGZ010000001.1 coordinate 37,023,091, forward strand.
TTCTTCTTGGCGTCGGAGGAGAGGAGGTTGACGGTGGCTCTGAGGAGGGCGGCGACGGAGAGGGTGATGGCGATGAGGAACCACATATCCATCTTTTGCCAAAGAGACTTTAAAGTTTTCGAGTGAGTCTTGTCTTGTTGCAAAGCAGATAAAGAGCACACGATTTAACGAGGTTCGTGGGTCAAACACCTTACCCTCTCTTTTTCTTTTTTCTTTCTATCTATTCATCGACTATGTACAGACCTATGTATATACGGGATTCCAGCTCATGCCAACTAATTATGGTGTAGTCCTCACTTTTCTTTAATACTTTTTCTTTTGTAGTTTTCTCTAGCCTTACTTCACATTGTACTTCATCTTTATTTTTAAACCAACCTCAAATTAGTATTGGAATTCGGAATTAATACCATTAAAAATTCCAAATTGGTATCCCACGTCACATTTACTCGAAATTGATTTTCTACTCACAAAAAAGTCAAAACCGATATGCCACACATTTATCCCAAATTGTCGTCTCGCAAAAAATGTTAAACCGGTACGCACTTTAAATTAATTTAAACAGGTATCACTGACCCAAATCTACCCTCCGTTAAATTGCACACGTGCCATCACAAGTGGGACTTACCACTCCGATCTATTATTCACCACGTTAGATCCGTCTTGTAGTTATTATTATTATTTTTTGGTCGAATGTCTTATAGTCGTTTGAGACATGCATTTTGATGGGATATTGGAAAGAATGCTAAAGGATTGTGGATTTGGATCAGGGGTACCAATTTGACTTTTTTTACGAGACAAAAATTAGTTTGGGGTAATGTGATCACCGTTACCAATTTGAGATTTTTTATGAAATGAAAATTAGTTTGAGAAAATATGTCATCAAGGCACTAATTTAAAATTTTTATGGTATTATCTCTCTAAGAAGGAGGGTCTAGCAATAATTTGTAACACTCCCAACATGATCGTTGCAAGTAGGATCACGGATAGCAGGTCCAACTCAACTAACACTTATTACATACATTATCAAATAATCAGTGTATGAAATGATGCGAAGTCCTCCCAAGGAAGGGTCGAATCATTTGGGTCTAAGGAACACCTCAGGATACACAAGTCATCCCAAATAATTCTTTGTATTTAATTCAAGCGAAATGAATAATAATTACTTTTCACTCGGACATTGGGTCTAATTCATAACATATCGTTAATCCAAAAAAACGAGATGTTCTATCGAATTACAACACCCGTTTGAAATTTTAAACAGTCAGTTTTTATCGAATTTTCGTACATTGCCCGAGCTTTTATCTGGTATTATATAATAAGACAAGGATGACGTGATTATTATATCTCAATGACGAGAACTTGTGGCTCATTTTCCGGGACGAAGGATCGGGGTTCACAAACAGTAGTTACTCGTCTTTACAATTTGTTTGTTTTTTTCGATTCTTAGTATTAAGCTATGCCACATGTTAGCATCAGCATAGAAAATTTCATTTGACTAGTATCACGATAACTCTAACTAATACCGATAATTTTTTTGTTGAATGACCTAATGCAGTTAAATTAACATTTTCACCATAAGTATCGGATACTAAGTTGGCCAATGAATCTCCGAGATGAGAAAATATTAGGTACACCTGCTTTGCCATGTCAGTCGTGAATAAGTCCACTCATTCATTGCCAAGTGTTCGAACATGGAATATTTTCAGATTTTCTCTCTCTCGTGTTACTCTCTCTATTTTCTGACTGTTTTCTTTTTGCCTTTTGAGGCCACGAACGACGCTCACGGCGGTGGATTGGAACGTCACCGGCCAGCCATGGACAACCCACAGCACGCCGACGAGGGAGGATGAGCTCGACGGAGGCAACGCCAGCGAGGGAGGACTACTCGAGTCCTCGATGTAGTTGAGGGTGACGACAAAGGGGAGGGATGAGGGGTCGAGATGGTGAGGCACCACCGTGAGGGAAGATCGAACCATTGTTGCAGCGGTAGACAGGGCGCGAGTGAGATTAGCATTTTAGTGTTGGAGGATTTGGGGCATTTTTCCAGGTTGATTAGACTGTGATTTAACACAGACTTAACCAGAGTGAGCCGAAACTCACGACAGGGGCCTCCAGCGGTAGTCCAGTAACCCAACGCTCAGCTTGGATGCACACCTTATTTTAACGTGCCGGGGCCCGCACGCCATGCCTCCTAATTCCCACATAATCTTTTTCTTCCCCTGTGAGCGGGAATACTCCCAAGTTTTACATCCCATAGTTCAAATGAAGTTTTTTAAGGTCTTGCTTAGGGCCGGACTCTCTCTATTTTCTCACTGTTTTCTTTTTGCCTTTTGAGGCCATGAACGACACTCACAGCCGTGGATCGGAATGTCACCGGCCAGCCATGGATGACCCACAGCACGCCGACAAGGGTGGATGTGCTCGACGGAGGCGACGCCAGCAAGGGAGGACTACTCAAGTCCTCGATGTAGTTGAGGGTGACAACGAAGGGGAGGGATGAGGGGTCGGGATGGTGAGGCACCACCGTGAGAGAAGATCGGACCATTGTTGTGGCGGTAGACAGGGGGCGAGTGAGATTAGCATTTTAGTGTAGGAGGATTTGGGGCATTTTGCTAGGTTGATGAAGATGGTGGTGCTAATAGGCAACATGGACGACGCTCGCGGCCAGACATGGACGACTGGCTTACAGCTCATCCATGGTTGTCGTCGGCGTTGATCGGCTAGATTCAGCCGGCTTAGTCAACGCCAGTGACTCCGCCAGTGGCGACGGTAGGGGAGGCGTAGAGGTCGGGCTTAGGTGAGGGAGAGGTCAGGTGAACGTCGGGCCCCGTGTAGGTGAAGGAGAGGGCAAGAGGGAGAAGGAGAGAGGGGGTAACGGAGCAGAGAAAAAAACATGTGGAAAGTGGGCCCATTATGGCCACATGGCGATCAATGAGTGGATTTATGCACTGCTCATGTGGCAAAACAGGTGTGACAAAGTACCATGAACTAATAAAATAGAAAAATAGGTATAACTACATATAGACGTGACAAACATTATTTAATGAAAATGATGTCAAATAAAAGTAGTGTCTTTTGATGTGGTCAAGGGCAAATGTGCCGGCTACATAAACATCTACATATTCTTAAATATTTCAGGTCGAACATAGTCGGCAAGGTAAACATCCACAAAATTTTTTAAAAATTTCAGGTCGAACATGGTATTATAGTTTACAAATGACAAAGTATCATGTAATAATAAAATAGAAAAATAGGCATGATTACAGATAGACGTGACAAACATCATTTAATGAAAACGATGTCAAATAAAAGTAGTGTTTTTTATGCGGACAAGGACAAATGTGGCCGACTATGTAAACATTCAGAAATTCTTAAAAATTTCAGGTCGAACTAAGCAATACGACAGATGTTACATCTGTAACAAAAAAGGTCATTTTGCAAAAAATTGCCCAAAAGCTCCAAAAGGAAATGCCCGTGTGATCTAGAAGATTGAAAAGGAAACTGGAGTTCATCTCCAGGATGATGATGTGGAATCCCTCTTCTCCCTTGAAGATGAACCAACCAAACACAGTGTGTGCAATCCAAACCTGGTCTCTCACCAGTGATTCTGGAGAAACTTCTTTTCCTTGCTTTCTGAAAATCCCACAGAAATCCAAAATCTGTATACTGATTGATACCTCACCTACTGCTCCGTATTTCCCTATAAACATTTACCTCTGCAAGTACGCCAAACCCATTACCCTCGTAGCCCTGATAGACACTGGAGCAAGTGCATCGATTCTTGACACCAAAGTCCTTCTTGAAAGATATTGGGTCCCCTATACCCGATACTTCTGTAAGAGTTTTTTTTATGTGAGCTTACATTAATTGAAATTAATTTTTACCGATTAACGAGGTTGGTCTAATAATGTAAGATATAAGATTCTTAATTGGTTAATATGGGCTGGCATAGTGTAGGCCGAAGAGGCACGACCCGTGATGAAAGGGTCCACACCGAAAATTCTATATAAAGGCTCAAGTCCCCCCTCTAGCCCTCACTCTTAGAATCTCAGAACGTACCTTTTCGTTCTTGAATAGCGATTGTCTCATCGGCCAGTGAAAATAGGAGGAAATAGAGGGGAAGCACTCGAGTCTCAATTCGTCGACGTCCGCATCAGTTTTCAACGGATTGTAATTAAGGTGCACGAGTTTTTCTCCCTTATACGTGTAGCGTTTCTGATTCCGGTTAGACAATCATTGGACTTGCCACATTCGTGGCCTTACATTTGGTATCGGAGTCGCCTAACCGAGAATGGAAACCATTCTATTTCGGCATGTTTTCGAAATTTTCGTCCGATGAAATTTAGTTTTGATTGCATATTTGGATTCGTCTCATTGATACGAGAAAAATGAGTGGTCTCATGCCTCCGGCGAAGGCTGGGAACCGCTACACGCGCCCCCATGCTCTGCGGCGGAGTCGGAGCGCGACGATCACCAACGAACGCGGTTTATGCCTATTTTTGGTCACTTTTGTTCGGTTAAATTTTATTTTGATCACATATTTGGATAGAGCTCAAAGATACGAGCATTTCGAGTGGTTGAACACCGCCGTATGCCACCGGAAGGAGGCGCACGCGCCACCACGCACCGACAACAGGCGTGCGCGTAGGATTCACGCGCCTGACTCGTGAAGCGTCGCGCACGCCTGTTGTCGGCGTGCGCGACGCTTCACCCTCAACCTCCTCTCCTCCGCCGCCAAGAAGAAGAGCCTCCCCCCGGGCCCGCTCAAAGTCCCGGTCCTCGGCAACTTCCTATGGCTCCGCAAGTCCTTCTCGGAGCTCGAGCCCGTCCTCCGCTCCCTCCACTCCCGCTACGGCCCGATGGTCACCCTCCACATCGGCTCCCGCCCTGCCGTCTTTGTTGGAAGGCGGCGACGGAGAGGGTGACGAGGATGAGGAACCAGAGATCCATCTCTTGCCCAGCTCTTGCCAGACTTCCTCTTCTGAATTTTACGAGGTAGACCAAAGTAAGGGTATGCAGAGATGAGGTTGGAATTTGTCGGATTGGTATAAGAACGGAGATGTGATGACAATGTAGCCCAAAGAGTCAAAAGACAACGTAATGGATGACGTCCATGTATTGGCAGTGGATTTTCATCTGGGAAAATGATATCTTCACGATTTAAAAAAGAACAAGAAAAAAATCCTTTCCTGTACGAGGAACATGAGCTTTCTTCAGGATCACAAGGACATGTCCATGGACCTCGCTGAATAAAAAATAAATAAATAAAGCTTCAACATTACTACACCCTTAAAGAATATTCAACTGATGCGAGAAGACGCAGCGGGCGCCGAAGTTGGACGAAGAAAGATTGGCCGTGTGATGACATTGATGTCTGGGCAGGAATTCGGTTTGCAACTCGACGAGGTAATGAACAGGATATGGAGGCGTGATTGAAACACAATAATGCCCTCATAACTATCGACCAAGAAATACATGTTTTCTCTTCGCGAAAGTTTATCCACCGCTGCTTCCATTGCCGTTGATGCTGATGGTGTTGAGTCGGCAACAGTTGTTGTCGTTGCTGTTGTTGCTGATGTCGCTGGTGGTGCATCGACCAATTTGCCTCCTCCATATCTCTCTCTACTAAAAGGGGTTTGAACTTTATTGGGCAACGCTGGGAAGAGCCATTTGTGATATCTAGTAGCGGGATGAGGAAGGGGGTGGTAGGTGATCAGTTAATTGATTGAATCCGAAGCCATAAGGGCCTTTCCTTGGGGCAGCGTAGCTGCAAGTTTGGAGAGACGCGAGAGAGAGCCGAAGAAGAAGAATAAGGGCATGTTTAGTAACAATTCCGATCCAAAAAAAGTGATTCGGATTAAAATCATATTTTTTAATTCTGTTCTCTAGATGATTTTTAGAGAATCAGAACGTGTTTGGTAATTGCACAAAATTTCTGTTCCCGAACAGAAACACGTTTGGTAACTGCACAAATTTTTTTTTCCCGGAAACAACCAAGTGGCGAGAATTATTTTTTTAACAGATTTCATCTTTTTTTAAAATATTTTTAAAATATTTTTTTAACTTTTTTTAAAAAATTACATTTTTTTAATTTCCCCCCATTTTAATTTTTTTTGCATTTTTTGAATTTTTATATTTTTAATTTCCCCCTTTTTTAAATTTTTAACTTTTTTTTGTTAAATTTTAAAGCTTATTTTTAAATTTAATTTTAAAAAAATTAGTAGTTAGTAAATTTTTAAATCTAATTTTAATTTTTTTTAAAGTTCAGAAGTTCACGTGGACTTAATTTTTTTAAAAGAACTGAGACTTTATGTTCTTTTTTTGGAAAACCAACTTTTTTTTGTTTCTTATTTTTGGTCCAAAACTGTTCTTGAGAGCATAATCAGAATCAGAATCATTTGCGCTACCAAACATGTTTATGCTCCTTTTTTGTTCCGGAAAACAGAATCAGAGGAACAGAAACGTTGCCAAATAGGCCCTAAATCACCATGGGACACGAGCGATCGATCTCACCGAGTCACCAGTCGCCAGGTCCTCGCAATTCCAAGGAAACTCTTTCGGCTGGGCCACTGTCCCGTGTAGGTGGGCTTATGCGGAGTAGGCCCAAGCCCATGCCCGGAACACAAGGCGGGCCTCACATGCATTGTCTTGACCAGCGATGTGCATCAACATGTGCAGTTTGGGCTCGTATTTGTTTTCACTCAAAAGGTTTTTCGCAAATTACTTTTTTGAATTTTATCGTGTTTAGTCAGTTGAGAATAATTAATCAACCAAAAAACATTATCAACCAATGAGAACACCATGTATACAGCCAAATAAATAAAATTTAATCATCAGGTAAAACGCACCTAGATAACTTTGGCGGCCAAATTCCGTAAAAAAACTCCAAACTTTAGATTTGATCCCAACTCTATCCTTAACTTTTTTTTTGTCACAGAAAAAATCCCCAAGTTTAGGTCCAGTTCCAAAATTGCCCGAACTTTTTTTTTGTCACAAAAAAAACCCCAAACTTTAGGTTTAGTCCCAAATCTACCCCGAACTTTTTTTTTTGTCTAAAAAAAAATTATAAACTATCAACCTATTCTCAAATCTACCATATGGTCTCGTCCCAACTTGACATGACATTTCCACATCGATAAAAAACATTCACATCAGCAAAGTAATGGAGTGATAGATACGGACCGACGTGGCATTTTTATGTGGATAACAACTCTACCCCAATAAACATTGTTGAAATTCTCCAAAATACAATCAATCTAGGATAACAAAATTAGGAACGACGGTGATTTTTGGATAGAGGGCTAATGTAGGCGGATTTGATATTACAGAAGTTTTTAAAGTTTAGGTTTTTTTTAGGGAATTAGGCCTAAGTTTGGCAAACACCTCGGGTTCTAAGTAAAGAAGCCAATTCTACTGTGTGTGAGAGAGAGAGAAAGTATGTTTCATTTATGGGCATTTATTTATGCTTTTTTGCGACTTGCGACAATCTACAAACATTTGCCCAAATTCAGGTGCCCTAATTCCTGGAAGTAATCTGAGCCCTTAAAGGGGTCTTCATCACCACGGTGGTCTCCTGCTTCTCCGACAGATCGACCTCCTCGCCGGCTACCGTCCGCCATTTGAACAGCCACGCCAAATTTGCCACGAAGTACTCCAAGTGCAGCATCGCAAGGTCATTCCCTGGACAGATCCTCCTCCCCACCCCAAACGGCATCATCTTTATCTCCCTGCTCCCCGTGACGTCGAATCCAATGGCTTCTCCGCCGCCGCAGTTCAAGAACCTCTCGGGCTTGAATGCCATCGGGTCCTCCCAGACTTTCGGGTCCCAACCCATCTCCGCCACCATGAAGTTGATGATCGCGTCCTTGGGGATCACATACCCGCCCAGCTCCGCGTCCTCCGTCACCGAGTGCGGCACCACGAAGTGCAACGGCGGGTGGCGGCGCAGCCCCTCCAGCACAATCGCCTTCAGGTAGCTCATCCTCTGCAGGTCCTCCTCCTTGGCAAATTTCCAAATCAGGCATAAAAAAAAAATTACCAAAACAGGTTGAAAAAAAAATACCAAATCAGATGTGGCTCGGCACCCGCTCAGCAGTTTAGCTGCCGAACGGGCTGGTCGGCCGGGTCCGGCGGCCTGCTCGGCAGTTTGGCTGCCGAGCGGGTCGCAGACGCCGGCCCACCAACCCGCTCGGCAGCCACACTGCCGAGCCGGGCCCGAGGCCCCCAACTAGTTTTTTTTTTTTGAAAATTTCATAAGAAAAACCATTTTTTATAATATTTATTATATTTATAATTTTGTTCTTTTTAAGCTGATTTTTATAATATAATTATTAATATTTAATTACTTAAAATATATAATTATAACATTACAATAAATTCACATATGTAATGTCGACATCGAACAGAAGAACTGAATAAATATTGCGCAATTGGGATATTGCAAAAAACATGAGATTTTCATAATAGATAACAAATTAACTACAGTTACATGTACTAATTGATGGGATTTTATCCTAAACCGAATCAGAACAATCACATAGAATAGAAAAGAATGACACGCGAGTTTACCCAGGTTCACCCCGAAATAGGTCTACGTCCTGCAAAGGGATTTCACTATTTTAGGTTTTCACCAATGACACTCGTTACAATAATATCTCATACGAGTATAATATAGCGGAACCCCCGCCCGCTGACCGGTCAGCGGGACCCCCGTTTCAGGGGCGCTGCCCCCGAACCCTCGCATTCCGTGCGCATGGGTAATATGTCGTCAGTTCACACTTTAATTTCCCTAAGCTCACGTGAGCATGCCCTGTATGAGAAACAAGGGTCCCCGAAGTATTCGCCGACTCCAACACTAATGACGCCATCTTCCTACATGATCTCATGTTCCGCAATGAGGTTATCTACGTTGATCGAAAGGTCTAGTGTTGTACCGACGAGAATGAGGATCCGGCTGAGTAGGATATCTCGATGACGAATGCATATCTTGTGAAGATATGCCATATCCTACTATAGGAGGAACTGGATAAAAATGAGGAAAATCGGATCCATATTCTGAAGGAGAACTAGCTTGAGTCTGCAGATGTGGATCGTCAAATGTTCCGGCAAACTGGGTGAACCCTGCATCGAAATGATGACTGAACCTCGGAGTGAACTCGGGAGCTAAATCCGTCGTATGATATTCCATGGAATAGGGGACGACATCATCATGTGGATGAGCTCGATGAGTCCTCCGGGTTGGCTGAACAGTCTCAGGGGGATGCTCTGAATCAAATTCACTAGCTAATTCAAGAGTAGTGAGAGGCCTCGGAGGAGTAGGATCACGAAATACCGGCTCAAAATGGTTCATTCTGCATCTAGACTGTTTGTTCCTGCCTAGAGTTAAAATTAAAACTTTAAGAGATATTATTGGTGTGAATATTTCTTTAATTGACAATGAATATCTTTAGCATAGAACTTATGCCATGCCACAAACAGCCTAAAGTTTCACTTCAAACAATGTAAATCAAGTTTCTATCTGCACTGCTAAAGATGTAGACTCTGAACACAATATCATCTCTCTCAATTAGCTCGAACACGCAGGCATTTCCTATATGCAAGCCAGTTCCTCTCACAAATGCCATCCAACCAGAACAGAACATCCGCCCGCTAGCATAGCTCCTAAGCTTCACCGGCCATGTTCTGTCTGAATGCCCGAGAGTCGCGATTTCCTTGATTTTTCGAATATGCTGCATGATGAAACTACGAGGAACATTCTGCCCAGACACATGTTTGAAAAACCCATGCTTTATAAAGAAAGACTGAGGAAGCATTCCCTTATTCAAGCAAGCAAAATATAGACTGATATGGTGATTTTAGTAACTCCATCAACAGTCTTAGCAGGAAAAAAGTCAAAATGTCAAAGTCTCTGCTCTTAGAAATAGCATGAGAGGTAGAGGATCTATACCTTTTTAAACAAATGGGAATGATCAGATCCAAGAAAAAAGCTATGTAGTTTCCTACAGAAATCCAATCAGCATAAGTAAAAAGCCAAAATAGTAATGAATTAAGCTCTCGATCTTACCACTACATCTCGTTTAATATGAGATGGCCGGATCTCCACCTTGAAAAAAGGGTACTCTAAGTCAAATTTGCTAGCCAATTAAAAACTAGAGAGAGGCCACAGACTTGTAGAACCACCAAAAATCGGCTTAGAATGGCTAGCTCTGCTTCCAGACTGTCCAACCCCGTCTGTTCTTTAAAAGAAAAATGAAATAGTTAGATTATGCCAATTTGAACTTTTCATTAGTTTTTTTTTCTTTTGGTCGAAACTTTTCATTAGTTGATTTACTTACCATGAACATATTTAACGCAGAATGGAGAAAATACCGTCATGAAAATCAAGATCTACATAAGTTGACCAAACGAAAAATTCGGTTCTCGTCACCTTAGAAGTTGTAACTACTAAACCACAATAAGCATGACGGAAATCATTATGTTATCAGTCAACATAAACAAGCTTATCAAAAGTTCTCAAGTACTTGAAAAAGAACAAACAAAGGAGAGAGCTCTGTAAGAAGAAACAAGACTCATAAAATGACAAGACACACCTTCGAGATCTTGTGATGAGCAGCTTGGACTCGACTGAAAAATAGCATGAGTATTTCATACAAATCGACTGTCAAATGGTACGAGCGAGCTCTTTTCAATTATACTTCCATGCGACATGATTCGTACAAGGGTCGAACCACTTTTGGTCTAATGTACACCTAAGTCTTCCCGAGTAAAATTAGTAATATTCAAGTTAAGCAAAACGAATAGTGATCACTTCTTCGCTTAACATTAAATTTTATTCGCAACATATCGCTATTTAAGAAAATGAGATGCCCTAATGTATCAATGCAACGAATTTGAAATTCGAAAAAAATCATTTTACCATGGGCCTTTTTTCTGGTTGTATATAAGAGGATAGCAGTCATGCGTTTGTTTGTTATAGAAGATTGATTAATAAGTCTTTGGGCGATTGTAAAACTAACATTTTTTTTCCACAGAAAAATAAATAAAAATTATTTAAAAAGTATTGTGAGGTCCACCCTTTCAAGAATTTGTGGCTCACAACATATTGTTGTTCTCACAGTCACCCAAAGACTGTTATGCTAGCAAAGCCCTTTGTTATATCCCAACGATGAAAACTTCGGAAAAATTACACACAAAAAAAAATCATAAACATATTGCAATTGTTTGTATTGTGATCCTTATCTGCATAAGTTAATTCGTTCATCAATTCATATCCACACAGCCTTAACAATATTGCGCAGGTGTGTAGTGCGTGCATGAAGTCGAGTAAGTTTACTAGAGCAATGCCTTTCGCAGGTGTTGCAGCCTGTTTTTGGCTTTCTACCTCTGCCCATTTCATCGCTAAGTTCCGAACTGTCTTGACCAAAAATCGATCCGATGCAATAGTCTTTGCATTACCCATCCATTGATGGTCTTAAGCCAAAACAAAAGTCGTGACTTAGTAAAAAAATCAATCAAGGAGAAAGCACACTGTTCCCAATAAATTCCAATGTGATCACATTGGAAAAGACTATGAATTCACTCGAAAAGAGCTGAGTGGAAAACAATGTGAATGATAAATAGAATTCCAACAGACATCTCATGAAACACATTACAAAAGTAAGGGGGGGACTCGAACAAGCCAAAAATACTCTCTATGACCTTGCATGATGCTAAAATCTTCAAGGGCTGGAGGTGGAGTGAGGAAAGGGATAGAGGGAATCTTAGGGAGGAGGCAAAGAGAGCGCCAAAGCGCCGGCGGATCGACTGCAGGCTCATCGAGAAGGAGAGCGCGCGAGAGGTCACTTTCTCCAAGCGCCACCAGGGCCTCTTCCGTGCGCTCTCCTTCTTGCAATTATCCCAATTCAATCATATATATATCATTTGTTGCTAACTGAGTCCTGATTTTTTTTTTTTCAATTGACGTGGTCGGCGAGGGTCGTGAGCCCTCGCTCGCAGTTGGGGGAGTGCCGCGACCCTCGCCCAGTGGCTGGCGGCCTCTTGCCGGGCCTAACAAAAAAGAAAAGAAAAGGGGAAAATATTATTAAAATAAATATATAAATAAATGAATCGAAGAAATATCAAAAATTGTCCACGTTAGTAATTTATAGTCAAAATTGATCGGATGGACTGAATTGACACTTATACAAAAAGTTTAGGACTTAATTGCCCATAAAAAAATTTAAGCTGAGGTGATACAATTGTAACAGATTTAGAATTTTTTTTATTAGTTTTTTTATAAAAATTTGCAGTTCAAAAAGTCAGTGGTTATCCGTCTCCATATTCTTTTTGACCCGATTCTTAGTCATTACCAAGGTACGTCACGTGTTAGCATTATTTAAGAAGAAATCGAATGACCTTGTACGCTACGTTTCGTGAATGAATCTTGCAGTTCAAAAAGTCAGTGGTTATCCGTCTCCATATTCTTTCTGACCCGATTCTTAGTCATTACCAAGGTACGTCACGTTTAGCATTATTTAAGAAGAAAACGAATGACCTTGTACGCTACGTTTCGTGAATGAATCTCCGACATGCTTCCAAATGAATTACTAAAGTTATAAGGACGTACAAATTTCTATGATAACATCGAGTTAAACTCTGGTGCATTATCGAAGCGTGTTTAAGGCATTGTCATCGAGTCAAACTCTGACACGATTTTGGGTACGTTGGTTCGTTATCATTAAAGGGAAACCATACCATCGAGTTAAACTCTGGTTTGGTTTACGTTTGTGCACTTTCTTTCGATTTCATCTGTATCGATTCCTTTAGATTTGCACTTGTAGGCTCTCACCATCGAGTTAAACTCTGATCGAGATAATATTTTTGTAATTCTGTTGGATTCTATACTAACTTTGCGCGTCTTTTTTTTGTCTAATACTAACTTTGCGCGTTGATTCTTCTGATTATATGGACATTCTCCTGTCCAAAATCGTCACAGAACCCCTCATCTCATTTAAAAGCCGAAGAACGAATTTCGGTGAGAGATATTTTGTTGCGGAGCAATTCCGACGAAACAACAATGTACTTAATTCATCGTATATTATTATTTAAGAGGACGCGATGTACTAATGAAACACAATATCAATTTGAAATTTGGAAAAATATCATCTTAACGAATTTTCTCGGAGTTATATACTTCCATGCATTACACGGGCCTTTTTATAGCTGTAGAATAAGGAAAAATTCCAAATAAGGCTTGAAATACCCTCATTTTCTCTAACAAGGGCTTGAAGTAAACATTGTTTCAAATAAATGTCTGAATTGCCCTAATAGTTTCAAATAAAGGCCTAACAAAGAGCATTTTTCGTCATTTATTTTTTTAAATATTTTTCCATTCTTTCTTTTTTCCCATTTTTTTTCTTTGTTGCTACTGGACCCTCGTCGGCGACTAGGCAAGGGCTTGCCGGCCACAAGCGAGGCCGCCCCTCGCATGTGGTCGTATAGGGTGGCCTCGACCACAGTCCAGCCCTCGTTGGTGGTCAGCCATCATTTGAGACCGACCATCGATGAAAAGGAAGGAAAAAAAGGGAAAAAAGAAACAAAAAAGGGAAAAAAATGACGAAAATGCCCTTAGTCATGCCTTTTTCTGAAATAATGAGGGTACGTCAGGCCCTTATTTGAAATAAGATTTACTTCATACTTTTATTTGAAATTTTTCATAGAATAATAGGACAGAGGATATGTCTCATGTCAGCATCCGCATAGAAATCTTCGTGGCCCAAGATCACGATTACTCCAACTACTATTAAAGAAAAAAATGAATGACCTAATTCAATAAAATTGACATTTTGAACGTAAGCCTTGAGGCTAACTTCGTGAATGAATGTGTTGGTGGTCGGTCATCATTTGAGATCGACCACCGACGAAAAGGAAGGAAAAAAAAGGAAAAAAGAAACAAAAAAGGGAAAAAATAAAAATAAAAATAAATGACGAAAATGCCCTTAGTCATGCCTTTTTTCTGAAATAATGACGGTACTTCAGACCCTTATTTGAAATAAGATTTATTTCGTACTTTTATTTGAAATTTTTTCATAGAATAATAGGACAGAGGATATGTCTCATGTCAGCATCCGCATAGAAATCTTCATGGCCCAGTATAACTCCAACTAGTATTAAAGAAAAAATGAATGACCTAATTCAATAAAATTGACATTTTGAACGTAAGCCTTGAGGCTAACTTCGTGAATGAATGTTGGAGACATGCTTCCAAATGAATTATTAAAGTAATAAGTAGGTAAATTTTTGGGATTTGCATATGTTACATCAATTACGTAATTGCGGTAATAAACAATGCTTAACTAGACTACTCAACGCGGAATGGTAGACTATTGATAAGACACTCCACCTAACTACAAGTTTTCTTTTAATTAGATTTCAGACATATTAAAAGGAGAAATTAGACAAGTGAATGTGGATTGGCTTAGTGTACATAATGGGAAAATTGTTGCAGCGGTAGACAGGGAGCGAGTGAGATTAGCATTTTAGTGTTGGAGGATTTGGGGCATTTTTCCGGATTGATTAGACTGTGATTTAACACAGACTCAACCAGAGTGAACCGAAACTCACGACAAGGGCCTCTAGCGGTAGTCCGGTAACCCGGCGCTCAGCCTGGATGCACGCCTTATTTTAACGTGCCGGGGCCCGCACGCCATGCCTCCTAATTCCCACATAATCTTTTTCTTCCCCTGTGAGCGGGAATACTCCCAAGTTTTACATCCCAGAATTCAGATGAAGTTTTTTAAGGTCTTGCTTAGGATCAGACTCTCTCTATCTTCTCATTGTTTTCTTTTTGCCTTTTGAGGCCACGAATGACACTCACGGCCGTGGATTGGAACGTCACCGGCCAGCCATGGACGACCCACAGCACGCCGACGAGGGTGGATGTGCTCGAAGGAGGCAACGCTAGCAAGGGAGGACTACTCGAGTCCCCGATGTAGTTGAGGGTGACGACGAAGGGGAGGGACGAGGGGTCGGGATGGTGAGGCACCACCGTGAGGGAAGATCGGACCATTGTTGCGGCGGTAGACAGGGGGGCGAGTGAGATTAGCATTTTAGTGTAGGAGGATTTGGGGCATTTTTCTAGGTTGATGAAGATGGTGGTGGCAATAGGCAACATGGACGACGCTCGCGGCCAGACATGGACGACTGGCTTACGGCTCATCCATGGTCGTCGCTGGCGTCGATCGGCCAGATCCGGTCGGCTCAATCAACGCCAGTGACTTCGTCGGTGGCGACAGTGGGGGAGGTGCAGAGGTCGGGCTCAGGTGAACGTCGGCGCCCCGTGCAGGTGACGGAGAGGGCAAGAGGGAGAAGGAGAGAGGGCGTAACGGAGGAGAGAGAAAAAAAAATGTGGAAAGTGGGCCCATTATGGCCACATGGCAATCAATGAGTGGATTTATGCACTGCTCATGTGGCAAAACAGGTGTACCTAGTATTATATTATACAAATGACAAAGTACCATGAAATAATAAAATAGAAAAATAGGTATAACTACATATAGACGTGACAAACATTATTTAATGAAAATGATGTCAAATAAAATTAGTGTCTTTTGATGTGGTCAAGGACAATTGTGCCGGCTACGTAAACATCCTCAATTTTTTTAAAAAATTTCAGGTCGAACATAGTATTATAGTTTACAAATGACAAAGTATCATGTAGTAATAAAATAGAAAAATAGGCATAATTACAGATAGACGTGACAGACATCATTTAATGAAAATGATGTCAAATAAAAGTAGTGTTTTTGATGTGGACGGCTATGTAAACATTCACAAATTCTTAAAAATTTCGGGTCGAACTAAGCAATATGACAGATGTTACATCTGTAACAAAAAAAGGGCATTTTGCAAAAAATTGGCCGAAAGCTCCAAAAGGAAATGCCCGTGTGATCTAGAAGATTGAAAAGGAAACTGGAGTTCATCTCCAGGATGATGATGTGGAATACCTCTTCTCCCTTGAAGATGAACCAACCAAACACACTGTGCAATCCAAACCTGGTCTCTCACCAGTGATTCTGGAGAAACTTCTGAATCAGAAGAAGGAATCTTTTCTTCGCTTTCTGAAAATCCCACAGAAATCCAAAATCTGTACACTGATTGATACCTCACCTACTCCTCCGTATTTCCCTATAAACATTTACCTCCGCAAGTATGCCAAACCCATTACCCTCGCAGCCCGTTAGACACTGGAGCAAGTGCATCGATTCTTGACACCAAAGTCTTTCCTGAAAGATATTGGGTCCCCTATACCCGATACTTCAACTCTGCCTCAGGAGACACTTTTGCTACCAAGGTTCGTAGCAAGCCTATCATGTTCCAATTCTTTCCCCAGTGCACCATAACCACTAAACTTCTTGGCTCTAGTTCCCCAGATAAAGATATCATCATTGGACGGGATGTCCTAACCCAAATTCCACAACTCAGAATTTTGCCTAATGGACTTAGGTTCAAAGGTCAATTTAGGAAATTTGTGGATATCCAACGATTCTTTGCCATCCAAATGGAAAAATTAGACCCAATAATGCAAACTCTTCCGAATGCCTATGCAGATACTCATTCTGAGTTTACCCAGAAATGTCCAAATCCTCTATGGAAGAATCCCACGTTCACGCATCGAGTGATCCTCGTTAGAACACTATCATAACAACAAGTTCATTAGTTTAAATACCTCGGTCGGAAATTATAACATAAAAAAGAAGAAAAATTAAAAGATAAGACCTCACGGGGAGTAAATTTCAAAATTTTGTATGTCCAAGCCTAACTTCACGGGAAGATTCGGTGATCGGTCGCCGTTTGTGTTTCGATTCTACAACAGATCCGTTTTTGTGGAATGTACGAGTCTCTACAGGGGTGTACCATGTTGATTCACTTTTCAAATTTACTTCTTTTAGTTGCTTTGTGAGATTTGCATCTTTACCTTGAAGCTATGAATCCCTCTTTCATATGAAATGAAGATTTCCATTTGGACCAAAAACAAAAAAGAAGAAGCCTAACTCCTTAATTTTGACCGGAATATGGGCCGTACCTTTGCAAAATAGCCAGCAATTTAATGCTATTTCTTTTACAAGTGAGCTAATTTCATTCTTAACACAAAATATGAGATGACCAATTCAATTAATTTAGGCATACACGTCTGGCGATTGAAACGAAATATTGCTACTGCGGTATCTCGTGAAATGATGAAATCAGTGTGTGGCTTCGCATTGTAATCGCAGTGGTGGCTAGAAAAGCTTCACATGCATCGTCTGCGTCTTTGAGGCATTTTCGCAAACACCTAGGGCTTCACCTGTTCATTTATGTGAACTTATTGAGAAGGGAAAACACTCTGCGGACATTTTTCGAAATTCAGGTGCCCAGATTCCGGGGACAAATCTGGGCCCTCAAGGGGTTCTTCATCACCATGGTGAACTCCTGCTTTTCCGACAGGTCCACCTCCTCTCCCGCAACCGTCCGCCACTGGAACAGCCACACCAAGTTCGCCACGAAGTACTCCAAGTGCAGCATCGCAAGCCCGTATCCGGGACACATCCTCCTCCCCACCCCGAACGGCATCATCTTTATCTCCTTGCTCCCCGTGATGTCGAACTCGCCGGCTTCTCCTTCGCCGCGGCTGCAGTTCAAGAACCTCTCGGGCTTGAACGCCATCGGGTCTTCCCAGACTTCCGGGTCCCAACCCATCTCTGCCACCATGAAGTTGATGGTCCCGTCCTTGGGGATCGTGTACCCTCCCAACTCCGCGTCTTCCGTCACCGCGTGCGGCAGCACGAAGTGCGCCGGCGGGTGGCGTCGTAGCCCCTCCAGCACCACCGCCTTCAGATAGCCTATCCTCTGCAAGTCCTCCTCCTTCACCTGCTCCGCCCCTTGTCCGACGACTGATTTGATTTCATCATAGAGTCTCTCTTGGATTTCTGGGTACTTGACCAGATTGGCCATGATCCACTGCAGTGCCGTGGACGTCGTGTCCGTACCGGCGTTAAGGAACTCATTGCAGAGGCTCATTATCTCGCCCTCCTCCAGCTTCCTCCTCTCCTCCGGCAGGTCCAGCTCCAGGAGCGAGTCCACGTACGACACGATCCAATCGCCGTCGTCGCCGTTCCTGTCCTCCTTGGATTTGCTGAGTTGCTCTCGCTTGGCCTGGGATCGAGCTCTAATGAGCGGGACGAGGACGCGCTTCCGACCCTCCCAGAGCTCGTAGAACTCCTTCCACCGCTTCCGGAGCACGAGCTTGGTCAGCCGGGGCCAGAAATTGAGCACGTTGAACCGCCGCAGATCCAGCAGCAATTTTCGCTCAGCCTCCTCGATCTGCTTAATCTGCTTCTCTTCGAGCCTGTCTCCGAAGCACATGAGGACCAGCAAGCAGAACATGGCGTACTGGAAGTGGTCGACGGCGCAGACGACGCCGCCAGGCTGGGACTTGAGCTCCCCCACAAGGATGTCGAGGACCCACGCGCGGGCGCCGGAGTAGGACCGGACGCGGGAGGGATGGAGGATCTCCGCCGTGAGGTTCCGGCGGAGGAGGCGCCAGGTGGGGCCGTACGAGGTGGAGCTGATGTTGTGCTGGTTGGAGGAGAGGACGCGCATGGTGGCCAGGGGCGGCGGGCGGTCAGCGAAGACGGCGCCGCGGTGGACGAGGGCCTGGTGGGCGAGGGCCGGGGAAGAGACGAAGACTGCGGGTTGGGAGCCGATGTGGAGGGTGACCATGGAGCCGTGGCGGGCGTGGAGGGAACGGAGGACGGGCTCGAGCTCAGAGAAGGACTTGCGGAGCCATAGGAAGTTGCCGATGACCGGGAAGGTGAGAGGGCCCGGCGGGAGGCTCTTCTTATTGGAGGCGGAGGAGAGGAGGTTGACGGCGGCTCTAAGGAGGGCGGCGACGGAGAGGGCGACGAGGATTAGGAACCAGAGATCCATCTTTTGCCCGGTGCGACTTTTGAGTTTGACCAAATTACAACTTTGCAGAGAAGGGTGGAACCATTTGGGGACAAGTTCTAGTTAAAAGGAATTTATCACAAGAGACTCTGCTGGGATAAAACACAGAGAATGAACGCATCACTTATCGATCGGCATATGTAGGTCAAGAAGAAGTCTCGTATGCCTGTTTAGAACCGTGGCACGAAGATGCGGGAAATATGCGATGAAACGAGGATTTAGAGTGGATCTCGTCTCAATTAAAGGCATGAAGTAGTAAATTTTGTCTCAAATAATGACCTCATAAGTTTATTGGCCGACATTCTAGAACAACGGTAATCTTATCTGAACTTTTCTATCGGGTGAAAACTAAAGAATGTCGGCCATTATTTGAGACAAACTTTGAGATTAAGTTCTTTGATTTTAATTTTTCAAGTTCTGTAGTTCTTCCTTTCCAATTCTGATCACATTTCAACCGTGGCAAGCCAGATGTCACAAGAAAGTGAAGGACTCGGTGAATAAGATTAACCTCAATACAAAATTTTCTAACAAGATTTCAGACACATCAAAAGGAGAAAATAATTAGATTATATATGGAGAATTCGCATTTTTCATAATAAAGAAAATAATTCTGTTTAGTGTTCTACATTTTATCTCGTCCTTTGAATATGCACGTAATGAATATTGTCTATTCATTGCACTTCTCTATTTGTGAATATTTAATATCCTCGGTTGAGTGGTTTAATGATTTTTTTTTCTCTTAAGATCATAATCCATGCTGGGGACAATAATTGATGCGAATTCACTACATTGGATTAGATTATTATTGCTATTGTAGGCAATTAAGTGAAGATTAGCGTATGGGGGAGGAGTGTAGTTTACGATTAAAAAGTGACACGTAGCAATAAAATTAAAAATTGAGATAAGTGCGTTGGAAGTTCTAAAACTCATCACGAAAGTACAATGTAGTTCTAAAACTTTCAAAAAGTGCAATCGATTTCTAAAACTTGTCATAAAAGTGCAATCGAGTCCTAAAACTTTCAAAAAGTGCAATCCAGTCTTAAAACTTGTCAAATTTGTTAAGTCAAGTCATTCCGTCGATTGCATTTTTCAAAAAAATTTAGGACTCGATTGTACTTTTGTGATAAGTTTTACGACTTGATTACATTTTTTTTTTTAAGTTTTATGACTTAATTGCAAGTTCTAAGACTTTCAGTGCACTTGTCCATTAAAACTATGTATATATGACTAATAGTTAGACATGAGAAACGTGGTTTAGTACACGAGAACTTTGCTCTAGTGATTATCAACCACTAATAAGCTTGAAAGGACTCTCATTTAATGTTAGAGAAGGATAAGCGTGTCGGCTAAGTAAAACGTTGACAATTTCTTAAAAGTTTGAGTTTGAGCTAAGGAATACTGAATTGATTGGACAATCTCCGGAGCGATCCTTGTACTATCGTTGCTGTTAAGTTGGGTGGTTTAAATAAGTTAGTACATACAGGAATTGAAAAACGAGAAATTAAAAGATAAAATACTCATGGGGCTATGTCGATATTAAATTATAGTATGTCCAAAGTTCCAAACCAAATCCTTAATTTTGAATTTATTGAGAAGGCGACACTATACAGACATTTTCTGAAATTCAGTTGCCCAAATTCCTGGGACAAATCTGAGCCTTCAAAGGGTTCTTCATCACGATGGTGAACTCCTGCTTCTCCGACAGGTCCACCTCCTCGCCGGCCACCGTCCCCCATTGGAACAGCCACACCAAGTTCGCCACGAAGTACTCCAGGTGCAGCATCGCAAGCCCGTACGCCGGACAGATCCTCCTCCCTGCTCCAAAGGGCATCATCTTTATCTCCCTGCTCCCCGTTATGTCGAACCCGCCCGCTTCTCCGCCACCGCCACCGTAATTCAAGAACCTCTCGGGCTTGAACGCCATCGGGTCCTCCCAGACTTCCGGGTGCCAACCCATCTCCGCCACCATGAAGTTGATGGTCCCGTCCTTGGGGATCACGTACCCGCCCAGCTCCGCTTCTTCCGTCACCGCGTGCGGTAACACGAAGTGCCCCGGCGGGTGGCGGCGCAGCCCCTCTAGCACCACCGCCTTCAGGTAGTCCAGTCTCTGCAGGTCCTCCTCTTTCACTTGCTCCGCCCTTTGTCCCACGACTGATTTGATTTCATTGTAGAGCCTCTCTTGGATTTCTGGGTACTTGACCAGGTTGGCCATGATCCACTGCAGCGCCGTGGACGTCGTGTCGGTGCCGGCGTTGAGGAACTCCGAGCAGAGGCTCACCATTTCTTCCTCCTCCAGCTTCCTCTTCTCCTCCGGCAGCTCCAGGTCCAGGAGGGTGTCCACGTACGACACGATCCAGTCACCGTCATTCCCGTCCTCCTTGGCTTTGTTCAGTTGCTCTCGCTTGGCCTTGGATCGAGCTCTGATGAGCGGGACGAGGACGTGATTCCGATATTCGCAGAGCTCATAGAACTCCTTCCACCGCTTCCGGAGCACGAGCTTGCTCACCCGCGGCCAGATATTGAGCACGCCGAACCGCCGCAGACCCAGCAGCAACCGTCGCTGAACATCCTCAATCTGCTTAATCTGCTTCTCCTCGAGCCTGTCCCCGAAGCACATGAGGACCAGCAAGCAGAACATGGCGTACTGGAAGTGGTCGACGACGCGGACGACGCCGCCTGGTTGGGACTTGAGCTCTGCCACGAGGATGTCGAGAACCCACGCACGGGCGCGGGAGTAGGAGCGCAGGCGGGAGGGATGGAGGATTTCCGCCGTGAGGTTCCGGCGGAACAGGCGCCAATTGGGGCCGTAGGAGGAGGAGCTGATGTTGTGCTGGTTGGCGGAAAGGACGCGGTCGGCGGGAAGGGGCGGCGGGCGGTCGGCGAAGACGGCGCCACGGTGGACGAGGGCTTTGTGGGCGAGGGCCGGGGAGGAGACAAAGACGGCAGGACGGGAGCCAACGTGGAGGGTGACCATCGGGCCGTGGCGGGCGTGGAGGGTGCGGAGGACGGGCTCGAGCTGCGAGAAGGACTTGCGGAGCCATATGAAGTTGCCGATGACCGGGAAGGTGAGCGGGCCCGGCGGGAGGCTCTTCTTCTCAGCGGGGGAGGAGAGGAGGTTGAGGGTGGCTCTGAGGAGGGCGGCGACGGAGAGGGTGACGAGGATGAGGAACCAGAGATCCATCTTTTGCCAGAGCGACTTTGAACATTTGAGTTTGAACAAATGGAGGATTTTTCTCGAGGTGGCGATTTGTTTGTTTCATATACGATTCGAGATAAGATGACAACTTAGCCATCACGGAAAACATTTTTAGCATCAATAATTTTTTTGTCTCGAAAAAATGCACCAATTTCAAGTTGTGTTGACCCAATTTTTTGGAAAAATTTCAAATAAAAATTTCAAGTGCCTTGGTTTTCTTAAATAAATAAGAGCCTGCCATCTTTCTTTCAAAGAAGATATGGCCGAAGAGTATTCTTATCCTTTACACTTTTTTGCAATTTTTTCCTCTTTTTTCTGCTTTCCTTTTCTTTTTCTTTTTCGCCTCCGCCTCCCCAGCCACAGTCCACCATTGACGTCGACCTGCGCAGCTCAATCTTGATGGCTCGAACTTCAATCGCGTCGTCCCTCGGGCGCCTCCTCTCCGGATCCAGCCCGTTCCCCCGCATCGTCCCCTCCGGATCCGCCACCTACATGCCCCAACTCGGCGACGGGGCGCTGAGCGGCGTCACCCTCATCCCCGGCGACAGGATCGGCCCCCTCGTTACTGCTTCCGTCGAGGAGGTCATATGCGATTCTGATCGTCTTCTGATCACCAGCGACTTCCACTGTCACTTGCATCACACGCCATGCGATTCAATCACCACTGCCAAGAACTTGCGCACAATCAATTACTTGAGCTTCTCAAGCCCAGATGAATCGTGCCGATCAACGGATCGAATTCGAGTAGCTTACCACTAACTTCACTAGTTTACAGCCTCAACTCTTTCTTGCGATTGGAACAGAGCAAGAACAGGGGGATGGGTGACGAAGAGTTTACCTTAATGTCGGACTTGGAGAGGCGAGGGACGTCGAAGTAGAACACGTACTCCTTCGGGGTCTCCAGAATATCAGCGGGGATGCCAGCCCCGCCCTTGCTCTCGTCGGCGGCCTCATGCGGGTGAAACGAGAATACGAGCTTCTGGACGTTGTCCGGGAAATTCAGCAGGTGGCTCACCAAGTGATCGCCGTCCAATACGACCCGACTCATCGTTCGATACTCGCCAGCTATCTGCGCGACCCGCGGAATGATTCAGCTTATGCTTTACTGATAGAATGATTCAGTCCAGTGCAGAGAATATGGGAAAATGATGAGGATGGGGGGACAAATAGAGAGAGAGAGAGAGGCGAAAAGTTCCAGAGAGGTCGAGGGGGTGATGACCGGAAAAAACTGGAAAGGTCGTCGGGCATGTGTCGGGCGAGAGGGATGCGGTGGAATCATCTCTTTGCTTCTTATTGGGAGGATCGAGTTGCGCAGGCCGACGTCAATGGCGAACCGTGGCTGGGGGAGGGGAGGGGAAAAAGAAACAAAAAAGGAAAAGAAAAACAGAAAAAAGGAAAAAATTGCAAAAAAGAGTAAATGACAAAAATACTCTTCGATCAGGCCATTCTTTGAAACAAAGAGAGCACTTCAGCCATTATTTGAAACAAAATTCACTTTAAGCCCTTATTTGAGAAAATGAGGGCACTTGGAGCCCTTAATTGAAATTTTTCTTGATTTTTTTCCCAATAAAAAGTATTTACTTTAACTCATATCTCAATTCTGGCCCAAGTTATTTTTTGTCTAATAAAAAGCATCAAATTTCATCGGTATCCCAATCTGATACCCATACACTTGAAATGACACATTGAAATCTACGATGACATCATTGGAGGAGAACTTAACGAGAGCCAGATTGGTACCAATTGAAAGTTTATGCTTTTTTTATAAGACAACAGAAAGTTTAAGTCAAAATTGAAACTTGACCTAAAGTGGATCCTTTTTATTGGTGGAAAAAAGGTTTAAGTCAGATTTGAGAGGCGAGTTAAAGTTGATACTTCTTCCATAATTTGCTCAATTTGGTTGAGGATATTCTTGTCTTTCTACTATCCAAAATTCCTCATGAGATTGTTGACGAGTTGTTAATGGCAAAAAAAGGTTGCCGAAGAAGATCATTTAGTCGTGAAAATGTCATTTCCCTTAATAATGTTAGGTGCGGTCTTGTCAAAATAGATATGTCGAATGATGTAATAACCTAATTTTCCATCTCGTGTTTTGTTGAATATAATTCACTCCACCGAAGTTTCACATACTCGGAAACTTTTTGTGTAATAATCCTTCTCAATTTTATTCGGGCATCGCACTCGACTTTCGAATGTAATACAAAATTCAAATATCGCGATCTATTGATCAAAAGCGATCCTTTATATTGATCCGATATGACTCGCAAGGAATTTACATACTGTGACTACGGAACTCGAATTCGAGATTCATGGCTCTTGGGTGGGACGCTTCGTGGCCCTTGAGTGATGATCTAAATTGACTTGTTCACTTTCTTGGGAGTCAAGTCATTGTGGTTGCACGAATAATGTATCTTGGATTTGTTCAATCTCATCAGGACAACGTACAATAATGCGTGGCTAAAGACCTGCCACGAACGACACGGAAATTCACAGCCAATAAAATGGTGGATTCCATCTAATGGCCTCTCGCTTTCCATCCTCGTATCGGCTTTCCTTCTTTCTGACTTTCTGAAACGCGTCTTGTCTTCTTGTTCTTTGCCTTTTTCTTTTCAAGCATCAATCGATGACGGGCCAGACCTTGTCAATCTCTGTTGTGCAGTCTTCCACTGACGATGGTGGTGGGAGCTTGTGTCATTATGGGGTGTCACATCTCGTCCCCGACGACGACCAGAGAGACCACGAGTTCTGGAGAA
The DNA here is from genome assembly GCA_029784005.1 of Lenwebbia sp. NSW1173648. Taxonomy (NCBI): domain Eukaryota; kingdom Viridiplantae; phylum Streptophyta; class Magnoliopsida; order Myrtales; family Myrtaceae; genus Lenwebbia; species Lenwebbia sp. NSW1173648. Next base: position 37,048,003 of record JARCGZ010000001.1, read on the forward strand.
GAACATCCGGACAAAGTTCGGCAACAGGTCGAGCGTTCTGGAATCAAATCGAGAGGCCATGAATTTCATGCAATAAAGCTCAGAAGCTGTTCTGGTTTGACTGTTCTGAGAAACTGCACACGACCGCTCGCTGTACATGAGTTTTTATGAGCGCAGACGAGGAAACGACCTTCGCAAAACTTAATTTGTGCCGAACCTCACGAGAGTATGCCAAACTATTTCATGAGCAGGCGGGCAGAAGGAATGTAAGTTTACCAAGGTCGTGCGGAAGAAAACTCCAGACTTAGAAGTGCCGGGTCAGAAGGAAAGGTAAATTACCAAGGTCATGTCAAAGGGAACTCCCAACTTAGAAGTGCCGAATCGAATTTAGTTTTAGACCACAACAAATCATGTTGCGGTCCAATTCTTGCTGGTTTCCTTTACGTGCTACATGTCTCGAATGGAGTTTCTTACGTTTTACTTGAGTGTGAAAAAATCGGAGTACCTAGGATTTTTCCTGCAAAGGGAATAAACAAGTCATCGAAATGCTATGCGGCATGTAAAATCTCAACTTTGTGTGCACGTATTTCTCATTGACAAAAGAATCATGTTAATTGTTATCCAAGAATCGAAAAATTAGAATTTCGCTTTCTGCAGATAGATGTGGAACATAAGTGACACTAAAATGATGCTAAAATCTTGCAAAAATTATATTACTCTACTCAGCCCAAAGCATTACACATAGACATCACCTGTAGTCTGCTCGATCTCGAAAAAATCTGTCAAAGCTTCTCTCCATGTTTTCCTTATTGGCAGTTGCTCTCCTCCTGCATGAATAGACAACCTGTGTGTCGGGTAAGAGCATCTTTTGCTGGCAACACGATGTTTCTCCAGGATCAATGCAACTCTAATGCCACCATCTCTCCCCCACCTCCGCATATGGTTCAACATTTTCTGATATCAGCATTTTAGATATCTGCTGGAACAAGTATTTCACATTTCTACATGTACATAATTGAAGAAATATTCCCACGACTCAACTTCTCATGGTTGGATATGCTTTTTTGCTCGTCACGTTCTTCATATGCTGGCGTCTAATCTGCACCACACAGGAAGCAAGGTGAAATTGAGAAAGGGGCAAGTGCAAGCTGATTGCCCATTATCGGCTTAGCACATTTCATCACATTCTCAGAGATAGCTCTCTGCTGTTATTTTTTTTCCCCTGAAGCATCAAAGTTACCACACAATGTACTTTCAGAAATGACAAGACTACTCAGGATCTAATAGCTAATAACCTCCACTTCACAAGCAAATATAATTTGCCCACCACTCATTAGAAGACAAGGAATGATCATCGTTATGGAGGTTAAGGTTTCTCTTTCCCAATCTGATATAGCAACGCAGTCGACGTCAACTTCATATTTAGATGCCGAACTACCATATTTGAAGGAGAAAGATACATAATGGAACAAAAACCAAGATAATTGCTCCAATAATGACTATATGGTCTTCTGTTAATTCTCATAGTTCACATGGAAACCCGTTTCACCAGGAACACGAAAGAACAATTGAAGTGATGAGTGGAAAGACATAGCTCTGCTCTGCTGCATCTTTCTCACACATGAACCAGAATGTAAAGTTTTTTTTCGACAAGTAACTTATAAATAGACAGCACAAACAGGATCAAAGATCAGCCATATATAACATCTAAATCAATTAAAATGGTGAAAGTACATGCCTTTGTGGGAATGACCATTTTTTCAAGGGAAGGTTATCAGTTTCTGCACCACCATGCAAATTATAGAATTGGAAAAATCTAAAAGCATATCAGGAAGAACTTGCAAGACTAGTGTGAGTGAAAAAATTACAATGGACAAGCTGTGTTAATGATGGATAGAATCCTTTCAAGATACAGAGCAGTGTATCAACACCCACAGCTGTCCACCAAATCCTAAGGCACGATGCACGAGCTTTCAAAATTTGATAGATTGAGCATAATGCTTGTGACTTGTTCCTATGATGCATCATTGCACGTGCCTAGCAAAGTGCAGAGGTAAATAGCAAAAGCATTCGGGGAGTCATACCAAAGCATGATAAGCAAGTTCAGCTTATCAAAATGTCAAGAAAGCTTGCCCCCTCATTCTTTCCCCTGAATCCAGAAAATAGGAACACTTCCATAAGTAGCTATTGAATCTTGGTATCAAGGCAAACTTGCATCAGTTGAGCTATAGAACCACATTTAAAAAATACTTGCACCGGTTTAAAAATATTCCTCTTAACAGAACAAGCGGGAAAAAAAAAAAGCATATATAGTGAGACGAGAGCACAAAAATGCAATATAGCAATTTGATATATGGCTCGGCCACAAAAAGACATCCAGGGGTAGGGGGGAGAAGACACGCACGCTACAGTTGGATTGTGCAAGATATGAAAGGATTCCCAGTACTCAAGCCCCTATATACTGTGTTTCTCCTAAATTCACCATTTGAGTTATTGCCCTTGCTTGCTTAGCAACTTCGGTGGGCGCTTTCTCTGTGCTTTTCGCCTCAGGTATTTTGGGTCCTAATGCCTTTCGCCTTTGAGGCTTTGACAATGCTAGGCCATATGGACAAAGTGATTCGAGGGGTACACTGGACTACCGATAGTATAAATTTCACCATCAAGTTGGCTTGCACAAGAACGAACTGGAACCTAGCATCTCCAGTTCTACAAACATTCAACCCAGCATAATAATTGTAAACAGATGATACAATCATGTTGGTGTCTCTTGAAAGAGGTACACAGTCAATCAAACTTGGAGATGAACGAAATCAACAAAGACGTTAACAACACAAGCCCGAAGCAACTTAGTTTTCGAAGGACAATCAGGAGATTTACCTGCATTAGCTCAAGAGTAGGTTCAGCCCTCTTCGTTCCTTTCAGTCAAAGATCCTACATCAACCTGTACACGAGATATTAATATCCTTCAAAAACCACTGCATAGAACAAGCATGCTAAGCAAATTGCCTATAAAGTGTGAAATTAACAAATTGTCTACCTTGCCTTCACCTTTCTCAATCCCTGCATGAGTTAGACCAAACTATGACCTGGAACCTTGGACGCAGTGGTTTGATCCATCAATTGTCTCAACCTCTCAGCATCGTTAAACCTTCCAGCACCAGCAAAGACATTAGACATAAGCACATAATCCCCTCCATATCCTCTCTCTATCTCCAATATCCTCTTGGTGGCCCTCTCAGCCATCTCGACATCACCATGGAAGCTGCAGGCACCTAGAAGTGTCCTCCATATGACAATGTTGGCAATCTCTCTAGGAACCTCCAGAGCGACTTTTTCCGCTTCCTTCAGCCTCCCTGCCCTTCCTAGCATGTCTACCAAACTTCCATAGTGCTTAATGTCTGGCACAAGTTGATAGACATTAACCATCTTCTCGAAAAATCTTAACCCTTCTTCAACCAACCCTCCATGACTAAAAGCATTCAAAACGCTCAAGAAAGTCACTTGGTTCGGCTTCAAACCACCAATCTCCATTCTGCCAAAATTCTGAGCAGCTTCCTCTGCCATACCATGCATTGCAAATGCAGATATTATTGATGTCCAGGATACCAAATTTTTCCTTGCATCCATTATCTCCTCGAAGAATTTTGATGCACTCATAATGCATCCACATTTGGAATACAAATCAATAAGGGAATTCGAAACACGAATATCAGATGAATTAAATCCTCTTTTTTCACCATAGCAGTGAGCAGATTGGCAAACTTTCACAGACCCCATGTTGGCGATGGCTGGAAAGATGGTCAGCATAGTTATCTCGGACGGGGTAATACCATCATCCTTAACCATTTTTCTGAACAAAAGAATGGCTTCATTAGGCTGATTCAGTCGCGTGTAACCATCAATTATTGCAGTCCAGGAAACAACAGTGCGCACGGGCATCTCCTCAAAGAGCGAACGAGCAAGGTCAAGGCGACCCCATTTCGTCAAACCACTGATCAAGACGTTCCACGTAACAGGGTTTCTCTCAGGCATACCGTCGAACACTTTCCCCCCCTCACCTACCGACCCACAAGCCACGTACATATAAACCAAAGCCGTTTGCACATAGACATGGGACTCAAAACCCAGCTTCAGAGTCAGCCCATGGAGCTGAACTCCCGGAACGGTGCAGCCCAAGCCGACGCAAGAGTTGAGAAGGAAAGTGTACGTGAAGCTATTGAAGGAAACAGAGGAGGAAGCAGAAAGAATGCCGCTTTGGCTGTGTTTGTAGAGCAAGATAGGTTCTAGAGGGAACCGATCAAGAGCATAACAACGTAGAAGGGCGTTGAAGAGAAGCGTCGCTGTAGATGATGAAGACTGGTCTTGGAGAAGTAACCCAGAAGCGATGACGAGACCGTGAACCTGCAGCGTGACCCGGCGGCTCCCGCCGTGTCTTCGCAACAGAGAGAACAGACGTTTAGGTAATGCTTCTTGCCTTGGCTCTCGAGCGACTTGAATAGCAGGAGCTCCGGAGGAAGACGAGCGACGGCGACTGAGAGGTGTGGGAGCAATCTCGAGCGTTCGTTTTGCTCTCGCCGGTGCCGGGGATGTGGAGTGGAGGAGGGAAAGAAACTTCATTTTGAAATGTTGTCGTCCCCATCAATTGATCCGAATCCCATCTCCCCCGTCTAATTTGTGGGTTCTGCGGAGTTCATGCGAATCTCGTAAAATGAAAGGTTGCGGTGGATTTTTTGGGACAAGAACACGATACTAAACGAATCAGATGATCACGGACCTGTATTCGACCCGATTAGAATTGGAAGTATGTCGTTCAGATCCGATGTTTAGCAGTAGCCTTTAATTTATTTGCTTCTTTGACGGATGGGCCGCGGGCTTGTTTGGTTCAGCTTTAGAGAAATGTATTTAGAAAAATAAAAATATCTTTAGACTAAAAGAGTTTTTCGAAATGCCAATAGTGTTCGGCAAAATGTATTCCAAGGTGTGCTTGTTCAAGGAAAAGTGTTTTCAGGGATAGTGTTTTCCGGACTTTCGTCCGTTTGATTCGCGAAAAATGATTTGGTCAACAGAAAGTACTTCTCGGTCAACAAAAGTTTTATTCATTAAAATAGGAAAGTGAATTCCCCGAAATAAGAAGGTGAAAACACTTTCCCAAATTTGACTCTCCCGCTCTCTCTGAGGTACGACGCTCTTTTTCATTCGCTCCTTTTTCTTTTATTCAGCTCTTCTTCAACGCTCACCATCGTTGTCGATGAAGGTCCGGCTCTTCTTCAACGACGCTCTTCATCTTCGTCATTGAAGCTCGCTCTTCCTCAACGACACTCAGAACAGCTTTAGGTTCTCTCTCCCCCTCCGATTTGAAATTAGCCTCTGAAGATTTGATGATTCTCGTTTCCGTTCATCTTCTTCAAGCAAAATCTTAGAAATCGGTTTCAAAATTTCCGTAGATCCTAGAGTTTGCATTTATCAAGCCTAATTGGAGATTCTACCCTACCGCGAGAGAAATAAGGTAATATGTCTAACGCTCGACCTTTTTGCTCGATTTTTCGCTGATTTGTTCAAAGTTTTTGGATATGTGCTCTGATGAAACACAAGGTAATCTATCAATATGAGTCGATTCGGTTGGTGTTTCATGGTTTGATGAGTATTTCAATTTTATCATTGTGCATTTTATGATATCGATTCCACGGGGCTTTTGTAGCATTGGCACTTTCTTTGGCATCGTTGAGAATATTCTTTGGCTAGTTGCTGCTTAGAATTTGATTGAAAGAAATTTCTTATAGTTTCTTATGAAGAATTTGATAGAGTATCCATGATTCTGCATTTTATGTTTTGGTTCACCTAGGAGATAGACGGTGTTATCATTTTTCGTTTCTTTGAACTATGCGATCCATATTGTTAAAAGCATGAAAGATGTTTGTTAAAATGTCAAGACGGAAAGAAAACCATCGATTATAATTTATAGCAATACCTCGTTGCAATCATTCATAAGCCTTCTTGTGTAGAATCTACCTTTGTGCACATGTGCTGTTGCTGCACTGAGTTTAATCCTCTTGAACCTTTAGCGTTCCTTTAGTAAACTCAGCGGAATTGAGTTTTGAATCCTGAAAAGTCTAACCCTCTTGAGCTTGCAAGATGTTTGCTAATATGTCAAGTTAAGCAGCACTTGTCTTCACTTTTTTATGATGTTTTTATTTCATTCGAATGTTTGTTGTTGGGTTTGTCTTTGAGATAAAACATATGTCTTGACTGGCTCTGAGATTAAGAAATGAAAATTATTGATTGTAGATGGAAAACAATGATGTTAATGGAGCAATAATGGGTGCAGCAATGTCAGTAATGGCAGTTGGTATATTAGTTATGGAGGAAGAATCTTCAAGTAGTCAGATACCTAGAGTTCCACGGAGCGAAAGAGATTTTGAGAGAGAGTTATTCATGAATCGCATTTTTCATTCTGGAGATACTAATTGTGCCAATCAAATACGTATGAGACCACAAGTTTTCTTTGAATTGTGTAGAGTTCTTGTGTCAAATAAATTGTTACACGAAACAGTAAATGTGTCAATCAAAGAGCAATTGCTAGTCTTTTGCCATATTTTGGGGCATAACGTGAGGTTGAGAGTGACAGGGTCAAGGTTGGATAGGTCTATTGAGACCGTTCATCGATACTTTAGAATTGTCTTACAAGCAATTCTAAAACTATACAAGCATGTTATAAGACCACCGGATGGCACGACACCCCCGACAATGTCCAAGAATAGAAGATTTTATCCCTACTTTAAGGTATGTAATATGACAAATGTCACGAACTTCATCTTGAAAGTATGTTGTTACATTCACTAATTTACTTAAGTACATTAGGATTGTGTTGGAGCTCTTGATGGTACTCATGTCCGTGCATCGGTTCCCCCAGAAATTCAAGGAAAATTTCGTGGTCGAAAAGACAAAACGACGCAAAATGTTCTTGCAGCTGTTACGTTTGATTTAAAATTCGTTTGTGTTGGCCGGTTGGGAAGGCACAGCACATGACTCTCATATTCTAACAAATGCACTTTCAAGGCCTGGAGGAATGAAAATTCCTGAAGGTATAGACTCCATGTTTTATATAAAATATTTACCCTACTTTCCGGAAACATTTTGTTAAAACTTTACATTAAATTGGTAGGTAAATACTACCTTGCTGATGCTGGATATGGCATCCAACCGGGAATAATTTCACCATACCGTGGAGTTCGATATCACAGGAAAGAGTTTAGTGACCGCTCACCTGAGAATGAGAAAGAGTTGTTCAACCATCGCCATTCATCTTTACGGTCTGCGGTAGAAAGGGCATTCGGGGTTCTTAAAAGGCGTTTTCGTGTATTGGATGCCGAACCCTATTGGTCTTTTGATACTCAAGTTGATGTGGTCTTAGCATGTTGTATTCTGCATAACTTCATTATGGGAGTTGACCCAAATGATCCTTTTATGCAAGAACAAAATGTAGAGGTTGAATCTCAAAGTCAAGAAAGAAGACATCAACAAACACAGAGAGGAGAGGGAGGAAAACAGAGAGTGGGCAGCAAAAAGAGATGATATCGCACATGTAATGTGGGATGACTATAGTAGGCATAGAATGAATGTTTAGTACTTTTCTTAGAAGTTGTCTGCTGTTTTTAATGTGACATGAAGAGATTGCTACTTTGTGATTGAAGGAGTTTTTGTAAATGTGAACTTGATTTACTACTGTAAATCATCGTGATGTTTCCCTTGTCTCATTAGTAAAATGACGTTTATTTTTGTGTTATTCTTTATTTGTCTCAATTTCTTGTGTTGGATATATCCGATAATGTAGCAATGGGCAAGACTAGAGAAGGGAAGGCCAAGCATTTCAGATGGTCAGGTCCAATGGAGTGTATGTTTTTAGAGATTCTAGCTAATGAGGCTTCAAAGGGGAACAAACCTTCAGCCACCTTTAAACCATCTTCCTTTGTTCGAGTTGCTCAAGCTATAAATGATAGATTTGGGACTGAATGTGAGCCTGACCATGTGGACAATCATCTTAGAACTATTAAAAACAATTGGGCTACCATCCAAAAATTGCGGGTTAAGAGTGGATTTCAGTGGGACCATAACTTGAAGATGATCACGGTTCTTCGGAAGGAAGTTTATGATGAAGAAATAATGGTAATATGCTTTTCAGATTTCAATGTAACTTATACTCTTAGCATTTGTTACTCATGGAAAAGGATGCATGTACCTGTGGTGTTGGTTGTTATTCTCTCTTTACGTGTCTGTTTGTCATATTCAGGCTGCTAGAAATTCATCGATTCATGAGGTTTCTTTTGCAATATGTTGAGATATGCAAGAATTGGAGGCTGCTATAGTTTTTTTATTTGCTTATGCATCATATGCTTTTTACATATACAAAACTGAGACATTGGTAGATGATGAGCACATTGTATGTCTTGCTGTAATCATAACTGGCTTAATCTACCTGTTTATATACTTATGTTTTTATGATTTTTTGCAGGCACATCCTACCCATGAGAAGTACTTGAACAAGAAAATCGAGATGTACAATGAACTCGCTCTGGTGGCTGGAAAAGACATGGCCACAGGAAGCTTTACAAAACAATTTGGTGACATCGACTTGCCTCCTACAGTGGATGTGGACTGCTCAATTGATTTAGATGATAGTGGTGACAATACTATGAAAGGAATAGAAGATCCATCAAGAGTTAATAGAAAGCGAAGCTGCGCCACTAATAAGGAGGATAAGTTTGCAATACTCTCGGAGCAAATTGGAGAGGTTGCTTCTGCATTAAAAAAGATGAGTAAAAATCAGTTGGATGTTACTGAGCTCTACAAAGAAGTGATGGAGGTCGAAGGTTTTGATGAAGCCACCCTTGCATATGCCTTCGATTATCTGGTGGACAATGAGAGAGTTGCAAAAGCATTCATTATCAAGAGTGCTAAGCTAAAGAAGTCATGGCTTGAAGATTTCGTAGATAGAAGTGGAAATGGATATTGACGAGTATCAGACTTTGGATGTTGGTTCTTCATACTATCTTAACAATAGACTTGTTCTTTGATTAGTTGTTGTAGTAGCTATCCAAGCAGCCTTTTGTGGCACAATTTATCCTAATGTTTCATGGAAAGATAGAGACATTGGTACTAAACCCAACTATGAAATGTTTTTTATCTGTTTGGTTATTGAAATCACGTCCATTTTCCATTTCAGGAGAACACGCCCGGAGATTTGGGCTTCCTTTTCATTTTACGAGTTCAAATACTAGATTTGCTAGCCTCATCGAGAAAATCCGTTTATTAAATAACATTGACCCAATAAATTAATTTGGAAGTGAGAGGCCCACTATTGTGGCTGGTAGCCCGAGGCCGGCAAGCTTGACCTCGTGTGGCCAGTCGTTGGTCATAGTCGAGGCCCGGCAATCGGCAGAGGAAGAAGAAATAGATAAAAAGAAAAGGAAAATAAAATAATTAATTAATTAATTAATTAATTAATAAAATATAATATAAAAATAGTATAAACCTTTGGTGCTAATAAAATCGTTTTTTTTTTTTAACTTGAGATTCATGAGATTGAAATCGTTTTCTAAATCAAAACCAAACACCGAAAAACATTTTCAGTAAAATATTACCAAACAAAGGAAAACAAACCGTTTTCCGCGAAAATGATTTCCGGGAAATCACTTTCCGGAAATCACTTTTCTTAAAACAAACACACCCTAAGAACACATTGGAAAGTAATTTTGACTTAAATGCCGTTTGGTAAAAACTACCCTTTATAAATGATTTTTACTATTTTTTTTGAAAAAAAAATTTCAAACTATTTGCGCTGGCCAACAGCTAGCTTTGACCGCCGACAACCAGATCTAGGCACTGGTCAGCCCCGCCTGGGGTAGCGCGACCTCGGGCTAGGTTGGCGGCCACTCGCGGAGCCTTCGTCGGTGGTCGAGTCCTTTACCGACAAAATTATTATTTTCGAAATTACGGAAATTGAGCGAGGAGAAATTTGAAAGGAAAAAAAAAAATTGTAGTTGCACTCCGAAAACATAACTTTCCAACGTGATTTTCTACGTTCTTATTCTCATACGACGGTAACTTGCACGTGCAGAGATACATATATGGAAAAAAAGATTCATATTTGGCAGTTAAATAAAGAGCATTGCGAGGGACAACAGTACCTAGAAACTTAAGAGGGAGTTACACTCATTCACATCGATTCATAGTACTAATTATGCAAGGGGCCTGTGGATTCTCTTTCTCCAAGCTGTCATTCTTCCCAAATGATGCGATTGGAATTGATTGGCCTACCTTCATCCCATCGTCAATTCATCATCCCACCTAATATTTAAATCTATCAAAGTAGGTCGTAAACTTATTTCTTAATCCATATTTGATGGGCTAAGTTATTACATGAGTCAGTTATATTGAATAGATGAGTCATAAATGAATTTAGAAAGATAAAATTCAAAATATTATTGATGTTAAATGGGTTCCTAATTTATTTAGACGCAACTCGCCTTTACGACTGTTTCGTCCCATTCACTATCTCTCACTCAATCTCGCGGTTGCTCGCTCCGTGTTCTCACGTCAATTTGAATTCGAGTTTTCATATATCGAACCCGATCTGATATGTATTGAGTATTTATCGGTTCGGATACAAATCAATAGATTTACTATGGGTAAAAATAGAATGGATGATTTTCGAGCTGATCCAATCTCCCTTACCCGATTAAGAAAACGTTGGAGACAGCACACGTGATTGTTTTGCTCCAACCACAGAATCTGTGGGAGGGAGAGAGCAACTACACAACAGAGCATCTCTAGCTGTGTCAGCCTAAAAAAAATCCAACCTTTCATTTTTCCCATCTATGGATTAATCATCCGGAAGAAGGAGCATCGCTCGCGTCTTTCTCCCTCTTTCTGCTGAAACAGAACAAGATCTTCTCTGTAGGGGAAACAAGGAATTCACATGGCGGACACCCTGTTCTCGACCCTCTCCGACGACGTCGTCCTCAACATCTTCTCCAAGCTCGAGGACGACCCCCGCCACTGGGCCCGCCTCGCCTGCGTCTGCACCAAGTTCTCGTCCCTGATCCGCAACGTCTGCTGGAAGGCCAAGTGCTGCGCCACCATCCCCTCTGTCGTCGCCGACCTCGCCGACGCCACCTCCTCCTCCTCGCCCCCCGGCGGCTGGTCGTCCCTCCACAAGCTCGCCGTCTGCTGCCCCGGCCTCCTCCACGCCGGCGTCCTCCTCGAGAACTCCGACTTCGGACTTGAGCGCGAGCTCGGCCCCAACGAGGATTACTCGAGATCGGATCGCCCCCAACCCGATTCTTCCTCCTCCGCCGCTGCCGCTGCCGCCAACGCCTCCTCCTCCTCGATTAATTGCGGTGAGAATTCAGAACCCGTCGATAGTTGTTCTTGGTCTCTGTACGATGATCTGTACTTTGATACTGTTTACAATACGTCCGAGTCGCAAGAGGGTGTGCAATTGGGGGATGATGTGGCTGTGGAAAGAGGGTATGTGAAGGTGGGTGGGGATACCAATGCCTGCAAGAGGCGGAAAATTTGGCGGTCGATGCGATCGCATTTGGCGTCCGGCGTTTGGAATTTGTGCCGGGAACAGGGGAATAAGCTGCTTGCGAGCCGGTTCCGAGGAGACTGCCTGTACATCTGCGACTGGCCTGGGTGCGTCCACATTGAGGAGAAGAGGAATTACATGCTTTTCCGTGGGGTGTTCAAGAATTTCAAGCGGTCCATGGTTTGGAGGACGATAAACGATGGGAATAGGAGCAAGATCGATGTGAATTGCGCCTTCTGCTCGTGCAAGGAGACTTGGGACTTGCACTCTGCCTTCTGCTTGAGGCGGAGCTACGGGTACCATGACGATGGCGAGCCGGTTGTTCGAGCTTATGTCTGTGAGAGTGGACATGTCTCTGGGGCGTGGACAGACTTGCCGCTTTATACTTGATGGCAACCCTCCTGTGTCGGTCTCTATTCCCGCCTTAATGTCTTTGATATGGTATTGTTGTTTAGCAGTACTTAGCTGATTTATGTTAGCTTATGTATGATTGATCATGTCTGTTGCATTTTTATCTTGTTATTGTCAATTCAAGACGCATACTGTTAAATGTATCTTTGGTTCATATGCGACATCAGATTGGTATGACCGGGGCTGCTAGCGTCTGCGGTATGAATTTATAGCAGCATTGCCTTTTTTTCACTAGTTGGTGGGTTAATTACTGCGACAATGAGTCTGTAAGTTCCTGATTTCAGAGATCAATGCACAGATGGACACGAATAAGGATAGGCTTTCCTGGTTCAGAAGTTCTACCTTTAGTATCACGATCTCACCTCTAAAATTGATGATTGTTTCTAAAGAGTACATGGGTATTTAAAGATACGTATTTTCTGCTGAATGTTGTTGCTTCCCTGTTGTTAACTGAACCTCTGTGAATTGGATAATCTTCACATTGTTGCCTTAGCAGTTGCGTGTTTCAGTTCAACAGTGTAATTTGAGAAATCGAAGAAGCCTCTGGTATTCTCTGGTACAAGGGAAAAATATTGAACGTTTACTATTTGCAGAATCTAAGAAGGCCTCTTAGATATGAATTTGCGCTTACATCCTAGACGAAAGCAGAGAAAAAAGAATAACAGTTGTGCAGTATCAAACATATTTGTTGTTGGCCAAGATGGTCTTGCTTTTATGTCCATATTGCTGATTTGCCCAATCTGCTGAGCTTGTATGCTCTCTTCATAGCTAGAATTAACTGGTGGAGAACTCACTGCACAATGAGAAAGTTTGATGTGTCCAAAGGCGACGGCCACCTAAAGGGTTTGTAGCTTGACAAATAAAAGTTTCAGAAGATTACGGTTATTTGCTCGGGGCGATTTGGTTCGCTTGTTGGACAGAGAACAATGGAGGCTTGTGTTGGTGATCATAGATTCAACGTCTCTCTGTCGAGCATATTGCTGGGCTTCTGGTGCATGTGACTCTGGTTATGAATCTACAGCTGCATTGCATTGTTTTGTGGGAGTTGCGTATTAATCAATCATGATATAATGATGTCTGGGACTAAACAATGTCGAGATCAATGCATGTAGCTACAAGAATAAGGATACGCTTTGGTGCTACAGAGGTTGTACCTTTATTATTGTCCCGATATCCAGTCCTGTTCTTGATGATTTTGAGCAAAGAGTGCGTGGTTTTTCAGGAGACGTGTATTTTCTACTGAAAGTTATTGCTTCCATGTTTATTCAATGAGCCCTGCAACTGCGGTATCCTCGCATCATCTTCTTCGCACTTGCCGTGGTATATTTCAAGAGGGTGGTTGCAGAAATCGAGAAATTCTATGTTCTTTGCGTTTCGAGCGAACCTCCTTCATGATTCCGATGCGGCGGCGGTGCAGCCAATGCATTGTTGCACCATCGGCGATTAGAAGAACCGCCATATTTGCTATTGTCACATATAGAAAAGGGAACCATTGCTGAATAGATCAGTGTTGAAAATACATAGTATTTATCTAATCATTAATAGGAATAAAGTAATTAAAAAAAACTTTTGATAGAATTGAATGTGCAAAGAAAGATAAATAATCAAAATCGTTAAAGAAGAGCCAAAAAAAAAAAAAACACAAAGAGGTTTACTTAGACATTCGACATAAATCAGAGTCCACGACGCCGTTTGCTTGAAGAGCTACGAAACTGAACTGGGAAAGCCGACGTCAGATTAGGGGGGGGGCAGAGTCTCGAGGGTCGAGCGAGAGATGTTAAGAGGAGAAGCATTGAGCGCATACAGGGCTCTGCTGCGAGTCACACGGAGGACGTTCGCCGGAGACACGCTGATGCTGTCGGAGTCGGCGGCGGAGATCCGGAGCAAGTTCGAGGCGAACCGCCATGTCGCCTCCGAGGCTGACATCCGCCGCCTCCTCGACGACGCCCGCGAGGCCTCTCGTTTCATCTCCACCATGATCGTCCAGGCCAAGCTCGATTCCAGCGGCGCTTACGGTATCACTCTTGGCTCTCCCTCTTGCGATGATGAATCCGTGATGCGAGCTCTTCGGTGTTTGCTCTTTTGAATCTCGTTTGGTTGTGCTGTCCACGCGTTCGATGAAATGCTCGTGTAGCTCTGCTCACGGACCTTCCTTCTCGATGTTTGCTCGATGTCTGTTTACCATCTTCGTTGAATAATACCGTAAATGATAGATTTCTGTTGTTGGATATCGCCTTGGAAGATCGTTTCGTTTGTCTCAAAAAATCGATAGAAGTGACCCAAAGGATCTCGTTAGTATGCGCATCAAAGCAAGTATGATAGACAGTAAGGGCGTTGATAGACAGTAGAGATGATTTTTTCATTTAGGCCATTCTTACATGTGCAATTCTTCATTTTCTTCAACTTGTCAATCTCGGGTTCGTTTAAGCGTTGGAGTCTTACACATACACAGAGAACTGCAACAAATTTAGGAATAGACAAACAGATTAGCTGCAACAATTACCTGCTTATATGTATGTATCTACTAACACGCAAAACTTTAATAGCTTCCATGCACCCACGCCTAAGTGATTGCCTTCACCGTGTTGACGAAATGGTAAGAGTGCTTGGAACTATAGGAGTAATTTCTTTCTCGAGAAAAAGCATTTCCTCTTATGCTTGATAATATTCCAGAGGCTGGTGCTTGTGGCCATTTGGTCTTGGGGATGGTCATATTTGCTTTACCTGTCCAATCCCTCCGAGACATGGGAGAGGCTTTTCCCTCACCAAATTCCAGCTCCCAGCTCGTCACTCACCCAAGATGGAGGAATAATTTTTGTTCGAGTTTATGTGTGAACCTCTGTTTTTGTGCATGTGAAGTTGACCTATCATGCCAGTAGTATCTCCGGGGTTATTTAGCATAAGATGTATGTGCGCTTGTGTGAAGAAAATGTCGCACGCCTCTTGAATAGAATGAACCTGAACTTATACTAAATGTATATTTAGTCGAACTCATACATCCCGTAGGCAGTCGAAGCCTGAATAAGTTCCTAAGAAATTTTAAAAGGCAACAGCTGCATATGCAGTCACCTTACTTTAACATTTGGAAGGATATGGTCCTAGCCGTACCGTTTTATAAATGCTTATTGTTCTCATTGTAAAAAATAAGCCTTGAGGCTCTATCACTGAGTCTACTCTTCAGAAGTGTAGACAATGGCAAACAGTAGGGGAGGAAGAAAAGCATTCCAAAAGAAGAGAAGGAAAGGAGGAGCAAAAACTACAGGAATAAGCAAAGAAAATGTAATTAAATGAGCAGAAGAGGAAAAAGGAAGACCGTCGGAACAATGCTAAGCTAGAAACCTGGATCTTTCATCAGTCATGTTGGTTTTTTTTTGGTTGAAATCAGTCATATTGGTTGAATTCAGAAAAAAGTTAACATTTTAAGGGGTACACCTGCCCATCTTCCACTGTGAGCTGGGTAATACATGTTTAAAGACAACAGAGTATCTAGATTTGTTAGAACTAATGGTTTGGACTCACATATATAAACTAAGCACGGAGAAACCCAACCTACAGCTACTCAACCCTCTCTTCATCTCTCTCTGAAAGACCACCCCACGTCAGATTAGCTTTCCAGCACCGCGGACCCGCCAATCCTCAAGCTGCCATGCCGAGAGGGAGGGAGGGTAGGATTAGCTTTCCTGCACCGCAGACCCGCCAATCCTCAAGCTGCCATGCCGAGAGGGAGGGAGGGAGGGAGGGAGGGAGAGGGTTTAGTGGATTAGATGAATTTGAACTGTTGCATGTTAAGAAGTAGATGTGACGTCCTCTCAAAAAAGGAGTAAATTGGATGTTAATCATCCTCAAAACTAAGAGGGTCCCTATTCTTGATATAAAAAAATTAGTTAGTAATTGGTGAAACAGAGATATGAGTTGAGGACGAGATTTTTTCGATTATGATGCCTTAGGCAGATTCAAAAAGCTGAGATTGGCGCCATTTAGCATCTCAAAACAGGGTTATTGTTTGCCTATTGACGAGGAACTCTAGGAGTACCCAAGAGTGTCTCCTTGGTCTATGGATTGTTCTCTTTTGTGCTAATAAAGAAGATTGTAGTACTTGCTTGTGGTATTCTCCATCTCAACTCGAGGTTAGCATTCCATATGCGATGGTCTAGACATTTTGCTGTCTACTTTTTCTGTGTGATTCTTCTTGTATCTAATCTTAAGTCTGTCTACCCACTCTCCAGATTAAGAAACAATGCAAAGAGAGTGAAATTTGAAAAGTTGCATTTGTGAATGTGTAACCACTTGTTAATCTTTTTTCTTGTCGCAGTGGTGAAACCATCGAAAGAGCATGCTGGGGCAACCCTTGAAATTCCTTCGGAAGAACTCTTGCAGAAGAAAGTATGAGGAGAAAGAAACCCATTTTCTTTAAGACATTGACACACAACTCGAATTTTTTTAAGGAGATGATATTTAGTATATTTCCTGACACTGGAGAATCAATGCAAATTTTAACCCCTGTATGTTTTGGAGGAGAGCCTTCTCTTGTTACAGAGCTCTGAGTGATCTTGAGAACTTTATGTAGACCCATGGGGATCTTCTCTTGTGATGAAGTACTAGCTTGTTTCCCACTGAATGATTGCACCATTGGACCTTATGATTGACGTTTCATAAGATCATGAGCACCCCGTTAAACCATTTTATTCTGGAATTACTGGTCCTCTCACAACAAATAGTGTGCTTGATGTGGGATGAATTGGGTTTTTCCAGACGGGGCATCTGCTCCATGACATTAAATCTGGAGACTGGAGTGGTTAGATGAGCTTTCTCGAACCCGCCAAACTCCGGACCAGCTCTTCAGGTAAGTCACAGGTCCACACCTGTAAAAGCTCACAAAACACTAACAAACTGGTCCTTTATTGTATGCATGTTTGATTTGCATTCTTATTCACTTGGTCTGTCACTTCATACCAGCGGTAAGTTTGGGCAAAGACTGGAACCTCAGAGGAGTTCTCTCAAGCAACTTGCTTCGGTTGTGTGTGTTCCTTGGCCACACAAGCTAATATCATATAGTGATGAAGTTTCGCACGCATGAGTTCAAGTGTAAAAACGACGTGGAGAGTCTGTGTTTAGCATCTCAGGCAAGCAATCTGTGAGGAAAGTAGCCAATTGCATACCCACAAAAGCATATATTATGCTTCATGCACGTACCTCTTAATTTGTTACAGAAATGTCGCAATTCACTCATAGTTTGAACAGATAACTCGGCATACACTCACCATTACCTGTGACTGTTTTAAATGTGGTTGATTGGAAAGTGCCCTGACCAAAAAGAAAAGGCAACAAAAGATAGAGCAACATGAATAGTAGCACTGGCCTTCTGAGTAGATCGAGCCATGGATTAGACAGGAATACGACTTGAATTTACAAGATATACCCATTGCCTCGACATTATCATCGGTATTCTCGACTTGTTGAATGTTCGCCATTGTCATTGAACATTATAAACAAGAATAGGAAGCGAAAAGATCAGTAAAAACAAGATCGCAATCCACGAGCCGTTGTGTATTGCGATCGCAGTGCTGCCCACTTGATTCGATTTCATGCCAACATTTCTGGAATTGCAGGCACTTGATTTATTCATATGAAAGAAGATCCTTGACGGATCTCCTTATCCCCCAAAGTTCATGAGAAACTCACCTGCCCATTCACATGTCCATCATTTATACTTGGACCTGTATCTTCAGCTCACCTCCATCTCCGATCTCTCTCTCCCCCTCTCTTTATTGCACTCACAACCCTGTCAAAACGTCCCAACTTTCCAGGTAAGCCTCGAGCCCCTTATAAAAAGGACGCACCTCTCACACTTGAATGTTCAATCTTCCATCACTCATCGCACCTCACTTGGTGATACTATAACACTTTGGTTTCTGCCACCATAAGAAGTCGTCCCGACACCGTATCTGTGTAGGACGACGGACTGGCCGGTGAGATGAGTAAGTTCGTCGCGCTCCTATTCTTCCTTTGGCTCACTAATGTCGCCGCTTGGGGTCGTGGACCCAGCTATGTCCAGGAAGCGTGCAGCGTGACGCGATACCGCGACCTCTGCGTCCGGTCGCTGGCGTCCTTCTCAAGCAGCGCCAAGAGGAGCCCCAGCAAGTGGGCGAGGGCCGGGGTGTCCGTGACGCTGAGCGAGGTCAAGGACGCTGCTTGGTACCTGGAGAAGCTGAAGACTTCCGGGTCGATGAGAGGGAGGAACGGAGCTGCCCTCTCGGACTGCATGGAATGCTTCCAGGACGCTGTCGACAACCTCCACATGTCGCTCGGGGTGCTAAGGAAGTTAACTGGGAACGACTTCGACACCCAGATGAGCGATCTCCTGACGTGGATGAGCGCCGCGCTGACCGACCAGGACACCTGCTTGGAAGGTTTTGACGGGCAAAAGAGAGGCCAAGCAGTGAAGGCGGTCCAGGACAGGGTCCAGAGGGTCACGTACTTCACCAGCAACGCCCTGGCTCTTGCCAACAAGCTTGCATCCACCGGCGAACCTGCCTAAACAGGAACCTTTAGAATCCCGTGAAAGGTTTTTGTTTAATCCTACATCAAATATTAATCTCCTAGAAAACTAAGCCTAGCTATTCATAAAGAGAAACGCGGTGACGCGACGAGGAGGCCGGGTTGGAGAATCGAACTCGGCCTGCTCAAAGTTCATCACTAGTATGACCTGGTTCGAATTTGAAAATGTATTGGTAACAGTATCCTTTACATGAGTATAATCCTCTGACTTGGTAATGCTTGCTGAAAGTGCTCGCTATCTATCGGATCGGACGCACAAAGAGAGGATGGCACTTTTTGCCAATGAGAGATAGTGTTGGAACTTCTTGGTCCAAAAGGACCGGTGTCTCCCTAATTGCGCAACGACGACTAATTTGGACGACAACTCTTTGGTCCATCCAAGCGACAGAGAGCTTCCTAACACGCGACGTCATTCCGATTCGGACGCATAAAAATTGCTTCCCACCCTTCTCTTCCTTTCTTCTTCCCCGAGCAGCCCGACGACCGCCGCCCGCCATCACGCCTCCGCTCCTCCGTCGCCACCATAGAACACGCGACACCTCTGCGTGTGCCTATTTGCGTTCCTGGACAGCTTGCAAGCCCAACTAGTCTGTATTCCTCGAACATGTAGTAGTTACCATCATTTCACCATTGATATCAATATATCAAACGTCTCCAAAGACACAGAATCTCAGAGCTAGGTAACACTTAACGAAAACAATTTCATATGTGTTAAAAGCACGATCACAAGCGATTATTTTTAGGAAAATATTTTTCATATAATTCAATTTTCATAGAGCAAACGCACTCTTGAACTCTGTTTATTTCGCTGAAAACTTCATGATAAATGAAAATATTTTACAAAGAAATCATTTTCAAAGAAGAGTTTTCATTTGTTTGGTAATTTAGAAAAAGTAATTTCCTTTTTGCCAAAAAGGGAATAGGTCAACTAATAATTTCAAATTATCTTGATATCATCGCGTGTATCTAAATGACTCCATCATAATTAAGTCATAAACATGCATCATATGACTATTTTTGCATATACATGTAAGAAGTAAGCACGACACATGGACACATTATGCATTCGGGCAAGCATAAATGTTGTGAAATTTTATATGATCATTGCCAACTGTTCTAAAAGCTTAAGCTATTACATAAATGTGTGACTTAATATAATACCCTTACCCTTCACCATGGATAACCATGGCACTACCCTAGTCACCTTCCTTCCCCTCTCTCTCCTTCTTTCTTCATTCTCCTTTATTAGACTTCCCAAGATGGACAGTAAAATTTAGATTAGATGGTGTTTTGAAAGAAGACAATTCATAGAGTGAATCTATTCGGGAGAAAACTTTTAAGAGAAATGTTTCAGTGCTGTCGGGGACGGTACAATTTCAACCGTAAATTCATACACCATCATCGTGTGTTTTGCATAAAGCACTCATTGATTGGGAGATCATGTGATCAGAAATAACTAATAGTACTATCAACGGCTTCCAACTTTTAATTACTATAAAATGAGTGAAGGTTTGTGCAGGTGAGATTCGGTCATTCGAATACTCTGAGAAGGGTACGTGTAGTGGTGGCCACGGGCTGGTTTGGGCCCGGAACCGGCCTGGCCCATACGGGTTGGTTCCGGGTTACCTTTTTTTGTGAACCGGCCCGAAACCGCCGATTCCGAACCGCTAGGAGAAATCGCCGGTTCGGAACCGACTAGTAGTCGTTGCCAAACCGGCAACGGTCAACATTTTGACTGTTGCCTTGCAACGGCCATTTGGCTTTTTTATTTTTATTTTTTTAAAAATAAAAATAAATCTATCCTAAATTCTATAAATATCCATTTTCATCTTTCATTTTTTCTCACAAATTCTCTCAAATCTGTGACTCTGTCAATTTTCTGAATTCATTTTCGGCCCAATTCTCTCAAAAAATGACAAGTGGAAGTAGGCGTAGTGGCAGAGGAAAGACCCCGATGGGGGAATCCGATCATCCTCATGATCCTCGTGATTTTGCATATTGGGAAGACGATGTTGATGATATCAACATTATTCCCAACGTCGAGCACGTCCCATCGCAAGAAAGTTTGCATCATCCTCCTACCAGTGTCGAAGAAATGTCAACAGCAAAGGAGCTAGAACGGGAGGGTACATCCGATATATGGGAACACTTTATGAAGGAACATTTAGGCGGAAACAAGTATAAGGTAAAATGTAAATATTGTGGGGTAACATACAAATTTACAGGTGGAGGTGGCTATGGAACATTTAAACAACATCTGAGGTCGAAACATCCAATGCAAGCAGGGATCGACACCAGCCAACAACAAATTTTCGGGTACGCCAATTCTAACGCTTCTCCTTTATTTCGTTACAATGAAAAAGTTTATAAAGAAGAATTAACTAGATTTGCTGCCGTTGAACGTTTATCGTTTAATTTTGATGAAAAAGTTGGTTTTAATCATTTTATACAAACTTGCATGTACTCCACAAGCAAAACATATTTCGAGAAATACGCTTAATGCCAACTTTTTTATATTTATAAAAGAGAAAAAAAAGATTTGAATTTTTTTTTATGAATTTCAATGGACGTGTGCATATAGGTAGCGACATTTAGAGTGATCCTTGGCAAACTCATTCTTATATGGGTATTACATGTCATTGGATAGGCGATACTTGGAACATTCAAGAAAAAGTTATTGCATTTCGAGTTTTTGATGATAGGCATACGACAATTAATATTTATAGAATAATTATGCAAGTTTTAGAAGAATATTTTTTGGTTAATAAAATTTTTGCAGTTGATTTTGATAATGCCGCAGCAAATACCGCTTCCATTCCCGAGTTAGAAAAGATTTGCAAACCCGCTTTTGGTGAATAATTTTTTCACGTTAGATGTACTTGCCATGTTTTAAATTTATGTGTACAAGATGATTTACAAACTCTTGATATTTTTCTCAACCCAATAAAGACAACAATTCAATTTTTATGGAGACATCATCAAATTATGAAAGAATGGGGAAAATTTTGTAAAGCAAATAGAAGAAGACCAAAAAGATTTCCAAGAGATGTTCCAACTCGTTGGAATTCTACGTACGAGTTGCTTAATCAATCTTTTGCATATAAATATTTATTATGTACATTTATTTCGAATAATATTTCTCAAATTAATTTATTCCCACAAGAGTGGGATATTTGCAAAAAAAAAAATTAGATCTTTTAAAAGTTTTTAATGATGCAACTTATACTTTATCTTGTGTTTATTATCCTACTACGCATTTTTTTTAATAGAGTGTATTAATATTGCTGTTATTTTTGAAGAAAATGAAAAAGATGATCAATTAGGTCCAACTATTATGGCAATGCGAACGAAATGGCTGCATTATTATACCGAAATTTTTCTTATTTATTTGGTTGCTTGTGTTTTCGATCCACTGGTTTAGGTGATGATTTGAATACGTATTATGATTGTTTACATTTGGTTGAATTTATAGATATTAGAACTATACAATCAGTAGTTAAAAACGCAATAGTTGAAATGTATAATGAATTTTCTAATAGATTTAATGTAGGTGATAGTGGATCTTCCCAACCTAGTGACGTATAAAGCGGGGACCTAGCTAGAATTAGTAGATGGTACAAAATGCTGATGAATAGGCAAAAAAGACAAAAGGGAGCAACATGAAATATTTCCGAAGTAAAGACATATTTAACCACTTTTGTTGAGTTTAGTAAATCCGAAAGCGGCACAAATTTCAAAATTCTAGAGTGGTGGAAGATGCATTCAACCGAATTCTCAATTCTCGCTCTCATCGCAAGACAGGTTTTAGCAACCCCTTGTTCAACAGTTGCGATTGAACAAGCATTTAGCACTAGAGGCAACATTTTAGACGACCGAGTTCAAGATTAACTCCGGAATCGGTGGAGACTCAAGCTTGTGTGGATGATTGGACCAAGGCTCAACATCGACAACAAGAGATGAATCGCAGCAATGAAGCCGAATTCTTCGATAATGGAGATACCACCGCCACGGGTACCGGTACCGAAACCGGTGAAACGGGTAGCGACGATTGACGATGAGGTAAGTATGTGATTATCAAAGGTAAAGGAACTACATAGGTTTTGATTCTTCGATCTAAGGAGATATGTTGGCGCTTAATGATAATTAATTAAGTTCAAGCCCTTTCATCTTCCCTTTTTTTCGCCCAAATTTGATTACAATTTGTATTTGATAATTTATTATTTCATAATTTTTTTATTTCATAATTAATTATTTAAAAATTAAATTCGAAAACCGAAACCGAAACCAGAACCGAAACCGGAACCGGGACCGGAACGGCCAGTTCCATTCCAATTTTGAACCGGAACCGGTTCTTGAACCGGCCCGGAACCGGCGGTTGCGAACCGTGGCCACCACTAGGTACGTGAGCAAGTAATGGAAACGCGAATTGGAGGGGCATGGGAACAACGCCTAAAACGATGCAGAAATAGAGAGCATTGAGAGCTTATGCAGAGGATCTGATACATGGCGTGATAAAATTCATGGGTGGATGAAACTTGGGTTAGTGTTCAACATGCTTGCTGCATTCTCATGGAAGACAAAAAAAAAAACGCAAACCAAAGTGGGAAATAGCTCACACAAGTAACCATGTGTGCGACGACTATCTTGAGGGGCGGAAAGGGTAAAAAGGAAATCAAAAGGAGTCGATAGAGAGAGAGAGAGTGGATGTAACACATCACTGACACCTGCACAGAAGAGAGAGAGAGAGAGAGCGAGCTCTGTTTGGGAGCAGTGGTTGCAGAAATGGCAGAGGCGAAGGTGAAGTCGCCCTCACCCTCGTCTCTTTGTGCCGTGAAACGCGGACTCCTCCACTCTCTCTCTCCCCTTCACTGGCCACTGCTTTTTTTTTCCTCTGTTGCTTCATTTCATCATATCCCTAAACCAAACAGACCCTCCACATGCTCTCTCTCTCTCTCTCTGCTTACCCTCCATCGAGCCCACTTCCGCTCACATTCTTTCTTCATTCCAGATTTCGCATCGATCTCTTCCTCGCGATCTTCGTCGACGTTATGCTGGACATGGGCATCTCTGTAAGACCCTGTTAGTTGCTCCTGTAATCTTGCTTTCACCACCATCAAGTATACCGCAGTCTATTATGTTTTCCCTGTTTTTCCGAAAATCAGTCCAGTGCAGTCCAGTTTCTTTTGCTGTAGATATGGTTCTGCTCTTGTTTTTAAAACACCCCCCCCCCCCCCCCCCCCCTTTTCCTGAAGAAGAAAGACAAGTTCGGGAGTATCAAGATTTTCCCTCGTTTCCCTATTTGCTGTTTGATGTGTGTAGCATGCATGTGCAATGTGTTTTATTATATATGCTCTCATGTCTTTGCTCTAACAAGTCTTTTATGTGCTCTCACCACTGTCGGAACTTGAGCTTCTCTAATCTCTCTCTCTGTCTCTGTCTCTCTGTCTCTCTCTCTCTCTGCGATAGAACTTCATGATTAATTCCTGTTTTATTTGGAGGTGCTGGGGAATGACAGTGGCAGAGTCTTCGAGACAAGAATGGTAGAAGTATAGGAAGAGACAAAAGTTGCAATGATCTTGAAAAACCTCTTCGTAGCATTTCTCTGCTATCAGCGTGTGAAAAAACGAAAAAGCTTCCTATTGAGTGAACTTGATTTACATGTAAATTGCTTAGAGTTCAAGCTGCTGTGGAAGATTTGCTTCTACATTGATGGTTTACAGGGTTAGCCATTCTTAAGATTAAAGAACTCTTTTTTATTCAGCCAAAGAACAAAAAAGAAGATCATGGCAATGGATATTTTCTTAGATCTGTGTCAAACGATGTGTTAGATGGGAATTCTGTCTGTTACATAAATTGGTTTTTTTCGCTCGATGAACAAGTGAGTATTATTCAGTGTCATGAATCCGATCTTATTGCTGCTCGCTAGTCATAACCTATATAGTTTCTCTTCGATTTCGGTATAAATCGGTTGAGTGAATCCTAACATGTAGGTCACTTATATGCTATATACTCTGATAATTGACTGTTTATTTAACAAATTCAAAGGTGACTGAGTTTTGGAAATGATTGAGAGGAACTTCAAAACTAGTTTCGGGTTCGAATTTTAAGGCCTTATAGATCGCAAAGGACACGAAACCATGTAAAATGCCCCTCACATATTAAGTTAAGAGCAGTGAGACCATAGAAAGATTGATCTTCTGGTACCAGAGTAATGTATTGACAGATAATTGAAGTGCCTCATCAGCTTGTGTATGCAAGAATTCTGAAACCAGTGGAAAATTTTCTTGTTTGGAGACCTGCTTTTGCTTTGTACGCTCGATTCGTCGTCGATTTTGTCTGACCAGTTTGTCATCTTCAATGTCGATCAGTGGCTGCCTGTAGATTGAGGATTCAACTGCTATATTAGAGCTATAAGGGATGGCGACTTCGAATGGTGGATATCTTCATGCCAACAGCAATCCTCCCGTCCCCACCCCGACGCTACTTCCTCCATGGCTCTCCAACTCCAACGAGAATCCCACCCTCAGGCCACCCTCTCCATCCGTCACCCTGAGCCTCTCTCCTTCGACAGTCGCCGCCACTCCGATCCCGTGGCTCCAACCCCATGCCTCCTCTTTGGCTCTAGCCAACTCCCTCTCCCGCGGGCCTGGCCCCGCCTCCGGGGAGAACGCGCTGTTCTCCGAGCTCGTGGAGTGCTCGAGGGAGCTGGAGGAAGTGCAGCGCTCCATGGCGGCCCACAGGAAGGAGGCAGCGTGGGGGATGAGGAGGGCGGAGATGCAGCTGGAGTCGGAGCGGGCCCGGCGGAGGAGGGAGAAAGTGGAGGAGATCGAGGCGAAGATCAGCGCCCTCAGGGAGGAGCAGAAGGTGAGCTTGGAGAGGATCGAGGCGGAGTACCGGGAGCAGCTGGCGGGTCTCCGGAGGGACGCCGAGGCTAAGGAGCAGAAGCTGGCGGACCAGTGGGCTTCCAAGCACGTCCGACTCTCAAAGTTCGTCGAGCAAATTGGGTACCGACCGAGGGTCGCCGAGCCGAGCGGGCGCTGAGGAAAATCTAAGTGCATCTTGCTTGCTTAGCTGCAATAATCCTCCCCCTCTTTCACTGCCAAAGACTTGTTTGATTGTAAATTGTAATGGGATGAAGAATTTCAGGATCATGCCAAATCCTTTCTGTAGGCTTTGAATCATTGAAGCTGATGTCCTGTCCTGACTTCATGTATGAACCTGAGCTTTGTTTTTCCTCGACCGTTGCATCTTATTTTTGTCAGAAATTATCATGGTGGGCTGTCAAAATTGGATGCTTGCCATGATCCTTATCGATCTGAGTGAAGTTTGTACCTCCCCTGAAGCTGGAAGTTGGTAGATAGTGACTTGCTGGATGATCTCATATTTGCTAAAATCAGATGAAATTAGCTCATGACTAGGTTCTCCAAAATCAGATGAAGTTGGTGGGCCTATGAAGTGCTGTTGGCGGTTCAAGTGAACAACCCATGTGCTTGTCCATTGTCTAGGGCTGTCAAAAAAGCCCGAGACGACCCGACCCAACCCGACCTGACCCGACTAATGGGTTTGAAGGGCCCATGTGAGTTTGCTGTGATTCGAACGGATTAGGACTCCTTTGGTTAAATGTCACATAATCTGTAACGGCGCGAATTGATCGTCCTTTTGACACCACGAGGGTAATCGTTTGAATAATACACAGTGAATTAGCGGGTTTTTTCCAGCGCAATCAATGTCATTGCAATGACCTCTCTAAAAGTCCATGCCAAACTTCTTGCCTAACTGCTAAAAAAATAGTGTGGTCAGCCTCAAAGAGCTCCTTTTCCTCTGAAAATGAAGTGAATTGAGAGCAGAGCTGATGTGAGAATCAACTCTCCATGGACATCTGAAGTTAGGCCTACTGCTCTGTTTCGTTTCTTGTTTTCGTCACCATGACTCCCGCTGGAGAAGTCTCTTTCTAGCGCAGAAATCGATTGGAATGATCGATGGACACGTTTCTCGAAGGCTATGTATCAAGTCATTGATGGACCCACTATTGAAAGCAAGTCTCGTTCAAATGGAATCATGGACCAAACTAGGGAATATAAGTAAATATGGTGTTTGGTTTGACCCGTGGGAAGTACCATGGAAGTTAGATACAGATAGACCCATTAAATGGGTGTGTCAAGAGTCGGGTGAAAAATGGTCCGATTCAAATAGACTCATTTAATCCGTTTTGACTTATTTCCATGCAATGCGAATATAGTGATACATTCCTGACCTGACTCATACCTAACACATTCATAAAACTCTTTCATATTTAACCCAATCTAGAAAAACTCATATCCAAACCGAGATTAGTGTGCGGAGTGAGTGAGCGCAAGATCAAATGAGGGCGAGAGAGAATGAAAAGAGAATCATAAAAGTGAGTTGGGTCTATGTAAGTTATAAACCCATTTATCCAGTATAACTAACCTATATTATCTAGATAAAAGAAAAAATACATTGGGTTAAGAAATGGGTTTGGACAGGGCTAGATATGGAGAACATCGTTTGGTATCCAATCATTGCTGAGTTGACAGTTCATCCAATTCAAATACACTTAGAATACCAGATTGTATTAAGCAAAAGAAAACTTAAGAGGGCACAATAAAGATGAGGAGAATTTATAAGATCTGTAGTGGCACCGCACTTGGATAAAGATCAAAGAGGGTTGTCACAAGACTCACAACACCACTCAAACCCTTTCTCCTCATCTCTATGCTCTCGACGACCGTCCGGATTCGAATCGACGTGAAACTGTAAAGAAGAAAGTTGTCATACGATGTTTTGGACATCGGAGACCAAGCCACAATTGACGCACGAACATACTTCATAGTTACGACAGCTAGTCAGTAGACAAATGTTCCCCAATCCTATCGGCCGCAACATCCTATATGATTCCATGCACACAAGTATAGTCGAAACGAGAGAAAAAACTATCCAAAAAGTCATAAACCTATTGTACTACAATCAATTTAGTTCTAAACCTTTCAATTGTGCCTACTGGGTCCTACACATTTGACGATTTGTTAATTCGGTCATACAACTTTTAGTTGTGTCGATTTAATCATAAACCTTTTGACGATTTGCTAATTTAGTCTTATACCTTTTGACGATATTTAGGATTAAATTATCCGCCGTACAATAGATTTAGGACTTTCTGGATAATTATCTCAGATTCAAGGGAGCAGCCGTAAGCGGCGCACGCGACAACACCACATATGTATATGTGCAAAGTCAACAGTTATACAGCAATAGTAAGAGTTACGTGATGATACATCAATAAAGTCTCCATTCATCGTCAAATGCAAGTGAAGTGGCTCCTTTTGTTCTTTAGAAAAAGAAAAAAAAAGGGAGAGTCGTCGAATTGCATGTTCCCTCCCTCGTTCTTTAATTTCAATTAATCTCTTGGCATTACCAATGATTTGGCAATAATTCGATACTTAATCATTGACATACCGCTGTGTTCTTGGTATATTGATGGGATCACATGATTAGATCTACGACTAATCATGGGTTATGGGGTTGGTGTGGGCAAAGGGCAGATGTGTGGAAACGTGGTAATTGGTGAAAGTGTGCCAACTTGGGGGAGGGAGGAAGGGAGGGAAGAGGGTCAACGTCACTTCTAAAGCAATGCTCCTGCGACGTGCGACTGAAGAATCTCTCTCTCTCTCTCTCTCTTGAAAGAAAAAAAAAAAAAAAAGAGACCAGATCGAGGAAGAAGACGACAGATCTCTTTTGCTATTTTAGTCGCTCGAACTCAGAACTCTAACACGAGGGTACGAGTTAAAGGAAATTCACGACACTTACATTGGTATTTCCCAAAGTTTACACTACCGATCGGACTTGACTACCAACGGTTCGAGGTCTCATCGGCCAACACAAGCCAAAAACCGGATTGAACCGGCAATAAATCTGGCCAAAAAAACCGTGAAGGAAGCTGGAATTGCTACTTGAGCCGGTCTGTCCGATGTGTTTTTGCGAAAAACCCGTGAAGTCTCGAAAAATTCTAAGATTATAACATGAAAATCCAAAGAATGTAGCAAACGTTGGTAAAAGTTACATTCGTTGAGCAGAAGATGGTTGCTAGGTCCATCCCATCCAAGTTATATGCCTAGCAGGCGTGTCATATGTCAGCCTGTTCTAAGTAAGCCAAACTTTAAAAAAGATTGCTCGGATAATCATTTAAGAGCGAGTGATCTTACCTATGTGAATCACTCAAGAAGATTTTTTTCTATTGAGACTTGGGGTGCTACAGAACAGATCCACCGACACGGTGATTTGAATTTTGCTTTCGTGATGCGTAAATTTGGTATCACGGGACGACCATTGTTCTAGTAATTTGTTGAAAAATCCTACGAGATCGGGCAAGCATCTCGCACTTGGTGTCGAGTGTCTATTGTCCACTTCTATAAAGTCGCTCTCGGACTCTGATGGGTGGGAGGTAATAATACGAGGGTTAATATCACAAAAAATCACAAACTGATACACATATGATAAATTTACCTCAAATTATTTTTTTGACCACCAAAAACCCTAAACTGATACACCTGTGACAAATTTACCCTCCGTTAGTTTTCGTTAAATTTTATTGTCAAATTGCTGAGTTGGATGACATGTGGCAATTGCCGAATGTACACGTTTGGGGTTTTTACCATCTATTGTATCAATTTGAGAATTTTTGTGGTATTAATCTAATTTAACGAAAACTAAAGAATGGTAAATTTATCACATGTGTACCAGCTTGAGATTTTTGGTGGTCAAAATAATTAGTTTTGGGTAAATTTATCACGGGTGTAACAATTTGTGGTTTTTGGCGGTCGAAAAAATAGTTTGGGTTAAATTTGTCACAGGTGTACCAGTTTGGAGTTTTTTGTGGTCAAAAAATTAGTTTTTAATAAATTTGTTACAGATGTACCAGTTTAGGATTTTCGTGGTATTAACCCATGATACTACGATGTTTTCCGACCTGAGATGGTCCACCCCCTCCTATGCACTGCAGATGCTGTATCAACCAATGATTGTACTATAATGTCCTACATCAAAATCCTATGCTTTTCACAAATCCTAAGGGCATATTGGGCGAGAAAAGTTTAGCTTATTCCAAAATAAGCATCCAAGCCAGGCAAAAAACAAAATACTGATTGGACCAAGAACCACCCGGATCAGACTAAACCGGCCAATTCGGTTCGATTTCAGGGGGAGCCCGTCCGATTCCCGGATCCATAAATTGAAACCGGTAATTGTCGATCCGGTTACCAATTCCGGGGGTGGAACCGCTCACCCAGACCGCCCGGACCGGACCGACTATTTTTTTTAAAATTTTAATTTTAATTCTTAAAAATCTTTAAAGAGACCATTTAAACTCTAATTATTAAGGGTATTTCTACCCATTTAAAATGTAAATATATATTTCAAGCACATGCAACCGGTTTCACTAACTATTCGGGAACCGGAACGAACCTCGAACCGATAACCCCTAATCCAAACATCTCTCTCTCTCTCTCTCTCTATGTGTGTGTGTCTCTCTCTCTCTCAAGAAAATGAGTTCACTTTCGGAAACAAAGAAAAGAGAAAATGAATTCACCTTCAAATGGGTCAGTCTAGTTTCCATCCAGTAGAAAGATTTCGCGATCAAGAGACATATAAGATCAAAATCTTCTGAACTTTCCTGAGTACATGCGTTTTCAGCTTAGTTCCACGTTAAATAAAAATAAAATAACTGTAGTATGTTATCCGACAAAAGTATATCTCCTTTACTTCAAGGCAAGTGGACCTTGTAAATGGACATACAAGATCGAAACACCCATGCATTTCCTCAATCGCGAAGAATACGTACAAGGTCAAACCATTCCTTCATACTTAGAAAAGGGCCTAATACCAAAAAAAAATCTCTAACTTCAGCTTCTATCCGAATTATATATAATTTTTTTGTCTCATAAAAAACTCCCAATTTTAGCCTATGTCTCAATTATATCCAAAACATTTTTTTTGTTTCATAAAAAAACCCCAACCTTTATTTTTTTTCCCAATTCTACAGGTCTGATACCCAAAAAAACCCTCAACTTTAGCATATGTCCTAATTATATCAAAAAAAAAATTATCTTATAAAGAACTCCCAACTTTTACTTTTGTCTCAATTCTACCATCGTCAGCCTTCCGTCCATAATCACTATTAGTTAATCCTACGAGACTCGAATTTTCTTGCCGAACTTACCAATGAATTTTCAAAATTCGAAAACAACAAGTTGCAGGGACGACGAGATTTGAGATCATTTGTCCAAATAATCAGATCTCCACATCTAGCCGTTCGTTGGGCTGTTGAGTGCCAGGGAGAATCCGAAAGGTACCGTCTTAAGTGACTCTGTATCTCCCGGCAATGTATAGGGGAAGCAGACAACAGAAGAGAAGTTCCTGAATTTTTTCATGTTAGCTTTGCTGAGGTGTAATTCATTGACGACATGAAAATGCTGCGTAAGATTAACTAACGGTGATTATGAACGGAAGGCTAATGATGGTAGACTTGGGACAAAAGTAAAAGTTAGGTGTTTTATATGAGACGAAAAATAGTTTTGGATATAATTAGGACATATGCTAAAGTTAGTAGTTTTTTTGGGTGTTAGGTCTGTAGAATTGAGACAAAAACTAAAGTTTGGGGTTTTTTTGGGTATTAGGCCTGCAGAATTGGGACAAAAGTAAAAGTTGGGGATTTTTTACGTGAAAAAAAAAGTTTTGGATATAATTGGGATAAATGCTAAAATTGGAGATTTTTTTTGGGTATTGAGCCCTTAGAAAAGGCGATACAATGAATTTGTGCATGTATACTATATAGTTGCCTTGTGCTCGAAAAAGTTACGACGTAATAAACACGCTTAAAAACTTTTCATCAAAAGCAGCAACCCTTTGCATTCTCCCGGTAGAGTTGATTATAATTCTTCTTCATGAAAACAATAGAAAAGCAAAGCTTCTAGCAAGTTAAAAGAAGGAATTTCTTTATAGAGAAAATGATTTTTTTTTAATAAAAAAGAGAGGTTGGAACAACAAAATACCCTAAGCTACACCCGTTGTCCCACCATCACTCTAAATTTCTTGATCATGTCATAAAAAATCCTAAACTATGCCCACTATGAAACTAATACAATATATGCCGCTAAAACCTCAAAGCTTATACCAGCGTGGCAAAAAAAGTCCTACAGTCGAAGAACACCGGTACAAATTTGGGGCACGATGACAAAAAAAAAAGAGAAAGAGATTCGGGTATTGGTGTCATAGTATGCAAAGTTTTAAGATTTTTTTGTGGTAAACAGATAATATTTTTGTCACACTGGTACAAATTTGGAGATTCCGTTGATAAACAAAAACGGGTTTCGGGTGTTATGGGTGTCAAGTACGTTTTAGGATTTTTGGTTACATTTTCCTAACTAGAAAAAGAAGGCAAAAAGAGGTCTCCCAAAGAGAGCGATGATGGATTCTAACAAACCCTAATATTCACATTGGCCGGGTCAAATAGCACGAACGAGCTTCGAAATCACTCCACGTTTCTGTCACCAAATCAGACAAAACTTTGGGCGTCCGGTCGATTTCGATATTGACAATTGCTGGGGGCGGTTCCTTCCGGGTCACCTCATGTTGGCTAATCAGTTGCGAAAGCTCCAATTTTTGTTTATTTTCCCAATTATTCATTTATTTGTTAGGGTTTACAAAGTAAACATTGACTTCCGTTGAAAGCCACCAGATTATTATTCTTGTCTTTTCCAATCTAAAGCAACTCATTCACGTGGGTTAGAATAGAACCGAGTGTAAGTTCCATCAGGGGAAAACCCTAATTAGTGTATTCTACTCTTCCATTGAGAAAAGTTTCCGTTTAGTTCAGTCAGAACAGGCGTCTCGAAGGAAAAGTATCAAAAAAGTCCTAAACATTTTACATTTGTGCTAATTCAGTTCTAAATCTTTTATATTTGTGCCAATTAAGTTCAACAGATCAATTTTGTCCGGAAATCGCTGAAGTGGATGCCGGTCTTTCTACGAGGTACGTATGATATTTTTAATATATATTTTAATTTTTTTTTTAATTTTGTTTATTTTTGGACTAAGGGTGGCTACAACGCCCTTGCCGGCTCTAGGCGAGAACCGCGACGCCCTCTCTTAGCCTGGCCCAGATCATGGCAAGGGCTCAGGGGCCCTCGCTTTGGCCGCCGAGGGCATCACAACCCTCAGTCCAAAAACAAACAAAAGTAAAGAGAAAAAAGAAGAAAAAAAATCAAAATAATTATTAAAAAATATTTTAAATTGTTCACTTCAACGCCGACCGTGCCACGCAGGATGAATGGTGTTCACGTCACCGATTTTCTGGCCAAATTGGCTAGATAGACTCAATTGGTACAAATGCAAAAAGTTTATAACTAAACTGGCACAATTGAAAAGTTTAGGACTGAATTGACACAAATACAAAAAGTTTAGAAATGATGATTCGGGGTTGATCTTGATATTTGCTAATGGTTGGAGATTGCTCCGCCATTGCTATTCGTAACGGAATATCAAAAAGATGGTCTTGCCGTGACAAAGACGCGCTACCTTAGCCCGTTTTTCTTTTCTTTTCTTTTCTTTTGGCAGGACCACGATTTATTTTCGGGCAATTGACGCGGATCGACACGGTTATGAGCACGTAGTAGGCTCGGTTGCCGTAAATTTTTTAATTATTATTTTCGGGTCGAGATTGTTCAGTTGAGAGTGATTTACAGAGCAAAATTAGGGTGTCCCACGAGCGAAGTTGGTGAGAGAGAAGTCATTCGTTCTTTGTTTATTGAGAGTGGTTGTACTGAAGTTGCTTGCGCAGTTTGATAATGAGGGATGGGAAGCCAAATCGTGATTCGATCGGACAGATGGTTAGAGATTAGATTTGGAAACTTCTATTAGGGATACAACGTTGTCGCTGTAAGGACAATTTGTTGACCTAATTATTATTATTATTTTGTTATCTGTATGGCAACTTTCAAAATCATGAATTCAGCTTATAAGGCAATTTCGTTATTATTTGAAAGTGATGCTGCCAAACGTGTTTGATTATGACAGTAATTATGATTATCATCATTTGATTCTCCACTCTTTATTCCCCTTCCTTCGATTTTCACTTTTTTATTTGATAACTCCATATTTTACGACAACTTTGCATGTTCGAATTCAGATGGATTTTGCGCAAAATTGACAAAAGAAATGTCGAAGATACGCGTAAAAAGCTTTGAGCTCACGAATACCCTTTTCCCCACTTGGTGCGTGAGAATTTCGAGGTCCAAACCCCACGTCAAGGACTTCATATAAAGGTCGTGTTTTACAAGTCGCTCGCGGAAAATTTCTTAGATGACCCCAATTGCATTTGAGCCCTCGGTTTCAGCGGATCTCACGTGAGATTCGCATGATCTAAGAATCGGGATACATTAGATTCACATGTTCCGTAACACTCGAGAATATCTTGCTTTTGGGATGTGGTGCGTTCAGTTCCGTTACTGCCGATATCAATAATTTAGGAGGGGAAAACAGCGTGATTGACGAACAGTTTCATAGTCCGAGGAATGAACTGCTACTATATTCAAACGTTTTGCTCCACTAAGCTCGTATTCATGGAAGGAAAGTGTAGGCAAAAGGGGGATAATTACCAAAAAAAAGTCATAAACTTATTGTACGGATGCTAATCCAGTCCAAAACTTTTCGATTTTCGATTTAGTCAATTGAGTCCTACATCTTTGGACAATTTGCTAGTCATTCTCACCAATTTTGGCCCGACGTGAACGTCGTTCATCCTACGTGGCATGGCTGGCGCTCAGTTGAGTAATTTTTGCGATTTTTCTTAAAAGTTTGAATTGTTTTGTTCTTTTCATTTATTAAAAAGAAATTTAAAAAAAAAAGAAGCCCACGTCAGCACCGGTCGTGCCGCGTAGGACGTCCAGCGTCCACGTCAGCGATTCCTGGTCAAAATTAGTCAGAATGACTGGAAAATCATCCAAAGATTTAGGACTAAATTGGTCAAATTAAAAAGTTTAGGACTAGATTATCATCCATACACCAAGCTTATGACTTTTTTTTTGGTAACGGGTGTGTAAACATCCAAGAATGTGGGGAATCTTGAAGTAAAAAAACAAAAAAAAAACAACCAGATGGCTTCATAAGCGAAAAAAAAAAAAAAACGAAAGACATTCGCTATATTCCTTCGTTTACGTCTTGAATTGTATAGATGCGGGGAGTTTTGTGGCGTGTACATGCGATGCTTATGGGTATTTTATTCTTTCCTTCTTCTTTTGTCCTTTTAAGGTAATAATATCTCCAAAAAATTCATGAAATCAAATAGGGCAAAAATAGTAATTAAAGAACAAATGGGGAAAGAAAGAAAAATAAAACAGTTTAGCCGAAAGTGATTAATGTCAAGTTTCCAATAATGAAATCCAAAGACTATGCTCATCAGAATGGGATGAATGGATCAATGAACGTTTAACCAAAGAGGGAGGAAGATTCAAAATCTCAAAAAGCTACCATCACCAACACAACACATCACAACTCAACCCCGCCCAACTTTGAAGCCAATTTGACAAACAAACAAACAAAAAAAAACTTGGAAGCAACTTACCAAAATGGTAAATTAAATTAAAGGACTTTGCTCGCATAACAGTTTCTACGTGACACTTTAAGAATAATTGAGGCACAAATTATTTTAAAAAAGTGGACCCCGCATAATTTTCATTTATTTTATGTGGCCCAACACAGATTAGAGACTGTTATATAATCAATTTCCTCTAATTAAAAGATCAAAAAATTAAGCACTTCAAATAATTAACCTTCCTTCCTTAAATTTTGAGCTTACCTAATTAAATTATTAAACATAATACCGGCCCCCTCCAACACTATATATATATAATGGAAAAAAATGCAACCGTTTACTTTTCAAAACCCATTGCCAATGTCATTTTCCGTAAATAAACCCAACTTCAGCCCTTCTTTACACGGCCCGAGCTGCTTATATACGGGAATGAACCCCCCCCTGTCTCACACACTTGCCTCAGACCCGCCTCTTGCACTTCTCGCCGGAGAACAATTTCCCGGCGATCCGACCCTCTCTCTCTCTCTCTCTCTACAAATAATCCTTCGTTTCTCGTTCCGATCTCGGAATTTCGGGCCTCCGATCGTTCGACAGATCGCCCTGAGATCGAACCGTAAGGAAAAGAAAGAAAAAGAACAGAGAAAGCTCCAAGAAACGAAGCCGGACGGGAGCGCGCGAGAGAGAGGGAGAGCCGAAATCAGAATGGGGTCGGAGCTGATTTACAGGGGGCACGACGCGCAGCCGGTGCCGGACACGTACTCGCCGAAGCCCGACAAGCCGTGGCTCCCAGTGGCCCGCGCGATCCGCTACCTGCTCCGGGAGCAGCGCCTCGTCTTCGTCCTCGTCGGCATTGCCATCGCCACTCTCCTCTTCACCATCTTCCCCAGCAGCACCTCAACCCGCTCTGGACACGGATCCGGGCCCTACG
Organism: Lenwebbia sp. NSW1173648; assembly: GCA_029784005.1. Lineage (NCBI taxonomy): Eukaryota > Viridiplantae > Streptophyta > Magnoliopsida > Myrtales > Myrtaceae > Lenwebbia > Lenwebbia sp. NSW1173648. The sequence goes on from JARCGZ010000001.1 coordinate 37,084,069, forward strand.
ACCCAATCCCGGGCGCCCACATGGCCCACTACAACAGCTTCAACCGGTTCGAGAGCGAGCACGCGCTGTACCAGCAACGCGCTGGGTTCGGGTCGGTTAGCGGGAAGGTGCCTCTTGGTTTGAAGCGCAAGGGGCCGCGGATCGTGGTGACGGGCGGAGCCGGGTTCGTCGGGTCGCACCTGGTGGACCGGCTGATGGCGAGGGGCGACAGCGTGATCGTCGTGGACAACTTCTTCACGGGGCGGAAGGAGAACGTGATGCACCACTTCGGGAACCCCCGGTTCGAGCTGATCCGGCACGACGTGGTCGAACCGCTCCTCCTGGAGGTCGACCAGATCTACCACCTGGCCTGCCCGGCGTCGCCGGTCCACTACAAGTTCAATCCCGTCAAGACTATCATATCCTTCCAATCTTAATCTTCCGTGTCAGTCGATTCATCTTTTTGAAAGTTTGAATTTTGAATTTTGTTGTCTGGGGTGATTGAATTTTTGCATTGCGGGTGAGTTTGGAGTCCTTAATTGGGTGATCTTACAAGACGAACGTGGTGGGGACGTTGAACATGCTCGGGTTGGCGAAGCGGGTCGGGGCGCGATTCCTGCTGACGAGCACCAGCGAGGTGTACGGAGATCCGCTGCAACACCCTCAGGTCGAGACTTACTGGGGCAATGTCAATCCCATCGGTACTGTCTCTCTCCCTCCATCTCTCTGACACATCGTGGTTCTGAGCATGGCGGCCGTCGAAGCGGCGCATGATAGCAAAGCATTAATATTTTGTTCTTTTTGGGCCGAAAATTTGTCGTAATGAGCTGAATAAAGGGGGAAGTCAATATGGTAATTTGGTTCCTTCATACCGTCCTAAATGTGGAATAGGTTCACGACAAGTCCAATTCTTTCTCGTTTGTCCGAACTCTGAATCCTTAGCTATCATAAGGGTCTTAACTCTCGAGTTGATGGATCTGGTATTCGAGCTCAACTCTACATTGGGAGAATAGCTAATTCGTGTTAGTCCTTTGAAAAAGTCCCATTTGGGTCTGTCAAAACTTACTTGTAAGTTAAAGGCCTTGAGCTTGAGAGAGAGAGAAGAGAGAGAGAGAGATTTGAGAAGGTGTAGGTGGGCCACATGTGGTCCGAAAGCCGGACGGCTGATATTAAATCAGGGGGGGCAGATAGGGGAGAAATCTGACAATGGTTTCTTTTTTTGGTTGTTGGGGCGAGACAGGTGTCCGAAGCTGCTACGACGAGGGAAAGCGTACTGCCGAGACGTTGACCATGGACTACCACCGAGGAGCCGGCGTCGGGGTAAAATACAAAGGGAAAAAAGACAATTTCTTCTCTTTTTTCCACTCGTAACCATGAGAAAATGGGTCCTCCCCAAATGTTAAACTTGCTAAAATTTGATGTAATACAGGATTGAGGGATGAGGGAGGGGTCTAAAAAGCATGTCTCTGCTTGTCTGTGTGCAGGTGAGGATTGCCAGGATCTTCAACACGTACGGCCCTCGCATGTGCATCGATGACGGTCGTGTCGTCAGCAACTTTGTTGCTCAGGTACTTCTCTTCTCTGTTTCATCCCTTTTCCTTTTCCTTTTTTGCGCTTTCAATGTATTGTACAAGTAAACGAAAAGCTTTCAATTGGGTTCCATAAGAACGCGTATTTGCCGAGTAAAAAGGTCGGAACTTTTTCCGGTATCGTTTAGTCTGAAAACTGGCTTGTTTTTTGGGTTGGGAGTGTCCTCGTCATGTTCGAGAAAGACAGTGAGAGAGAGTTTGAGTTTGATGTTGATGGGTGTGAGTGTCGAAATCGTGATTTGCGGCAATTTATGCAGGCATTGAGGAAGGAACCGATGACCGTCTATGGGGATGGGAAGCAGACAAGGAGCTTCCAATACGTTTCTGACTTGGTAAGCATCAGTCCCTTCTAGCTTAAACTAATCTATACCGATCATTTTTGGAATTTCGTTTGTCCTCGTGTCATCAGTCAACAAGGCTCAATCCTTTTCTTTTTTTTTCCAGATCTCAAAAGCCACTTTCTTCTATTTTTTTTTTTTTTTTTTTTTTGGATTTTCAAATCTGGTTTGCTGATGAAAGTGGACCGAGGCATTCAGACCAAGAAACAAAAACAAGAAAAATGAGACATGCTTGCCCTTTTTCCTCGTGTTTGCCCCATGTAAAAAGCCAAGAAAAGTGGCGTGCAAGCACATGGCATGTGATTGGATATGTCCAGAGTCCAGATAAATATAGGAAGATGCACTATTATTGAGTACCCCCATTAATAAAAACTGGGAAATCACAGCAGGGTTTCTTTTTATCATGCAGAATCTGCAATTTTTTTTTTTTTTCCTAGACCTCGGGCAATTCCTTTTCTAATTCATTTTCTGGTTGACTTGGTCTATAGCTTGGAAGCTACATATGACTTGGGCCACTGCTACTGTCCTTCCTATTTGGCCCACTTTTTAGTTTTGTTTGGACAAATTTTGGCCCACATATATTCAGATTAGGTTAAGGTTGTTCCGGCATTCTATGGTTCTCACTGCATATCTTTGCCCTTAGCACCATTTGATCAAATGGGTGCTTTCTTTCGGCATGCGTTGCCGACATTATTGAGGGTGCGGATCTTTGTGTTTCTTTCGGCCTTATTGACATTCGGATAAACAAAAATTCTCTCTTTAAGGTATCTTCAAACTATCAACTGCCTCTGGCATTGGCAGAGCACACAATCCTCTGCTCTTGAAAAACTCCATCGTGAAACTAAGTTAATAGTGCAAAAGTGGGCAAAATATGATGGTTACTGATGAGAAATTAGTTGCGGATTTGTTTGCATTGGCATTGCATCTTGATTGCTACAGCATAAGACACGAGCGTACCTTAATTATCTACTAACTTAGCAGTAACCTCTCATTCTGCAACGTGGTGCATGCGACAATAGGTTGAGGGTCTGATGCGTCTGATGGAAGGCGAGCATGTGGGACCTTTCAATCTTGGAAATCCTGGTGAATTCACCATGCTTGAACTTGCCGAGGTAAAGTCAACAATTCTCCTAAGACATCCGTAAGGCAATGTATCACTGCGTCGTGTCTGCTCTGCATCTTTGCGATCTTTACATCAGCTGCATATGATATTCTACAAAATCAAATGAGATTTGCTAGTTCGCGAAATGGAAGCATGATATGATAGTTTTGTCATTTGTGCGCTGGCAGGTGGTGAAGGAGACAATCGATCCAAACGCAAAGATTGAGTTCAAGCCAAACACAGAAGATGACCCGCACAAGAGGAAGCCCGATATCACAAGGGCCAAGGAGTTGCTTGGTTGGGAGCCAAAGGTCGCACTCCGCAAGGGTCTGCCTCTTATGGTATCAGACTTCAGACAGCGTATCTTCGGAGACCACAAGGAAGGGGTCGCATCGGGCAGTTCGTCTTCTTAGGTCGGGAGCACATTATACAGTGAAATGAGATGGTGGGGGAAGGATCGAGAGAAATTGCGTGGGACGACACGCTAGAACTTCCCCTGGACCTAGAAATCATAAATACCGGCACAGATGGTAGCAAAGCATGATTCACTCTTTTACATTGTCTGCGGAACTAGCGTTTTAGAGGCTTAATCTCGATTCAATATGTTTACCATCTTTGTAATTTTCATGTTATTATCATCCGGTGTCTTGCGCATATGAGGAAACTCCATAATACAGCTAGTTCTGTATTTCTCCTCAGCTTCAGCAATATATGACTGAGTTTCCTGTTCCTTCTCTAACTTACGATTTTTCCATTTTGCAACAACCCGAAATAGAATCCATTGTCGTCATGCACTTCACAATCAGGATCCTCTGGGCAATGATCCTCAACGGCCAAGGAATCAAGTTCCAAGTGAACTGCCATAGACAAGCCTCAAAAGAAAAAGTGAAGTTTCGAGTGAATCTGTCTTGCACCTGTACTTACTTGCTTTGTCTGACTTGGGACATGAACAAACCCACTGGAATGAAAAAATATTAAGTGGTTTCTTCTCGCCACGTCACCATCCTATGTGGCATGCATTTTGTTGTTTTTATCAAATCGCTACTTGACACATATATTCTTACGTGGAGATAAATGAAACAAATTTAAAAAAGTTATTTTTTCTCCCTCTCCCTCTTCCTTCTAGCCACCGCTCCGGCTGCTTATATCAATTGTAGTCCCCGCTCCACCGTAACCCCCATCCACGAGCCCTCTACCCCGCCATGGTCGTTGCGCTAGCAATGAACTGAGTTCCCTCCCTCCTCCGGGAGCCTAATCACAGTCAGGATCTCAGACCTCGCTTGTCGCGGCCATGGACGAGGCTTTGCTTCAAATCTGAAAGTTGGCCGCCGGAAATACGGAGCCAAAGTCGAATAGAGGAAGTCGCAAGCAGATTGTGGATTTCTTGGTCAACTTTAGCATTCGAGTTTGGATTTCTGGGGTTGTATTTTTTATTTTTCCATATCCTGGTACGAGCTGCAATGAAAAAAGGAAGGCTTTTAGCTTTCGAATTTCTGGGTTTCTTTTTATTTCCCCAGCTTCCACAGATTTCCCAAAACTCAAATTGTTTGTGGCCATGTCTTCTACCTTTTGGTCAAAAACACTTTTGACCTAAGTTTGATCTATAAACTCCTCCAAATCTCAAATCTTTAGGTTAAAAGGAAAAGCCAAGAGACTCACTGCCCCTTCTGTCTCAAACATTCTTTCCCAATTTTTTTTTTCTCAAGAGAGTTCTATGTTTTCCAGATTTTTGGCCATTTGCTCAAGGCCAAAAACGGGTAAAGATGGCCACAAAGACAGCGGAGATGGAGGACCCTTTCCGGCAAAGATGAAGCTAACAACGAAAACAACCGGGGGGGCATGGCTCGGGTTTGGACGCGCATCAGAACAGATGATAACTCGAATGACATCAGAACCTCCAATAGAAGCACTGAACGACGCCTCATCAAACCGACTCTATAACAAACCAAGAATAGAGCAAAGACTGCAGAACCACGAACGTAGCCAGCAGAGCTAAAAACAAACAAAAGGCACAATATGGAAAATGAGATGATTGAAAGTTTAGAGCGATAAGCATTGTACATCAGAAAGTCACAGACTATCAACCTCGTCGCAAGAATTACACCGATGAAAACACTCTCTCCAACACATTAAAAGCACTACTCCAAGGTAATAAAAGTTCAAAAACTACTAGAACAGCCGCTGCATTGCCTGGAGATCACGAAAATCTGCTAAACCTCATTTTGGATTCCTCAGAACAATGATAACAGAGTCTCCTCGCAGGAACATTTTGCTGATGAACCTATCTTTGTTGACAGGCTCGGCTTTCTTCTTACCTTTGCCTGTTTTGGGCACCTGAAATTGAGGAACACTATATCATAAATGTAACCAACTTGAAAAAGATAAAACAGAGCATAAATTAATCTTTGACAGGGAAAGACAACCTCAGCCCACATCTCCCTAACATTTTCAAGAACCATGTTGCAGTGTCGATCAAAAGCTCTCACGCGGCCCAGGAGCTTCTTGTTGTTTCGGCAGTTAATGAGCACCTGAAAAGACAATGAATCATCAAAAACTTACACAATGCCACATTACATTAGCATTGCAGGTATCAGATTGATGAATCCTAACTCATTTACTCCAAGAATTTTGGTTGTCGAACAATTAATACAGACTGACATGCACAAACAGATCTTTAAGGTGCTTCCCAGATCGATACTACCACGACTAATGCACACTATATTGCCTAGTAATGAGAAAGCATCATGATTCTGAAGTACAACTTAATCCACGTGCAACCACCAATTACCTTAAAGCACTTCTTGCTGAAAAAAAGAAGAAAATGAAATTGTATTCCAGTCTCACAACATTAGGTTCACTACCATCCTACTTGTCGCACAAAAGAATTCTCCATTAAAACGTCTAGAAAAGCTTAGTGATCAGTACTCCATACCATTTGGTAAAAATATCCAGTCTATGATAACATCTCCTTAGATGAAGTACGTTTTTTAGGCCACTAAGATATCGTACCTGTGTATTGTTCTTAACACTCATCATCAGCACTGACAGTGGGCCTGTGTTAAATTCCTCTTCCTCATTCTTGCCACCCTGTACCAGAAGATATAGATAAGGGCTCAGTCATTATGAAATCGTATTCACAATAATGAGTACACTCAAAAGCCAAATTAAGCACAAATTTAAAACGACAAATGTAAAGATAAAGAGATGAAACAGTTGGAAGTATTTTCTCTGACAGTATGCTCAACACCAAATCATCATATCATAACCAAATTCTAGTAACAGCAAAAAGTATTAAAAACTTTTGTCAGGCTGACGTCCATGCAACACATTCCTTTAAACATTCACCAGAAGGGGAAATCACAAACTTCTGTTTTCTTGCAGATCACCAGTTATATCCATTAAAGGGAATTATAGTGCACACCCAGCATGAAAATAAAGCTCATGGTTTCCAACGAGCCATGATTCATTATTTACTCCTGGTGTAGATCACAAAATCACCTCATAAACAATTTCTGTGCAGAAGCCTTTTACAAAAAAACAGAAAACCCTTAAAGAATAGCAAAGCATGTCATAACAGATGTTTGTAAGATCACTTACGTTGGCATCTTCCTCCATTGGTCTACTGCAAAAGCAGAGGGATGTAAAAACAATGTGTCAGAAACTATCATTGATTATAACTACAAAAATGCACAGAGTAGAAAAAATTTGATAACAAATAGATGTCTACCCTCGTGTAGTAATATGCAAAAGCTGACTCAATGGAACATATATAGGTTGACAAAACATAAGAAACAAGTGCAGGAACCCTAAGTCCTAATAAAAGGGGAAGTTCATTGAGATCATACCGGTTTAAAAGAAAATTGAGCAAACTGCAGTCAACAATAGGCAGATGCTCCTAAATTAGGAATTACAAACAGAAAAACCAGTGCAACGCCCCCAGCCCTCCCCCATCCCCAAACAAAAAAGGAGGAAGAAGCACAAAATGGACCAATCTACCCGTTTAAATAAATGGGTTGGTGTTGACATGACCTGTCTATGACCCATTTGAACATGATTAGTTAAAAGACTATTATTTCCCTGTTATTCATGATTTAGATTTTAATTGACTTAATGAGCGTGTAAGTTATATATCTTTTATGGATTATATACATGGAAATGTATTGAAAATTTTCAGGCCGTATCCATGTTTTGTCGGTAAACACACTAATCATTGTTGGGTTTCGCGACCTGTTATAGTATTATATTACATAGAAAGTCGAAACAACACAAACGCGACTGGTGAACAAAAATTTCCACCCTTAGGAAGAAGCTCGGAATCGTGACAGCTGACAAATAGTGAGAGTGCCCTCAAAAGAGAAAATCAGCAACATAATTCAATACTGCACACTAAGAACTTCTTAATGCCACCGACAGAGAACTTCACAGGGCAAATGAGATGGCTGACTGAGAATAATAACTGACATATGTGAGAATTTATGCAGTAAATATCTTTGAAGTCTCAGTATCCATCTTTTTCTAAAATATAGGGGACCGGTCTACTTAGGAAATGGACTGATTGATTTGTATCGGGTTAAAAAGAGGTAGGTGCACCCACGAGCATATCTGCTTGCTTAAAACATAAAGGAAGGGATGACAAAATTGCAGATTTAACAACAAAAAGGAAAATGAATCCATAACCTTGAACTTTCAAATTAACCTTTTGCGGATGGATCAAAGGATGAAACTCTGGTTTATGACAAACAAGTAGGAGTCCCTCATTCCACCCTCTATTTTTCAATCTATGGACACTAGCTTGTCCATATCTTAGCAGGTGGCAAGAACTTGGTAAGTGAAGTAAACCTATGATGAACATTAAACAGAGAAAATCAAGTCCTAGAAGACTGCTGCACCTTGACACCAGTGATGCACGTATTTGAATGGAGTCAACACATATAACTTCACCCCGATAGTGTTCTCTCTAGGCACAAACATACTCTTACTCACAAAGCATAGGTTCCCAAATCAAATTTCACAATTTCCTACACTAAGCCACTCCAATCTGCAAATCGGCAAATATCTGTCATTGGCCACCCCAACATTGTTACTCAGTCAAGGCTCTTGAGCAATTTTTCAAAGCAAGAAGCTACTAGCAACCACTTGAAGGCAAAAATTATAAAACAAAGACTAAGATTTACACAAGAAGATAGACTTTCCAGGGAAGAAACGAAGCGCCGGCAAATAATTCAATGTAGTTACATTTTCTACGGTTCTCAAAAACAAGCTCCCTAAGCGACAAAACCAAGCGACAAAACCAATGACCAACTAACTGTGCCCCATCTAAACCCTCAATCGAAAACATGTTAGGGTTTCAAGCAACAAAACAGCTGCTATGAAATAATTGAAGATCGTGAAACCGAGATGGAAAAAAAGCAGCAGGAAGCTCGACGTACCTCATATTGGCTCAGAAATCAAGCGTACCTGCAGAGGAGCAAACCGGGAGTTAGGGTTTTCGACAGCGTGGGAGACTCAACAAAGATAAAAAGAAGAAAAAAAATTAGGATCTTCGAAACCAAATGGCAAAGCCAACTGTACAGAGAGAAAGAAAGAACGAAAGAGAGAGCTCACCGACGACAGTTAGGGTTTTGCAGCGAAGGTTCTTGGGAGCTTTTGTTCTCCGTCGAGACGTTGGAGAAGAGACTACTGCACAGAGTGAAGAAGGGAGCGAGTTTTGAAAAGCCCAGGCGAAGAAAAGTGTTTCGGAGGGTTTTATATGCTGTGAACGTGTACGGTGATCGAGGTATGGCAATGATGAAATCCGACGGTGGACAGCTGCTCCTATTTTGAGTACGAAGAAGCTTATTACACACGTACCCCGGTCCAATAGACCCGACTGGGGACGGGTTTCGGTCTTTCGAGCCCCGAGGCCGCACCGTGAACTTTTCGGGCTCCAACGACTCTTTAGGCTTGAAAAGCCCGGCCCGAAGCTAATGCTTTGAGAATTTCTGTCTTCAACTCAAGACGTAAACACCATACACTAAGGAAGTGTCATAGATAGTATTTAGATTGTAAAAACCTAAGTAATGATGGATAATTAAATCGCCAAACTCTTTTTAGGGACGTGAGGAAAATAGAAAGCAAGTAAATTCGAACAGAAATTTAAGATCTAATTCCATATGGAAAGTTATCCACTTTTCTCGAATGATTTCATTTGCCCAAATAGTTAGAACTGGTGTTTTTAAACCTCGACCAGTCGAAGAATCGATCTAGCTCTTGAATGTATTCGATCGGAACTTCAGTCGCATGCTTTCACATGCGTGTGTATATATATATATCTGAATTTTTCATCTCTTTTATTTGTATATACTTACATGAAGTTTTCGCTATTAGTAATTACTTACTTGCTATCATGCGGTTGGTGCTCCGAGCGAAATTTGATCGGAGTCAACTTCACGAGACACGTTGCGATCGATTTCTGACATTTTGGGGGTCAAATTGGAAGAATGGAAACATCAGGGGGCAATTTGCAACAACCCTAAAAATTAGGGGGGCAATATGTAATTTGCCCTTTCTTTTCAGTTTAATTTCTCGTACTTTCTAAAAGTCGATGTAGCCCAGGTAAGCAGTCAGCCTGGATGTTAATTGTCATGTTGCAAAACCTCAGCAAGATGCTCAGAAAAGCCCCTGCTTTAACGAAATGTCATATGGGTTAACTCTGGAAAATCTGTGTGTAATCTCAATCAGTGACGAAGAATTCATGCTAATTCATTTACTTATCTTTCTCCTGTTACTTCACCATCACCAATAACCCGATAGAAAGCTTTCCAAGTGTTAGTAACTTTAATCTTTCTGATTACGATTCATACAACCTCGTAATTCGCTAACATCCAACGGAAGTCGAGTTGCATTCACACGAAAACTTTTTTTTTTGGTGAACATCCTGTATGTCTGTGCCTGAGCATCAGAATGTCCGACTGAGATCACATGGCAGAGTGCTGGAACAAGCGCCGTCCCTTCAATCCGCACAAGTAGCTTCCGTTTCGCTGCCTCTGCTTGCCGTTGTTCCTCGCGGCCCCCGCTGGCGAGGACGTCGCAAATCTCTCGATTCCGCCCCCGTTGCTCGATGGAAGGATGGGGTCGGCAGGGAAGGTATCCATGTCGGCATCTGTGTTGCAGCGCCTGTCGAGCCAGGCGATGATGTCGGAGAAGACGATGTCGATGTTGTCGTCGGGCTCGCCGGAGGTCAGGCCATGCCACATGCCGGGGTAGAGCCGGATGGTCTTGTCCCTGCTGCTGGCCTGCTCGTACAAGGCCTTGCTCACTTCTGGGTCCGTCACCACGTCGGCTTCCCCATGCAGCACGAAGAACGGCACAGTCACCTGCATTGCAAAGAGTCATCACCACCCCATGTCCAGGCCTGAGCAGCGACAGACAAGACGCACTCGATCTCGCCAATTTCCAACTGATATACCACAAAAGATTTTGCGCGGTTCGTCAAAACAACCACCTGTGACCGATTGGCATGCCTCACCGCGAGCGAATCGATGTCAAATGACTCTGCGAAACGTAGAGCCTCCTAATTTATAGTTGTCATTAGGCGAAAACTCAGTCTTATAGACAGAACAAGAGAAGTGCATGTCTCCTCTTTGAACTGCATTTTGTTATCAAACTTTTGATTCACATCAGAATGAGTATGAAGTATGTTCTGTTCATAAAATAGACACGACTGACTGGCACATATCAAGGTTTGGGTCTATCGTTCCGTAGCCGGAAGTCAATCCATTTAATCAAATGTTGGCTACTGCCTCCTGGAAATGCATGCGCGAAATGTCCGAGTTTAGCGGAAATGATTCCATACTTCTGTTATTTGCTTAAAGATGAAATAGAAAAAAAACAGATATTGAGTATGATAAGATTGCAGAGAAGGAATTGCTACCTCATGTAAAGTGTCTTCGAGCCTCATACTGACTCTGAGCATCTCCAATGCCGTTTTCAGCCGTGGCTTGTCTTGATATATCAACTTGTTGTTTCTCAGCTGCGAGCATCATTGGAATCACAAGCATATGTCACTGTTGATCCGCTCGACCGAACCGAAACAAAAAAAAAAAACCGATGCATGAAGAAGTAGGCAATGATTATCGACCTGTTCTCGCTTGATAGGGTCCTTGAAGGCGGAATCGATGACATCCTTTGTCGGGACTATCTTCCATTTCGGTATGATCTCTTCCACCTTTGTCAACAGGTTCACCACCACCGGGTGCGGCTTCACCTTCTCTGATATCTGCACATTTTAATGCCACACCAAAACAAAAGACCGGCCAAATTGATGAGAAACTCGATGCTTGCATGATTGGATTCGAGCTAATGGTCATCCACGCAAACACTTGTTGCTACCTTGCACATGGGCGCCACGAGAACCGCGCCGGTCCAAAAGGCGGGGTCCTTCTTGTGGAGAAGCAGCGCAACCGCTCCTCCCATGGACTCTCCATACAGGAACCTGCTCTTGCCTCTGTACTCATCTTGAGCTGAAACAATGTTAACAGAGTTGGCCAAAGTTAAGGAGGAGGACACATTGCATCAGGTCTCATTCAAACAGAACCAAGTAGTAAGAGATTGCGCCTTACCGCAGACGGACTTGAAGAAATCGTCGCAGTCGTTGACTATGTTGTCGAACTTCTTGATGTAACATCGGGCTCCCATGGAACGGCCGTGACCTTCATAGTCGATCCCAAACACCCCATATCCTGCTCTGGCCAATCTTGTTCCACATTCTGCCAATCATATCACCAAAACCACACGAATGGATTGAGCTTCAAAACAGTGTCTCCATTTCAGATCACTTGTAGTGCAGATTACAATGAACCATTCTGGGATTGGAGAGCTAGTACATGCACTATCCACAGCTTGTCCCGGCTATTTAATTAACATCTGTGGTATGCTTTACTATGCGTTTGCATGGCCAAAATGTGAGTTTCCTCTGATTCAAGTAGTTGACAAATTTTGTTACATCGAACTGAATTAGGCCAGACCAGTTTAGCTACATGAATAGCTTAATATGGAAGATCAGTCAACAGAGGAGTGCTTGCTTTGTCCACCCGAATCATCCCAGTTAGTCTGTACTTACATTTCCATCTCAAAACGATGTGCACACAAGTGGTTGCAAGGGGGAAATTTTTAGAACCGGGCGCTCGTGAAAACAATCATCTTCACGCGACGTCAGACAGAATAAGAAATCCCAGTTACATTTGGATTCGCTAAGACCAATTGGGAACATCTAAATTATGAGGAAGAGGGCAACAAAAAAAGCTCCGAATCGGATGAGGCTGGATGATGAGCAAAGTGACAAGTGATGACAAGAATAAAGTTTAAGGTTTGGTCAAGGATGGGATAAGAAAGAACAGGACAACCAGCGCCCCATGCCCATGCCCATGCCCATGCTCGAGAGACAGGCCGAGAAGGACAAGAAGAGGATGAGATGAGGACATCAACGATAGACCTTTATGGTTTTCCACCCACAAAAGTCACACCGAACAAGCCGCCTTCATGTCCTGAAATCGATGAACATGGGAAGAAGATAACATATCCTATCATATCCGTTCTGTCGTAAAACGTTGAGGTTTGGTGGAGATGGCACCAATCATAGCGGTTGTGCGTATATTAAGTGTCTGTGGAGAAGAACTTAAGACTATTAATGGAGACATCGCAGCAACCGAGTTACGATTCCTCGCTCGGGGCACGACGCAAGGGACTTTCGACCAACCGTAGAGGTAGGAGAAGAATCGTTCCGATAAAAACGACACATATCTACGACCATTGAATAATTGAAAGTAACTTAACCTAAAGGCGTACACGCATGGTTTGACTTTGGTTCATAGTTGTTTTCAAAGAAATCAGACAAGGGTAGAGATCGGGACCGATGATGAAAATGGGTAAACAAACATCGGACAACAGATGGCCAAACTGAAAAATGTGGCGGTGGGACTAATAAGGAAGTTGGAGGACAGTCAACAAACCATCTTTTCTCCAAGAGAAAGAAAAATATGATCGACAGCGAGAGATCACCTCCATAATTAGCCAATTAAGGGTCGCGGGGTCCCGTCTACTAATCTCAAATTTACGCCGAAAATCTTAACATTTACTAAACATATACAAATCACAACTAAAAAGTCAGATTAGAAGAAGATAATTTCTTTTTCTTTTTTGCATTTTCTTTTTCGTGCACATCAAAGTTCTTACTATATTGCTTCTAGCAAGCTAGATAGATAGGGCTAGTTTCGAAAATCACAAACAATTAACAAAATGACAACCTGATTTTTCTAAAGATTAACAGAGATGATCCAGCCGTAAGTATAGTAAGATTTTCGGACATGTGGGTTGCTGCTCTGCTCATACAAGTTAATCATCAACAGAGGGAAAAAGGAGAAAGAAAGTATCCGTGAAGAGAAGGCAAGAAAGGTGCTCTGTTCAGAGACCATTCGCATTAAATTACCTCTCATGAAGCCACTGCACTCCATACCATAACCTGCAAAAACCATTAAATGTCCCACCTTTACTTGATACTCACATCGAACCCCACCAACCAAATTTCACGCAGACAGGCAGAGAGAGAGAGAGAGAGAGAGAGAGAGAGAGACCATGGCAAATGAAAACGAGTGCTCTCGGAGAGGACGAGCATGGCAACCATCTGCAGGTGAAGAGTTGAATCCCTCTCGTGTTCTCTCTGTACTCCTACACGCGCAAACCCCCCACATTTCATCAGACATCAACGCAAAACGCGACTCGCGTCAGCTTAAACGAATAGCCCCCAGAAATGTCAATGTCGCGACACGGTGCGACACGGTTAGATGCAAGTAAAGAAAGGAAGAAAGTGGACGACGTGAAGCTTGTATCCATGGATATTACCTCCTGGTACACGATCTCCTTCATCTTCATTGGCGAGCAAGTAACATAAGAGATCGAGCGACCGATGTAAATGCAGGGCGATAAGAGCCGAGCTCGAACTCTGCTCGAAGGGTCTTCGATGAGCGATTTCAGAGGCTGAAAGGAGAGAGATGTGTCAATGGGCGTTTGTTCTTTTTCCCAAGGAGGAAGAAAAGGAAAGATGGGAACTTTGTGGAGAGGCAGAGACCAGAGAGCCAGAGAGGTAACGGTACTTAAATAAAACACACGCAGGTAGAGAATCTAGAGATAGAGAGAGAGGGGATGCAGAGTTGATATGTTAAAAAAAGCTTTTGGGTAGAGAGAGAGAGAGACAGAGAGAGAGAGAGGGGGAGGGAAGGTGATGCGGAGAAATATCTATATGATTTTCGGTATATTGCTTACCAAAATAATTATTTCGTTGGGAAAAAGAAAGGGCAAAGTTATAATAAGGTCATTGCAAAATCAATTTATTAAATAACGTGACACTCTGTTATTGAATATTGAACATGAACCGACGTTGCCACCTTTCCCACCGTGGCTCCACCACCGCCTTCGTCGATGCCTCCTCCAACCTCCACGTCCCTTTCTCCGAGCTCCGGCTCTCCGTTGACTCCCACGCCTCCCACCTCTCCCGCCATGGACATCCGGCGCCTTATTCACTCTCATCGATTCGTCTTTGATACTAGCCATCCTCAAAACTCGGAGTAAAAACTCCAATTCCGGAGAAACAAAATCACCCAAATGAAAGAAAAAGACCTCCATCGCAAGTTGGAGCTACTAATTTTGCCCAAAAATCCTCGGTTGTGAGGTTAGGGTCTAAGGAAGAGGTTAAACTTGTTCCCAAATCATGGATTGTGAGGTTAGGGTTTGAAGGAGAGGTTGAATATGGGGCGATTACGCGTTAAACGACATCGTTTAAGTCAATTCGTACCGACTCACTACGTCGACGAGCCACGTTGATCGAAAAGAATGTTAGAATATTGCCATGTTAGATTTCTGGCGTCTCAAGTCGCCGATGGCATTTAAGTGAATTTTTTTTCTTTTCAAAATGGCACTGAAGTGATAATTCCTAAAAAAATTTACAATACAATGAGGGTCATACAAAACTTATGCATTTTTAGTGTCATTTTTCCTATGCACGATAAATATCGATCTCTCAGCCACTTGCACGCAGTTCCAATTTGCACATGTTGCTTTGACTAGGCAGTAGTCATGGTGAATCACAATAGACCTATAAGTAATAGGTGAAAGAGTATTTAAATATTATATTACGCTTCCATATGATAATTTAAACCTTTTTAAACAACTAAGAGAGGTGCTCCATAAAATTTTAAAAAGGGAACTTAGCCAACTCCTCTGTTAGAGTCCACCGGATAATTTTCCTAAGAGATTTTCATGACAACAAAACTTAATCCAAATATTCAACGAAGTTGTTTAAGTGTGTAAAGACTCCTATTTGTTGAGAAAAACCCCTCATTAATTTTGAAAGTTGACAAAACAATCATATATTCTCTAATATCTGAATTAATGCAATGAAATGCTGTTTTGCAGATTATCCTAAAGTATATTCAATTGTTAAAGAATAGTTACACAGGATTGAATCTGTTTTAAGGTGCTCAGAGGCTGTTTTAAAGGAGCTCAGACGCTGTCGCAAGCTCAAGCTCTAAGAGAGTATTTCGAAGTGCAACGATCATATTATTACGATATACTTTTAAAATAATATATTTGAGATATTATATTATCACAACGACTAGCAAATCAAGCTGGATTCATTCTTGAAGATTATCAACCACAAAGATCATTCAAAAGCGTGGATTAAGGGAGACAAGGATGGCTTACCATGTGAAGAACTCTATCTTTGGAAACCCAGATCATGATTATATGGGCGACCTGATCAAAAGGGAGATTCTTCTTTTGAATATGCTCAGCGGTTATGAAATCCTTTGTATACAATCTTGTTCAAACGGAAAGCTTGGAGAGTGATCCTCTGAAAACAACGGCTAATTTGAAAATGGAGGAGTATAAAAGAAGACCTCAATGTTGAAGAGAAAAAAAGAGATAGAACAGAGTCTATAACTCCAAGTTCAAGAGAGCTTCAATATCCTTTATATACTCTTGATCCAAACACTGTAATACTTAGAGATTTGTACCCAAGTGAGAAGAGTGTGTTAGGCGGAAAGTCTATCAACTCAAGAGCAGTCACTATGATGTAACCTCTGAGCTATTCATTACTGGAATCCAACCAATTGGCTGTCAGCGTGAAAAAGTGAACGTAGGCTTGAATAAAGTCGAATCACTATAAACTCTATGTGCAAAATTCTCTATCCCTTAATCTCTCTGTGTTTTATTTATGATAGTTGAATTGTGCATAGTAAGACTCTGAAGTCATCTCAGAACGCACACTCGAGCAAACTCTGAATTTGTTTGTTTTAATTCCGCAATATTTTCAAACAAGTTTTTATCATCACCTATTCATCCCCCTCTAGGTGATCTCGCTGGCCCCAACACTATTAAACCATGCAAAGACTATATTCTGATTCTACAAGATTTTGGAGTCAAACATCACTAAGTCTGAACAGTCCATTGGAAATTACAACATTTTCTTATTCAATTGCTTAATAAGTGTTCCATGGGCACTTTTTAACTAAATCCGTAGCTCAAAAAAAAAAAAACTAAATCCGTAATTTAATCTATTCGGTTTCGTTGCACTATTTGATTAATGATATCAACATTTGCTTACTTTGAATTTCTTCCTCTCTTTTTCCAAAATTTCGCCTCCTTTTGTCTTTGGAAAAATTTCAAATAAGGGCATGAATTGGACCTTGTGTCAAGAGCCTGAAGTGCACTTATTATTTCAAATAAGGGCCTAACCAAGGGTATTTTCGTCATTTACAATTTTTTTTTTCCTTTTTTCCTTTTTTTCGATTGGCGAATAGGAAGGGAAAGAAAGGATAAAAAAAAAAAGAAATGGTAAAAAGGAAAAAAAAAAAAGTAATCGAAAAGGAAGGAAAAAAGGAAAAAGAAAAAAAGAAAAAAAAGGGACAAAATTCAGAAAATGGAAATGACGAAAATATCTTTAGTCAGGTCCTTCTTTAAAACAATGAGGGCACTTCAGGCTCTTATTTGAAACAAAGTCCACTCCAGATCTTTATTTAAGAAAATAAGCATACTTCAAGCCTTTATTTGAGAAAATGAACACACTTCGTACCCTTATTTGAAATTTTCCTTTGTCTTTTGATCTCTCTACTTCATGTTGTTCAATTCTTCAACCTTCTTTCTTTCGATGTCGTTCGTTTTCTTGATTGGAATTAGCCAACAACATTGGTCCTCCTCATCATGCGATATCAATTCTTCCACTCATTCAATAGTGGACTGCGCTAGAAGCATCAAACTGAAAAATGACGGCACATAAACTTTCGGCTGTCCGGTGGAAATAACTTAATTTCGTGTAATAAACATGATTCTTGAATACCCAACAAGAAATTAGAGAATCCTATCACAGATCCTTTAGTAATTTCACGATTAGTGGTGCCAAATTCAATTATATGTGCATTAACAAACGATAGCCCTCGCGATTGCGCATTACTTTGATGTTGTAACTCAATTTGAGCTCAAGCGAAGATTTTAATTGATCGACTTCAATTGACGCGCGAAAGCCGATGAAGAAAATCGGTCGACAACGATAATGCTATCTGATAAGAACGGACATGACCAATGGCACCATATGGCGCGGGACGTGTATCCTTCTCGTTCACTAGGTTCACATGTTGTGGTACTTCGAACGGAGGTCACGCGGGCTAGCTAGTTTGAACATTTATCAGAATTTGAGTTTCGTGCGGTTTTATCGTTGGCGCGATAGTTTCTGCATCTCTCCACGAGCAAGAACGCCGAAGGGATGATGTAGATGGACCTTCCGAAGTGCTTACAAACCAATTCCCCATCCAATTAGAAAAAGTACATCATATATACGTCGGACATTGGCTCAAGCCACGATTAACAGGGAGTTCCAACTTCCGTATGGTGCATCATTTACTTTATGGTGCAATCGATCATAAGTCTAGGTAGTTCCAACTTCCAACGAGCAAGATAATTTAATGCGAGCCAAGCACTTTTACTCCTGCTCAACAATTCCCACTGACACTTCATTCATTGCTCTTTCCACTTTCTCCGGACATTGCCTCAAGCCACGATTAACAGGGAGAATGAAGTAAATAGTCCATAAATTTTGATTTAATGTGCATGTCCCTAAACTTTTAATTTGTTCAATGCAATTCTTAAACTTTGATCCAATATTCAATGTGATCTCTAAACCTTTAAACATTCATCTTGTGAATGGGGGATCCCCCCCCTCAACCCATTGCAAACTTCGTTCAGAAAAACCGTCTATAGAGATCAAAGTTGTCTCCATTTAACTTCTTATAGTTTAGGGATTACATTAAACATTTATTAGTAGATTAGAGACAATATTGGACAAATTAAAAATATATAAACGATATTGCACATTGGACCAAAGTTTAGGAATCATATTGAACAAATTAAAAGTTCATGGGCCCCATTGCACATTGAACCAAAGGTCAAGAACCATTTGTCTTATTGTCCTTTGATAATATCATATTGCCATTTCGAGTAAGATTTAGGTTCCACATGAGATTAAAAACCTTTGAACATTTTTGGTTATACTTGTCAAGAGAGATGATTCAATCCATCAAAATGCCAACAATTAGTCCTCATCTGGACACTTGCCTGACCCCTTGAGGGTATCGATCTTCCCATGGTAACATGTCTTAATTTCTATACAAAGTGTCATAATATTTATGATAGAATATTTAAATATTAAACCACGCTTTCATCTAAAAGCTTAAGCTTTTAGAACATTTGTTGTGATCCCACAAAATCTCCCATGGTATCAGAGTAGAAGGTCCTGAGTTCAAATCTTTTCAGGTCCTAATACTAGGCAAAAAGACCAGACTAAATCAACAGTTAGCTGTGATCCCATAAAATCTTATAATTTTAAAAAAGACACTCAAAAGATTTTTTAATTAGCAGTTGGAATTCATTATTTTGTGATCGAACCGCAACCAACCCCGACAGAGGACTCTTTGTCCCATGTGATTATCAAAGAAAGATTCATGTGCAAACCTAGCCTTTGGCCTAACGATTTTGTCCCAACACCAACTGAGCCAAACACACGCCATTGCAGTCCTCATTCTGGTTGAAGTTTCATTAATGGTAGGAGACTCCTGTCATGGTGATCATTCATTGTGGATTCATAGTTCAGTGACAGCAGAAGCATTCTAGAAGGAGAGGTATGGCCTTTGCTGTTTCCTCATGGAGATGTTTCATTAACTGTGATTCCGAACCACTTCCAACACTCGTGCTCTTGTTCAACCTCCAGTTTTCACCCCCATCATTCCTTCGTATATGTTAAACAGTACAACTGAGTCAAAATACGAATTGCGGATCGATGAAGCATGACCTTTCCCATTTTTGATAGTTAATGGTGGAGTATTGATTTGGATCGACTAAGCATGCCTCGTTTCCTTTTTTTCGACGAGGCTCCAAGCTCTTATCTTGAGGGAACACCGCGTATAAATATAAAACTACAAGCATGCAGCAGCAGATCAGCTTTCTTCTTCTTAATTGTATCCAAAGATCATGTCATAAAACAATCATAAAGCCACTTCGTATACGCGGTATTGCATACATGTAAATAATTGTTTTCCTGCACTTTGAGAAAGCTTATGACTTTTACAACCGAACTCAACCAGCAGATGACAAGAGGACTTCTTATCCCCTTCTTTGTTTCATTGCCAAAAGAATCAAATCTAAAATCAGCCTGGGAATTGTTTATCCTATATGATTCTTGAAAACCTGAAGATACCGACAACTATCCTTGGTGGAACTGGAAAAATTGCCTCTTTCTTCGGCAACAAGGATTTATCTGACCTGGTTATTCTAGTTTGTTTTGGAAAAATCAGCAGCAGCACTACAGACAGAAACAAGGCAAGCCATCCCAAGTACATGCGGCCAGCTTCTTGTCCCTGCAGCAACAGCTGCCCCAGCCACAGCTCCCGCAACCAGGCCATTTACCTGTATGAAGAGAACAAGAGGTCAAGATAATTACAATCTGACATCGAGCTCTATCAGCGAATAGCAGAGAGGAATTAACCATCACCAATTTTAATGGGCAACAATAAGCTTACTTGTCCCAAGACGCTTTTTAAAGCGGAGAAACGAAACCCATTGAATGTCATTGTACCGCATGTGATCCTATAACCTTCTCTATCACTTCTATGTCTACAGTTAGTTTCAAACCAATCTGGCTTAAATTAGCAGCAACATAGTTGCAAAAGCAGATGATATCTTCCACCATTATATGAGTATGAGACTCTTCCTGTGTAATCCTCTTATCAAATCATAAACTACAAAAATCTTGTACATCTGAAAGAAAAAAGGGGCAGATGTCTCTTGTAGAAAGAACACAATGATATGGGAAATCCAGGGCATCTTTGCCCCTCTCACAGTCCAAAGCTATTCCCAAGCAAAAGACTGGCATATGCAAAGAGTCGAGACCTTAAAAGTTTCAACAGGGGAAAAATGTATGAACACCTAATTTACACATTGTGCTATCTCAATATACGACTGGCACGAAGATCTTGTCAGAAGTAATAACTCAGGTGCGACATGATACTGTCATGTTTCTGCTTAAAATTGTCTTCCAAGGATACATTTGCCAAAAGGTAACGAAGGAAATACTCAGTTTTAAATGGAAAAGCTAGCATCATGCCTCGTTTGGCATGGTGAGATCCTAAGAACTAATATCTGAATTGCAGCTGAAGCTAGATCAGAAAATAAAAATTTGGCTGCTAAGGCCAATATAAGGGTGTGTTTGGAAATACTTTACATAGCAAGACTTTGAGTGAAGGAACTGGGTAACTGCTTCAAGCTTGGAGCTTTGAAAAGGCAGGATTTAAGTTCAAAGAACTTCAAAATAATATAATTAAACACCACAATTTTCAGTCGAAGGACATTTTAATTTTTTTGGTAAAAAGTCAAACGACTTTAGAAGTGCAAAACTGCCAACTTTTCCTAAACCAACCTTAAGACTCGTGCCAATTATCTGTTACCCATATCCGGGGGAAAGGAGCTTGATCTAGTCATGACAAAGCCGTCGATCGATCAACTTTGACTCCACAAGGGGCAGCCATATCATGACCTCCGGCAATTGATGTCAGATGTTTAAGCCACTTGTCGAAGGAAACTGACAAATACTCAATATTCAAGCATTTCATGAGTGCGATTGACACTGAATGCACACCCTAAAGCGCTAAAGGTTGTCTACATTGATGATGTTCACTATATCCTTGAAGCTCAACAGCTAGCTCAATGGCTGGCTAGCACAAGAGAATATATTGTATCCATGTCAAAGGATTCATTTCACATGCCTAATAACTATAAGGACCAAGAGCTCTAAACGGATGGGAAGGGATTTAGAAAACTAGAAAGCAAAAGAGCACTGCATGCCAAGTGCTAATCATCACCAAGAGAGACATCACGATATCAAACCAAAGCTACAGAAGGTAGCCAAATCAACTTCCTAACCCTGTCCATTCTTTTGCAGATTACTCTCGCGCTACGTTGCCATATTGAACAAACAATACGAAAATTATCATATGCCTAATGTATCGCAGCATTACTCCTATATCATGTTAACAAGCATCTCAAAGAAATCCTTGCGATCACAACATCGAATGAAGGCCAGATGCTCTCACCAAAATTTTGAAGTTCCTCTACAGGAATATGAATGGTCAAATGCATGTAAATACCAACAGAACTTAAGTCGTCGTAACTGCATAGTCTCTTCAATTTTAATATCAGCTCCAAAACAGGAAGAACATGTTGCTATGATACTAACCCAATCATCCCTCCTTCGGTATCTCTGTATTCCACAGCGTGTTGCCGTAAAAACTCCAGCAACCAGTCCTAACAAACAACATTACAAGCATAAGGTTGACAAAAATCGAATCTTCTATTCACAGAATCAAAAGAAAATCTCAAAACGAGAAGCAGGTTGAAACATGGTCATTAAACTGAAAAAGAAAGTCCGGCTACTCAAAAGTATATGAGCAATAATTACCAAGGTTAAGGAAAGATAAAGCTAGTTACGTGAGAGAATGAATAAGCTAAAGCAGGCATCTGATCAGTTTAACTCAGGAGGCTTCCCTCAAGGTCTGCAGTGTAAAAGGAAAAAAGAAAGGCATCCATCACTATTCTTCACTAGTCTGAAAGACACACTTTGTTCAAGCTAAGAGACAACTAAATTCGAAGAGAGCCCCATCATACAAATTCGTTCATTTTTAGATATCGTAAGATGACATATCCAAGTATAACGCACTAAGGGACAGTAGACTGTGATCACAACATCTGCACATCTCCTAATCTGATGCAATCACATTGCCGGCAAGGATGTAGGAATTATGAAGAGGAAAATTTTGCCACTAAAAACTACTCAATGCCACAAGAGCTTGCAAAAGACAGAAACAATTCTCTTCTCTTCCCATTCACAGAGGAGCAATACAAAAGGCAAAACCAATTAGCGATTTCATTCGTTCAATTCATAAAGAGAGCGCGATGCTTGTGCCTGTCCAAAATGCAGTCACCGGGAATTTTACCGCATTGGAAGCTGAACTTGCCGACCGATTTCGCCTGCCAATCCAATTGACGCAATTGCATAAATAACCATTGAGCGAAAAGCGAGCCAACACATTACAATAAACGATGTTAAATCAACTTCCATACCACAAAGTAAGCGCGAGGTTTCCCAGAAAGGCCTGCACAAGATTACCAGAGAAAGTGAGAGAAGCACTGGAATGGCGAAAAGATGAAATTTTGAGGGCTGAAACATAGTGGGCTCTTAATTGAAGCCATATGTACCCAATTTCCGAGCATCGTATGGACCTATGCATAATCCCCAGATCGCGCCTGCCTGAAAAGAGACACGAGAAGACATTCAGAATCAGAACTTCTTCTCTCTTTTCCAAACCAACGAATAGAGTTGTCTCTAATCTTAACCTTGCTCGTCACATGCTGTTCGCAGGAAAGGGAAAAGGAAGAGCGAGCAAGAGAGTCGGAAAAACTCACCGTGCCGACGCGGAGGATGGAATCCACGGCGAGGGAAGAGCAGGGAACGACGTCGCTGAGCTCGTCCTTCATCTCTCATTTTCCTCAGCGTTGTGATTCAGCAAAAGCGACATGGGAGAGTCGCGCATTCAGAGCGAAGTCACAGAGAGTGTAGGTTCTAGCCGGGAAGCAACAGCAAGTATGTAAGACGACGACGACGACGACGACCACTCGCCGCCGAGAGAAGACCCGGACCGAATCCACGAGGACCTGATTGGGACTTCGGTTTGGAGTTACGGGTATATTCTTTTGTCTGTCTTCTTTATATCTCTAGAGGAATTCGTTTTTCCATCCTATATCTAGCCCTTATATTATTTTCCGACTATAGATTAATTACATTTTCGGTCCACGTGCTTTTAGAGAGGCCCAATTTCAATCTTAGTTTATACGGCTTAATACCCTAAAAAAAAAACCTTAACTTTAACTTCAGATCCAATTCTATCATAAACTTTTCTTCGTCTCATAAAAAACCTCAATTTTATATTGAGTTTCAATTTTACCCTAATTTATGTTTTTGTCTCATAAAAAACACCAACTTTAGATCTAATCTCAATTTTACCCTGAACTTTTTTGTCTCATAAAGAATCACTAACTTTTACTCGAGTTTCATATATGTCACTGTTGACCCCCCGTCCAAAATCACCTTTAGTAATGTGTCATTTCCACTTCAGTGCTCTAGTTTTTTTTTTTTTTACCTTTCCAAATTTCATATCCAAGAAAATATCTTTTGGAGATGAATTTCCATGTCAGCCCAAACGGTATCTTATTGGATTTGAAATTTGGGTAAAAACCTAGAGCAATTAGGGTTGGCTTTCTTTAATTGTTCTTTCTTTTAAGAGAGATTTCGTTCCATCTCGCTCGAGAATACTCAATTTTGCATTAGTCTTCAATCTATCATGCTTGGGAGTCTTCCATCTCTCTATCGGAGAGGTTGCGTTCGAGACACTCGGCTCGGGACGCTTGAACAATTTGCGCTCGGGAGTTTCCCATCTTTCGGTTATCAAGAGAAATTTTGGACATAGAGTTAAAATAGGCAAATTTGAGTCTCAAGTAAAAATTGATAATTTTTTATGAGACAAAAAAATCATGGTAGAATTGAGAATATACCTAAAGTTTGAGGTCTTTTACGAGACAAAAAAAGTTTATGGTAAAATTAAGAAAGGACTTGAAGTTTGGGATTTTTTAGGGTAATGGGAATTCATTTTCCATGCTATATTTTATTTTGCATCAATCTTAGTCCTTACATTATTTTCCGACCATAGATTATTTACATTTTTGGTCGACGTGCTTTTAGAGATGTCCAATTTCAATCCTAGGTTTTTTGTCATGATGACCCAACGGATCCTTGCACAAAACAAGGACTGAAACAACTAATCCTTGATGTTATAGATGGCCAAAAGTAACTAATCCTTTCATTATTCTTCCACAAAAATTTAAAGACGTTCATGACATTTTCATTTCAAATCTAGTGATAATATCTTAATTAAGACAAATCATTGATAGATGATGCCTGCATGTACAAGTTGGTCCAACTAGAATCTTGTTACTTGTTAGTATTAATTCCACCATTTGCAATGAAGGCATCCTCATTTCCAGTTCAACTATCTAAGTAAAGCCACTCTAAATTTATTTGTACGCACTTTCACAAACGAAAAGTATGTTTTACTTGAATGGGAAATTATAATGGGGTTTATTTGGTTGGCTTAAAGCCGAACAAACGGGTAATTTTCTCTATTTTTTTTCGTATATTGTGGCATCTGAATTGACAACGTCGAAATAATTTGGAACCTTTCGAAACATGTAACCGTGGACAAGTCACTTGGAATTTTTTTATTATCACATTTTCATTCTTCAAAATAAGTTTCTTTTTTCATTTCAAAATTCTGCAGAAAAAGCAAAATGCATTTAAAGAAAAGCATAACGAACAGAATGTCAAAGTTTATAAAGTTCTAAGATGTTTAGTTAAATGAAAGTCAAATATCAATTTGAAAACATAAGTATAAACAAAAAACTGTAAGTAAAGTTTATTCGACCTTGTTGCTTATGGCGAGGGACCTCAATCTAGGAAGGTGATTGTCATTATTATTAATACAGTACAATCACCAGCCCCGTATGGTGAGTGAGGATTAGCTGTCCAAATTAGGATTTGCGATTCATATCGAGTTGTTATCGAAAGGTTTTAACGTGATTACAAGATGGATTTTCCGGTGAAACCGAGCGAAGACATGTCACGCCCTGTCGTGCGGTTGAGCCTTTTTTTCCTTCAACATGTTCATGTTGCATCGAAGACGGGTCCAAACATGAGATCATTTTGGATATTATGACAGTTCGAATCAAAATACTAAACACCAGACTAAGGGGGACGCCCTTCTCATCTAAAGGCGAGGTTCACTAGTAGACGGCCCGGATCCGGAGCAAGTCCTTCGTCCTCGGTGTGGGACAGAGTGACCATTAGGGACCATTGCACATCGATTTTGCGACCGACGGGACGGGCAAGCGTTTCGAGTTCGTACCGTGCGCTTCAATCCCGCACGCCTCCTCGAACCATTCGATTCTGAGTAATGCGCAGAGCCACGTTTGAAGCCCATAACGGATCTGCAAACCGAACTTACAATGCCTAATACATGATATTGCATCGTGAGTTCTGGAATTATTAATGCACTGGCCATCGCATGTCGTCGTCTGAGAGTTGAGTAGTCCCTGAATCGCTCAGGCATCCACCTCTCCCCAGAGCACCACCACAGTATCGTTCGCAACGTTAGCGGGTGCCTCGGCATGGCGAGACCCACAAAGCAACTCTCCTAAACTAATCAGCAAACCAAAGTTTTCGTGTTTGTATGGAATCGTACTGCATCTTCTAGCATGGAAAAAAGGATACCTCATCTCTTCCAATTCAAACCCCTGAGCAGGTTACATTACAAGTCCTCGCGACAGAACAGTAGCAAGCTCGAAATCCATATTATGATCATCTTCCTTCGTAATAACGTGAAGTGAAGATTTTATCATTTAGCAAAGGCTAATAAATAGACACATCTTGAAGTGAAGCACAAATGTTTTCACAGTATGGATCTATAAACTGGGAAAGATAAGAAAAGCAGAGCAGAACCGGGAGCGCTGTTTCCGTGTCGACATAAAATGAAAGACATGGGACATATAGGAAATTTTCGGGCTCACCCCGGCCATCCATTAAAGGGAAATGATTTCATGTTTCCACCAGTTTATTTGCACCAAGATCACAACAACAACAACCACCACCTATCTCGTAGAAGCCTACTCAAAAACATCTAAGAGCTACAGCTCGCATTAGCGATAGCATAAAAACTTTTCAATCCCCAAGCAGATCGTCATCTCAACCTCCCACGACGCTTTCTCTGCTCAAACAAGAGCACCAGTGCAAGCCAGAGCCCCCTGTTTCACTGGCGAACTGTACTTCTTGGTGATGAATCTGAAAGTAACCCAGTAATTGAACAATTTCAGTAAGACGGTAAGTGTAAAGTCACGACCTTTCGGTCATAAGTTTCCCTTCCCAGAAGCATTAAAAAATGGCAGGTTCAGGATCTATAGCACAACTCAGTCTAGTCTAGAATTGAGATCTTCCAAGATTGTTACCTGAAGAAATCCCTCCACAACAACTCATACATCAACCAGTTAGATCCAGTGCTAGATGAGCCACCGTCGTTGTTCTTGGAGGCAGCAGAGATTACGCTGTCATTCAAGTGATTCGATTGCAATGAGTACTAATCATATTACTGAGATTTATCTGACCTAAGACAGCCGAACGAGACAAGAATTTAATCTGGTTAGACGCTTACTTAGAGGCGGTTTTCTTAAGCTCCTCAAACATGGCACGCGGAGAAATACATCCATTGGTCAGCCACGGCGAGATCTTGCAAGAAAAGTTGGCTCCATAGATGTTATCATTGTTGGTCCCCTTGTTTGGCTGTGCTTGGCACTCAGCCGCGAATTTTTTGAGCCTCTGAAGAGCTTCGGTCTCACCTCCTACAATAGAAGGCGCCTTACCGTCCTGCATACATGAAAAAGGTTACCATCACGCTGAGACCCAAGAAACCAAAATCAAATATAACCAATTTGCTCCAGCAATTACCAAATGATTCATAAAATACTAATACCAAAGTTTAGAGATTGAACAAAAAAAAACAATTAGACACTATAGTTAAGCTTCGCTCTTGTCGTCGCATCCATTTCTGTTACATCTTTCCTCAAGGTAGTCGGCGCAAGATCACATAAGAAAAGACAAAATGCTCAAGCTCGAATTATATAATCATACAAAGCAACATCCAGAAGATCCAACCAAATTTTGTACCCGACCCGTCTGCTTCACTCAGTGACACATTACCAGCTTCGACCTTTCAAACTAAGCATCTCAAAGACAGAATCTACTCAAATGGACTGCTCAAGGAACGCCACACTATGCTATGCAGAGGCCAAGATCATTCTCAACGAACCTGTCAACGTATCTAATCGTACTTGGAATTACCGAAATGAGATCGATTTCACTAAGCAAAAGAGACAAACCTGAGCCATGGAGGCACTAGGATTCACACCCAAGTCCGTCAAGGAAGGCATCTCTCCGGGCTCCACGTCGCCCCTCTTGGGTAATCCCTTCAGCTGGTCCAACGCAGCCATCGTCTTCCTCACCTCCAACCCCTGCACTCTCTCCCTGAAACCGCCGTAGTTCGTCGGCATGTCCTCCGCCTTGAACGGCAGGTCGTCGACGTGGAACAGCGTGCTCCCCCAGAAGTACTTGACCTCCACCCCTTCCTCCTTCATTGCGGCCTCGATCCGCTCCTCCGACTTCACCTCATCCCGCGACACCTCGCGGTGGGCGTAAACAGCCTCGGCCCCGACGGCTTTGGCCATCTCGGCGAGCACCTCCTCGGGGCGACCCACCCTGACCACGAGGTCCGAGCCGCGGTCCCGCAGGCTGCGGCGGAGGTCGGAGACGGACTCGAGGAGGAAGGAGGCGCGGTAGGGGCCGGTCTTATCGAAGCCCGACGTGGACTTGCCGTAGTCGCGGGGGTCGAAGCAGTAGACGTTGAGGACGGACATGGACTCATTGTGGGCGGCGTTGAGGCACTCGTTGTCGTGGACGCGGAGGTCGCTGCGGAACCAGACGACGGAGGCACGGCGGAGGCCGGCGGCGCCGGAAGGGTCGAGGGGGCGGTGGGGGCCGAGGGTGAGGGGACTCTGGAGGGGGTTGGCGGAGATGGTGGACTTGAAGGAGATCTTGGGAGGAGAGACGGTGGAGGCGGAGAGGGAGAGGTGGGCGAGGGAGGAGGCCTGGGTGGGGACTCGGGCCTTGGCGGGCTGGGCGGCGGCGAACAAAGACGCGATCTTGGGCTGCTGGAAGAAATGGGTGGCGGGCTGGACGGCGGCGAAGAGGGAGAGGGAGGCGGTGGCGAAGGGAGGAGGGGCGGCGACGGCGAGCTGGTTGGTGTGCTCCTCGGGGGCGGCGTTCTCTTGGGATTTCTCGGCGAATTGGTGGTGGGAGTCCATGGCTGGAGTGTCACCGAGGAAAGAGATGAGAATGGGAGTGAAATTTGAGGATGGGAAAGGAGTAGGTGAGGGATGGGGTGAGGTGGGGGTGGGAGGCGTTTAATAGTATTCCAAATCCTCTGTCCTTCTTCTTCCTCCTCCGACCGATTGACCACCTAACCTTTTTTGCCAATCTTGCCTTGGCTGCTCCCCCCTGCTCTGCTAACTTTCAATGGCTGTGGTGTTCCTCGGGGGCGGTGGGGGTGTTTTGGGGATTCTGCACGTCCTTCGGTTTGGCTTGGCATTGACCCGGTTTGGTGTTGTGCTTCGCACGTGGCTAATCACAAATTAATTATTGACAAGATAGAAAAAAAAAATTAATCTATGCTTCAATTCATGAAAATAAATTTCTCTTTAAAAAATCAAAAATCATTTTCTAAAATACAATTATAAATCAACGCTTGAACTAGAAACTATGTGTTTGAGCATGGGAACCCCAAGGCTTATTCCCGAACCCTTGACAGCAGACTCGGGACTAGAGGCCGGGGACAGTTAACTAGGGTCTATCGAGGCCAAGCCCGAGTTCAAAGAAGCATAGCCCAAAACCAAGGTGTCTGGGCGCAAATCCACAAAGTTGGGCTTATGACACTGGCGCCCAAGCCCACCGAGGCCGGGTGCGGGACCCCAACACCCGTGCCCAAATCAATCGAGACCGGGCTCGAGTACTCTATGCTTATGCCTTGGTCCTCGACACTCACGCCCAAATCCATCGAAACCAATTTCGATCGTCGAAGTCTCGAGTCCAGTCATCGGCACCAGAATTCTGGGCCTTAGCCTCCATAAACTCCGGCTCAGGCTTGGGGGATCCAGGCACGACACTGGGGTCTCGAACCCGGGTGCTGAGGACTTGGGAATGGGCACTGGGGTCCTAAACCCAGCCTCAGTGGATCATGGCTTGAGTGTTGGGGGCTCGAGCTCAAGCATCAAGGACCCAAGCACGCTTGCCTAGTTCTCGAGCCCAAAAACCAAGGTCCCGCACTTGCGCTTTGTGAACCCGAGCCTAACCTCAATGAACTCGAGCTTGGGTGCAGGGGTACAGGCACAAGCGCCAGGTCCTCAAGCACAGGCGCTGGTGCCTCGACCAGACTTTGCGACCTAGGCTTGAGCATGGGCATCGGGTTCTCTAGCCTTGTTTCTGTGGACTGGGGATAGATGCTCGTGCCTATGCTCAGGACCCAATGCCCATGCTCCCTGGCGCCCAGGTCTAGGTCCATCAAGGTCGGACCCGGGACCCAAGTACCGGTACTCGGTTCCCCAGCTGCCCATGCACAAGTCACTAGCGTCTGAATAATGTATGTCTATATAGGAAAATCAAATAATTTTTCCTTATCCAACGACGGAAAATATTTTCCAGTCCATTTTCAGGTTTCAGACAAACACCGAAAAATATTATCATTTTCCTGAAGAATGACTTCTTGTAAAATATTTTTTAGAAATATCGCATTATCTCGCGAAATAACAACTATTTTAGAGAGTGGACTAATCCGAGTTAGATATGCTAAACAAGTTCCGGAAGAGGGTGATAATTAGTGTGACCCTTTTTTGAAAATACGATGTTGTAAACTCAATTCAAGTTTATCCCAATCACCACCTTCGTACCGCTATCCACCGTCCCACCCTCAATCCTTAGGGATTGCTCGAGCCACAAAATTCGTTATACTCTGTGTTATGAAGAAAACCAGGGATTTGTGTGCACTTGAAATCCAATCATTCTATGGTTAAATCGTACCTACGTCTACCGTAATATCTTAGCACCACTTTCCATACCGTGGTGTCGTTTTGCAACTCCTCCGTGTTACAATCGCTCGGCATTTTGTACTTCTTTTCTTATTTTTGGGTCCGATTCCTCTCTTCCATGTACATGTAGGTGCGGTGCTCGCGGATATCGAACCCATGACATGGTACTTTCCGACCCCAGCTCCTCAATCCCTTTGCTAGCAGGGCCGAATGCTTGTGGGCAGCATTTTGTACTCTTGATACTTACATTTACAACGTGAATTTAGCATAAAGGGTAGCCATCGTCATGCTCCTAAATTACTTTCTCATGAACGATTTCGTCCAAATGCTTCACGTTGACCATTGACATTGACCATCCGAACTTCCTTCCTTGTGCTTCAAAGGCAACCCTCACCTTAAAAATTCGGTAGCCACACTCCACGTTAGATGCGAATGCGACTCAAAATGACAAATGTACTGAAGGCGCGTGGGCTACACTGCCAGCCAAAAATGCTATTATATTGGGAAATTAGGTAACTAGACACCTTTCACAATAAAAATAAATAAATAAATAAATAACAAAGGATTGGCCGGGTGATCGCAAACAGTAAATTTTATATTTAAATCAAAATTTACTGAATAACCGTGAAGTCCACTTTCATCATCTCGCGAGTGGAACTTACCAAATGCATATGAAATTGAAGATTTATGTGCATTTTATGGGAATGAGTCGATCGAGTATGCATATAGCTATTAGAAAAAGCAGAATTTAAAAAGTTACTTAATTCTCAAAAGAATTATGACAGATAATATGATATAATATCGTAAATAATTACCGAATAAAGCCACTCTCGATAGTGTTTTTAATCTCGCTTCATGGGAAAGGAAAGCCAAGAAAGAAATTTAAGAAAATAAATCATAATTGCATGCGCATATTAGGGGTGCGCATGGTAACACTTTTGGAAGTGAATTTCTGCTTCAGAAGTGATTCTGGAGCAGAAATCTATTTAGTAATGCAACTTCTGAAGTAGAAATCCGTTTAGTAAAAAATTTTATTTCTGAAAGAAATTTCTACTTTTAAAGTTGTTTTTCCCCCAATTTGAGAAGTTAAAAAAATTACTTCTTAACTCAATAAATATTTCTTGCCCCACCCTCTTTTCATTACGCCTCTCTCGCCCAATCACGCCTCTGTCGTCACCGCCCACCGCCACCAACCACCAACTGTTGCCGCCCACTGCCGACGCCAATAGCCAACCATTGTCGCTTGCCGCCCACCGCCTACCACCGTCGCCCCCCGTCGGTCGCCGCCCCCCAACCTCCGCCAACCACCGTCCCCCCGCCCACCGTCGCCTGTCGCCACCACCGACCACCGCCTTCGCCTGCCGCCAACGGTTGCTGGCCGCCATTGCCGCCGCCGCCGAGTCGCCATCTCCGGCCGCTGGAGTAAAAAATAAAAAATAATTTTTTGTTTTTAGAAAGTAAATAATGTTTTTAATAATAAAAATTATTTTTTAAAGAAATTTTAAAAAATTAAAATGAAGTAGAAATTTTTTAATTGGCCTATAGAGGTCGAAAGTTGTTCTGAAATGTACTGTTCACTATTCACTGTAGCAGTAGATAAGTTACTGTTCATGAATAGTGTTGGATCTGCGAATCCAATGTGTTTGTTTTATTCAGCCGTGTTGCCTATATAAGGCCCCTTGTATCATGTAATGAGGCAGATCAAGCCATCGTCTGAATATCAGTGTGAAGTTTTCTCATTATGAGTCCCTAAAATTCTCTTCTTTCTTCTCATCCAAGCATGGTTCCATGACTCCTAGAATTCTCTTGTTAATTCGGTAGTATGGTGTGGTTTAGTTTGCTCTCCACTCGCCACTGTGTGTGGAACTTGTGGATAAGAAATTTCTAGTACATTGAGGGTTGAGCTTCAAGATTGAATCTGGAAACTAAAAGGCAATCCCCTAAATTGGCCAAGAGGGCCTAGTATTGGGGATAGCATACCTGCTCCCAGATTCAGGTTTGTCTCCGCTTCAATAATTCACCGTAGAAGATTTTGTGTTAATAATATTCCAGAAATAGAAATTTTCAACGTTTACTAAACGAATTTATCTGATCAGAAATATTGCCATGCGCGCCCTAGTCTACTAGATTTGTTTTTAGTTTATCACCTGTTAAAATAAAAGGACTAGGGGTGTGCATGGTCCGGGCCGGTCCGGTCCCGGTATGGAACCGGAGATCGGACCGATAGTCCCGGTCCCCAAATTTTCGGGACCGAGGATCGGCGGTCCGGTCTGGTCCCAATGGGACCGCTAACACTATTTCTTCAAAAAAAATTAATTTTTTTTCTAATTGCACGCGCGAGCGCCACACCCCCCCCCACACATATATATATATGGCTTTGCATGAATGCAATGACGAGACAACATTCCCAACTCGCAATCGTCAAGGAATGCAATGAAGAGAAAAATGAAAGGGAAAAATAAAAACTAGCTGCAACTCTTCGAGTACATGTAACTAGAGTATCACCAAATTAACGTCCTTCATTGAAGCAATATGCAGAAATTAGCAATAGATGCAATTCAAAATAAGTAGCCAATAGACAATTAAACTGCGATTTTAGAAATTAATGTGACAGGTTTGAAGTGCCGAGAAATATCAAGATTACGATATATATATATATATTGGGTGCAAACATAAAGCGCTTCTTGAGAACTTTTTCTCAATTTATCGCTTGTAAAAAAAAAAATCGAAAATCTATCGGTGGCTTGGTTCGATAAAGGGCACGCCCGTAATTTCATCGATGCCAACCTAGTCGGTCGGTTCAATCAACTCGGTGAGGTCTGTTCGGACCGTTGGAGCTCCAGACCTGAGACCGCACAATCTGTTCGATTCGGTCGGCCTGATTCCATTCATCCACCGGTTCGATGCTGAAACGACGTCTCGAAGAAGATAGACGATCGCTCGGTGCTCACTGCTCAGGGCAACCAGGACATCGACTGCGGATTGAACTCGGTTCAACAGGCGTCGCAGAAGTTCCGCCCCATAGAGGCACACGTATAGAGAGCGAACGACGGGACGATGAGACTTTCGATTCAGTTCGCCGACTGACCATGATGAGAATGGAGTATTTGATGGGGTTCGGAGTTGCCCCAGCCACTCCTGTCTGGCGGCCGAAGCTAATGGGTGCTTATGGTGTTCGACTGAGAGCAAAACTCGGCGACGAGAGTGACCCATTTCTCCAATATGCCCTCAATGCCGCGTCTCTTCGTTTCCGAGAGACCCTTCAACCAGGCAAGTAGATCCCTCTTCGGTCTCTTTTCGTTTATGCATTTCATCGAAAACGGTGAGGGCATGACAGCAATGGTGTCATGAGTTTTGGCCTCTTGCTTTCTCATGGTTATACGCTGGACTTTGAAAAATTCACGTTGTAGACATTGCATTTGCAAGCTTGAGATTGATTAATGCTTTTGTTCGTAGAGCCTCTTTTTGTCGATCCATATGCCGGTTGTTTTGTCTCTACTGATAATGAAGTGGACATGAAGAAGCAGACACACCATTATTGTCTTGCAACTAAATATATTGATGACAAGTTGCTTCATACTATCAATCGTATGGATGGGCTCAAGCAGGTAAATTTTGCTCGTCGTGTCAGGACAAACTAAACAACAGTCGTTGTTGGAAAACATTATTGCTTTCTACTAACGTTATGTAGATTGTTTTGCTAACAGATGGCATGGATACTCGTCCTTATAGACTTAATTGGCCAAGTTCAACCTTGATATTTGACATATCTCCAGATGAATTGTACATGAAAGCAGCTGAAAAACTTGAAGGTGCCCTTTTTTTACTGGTTTGGTGGTTTATGAAATTTCGAATTAAAGATTTGCTGCAAGAGATTTCCTTTCCGCATTCTTCATGAGCTCCCATCTTAAATAGTTTGTGTAGGGATAGGCCATGTAATGGTGTTTATGCAAAAGAACCATGTGATATTCACTTACCAAAGGTTAGTTTAAGCTATGAGATTTTTGTGAAGAGTCATAGTGTTGGCTTTTGTTTTCCCGCCATCGCAAATTCCTAATATGTTACAGAGACTTGTTTTTCCTTCATGAGCTACATTGTTTCAATGTCCAAACTACCAGGTGTTGGGGCTAAAATTTCAAGAAGTTGCTTATTCTATCACATCCCCTTGGTGTCATCCAATTTGCAGCAGGTTTTGCACACAAAGGGCTTCAATGGAAGTCGACCAAGTATATGGGTCATCCAGGTAATGTTCTCCTTGGAACTGTTCAAGCTGATGATGGATGGCAGAGTGGAGTTGTGGAATGAATTTAGTTGCTCATTTACGTAACTCTTGCAGGGCTTGCCTCTTATAAATTTGGCAAGTTTCGAGGATATCTTGTTTGTTGTTAGTAGTATGGCCATGAATGGTAGCCTTTTCTTGGGAGAATTGCCTGGCGGGCTGGCAGAGACTGGAATCCGAAGAAATGTGAGTTTTTTAATAGTTTGGTGCTGGTCTCAAATTTGATTCATGTGTACATGCAATTCATATATCCTAGCCATTCGCAGTTTATTTATATAGCTCTGTGAGACACTCAAATGTCACGGTTTCTCCTGGTTAGTTTGATTCTGGAAAATGGATGGACAAGCTTTTCATGAGCAATGGTTTTCGAGTGGACATAATTAGCTACGACGAAGTTGCAAGGAACTTAGGCAAGCAATTGACATCAGAAGAATACGGCAAAATGCTATTTGTTGCAGAACAGTTGCGATTTTCTGATGCTCAGGTAAGATGGCTTGTCTCCTAGACCAACTTTTGCTCCATCTCCAGCTGCTATTTGAGCATTCCCTCTATGTATTTATTGGTATTCCAAGTCAATTTTTTTGTTAAAGCACATCCACATCAATGTGCTTTGTGAGAATTTGATTTTGCTTTGATTAAGATAAGTACTTCAGATGGTGATATATAAGCTGGAGGGGCATGCAAACAGTGTGTTCATCGACTCATTTTGTTAAATTACACTGAGTGAACAACTATCTTGGAGAATAGAATAGCATTGAATTTTCCTTTCCTTTAAACAGTGCATGATTAATATGACAATAGTCCTATGATTGCCCTACTATGCATCTTTATAAGGTGATATTTTCGGAAAGATGGATTCTGATCAGGTCCATAGAATTCATTTTCTATACTTAATGTGTTCGTTCAATGGACAAATAATTCGTAAACCATCCCACCTTGCTTTCTTCACTGTGTAGAGCCTGAGGACCTGAGACAAGAGATGGGTCGATTTAACTATATGTCTGGTTTCCTCATTTTCATGTCAAGAAATGACTAGATTTTATATTCTGACTCTGCTGTATTTAACACACAATGGCAGATGGAAACGTGGAGGAGAGAATTCCAGAGAGTCGAGGAAGAAGGGGATGAAGAAGGATTCGAGGAACTCTGAGATGCAAAGGCAATCTTAATCCCTCTATTCCTTCTCTTTGTCAGAGGCTTCAACACCTCCCATTCGCTGTTGTCAGAAATAGTATGTTTGTTCTTTTTTCTTTACTTTTTGATGTGTATGTGAATATACCTCCCTCAACCTTTTGGCCAAGTAGGCAGAATATTTTAAGATTTGAAGTGAACAAACACATGGTTGTGTCAAATTTATGTTTCATTTGTCACTAAACGGTAGGTCGCGATTGGAAGATCGCCATTTTAGGGATTCCCGGATTCCTCTCATCTCGTTCTGAGCAGATGTTTGCATCTGGTGAAGATGGTCCCTTTTCTCTTTGCAGTTTGAGGGAGACAATCTATTGGTGGGAAATAATGGCATACCATTTTATTGAGAGGATGCGCGTATGATATTCGCTTAGTTCCTCAACGGCTTTATCTTTTAGCGATTCACCAGCCAAGGAAGCACATGCTGTGTGCGCTCTGCTGGAGGTTGCGATTTCAAGATAGTACAAGAAGAATAGTTTGGAACTTTAGTATGGAATCCCTTTTCCAATTGCTTGCTTGCTTAAGCATTTTGGGGAAGAATCAATAGTTGGATGAAGCACCACCTAACCCCGGAAGAGGGAAAGGGTAGTTAACCACCAGAGAAACAATGACATCTGATCTATGTGACTTATATGAAAGCACAGTTAGATTTCGGTAGAAAAATGCCACCTGACTTTCAAGAACCAGACAACGGAATACAGATTCCAGAATCTGTAGAGGCAAGCCAACAAACAAATGTACGTTCCACCTAACCAGGAAGATGAGAGCTTGCCGCTCTTGGTGCGACCTAATTTTCAAAGGGCAATTCTAGTCGTCTCGACATTACATCGTACAAAAACAAAAACTTGGGTCGGACGAATACTAACGGTTGAAACTTCCCAAAATAAGAAAATATTTTGTAGCTGAGGGTACTTGTGATAGAGCCTCGGCTGCTCTCCTTTTTTCTATTTTGGTGAAGCAAATCAATCAAGGACTCTTGGTGTTGAATTTGAGTCCTCGCGTGTGAATTGCGATTGCGATAACCTTTGCGTATCGGATACTCGATGATGTGTACGTAATGTATAGTTCGTATAGCCTTCGAAAAGGCATATGCTATAACAACAAGAGATACTCCGGTTGGTTTGCAAAGTCGATTTACGAACTAGTGTGATGGATTGCGTGTAGGTATTTATGCAAGGGGATTATACTTGCGACCCCAACAAGAATCTAACATATTGTGGTATAAACAAGTTGGTTTCTTGACCGGTTTGTCATATTTAAGTATTATCCGTCCAATCAACGCCCGGTGATCTCACGGCACATCTGTGAGTCGATGGATTGGTTAGGAGTGTCTTGTCATTGCATTTGACCATCAAACCCTTAAAGGCGGTTATAGCTGCAGTGTACGTAGAGAAGGATGAGAAGAAACAGAGTCGGCATTGGAGTGTGAAGACATACGTACATGCTGGATATTATTCATTTTGGGGAAGATTCCTTGGTGAGTCTCCTCAAGGATTCCTAAGCAATAAATACATACAAAGTCACGGGCTTGGGCCCCAATCGAAACAAAACTTGCTGAGCCAGCTGGTCAGGACAGCCCATGCTAATGCCATGATCTTTGGCCCATTGCATCTTTGCCTAGCCCAAAATGGGCTTGGGCTCATCCCTAAACACCCGATCTATGTGCAATGACTAGGACCGATCCCCGGGGACCAAAGAATATTTCCCTTCTTGCAATATCTTTGGGGTGAGTATTGGGTCCGGTTCAATCCGGGAACCCGATCTATCTGGCCGGGTCAAGGTTGGTTCTAGGGAGAACCCGTTTAGTTCTCGATTTTGGGACCCTAGAACCAGTCGATTCCTAGTCCAATTCCCATTTCCAAGGTCAGAACTGCCGAATCTATCTGAGACCCAGCCTCCCCGGTCCAGTTCCCGGGTTGAACCGGTCTTTTAAGAAAATAACACACTTTTGTGTACATGGAGAATCAAATCATGGTCTTCATTCTTCAATATGAATAAATAACAATATAACCACTTGACCAACAAATGTTTTCGTGATGAAATTATTTTATTACAAGAATTTGATTTTTGTTTTGGACAAAACAAAAATTAGACCGGTTCTCGAGTAGAATCAGAAACCAGAACAGACCGATTTAGTTCCCAATTCCAAAATTTGGAACCCGGAGTCGCTGAGTTGGCTTCTAATTCTAGGCCCGAAACCGTCAACCCTACAATCGCATATCTCGAAATCAACAAGTCGAAGTCGTCACGTGAGTTTAGAGCTCAAAATTGCGAGCTTTCATGGCTTTCGCATGCAAAAGTCATTTGTCTTGAGTAGACGATATATGGTAAAATGACTCAATCACAACCATTGAGGTCATTAACGATGGTGTATGTGTATAGATTGTTCATGGACCCTCCATGATTTGAATTAGGAGATGGTCAACCTTCGGACTTGCTCCCACGTGGTGTTTAGACTCAAAATGAATAGTCAAAAACGAGTTACGATCCATAACCCACGACACATGACGGACTCCTGCATTAGTATCTACCCTTTCCCTTTACCCAGATTTGACCTGTTCATAACTCGTGTGCACATGTGTAAGTTGCCCTAGGGCTAGCAATATCGAGCATGATCCAATCTGTACCCCCTTTGTATCTTATAGATTCAGAAAAAAGAAACAGTATTCTAGATAAATATTAACACGAACCGGCACGAATTACAAACACGCCGTGCTCAAGTTATGTTCGATCTGCTCTAGTTTAATGTTATCTAGATAAATATAGTTGCACGAAGAGGGTGGACCATTCGGAATGGAAGCCGGATTTTCACTCCAAGTTGTCCATTCTTTTGGCAAGTATATATATACGTATACACAAAGTAACCTTCGTTAGTACATCCGTAGGAGCCTCCTGGTACGACGACGTTGCCAATGAGGAGATCGAGTGAGCCTCGTACTTGTGAAGCTCCGATGTATCTGCGAGAGAGCTTTGTCGAAGAAAACAGACATATCATCTTCGCTGCACAACACAATGAACAACCACGAATGCCAAACGAAACGCGACGAGGAAGACACCTTACCTAAACACACACAAAGATCAAATAAGCTAGTCGTATCGAAAGAGTCGAGTCCGGGGGATTCGAGTCGCCTAAGGCGGGGAACCCGTGTTGGAGAAGGGGAGCACGTGCAAATAATGCAGCGTTGGCTTCGCGAAAGCAAAGGAGCTTCGGTTTTTTGCACGTGCCCTGCTTCTCCAACAAGGAAAGCTACCCGCCTGCAAAGGACGAGGCCTGGCCTCTCGACTCTTGGTGTGTGTTTGTTTTGTTGGTGATGAGTTATGAGCGAGAGAAGAAGCGAGAAACTGGAGTGTATTTATAAGCGGAAGAATGAGAGATTTGAGGGTTATGCAAGAGTCATGGACGGGCATAGCAATCGAGTACACGTTATGATTAGGGGTGTGCATGGTCCGGGCCGGTCCGGTCGTGGTAAGAAACCTAGGACAGGACCGATAGTCCCAGTCCCCAAATTTTTTGGACCGGGGACCGGACCTACTCGGGACGGGTGGTCTGGTCCGGTCCCAATGGGACCGATAACACTAGTTTTTCAAAAAAAATTAATTTTTTTTTCTAATTGCTCGCTTGTTCACGCACGCGAGCGCGCGCGCGCGCGCGCACACACACACACACACATATATATATATATATAAATGTGTGTGTGTGTATATATATGGCTTTGCATGAATGCAATGGCGAGACGACATTCCCAACTCGCAATCGCCAAGGAACGCAATGAAGAGAAAAATGAAAAGAAAAAAAAAAAGCTAGCTGCGACTCTTCAAGTACATGCAACTAGAGCAACACCAAATTAACGTCCTTCACTGAAGCAGTCTGCAGTAATTAGCAATAGATGAAATTCAAAATAAGTAGCCAATAGACAATTAAACTGCGATTTTGAAAATTACTGTGACTGATTTGAAGTGCCGAAAAATATCATGATTACAATATATATATATATATATATGCGATCCGTCCGGTCCGGTCCCATCCACCATGAAACCGGGGATCGAACCGCCCCCGGTTCTATTTATTGGGATTGGGGACCGGATCGCCCCCTTAAGGACTGGACCAATCCGGTCGGTCCAAGCCAGTTCGAGCCGGTTTGCACACCCTTAGTTATGATGATTGCGTCGAGGTTGAGAAAACAAAAGGAAAGAGAAATATATTTCCCTCCAAAACCATGCTACACCATCATTTTAGTACGAGAAAGAGAGAGAGAGAGATAGAGAGGGAGCTAACCCTTCTTAATGCGAAGGGACATCCCAAGACAAATTTCATGATGACTGGTCCAAAAAGCCAACTGTTCCTCTCACCACTCTCTCCTTTAACACCCCCAAGACAAGCATAAACCTCGGAAACCCTAGGTAGATCCATTGCATACAAACACCACGTACATGGATTGCCAATTTCTTCATTTGAGTGCTAATGTAAGAATTTTTTTGACGTGGCCCACATCGATTGAAATTTTAATCTACCGCTTTACGGGATTGGTCTTATAAATAAAGATATAAAGATTCTTAATTAGAGTCTAATATGAGGCGGGTTAGCGTGGCCCGAGTAGAGCCCCACATGTGATGAGAGGGTCTACAGCTTAAAACTTTATAAATAGTACTTAAGTCTCTCCTTTAATCCTGATGCACAAATAACCTTACATAAGTAGCAGTTAAAGAGCAAATCCATTTTTCCTCCGTTATTGTGTTCTAAATTCTAGCTATGGTAATATTGGGGTACTGTTTTCGCGACTTACATGTTAGCGTAGGATTTGGACGAGGGCATAGCTATTAGTGCGGAAAGCACTTGTGCGACTGTTGCACCATGTATTGTTAGTAAGACGAGAGGCAAAACTATTCCACCCACATAGGCGGGTAATCATAACTACGTGAGGACGGGTTTAGGTGAATTTTGTCATCATTACGTGAGCCATGACACGATGGTTCTTGAGTTTTACAACTCCGAGTGCATTCATTAGACATCCTAAGTAAGTAGTTTATTCCTTTTCATATCAAGTAATAAGCATGAAATTCCGGGTCGATTATTGTTCGTACATGCCAAACTTTTGGAGGTTGAAACTAAAGTTCTGATCCTGAAGATGGCGGTTTGAATCATGGGATCCTTCGACGAGTTTTGATTCGCTTGACAGGCCGAAAAGATATCAAACTCTCTCGACATCGATCCTGATCAAAACCCGGGGTCTCTGATCTCGGCGTCCAATCGAACTCGAACCCAAAGAATGAGATTTGCCATGGCTTGACATCAATCACACACACCAGGGTGTCTGAGAAGTACAAACTTTTCCCCGCAGGGCAAGAAAAGTGATAGGGGGAAGAGGAGGGGAGAGGAGACAATGTTAATAATACAGAGGAGTGCACGAAGGCATTGCGTGTTGGGCAACAAAGGCTCTTGAGTGTGTTGGGATCGTGTTTTTGTTTGTGATTCTTGGTGAGAAATAAAGCTGCGAGTCTTGAGGGTATGATTCCCTATGCATATAAGTAGAAGTAGGTGTGTGTTCAGCCTCTTTTCCACCCCCCAAAATTTATGGCGGTTTGATCAATTTAGAAGACTTCTCCTCCAACATATCTCATGCAAGAGATTCAATGTCCCTCGAGCCCAAGGTTGTAAAAGAAAGGAGGAAAAAGAAAAGGTTCTTTCTTTCGAATTA
Source organism: Lenwebbia sp. NSW1173648 (assembly GCA_029784005.1). Lineage (NCBI taxonomy): Eukaryota > Viridiplantae > Streptophyta > Magnoliopsida > Myrtales > Myrtaceae > Lenwebbia > Lenwebbia sp. NSW1173648. Next base: position 37,125,609 of record JARCGZ010000001.1, read on the forward strand.
TTTTTAAGTTACGGGTCGATACAAGTTGCTCAATCTGCGTAACTTCGTGTCTATACATATCGCGTTCATCGCTATCGATACCACCGGTTAGCAACTCACCAAAATAGAACTATCCCGATGGTGCTGTAATTGGCTTTTTTTTAAGCAATCTAGGGTGCTGAATGGTTTGATGTTCACAAGCCCCCAAGCCTCAAATAGTTTTTGTTGAAATGGCCAAAGTAGAAGGAAAAGCTTTAACCCTAGCCTTGAATGCACTTGGGTCATTTGTCTTGACTTCCACTTGCAATGACATGAGTAAGTAGATCCATGTCTGCCTTTTCTTTCTTTTCTTTTTTTTCTTGCCCGACCGGGAGTTGATGGCAACTGTCGTCACCGTTTGTCTTGTGGAGGAAGAACATAGATTCTCGGATGATTTCATCATGCCAAAATCTAGAGACATAAATACGAGTCATGTGTACCATGTACGTGCGGGAGTGCGCATAGTAAATGCTTTATTTGGTCGCTCACTCTTTTTCCAACCCCACTCGATGCGACCTTTGACTTTAAATCCGGCTCAAGAACAGCAACCCAGCAAATGGTGATGCACGCTCGTATCCAAAAATAAAAAAATAAAAACTGGCCATGAAGATCTTCTTCTTCCTGGTTTTAGATGCAAAAGTGTGGTGAGGAGGAGGAACAACAATCAAACGAGGTCGTTCTAGGGCCGACGTGGTAGATCGTGCTCAGTTGTAATCTGTCGCCCGAGAGCGAAAGGATGATCCTAGAGTTTACTCAGATTGAGCAAAAAAATTATCTATCTCGAGAGGTAGACGGCAAATTCTGTCGGGGTGCGTTTTTCAATTGGTGTGTAGAAGTAAGTTTGCTGCCATCAGCCTCACCTACATTTTTCTACCTTATATTTGTTCACGACCGTCATCGATTCATCTTTTTCAGCCAACCCATGTTTTTCAGAAGTCATTACATTACGCAGGCATTGTGATCATGGTGTATCTGCTTGAGGATGCCCATTTCCTAGAGAAACACAGCAAGAAACTGCAAACACAGACAGGAGACACAGGCTATCTTTTGCTTGGCTTTGCCGCGAAAGATTTAAATAGAAAATGATGCCGCGCGTTGAAATGCTACCGAATCCCGAAAAAGATGAAAACTATAAGGTGGAAGTTTGAAGAAAAAGCAGTTTATAAAGCCACGACATGGAATTCTTATCGAAACTGAGATAGTATGTTGCATGGAGATTACGCCAGCCGGTAATAACATGTGGCGTTGAAAAGCAAGTTAATCGAAAGTGAGAGATTTCAAAATTCAAGGGCAAAGCAAGGCAATGCAGTAGGTGGTTACGCCACGCCAGCCATGTAAACAGTACATAAAATACTTTTTATATCGATAATAATGGAGAACAGATGCAAGTAACAAAACTTATACAGTTTACAAAGTGTTGCTCAAAGTAAAAAAGAAGCTATGGCTGTTAGTTTAGAACAGCGGCGATTGGAAGATGCAACCTACAATGCCCTTATTGTTGCTCACAGTTAACAGATACTTGTTCCTTTTGTTGTAATAGGCTACGCCAACCAAACAAAAACCTTCGCTATATACACAGCTAGATTTGTGGAAATTCTTGAACTTTCACGACATTTTAAGAGAAAATTCTGCATCTCATTCAGCAGAAAGTCATCACTTTCTCTTGATGCATACTTGCTTACTAACAAGGTACATGCTCATATTATGCCACTATTTGCCCATATTTGAAGTTAACTTCAACAACGTAACGCATTCTAATCTGGTCAACATTGTAAACTATGTACTCATTGTAGAGCAACGCACCCTGCAAGGAACAGAAAATCCAGAGTGATCATAGAAGATTTTCAGTTCGAAATATGTGTCAGTACTTACAATTCCTCCAAAAGTATGCATTACACATATATGACAGTAATGCAACCTGAAAGAAAAGGCTTGAGTATGTAATTATCTACCTGTCGATCTGATTGCTCCTTTGGCCTCCCTAAAGGAACAACAATACCATCTTCCAGTGCCTGAGCTTCTGATGGATCCGGTGAAGTAGCACCAACCCCCTTCGTACTGCAATATTAGGAATGTTAGGTCGAACCTCAAAACACTGTATGTAGTTCTGAATTAACTGGGTTGACCAATTTGAAAGCAATGAGATGATGTTGTAGAGTGCAAAAGCAAAATAAGTCAAGAGTGGCAAATGTCCTAGATATGGAACCTGCATATGACGAAATTCTTGATCATTAGTGTTTGGAAGCTGAACTTGTCACTGGTTCAGATTTGCAAATGGATTTCATAATCTAAAAAGGAATTACTTGCCCACTAACGCCCCAACCCCCAGCCCATCCATGACCAGTAGACCGACTGCCAAGGGTCTTGCTTGTGGTGTTATTTAGCAAAAGACAAGGAATTTTCTTTTTACTGTTGTCATTGAGGTATTTGTTACTATGTGATGTGATGGAATTTATATTCACATTCAAACCTTAGCTTTCCAGCTGGCAACTTGTTGGCATCATACTTCGCATGTAGAAGCTCAACCATGTCACCAAGTGCAACCTGAAGAGCATTTGATGGATTCAGAGAGAGAAAGAGGGAGAGAAGCAATTTGCAGCCACACATATGTTATTCCAGCCAAGAAAAATTGAAAACTTCAAGTCTTTGTATCTTTGTTCATTTTGCCAAAAAACCGGGCCTTCCAGATGTGGACAAAACAGAAAAGAAAAAGGAAACGTTATATCTGAAAGCCAGAGACTTTTCAATATACCAATGGTAACAAAGGGACTTTCCTGCAACTAGTTCTCTGTGTAACAAGGAGTCGGAGCTTCTTAAATCTTATCAAAAAATAAAGCCGGTATCCATATATAAACTCCAACCAAGTTCTCAACGATACATGAACGAGATTGCTACTCAAAGTGCATGCATGAGTATAGACATGGCTTTCTTTATTGAATTCATACAGCTTCTTCATCACCTCACAAGCAGCACTCAAGCCGTTAATCAACCAGCATGCTTCTATGGTCATATCAGGACAAATACTGATGTTGTGCTTTTAACTCAGGTTCGTTAAGTGCAAACTGTATATGGACAAAATTATACCTCACATAAAAGCAGAACACCAGCTGTGGCAGCACTATTGGCATAGCAATAATTAGCACTTTTGGAGAACATATCTGCAAAGTAAACACCTTTCCCAAACATGTAGCCAGTTGCAGGGGCTTCAGGAGGAGCAATTCGCAAGCCTTGTGGTTGCAGGAAATTTCGACTCAGTGTTTATGGTTCTATACATGGATAGAGTTCTCAAGAAAACAGCCAACCATACATACCTTGGGACAAAATGCCAGTCCAGTTTGTAAGACGAGAACCATGCCACAAAAGCATTCTGTTTGAGGTACTGGAGAACTGAAAAAGAATTAGAGAGTAGTCAGTAGTTGGCTACTTGCACTAGGAACGCAATTGCTGAATCATATGTGATAAAATCAATTAAAGAAAACTGACGAAAGCTAATATTGCTCTGAGGATATAGATATTCTAGGTCCATGCATGACGACCTTACTGAAGCGTTCAGTTTCCACTTCTCGTGATACTCGGAATATTTGAACAATATCAACGGTATAACTAGAATGGTTCTTTGCATGAGTGTTGTGCATGTATGTTGCAATCTGCACTTGACACAATACATAAGCGGATCAGATCAGGCAGACATGCAGGTATTGAGGCAAAAGCAGGAGCAAATGAACAGTTTCAAGTGCAGAAGATAGGAATCATGCAAGGGAATGATAGAAATCATCGTCTACAATAACATTGATACCAGCATATATTCCTGAGAACCGACTTCAAGTGGCGTTAGTTCGCATCCAAGACGTTGATAGCGAGCATACAAGGGATCCTCCTATAAGATGAAAGGCATGCAAATTAGCCAAATTGGAATCGGTCAAAAACAACTCAAACAGAAAGAGCACATATATCCACATCTCCGTGAGGGGCTAAAACAAACTTGACTGAGATATTTTTTTTTGGGTCGAATACTAAGATAGTTTAAAAGCAAAAAAATAATTGTAGAAAAACCAATCTATCAAAATTAAGAACCAGCAGATCCCTGTAAAAGAGGATTAAGCAAGCAAAACAAGTCTTCAAGAAGGCAAATTCAGTACTGTCCTTGTTTCTGAAAGGAGGAGAAGAAAGACAAACTGCAGAGTGAGTATATCAATCAGCAGTTGAAGTTGATGCACTATCCCAGAGGACACATTTTTCATGTCATTAGCCTTTAAAAGGGCTATAGACAAATAGTTTCAAATAACTCATGAAATCAGATAGCACTTATGATTTCCCGGAAGCTAGGCAAACAGGTCCAAGTGACTCAAGAAATTAGTTTGCACTTACAATTTGTAGATGCTCTGACAACAATAGAAGAAAACCTTTTATAATAAGTGGGGTCACTACGTGGTGAATATAGTTCTCAAAATCTTCCCTTACAGTTTCCATGTATGTCTTCTGCAGCCTTCCTTAACCTCTTTCCACCAATAGCCACACAAAGATAATCTTCCAATTCCAGAAACTCACAAAAATAATGAAAAACAAAAAATATGATGGAAAATCTGTTTCTTTTTGGGCCAGATCAACATATAGACCAAGCACAAGCACGCTGGAACTTAGAACCTAAACCCCCACCCAGAAAAAAAGGAGAAAAAAAAAACAAACAACCCCCAAACAGATAAAAAGCAAAAAGACATGCCCATCCCACAAAATCACAAGAACTCAAAATATTGGGTTCAAGCATGTCGATCATGAAAGCTCCCTACTACAGGATTGACATCTACTCAGCATCTAAAAACTAGCCACCATAAAGGTCGAGAAAAAACAGCGTCGAAACCATAAAGGCCAAGAAAAAACACCCTCCTTCAACACTGTATGCTTCTGCTCGACACATACTAGCATTCACCTATATCACAAATTACAGCGAACTGACCAGCACATGCATAGACACATAAGGTACCTAAATAAGGATTTTTAGTCTACATCCATACTTGAGTCCCTACACTCAGTTACAGATTAGTGCAAATTTATAAGTCTGCAAGTAGGAAACCATAAAAATTATACCTCTGTTCCAATATCATCCTTCAACAACTTGGATGCAACCTCTATTTCACCCAGAGCTTCAACCTTCAAAATATTGTAAGCAGCTAAGGATGTATCATTTTACTTTTTACAAACAACAGAATAAGGGTACTTCCATATACAGAAGGTTAAAACTCAAAAAGATAAAAGTGCAAAGAATTTATACTTGTTAAGAAGAAAACCCAAAATCTCAGACCACTGAGTGTAAGAAGATCATGTGTACATAAGACTCTTTGAAATCACATGCAAGCGATGTAGGATAACAAATTAACACCCCCCGCCTCCCAATCCCCCTTCCTTTCTCCCTCTCAAATATAAACTGCGCTAACACCATAAAGAATGCATGCGGAACTGAAGAGCGAGGAACCACACACGTAATAAACTTAAATGGGGCATGTAGGATGAGAAATATCGGCATTGATACTCTGCTACAAAATCCAACCGTGAGCTTAAGCCATTAGGTCGAGGGAGGCTACATAAATGTAAGGTCCATTGAGATCTTGTATTCAAGCGATGTGGGATAACACAATAGCAACACTAATATTAAAGTTTCTCCAACGAAGGAATTTCGCATAGGGTTTAAGCGGTAAAGACAATTGATCCATGAATTTTTAGGAGTCTTTTGTAGAATTTACACAACATTAACAACATTTGTCTTTCTTCTTCCCATTCTCTCCCAACTTAATTCTTCGCAACAATTCCATAGATAACAAACTCGTCTTGAACCAAGATGGACAATAGATGGAACTTTGAGCATAGCTCTTCCACACCACGTAGTAGGAAATTGCATAAGCAAGAACAGCTAAGTATGTATTGCAGAATCAATGGTGGCATAGAGAAACTGTGAACAAATTTGGAAAGAAATGCTAGCGTGGGCCTTTCACTTAGTAATTATTTCATTCAGAAGTATTAAATAATGGATCATTAGGAGCCCTCAATGGATCTAAACTCCGACCACGAAAATTACTTGCTCAGAAATAAGCATTTGCATCCAACAGAGCTTTACTGAATGTAGACCATCTTTATGAGTTAAGGTTCTAAAAGAAAATTCGATCTCCTTATTTTCCAAAAGGATAACATATAAGAGAAGCAAGCCAAATGGCAGAGATCGGGCCACATGCTGAAAACCATAAGGAAACGAAAAAAGAGACAAAGTAATTGCAAGAAAAGAACCATCAGCAGCTTCCCTATCAGATCAAAACAGCATAATCAAGACGTCACCAGAAATATTCAGATAATTTTTTACAAAATAACAAATTACCATTTCCAACTTGCTTTTCAATTTCTGAGGGGTGTCAATGACAAACTCTCCTGCAATTATCATAAAGCCTCATCAATCAAAATTATCTACAAGTTGGTATAAACTCCAGAAGTCAGAGTGTATGGGTTGAACACAAAAAGGGAAAGAAAGAGAAACTCACTCATTTTCTTAAAGCCAAAGTCATGAGGTATAACAGTATAAAATTCGCTGCCAAAAATAGGGGGAAGAGCCTCAGCTTTGCCAATGCAATTAAAAAAAACAATTCTTCATAATGTGTGCGTGTGTGTGCATATAGATACATATACAGAGAGAGATTTTTACCTGCTTAATTGTTCAAGCTTTTTCCTATCTGACTGTCCAATCAAATCAGCGATCCTTTTTAATACATCATAACCCTGAATAAGGTTAACAATTGCATTGAAAAAAACTAGTGGAGGAGCAGAGTTAAGTTAAACACCATTAAAAGCTACAATCCCCAAGAGAGAGGAAAAGACAACTAGCTCTTCATTGATCTGTTCTGGCTGATTCATACAGAATATTAACATAATCTTGATACGACATAAGCAGAGGGAATCTCACAGGGAGAAAAGGGACAAGCAGCAAGTATTGACTGAATGGATCGGCATTGTCCAGTATATTTAGAGGTATAACTTGGATTGGAAGTGGAAGTTCTTATAAATTCTAAACTTTCACAATGATACGCTTAATAGTTTGCTGTCGAAAGGAGTGGACACTGAGGCATGTATACAGATCCCTTGTGCCCTCACAGGCTAGCAACAAAGCACGCCGTGAGACAGATTTGCATTCCCTTTGTGTTCTGAAGCACAGATGCACCTCTCCATGCGCCTCACAGCATCAAATTTCAGGTGCACAAGGCAACCATTCGTGGCATTGGTCAGGGGACTTCTCTCATCAAAATCTCTAACAGAATTTAATCACGAAAGGGACCAAATGAGTGCCCAAAATTTATAAGATCATGCCACGCGATGAATGGCACATTCTTGCTGCAAATAGCGCTTTCTCGGACAGAAAACAGGTAGGATTGTGATACCAGAACAGTGCAGAAGGAAAATTATGGGAGAACACAACTTTAAAGTGGTCTTGCAACCAGTGCACACTCAAAAAAAAATTATTGCACAAAAAATCAAAGAAGGAGAGATGCTTAAATGTAAAATACTGAAAAGACAAAAAGCTCAATTGTAACCAACTAGAGACTATTAAGAGCATTAGTTGTAAACTTGCCTTCAATATCGTTGATTTGCTAAGTTTACCGAGAGGCAGCTTTTCCGCATTATATCCTAATATGCAAAAGAAGAAGAACAATTAAACAAACGAAAGATCTAGTGAAAAAGTTACTGAAGGAACAAAGAACCAAACAAACTAAACTAAATGAATCGTGATGTAAATACTTATGATATGAATAAATGGGATAAGTAAGATGAATTGATTGAAGAACTGACCTATTTCCATCATTTGCTGTTTCATCATACTGATATTGCATATGAGAGAGAGAAACTTTGCAATACGAGACTCAAGTTTTGATTCACGCTGTTGACTTGCAGTAACAGCAGGTTCAGTAATGACCTGAGAACAATAATGGCATTCTTAGAATATGTTGAAAAGATTAGATGAGAAGTTGAGATGAAGATTTCTTTAATCATTTTGTTCCCGCCTTCTCCAGCAAACTCTGATGATCAAATTAATGTAGCTGAAAGAACACCGTGCTTTTGGATGCAAACACTCACCTCTTGTTCTTCCTTTCCGCCATAGTCCATTTCCAGCCATGTATAGTGTTTAGGGTAACAAATAAATTCGTTCCGGTTGAACCAGTGATTTCCCGTTTTGGCATAAAATTTCTGTACAAACTCATTGATGGCGGTATCTCGTGTTGTATAGGGGCCTTGAAGTTTATCTTGACCCCTAACACCAACTCTTCCCCATCTATAATAAACCATGAATGCAGCCCCGTCATCAGATTCTGCGAGCAATTTCATAACCATAAAAATCAAATGGAAATCATCATTAAGGTTATTAACTTATTAGCAATTGTCGTGGCACTGAGAAACATATCCATGATATAAAAGGAAGCTGTGACATTGGTCAAGCAAATTATCATGGATTCATCGACCAACTTCACAAGCATGTAATTTTAGCGAAAACGAAGGACAACAAAGTTAGAGCTATAAAAAAATTGTTTGTTCTTTGGTCATTAATTCAATGTTTCTGCCAGCATAGGTATAAGATCTAACGGTAGTTTGTTCTCTTGATGGCCACGCACTATATAGACACAAAGAAAAATACCACATGCAAATAATGTACTTGTGCAGGTATTTCAATATGTTATCCCCAAGCCATATGGCATTTATTAACAAATAGAGCTCCAGTGGATACAGCGTACTTCCTTTTTACTTCTTGACCTTTCACGGATATAGGATATAGAGGTGGTTAACATTGTCTCAAAGGACATCACTGGCTCCTCCAACTACATATCAGTGGTTGCGCATGCTAGGTACAACGAAAATCAATTTTCTAGAACTCTACCTATTTGCGAGAGAATCAAATATGCAAACACAGAACTCAGAGGTGTAACCTAGAAGTTGAATTGCGTAGAACTTGTTATTGTTATCCCCGACATTTGTCTGATTCAACATGGCATCATATACACCATCACCCTGCATTGCAAACAATAGAACTGTTCAATACGATCTCATGGCATGCATTCACTTTAGCTACTACGGCGAGTTGAAAGCAAATGACTTGCCTGTTGAAGAACATGGTAATTCGCCTTTATGCGGTCAGGAAGCCATTGATCTAAAACCGCAACACCCTTTTTGGTTGCAGTAATTAACTTCTCTGTCTTCACTTCATCTGTTGTTGCTGCTTCTTCTTCTTTCACTGCCGCAGCCACCACAGCATTGAAACATGAGGGCAAATGAGAAAAGGGCAAGAGAAAAAGAATCAGAATGAGATGAATGAGAGGCCAAAAAAGAATCAACACATACACCTGGTCAGTGGAACTAAATCGAACAAATAAAAGCAAACACCACTATGCATCATTAACTCGTGCGTCCTTCCAATTTCTTAAAAATGCCGCACTACCCGCAAACTGAACTTTTCAAGTATGAAACTTTCTACGTCTTAGACCTTCCCCCTTCGCATTTGGCGGTCGGAAATAGCAGAAAGATGTGGCTTCTAAAAGAAATAAAAATACCACTAGAAGTTCAGTTGTGATTACGTTCAGTTGCAGTCGCCGATTCCTCCTCTGCATCGCCGCAGAGCCTCTCGAGCAATTCTTTCTTCGACCCAGATGAGGAGATGCCCCGTCTCTGGGCTTCTTCGCGCAGTTGCCGGATGCCCAGTTTGCGAAACTTGTCGAACGCTTTGAGTTTCGACGGACCATGCGAAACCCCATTTGGGGTGTCCAAGTCCCTCTCTCTCTTTCCATTGACGGTCGAATCCACAGAATCCACCGCTTGCTTACTCTCTTTGGTGAGAGCTGCTCGGAGTCTCCTCGCCTGAAAAAGGGAAAAAGAAAGCGTCGAATCGACGTAGAAATGTACGACAATTTTGAATGCGTTCTACTTCGCGAGAGAGAGAGAAACAAGAGCACTAACCAGGGTGGGTTTTGTTCCGGTAGTACTGAGCCCGCGTTGGGCGAGCTCCGCTCTAAGCTCGTCCACTTTGAGGTCTGTGGCCATTCTTTACGGAGAGAGACAGTTTGTGTGATACTGGAAGGTGGAGAAAGCGGGAGGAAGATGGAGAAGTTTTTAAAGGAGGGGAGAGAGACTGAAGGAGCAAACCAAGTTTGCGAAGCACGATTCTTGGCGGGGTTTTACTCTGTTTTCTCGTCTGTAAGAACCTTCGGATCATCCTCAGACAAGAAGCCCAACAAAGGAAAATGGGCCGAAGCGTTTACCTAAACACGTGCTCTCTAACCTTCTAGAACTCTCATCGACCTCTTGCAATTTTTTCCAAAGAGGATTCAATAAGACATTGTTAGTAATTGCTTTGCTTAAGGCGCGTTAAATATTTCTTATATTGAACTTTATAAATAGTAATTGCACATGACACGTGCGAGAACAGTTGGTGCAATCCTCCTAATATAATCAAAATCACAAATTTCATTTATTATTATTGTTGTTGTTACGTAGTTTTTGCATAGGCCGATAGGCACGCGTGTGCAGGAAGATGACCCTTTCATAGGCAAGTCGGGTCATCACGGAATAGAACAGAATAAGAAAAAATTATCGCATGATCTATCGATGCATGTGAGCTCAATTCATATATGCACCGTTGGATGAGGCGCACCCCATGCGAGACGCACATAATTAGTTTTAGGAGCTTGGAAAGGTTTGAACTCAATACCTCCTTCTCTGGTATCATGTGATATTTTGTGGGATCACTACCAACTGTTCTAAAAGCTTAAGCTGTTAGATGAATGCGTGATTTAAAATTTAATTACTTTAACAATAATTAACATGCTAATATGGACACAAGGATGTTTTTTTAAGGGTGTCATAAATAGTTTAAAGCTGTTATATGTTTTGCAAATCAAATGGATTGATTCACTCGTGACGAGAAAGCCGCCAATATTTCTTCTTTAGGTATCGACACGATTAGGCTCGACATGTACATGCTCCTCTATATTTGCGGTCGATAGTTGTTTGCGTTAACCGATAACAATGAGCCAAGACACTTCTAAAACGATGTCGCTTTTTATTTAAAGCACATAATGTCGGTTCGGCTCGGTAATCTTTTCCCTCGAGCAACCGTGCTTTTTCTTGATCCCTTTGAAAAAGTGAGACCATTTATGTTGTGGGCTTGAGCTTGATATTTTTGCCCATCGTGTAAGCACTTATGCCTTTTCTTTTTCCATGTAATTTTGAAAATGAGGTTATTGTTGCTGTGCGGCCGATTCGGTTGGAGTGACTACAGCAAGCGGAATAAGCCAGGCACTGCCGAGTGAAGTTCACTGTGTGAAGACGAGTCTTCACAGGGTGAAAAATACATCCGTGAAAAAGAAAAGCTTGACTTAACAACGCGTCGTTGATGTCGTAACCCGACTCACGCGGCGCTCACTCAGACGTAACGAAGCACTTAGATGAACACTGTCGAGTGATGAGGATGAATTTATTTTGATATAAGCGCATGGGCACTTAGGTTAGAGTTTCCTCAGGAACAACGGCTCTGACGCCAATTTAAGATCAGAGCAAATAAAGAGAAATTGATGGAATTTCTATGTATTTCGATTTTTAGAAAATAGTACATTAAAAGTCTATTTACAGGTTTTATTAGAAGACTATCTAAGAAAATAAAAAAAATCATAATCATAATAAAAAAAAAGATATAACAATTCAGAAAAAATATCTTAAACGCCTTTTAAAGATATCTAGAATATCTCTAATTTGACATACGTGCGCGTGAAAACGCGAAACAACCGATATATATCATTTTCGTGAATTTTCGCAAATCTCGAAAACGTGCAATCAGACGTTGAACACGTGCAACGACCATTCCTCGAACATTGAGCTAAACGACACGGACGTGTGACCACGTGAGGCGAGCCGACATCGCTCTGCGCTCATTGGCTCCACCGGCGGCGGCTCTGTCAAGTTGGCCCAGACACAATCCCAAGTTGGCAAAAGCTGGGCTTTTTTTTAAAATAGGGTAAAAAAAAAATATTACGAATTTAGGTGTTTTTTAAAATTATTTACAGTTTTAAGAGCTACACCGCACAAGGCATTGTGCGGCTGTTTGACAACCTCACGGCCATTTATTATTTTTTTTTTCAGCCGCACATTTTTTTTTAAACTTTTTTTAAAATTTTTATATTTATAATAACGCTTATTTTTAACGATTTATATATACAACTTTATAAATATAACTTTTTTTTTCTTTTTATAACGTAATTATTAATAATTAATTTAAAATTTATTAAGACATATAATTAATAAATAATTGAATATTTATGTAATTAAATTATTTAATATGTGAATAATTAATAGATATAGATAAAATAAAAATAAAAATGCATAAAATAAATTGGTAAGATACGTGAAGATGAAATATCGAAAGTGCAATAGTATATAACAATCCATGAACTGAAAAAAATCTGGCAAATAAACAGTGTAATAATAGATAACAATTGACAACCCAAAAGTATCACCGATGATGATGTCGTCCTCCTACGTGGCCTCCTGTTCCGCAACCGGGTTGTCTCCGTTGTTCGGCAGGTCTAGTGTCGTACCAAGAACGAGGACGAGATTCCGGATCAGTAGGAAGTGTAAATGACGGGGGCATATCCTGTGATGGAAAGCACGACTGTGATGTGGTTACATCATCAAAATGAGAAAATAGTCCATGCTGAGACGATACATATCTTACCGTAGAAGGACCTGGGTAAAAAGGAGAGAAATCAGACGACGATCCATAGGAAATGTGAGAATCACCAAACGCTCCTCGAGTAGAGAAAATATTTTGAGCGGGAGTCTGGAACTGTCAATTGTCAGGGAAGGCAAAAGTGGATCCCTCATAAAATTAGCCGGTAAACTGGATGAACCTTAGAGTGGAATCTGTCGTGCCATTGGGGACCGTAAACTATGACTGTGTATGATAGGCCACGGGGTAAGGGATGGCATCATCAACTGGATGAGCTCTAGTAGACCTCTGGGTCGACTGAACGGTCTCAGGTGGGTCATCCTTGTGCGGCCCAATGGATGCTGCTGTAGGTGTTGGTTGGGGTGGTGGCATCGGTGTAATCTGCCTCTCCTCATCGAATGCGAATAACATTGCCCTAATCATCCTCGCTGTAGCCCGCTTGTTCTCTCGAGATGGAACGAAACTTAATTGTAGGATTTGTTCCATGCCATCACCATGTTCATGAAATCAAAGTCAACAGAAGTTGTCAAATGCCAATAATGTATGTTAGGAAAAAATAATTAATGAAGTAAATTAAAAAAAAATCACGAATCGCCGCACCCATTACGCCTCCCTTGTAAGAAATCCATCTCTGTGTGGGTCTACGATACCACTCCATATATTCTGAATGATAGTGTAGTGACTCCGTTGCAAGAATACCAGGGATAATATAGTTATGGCGATCGTCCCATATATCAATCCATTGTCTGTGGAAATTGGCCCAATTCTAAAAATAAATTAAAATAAATTAAAAATTCAAATTCAAATTTAAAAATTAAAATAAAACAAATTTAAATTTAAAAATCAGATAAAAAAATTCGTTTAAAATACAAATTGGTGCCAAGTCCGGCAAAAACTGCCACGTGTCATTAATAAATAAATTTTTAATGTAAAATGACATTTAAAAAAAATTAAGTCCACGTGGTCTTATACACTTTAAAATAAATTAAAATAAATCAAATTCAAATTTAAAAATTAGAAAAAAATAAATTTGTTTAAATTACAAATTGTATTTAAAATAAAATTTAAAATAAGGTTTTTTTGGGTCTAAACTAAAAAAATAAGTTTAAAATATAACAAGAAAACCTAAAAAAAAAAGTTACCAGTGGCGAGGGCTTTCAAGCCCTCGTCGTCTGCAATCTTCTCCCATTTTTTTTTGTAAAACTTTTTTTAAGCTTATTTTTCAAATTATTTTAAATAAAAATTTTAAATTTAAGGCCACGTCGGATTCTGGAGGACCAAATCGAACTTGGCACTAAAACGATCTATCTCCGTACACAATTTTTGGTATTAAAAGTGTCCTTTTCCCCATAAAATTTGTTCGCTTGTTTTTGCAACAAGGAATATCTTTCACCGAAATTCAGTCTTCAGTTTTTATTAAGAGGGTTCTGTGGCTCAACTCTCGAAAGGAAATTTTAGTGAGAATACGGAGTAACACAAATGGAAGTGAAATGGGTAGTAAATCAGTGGATCGAATATGGATTTGAGATCAACAAAGGTTTAGGCTACGTCACAATACTCCTACTAAAGCAGTAGAAAGCTTGAAACTAAACTAGAATTGTAGAAACTCTAAATGCTGGAAAGGAGAGTACAGGGAAGTTAAAGTGCAGAAAACTTGAGTTCTTTTGGATGTGTTGATCTATCTTCTTTCTCATCTCTTTCGATTATTTGTTATTCTTTGGCTTTCCATAACCGTTTGTCGGTTATTTTCTTGCTTTCAAACTCTGAATCTTGGCGCCTTCAACAACTTCCCATTGCCCCACGTTTTATCCGCCAAAATTTGATCTTCAACTGTCAATATGCCTTTGAATTTGAATCATTTCCAGCAACTGCCGTGAACTGTTCGCATCCACTATCCGGATTTCTTGCTCGTAACTTCTTGCTGACATGGCTAGTTTGGCCATCATGCGGTTCATTTTGTCTTCATACTCCTCTTACTGTTGACCCTCTATAATTTCGGTATGTCCAGAATCTTACCGAATTTTGAAAATCAATGGCCCTGTTCTCTTACTTCCCGAATATCGGGTTTAGACTTCTAGACATTTCGGTATGTTGCAGACAACTTACCGAACTTCTCAGAGTAGCTTACTATTCCCGATTTACCGATTTTCGGGATACGGTGATACTAAAGTCCATTCGGTAACTCTTTATTATTTGGTGTCAACAAAATTACATTAAAAATTAACATTTCAACTAAATATACTAATTAAATCACATTAACACTATAACTATCAATATAACAAATAAAATAAATAACATAACAAAATAAATAAAGAAATAACAATATCAAAATTTATCTCAAACTGTTGAGGGAGAACAAGTACCGAGGAGCTCAAATGACTGAGGAGGCGACCGGTTGTCGAGGGAGAGAATCGAGTGAGGTAAATTTAGAGAGAATACTGAATGAGTGAGCAAAGCGAGCGGAGAGGCGAGGAGCCCTTTTTATCAAGAGAGCACTCACGCCTGCATAATTGCACGCCTGCAGGCTTTTTTTTTTGGACGGAAGGCCTGCACTTTTGTGGCTGGGAGAGCCACACAAGGCAGGCCTTCTGCGGCTGGGAGAGCCGCACAAGGCATTGTGCGGCTCTTTTGCTTTCTGCGGCTGTTTGACAGCTGCACATGCCCCTAAAATTGTAAATAATTTTTAAAAACACTTAAATTCATAATTTTTTTTTTACCCTATTAAAAAAAAAAGCCCGCAAAAGGTGTGACCAAAACACATTTCTCCAACGCTTCTACTCTCTCCGTTTAATTATCCATCTATATAAACTATCATAATCATCCACATCCATACTTATAAAATGGATTTCCTAGAGAGCTGTGAAGGCACCTGCTTAACACCCATTTAAGAAAAAGGATTAATACCACGAAAAATCTCAAACTGATACATCTGCGATAAATTTACCTAAAATTATCTTTTTGACCATAAAAAATCCCAAACTGGTACACCGGTGACAAATTTACCTCCAAACTATTTTTTCGACTACAAACTAATTATTTTGATAATCAAAAATCTCAAACTGGTACACATGTGACAAATTTTCCTCTCGTTAGTTTCCGTTAAATTGGATTAATACCACGAAATTTTTTTCACGCACTGCCTTCTCAATATTACGTGCAATCGGACGCGTCGAGAATCAAAATATTTTCTCGTTAAAAATTTGTCGGAAAACACTCGTTAACGAAATTCCTTACAATTCCTTACGAAAGTGTCCTCGATTGTCCTGTCTTTTATTGTCTCGTTGAAGTATATCGCCATAAATCAGAGTCTTGTCGCTCTCTAAGAAGATCAAAACAGTTACGCAATGGAAATTGTAATTTTTTTTAAAACTAATTGCTTAATTAGCACCCAGGACACTGGGTCGGTGAAACGGTGAAACCCACGAACGCATTCAAATTTCAATGCATGAGTTTTGCACATATAATGCACCGAAATTCATTACAATGCTTTTTGTTTGGTAATCCTGAAAAGGCGTTTTGCTTTCACGAGGCTGTGTTGTCGGGCGGGACCTTCCAGAACACGGAAGCGTCTTCGCCGCCAGCCATCCTACTATTGCTGCTCGACACGTGTGCGGCCACGATTCCCTCTCCCTTCCACCCATCGACGGCCGCGACCTTACTTTCGTTTTCTATTCACGGGAAGTCCGGAGGGGAACGCCGTTAATTCCTCGTGAAGGAAAGCTCCGCGTCACGTGGCCGGATGGGGACGGAACGAGTCAACTTCTCTTGCAAGTGCTTCCATTGACTCGGGCGAACCTTCGTTCCTCCCTCCGGCTTCCAGAAACGTGAAGACGTCTCAACTGATGATGCTGATGGCATTCTCCACGATTCCACCGCCCCCACAAATTCGTTGAAATTGTAAGATATTATACTTTTCTTGTAATTTAAAGTCACTTGACTTCAGGTAGTAAAGTTCTTTAAATTTTCAAAGCACGTTTAGTAAAGACTTAACGGGTATCCGACGAGAAATTCCTCATTCGGAATTCAGGTAGTGTAAGTAAAGAAGGGGCGCAACTATTATGAAAAATTTATAACTCCAAACAAATCCTAACAAGTGATAATTGGTTATCCCATAATTGCAAAAAAAAGAAAGAAAAATCACTGAGTATCCTCGGAATAACATAAAATATATTCCCCCGCCCAAAATTGTTTCATTTGTTTTCCGCGCCTATCTACTACTTTTTTAAGTTGAAAAATCTAAATATGATAACATAACATAAATTTTTAAGAAAAATTTTCAAATAAAGGCCTGACAGTGTCCTCATTTTCTCAAATAAGGGCCTGAAGTTGTACTTGTTTCAAATAAGGATTTGAAGTGGTCATAACCGTTTCAAATAAGGGCCTAATCTCGCCGACCAGCCGACCAATCAAGAGCATTTCGTCAAAATATAATTTTAACTTAATTTTTAGTTAAATTAAATTAAGAAATACAAAAAAAACTAAAATTTAAAATACAAAAAAAATAGGAAATACAGGCGGCCTATGTTTCTTTATTTTTTTGGTT
This sequence comes from Lenwebbia sp. NSW1173648, assembly GCA_029784005.1. NCBI lineage: Eukaryota > Viridiplantae > Streptophyta > Magnoliopsida > Myrtales > Myrtaceae > Lenwebbia > Lenwebbia sp. NSW1173648. Next base: position 37,142,912 of record JARCGZ010000001.1, read on the forward strand.
TTTTTTAAAATTTTTAAAAGCGGAAAAAGGAAAAAACAAAGAAAAAATAGAAAATTAACTTTAAATGGCGAAAATGCCCCTAACCAACAGGTGATAGGCCTCTTTTTTTGACACTGACATGGTCACTTCAAGCCCTTATTTGAAACAATATATACTTCAAATCCTTGTTTGAAACAATGAGAGCACTTCAGGTCCCTTTTTGAAATAATGTTCACTTCAGATCCTTATTTTGAAAAAAATGAGGGCACTTCGGGCACTTATTTAAAATTTTCTCTCTTTTTAATAAGGGGTTTTAAATAAAGTTATGTGCATAGTATTTAATAAATAAAAATGTGTAAGTGGCCATTGAGTTAAAAAAAAAAGAAGAGTTTTTTTTTGTGTGCGCCGCGTATATATATAAAATCCAGGTATCTTTCTTGCGAAGATTGGATCCATACAAACAAACGAATTAAATAAGTAAAAAAAATCCACAAGACGGCTCTACGTAGTCTACGTCACCAAGTGGGGCAAAGCAGAAAAGGCGTCTTTGACCTGGCCCCAACCTGTGGACATTATTTCTCCGTTCCTTCGCTCCTTCACAACGCGTCTCCCACCACCTCTATATATTGGCAATTGGCCAGCCCTCCTCTCTTAAACGCAGAGAGAGAGAGAGAGAGAAAGAGTTTCCAGAAACCGAGAAACAGCTTCCCTCCCTCTCGCTCCTGCAGAAAAAGACTCTTTCTACAGCGGCGCAGCGTCGAGAAACCGCAGAGAAACCCCTCTTTTCTTCCATTCGTCGTGCAACCGTCAACTCAATGGCTCGCTCGCTCTCGAACGCCAAGCTTTTCTCAGCCGCCCTCGTCGACGGCATCTCCGCCTCCATCGCCAGGTACTTCGCGTTTTCTCGCGTCCCCTCCTCGTTTTAGATGATGGGTCTCTGTCTCTCTCCTCGGAAAACAGGGGTAAACAGAGCCTTCTTGTTCCTCCGTTTCGTTCCCCTTGGTTTCTAAACGTGTTCGATAAAGTTTCGATCTTTTTTTCCCTCGTGTTCGTTTGCATGTTTATCTTGCTTAACGCGTTACGTGATTGTCGTGCAGGCGAGGGTACGCGGCGGCATCGCAAGGGGTTGCTTCCAGCTCCGCGAAAACAGGGGCGGCGAGGAGCGCCGTGATGTCGAAGAAAACTGGGGAGGAGATGGCCAGATCCACCGAGAGCGTCTCGTGGGTGCCCGACCCGAAGACCGGTTACTACAGGCCCGAGAACCGCGCCGAGGAGATCGACGTGGCCGAGCTGCGCAGGATGCTCTTGAAGAACAAGAACTGAGCCCGCCTAAACAATATCCGATCGCAACCGATCTCCCTGGTTCGATCGTGATTGTGGCGACGCCCGCCGTTTCCGGACGCGTTCGTCCCGCGATATGACTCGATTGGATTTGGGAGTTGGGAAATCTGCATCACCCTCTCCGCTGTTTAAGGAAACTGTTAGTAATCTATTGTACCCCGGAATTTCCGCTATTCATGCGGATAGATATTAGATTTGCTATTCCGCGTTTAATCTCATGCGTGCTTTATGTTCAGATGACGATGTCTCAAATTAACCTCAAGATCTCGTACTAAAATTCGAACAAAAACACTTAATTCTCTACATCGCTTCGATTTCAACCTCACGTTGGTACAGACGTAAGAACATGCCACGATCGCGACGACTCCAATCACCTAAAGGGTCACCTTCAAGAACATCTAATTCTACACCAATGCAATTACTTTTTAAGTTCACGCATGAACAAGTCATTACAAACATGAATCGCTCGGTCGGTCTCGCTTTGTAACGGATTGTTAGCTGTCATATCAATGGCGATCACATTATTTATTTGCTCATCTGGGTATTGTTTAATTATGCATAATCGTCGACCAAAAAAGAAAAGAAAAGTAGTACTTCAATTTATAGCGGCCACTGTAAATACGACACGACATCTAATCTAATACACGACGATCAACCGATGCAATGGACCAACTTGCGTTGTCGACCAAAAGCGTAGTCACACACGACCTCTAATATAGATGACTTTTGGGTCATTGGTGCGGGTTTGCGATTATTGGTGTCATATGGGGAAAAGTTATTTTTTATTTTTTGTGGTATTATCTATTAACTAAAGATTTTAAATAACAAGAATTTTCAAAATTTCCAGATAGATTTGGAAAACGCAAGATTGTTTCAATTAATTGGGCTAACCATAAATGACGCAATCTTCCGATTGATACACGGGATTCAAGTCGCATTAATGGAGTTGCTGACCGGGACGCGCAACAAGTTGTCGTTACCTTCGGAACAAGTACCTACCCAATGGCCATTATTTGCTTCTTCCCGTGGAATTCTTTAATGGGGATCCCGGCACTAGCTTAGATATGCCAATTTTGCCAAAGTCGCAGAGTTAGGTCCAACCTAAATCAATTATACGGTGCCGAGGACCTCCAATGAAAAGCAATAACATACTCTTCTATCGATACATACAATTATCGCGTTATAATCCATCCATTATGATGTTCGTATTTATCGAACAGCATGGCGTTTAAATTTTTAAGAATCTACCGTCTCGCTTCTTCATCAGTTCTTGGCCACGAGTTGCATTTGATGCACACAAAAAAACAATCTTGTTAGACAGAATCATATGCAATCGTGGAGGTGTACCTAAAAAAAAAACGTGTAGGAGGATAAGAGATATTTCAAATTTTATCAAGAAAGCTCTTAAACTAAACTTGGACACTTTGAAAGATAATTATCTCGGCATGCGCGTGAGGGATTTTCGGGTACAATATCTTTTATTCATCCAACTTAGTCATCATGCTCAACCAAAAAATAATAATAATAATAATTATCGCATGCACGCCGTATGATCTTTAAAATTTCCTTTCCAATTAAAATGACGTCATTGGATAGAAAAATTATCCCACAAAAGAAATTTAATTAACTTTTGTTGTTTATTATGATGGCAATGATTCGGCTTTCCACAAAAAAAAAAAAAAAAAGTGTTAGAAGAGAAGCTGCGACTTGTCTTCGTCTTGATTTTGTCTAGTCCGCTCGTAGTTGATGATCAGAGTGTGTGCCGAAAGCATCCTCCACTTCCCTTCACAGAAATTGCTTGTTTATTTGGCGGTGTAAAAATTGCCTACGCCACCCGATTACTTGCAAATTACGAGATAAATCTAGTTATCTTGCGGGAATAAGTGTTTAAACATGAGTAAAACCAAACATTTATATGCTCCTTTCTATATGTACGGTTTCGCTATGCCTGTCGGTTTATGTTTTCGGGTTGGACATGACATCAGAACTGGATTTTGCCCCTGTTTTACTTGGCGTGCATGGCTCCGTTCGCGAAATTCTACGCGCCCTTCCTAATTCGGCTTGCACGTGAAATGGGTTACAAAGTGTCCCTCATCACTTGTCAACCAGCCGTCGGTTCCTTTAATCGTGTTTCAACCAAAGCTACGTTAGGATAGGATGTTCTTCGATCCGGGGGAGGAAAAATGGTTAGATGAGTGGTGAGATGTCGGTTCCTCTAATCGTGTTTCAACCAAAGCTACGTAAGGATAGGATGTTCTTCGATCCGGGGGAGGAAAAACGGTTAGATGAGTGGTGAGAAAGGGAAGGGGAATTCAACCACCCAACCAGGAAAGGACTCATCACCATCATCAGTATCACCGTCCATTCCTGTTTGGTTTTGTTTGCTTCTCGAATGTCTAGTTCTCCATGTTATTATTCTCACGACAAAACTTCGTGACTATGTTGTATAATGCCGACGAGGCAGTGCCGTGGTCATACAAAATTACAAAAAAGGACTACACGTGGTTAGATGTATTCTATTTTATGTCTTCGTGACGTGAAGCTAAAGATTCGGTGAATTGTCTCGAGTTCGCTCAAATAAGAGAAGGAACTTGTATTTATTTGAGGCAAAGATGGTGACAATGACAAAGTGTCGTTTGGGAGGAGCCAAGTTTCACTCCAACACGTCTCTAAAAATAATTAGTAAGAACTGGTCATTCCAATCATAGATCGAGCACGATCTCGCCGAACCGTGGACCCTCGGTGAGCGTCGGCCGGCGACCCTCCACGGAGCAACGAACAGCTTTGGTTCTGTAGGGAGTAGATTGGGTTAAGGAACTTCGGAAATGCTAAATTTTGGCTTAGAGACCGTTGGGATTGAGCTAGCAAATATCACAACTTTGGTATATAATTTGCCAATCATGAACGGAGTTGACCATAAATTTCTATTTCAATGCATCAAGAGAAAGGATAAACATTCAAGATAATATTAGATTTTCGACCAGCTGTATGGAGAGACGTTTTAAAATGGGAATATTGGCTGCGTAGGAGACCAGCACCTGCCGGAATATCATATCTTCTATTATTAGAATTCGGAATACGCAACTTAGAATGCCAGATTTCACGTACGCGACACGGCGAGCTTTGTCTTTGTCCGGACCCGTAATTCACGGACACAGCGTGATCACAGCCGCTGATCTTTTCATGCTCGTAGGTGGGGCTCGTCGATGATTCGCATCACCAACGATTGTGATTGACCTAGTTCACTAGTTCCGAGTTGGGGAAGGAAAGTTACGGTCTTGTATGCTGCGGAGTTTCCGGGTCCTCTTTCTCTGTTGTGATCGGTTGTGCACGTTTAGAAAGAGTCTTCAATTCAAGTTGTAAACTTCCAAGTGCTTTTCGGAAGCATCAACCGTAGAAAACGTGAAGAATATGTTATTTGGAGCATAGATAAGAATTGCTTTCGTAGGTGGTTGTCCTTTTTAGGTCCGAGAACTGTCTTGATAGGCCATGATTTGAAAGCATCTTCCACCGAAGAACGACTGATTACCACCAACAGTTCACTGCATCCACAGTTGTACTTGGGTGCTGCTGTCATGGCCTTGCTTAGGGGGATTCTAGGACCCCCTGTTAGATTTTGTTGGGGAGTCATGAGTAAGTAACAGCACTCTTGTATGTATGTAGTGTACCTGTCCTCGGAAATTCTTACGTTATGATTCCAGCGTCGCGGTGACTATGAAATGTAGGCGATGCTTCATAAATTCAACTGATAAGAGAAGTATGATGTCGCGGAAGCGGGTTTCGCCGCTTTGTTTCCAGAAACAGCATTAGGGAAACAAGAAGGGTATACAAGAAACAAGTCGAGACAAATTGTTCGAACAATGAAAGTTGGGCAGACGAGGTGGACAATCACATGAAGTCGAAGATTCCGTGCGGTTGCTGAGAAACTACCTTTCTAGTTCGCCAGCAAATCACACGCACCAGAAATCGACCAAATTACCATCCCCATCGACCCACTCTCTCTTCAATCTCTCCCCCTCCACCTTCAGTCAATCAAACAGCCCCCATGTGCCGAAGCCGTCACCTCCGACCTCCGCCAACACCGGACATCCACCCGTTTCGCAGCTTCTGTTCACTCCCTTCCACCACTTGACTCCATAATTACTCTCTTTGGTTCCCTATTCATTTCCATCTCTTGGTTGACTTCTGTCTCTTATCTTTAGCTCGATTGATGATGGTGATCGACACTAGATGAAGTTGCTAAAGCCAGATTTAGCTTGTCCACGTCGGTGAGGTAGATCTGGTGTTGCCATCAGCCTTGATGGCGACGAGCTACGTTGGCGCACTTAAGGGCCATAGCAAAGCTGTTAGCTGACTTTAATGTTGGAGGATGATGATGATGATGCTTACATAACAAGATTAAGCACGATCCAATTGCTAATAATTTGCTAGTTATAAAATGATCATCGATTTGCAGTTCTGCAATCTCAAGAAGCCGGTGTGGATGACAAAAGGAGAACAGCAGTCGCCGAGACATATTCAGAGAAAGAGAGGAGACGGTGGTTGCAAGTTAAACTTGTGGCCGTGGTTGCAGGTTAAACTTGTGGCCGTGGTGACGACGGCAGCGGCAAGGTGGAGCCGACAGAAACTATGATGCTGGTTGGATTGCAGAGGCGAGGAGAGAGAATGAGAAAGAGAGAAGGATGAGATCAGATATTGGTGAAGTTGGGTGTTGAATTTGTTGTCTCACATCGCTTGACAACGGGTCCTATATGCTCTTTATATTCATGTGATCTCCCTCTACCTATCAGCTTAAGTTTTTAGAATAGTTGGTAGTGGTTCCACAAAATCTCACATTGGGTATGGTCCCTAATTTGAACAGCAATTTCCACCTTCAAATGAAGGAGATGAGATCTAGAATGAACAGCAATTTGCATCATTATGAGTAATGGAGTAGTGCTTCTAGTCACGTACTTTCTTGATTTTTTTCCACAGACAATGCTTGCTAAAAGCAAGCAGCTACATCCAAAATGCCTATCCTTTTCTAACTTTCCAGCACTCTTCATTGCTCAGGCTTATTCTTTCTGGGTGTTTCAGTGAACATGACTAACGCTATTCTCATTGAAGTACAAAGATGCTAATTGGACAAAGCCAACGAGAATTTTTTCAAAAGTTGCTTCAGTTCTTAAAATGCAGAGTAAACTGTTAGTTACACAACTCGATCAACCTTCGCGACAGAACCCACATTCAGCTGAATCTAATCAGAAACTGCAAACCACCAAACTAATCCTGACCTTAACAACCTGCCCATCTCTAGGATCTCTTTCATAGGAGAGTATAGGTAAGCCATCTCATGCCAAAAAGAGAGCATGCCAGGAACTATGACCTTGAGCTAGAGGTGTCAATAAGAGTCATGGACCCATATCTGACCCATATTTTGTATAAAATGGGTCTTATGTGGGTCATTAACTTTTAGAGGACTCACTAAAAATGGGTCCAAAAAGTTGAAGTGAAATTAAATGGGTCAAAAATGGGTCACACATGAAACCCATTTTTGACCCATATTGGACCTATTTTCGACCCATGACTCCCACAAATTACAAATGGGCCCGGGCCTCAAAGACTCAACTTTATTATTATTATTTTTAATTTTCTATTTTTATAAGTGAATGAAAGAAATCAGAAAAGAAAAAGAAAATTAAAAAATATAAAAACTGTTGCTGTCCGCTCGCCGTCCGCAGCAGCCGCCGCCACAGTCCACAGGTGGCCGAGATAAATGAAATAAAAAATAAAAGCAAAATAAAATAAAGAATACTTTTTTAAATAATTAAATAATATTTTTAATAATAAAATATTTTAATAATAAAATATTTAAAAAAATCCAAAAAATTAAAAAAAAAATTGAAAAATTAAAAAAATTAAAAAAATTCATTAGATTTTTCATTGCATGAAAGTATTTTAGTAATATCAAATTTTTTATTTTATTTACTAATTTTTTTATTGTTTAATTTGCCTTTTTAATTTGATGTAAATTTTTTATCTGGCAACATATACATGTGTAGAGCTTAAAATATGTTAAATAAGTTACATAAGTTTTCTTAGAAAATTAGTGTGATTTGGTAATATGGGTCTAAAAGGGGTCGGGTCGGGTCGGGTGTGGGTCGGTTGCAGGTCGGGTCGGGTATGGGTCATTGAATATAGGTCAAAACGGGTTAGACGGGTCAATATGAGTCGGACCATATTCGACCCGACTCAAACCCGACCCAACCCACCCATTTGTCACCTCTACCTCGAGCCAACCCAAATATTATAGGCTATTCCCTCCACTTCTCATTCTGCTCAAATCATAGACACCCATGGACCTCTGAATAATGGTGGCCCCGGCAGCTCAAAGCATTTTGTCGGACTGGCTTCGCCCAATGCTGCCTGACAAACAGCGGAGATATTCAGACAAATCAGGAGAATAGACCACGATCGGAAAATCGATACAAATGTGGCAAGTCCATGATTTACATCATTGTGACCGCCTGAGGCGTGCAACCCTTTTGGTCATGAGTTGCCTGAATCACAGCAACTAAGCCCAAACATATTCCCAAATCCCTTTCCTCTTCTACACAGATTCAGCATCGCTCATTATGCAATTAATGATTGGTCAAACAGCAATTCTTGGTGGCTTCTTTGAGTTGAATTCCAAGGCTTAATCCTTCATCCAACCGAGATGAACATAAGGGTGATCACACTCTGTTCGCTCGTTTTTGCAACAAGGAATATCTTTCACCGAAATTCAGTCTTCGGTTTTTATTAAGAGGGTTCTGTGGCTCAACCCTCGAAGGGAAATTTTAGTGAGAATACAAAGTAACACAGATGGAAATGAAATGGGTAGGAAATCAATGGATCAAATATGGATTTGAGATCAACAAAGGTTCAGGCTACGTTACAATACTCCTATGAAAGCAGTAGAAAGCTTGACAATAAACTGGAATTACAGAAACTCTAAATGCTAGAAAGGAGAGTACTGAGAAGTTAAAGTGCAGAAAAAACTTGAGTTCTTTTGGATGTGTGTTGATCTGTCTGTCTCTCTTCTCTTTCGAGTATTTATTATTCTTCAGCTTTCCATAACCGTCCGTCGGTTATTTTCTTGCTTTCAAACTTTGAATCTTGGCGCCTTTAATAACTTCCCATTTGCCCACGTTTTATTCGTCAAGACTTGATCTTCAACTGTCAATATGGCTTCGAATTTGAACCTTCTCCAATAACTGCCGTGAACTGTTCGCACCCATTATCCGGATTTCTTGCTCGTAACTTCTTGCTGACATGGTTAGTTCGGTTAGTTCGGCCATCCTGCGATTTCTTTCGACTTTGCACTCCTCTTACTGCTGACTCTTTACAGTTTCGGTATGTCCTGAATCTTACCGAATTTTGAAAATCAATGACCATGTTTTCTTACTTCCCGAATATCGGGTTTAGACTTCTAGACATTTCGGTATGTTGCAGACAATTTACCGAACTTCTCGGAGTAGCTTACTGTTCCCGATTTACCGATTTTCAGGATATGATGATACTAAAGTCACTTCGGTAACTCATTATTATTTGGTATCAACTGATGCCCCCTTTTAAAAGAATTTAAAAGGATTTTAATCCTTTTAAATGCCAAAGATGACAAGACACTTACTTTTTGCTTCTAGCGCCATTTTGCCGCCTCGTTTCGCGCGCTTGCCTTTTTAGCTCCTTCTCGTATCAACTCAATATATATATATATATATATTATCAGATGTCCCTACATAATCTGATCTCTCACCTTCAAACGTGCTTTTCCAAAAACTCATCTTCTTCGTTATTCTCTTGCCCTTTTTCCTCTTCGTGTCTTCGTGACTTTTCCCTGTACTTGGTCAAATACCATGGCTCCCAAGGCTCAAGCTTCCTCCTTTCTCGCCTCCAATGCCCTAGAGCGCTATCATAGGTTCAGAGACTCTGATGATTTCAACGATGAAAGGCATCTATTCTTGGTGCAGAACTATTTCGAGGATTCTTACATCCTTGGCCCTGCCGTTTACAATCAATTTTCGATTCCTGCAAATCTCTCTGACTTCTTCCTCGCCATCTAACCGAGGTACTTCCAATCCACCACTCTTCTGTTCTAGCTTACAACTGGCACTCTCGTCCTTCTCGTCTTAGGGCTTTTTCTGATTTCGAGCCAAATTTTTACCGATGGTATATCCGACTTCTTCCTTCTAAGGGCTCTCTTTGGGATGAGCTCCTCATTCATAATGCCCTACGTCTCTGCTGCTTTGATTATCATCTGAATCATGGGCTAATCAGTGCTCTGTCTTACTTTTGGTCGTCTTCGATCAACTGCTTCTTTTTCCCATTTTTCCCAATGTCGGTAACTTTGCTCGATATCTACTGCCTTACTGGTCTTAGTCCTTTAGGCGCAGACCCATCTACTCTGTCTTCAGATTCTTACCAAGGGCTCGGTAAGTTATCTGATTCGGAATTAGCTTACGGGGGCTTTATCGGTAAGTATTTTAGGAAAGAAGGTGAAGTTACCGATGAGGAACACACCGCTTTCCTCCTATATTGGCTTTGTAAATTCCTTTTCTGTCACCCTATTGTGCGAGTTTCCAAGGACTTCGTTGCTATAGCTTCTGCCTTATCTTCGGGAACTCAGCTGGCTTTAGGAAAAATCATTTTAGCTTTATTATACCGAGGCTTAGCCCACTCTGCTTCCTCCCTTGCTTCAGATGAAATTGGTGGAGTCTATGGTAGTCCTCTCTGGATTCTCCAAGCTTGGACGGCCTTCTATTTTTCTTCTTGGTTTTCCAAGGATCGAGTTTCGCAGCCTCCTTCCGCTTCGATCCCGAATAATCCTGTCTGCCGAGCTTTAAGCCACGAGTTGGTTCCTGTTTCTGAGGGACCATCATCTTATTTTCGGTTCTTTATTTCTCAACTTTTTTCAATCAAAGGGAAACAATTCTCTTTTTCTCTTTTTCTCACTCTCCAATTTAGCTCATCTCTTCCTTCTTTTCAGAAAAATAAGAGTGATTTTTGGTAAATCGTTCTAACCTCCGTTGACCTCCCTGTTAGGTTCTCAACAAAGGGTAGATTCGTTGCCGGTTCTGAAATCTACTCCCCCCAGTATTGTGCTAGACAATTTAGGTTGATTCAAGGGATTCCTGTCCCGGCTCTCTATACTTTTTCCTTTTCTTCCATCAACAAAGTATTTTGCAAGCTGGGTGACGACCAAAACTTCAGTGAATTGAACAAATTGATTCGGGACATATACCGACTGTTCCGTGTTACCGAGTTTGTTGCAGATACTGATCGCTCTTCAGAAGACTTCAACTTCTGGTGGAAGAATTATCGGAAGTCTGTATTCTCAGAGCCGTTGGACATGATTCTTTTGAAAATAAAGGAGACGGCTACTATTGCACTTCCTCAATCAACCGAAGGTGAAGACATACCTCCCACTGAACCGACAAAGCCTATTAAAGGTTGGTTTGCTCTCCTTCTTTCAATGTATATCTTTATTCGGTATTTGGTTGTGTCTAACTGGTTTCCTTCACAGCGGGAAGAAAGAGGAAAATCTTAGAATTGCCTGCTCCAGAAAAGGCGTCGAAAAAGCCTGCAACAGAAAGAGCTACCGATCGGTCTTTATCACCATCTCTTGAAAGCTCTTCACCAAGGAGCCCATCTGTCAGTCCCACACTTCGTGCCATGATAAAGCCGCATACACCAAAAGATAACTTTGATATTCAAATTTTGCTAATCATAAGCATATTTGCCGATATTGATCTGTGCTGTTCTTCTTTTAAATATAACTCAGGGAAGACTCTTAAGATATATAGATCGAAAGCGGCTTTGCTTTCTTCCCCCTCTGTCAATGCTCCTTCTAATGATATAGCAATCCTTGACCCTGCATTAAAGATTCCCGCTCCTTCAACAAGACCTCCTACCGAATCAATGTAAGTCCAATCTTCAAGACTTGAAGAAGAAGAATTAGCTGATGACCCATCTCCTCTTTTGACTGAGAAATCTCCAACCTTTATCGGTAAATCCTGTCTTTACCTTATCAAATGATGAATGCTTTTTACACTATTGTTTTAACATTCATATCTGTGTTTGCAGGTACTGATGAACCTTCATCTGCATAAAAAAGAATTTTAATTCCCAATGGGAAATTTCTTGAAGGCTCATCAACCAATATATCTCTGCCGCTCATTCAGCCTTCAAGTATTGCCCTGCCTCCTCAGAGAATTCCTGTGGCAAGCTCATCTTCTTCCCAAGCTCCTCCTGCTGTAGCCGAAATCACACTTTTATCTATTGAGGAGAAAGCTGAAGTGGAAAGTATGCTACTCACAGATCTCTCTGGCTCCTCTGCTGCTGAGTGTCCTCCAGAATCCATAGACCCGGCATCATTTTTTGAAGTCTCTAAAAATGTGGCCAAGGCTAAATGGATGGAACTTCTTAACTTGTTAGAGTCTGGCTACGGGAAGCTGATCACCGATTCTGACTGAGAGAAGCGAGCAAGAACTCTTTTTCAAGAGGTGTGCTCTAGTAATCCTTCTTTTATGCTCTCCCCAGACTTCCAAGACAAGAGTGATGTCTTCGCCGTTGGTTTTGTGGATGCTGTGGACACCATTAGGATTAACACCGATCGTCTTTCACATCTCTTCTTTGGAGAACAGCGAGGTCAAGCCATTCAAGATGAAATAACCCGCAAATGCGAAGATACTCGCTTGTTTTATGATAGTTATAAAGCTGAAGAGAGCAAACTTCATCGCCTAGCAGAGAGGAGAGCAGAGCTTGAGGTAGAACTGAAAAAGGTAAAGGTCCAAATGGTGGAGCAAGAAGCGAAGATGCGTCATCTTTGTCCATCAGTCAGACGAAAGCTGGAGAAGTGTCGGGAGTTGAGGAAAGAATACGATTCCACCTGTGGGTCAGTCAAGACTTGCGAGAAACAGAGGGCGGAGCTCATGGAACAAAATTTTAATTTAAAATTTGAGCTCCGCTCTTTTGTAAATGAAGCCAAGATTCTGTTGAAGAAATGGAAATGAAGATCTTATTCTCTCTGACTCAAATGTTCTTTTGCTCTACTTGCCGAATTTTTAACATCTACTCCTTTATAATCTTTAACGACTAACAAAGATCCCGATAATAAAGCTTCCCGATAATCTTCAATGACTAGCAAAGAACCCGATGATAAGGCTTCCCGATAATCTTCAACGACTAACAAAGAACCTGATGATAAGGCTTCCCGATATCACGCTTCGTTGGTTATGACTTTTACATATTTCAAATGTCACAGCTTCCTTAATGAAATCAACAAAATAATTGAATAACCAACCTTTTGCATACTTTCTCTTGCAAAAGAGAGTTTTGGCGGTAATGTTGGTAACCGTCTTCCTCCACTTATGGGCCATGTTTTTCCACTTCTTCTAATTATCGGAGAAAAGTTCTGGTATGCCACTCCCCACGATCTGCTATATATATATATGTCCTTTATCTTTATAACTGCCCAAGCTGCACAATTCATCCTGTAAATTTGCAATCCTGCTCATGATGTCTTCACATGGTTCTTCATCTCGGCTGCCTCTTTGGTCTCGATCACATAGACGTTGTAATGGCCAACGTGAAGGTAAACTTTCTGCTAAATGTATCCCGATCCCAGCTTTGACAACTTTTTTTTTAAATCATGGACAACTCTTTTATTCAATTGCCTACAGATGATCGATCCTTATGGAGACGGCTACATGAACTGTTATCCCAAGGACACCATACTTTGTTGCTGAACCACAATCATAGGTTAGAAATTACCGAACTGTCGGACATTTTCAGGTCCAAGGTATTCCTAACTGCAGATTCTGATTTCTTAGACTTAGTGTGGGAACTGTGCTCATTATTTCCTACCAGCTTCGATGAATTTGAGCACAATGTGAAAGAAATTTAGAACCTTGAGTCTATCATTGTGGAAGTTGAGGCTCTTAAGCTCCAAATTGTGGAAGAATTTTTCCGATTGTGCGACTCCAAGGAAGCATATGCTCAAGTTCAAGACTCTTGCATCCATGCCAGAGAAGATGCTAAGATGACACGTCGGCTTTTCAATTTCTTTTCCAATCATAACCGCATGGAACTTTGGGTAATTAAAGATGAAATTTCCCGTGTTAGATCCATGGTCGAAACTTCTTCAGACAGGTACAGACAATTGTTACAAGAAGCTTGGGAGAAACTTGAAGTTGTCCGCTTCCATTCTCGTCGCATAGAATATCTCAAAGAGCAACAATTCGAACTCCACTATGATCTTGCATTACATTCCAAACTTGTAGCTCGGAACCTCAAACTTGTTAAAGATTTGAAGACCTTTGTAACCAAGATCAGAATGTATTTTCGCTTTTGATGAATAAATCAATTTCCTTGTGTTTCCCAGATTGATGGATAATATTTCTTTAAGAATTTCCCATTTATAGAGCGAGATAATTCTTTTCCATTGACATCCATCAATCTGTATGCATTTCCATTGAACATTTCGGTAACTAGATATGGGCCTTCCCAATTTGCTGACCACTTACCGAATTTCCTGTCTTTGAGGTTGAACGGCATAATTGCTTTCCATACTAAATCCCCGATGGCAAATTGCTTGATCCTAACCTTCTTGTTAAAAGCTATGGCTACTCTTTTCTTTTGTGCGATCAATTGATCCAAAGCAGCTGCCCGGACTTCGTCTAATTCATCCAAATTTATATGCATCCAATCTCTGTAATCTTCCGGCAACACTTCACTTTGCAGTTGGACTCGTAATGACTGCACAGTTATCTCCATCGGTAACATCGCCTCTTGTCCATCTGTCAGCATATATGAACTAACACCTGTGCTTGATCGTCGTGATGTTTGGTACGCCCATAACACTGCTGATAGCAGGTTATCCCATTCTCTTGGGTTTTCTTCCAAATGCTTTTTAATCAACCCAATCACGACCTTATTAGTAGCTTCGGTTTGTCCGTTTGCTTGAGGATAATACGGTGTGGAATGTATCATCTTAATTCCTCTTGATTGAACGAATTCCACAACTTCGCTTCCAGTAAACACTGTCCCTTGATCCGCAGTGATTGACTCAGGCAAGCCAAATCGGTGAATTATATTTTTTTCAATAAATTTAATCACCGTCTTCTGACTAATGCTCTTGTATGGAATTGCTTCCACCCATTTTGTAAAGTAGTCCGTAGCCAGCAAGATGAAACTATGCTTATGGGAAGAAGATGGATAGATCTTACCTATTATATCCATCGCCCAACCTCTAAATGGCCATGGCTTTATAATAGAATGAAGTTCTACAGCAGGCGCATGTTGCAAAGGTCCATGCTTTTGACATGAAATGCATGCTTTGGCATATTCAATACAATTCTGCATCATTGTTGGCCAGAAATATCCGTACCTTTTCAAAAGCCATCTCATCTTAATTCCAGCTTGATGTGCTCCACATATGCCTTCATGTGCTTCTGCCATAACCAGTTTTGCATTATCCTTATCAAGGCATCGCAATAGTAACCCATCTGAGGATTTTCAGTATAACTCTTCTCCTAATATTACGTACTTCTGAGCTTGTCTCCTCAGCTTTTGATATCTTGAATCAGGATTTTTCAAGTATTCCGTGATAGGCTGTCTCTAATCCTTTTCTCGGACTACCTCATCGACCGCTATCGGTATTTCTCTTTGTTCAATAGAAGGTACCGATAATGTGATGATAGTTGCAATATTTGCCAACTCTTTTGATATTTTATACCCGGAAGCTACCTGTGCTAACTCGTTGGCTTCGTAATTGGTTTCTCTTTTGATATGGACTATGTCATATTCTCTAAACTGTTCCAACTGCTTCTTGGCTAGGTAATAATAACCAATCAAATTTTCATTCAAACACTGATATTCTCCTTTCAGTTGCTTCACCACTAGCTGTGAATCACCGAATATTTTGATGAACTGTGCTTCCAACTCAATCAGTATTCCTAAACCGATAATCAATGCTCAGTATTCAACTTGATTGTTTGAGCACTCAAAATCTAACTTACAAACGCACCTTGTAAGTTCTCCGATGGGAGAAATTATCATCAAACCGGCTCCGGCCATATTTTTAGCGCATGATCCATCAAAATACATAGTCCATTGTACAACTTGACTGAAATTTTGCTCATTTTCTTCCATTTGTAGGCATGGGTATTCGGTGAGAAAGTCAGCAACGGCCCGACCTTTGACTGCTTTTATTGGTACGTATGCCAAATCAAATTCAGACAAGATAAATGCTCATTTGGCTATACGCCCTTTTATAACAGGCCGTGACAACATATATTTTATTACATCGGTCTTACCGAGTACATGTACTGTAGCTGGCAATAAGTAATGTCTTAACTTCATACAAGAAAAGTACAAAGATAGACATAATTTTTCTATTGCGGTATATCTTTTTTCAACATCAGTCAATGTTCTACTTAGATAATATACCGCTGTTCTTTTTCATTTTCATTCTCTTGTGCCAGCATACTCCCGATAGTTGAATCGGTAGTGGACAAATACAACTTTAGTGGCCTGCCTGCTTTTGGCGGCATCAATATTGGAGGATTTGTTAGATAAACTTTGACTACATCAAACGCCTTTTGCTGTTTATCTCCCCATATAAACTCCTCTTGATTTTTAAGACGCAAGAGCTGTGTCATTGGTTTTATCTTCCCAGATAAATTGGCAATGAATCTTCTGAGAAAATTAATTTTTTCGAGTACTATCTGCAGCTGCTTCTTTGATGTAGGATGAGGGAGCTCTATAATAGCATTTGCCTTATTCCTGTCAATTTCAATTCCCTTCCGATTAACTAGGAATCCCAAGAAATTCTCCGCTCGCACTCCAAAGGCACATTTAGCCGGGTTCATCTTCAATTTGTATTTCCTCATCCTAACAAAAGCTTGCTCAAGATAATCCAAATGCTCTTCCTGATTTGATTTAACCACGACATCATCAATATAAACTTCCAAGAATTTACCAATCATGTCATGAAAGATGAAATTCATTGCTCGCTGGTATGTAGCTCCTGCGTTTTTCAATCTAAAGGGCATGACTACCTATTGAAAAGTATCGATAGCACCAGGACATCGAAATGCTGTTTTCGGGACATCTTCTTTAGCAATAAATATCTTGTTATAACCCGAATGACCATCCATTAGAGATAACATCTCATTTCCCAATGCTGAATCTACTAACATGTCTGCCATCGGCATTTGATACTCGTCGTTTGGAGTGGCATTATTGAGATCCCGAAAATCAATACAAACTCTCAATTTTCCATTTTTCTTCTTCACAAGAACAATATTCGAAAGCTACTCTACATACCTGGCTGTCTCAATGAATTTCGCCTTCAGCAACCTTTCAATTTCTTCCTTGACTTTATCAACCGCGTCTGGAGCAAACCTTCTTGCTAACTGTTTGTGTGGACGAAATCCTTTCTTAATAGGAAGGCGATGCTCTACAATATTTTTTGACAGACCAGGCATTTCATGGTAATCCCATGCGAAGCAATCTTTGTACTCTCTAATCAAATTGATTAAATCTTCCTTCATGCCCCCTTGCAGAAACGCACTCACATATACTGGACGAAAACACCCAGGTTCCCCTATATCAACTTCTAATAATGGGTCGAGTTTCTGTTGACCTGTTGTCTTCCTTGATTGGCGACTCTTCCCATTCATCAATACAATCTGAAACTTCCGCACTCTGCTGGGTCATCTCCGCCAGGTATGCGAAATACCTTTCACAAAATTCTTGCAATAATGGCTCGCTTTCCATAAAGAGTATGTAACTCTTCTAATGCCAAGCTAGACTTGGGAATCCATTCAGTTTTCATATCCCCAAAGCGGCAATAAGCATAGGATTGTTAATCTGCTTTTGGTGTTCCGATAACATGTTCTCCATGTGAATACTCTTGATGATCTTGATGAATACTGGTCCACCCTATTGAAGCAAGTCCCGAATCAACGTCAATGTACTCTACTCCTTCACCATTCCAAAATGCTAGAACTTGATGAAGAGTCGAAGGTACACATTGATTAGAGTGTATCCAATCTCTTCCGAGCAACAAGTTGTATGAACCATCAAACTCTATCACGAAGAAAGTCGTCCTTGATTTCTTAGATCCTACGGTTAAGTCTAGTACAACTGCCCCTTTGACTTCGGTAACTTCTCCTAGGAAATCAGACAGCTGAACATTCGACGGAATTATGTCATCATCACCTTTTCCCAACTTCTTAAAGTGTTTATAAGATATGAGATTCAAGGTAGCTCCCGCATCTACAAAGATTTTACTGACAGCTTGGCCATTGATTCTACCTGAAATGACCAAGGACCTTAAATGTCTAGCCTTGTCTGAAGGTACTTTGTCAAACCTTATCACTTCTCTATCGGAGAATTCGAATTCTGCCATTGCTATCTTCTTCTCTGAGATATGCTCGAGTTCTTCTTCTACCATTAAACAAGCTCCATATTCAGCTGGAAGCTTAGCATGGACCATTTTGATCCTCATTGGCGAATGATTCTCTTTCGGCATTTTGGAGTGACCAGCTCGGCAACTCTTGCCATCTTCTTGCGACATCTTGAGATTCAAATTCTTTTGTTCTATCTTGACTTGATGCCTCGAATTAAGAGCTACCTGGAATTGCCCAAAGTTAATTGTCTGGGAAACCTGTTGAACCTCGTTTCCTTTTTTCACTTCTTGGCAAGAACTACTTCCCGAATCATATACAGAATTTTTTTCTGGTTTGACAGGTTCTTTATCATCAGGGTTTTTTTTTTCCAAACCCAATTTCCTCTCGTACTAAAAGATCTGAATGAAGGAATCTGTGATGGTATTCCTCTGTCCCGACGATTCTCGAAATCCCTCTGTCTGCTTTTCATTCGCTGAAAACGTCTTTTTGTAGTTTGGTAAGATGCTTGCCCTGGCGGTTTAGCTACGGACCATTTTCCTTCAGGAGGATTGTGTGGGATCTTAATTGTCTTTGTCTTCTGAACTTCCTGGGAAATTGATGGTAGTGGATCATCAAATTCATCTCCCCAACCAGTCGGTTCAACTGACAATGACGGAGGTAAATAATCTTTCGTGTCTCCATAGTACAACACGTAATCAAATTTCCCATTAGGTTCTCCAAGCAATCCTACTTTGGGATCCCCTTCTTCGTATCGCTGCCATAAACTCTTCTTCTTTTTAGGTTTTCGTGGGGTTTCCTTCTCCTTGTGAACTCGTGTTTCAACTTCTTGAGTTGGAGGAACTTGTCTTGGTGAATCGGGACATAACTCCTGCCTCTCAGGCATTTGTGCTAGCTGCTTTGATTGAGCTTCTTGACTTTTTGATTGTGCCGAAACGTTTTCAGTTACTACGATCTCAGACCTTATTTGTGGTCTACCTTCCCGACGGACGAATGATCTCGATCTGTATCTTCCTCTTGTTCCCCTCATGTACTGGAACTTGAGAATTTCCCGATTCTGATGACTTAATTCTTGATGACAACGGGTTCATAATTGTTTATTATCATATCTTGTAGACTCATGCACATTAACCATACTGATCATCTTCGGGAAAGGATCTGTGTCTACTTCCATTGGAGCCTTGCCTTTGTCTTCAGCGAACTTGATCTTGCCTTGGCGAATCGCTTCTTGAATTGTCTTCCTAAAAACAATACAATTCACCGTATCATGAGTCTTGGAATGATGCCATTTGCAATACCTTTTATCCATAGTTTCTTCCTTAGACGAGATCACTTGTCCCTCAGCCAATTTAATTATTCCATCTTTCAGCAATAAGTCAAATATCTCATCCAACTTCTAGATATCAAAGGAATAATTACTCGTTTCCTTGGCTTTAAACTTGGACACGTCTCTTACCCTTGCTGGTTTCAAAGCTGGGCATACATATGATTTTTCAAGTATCATAGTTGCTACCGCTATCTCATTCTCTTCTTCAGTCAAGTCACCGTATTCTGTACTTTCAACCGATGCTATTGTCTGCCGATTATCCTTTGTCGGCTTTTTATCTTTATCCTTCAGCAGATGTTCATACTTAGAAACCCGAGCATTTAATTGGATGAGATCATAAAAAACTTATCCCTCAAATCTTTCTTTGAGATTGAATTTCAACCCATTGAACGCTAAATCGGTAAATTCTTTCTCTGTGAGAGAAGTTAAACACCGATTCCTGGACCTCTTGAAACGAGCAATAAATTGATCTACTGTCTCAGTGCCATACTGGTACATTCTGGCCAAGTCGGCTATTGTTACCTCTGGTACCGTTCGGTAAAACTGATAATGAAACTGTCTCTCTATCTCAACCATCCACTACCATTGTACCCAACATTGGGATGTCCCGATGCTGGTGGAAATGGTATTGTACTAGGGGGATTTACATAAAAGGGAGGAACTTGAGAGGATAAACTAGGACGCGATATTACCTCGTTTATGGCGTTAACCATCATAGGCTTTATCACATCCGTGACATGACGCACCATATGGTTGGTGAGCTCATTCTGCTGCTCCTCAAACATTCTCCTCATCGTGGCTACCAAAGTGTTGTCAGGTGCCAACGCGTGAATTTTTTCTTTGTTCAATTGCCGAGGAATGTCAGTATTGTGATGGGGTACTTCCTCATTAGCTGCCGAATGCTCCAATCGTGCTCCATCATCTGAGTTGTTGATATTACCAACTGGTACTCCATCTGATTGACCTCTGGTTCTCACCATTTCTCTTAATCTTACCACACATGTCCCACTGGGCGTGCCAAAAAGATGTTCGCTCGTTTTTGCAACAAGGAATATCTTTCACCGAAATTCAGTCTTCGGTTTTTATTAAGAGGGTTCTGTGGCTCAACTCTCGAATGGAAATTTTAGTGAGAACACGAAGTAACACAGATGGAAATGAAATGGGTAGGAAATCAATGGATCGAATATGGATTTGAGATCAACAAAGGTTCAGGCTACGTTACAATACTTCTATGAAAGCAGTAGAAAGCTTGACAATAAACTGGAATTACAGAAACCCTAAATGCTGAAAAGGAGAGTACATGGAAGTTAAAGTGCAGAAAAAACTTGAGTTCTTTTGGATGTGTGTTGATCTGTCTGTCTCTCTTCTCTTTCGAGTATTTATTATTCTTCAGCTTTCCATAACCGTCCGTCGGTTATTTTCTTGCTTTCAAACTTTGAATCTTGGCGCCTTTAATAACTTCCCATTTGCCCACGTTTTATTCGTCAAGACTTGATCTTCAACTGTCAATATGGCTTCGAATTTGAACCTTCTCCAATAACTGCCGTGAACTGTTCGCACCCATTATCCGGATTTTTTGCTCGTAACTTCTTGCTGACATGGTTAGTTCGGTTAGTTCGGCCATCCTGCGATTTCTTTCGACTTTGCACTCCTCTTACTGCTGACTCTTTACAGTTTCGGTATGTCCTGAATCTTACCGAATTTTGAAAATCAATGACCATGTTCTCTTACTTCCCGAATATCGGATTTAGACTTCTAGACATTTCGGTATGTTGCAGACAATTTACCGAACTTCTCGGAATAGCTTACTGTTCTCGATTTACCGATTTTCGAGATATGATGATACTAAAGTCACTTCGGTAACTCATTATTATTTGGTATCAACACACTCAATCCTCGATCAAGCGACATCTTGTGTACATGATCGCTCAACGGTTTACTATCCTTAAGCAAGTCGAAAGCTACGTTATAAGAAACTTCATTGTTACTCCTATGGCCCTGCAGATGATTATCATTCGCCTTTTTACTGGATTAAGCAAGTTGCTTGCCACGGTTTAAGAAAGTCTCAGCATTATTCCACTGCTATGGCCCTGCAGTGGATGACAGCTAGAAGGGAAGGTCGACTATTTGTATCACAATATTCAAGAGGCCAAGGTTCCTAAAAAAATTTCAGCTGAATAAATCAAGGGTCTCACTACTTTGGCATTTCCAAGAGAAGTTAAGTCTACTGTTTCTCAATGTGGCAGATTTATCGTAATCTGGACATAATATGGGTGATCTTATGAAGCTTGCTTATTCAGGAACCATCTACTCCCTCACAACTTATACAGCGTCATTATGCACTCTCCAGCTATGTTCAACATTGGGTCAAGCACCACAACTGTCACACAGTTTCCATCCAAAAAGAGCCAGAGAGGCCAAATGATCTCCCTGGCGCATAACATCAGAGCGTGCCGTTTAGAGAACGTGAGAAAAAGAATTGCAAGATCAGATATGGTCAATGTGGATCTCATTGGCGAAACAAAATAGTACCATCATCATCCTGTCATTCCCAGGATCTCCAAGATTACAAGTTTTTGCTCATTTCGAGCGCTCGCCATCTAAGTTTTGACACAAGGGCACTACATGAAGTTTGGTAATAAAACCGTCAGCACAATGTTAAGCCCTACAAATTACGAAAATACATCCTGAAATCGAATGATATATTTTGCTCAAAATCCACAGATTACTCAACAACTTTCACTTTCTCTTCTAATTAGCAATTGTCTCAGCTTAACAGAGTGGAGATGAATTAGCAGACCATGACTTGCCCTAACGCAGTAATAAGAATCATTATGTTGGAAAACCAGATACAAGTAGTCATCTAGTTCATTAGTAGCCCTATTTCTTGGTTTCATCCAAAGAGATTTCATGTCTCCTTAAAAAACAATGTTCCGAGACATGCACAAGGAAAGTGACTATACAACTTCACACTAGAGGTGCCTGTATCAAATTCCATACCAGATTGTCACCAGTCGTCAAACACATACAAACTTCCGTGCCACAAAAGGACATTAAGTAAAAATGTCGCCACAAAAGTCCATGAGTAGAATTTGACTAACTTTGTCAGTCTGATCAAATGCACTGTAATATAGAATATTACCCATGCCGATCAATGGCAATCTGGTATCAGGTGATACCCTGTCAGGGAATCAGACTCTACATATATTTCTTGAATTATGCACTTATATTGTGCTAAACAATGGCAAAAGTTCCCCAAGAAACCCATTTCAGATTATAATCTTCGTTTCATCTCAATTAAACAGTTAATGGATTGATCCACACAACATGATTGAAACCACGCCTGCAAGTCCAAGGCTTTTGTTCCAGCCATCGTCGTGTTTGTAATTCAATTACCAATCTGCTTACCAGTAATTCACCTCCTTGTTTTTTCTCAATCTGTTAATTTGATTGGTCATAATCTTCATTATATGTATTATACACCCACCGATCGAGTCAACTCATCACAATACATCAGCAATACGCAGCCACCAGTCACCACCGACCAGTAAAAGCAATTCGAATTCAGTTTGCGATCTACCCGTTTTATCACCCAATCCAGAAGAAGGAAAAAAAGGAACGAAAGAGAAACAGTATGATCGATCTCCACCTACCGAGCAAGGCCCTAAATCGAAGCAGCCAGAGTCTTCATCCTGATCTTCCTCGCGCCTCCGCCGACGCAATCGAACCCACACCCGCACTGGGGGGACTCAAAGAAGTTGTCGATGGTGAAGGAAGCCGAGGCGAGCCCGACCGAGAACTCGAGCTCGTCCCCGACCCTCTGGACCTCCACGATGTTGAGCCAGAGGAAGAGCACCTTGACGCTGACCCCGCTGAGGCTGGTGAGCTTGTTCCGCGATATGTACCCGCTGATCGTGGGCTTGTACCGGAGCTGGTACGACCCTTGGAGGGAGAAGCTGCAGGAGCCGCCCAAGTAGGCGCGGAACCTCCCCGTGGAGCGGTCGAGCTCGTAGCCCGTCACGCCCTTGGGGAGGATGCCCTCCGGGAAGTTGTATCCCTGGAGGACGTCGTAAGCCGACGGGCTATCGTCGTCGTCGTCACCGCCGCCGGAGGACGCGAGAGGGGGGGAGGCGGCGGCGGCGGCGGAGAAGAGGAGGAGGAGGAGGGAGAGAGTGAGGATGAGAGAGAGAGACATGGCGGTGTTCTTGGGGCAGTCTGCTAAGACTCCGCTTGTCTCACTTGTGCAGAGAGAGAGAGAGAGAGAGAGAGTTTGTACAAGGTGTGGGGACGACGGTGACGATGATTCCGAACGGGGACATGTTTTTTTTTTTTTTTGAGCTTCTAGCGGTGCGCTGGACCGCGGGCAATGACTTTATTTGCTTCCACTGAACGTGCAAATACGTCGACGTTTGATCATGCACGTGGTCTCGGAAAGTTACATGAAAGGAGTGACACGTGTCAAATCTTCATCGAGCTTTAGTCGGAGGGGGCAAACATGTACGTACATACATACATGTGGCTCCACGTCATACGGTCTATCATTAGATTTAAGAGGCCTGTGGCTGTGGAGCATCAACCGGCCCGAAATTTGAGAAAGCGACACCAACCTCGAGACTCCGACCAAAAATAAAATAAAAATAAAAATAAAAAAGAAATAAACCAACCTCGACAGTCGACACACGAACAGCTTTCCCGATTAACTTTTTGACGGGAAAATTACCAGAAAAAAAATTCTAAATCTATTCACCTCGATTTAGTTTGATAAATATAGTCCATCCGGTCAATTTTAATCGAAAATTGTTAATATGGACGCCAACCGTTCTACGTGGCACGATCGACACTAGTGTAGATAATTTTTTTACTAATTTTTTTATCGATGTAGTTTTCATTTTCTTCTGTTTTCATTTTTTTCCTTTTTTTATTTCGTTGCAGTAGGCGAGGGTCACCAGAGCTCGTTGGCCACTAGGGGAGGGCGCGAATCCCTCGCAAGCTGGTGAGGGTCGCGGCTCTAGCCTAGATTTGCAAGGCTGTCTTGCCTTCGATCTGGGCGAGGTCAGGGTCGCCATAGCCTCGCCCGCGGCTGCGATTGTCTTAGCGAAGCCTCGCCATGGCCTTGCTCATATTTGGGCAAGGCAGCCTGGCTCATAGCCACGATCGCCTCGATCCGGCAACTCTCACCATCCATGGTGAGAAACAAAAAGAAAAGAAGGAAAAGAGAAGAAAAAGAAAAATGAACACATCCTTCGAATATTAAAAATTGAAAGGATTATCCACGTCAACAGCAGTCATGCCATGTACAATGATCAGTGTTCATGTCAACGATTTACTGTCAGATTTGGTCGGAAGGACTATATTAACAAATTATTAAGGATTAAATTGGGTAAATTGAAAGATTTAAAACTGAATTGACATAAATAAAATAAATTTATAACCTTTTTTTTAAATAATTATTCCACGTTATAACAATCTATGTGCACCATCAAAAGGAAAAAGCTGACAACAACATATTCTGAAAGTTCCTCTTGATGCCAAGAAGCAAGTGAAAAAGTTGTTTTCCACCATTAAAAGGTCGTCAACATGCTTTGCCATTCGACCAAAAATAAAATAAAAATACATGCTTTACCAGTACAATCGCTCCCACGTTTCAATTCCATACGATCTCGAAGCATCTCTCTCTTTGCTTACGCTAGGCAGACGCCCAAGAAGGCTTCTTGACCCTGAACTTCCTCTTCTTCTCCACGCCATCGCAGTCGAACCCGCACCCGCAGGTCGGGCACTCGTCGAAGTTGCTCACCGCGAAGTCCGCGGACGCGATCCCGACGGAGAACTCCAGCTCGTCGCCGTCGCGGACCACCTTGACGATGCTGAGCCAGAAGAACCACACCTTCACCTTGATCCCGCTCAGGCTCGAGAGCTCGTCCGTGGATATGACCCCGGTGATCGTCGAGCTGTACTTGAGCTCGTAGGAGTCGATCGAGAAGGTGCACGTCCCGTTCAGGTGCACGGTGAACTCGCCGGTCGAGTTGTCCAGCTCGTAGCCGAGGACGTCGTTGGGGAGGAGGCCGATGGGGAAGTCGTACTCCTCGAGGACCTCGTAGGCGGTCAGCGAGTTGTCGGCGGCGGCGGCGGAGGAGGAATGTGACGGCAGGGCCGAGAAGACCAAGAGGACGGTGAGGATGAGGATTGAAAAGAGACGGAGACGGAGATGTTTTGGGAGGGACATGGTCGATGTGTTCTTGGTTGGGGAGATGATCCGAAGGTCTACCTTCTTTGTGTATAGATTTAAAGGGGAGGGACATCTTTTGACTGTTTGGTTTTGAGAGGCAGGTGGTCGGGAAACTATGTACAGTTGAGATTGGTCATGGGGAAAAATAAAATGGACACGGGTAATGGCATATTCCATGAGGGTGGACCTACTCGTAGTTGCCGAGGTAGTGAATGTGTTTGATGCCCAGACATCTTAACAGATCTGCATAGTTAGTTTAGGTATTTGCACATATGAATCAGGGTTTAGGTTCCGAATGTGCAATTTAGATATTACGACTCGACCGACCGATCGACTTAACTTGGTTGTTTTCTTGCGAGATTGAGCATCTCCGCTGCCTTAGAGCAACCGATTAATCTCAGGTCGCAGTTCAATTTGTCGATCAAAACGTGGGTGAGATGTTGAATAAGACGAACGATACCACTAGACGCAAAAGAAATTGCTTGGGGAAACGAGTTTAACAGTAACTCAAGCATTTAGTTGGATCGCGTGAACAACGAACAAGGTCGTTATAATCTGCACAGAGAGTTACTCCTGTAAGAACAACATTCGTGAACGCCGAACAATACCAAGGAGGATGATATGCGCTATCTGGACTAGCTAACATAAAGGACTCAGAAATATCGAGCACTATTCTATCGCACAATATTCCAATTCTATGGCCAAAAAGAAAACCGTCGCGCATAAAAATTTCTTGAACTCGAGTTTTATAGGTATTAAAGAAAGCAACCGTAGTAATTAGAATGAAGCAAACATCATAGCCGTGGCTTAAAAATCGATACTGAAGACATACATCCTATCCATGGTTTCAATGTTATGTCTGCGCCATGCGACATTAATAGATTCTCTAAGGTGGCATCATAAAGCAACCAACCCTGTCTGTGTGTCAATTGTATCTTTCCCTTAGATTTAGTTTAGGAGAATGACAATTGGTCGCTTAACCACTCCATCTTCCTTATCTACTTTAGGACAGACATCTCTCTCTCTCTCTCTCTCTCTCTCTCTCTCTCTCTAACATGAGCTAGGCAATTTGGAAAAGATGAGTTTAGGTTTGATGCATATAGAAAATCTGATTTCCCAGAATGTTGGGAAAAAACAGCAACACCAGAGGGTCCAGAACTGAGGGCACCGTGCCGGTTTTCTCCCATTAAAATGGAAGAGGCCTATCTGTAAAACGGCAGAAGCTACTCTCATGCAGGCTAGAATTAGGGTATGCAAATTTTGGAAGCCTGTGGAATGCCTCTTGAATGGGGTGGACAAGGAATTTAGCCAGTCATGGACAACCGGGTTAATTAGTTCCTCCAACTGATAAAAACACTGCAAGACTGACCAGCATGGCTCTCAGATAAAGGATGAACCAAGAATAATCTGACGATTTAAAACAGGAAGCATCCTTCCGGAAGACAGATTTTGAATAAATTCACCGATCACTCTAAGGATGTTTTGAGGCATAGATTTACAACGATCAAGGATCGGAAAACTCAAAGCCCCATACACTTGCGCCGTGCGCGGAGAGAGAGAGAGAGAGAGAGAGAGAGAGAGAGAGAGAGAGAGAGAGAGAGAGTTCACACATTCTGAATTTGGAGATATGCACTTTATGTACAAAGAACGGGCAAACCCCTATGGGTTGTATCTGAAGATATGAAAGTGGATGCTTTTATGTCAGCATGAGAAGACCAAGCTCACAGCAATTGAATAAAAATAGCTGCGAAAGCAACTGCACAAGGGGTATAATATATAGCAGCAAAATCTACAGGTGGTCCTTTCAAGTTTTGAATGATGCCTGACTTCTGGAATCAATTATGCAGCCTTTAATTTACTTTTCTTCCAGACACTATATAAGAGGGGAAACAAGCTCGCTACTATTGACAATTCAGATGTCCATGAAGAGACGAGCCTTAAGGACAAGGCCTTAACTCAAAATGGTCACTAGGCCTAGGGATACCTCAATATACCATGCTGGAATGGTAATGATATCCATCTCATTGTGTTCAGTCGGAACCTGCCTCAGTAGGGGTGAGCAACGGGTTTGCACGCAGTGCATTGTGAAAGAGAACCTCAACAAGTCAGTTTCCTACCAAAAAGCCTACTTTTTCATATGATCTAACATCCAAAGTTGCAACTGGAAAAGCATTAATTAACTTCAGTAGTCTCTGATCTGGGCATATGCTCTCAGCAGAACCCACCTCAGTTATCTATCCCTAATTTGCTAGTTCAACACACATATCACCCTATATATCCTGCCTGATAATGCTCTATGAGATAACCGGCATTTAGACAGCATATGCTTCCATAGATGAATATAGGAGTCCATGTTTCATAAAACATGGAAGTCCATGATTACAGTCTATGTAAGCAGAAGCCACCAAATGGATCCAATCCTGTTCTTCCAAAGTGACCAATCATTCTTCACATTTTTATACATGGCAAGTGACGGATTTTTATAAAGCCAAATTTAGTTCTAGACAACCAAAAAGATTATATCGAGCAAAATAAGAGGATCAAGGGGATCATTATAAAGAAGGAAACGTGAATAACGAATCAATCCCAACACAGGGAAGAGGTCACAAGTACTAAGAGAGAGAAGAGAGTTTCTTCTCCCAATCAGTATATTGTGGTTGAGAGAGCCAAGAAACAAGGTGATAATTGATACCATTTCTACTATACGAATAACGAGTTATAACCAGATTTAAGGGTTCAATGATAGTCTACTTTGAATTAACGATGTTGCATCAACTCACAGAAGATATATCAAGAGCAGCATCAGTTCTCCAAAGGATGTTGGAAGCACACGATTGAAAGATGCTCTTATAATTAAAAGAATTGATACAACCCATGCAAGAGGGACAATTATACAGCCAAAAAAGAACTTGTGAAACTATCGATACAATAAACAGAAAAACCTGAATGACCTTTACCACTAACAATAACAGAAATGATTTTCTACAAAGTAAATAGAATGCAATCGACAGAGACAACTTAAAATAAGGAAATATCACAAGTAGAGTCATGTCTGAATCAATTGACATCCTTGAGTCTCCTTATTAATGTATCAAGAGATTTCTTTTTCGGGTTTTGCTTGGCTCCTCTTGTTGTAAAGGAAGAGAAATACCTGTCTGCAGGATCCCTCAACTTTTCTGAGATCGTCACAACTTTCTTGTGGTCCAAAGTGTTGTAACTCCTCTCCCGGATGACAGCATTCAAGAAATTCTCTGGATGATTGCTTAGAAGCAAATTGATCATTTGCCTCGACTCAGCAAGTGCTGTTTTCAGCTGGTTTGCTTCCTCCTCCGAGAAAAGTGGAGCTTGATTATCCGCAAAAGATTCTAGTAATCGTACATCCACATCAATCCCCGTGATTGCATTAACATTAAACCTTTTCACCGACTCACCAAATAAGGCACCAATTATCATCTCCGAAATGTGAGATAGGACATCTTGTAATACTCTCTTGAGAACATTGGCTGGCAATATCTGCTGTGCGGTCGAAACCAGAGTTTCCAAATAAATAGTCACCTCATTTACATACTCGTTCCCACTTTGTGGAGGCTCATCAGCCATCCAGTTTACATTCTCAATTAATGACATGAACCCATCAACCTTTTGTTTAAGCAACCCAGATAGCATTTCCTCTGCTGCAGCACGGGACTTAATCAGAGGAAACTGCCTCCGACTCCTCTCAACCATTCTCAGAGGAACGCCCGAAAGCTGTGCAGCATGACGGGAGAAGAAATCACAAGCACGCTCAAATACGGCCATATTAGCAGCAATTTGCATCGCCTGGGAAACCCCATGGACGGACGTATTCACAATTTTCAACAGAGCTCCGTCCAGGACCTCACCCAAAAGCCTGTCTAGGTACTTCTTGACCACATCGTAAAAATCCAACTGCCCTCCGTAAGACATGAAACTCACAGAATCTTCAATAAAAGACCTCACGATACGGCAACAATCTGGCACAGTCGATGAAAACGGCGCAACGTAGGGAAATGCCGGTATGATATCCAAAGCTTGCAACTGAAAAGAAAGCACATTCATCGAATACTCATACTCTTTCTTCATCAACATCTGTTCAAACTTATCGGCCGCAAGCGCTTCGGTGATCTGCTTTCGGCAATCTGACAGCAATAACTCGTGGTACTTGTCCCTATGCTTACTCAATACATCAAGCAACGAATCGACCAGGTATCCGTATCTTCGCAGAGTTACTCCTAACAAGCTAACATAGTCCTTTATCAACAAAAGATGATTCGCTGTCTGCATCCTAGAAAACTGATCCTCCAAAACTGAACACATTTTACTGACCGCAGTCTCCCACAGATTCTCGATTTCCATTTTCGAGATCAACCCATCTCCAGTCCTCATAATACGATCCTCAACAATGAAAAAGCCGGCGATTTGCGCGAAAAAGGTCTGGTGCGATTCGAGAAATGGAGTCATAGACGACACCTGAAAATCCGACGTCAATTGAAGCTTCCTGTTCTCAAAATAATACTGCTTGAACCGGTCCTGGAGCCCTAGCGTCTGGTGAATATGATAAGCTCTATAGAGCGGGGTTAAATCGAAACCTGAAAATCCATTCTCGGACTTTCCATCACTCTCACTCCCTACGCTGAGCACATCTTCGTCGTCCTCCTCTTGCAGAGCATAAACGCAGTCTCTTAAGCTAAGCCTACTCTGTTCCTCAGCTTGTCTCTGCTTAATCCTAAGATCTTCGTCTCTCTGTCTCGCGGCAGAAGCTTGCCCAATCGCTAATTGACCTAGGTTCCTGCTAACCACGCGGATCTCAACAAGCCAATCGCCGAACTCCTTGCTCACCTTCCTCTCTGTGTAGGATCGAATCTCCGATATCTTCTTCTCGAGCATGTTTCTGATCGTAGACGAAGGCGTCTTGTCGAGGAACTGAGCCTCGATGGCGTCGACGCACTTCAAGGCCATGTAGAAGTTGCCATCGGAGAGGTGGAGATTGGCCCTGGAGCAGAGATCCATGAGGCCGATGCAGGAGCCGACGGAGCCGAGGGCGAGGTCGATGTTGACGGAGACGTTGCGGGCCTCGAGGTAGGCGTCGAGGGAGTTGAGGAGCGGGAGGGCGACGGACTGGAGGGTGGTGTTGGAGCGGGAGAGGGCGGACTTGAGGGAGTCGACGTCGGAGAGGAGGGATCGGAGGTCGTCGACGGCGAGGATGAAGTCCTGGTAGTGGGCCTTGCAGACCTCCTCGATCTCGGACTCCTTGGCGCGGGCGAAGTGGCGGAGGTGGTGGAGGAGGGTGTCGGGCTTGCCGGAGGTGAAGGCCTTGCGGATGAAGGGCCCGAGGTCCTCGTTGTTGCAGATGGCGGAGGATAGGAGGAGCTGATCCTGCTTGTCGGCTGAGTCCCCGCCGTCCGCGGCGGCGGTGGGGACCACCTTGCGCCGTGGCTTGGTGGCGGATTGCATCTTCTACTTGAACGCGATGTCTGAGTCTCTCTCTCTCTCTCCCTCTCTCTCTGTCCCTTCTCTTCTGTGGAGCGACGGAGAGAGAGAAAAAGGGAAGTCTTTCTTCGGTTATTAGGACATGGGTTGGATGGTGGTTTGACCAAATTGACACTTTTAAATGCAGTGATTTTGTTGGATGACTGCGAAGATTAAGGATGGGTAGAATAGTAATTTCGACGTAGGCGAACGCATTAGGATGGAGGGGGTGAAGGAAGAAACGGGTTGACTAAATAGGAGAGAGAAGAGTCGTGTGTTGGCGGCGGCGACGCACCGGAGTTGTCCGGAGTGGGGGACATGGGCCTTAACAATTACAAAAGCTTTGGTTGTTGGCCGAGCTGGATAAACGTTTATAATCTTACGTGATTTGAAACTCTTCCGACCAAAAAAAAACTCCTCTCGTCGCGATTTCGCATCCGAGCAGTAGTTATTATCCGATGTTGATTGCCTTTCTATCTTGTTTATTGAATAAAGACGTACAATTTTATAATAAAATAAAATAATTTCAAATAAAGATATTAGATGTATTCATTTTTTTAAATAAGAGTTTAAAGTGAACTTTATTAAAAAATGATCTAAAATATCCTCATTATTTCAAAAGAAGGTCCGACTAAAGGCACTTCAGGCGAGGGCCGCTCTCGGCTCGCCTGAGCGAGGGCATTTTGGCTTGACCAATGGCATTGTTTCAAAGAACGGCTGCCAGGACGTTTTGGCCCTTAAGAGGACTGATAAGCCTTTGACGTGACATCCCTATTATACTGAAAATAAAAACCAATTTAGTCATTCCAAAATAGGAAGAAAACCTTTTTAACTGGACGGTCATTCTTGACGACCATGAAGTCCGTGTTTTGAGTGCTTCAGCCGCAACCTTTTCGGCATGGAGATCATCAAAAATCTCAATCGCGATCGAGTTACGACGTCGTGAACCTACGGAGAATAGAAACGATCCCCCATCGCTATGTCCGAGATGGGAACCTTGAAAAATCTCATCGCGTAAGTCGAGTTCGCGGCTGCGTAGAGGCCTGATCATAAGCATGACGGACCGCTCGACTAGTTCCGGGCCAACGGAACCCGACGCGCGCTTTTAGCAGGTTTGGGGAAAGAGTACACCCTCCTCGGCTCGAGCCCACCCATCACCCGCGTCCTATCATTTTGGCACAACCTAAATATAGCAAGAACATGATTTCAGACTACTGCTCCATTTCTTTCGTGCAAAATTGATTGATTTAAAAAATATTATCCTAAAACTAATTGCTAGTATCGCCTACGAAAATGAATTAATGAAAATTATTTTAACGGAAATAATAAGAATATTTCTCGTTGATTGATTATTTTAACGATACAAACAATCATTTTTATTTTTTTTAAAATTATTTATTTTATGTGCGGAGCCTAAATATATATGGTATTTCTTTTCACCCGAATATTACATAATAGTAGGTTTTCCTTATAGCCATAAATAAAGACCGTACTTTCGCGATTGATCCCAGATGTGAAATAATATGTGTAATATACCTGTCGACAGAAAATAACATCAAGGAAAACGTTTTTCGGACTTTCCGGCGTTTGGTTCGCTGGAAATAAGCTAGTCTAAGAAAATAGTTTTCACCCGTGGAAAAAACTCATTTAAAGTGGGGAAAATGTTTTCATCTTTTTGAGAAGAGAAAAACATTTTCCCTCGTCTTTACTTTACTCCTTCAATTATTTAATGTTCATTTTCTTTTAAACAATTTTTTATTTTTCTTATTTTTCTTTTTTTTTTCTTTTCTCCTTATTCCTCCTTCCTCCTCCTTCCTCCGCCGACCACGAACCTCGGCGATGGCTGGCAACTCGGCAATCGGTCATGACGCGGGCTGGCAAACTCGAGGCTCGGCTGGCCTTGGACGAGTTCAAGCTCGCCTGGATCTGGTGAAAAAAGAAACAGAAGAACACGTCTCTTGCCAAAAAAAAGAACGAAAGGGGAAACAAGAAACGAGAACAAAATTCGTCCACTTCAAAAGAAACCAAGATGACGAACAGTGAGCGAGAATCTCACGTACCTCAAGAAAGAAACAAGAGTGGAGGAGATGGCATTCTTGGACAATCGTCCTGCTGGTCCTGTGCAGTTTGCATGCGAAGGGGAGAGAGTCAGAGATCGGGGCGAGCCTCGAGCTCGACTGCGGGTCGGTCGCCGGCCGCGGTCTAAACCAGAAGGAAAAGGAAAAAATAGAAATGAAAAAAGAAAAGAGAAAAAATATAAATAATTACAAGAATTGAATTTTCTTAAAAGAAAATTTAAAAATGAAATGCAAAAAAAAAAAATATTGAAAGGAGTACATGGAAGAAAATCAATTGATTTTCCCTATCAAACGACAGAAAATATTTTCCAGGTCTTTTTCATATTTTAGCCAAACACCGGAAAATTACTTTTCGGAAAACATTTTTCAAAAACGTCGCATTTTCAGCGAAACAAACGAAGCCTGAATGTGAAAAGAATTAAATGAATAAGCATAAAGAGCAAGGGAGGTTGATGGTAATGTTTTAGCAAGACTGTGTATAAACATATGGTAGAAATATATTTAGCTAATAACTACTGTCAGAGATATTGATAGGATTGTCAAAGATATTGATAGATCGTAATCTTCCTTGATTGATTCTAATCAATTATGATTGATTTTGTAATTTTTAGTTACTTTAGATAGCACTCTAGGACAGCCTATACATAGGCTCTTTGTATCATAAGTTCTATATAGAAAAATATACAAAAATTACCTTCTGCTCCATTCGTTACAACTACGATCTATGAAATTAATTCGTCGTAATATGGTGATAAGATATATTACCCCTTTTCTTTTTGACATTATTTTGTTGCATTTTAGAGTTTCATTACTTTGGTATTTAATTAATCCTAATGTTTCATCTAAAGGAAGCTATGCTGATCTTTCGGTTTGTGTTGGTGTCGGATAGACCCAATTTGACTCATTTAAGTAAATGGGTTATCCGCACTATATTCGGGCTTGTTTATTTAATAAAACTAGCCTTGTTCGAATCGCGCGTTGACCTGATTATCATCATAGCTCGACACGACGCACACATCACTCCAGAGCGGATTTAACGAAAAAATGACGAATGATATTATCGACAGAAGAAAATCATTATCGATAAGAACTGTGAATCTTAATTTTTTTTCCTCTTGCATAATTCCATTCTATTTATTCGAATCTACTGCAGAAACTTCATATGCTCATCTCATTGTATCGTTCAGCAGCATTTTCAGTGGGTACAAGTGCATCTGCATAGTCCCTTCTCACAGTTCTTCACCCGGCATTTGAAGTAGCTGCAGAAGTTCCCGCAGTCTTGATCTCCGGCGCAAGGGTGGCCCACGATGTCGTCCACCGCCGCAGGAGGCCCAGGGCTCGGCGAGCAAACGCACATTTGCTTCAGACAGAATGCATTTGGGTTACGCCATTGAAAGATGCAGTCTTCGTTCGATCTGCACTTGGCTCGACAGCTTGGGACGTCTGTCAAAGTCAACGCACGATAAGTGAGTATGTGGTGGCTATGGGGTGACAATATCAGGTGTCTAAAAAACCGAACCGAAAATCTACCTGAAACCGATTATCAAATCAAACTGAATCGAAATTTCGTGGATTTTCAGTTCGGAAAATGAAAAAGTTGACCTTTTTTTTGTTGCTGCCGGTTCCGCTCGGTCCGAGCCGAACTAGTAAACAACCAAATCCCCAGTGCGAAAAGAAAAAGAAAAAATGAATTGGGCACGCTCTCTCGGAATGGTAAGTTGAACAGGGGCAAAAAGAAAAAAGAAAACCGACAAAATGAACCGAATCGGTTCATATTCAGTTTGGATCGTGGATCGTTTTAAAGCTAATGCACATCTAAACAGTTCGGTTCGGCGCCGGAAAAATCGACCCGTTGACACCCCAAGGTGATAGATATGAGAGAGAGAGAGAGAGAGTAACATGCTACGAGGAGCAACAGCGCAACTACGAATGTGAACTGGCACGAACTCTTCTTCTCCATGTCTTGTACGCAGTATAAGACCTCAGATCTAAGTAGAGGAGATAAGATAGGCAGGCAGTTTCATTGGTAATATATAGTAGAGCTTGGCAGTGTCGTATTTACTAACCTGACCTTTATAATTTGATTTGCATCTCTCTATGATTGGCATCTTATTTATAAGAAGGATCTTTTACCAATTTAGGGAATAAGTATCGCTAATTACTTATTTAGGCTTTTCTTTCCCCAACTTTTAAGCCCTTAATTACTAACCAAGCTCTACGTCTACCCAAACACGAGTGGAAAATCTACCGAGGATACGGTTCTATGAACGGAAGCGGATCACCCAACATTAGAGTTTCTGTGACATGAATAACATTACTCAAATCAGGCCGTCCAAATGAAAATGGACGGCCTGATTTGAGAGAGGGTTGGGATTAAAAAAATTTTAAACCCCAAAAAAATTCCCGCCTAATTTTTTCCCTCTCCTCAACAAATGATGTGGCATATTCTTGGCCATCCAACTGAAAATGGACGGTCTGATTTGAGTAATGTTACTCATGTCACAGAAACCTCGATGTTAGGTGATCCGGATCCGTTCATAGAACCGTATCCTCGATAGGTTTTCCACTCGTGTTTGGGTAGACGTAGAGCTTGGTTAGTAATTAAGGGCTTAAAAGTTGGGGAAAGAAAAGCTTAAATACGAAATTAGCGATACTTATTCCCTAAATTGGTAAAAGATCCTTCTTATAAATAAGATGCTAATCATAGAGAGATGCAAATCAAATTATAAAGGTCAATGATGATGGCTTCGTCTCGCAGGAAACTTTCAAAAGTCATAAAACTTTAACATTTTTCAAAAAATAATCGCTTTACCTAAACTAAATTTGAACGCTTCAAAAAGTATATGGTCCAAAAAGTGCATTTTGTTCTCGAAACTTGTACATGTAGCCCGTAGGTCTCTCACGTTTGTGCGTGTCAGTTGTCTATGCCGACTCAGCAACTTCCGGCTCATTTGAACGAAAAATATGTTGGAAAGACTTAAATTTTGGCCGGAGAATAATAGCAAGGCTAGAATTACAACAAAGTATAAGTACCAAAAGCGAAATCCCCAAATGCTACAAGGATCATAATTTTAATTTCCCCTAGTTTTTAGCTATTTCCGGCGGAATTGGGCCGACCTTAGACCAGTCGATTCTGGTTCGGCGTTCGGGTTCGCTAGGGTTTTCGAACTATCCTGCCTATCATCCGAAAGTCGCTAGGCCAAACGCGTTAATGGTATTGTGCGTGCGGTTTTGCATCAAGATGAAGAAAAAAACAGAGAGAAGAAGATTAAAAGATGAAATTACAGTTAAAAAGAGGGATGATTAATTTAGCGCTTAGTGAGTGGTTATCTGGCAAACAAAGAACGGGGCAAGCGGTGGAGCGCATCCTCCTGTAACTGGTGGCCTCTCTCTCCTCCTCCAAACCGTCCACCTTTTAATTCGGGCCAACGGACAGACCCAAACATAACCATTCCTTTGTTCCCCAAACAGATTAGCCACCATCCCATCTCCACATTAGCGCTACAAAACCCTCCTTTTTCTTCATACCCACCAAGCGCTCGACGATATTCCCCACTGAAAGGGGGAGAAACAGAAATAACACAAACACCATGAAGATGTCCTCGCTCTTCGCCTCCCTTTTGCCCCTGGTTCTCTGCCTCGCCCTCCTCGGCCACAGCGGCGTTGACGCCCGTGGCGCCCACGCCGCCCGTGCCGCCAACGCCGCCCGCGCCGCCCCCTTCGTCATCCCTGCGAACGCCTCCACAGCCGACCTCGTGGCCGCGGTCTGCGGGACGTCGAACCACAAGGACCTGTGCCTCTCGAGCCTCCAGTCCATCCCGGACGTCGGTTCGGCCCCCGATGTCGGCGTCCTCGCCATCACCGCGCTCAAGGTCGCAACCAGCAACGCCAGCGACACGTCCGCGGTCATCCAAGGCCTGCTCAACGACACGACGCTCGCGCCCACTGTCCAGCAGGCTCTCAGCGACTGCGCCGACCACTACCTAGACGCGGTCCAGCAGCTCGACGACTCGGTCGCCGCGCTGACCGTGAGGGCGTATCCCGACGTGCGCAAGTGGGTGAAGATCGCCATAGCTGCTGCCGACGACTGCGAGGCTGGGTTCCAGCAGCTGGCGACCGGGCCGAACATCTTGTCTCATAGGAACCTAATTTTCCGGCAGTTGTGTAACAATGCCTTGGGCATCGTCAAACTCCTGAAGGCTTGAACGGAGGTTGAAATGCGCCTCTCTTTTTGTGCTTCAAATTTGTAATGGCGCTCCATCTATATAGTCGGCTCTTGTTGTAACTCATGATTGAGATTGCGGAGCTCAGTCTGCATGGGATTCATGTTCTTGAGTTTTCATGTAATGAGAAGATCGAAATCCGTCGTGATTTGTGAACAAGGATCATCAACCTTGACGACTATAGAAATAGGAAAATAAAACTTTGAAATATTAACATAAATCTCTCCGGAACTCTAGGTGGAAATTGATTCCAAAAAACAATAACAAGAATGAAAGAATACTGGCTAAATAAACGAGCTAACCCTAACTCAACTTGGAAAGATCCTCCCTAAAACTAATGTGAGTGACTCCCTCTAAGGCAACTGCTTGTCCAGGAGCAATCTAAGAAAAAATAGGTAAAAGAGTCTTCTTCATCCGCTAAGTCGGTTCATTCGTCCAAGAAAGAAGTTTGATCCGCTGAAATCCTGTGCCTTGTCCGCGCTAATTTGCATGGTATCCAGGCCAAGTAACTTGGTTCGAGGTATCGGAGCCGGGTCCGGTATTATTGTGTTCTGCATTGTAAAGTGTGCTCAGCGCAAAATCAGTCCCATCCCAATCGTGCCAACCCGCAGGGTGAATCAGACTGTCCATGAACGTATGCATGTAAACCGTCCTCGAGAAGGCCTTCCAAGGCCGCCCTAGATACGTCTCCGGGTAAATTTCCAAATCAGGCCAATTTTTTTTTTATACCAAAACAAGTTTAAAAAACAAAAACACCATATCAGGTGCTGCCTCCAACAGCCCGCTCGGCAGCTTAAACTGCCGAGCGGGTTGGTCGGCCGGCTCCGGCGGCTCGCTCGGCAGCCACACTACCGAGCTGTGCCCGATGCCCCCAACTAGTTTTTTTTGTTGAAAATTTCATAAGAAAAACCATTTTTTATAATATTTATTTTAGTTATAATTTTTTCTTTTTAAGCTGATTTTTATAATATAATTATCAATATTTAATTACGTAAGATATATAATCATAACATTACAATAAATTCACATATGTAATGTCGACATCGAACAAATGAACTGAATAAATATCGCGCAATTGGGATATTGTAAAAAACATGAGATTTTCATAATAGATAACAAATTAACTGTAGTTACATGTACTAATGACGCCGTCTTCCTACATGACATCCTGTTCCGCAATGAGATTGTTTACGTTGATCGAAAGGTCTAGTGCTGCATTTTTTCAGCGCTTGGGAGGCCTCCCCAAGCATGCACAAATATGTGCAGCGCGGGGCCCCTCCCGCTGCACACTTTTGTGCAACTTGAGAAGGGGGATTGCCCCCTCCGCATTTGGTGCTGTAGCAGCGCCAAATGAGGAGAGGGCCAGTGCTGCAGCACCTTCGCGGGTGCTGCAACACCTCTTCGGGGCTCTGCTTAAAGCACCCAGATCGGCCCAGGAATAGATCACAGTTGTGTCAATTATGTAAATTAGTTTGATGAAATTTTTGTAATGTTATAATATCGTTCAAGAAACATATTTATTAAGTTCATTTTTTCGTGGTTTTTATATTAGATGTGTGAATTTTTTGTAATATTACAATATCCCAATTGCGCGATATTTATTCAGTTCTTCTGTTCGATGTCGACATTACATAGGTGAATTTATTGTAATTTTATAATTATATATCTTAAGTAATTAAATATTGATAATTATATTATAAAAATCAGCTTAAAAAGAAAAAAATTATAAATAAAATAAATAT
The DNA here is from genome assembly GCA_029784005.1 of Lenwebbia sp. NSW1173648. Classification (NCBI taxonomy): domain Eukaryota; kingdom Viridiplantae; phylum Streptophyta; class Magnoliopsida; order Myrtales; family Myrtaceae; genus Lenwebbia; species Lenwebbia sp. NSW1173648. The sequence continues at coordinate 37,181,748 of JARCGZ010000001.1, forward strand.
TATAAAAAATGATTTTTCTTATGAAATTTTCAAAAAAAAAAAAATCTAGTTGGGGGCCTCGGGCACGGCTCGGCAGTGTGGTTGCCGAGCGAGCTGCCGGAGCCAGCCGACCAACCCGCTCGGCAGCTAAACTGCCAAGCGGACTGGCCCAACAGTGTTGCTCGGCAATAAGACTGCCGAGCGGCACCTGATATGGTGTTTTGGTAAAAAAAAAAATAATTTCGCCTGATTTGGAAATTTACCCTACGTCTCCACCGAGTAATTGCTCGAGGCCAGGTCATCGGCAGCTAACGGAAGTACATGCCAGAGTCCACACCCCGATCGGCCCTCGCTTGGGCGGTTATGGCATTGTAGTGGTTTTCTTTTGGGCGACGAGGGTATATGTTGCAGTTCTCAAAGACCGCGTTCGCATCTCCGAAGATGAAGTCAACCGTGCCGTAGATGTCGCACTCTTTGTAGAATTGCCTAAATTTGTCCGTAAGGAGCGTATCTTGGTACCCCTCGAAGCTGCACCGGTAGAACGTGGACCGGTCGGCGCTGTTCCGGACAGCCACGGCTTGTCCCTTCTCCGGCCCTGCCGTGTTCCGGAAGGTCATGTCCATTGCAATAAAATGGGGTGCCTCCACAACTGTCACAAAACAAGGCAAGATTCTGAATAAATTCTCCTGTTACCATAATAGAAACATCATTGCAAACAAATGGCAAAGGAAGACATGTAATTCATATATTTGAGAGCTCCTTACTAAATGTGGGAGAGCTCAAAATACTCCATCCATCATGGTCGTTGCGATCTCCAGTGATCACAGTCCGATTGATGCCGTCTCCGATCATCATGAGGTTCTTCTTGTTCGAGTTGACATAAACGTACTCATGACAGATGCCTGCAGTTATGTAGATCAAGAAGTAGTCATACGATCCATCAACGTTATTAGGAGCCCTCGTTTATGCTGGTGAAGTTCCCGCTGCCATCCTTATTCACCACCACTATGTCGCAGATCGACACTGCATTATGTCGACCCGCGGCGAAAATATACCTCTTGCTTAGAGACGCATAAAAAGCACGTGTTGGGCTTGACATGCTCAATGAGACCTGGCTGAGTCGTAGAGGTTTTAGTGTGCTCTCGGAGTACCCCATGGCTGCTTCCCCCTTCCTCGAGGACCAACCTTTGTTGAACAGCGCCAAGGAAGCGCTGTGCAACTTGGTGTCTTCCGAAAGGCGAAGGGACAGACCGCCGCTGATCCTCGAGCCAGCGGCAGCCCACTGGAGACCATCCGAGCAGGTCGCTTGATTGGTCAGAACGGCACTAAGCAGGGTCCGGACATCATCCACTTCATGGGCTGGGAGCTCCCCGGCCTTGCCAACGATCGCTTTGGATGATTTGAGGAGGAACTCCACGTTCATCGCCGCGAGGTGGCGGCAATCCTCGAGGGCGTGGGCCTCGGGAGCCATGAGGCCGCCCCGCACTATCGAGAGACGCTCATCAATCAGGGACAGAAACCTGCACCCTCGGGAGAGGGATTTCCGCACAAAGTAGCGGCCGAAGTGGCGGACGTTGCCGACTGCATTAGGGTCGGGCAGCACGGATAAGCAGAAGGTAGGATTGGGAGTCGAGTTGCAGACGGTTTCTGACGACACGAGGCTCGCGCTTCTTGCATGGATAGGGTCATCCTCTAGCGCAAGAGAGTTGAAGGATGAACAAAGCAAAGGAAGAAGAACAAGGAAGACGTATGACCTCGACTTGTTGCAAGAGACGTTTTGAGCGAGAAGAAACAATGATTTCTCGGAGTATTATTTTACGATACAAACTCCAATGCCTTAATACTACTGCCCCACGTAATAATCCAATGACGAGCTGTACTTATCATTAATCTGCTTTTTGAATTCAAATTGTCCTAATCTCGAACCTAACAAGTTCGAATTTTTGGGACTCTATTTGTACAGTGTTGGTTAATCATTAATTTTGATTTAATGAAATTGATCAAAATCATGTTCTTATTTAATCTTAATGACAACAAAGAGTCTAGTTGCAGCACGGCACAAAATCCAATTCCTCAGTACTACCGTTCCTTGTAATAATCCTTAACCGAGAGAAATTATGATTAGCTTGTTTCGTGTATCCAAATTGCACTAATCCTTCTAGAATTTTAAAGATCCATGATGCACTTATCAGCTGAATTGTACTAATCCAAAATTTTAAAGATCCATGATGCATTTGTTTTGTGTATCCAAATTGTACTAATCCTTTCATAATCCTTTAACGGGTTTGGAACTTTAGGGACTCTAATTGTAGATTCTTGATTGATTGAAACAGTCAAGTGTTCAGGTGTCATTTATCTCAACGCCATAGAATTTATTGAGATCAAGTTCATATTCAATCCTGGCGACGATATGGACAAATTCAAGGAAATTGTAGTAAGATACAAATTGCAATTCATTAGTACTTACTGCTACACGTAATAATACTTAATCGACTGAAATTATCTTAAATTTTTTTCTTCTGTATATGCACGTAAGTATCAGTTGAATCCTAACAGATTTGGCACTTTTGGGACTCTATTGTAAATTTCTGAGACTTGAAACAGTCGAATGCTAGGTATCCAGGGATTAATTACCAGAAAAGTCCCCAATCTATTGCATATGTGCCAATTTATGCCTATAACTTTTTAATTTGATTAATTTATTCTTAAGTCTTTTGACAATTTGCCAATGTAGTCCTTTTAGCCAATTTTAGTTGGAAATCGCTGACGTTGAAGTCAGCCGTTGTACACAACATGATCGGCATTGACGTGAATGCTTTTTGTAATTTTTAAAAATTTATAAATTATCTTAAATATTTTTCTTATTTTTTTTTTTCAATGTGACCGGCGAGGCTTAAGTGACTCTCGCCAGCCACAGTGGAAAAAAAGAAAAGAAAAGGAAAAAGGAAAAATATAAAGTATAAAAACTTCAGATTTTTTTTTTTGAAATTACAAAGATGTCCACTTTAGCATCGACTATGCCACGTAAGACGGTCGACGTCCATGTCAGTGAGTGCATGTAGAGAGTATCTTGGTACGCCTCGAAGCTGCAGTTGTAGAACACCGACAAGTCAGCTCCACTGCGGACGGCCACGGCCTGGTGCTTCTCCGGACCGGCCGTGTTCCGGAAGGTCATGTTTACTGCCACGAAATTCGATGCCACCCCGGGTGCAATAGTGATAATGAATTCATGACATCAATCCCTATTGTTATAATAGAATTTGAAGAGGATATCTGCGAGCTCTCGGTTTGTTTTTGTTTTATGGGCCTGAAAATAAGCTCCAGCATATTGAATGCCTTTACATGCTTTAAGATAAACTATACAATCAGAGTCGTACTAGTAATTGCCATTTGACAAAAAATATAGTAATAATTAAATCTAAGTATAACTATATCAAATGCCAATAGTGGAGACATGTCAGTTAAGGCAGCAGAATTCAAAATTAATTTTGTTGGTGAACCGCCCAATAGCTTAATAATGTGTTCCCCGTCCCGTTTTCCGCCATGGAAAGTTCTAAATAAGGAACCCAATAAATTATTATAAAAATCCGAATCTGTTTTACTAAATTATTATTAGGTAGAAAGATTGATTAATTGATTAAATACAAGTATAGCACGTACGTAAGGTCAAGGTCACAGAAAATCCATATGCTAAGTGCAGTCTTACCGAACGTTGCAGAGTTGAATGTGGTCCACCCATCGGCCACGCTTCCATCGCCGGTGATCACCGTTTGGTTGATGCCGTCTCCGATCATCATTTGATACTTCTTGTTCTTGGCAATGGACACATACTCCTCGTAAACACCGGCGGCCACATATATCAAGAAGTATCTGCTCGTGCCGTCAGTGTTGTTCGGAGCCTTCGCGACCGCGTCGTTGGTGGCTGTGAAGTTCCAGGTCCCGTCCTGGCTCACCACCACGATGTTCGGAGTGGACATGCATGTCGTCCCGGTCGAGACGAGGCTGGTCGAGGCAATGCCTAGCGATGCCAAGAACGGAAGAACGAGAGGTAAGAGAACGAAAATGGGCGAGCTTGCCATTGCCGGTTTCTAGGGTTGTGATTAATGGCGGATCAGGTTTAGTTTCATTGGCTTTTATAGAGGGAGACAGAGAGAGATGGTTTTGTCTTCGTATTGTGATTGCTAGCTGGAGAATTTCTTTGAAGTCAACTGGAACGGAATTCAGAGAAGAAGCGCGTCGATCTTGAACTAGCTTTCAATGCAAAATTTTAGGACACGAAGAAAGATAGAATTCAAGCGGGGTGCGTGGGTCGTCGCTTGTTCCTTATTTTTTAGGGTTTTACGAGAAGAAACAACGCATCTGTATGGAGTTCCTTGTGTTTACGTCAACGTTAGCAGGAGATGTACAGCGTGTTAATAAATTGCTCGGACAAGAAAAATTGCAACTCGAACTCGATATCATTCCCAAGCTTACGTCTATGTTGTTAATATTCGGCGCACAATCAAGTCGAAGTAAAACGTAAAGCGAGAAAGAGAAATCAAGACACGAGATTTTATCCTAGTTCACCCTTAAATTAGGGCTACGTCCAGCAGAGGATTCCACTATAATTAGCACATCGCACCTCTCGTTACATAATTTAATTACAAGTGAAAAAGAGTATATATACCAGCAGCTATTCATGAGTCCAAGCCCAAACTACTAATGAAAATTTACGGGCTTAAATTGTAAAAGACTTCTGTGTCTAGGGGGCGCTGCCCCCTTGAGACCCTCGTCGGGGCGGCTCCCCCAGACCCCCGCCCGCGTGCTTTCCTATCGTATGGGAGTATGAACCACACCTCAACATATGTATTAGGTTTCGAGGAGTCGAATTTAGACATGAGAACTAACCATCTAAGATCTTTCAAGGACTTGCTTGCAAAGGTTTTACTTTCATAGCTTGCACACGGCCCGGAAACCATCTAAGATCAGGCGAGGGCCGCGACGCCCTCGGCTGGCTAGATCTGGCGAGGGGCGCCGCGTGTTGGGTTATATCCTAAACCGAATCAGAACAATCATAATAAATAGAAAAGAATGACACACGAATTTACCCAGATTCACCCCAAAATGGGATTACGTCCTGCAAAGGGATTCCACTAGAATATTTAGGTTTTTCAACCACAACACTCGTTACAATGATCTTTCATACGAGTACAATATATAGGACTTAAAATGTGCCCAAAATCCAAGCCTATCCGAAAACCATTTGATTCAACAACAAACAGGCTAACTCAAATGGTCAGCGGGACCCCCGTTTCGGGGGCGCTACCCCCGTATTCTGTGCACATGGATCACATGTTGTCGGTTCATACTTCGGTTTCCCTAAGCTCATGTGGGCGTGCCCGATGTGAGAAACAATGGTCCCCGAAGAATTTGCCAACTCCAACACCGCGCCCTCGCCCAGTGCGGGCGAGCTTCGCCGGCCCTAGGGTTGGGGGGGAAAGAAATCTAAAAAAAGAAAAGAAAAAAGAAAAAAATCATGAAAAAATTCAAGGATGATTGAAATATCATTTAAAAAGTCCACATCTGCGCCGGTAGTGCCGTGTCAGCACCTCCCAGTCCAGTGGACTGAATTGGCACAAATGTAAAAGGTTTATGACTGAATTAGCACAATTGCAATATGTTTAAGGGGGGTTTTTTTTTTTTTGAAACATATGTGGGTCAAGGAAGGAATCTTGAATGTGACTCAATATCGAGGTGGCAGATGGTGTCTCATGGCTTTCCAGTTTCCACTAAGCTCGACACATAAGAGGGAGATTATTTAGGTGTATGCATGAGGATATTGGGTGAAAGAAGTCCCACATCATTCATGTATTGTCCCGGGAAACAGTTAAAATGCCCTAGTAGATTTATAACTTATTAGCTTAAATTTGATTATTTTTTACAGAAAGGTATAATATTTTTGCTGCGCGGACTAACAACTGTTATCAACTTCATGGGGCTCAACTTCCCTGTTGGAACTCATTGATTGCAAGTGCTAATGATAAGGGCAAAAAAGGACAAATAATTGGAGCCAATGAAGACGAAGCCTCGCAATTACACCACTCACCTAATCCATAAAATAATTAAAGCTTTAGATTTCAGATAGTACCAAATCTTGATATAGTGGATGTAATAGTAACTACATTTTGGAATAATCGTAAAAGAACCATCATTAAATACTTTCATCATATTTTCAAATCCGCATTTTTCATCTCCCTTACCTGAAAAACCCATTTGCTATCATCCACGTCCAAACTTTGCAGCCAAAAACTCCTCGCCTGTCTTTTGGGATGCGAATGATAATCATTTTATTTCTTTATTTCTATTCCAAACCTATTTTTAGAACAAGTTTGAAACGAAAATCAGTTTAGTAACGCAATTTCATTTTTCTATTTCTAAAATAAAAATTTGTTCTATAAATAGGTTTAGAACATAAATGAGAAGTTAAAATTTTTAGCTTTTCTGTTTCTGGAACAGAATGAGAAATAAGAATTTTTCTCATCGCTTACTCCATTTCTCTCACATCTTTGTCGCTGGTCAACCGATCGCCGGTTGTCGGCCCGCTGGTCCGTCGATCGCCGGTCGCTGGCCCGCTGGTCACATGTCACACAATTTGCCTGTTGCTCGTCCGCCGGTCGCCGGTCGTCGGTCCACCGGTTGCCAGTTCATTTGCTGCCCGTCTGCCAGTCGTTAGTCCGCCATCCGCCGGCCGCCTGTCCGCCGGCCCCTCGTCCGCTAGCCGCTTGTCTGTCGGCCGCTCGTTCGCCGATTGTCATTCTTCCAACGCCGGCAACTCTAGAAATTTTATGTTGTTGTCAAATGAATTACTATTCTAGGAACATAAATTTTGTGAAGTTATCAAATGGATTTATTTGCTTAGAAATTCGCTCAGAAACTAGAAATAGAAAAACTATTTATGGCTAGATATTGATTCCATAAACAAAATAGTTATCATTCACGCCCTTATTCTCCTCTCCCAACATCCTTGTCTCTGTCTATGGCGAGATCATTCGAGACTCGCGATGGCAAGGCCGTGCAAGCTCGGCCTAAGCCCATGGGCTCACAAGGGCTGCGTCCAGCTACGAGCCTCTACAACAGGCTCATGAGCCGGGCAAGTTGTGTTGTAAAGGTTGGCCATGGCCGCTAAAACAAGGTCATTTGACCCCAATTTGGCCTTGAGTGGGTGCGACAACCATTATCGCCCTCAAATCTATGGTGTTGTCAATCTTAGACCCGAGATAGGCAATGGTCTCCGAAGGGGCAAGCCTCTCGGGTGCGAGGATATAGGTGAGACATATAATGAGGGGTGACCAATTTTAAGGTGGGTAGGTTCTAGACCTAGAACCTGAAACCTACCATGTTAGAACCAATTCCTAGTTTTTGGAACCTGAAACCTACCTTGTTTGCTCTGAAACCTGTTTTGAAACTTATTATGTTTTTTCGGTCTGGTTCCAGGGTCTACCCGAGAACCTGTTTCTATTTTGTTCCTTTTTGTGATTTCATTTTTTCCAGCAAAATAATATGAGTAGCAATGAAACGACTCAAAGTAAACGATGAATAATAAAAATCATTACCCTCCAAAAGCAATAATCCCTAAGACAAAAGCTGAAGGAGTGCTACCATGTTGCTAAGTCGCGACTGCTGAGGCTAGATTTTAGGAAAGAAACATATTAGGATTTTAGGAAAGCAATATTTGTGTACGACTCTCATTTTGATGCCAATAATTTCGCCGGCTCACTTAAGTGCCAAATTGGAGAAAAAACGATCACTTTAGTGCCAATGGCGAGAGATTCCGGTCAACTAATTACGTGTCATTTTTTTTTAATTTTTTAACATTACGTGGTAATTTTTTTTTATTAAAAAATCAGGCTAGGTGGAGTCTATGTGGCATCCACGTGGACTTTTAAACTTAAAAAGAAGTTAATTTCTTTTTGGAAATTAAAATTAAACAGAAAAATAAGCTAAAAAAATAAAACAAAGTAAAAAAAAGGGTTGCTTACAGTGGTGAGGACGTCGCTGCTGTCCTCGTTGCCGCCGCCCCACCATTGTCGGTAATAGATGAGGGGGGTTGGCGAGGTTGACCTCGCAGATCTGGGCAAGGTCGAGCCTCGCAATGGGTTTAAGAGGCCTCGGCAGGGGTTGCCGACCCTGCTCGGCCATCCCCCATTCGCTGGCCATTGCCAGAGATGGTGGGGTGATGGTGGCGAGGGCTTGTAAAGCCTGCAAGCCGTCGCCGCTGCAACTTCTATTTTTTTTTTTTGTGATTTTTAGCTTATTTTTAGTTTTTAATATTATGTGTAACTTTTTTTATTAATTTTTTTTTATTGCTGACTGGGATCCTCCAGCAGGTCACGTAGATGCCATGTATGAATTCAACGAAACTCACCGGAGTTGGCACTGAAATAATCGTTTTTCAAAAAAATTGGTACTTAAGTGATCCAAAAAAATATTGACACCAAAATGAGCGTCGTACATAAATATTATTTGAAACAAGTGACTTCATCAAAATGTGTATTCTTTCATTTTCAAAATGTCTTAAAAAGTGTTATTTCTAATTTTAGGTAAGTCAATTGGTGTGCTAAAGTCACTTGTTAACAAGACCATTACAATGGTAAGAATTGTAAAGTTCCGATTTTATGAAGTATTGTGAACTTGTAAGGACATTCTTCAAAATTCTTCATATGAACGATATGTAACAAGATTTAAAAACAAATTTTACATACACTCAATAGCATCACATGCTTTTATTAATTGTTGGGGAGACAGAAATCTATCGAGAAGTGAGGAAATCTATAAACACTCGCCGAATAATTTTACCTAATATTTGCTATAGCTGCATGTAGAAAAGAACGTTGTATATAAAGAGTGATATAACAGCATCTATTTCTATTTTTGATTAAGATAAAAGCAACAAAGAGTACCTTTAAATAAAACTCACAAGCAGAGTGTTTCAAAATCATTTTGTGAAGTTTGATCTTTTCTAAAGACAAAACAATTATAACATCGGCATTGCAAGAGTTATTTTTTCCAAAAGAGTAAATGAAAATTTCGCAAACTCAGACATATGGGATGCAGATGTGATCCGTGAGCATCTAGGAGTTCTTATGCTCCTATTTTTCAATCTTCCGTTTAGGTTAAGTCGATTTGGATAATTACTCGCTTGTCAAGTCAATACGGATGCAAGCATTCTCTCGTTTGACTAAGAGCACCGCAAGCTCAACCTCGACTACTATAGAAATAGGAACACAAAACTTTGTTATATTACTCAGCATATGTAACATAAATCTCTCCGGAACTCTAGGTGGAAATTGATTCCGAAAAGCAATAACAAGATTGAAAGAATACTGGCTAGTTAAAAAAAAAAGGATCTAACCCCAAGTCAACTTGGAAAGATCCTCCCTCAAACTAATGCGAGTTACTCCCTCTAAGGCAACTGCTTGTCCAGGAGCAATCTAAGGAAAATTAGGTAAAAGAGTCTTCATCTGCGAAGTCGGTTCATTCAGCCAAGAAAGAAGTTTGGTCCGCCGAAATCTGGTGCCTTGTCCGCGCTAATTTACATGGTATACAGGCCAAGTAACTCGGTTTGTGGTATCGGAGCTGGGTCCAATATTATTGTGTTCTACATAGTAAAGTGTGCTCAGCGCAAAATCGGTCCCATTCCAATCGTGCGGGAGCCGTCAGGCGGCCCCGCACTATCGAGAGATGCTTGCCGATCTATTACATGGTCGAGATGAACCGCAAGACTTGAAGTGCCTTAGTCTCTAGGTTTTCCTAAGGTTTCTAGAGTAATCTTAGGGGCGAGCAATACGGTAATTGTCCCGTATTGTAGAACTATCTTCTTTAATGTCGGTAGTTGGTTAGGTGGGAACATGCAATCTTAGCCACTACATCAAGAGACGATCAACGATTGTAATGAGAGGCTCTCTAGTATAAATAGAGGTGTCCTCACCTCACTTGTATCATCTTTTCTCTTCCAGAACTTATCTCTCTAAACACTTTCTCTTTCTACGATTTGGGTGAGTAAGCGAACGATCCTTGGGAAAAGCTTAGCTTAGGCGCTCCAAACTACGATTCGGGTGAGTAAGCGAACCATTTATGGGAAAAGCTTAGCTTAGGAGCTCCAAACAATCCAATGAAGTCTAAGTCGCTGCACGGATTGATCCCAAAAAGTCAGCACACCCGCTCGGGAGAGGGACTTCCACACAAAGTAGCGGTCATCCTCTAACGCATGAGAGTTGAAGGATGAACAAAGCAAAGGAAGAAGAACAAGGAAGACGCATGACCTCGACATGTTGCAAGAGAGGGTTTTGAGCGAGACAGAAACAATGATTTCTCGGAGTATTATAGTACAATACAAACTCCAATGCCTTAATACTACTGCCCCACGTAGTAATCCAATGACGAGTTGTAATTATCATTAATCTGCCTTTTGAATTCAAATTGTCGTAATCTCCATCCTTTACGACCCATCACGTACTTATCAGCTGAACCCTAACAACTCTATTTGTACAGCGTTGGATAATCATTAATTTTGATTAATGAAATTGATAGAAATCATGTTCTTATTTAATCTTAATGACAACAAAGAGTCTACTTGTAGCACGACACAAAATCCAATTCCTTAGTACTACCGTTCCTTGTAATAATCCTTAAACGAGCGAAATTATGATTAGCTTGTTTTGTTGAAATTATGTCTCGAATTTGAGCCCGAAGCGAAAATCTAAATATTCCGAATTGGATATTTCTTATTTTGCTTGATATCTACTTTGTTACTCCAGATTGTCGACCAAGGAAAGTACACGAAAGTTAAGGGCACGCATGGCAACACTTTTGCTTCAGAAATCAACTTCTGGCCAGAAGTTGATTTTTCTACTTCTCCTCAAAAGCAGAAGTTGATTTTTCTACTTCTGTTCTAGAAGTTGATTTCTAATTAGAGAAATTCGTTTGGTAACAGTTGAAAATTTCTACTTATGAAACATTATTAACACAAAATCTTCTATGAAAAATTATTGTCGGCGGTCGAAAAATTTCTACTTCATTTTTAAACATTTTAAATTTTTTTAAAAAATAAAATTTATTATTAAAAAATATTATTTACTTTTTAAAAATAAAAAATTATTATTTATTTTTACTCCAGCGGCCGGAGATGGTAAATCGGTGGTGGCGGAGGTCGGTAGTAGATTGCGGCGGCAGGCGGCGTCGTGGTCGATGGTGGTTGACGGTGGCGGTGGTTGACGGTGGCGGTGGTCGGCTGTGGGCAGTGGTTGGCGGCGGTGGTCAGCGATTGGCGGTGGTCGGCGGGAGGCGGCGGCGGGCGGCGGCGGGCGATGGTTGGAGGTGGGCGGTGGTTGTGGGCGGCGATAGGCGGAGGCCGGTGAAGGTCGGCGATGGGCGGCGGTTGGTGGTAGTCGGTGGCGGCGGTGGTTGGTGACGGGGGGCAGTGGGTGGCGGTGGTCGTGGGTGGCGGCAGGAGGCGGCAGGGGTCGACGGAGGAGGGCGTGGTCGAAAAGAGGATGAGGGCGTAATGAAAAGAGGGTGAGGCAAGAAGTACTTCTTGAGTTGAGAAGCAATTTTTTTTAATTTCTCAAATTGGGGGGAAAACAACTTTAGAAGTGAAAATTCACTTCAGAAGTAGAAATTTCTTTCAGAAGTAAAAATTTTTACCAAACGAATTTTTGCTTCAGAAACACTTCTGGAGCAAAAATTTACTTCTAGAAGTGTTACCATGTGCACCATAATATCACGAACTGAAGAGGGCACAAGAAAGAAAAATAAAAAAAAGGAAAGGAAATATATGAAAGTCAGATTTTAGACTTGGTTGACCGAATTGCACAATTTCCTCTTCCATGCTGAGTCGGCCACTGCATGTGCTTTTCTTGGGTATATATGTACAATATTGGTTTGTGGATTGAGGTTCGCCGCTCTTGATCTGCAGAAGGACTTCACCGTGGGGTTGCGAAGTTTCCAAGAATTAGATCTAAACAATTAGTGTTCAAGCCGATTAAATCTTGTTGTTAGATTTGTGTAATTCTTTCGTGAGATTGAGAGATTATTTCGTGATGAATTAATGGCTAAACACTGTGTGCGTTATTTGATGTAATTGGGGCTGGAAAACACTGGGAGTATTTGAGTATGATTGTAATCTCCACTGTATCGCTTGATCTATAGTGAATTCGTTGCTGCTCTCTCCGTGGACGTAGGTCTCTACGACCAAACCACGTACAATTATTTTCTTATTTTGTCTATTTGATTGTTCGATCGCCTGCTTCCACGCAACAATTGGCATCATAGCTTGGCTTGCTTGAGTTGAAGCGAATCGATGTCGACAGAAGTGTCACGACCCTCGTCCAATTAGGATCTGTGGAGTTTAGGGGTGATTATCGAGGTCTAAGGATTCGTGGTTATCCGGAGATCGACTTGGACTCTCCCAAGTCCTCATCTCGCGTGACGGCGGGTTTTAAGAATCTAGTTCGACCTTTGGTGCGATCATGTGACATGTGCATAGGTGTACATGCTTTCGGAGTCGCCCCCGATCTTTGGGGAAGGGAGATCGGGAACCTCTTCGGGAGGTGGGAGAAGCCGTACGACTTTAACGGAACTAGAAATTTTGGGATCGGGGACTTAGTTACGCCAATGTTGCCATTGACGCCCTTTCGGTACATAAGTTGAGTGATTTCCTAACTAGGATTTCATGCATACGACTTGGAGGGAGGTAAGTTCTAGAATCTTGGAGTTCATGCAGATGAGAATATCTAACATATCAACCACAATCAGTCAAGATAAATGCGCAAATCAAAGAACCAATGACGTGCGGATAAAACGCATGAAGTCAATGTGGCATCCCTAGTATAGCCCTAATGGCTTAAAGAAGGGTCGTTTTGAGGTTTGGAAAGAGTTTGGAAAGATTTGGAGGCGATTTTCCCATCAGGGGCAAAATCGTCTTTTTGGAAGGATCAGGAGACAATTTGCTGGGGACAAATTGTCAACTTTGAAGGGATTAAGAACCCAAATCATCGAAAATAAGATTGGCCAGTTGAATGTGGCAATTTCCTAATTTCCAAGATTTTTTGGAATTTTTTGGAATTTTGGAGAAGATTTGCCCATGAGGGGCAAAATCATCATTTCAGGAAGAATCGAGAGTCGAAATCATGAAAAACGTGTTTGGCCAGTCAAGTTAGACCATTTCCCATTTTCTGTGATTTTTGGGAATATTTGGGAATTTTTCGAGACAATTTGCCTATAAAAGGGCAAAATCGTTATTTTGGAAAGATTGTAAGCACAAAGCCGTCAAAAATAGGATTGATTGGTTAAAACGACCAATTTCCTAATTTTTGAGGCTTTTGGGAATTTTTGGGAATTTTTAGAATTTTTTCCAATTTTTTTAGAATTTTTTTTTATGAATTTTCCATTTTTTTTTGGATTTTTAAAATCAATTTCTGATTTTTTTTAATTTTTTTTTATTTTTCTGGACCGGGTCTGGTTGACCCGGCCCCGGCCTCGCGGACGCCTAGCCCGAACCGTACGGGTCCAAACCGGCCTAGACCAAAACGATGTAGTATCTACATTTTTTTTTAATTTTCTCTAATTTTATTGATTTTTACTGATTTTTCAAATTTTTATTCTATTTTCTAATCCTACGGTCAGGAATGAGACACGTGGCTAGCCCACCACAATCGGGCGACGTGGCTAATCCACGGCCGTCGGATCTGGCTATCTTTTTATTTTTCAAAAAAAGAATTTTGAATTTCTAAAAAAGATTTTGAATTTTCGAAAATTGGATGGACGGCCAGGATGGTGACGCGTGGCCAAACCTGGGCCACACCATCACAAAATATTTTTTAATTTTGATAAATCAGAATATTTTTGAAAAATCATTTTATTTTCTGAAAATTCCAAATCTTGACATGTAGCCCAAAGACCACCGTCAGATCTGGATTTTTTTTATTTTTATTTTCCAAAAAAAATTTAACCGCCTGCTAACGTGGACGCGTGGCACTCCACATGGCGCCATGTCAGCGGTCTCAAGGAAGAAGACAACTGACAGACGGTCGTCGTCTTCCCGAGGCCGATCAACGGTGGATTCTCCACCGATTGGCCTCATTCCGGTGGCGTTGGACCAGTCGCGAACCCTAGATCAACATATCTAAATTCTATCCTAATCCAACGGTGAGAACTAAATGAGCTAAGCTAACACAGTGAGCAACAATGGTGGCTCGAAGTGAGCCCTATGAGCTGAACCAAACTACCAAACTCATACAACAAGCTTTTATAGGTCTAGGAAGCTTACCGGTGAGCCAGATTGGCTCGGGGAATTCTGAGGTGGTTGCGCGAGCTAGTTGCAAATTTGGTATGCTGAGGGAGGAAGAAGACTCGTTCATGGCATTTTCATTTGAATCAATGCCAAAATGAAATGCAGATGAGCGTAGGTACGTCTAAGGGAGAGTTTGGAACAAAAAAAGCGAAGAAATAAGCAGGAATGACAAAGTCTCCATGGAAGCTTGCTCGACTGAGCTTCCGTGGCACGTACCTTCTGAGAGATCGCTTGGCTGGTTGAGCGGGTTGGTGACGTTCCTTGAAGCTTAGGGAACTCTGAGGACCAGCTGGCGTGCCTTGATTCACCGTGGCTCGCTCGCACGAGCACTTGGAAGCTCATTGCCGAGAGCTCCAATGGTGGATTCTAGACTCCTCCTCTCTCCTCTCTCTCTCCTTCTCTCTAGTCTGTTCTCCTTCTCCGTCTGTTATCCCCTTTTCTAACTGAATGATTCTCTTCTTTTTATTGAAAAATGAAAAAAAATCGTTACACCTGGAACCGCAAAAAATTTTGACACTCGCTCGCGGGAGGGATTGTGGCTGTTGCTCACTCCTCACGTGCTCGACCACGTGCCTTTTGGTATGTCGGCGATGGGCCAACCTTGGTTGCTCCGGCCAGTCCTCCGGCGTCTCCAACGAGCCTTAACTTGCTACCAAATTTTTTGCTCATTCGCCTGCGTGCATGCCTGAAAATTCTGGGAAGAGGAGGGCCGGTGAACAGTGTCGGGTCATCGGGTCGGACTCGCCCGACCTGACAGACTCTATTGCGCAAAAAAAAGCCCAAATTTGACTAACAATTTGTGTTTTTTTTTTTCATGAAATTGAGCCTAAAATTGGCTTTCCCAACATGGATTACATCTAAAAATGTGATTTTTGTGAAAAATGCACTTGGAATTGCACAAAAACAAATTTTGGGTTTACCCGAATAAGAAATCTGAGCAATTAAGGACTCTAATGACCAAATCAGGCCAAACCAACCCCACCAATGGATTTGGAAGGGTGAAAACTATATGGTAGAGGTCTTGTATTTTCATGGGCATCCCTTGAAACAATTTAATTTCATTTTTGAGTGATTTGGGGACTAAATTGAAAAATAAAACTTCAATTAGGCCCCTCTTGCCAAAATTGAACAATTCTGTGAACAATTGGACCAAGATGCAAATTGAGGTATTAGAGGACAATGTCACAACTCAGAAAAAGTAAAAAAGAAAAATAAAATGACTCAAATTGTATTTTTCAAGCTCAATTCGGGTTTACATTTGTGAAGAAACATATGATCCCGAATTGAATTTTTCTAATTTTAAGAGGAAAAATTAAAAGGGACTTAAAATAAAAATATGGGATATTTTTCCATATTTTTTCGGCCACGAAATATATTTTTATTGATTTTATAATTATTTTCCTAATATAGAAAAATATTAAAAAAATGCGAAAAATACTAAAAATTATTTTTTGTTCAAAATTGGTTCCTTATGCTTGGCCAAGGCTTCTAAAGTTGATTTTGTAATTTTTTGACTTTTTATGGATTTTCTATTAATTTTCTAAAAAAAAGTGATCAAAATTCAGGTGTCAATAATAAGTCTCTACAGCCGAACCATGTACAACTGATGTCTTATTTATTTTCTTATTCTGTCTATTTGATTGTTCGATCGCCTGCTTTCGCGCAACATGTTTTGTGTATCGAAATTGCACCAATCCTTCCAGAATTTTAAAGATCCATGATGCTCTTATTAGCTAAATTGTACTAATCCAAAATTTTAAAGATCCATGATGCACTTGTTTTGTGTATCCAAATTGTACTAATCCTTTCATAATCTTTTAACAGGTTTGGAACTTTAGGGACTCTAATTGTAGATTCCTGATTGATTGAAACAGTCGAGTGTTCAGGTGTCATGTATCTCGACGCCATATAATTTATTGAAATCAAGTTCTTATTCAATCCTGGTGACACTATGGACAAATTCAAGGAAATTGTAGTAAGATACAAATTGCAATTCATTAGTACTTACTGCTACACGTAATAATACTTAACTGATGATTTCAAAATTGATTTCATCCAATACAAAATTGGAATATCCAATTTGGAATATTCAAATTTTCACTTCGGGCTTAAACTCGAGACATATTTTCAACAAAGATCGCCATAGCTGATGCCGACGACTGCGAGGCGGGGTTCCAGCAGCTAGCGACCGGGCCGAACATCTTGTCTCATAGGAACCTAATTTTCCGGCAGTTGTGTAACAATGCCTTGGGCATCGTCAAACTCCTGAAGGCTTGAACGGAGGTTGAAATGCGCCTCTCTTTTTGTTCTTCAAATTTGTAATGGCGCTCCATCTATATAGTCGGCTCGTGTTGTAACTCATGATTGAGATTGCGGAGCTCAATCTGCATGGGATTCATGTTCTTGAGTTTTCATGTAATGAGAAGATCGAAATCCGTCGTGATTTGTGAACAAGGATCATCAACCTCGACGACTATAGAAATAGGAAAATAAAACTTTGAAATATTAACATAAATCTCTCCGGAACTCTAGGTGGAAATTGATTCCAAAAAACAATAACAAGAATGAAAGAATACTGGCTAAATAAACGACCTAACCCTAACTCAACTTGGAAAGATCCTCCCTAAAACTAATGTGAGTGACTCCCTCTAAGGCAACTGCTTGTCCAGGAACAATTTAAGAAAAAATAGGTAAAAGAATCTTCTTCATCCGCTAAGTCGGTTCATTCGTCCAAGAAAGAAGTTTGATCCGCTGAAATCCGGTGCGTTGTCCGCGCTAATTTGCATGGTATCCAGGCCAAGTAACTCGGTTCGAGGTATCGGAGCCGGGTCCGGTATTATTGTGTTCTGCATAGTAAAGTGTGCTCAGCGCAAAATCAGTCCCATCCCAATCGTGCCAACCCGCAGGGTGAATCAGACTATCCATGAACGTATGCATGTAAACCGTCCTCGAGAAGGCCTTCCAAGGCCGCCCTAGATACGTCTCCACCGAGTAATTGCTCGAGGCCAGGTCATCGGCAGCTCTGATGGTGCAATAACGGAAGTACATGCCAGAGTCCACACCCCGATCGGCCCTCGCTTGGGCGGTTATGGCATTGTAGTGGTTTTCTTTTGGGCGACGAGGGTATATGTTGCAGTTCTCAAAGACCGCGTTCGCATCTCCGAAGATGAAGTCAACCGTGCCGTAGATGTTGCACTCTTTGTAGAATTGCCTAAATTTGTCCGTAAAGAGCGTATCTTGGTACCCCTCGAAGCTGCACCGGTAGAACGTGGACTGGTCGGCGCTGTTCCGGACAGCCACGGCTTGTCCCTTCTCCGGCCCTGCCATGTTCCGGAAGGTCATATCCATTGCAATAAAATGGGGTGCCTCCACAACTGTCACAAAACAAGGCAAGATTCTGAATAAATTCTCCTGTTACCATAATAGAAACATCATTGCAAACAAAAGGCAAAGGAAGACATGAAATTCATATATTTGAGAGCTTCCTTACTAAATGTGGGAGAGCTCAAAATACTCCATCCATCGTGGTCGTTGCGATCTCCGGTGATCACAGTCCGATTGATGCCGTCTCCGACTATCATGAGGTTCTTCTTGTTCGAGTTGACATAAACGTACTCATGATAGATGCCTGCAGTTATGTAGATCAAGAAGTAGTCATAGGATCCATCAACGTTATTAGGAGCCGCCGCGACGGCCTCGTTTATGCTGGTGAAGTTCCCGCTGCCATCCTTATTCACCACCACTATGTCGCGGATCGACACTGCATTATGTCGACCCGCTGTGAAAATATACCTCTTGCTTAGAGACGCATAAAAAGCACGTGTTGGGCTTGACATGTTCACTGAGACCTGGCTGAGTCGTAGAGGTTTTAGTGTGCTCTCGGAGTACCCCATGGCTGCTTCCCCCTTCCTCGAGGACCAACCTTTGTTGAACAGCGCCAAGGAAGCGCTGTGCAACTTGGTGTCTTCCGAAAGGCGAAGGGACAGACCGCCGCTGATCCTCGAGCCAGCGGCAGCCCACTGGAGACCATCCGAGCAGGTCGCCTGATTGGTCAGAACGGCACTAAGCAGGGTCCGGACATCATCCACTTCATGGGCTGGGAGCTCCCCGGCCTTGTCATCGACCGCTTTGGATGATTTGAGGAGGAACTCCACGTTCATCTCCGCGAGGTGGCGGCAATCCTCAAGGGCGTGGGCCTCGGGAGCCGTCAGGTGGCCCCGCACTATCGAGAGACGCTCGTCAACCAGGGACAGAAACCTGCACGCTCGGGAGAGGGATTTCCGCACAAAGTAGCGGCCGAAGTGGCGGACGTCGCCGGCTGCATTAGGGTCCGGCAGCACGGATAAGCAGAAGGCAGGGTCAGGAGTGGAGTTGCAGACGGTTTCCACTGCGACGAGGCTCGCGTTGCTTGCATGGGCAAGAGAGTTGAAGGACGAAAAAAGCAAAGGAACAAGAAGAGCAAGGAAGAGGTGTGGCTTCGACATGTTGGAAGAGAGGGTGATGGATAACGAGGTATCCATGACGTTCTGCAAAAGATTATATGAAGGTTGGAAAGGTTTTGCAGAAAGACAGAGACAATAGTAGTAAGATATAGACCTGTTAAACGTAGTAATCCAATAACGAGTTGTAATTGGCATTAATCTGTTGTGTATTCAAATTGTCCTAATCCTCATCCTTTGCAACTCATCAGAACCCTAACAAGTTTGAACTTTTGGGACTCTATTTGTACGGTGCTAGATAATCATTAATTTTAATTTCATGAAATTGATCAAGATCATGTCCTTGTTTAATCTTAATGATAACAGAGATGAGTAGTTGTAGCACGACACAAAATCCAACTCCTTAGTACTACTGCTCCTTGTAGTAATCCTTATCCGAGAAAAATTATCATTAGCTGGTTTTGTGTATCCAAATTGCACTAGTCCTTCCGGGATTTTTATGATTCATGATGCACTTATCAGTTATCAGCTGAATCCTAACGGGTTTGGAATTTTAGGGAGTCAAATTGTAGATTCCGGATTGATTGAAACAGTCGAGCGTCAGGTGTAATGTATCTCAACACCATTCAATATATTGAGATCAAGTTCTTGCTCAATCCCGGTGACGATATAGGCAAGGAGTCTAGGAAATTGTAGTAAGATACAAATTTCAATTCGTTAGTACTACTGCTACATGTAATAATCCTTAATTGAGTGAAATTATCATTGATTTTTTTGCTTTCATATATCAAAGTACTTATCAGTTGACCCCTAACCGATTTGGCACTTTTGGGACTCCGTTGTAGATTCCGAATGCGAGGTATTAATTGGATTAATTATCAGAAAAGTCTTGAACCTATTGTACTTAGCCAATTTAGTCTAAACTTTTTAATTTGACAAATTTAATTCTTAAATCTTTTGACAATTTGCTCCCAATGTAGTCCTTTTAGTCAATTTTAGTCATAAATGGCCGACGTTGATGCCGGCCATCATACATCACACGATCAACGTTGATGTGAATAATTTTTCAAATTTTAGAAATTTCTTTTTTTCTTTTTTTTTCATTGTGACCATCGAGGACCTGGACGAGGGCACGAAGGTCTCGCCCAAGTCTGGGCAAGGGCCGCTCACGTGAGGATTACCCTGGGCGAGGCTCCAACGACCCTTGCTGGCCACAGTCGGAAAGAAAAAAGAAAAGGAAAATATAACATATGATAAAAGATCAGATTTTTTCTTGAAAAATAACAAAAATGTTCAGGTTAGTATAGTCATGGCCACGAGCCGGGTTGCGCCCGTTACCGGCCCGGGTCAAACCCGAAACCGGCCCGTTGACTGGGTCTGCGGTTCCAACTCGGAACAGTCCCATAGCATAAGGGCCCGGTTCCGATTTCTTCAAACCTTGAACCGGGCCCGGAACCGGCGGTTCCGAGCTATGAAAAAATGGGGATAAAAAATAATTATTTAAAAAAAATCGTAATTGAAACCGTAAAAAAATTCATTATTTGATAATTTGATTACAATTTTATTACAAATTCATTATAATTTAATTTTTAAATTCAAAAACCGTAACCGAAATCGAAACCGAAGGTTCCATTTTCGATTTTGAACCGGAACAGGGCTTGAAACTGGCAGTTCAAAATCGAAATCGGAACCGCCACTTAAGGGCTCGGTTCCAGTTCCCCCTAAATTGGAACCGGAACCGCTGGTTCATGAACCGTGGCCATAACTAGGTCAGCATCGATACTGCCACGTAAAACGGTAGACGTCCACGTAAGTAATTTCTGGCCAAAATTGACCAAAAGTACTACATTGGCAAATCATCAAAATGTTTAGGACTAAATTGACTAAATTTAAAGGTTGATGACTGAATTAACACAAGTACAATAGGCTTAGGACTTTTGTGATGATTTCCATCGTATCCGTTATTATTTAAATAAACCAGCTTTCTATAAAAAAATAATTGAACGGGAGGATGAACACGTGCTACTTTTGAAATATGTATAAAATTTAATCTCATGAGATTCTTATGCATCACAGTATCCAATAACCTAAGTAGTACCGACACCGACACGCGACACGACACAACACGCTGACATGTCATTATAAAAAAATAGAGAATTTCGACACCTTAGGACACACACACATATAATAATAATAATAATAATAATAATAATAATAATAATAATAATAATAATAATAATTTATTATCATTTTTATGATTCATTCAATTAAATTACCATTTTGGATTGAGAATTACCTCGTAGGAAGAGATGCATTAGATTGCACATGTGCGAGTTCAAACAAATCTCAAGTAACTGTGCGTGCAAGTTTTAAACAGTCAGAAAAAAGGCAACCATTTATCAACAGATGATACATAGACATGGCAAGATACATGGAAAGAGTATATATATATATCCAACCAACTTCTTTTTCGTCCACTTGTTCATCTTCCATGTCCTCTCTGGAATGTAGCAGAACAGTTCAACTCGAACCCTCTTCCTTCAACCGAATCACGTTCCTTGAAGCTCCCCCAAGGGATGCTATGGTAAGCCAATCTGACTCCTCTCCTAATTTACGCCGCAAGTCATTGGATCTTCGGGATGTAGTCAAAGATTCAACGTATAGGGAAGCTCGAGGTCGACCAGTTAAAACGACGGCTAGAGAGGAAGTCATCGGACGCAAAGGGAGATACAGAGACTTGTTGAAACCATCACAGCCACCGAAACCGCTGAAGGTTCTTCTAGAGATGGGTTCAAGGTGAAGCAGAATGTGCCTGCAGATCTTAACGAATCTCTGAAGGTTCTTACAAAACTTGGAGAAGCACCTTGGCACTTCACCGATGTTCGGGACCTTTCGAGACTAACGCACGAAGCAAGAGACGGGGCTATGCATCTGATATCGAAGGATGCACCTCGATTTTCTTATGATGGAAGATAGCTAAACCGCCTGTCCTTCGAATCACAGGAGACCATTAAAACCACCCCGAAGCTGAAAGAGCTACCTAGACTTTCACTAGACAATAGGGAGAGTTCAATCCCGAGCTCTAACTTCAATTCAAAAACCATTCTTCTAAGGAGTGTGTCAAAGGGTAGCAGCAACTCGAATGAGAAGTTGGTTGATTCGGTGCGGAATAACGTAAGTCATCAAAGATGGCATTTAAGTCATAGCCAAAGTGAAAGAGAAAAAGAGACAAATAGGGGATTCATGAGTCCCACATTGGTGGTGAGGGATAGAGACAAACATGAAATCTCTTTAAGAAGCCAGAAATGAGACCCAGGGCCTCACAAGTTGAAGGAAAGAGTCCTATATTGGCTGTCTAGTTAGGATAACAAGTATGATGACTTTTTAAAATGCCAGGCGTGAGATATAAATACTTACTTCTCTTGCCTATTTGGCTAAGTTGAAGTGCAGTATAAATAATTTATTTTAGTGGAAAGCCCTCCATAGTAGCTTGATATTGAGTGCTTCCGAGTTACTTAGTTTTTTCTTTTCAAATGGATGTCGGACACGCGAGTCGAAGTCATGTCCCTGCGTTGACTACGTGTCGAATTCTCGGCACGCGTTATTCGACACGCGTTGACAGCGTGTTTGGGGGTGTCGAACTCGTGTCAGTGTCCGACACGGACACGCACACCCCTTATGCGTGTTGGTGCTTCATAGCCAATAACTAGCATCTTAATGAGTGCACACTGATTTAATTAGACCCATCCTACGCGATCAAGTCAATAACTATCAAATGTTTATTGAAACTATGTAGACCCCCAACACGAAATCCTGCGTTATTACCACATAATATGTAATTTCAAATTGGTGTTAAAGTTAGGCCCATTCTATTTTATATTCAGATGAAAATGGATACGAGTTGACTTGGAGTTTCGAAACGGCGTTCCAAATCCACCGACGCTCTTATAAAATAACACTTAATCGTCAATATTCAAGAAGGCCATATCCTTTATTGCCCATTGAAAACAATTAACAAGAATGAAAGAACAAATGTAGCTAATTCTTCGTCTCCACTTAGGAGAGTCCTTTTTCGTTGTCTTTTCCTTTCGAATCGGAGCGGGACGGTTATATCAACCCGCTCGTGTAAGGCACGCCCGTTTGAGGCAACCAGTCGTCCCCGAGCAAGAAGCTCGACATCGTGAAGTTCGCCGCGTCCGTGGCGTTGATCACGCGGTACCCGGGCCACGTGACCCGGTTCGTTGTGTTCGACCCGGGCCCGGTGTTGTTATACTCTGCGTAGTAAAGAGTGCTCAGCGCGAAGTCCCCGTCCCAAATTTGCCACCCGGCGGGATTTATCAGACTACCCATGAAGCTTTGCATGTACACTGTCCTCGAGTACTGCTTCCACGGCCTCCCTAGATACGTCTGCACAGAGGTATTGCTTGAGGCCAGGTCGTCGGCCGCCCGGATTGTGCAGTTGTGAATGGATGTGCCCGTGTTCTGGTTCACGTCCGTCCGCCCCTGGGCAGTGATCATGTTGGACTGGCCGCTCATCGGGAGGCGGGGGTAGAGGTTGCAATTCTGGAAGACGACGGCCGCGTTGCCAAAGATGAAGTCGACCGTGCCGTAAACATCGCACTCCCGATAAAACTGCCTCAGAGAGTGAGTGTAGAGAGTGTCTTGGTACGCCTCGAAGCTGCAACTATAGAACACCGACAGGTCAGCTCCAGTGCGGACGGCCACAGCCTGGTGCTTCTCTGGACCGGCCGTGTTCCGAAAGGTCATGTTTACCGCCACGAAATTCGGTGCCACCACGGCTGCAATAGTGATAATGAATCCATGACATCAATCCCGATTGTTAAAATAGAATTTGAAGATGAGACCGGACGAACAAAGAAATTTTTATGAATTTTTTGTATAACGAGCTCTTGATTTGTTTTTGTTTTATGGGCCTGAAAATAATGCCTTTACACGCTTGAAGATAAAGTATACAATCATAGTGGTACTAGTAATTGCCATAGGACAAAAAATAATGCTCCATTTAATGGATATATTAAGAAAATCTTTGTATAACTCTATCAAATTCCAATAGTAGAGACATGTCACTTAAGGCAGCAGAATTCAAAATTAATTTAGTTGGTGAACCGCCCTCTAGCTTAATAATGAGTTCCCTGTCCCGTTTACGGCCATGGAAAGTTCTAAATAAGGAACCCAATAGATTATTATAAAACTTGGAATCTGTCACGTAAGTAAAGCTAAGGTTGCAGAAAATCAATATGCAAAGTGCCGTCTTACCGAATGTTGCGGAGTTGAACGTGGTCCACCCATCAGCCACGCTCCGATTGCCGGTAATCACCGTTTGGTTGATGCCATCTCCGATCATCATGAGATACTTCTTATTCTTGGCAATCGACACATACTCCTGGTAAACACCAGCGGTCACATATATCAAGAAGTATCCGCTTGTGCTGTCGGTGTTGTTTGGAGCCGCCGCGACCGCGTCGTTGATGGCTGTGAAGTTCCCAGTCCCGTCCTGACTCACCACCGCGATGTCGCTGACCAAGACAGAATCGTCCCCGCTCGACTGGAGGAGCGTCCTCCTCGTCACCGATTCATAAATTCCTCGTGTTCGACTCGACATCGTGAACGACATGCGGCCATTCTGGAACGGCAGTTGCCTGCTCTTCGGCTGCCACGCGCTGGCGCCGCCCTTGCCCTTCTTCTTCTTCGGGACCCAGCCCCTCGTGACGAGCGCAAGCGAGACGCTGTACAGCTTCGTGTCATTGGTAAGCGGCACAGAGAGGCCGTTCTTCACGCTCCACGCGGAGGTAGTCGACTGGAGGCCATCGAGGCACGTCATCTGATTGGTCAAAATAGCACTAAGCACGGTCTGAACGTCGTCGGCCTTGAGAGTCGGGAGGGCCGAGCTTGTCCCGTTGACGACCTGGAAGGAACTGAGGAGGAAGTCGAGGTTGAGCGAGGCGAGGAAGCGGCAGTCCTCGAGGGCGCGGGCTGCAGAAATGGTGAGGGAGGCCTTCCGAGCGAGGTACTTGTCGACGAGGGCGAGGAACTTGCGGGCCTGCGAGAGGGACTTGCGCATGGAGGAGCGGCCGTAGTAGTAGATGTCGCCGGTGTCGTTGTTCAGCAGGTTGGACCGGCAGACGGAAGGGTAAGGAGTGGACATGCATATCGTCCCGGTCGAGACGAGGCTGGTCGAGGCAATGTCGGCAGCTGCGAAACCTAGAGATGCCAAGAATGGAAGAACGAGGAGGAGAGGTAAGAGCACGAAAATGGGCGAGCTTGAGCTTGCCATGGCTGGAAAAAAGAGATGGTTTAGAGGGTTGTGATGAATGGTGGATTAGGTTTAGTTTCGTCGGCTTTTATAGAGAGACAGACAGAGAGATGGTTATGTCTTCGGATTGTGATTGCTAGCTGGAGAATTTCTTGAAGTCAACTGGAACGGAATTCAGAGAAGAAGCGCGTCGATCTCGAGCTATTGCTTTCAATGCAGAATTCTAGGACACGAAGAAAGATAAAAGTCAATGCGTGGGTCTTTGCTTATTCCTTATTTATTAGGGTTTTACCTGTGAGTCCATTTTGGTTTTCCTCGGTTGTCGCAGATCTGATGGAGTTCTTTGTGTTGACGTCAACGTAAGCAGGAGATGTACAGCGTGTTAATAAATTGCTCGGACAAGAAAAATTGCAACTCGAACTCAATATCATTCCCAAGCTTACGTCTATGTATTAGGTTTCGAGGAGTCGAATTTGGACACGAGAATTAAAAGGAAAAAGATGGAACCATCTTAGATCTTTCAAAAAATGACATGGATGCATATTAATTTGTTGACCCAGTTGCTTTGGTATGGGATAGATAATTCTTTTTAGTGAAGATAAGGATTGAAATTCTCTTAAATTAGAGCTAGCCACACATGTTCAAGTCGCCTAGACTACTTCGTTGACAATGTTATTTCACAAACTGCCTGGCTAGGTTCATGTTGAAATGTCGACGGGAGCCATAACGTTACATCTCTAAATGAGGGCAGTAAGAAATGATGACAGAGTAAATTTTGTTTGATCAAATTATTGTTGAGTCAAACACGTGAGGCTGTTAGGCGAAAGAAATTCTACATTGGCAGTAACTTAGTGGCTTGACTTTATGAGTAAAAGTGCGTCTAGCTGGACATGTTAATGGGCTCCAATTTGAGCTTCATGCCATTGATCTCCTCGGTTAAAGGTATGGAGCTTATAAAAGACCGATGGTTTTTCGGTAGGTGAGGCTCAAATTTGTGTGGATCAATGAAGGAATCTTGAATGTGACTCCCTATCGGGGTGTCGGCTAGTGTGTTATGGCTTTCCACTAAACTCGACACGTGAGAGGGAGATTATTTATGTGCATGTGTGAGGGTATTGTAACCTAAAATAGATAATATATCATAATTCACCTATAACTTATTAGCTTAAATTTGATTATCTTTTCAAACGAAGGTATCTACCAATTGTTATCAACTTCATGGGGCTCAACTTCCCTGTTTGCAACTCATTGATTGCAAGTGCTAATGAAGCCGGCGAAAAAGGACAAACAATTGGAGCCAATGAAGGCGGAGCCAATGAAAATAATTAAAGCGAGGTTTTGGATAGTACAAAATCTTGATTAATGACATGTTGCCATGTACGACTTGAAGTCTTGAACTGGTAGATCGAAGAGTAAATAAATTTGAAATAATCGTAAAAAAAAAAAACATCATTAAATACTCTCATCGTATTTTAAGAAATCCGCATTTTTCATCTGCCTTACCTAAAAAAATCCCATTTGCCATCATGCACATCCAAAATCTACAGCCAGACCCCTCGCGCACTCTCGTCCCATGCCCTTAGTTTACTCTCTCCTCACACACACTAGCATAGCACAATAACGATCGAGAACCACCCCACTGCATTGAGCCGCCGCCGCTCGACACCACAGCCCGACTGGGACGTGGATGATAACGCGCTCGCCCGTTGTTCTCACTCCTCTCCTTGCAACCTTGTCTCTGTCTACGGCGAGATCATTCGAGACTAGCGATGGCAGCTCGGCCTTGGCCTATGGGCTCGCAAGGGCCGCGTCCGGCTTTGCGTGCCTCTACAATAAGCTCGTGAGCCGTGCAAGTGTGTAGTGAAGGTCGGCCATGGCCATGGCCGCTAAATAAAGGTCATTTGACCCCAATCTGGCCTTGAGTGGGCGCGGCAACCATTGCCAGCCTGAAATCTACGACCATTTCAGTGAGAGTAACGGTGCTCTATTACCCATAACCTTGTTTGTAAGAAAGCTTGTTTACAAGCAGATTTGTTTAGAAACAAATTTGTGGTGTCAACGGCACCATCAGATAACGATGCCGTTATGCTAGCACCATCCCTCCGAGAATATTCGAAAGGGGAAGTAAAGGCGAAAATAATCATTGCAATTTTTTCAAATTTTTTTAGAATAATGGAAGAGTGGATTCGTTGAGATCTATTGGCTGCACGGTCATTAGATTTGTTTGCAATGGAGTCCACAAATTCCAAAACGGTGAGAGACCCACAATTCGCGTTAACCATAAAAAGAAATGGTGCGGAGTTTGAATAAGTTATCATCATAGTACGTATTAAAATGGAACGTTCGAGAACCCGACAGCGAGCATATAGTATGATTAACAAAAGTTTTGTTAGCAAGTGTCGAGTAAGAACTAATTACTAAAAAATATACCCTATAGTGCTATTTAGGAACTTGATATGATTCTATTAAATCTGTTTTGAAATTTAAAATTTATTATTTGAAACAAGTGACATCATTGAAATGTGTATTCCTCCATTTTCAAAATGACTTCAAAAGTGTTATTTCCAATTTTAGGTAATCCAATTACCGTCCCGAAAGCACTTGTTGACAAGACCCTTTAATAAAGAAAGAATAAAAAACGTTAGTTGTAAAGTTCACAATTTAGAAATACATCCCAGATTTATTAACAAAGTATTGTGAACTTGTAAGGACATTCTTTAAAATTCTTCATGTGAATAATATGACACAAGATTTAAAAACAATTTTCACATACACCGAAAAGCATCACATGCTTTTATTAACTGTTGGGGTAGTGGTAGCTATGGTTTGGAACCGGCCGGTTCCGGTTCATGAACCGGTTGTTCCGGTTCGTGGCCACGGATGAACCGGAACCTTAAGGGGCAGTTCCAGTTCCTGTTTTGAACCGGCGGTTCTGGGCCTGTTCAAGGCCCGGTTCCGATTCAAAACAGAAATGGAATCGACCGGTTTCGATTTTCAAATTTAATTTTTAAATAATGAATTATGAAATAAAAAAAATTATCAAATACAAATTGTAATCAAATTTGGAGGGGAAAAAAAAAGAGGAGGAATGGGCTTGAACTTAATGAATTATCATTAAGGGCCTACATATCTTCTTGGGGATAGAAGAATTAAAGCCCATGTAGTTCTTTTACGTTTGATAATCACATACTTACCTCATCGTCAATCGTTGCTACCCGTTTCGCGGGTTCTGGTTCCGGTACCCGTGGGGGTGGTATCTCCATCATCGAAGAATTAGGCTTCATTGCTGCGATCCATCCCTTATTGTCGATGTTGAGCCTTTATCTAATCATCGACACAAGCTTGAGCCTCCACCAAATCCGGAGCTAATCTGGAACGTCGGTCGTCCAAAATGTTGCCTCCAACGCTAAATGCTTGTTCAACTGCAATTGTTGAATAAGGGGTTGCTAAAACCTGTCTTGCGATGAGAGTGAGAATTGAGAATTGGGTTGAATGCCTCTTCCACCACTCTAGAATTTTGAAATCTGTGCCGCATTCGAATTCACTAAACTCAAAAAAGTGGTTAAATATGTATCTATTTGGGAAATATTTCATGTTGCTCCATTTTATTTTATTTTTTTGCCCATTCATCAGCATTTTGTACCATCTACTAATTCTACGTAAGTCCCCGCTTTGTACGTCACTAGGTTGGAATGATCCACTATCACCTACATTATATCTATTAGAAAATTCATTATACATTTCTACTATTGCGTTTTTAACTACTGTTTGTATAGCTCTAGTATCTACAATTTCAATCAAATGTAAACAGTCATAATACATATTCAAATCATCACATTAACCATCTAATTTGATACATGGATCGAAAACACAAGCAATCAAATAAATAAGAGGAATTTCGGTATAATAATGCAGCCATTTCGTTCGCATTGCCATAATAGTCGGACCTAATTGATCATCTTTTTCATTTTCTTAAAAAATACCAGCAATATTAACACACTCTATTAAAAATAAATACGTAGTAGGATAATAAACACCGGATAAAGTATAAGTTGCATTATTAAAAACTTTTAAAAGATCTAATTTTTTTTGCAAATATCCCACTCTTGTGTGAATAAATTAATTTGAGAAATATTATTCGAAATAAACGTACATAATAAATCTTTATATGCAAAAGATTGATTAAGCAACTCGTACGTAGAATTCCAACTAGTTGGAACATCTATTGGAAATCTTTTTGGTTTTCTTATATTTGCTTTACAAAATTTGCCCAATTCTTTCATAATTTGGGGATGTCTCCATAAAAATTGAATTGCTATCTTTATTGGGTTGAGAAAAACATCAAGAGTTTGTAAATCATCTTGTACACATAAATTTAAAACATGGCAAGCACATCTAATGTGAAAAAATGATCCACCAAAAACGGGTTTACAAATCTTTTCTAACTCGAGAATGAAAGCGGTATTTGCCACGGCATTATCAAAACGAATTGAAAAAATTTTATTAACAAAAAAATATTCTTCTAAAACTTGCTTAATAATTCTATAAATATTAATTGCCGTATGCATATCATCAAAAACTCGAAATGCAATAACTCTTTTTGAATATTCCAATCATCGCCTATCCAATGACATGTAATACCCATATAAGAATGAGTTTGCCAAGGATCACTCCAAATGTCGCTACCTATATGCACACGTCCATTGAAATTCATAAAAAAAAATTTCAAATCTTCTTTTTCTCTTTTATAAAGATCAAAAAGTTGGAGTTTAAGCGTAATTCTCGAAACAGATTTTTCTTGTTGAGTACATGCAGTTTGTATAAAATGATTAAAACCAATTTTTTCACCAAAATTAAACGATAAACGTTCAACGACAGCAAATCTAGCTAATTCTTTTTTATAAACTTTTTCATTGTAACGAAATAAAGGATGGGCGTTAGAATTGACGTACCCAGAAATTTATTGTTGGCTAGTGTCGATCCCCGCTTGCGTTGGATGTTTCGATCTCAGATGCCATTTAAATGTTCCATAGCCGCTTCCAGCTGTAAATTTGTATGTTGCCCCACAATATTTACATTTTACCTGATACTTGTTTTCCGCCTAAATGTTCCTTCGTGAAGTGTTCCCATATGTCGGATGTACTCTCCCCGTTCCAGCTCCTTTGTTGTTGACATTTCTTCGATACTGGTAGGAGGAGGATGCAGACTTTCTTGCGTTGGGACGTGCTCGACGTTGGGAATAATGTTGATATCATCAACATCGTCTCCACAATATGCAAAATCACGAGGATCATGAGGATGAGGATAATTGGATTCCCCAATCAGGCTCTTTCCTCTGCCACTACATCTGCTTTCAGTTGCCCTTTTTTGAGAGAATTGAGCGGAAAGTGGATTCAGAAAAATTGACAGAGTCATAGAATTGAGCGGATTGAGAGAATTTGTGAGAAAAAAAATGAAAGATGAAAATATATATTTATAATAGTTAGGAATTTAGGATAGATTTATTTAATAATAAAAAAAAGGAATTGGCCGTTGCAAGGCAACCGTCAAAATTTTGACCTTTGCCCCGGCCCGCCCGAACGGCTATAAGTCGGTTCGGAACCGGCGGAACCGCCGGTTCCTGGCCAGTTCGGAACCGGTCCGGAATCGCCGGTTTCGTTCCGGTTCAAAAAAATTATAACCCGTAATCGGCTCGTGTGGGCCTGGCGGGTTCTGGTTCGAAACCGGCGGGCCCGGTCAACGGGCCGGTTCCGGGTTTGACCCAGGCCGATTCCGGGCCCAAACCAGCTCGTGGCCACTACTATGTTGGGGAGCCAGAAATCTCTCGAGAAGCGGGGAAATCTATACACACTCACCGAATTATTTTATTTAATATTGGCTATAGCTGCATGTGGAAAAGAACGTCGTATATAAAAAGCGATATGACAACATTTATTTCAATTTTTGAATAAGATAAAAGCAACAAAGAGTACCCTTAAATAAAACTCACAAGTATAGTGTTTCAAAACTATTAAGACATCGGCATTGCAAGAGCTATTTCTTTCGAAAGAGTAAATGGAAATTTCACAAACTCAACATGTGATAACCTTTTTTTTATGGGGTGCAGATGTGACCCGGGAGCATCTAGGAATTCTTAGGTTGCGTATGGTAACGTTTCTGTTCCCGAAACAACTTTTGGAACAGAAACACTTTTTTCTGTTTCTGTTCCAGGCAACGATTTTTGGGAACAAAAACGCGTTTGGTAACTGCAAAAAAATTCTGTTCCCGGAACAAAAAAAGAACAGAAACGCGTTTGGTAACTGCATAAAGGTCATATCTTCAACAAAATTCCTCCACCCACAGTAACTTCTAAAAAAATTAGTAAATAAAATAAAAAATGATATTACTAAAATACTCTCATGCAATATAAAATTTTTCCTATTTTTTTTAAATTTTTCTGATTTTTTTTTTCATTTTTTTAAATTTTTTAAAATATTTTTATTCAAAAAATATATTTTATTATTAAAAAGTATTTTTTTATTTTATTTCATTTTTCTCCGGTGGCGGGCGGCGGCGATAGGCGGCGGCGGTAAATAAAATAAAAAATGATATTACTAAAATACTTTCATGCAATATTATTTTTTTCCTATTTCTTTTTTAAATTTTTCTGGTTTTTTTCGTTTTTTTTTAATTTTTTTAAATATTTTTATTCAAAAAATATATTTTATTATTAAAAAGTATTTTTTATTTTATTTCATTTTTCTCCGGCAGCGGACGGCGATCGGCGGCGGGCGGCGACCGGCGACCGGCAGTGGCAGATGGCGGCGATAAATAAAATAAAAAATGATATTACTAAAATACTTTCACGCAATATGAAATTTTTTCCTATTTTTTTTCAAAATTTTCTGTTTTTTTTTTTCATTTTTTTAATTTTCTAAAATATTTTTATTCAAAAAATTATTTTATTATTAAAAATTATTTTTTATTTTATTTCATTTTTCTCAGGTGGCGGTGACCGGCCCCACTTTGGGAACAAAGTGTTCCCAATTGTTTCTAAAAAATGTTCCAAACGTGTTTTTAAAAAGTGTTCCGGAAACACAGAAGTAAGTTTTTTTTGTGTTTTGTTTCTGCTCCAAAAGTGTTTTTATTGGCAAAAGTGTTCCCGGAACACTTTGGGAACACTTTTTTACCATACGCGTTTCTGTTCCTAAAGTGTTCCCGGAACACTTTGAAAACAGAAACACTTTTTCTGGAGCGTTACCATACGCAGCCTTATTGTCCTACTTGCAATCTTCCGTTTAGGGTAAGTCGAGTTGGATAATTAAATCACTTGTCAAGTCAATACGGATGCGAGCATTCTCTCGTTTGACTAAGAACAGCGCAAGCTCACGTTGTACACGTCCACTTGGGCATTTGTTAGCTAATTTCTAACCCCACGTATGCGAAGCAAAGTGAAACTCCACATAGGCTTGAAGTGAAATTGTAGACACGGCATTATATTCCAAGGAAAGCCACAGACAATATCGTTTGGGAAGGGGGGAACCGAATGTTGTGGTCGCGTGACACGATCACAGGAGTCCATGTCGATCGATTTGTTTGGGGTTCTTCTGGTGCAATCGCATGTGGGGGTCAAACAAGGTGCTATAAGTGGTGCTATAAGTAGTGCTCATCATGTGGGATGTCTCCTGGTTTAGGGATGAGTGGGATGTTTTCATGTGCCTAGGGTTTTGCTCATCTAAGGTGGGCTTACTCGTTGGTAAGGATGTCAGAACTGAACTGAAAAACTGAACCGAACTGAACTGAAAAATTGGAGCATTTCGGTTCAGTTCAGTTTTTGGTTCAGTTAATGAGAAAATAACCATTATTTTTTTCAGTTCGGTTTATTTCAGATTAGTTCGGTTCGAACTGAAAAATTAACCGAACCAAAAAAAATAACCACTATTCCTTTTAGTTTTTACACAATCTCTATCTTCTTCTCGAAATATCCATTCTTTTTCTCTCTTCTTCGTCACAGAGAAACCCAAGAGCCGTCTCACTATCTCAGTTCGTCACGCTCGCCTTCCTCTTCTCTCTTGCTTCGAAATCGATTGTTGAGGGATGGATTCTTGCCCTAATCCCTCGGACGGTGGCCAGTAGCAAGCGGTTAGAGGACGTGAAGACACCTGCAAAAACAAAACCGAGCCCTAGGGCTTGATTTCAGCAGTGATTCACGGGATTCACGGTTATGTGGGTTCGAATTTAATTGGTTTGGTTCAGGACATTGTCCAGGTGAAGTGTAGCTTTTCGTCATGACGAGTCAGCACCATCCGTTTGCCTATCATTGCTGGGTTGTCTTTGAATCAGATTGAGAGAAGACGAAGATTTGGAGAGTATCGTGTAGAGAGCGGAGAAAAAAATGAAGAAAGAGAATTTTCTCGATGGAGGAGAGATGCTGGTGATGGGTAAGTGAGATTGTGGGTGGGCAAGAGATCAAAACCAAAAGAAAGTCATGAGAGGGAAATGAGACTGGGAGGAAGAGCTGAGTACTCGAGCTTTACAGGACGTGAGCTATGGAGGAAGAAAAAACTGAAAACCGAACTGAACTGAACTGGATTTTTGGTTTGGTTCACATTCGGTTCAAGTCGAGATTCGGTCCAGTTCATGTGTATACCCTAATGGTTCGGTTCGGTTCGATTTTCTTAAAAATCGAACCGAACTGAACCATTGACACCCCTACTAGTCGGTAAAAATGCTACTAGTTTTGTCTCGGAAAGATCGGTTTCTAATAACACCCTCTTACTATGTTTAGCTAATCGACCCAAACATTGCATTGCTACGTTAAGAAAAAACCGAGAGATGGGTAAATTCACCTCGTATTAGAAAAATTACATGTGATTTTTCACAAAACCCTAACTCATCCTCCTCTCTCACTTCCATTCTCCTGGACCAGCCCACCGCTGGCATCTCTACAACCACCACCGCCATTGACTCCCCAACCACCAATCTCGTAGTAATTATCCACATTTCTATCACGAAAATTACCAAAAAAATCTTAAACATATTACAATTGTGTCAATTCAGTTCTAAACCTTTATTTTTTCCGATTCAGTCTTAAACATTTTTCAATTGTACCAATTCAGTCCATTCGGCGAATTTTAGCCGACTGGCGCTGACGTGGACGCCGGCCGACCGGCAACCTAATATTTTAGTAATTTTTTTGAATTTTTTATTTTATTTTCTTCCCTTTCCCTTTTCCCTTCCCTTTTCCTATTCCACCTCCATCCATTGCCAAACCTCGGCAACAAGCTAGGGGATGACCGGCGAGGCTCTCGCCGGCCTCGCTGTGGTCGGGCGAGGACGACCGAGCCTCGCCATGGCTAGGCGAGGCTCGCCTCACCAGATTTGGGATGGCGAGGCTCGGCCTCGCCATCACCAGGCCACTACGAAGCTCTACCTCGCCCGACCATGACGAGTTCGGGCCTCGCCCGGCTATGGCAAGGCTGGCGAGAGCCTCGCTGGTCGTCCTCTGGTCCGTCGCTGAGGTCCGATGACTGGCTGGAGGTAGAACAGGGAAAGGGAATGGGACGAAAATAAAAAGAAAATTTAAAAATGCAAAAAAATTATTAAAGTATTATGTCGCCGGCCGGCCGACGTAAACGTCTTCGGCGCCGGCTGGCCGGTGGCATTCACGTCATTACTGGCAGGCCAAAATTTGTTGGATGGACTGAATTAGCACAATTGCAAAAGGTTTAGGACTGAATCAGCCAAAAAAAAAGGTTTAGGACTGAATTGGCACAATTACAATTGGTTTAAGACTTTTTTAGTAATTTTCCACATTTCTACCTATGCTTTTCACTTTACAATGCAACATTTATTTCTGATCTACAAATACATTTATTTCCGAATCCCTAGAGCGACAATTAACAATGTTTTTTCGTTTTATCAACTAATTATTATTGTATGAATCTAAAATTAAAAACATCGGTTTAGAGATTGATTATAAAGTCATGTGGCAATACTCTTTATGGACATCATATAAATGAAACGTTCAAGTTATTCAATCACGGGGTTTATGGAATCTCTTAAACCAAATTCTGTGACCTCGAAATCATTCTTAATCGTTTGTCAACATACTTATGCGTGTTCTTCAATCCTATTAACCTCCCCTACATGCTACAAGTTGGTGGAAGCTAGCCAGAATGCCTAATTAACAGTGCTTTCTCGTGTTATCAACTAATTATTATCGTATAAATCTAGAATTAAAAACATCCGTTTAGAGATTAAGTTATAAAGTAATGTGGCAATACTCTTTATGGATATCATATAAATGAAACGTTCAAGTTCATCAACCAAGGGTCAAAAGTTTATGGAATCTCTTAGACCAAATTTTTGTGTCCTCGAAATCATTCTTAATCATTTGTCAACCATACTTATGCCTTCTTCAATCCCTATTAACCTCCCCTAACATCCTACAAGTTGGTGGAAGCTGACCAGAATGCCAACTTAGGGTTTCATTGGCGTATGAAGCAAGTTGGAAACCTCGGAAGTTCAACACGGAAACATGTGCAGCAAAAGAGACGAAGATTCCTCGAACAAGACAAAATTATTGCAAAGGGTAAGAATAACAAGCAGATCCTTGATCCTTACTATTTCGGTTGACCCGGAACGTTTTCAAATGCAAATTGCATCGACAAATAGAGAGAAGAAAAGAAAATATAACGGGAGTTCCAAGACTATATGTTATTCTAATAATCTGCCTGACAAAGTCAAAGTCGCATTTTTTTTTTTTTTTGGTAAGGGTCAAAGTCGTATGCATTTATATCTCTGTGACTCAATGTTCGATTTCAAACACGTAAGAAGGTAAAAGTTAGGCGCAAATTATATATTATATGTAATGAAAGTCGATATCTTTGAGTTTGGCCTATTGAATAGAGGCTTGAAACAGGTTGTCGAGGTTTCTTTGATTAGGTGGCTTCGGTGCCGGTCCAAGCATAAACCACCGACTCCTCTTAATTTAAGTGTCTTGACTAAAATAAATCGATTTGATCCTAATATGTCTTATCTATATATGGTTTTCTTAGTTTCCTTCTATCTGAGTGTCATGATTGTCGGTGATGACGGAAATTTGTTCAATCGGACCTTGTCTCTACCCTTGAAGATGACCATGATCTTCATGAACATGTGATCAAAATTAGTTCCTCTAAGCTAACATGACAAGATTTTTTGTAACCCTAGACCTATAACTTTCCTGACTATGGTATGAATCATCGAAAGAAGGATGTCGGTATATTTGACGTCTTGTCTAGTTAATTATAATTTGGTTCATGTGAGAAATGGTGGTTTTGATGGATAATTTTTACATCTTATTATCCTCGTATGGGATAAATGACAAGGACTTACGAGTTTTAAGCTCGATGAACCGGTCAAATCTAGGTTAGCTGGTGAGAGTAGTACGGGTGACCATCAAATTTTCAACTGAAAATCCACCACTTCACAATCATTTGCGCCTACTTTGAGCGTTCAGAATATGACCTATGTTTGTTTTAACGGGTTTTCATAGTTGATTCCTTTATTTCTTTTTGGCCCCAAAATAGCAGATTCATTTGAATCATGCCAATTCCACTTGTTCTTGGATTTCCTGCTCATCTCCAAGATAGATCCGACGCGCTTAAAGCTTCATTTGACTTTTCTTGCCGGGACATTAACTCTTCTCTGGCTGAAAACTTTGAACATCTTTCGATTCAATCTCAAGAGTACGCATAAACCCAAAAGCTACCAACCACCGATCATCTAGAAATAGGTTACTACCTCCAACCTCCAAGTCACCCATGTGAGACCTTTGAACATCTTTTTCTAATTCATATTCCGGCATGGTATTAGCCAAATTTGATCGAAATTGATGTCAATGGATTTAAGGAAAGATTCATGCAAAAATCAGACGGGGAACGCAATACGCTTAAAAATTACGATTTGATTTAATTTCATCTTTTTAAGGTTATTAGAAGTAGAGATTACTATCTTAGGGATCATAGTTATCTAATTAGATTCTGGGATCTAGAGATAATTTAAGAGATTTAGTTACTTTTCCGAACAGTTGTCTAATTATTTTTTATGAGATATTATTTAGGGTTTTTGGGTTATTTCTGTGGGTGGCACTCTTTTTCTTAATCAGGTAACGTTTATAAATTGATAAAAGGGAAAATGACATAAATGGTCCCTGAACTTTGGCCCAATGTACAATGTCATCCATAAGCTTTTAATTTGTTCAATGTGGTTCCTGAATTTTAGCCCAATGTGCAATGTCGTCCATGAGCTTTTAATTTGTTCAACGTGATCCCTGAATTTTAGCCCAATGTGCAATGTGGTCCCTCAACATTTAATTTGTTTAATGTAGTTCCTGAACTTAAATTAGTGGAAGGACTACATTGAATATCTTCGTATAGTTCAGTGACTACAGTGAACATGTACAAAATGTCCGTGGACCATATTAAACAAACTAAAAGTCCATGGACCACATTGAATATTAGGCTAAAGTTCATGAACCACGTTGAATAAATTAAAAGTTCAAGGACCACATTGCATATCGGGCCAAAGTTCAGGGAACCTTTTGTGTCATTATCCCTCGATAAAATGGAGAGTGCTTCTCTAAATTGCGCTTGTGTGCCTAGATGCGTGTTTTGCGAGTGAAACTCGTGTTGCTAATAACTGTTCGTGTTATCCTTGTTCTTACGGAGCTCGACGTCTACGGCTTGGGACAACCGTCTCGCCAACCAAGATTGGGAGGTGAAGGCTCTTTGGTAGTAGTGTATGTCAAACACTTTATGGAACGACGAAAGCCCGAACATAATGTCATCTCGGTTTGAAGATCTTGGCTCAAAGAGAGAACTAGATTGAGGAAACGAAGTAGCGCCGAGGGGGAATTGCCCTCGTGGCCAACCGTTCTGTAAACTTGCTCCAGCGGTGTGGAACATCAGGTTCGAATCTTCCCGGACGAAGACAACTCTTGCGCGGAGAGGCCGGATTACATATGAAAAAACTTGCGGAATAACTACAATGGCTACGATAGTTGTGGGGGCTAGGGCGATCGTGACGGCTACTGCGTTTGTGTTTGCTCTGGAGTCGTGATGCGTACTACATATGTGATGATCGTCTTGTCGGAGATGTTTGTAGAGATAACGGGCAGATCCTTACTAAGGCTCCCTTCGTTCTGCGAAAAAACAACTTCCAAGAAAATACTTTCCGGATTTTTCGACGTTTGGTTCACGGAAAATAAATAGGTCAAGGAAAATATTTTCAACCTATGGAAAAAATATTTTCAAAAGTGAAGAAAATGATTTCCTCTTTTTGAGAAAAAAGAGGAAAACATTTTCCGTCATCTTTGTTTCCTCAACTCCTTCACATTCATTTTATTTTTAATTATTTTATATTTTATTTTTCTTGTTTCATTTTATTTATTTTTCCAAGAAAATTGAATTTTTTTATTTTTATTTTTATTTTATTTTTTCCCTTCTTCTTCTGTCGCAGGCCGGCGAGGCTCTCCTGCGGCCAGTCGCCTTGGCAGTCGACTGGCCGAAGAAGAAGGGAAAAGGAAAAAATATATATAAAAATAAGAAAAAAGAAAAGAAAAGGAGAAAAATAAGAATATAAAGAAATAAGAGTAAATAAAATAAAAATTATTAAAAGGAGTGCACGGAAGAAAATCAAATTTAATTTTGGAAGAAAATATTTTCCAGTTTATTTTCAGGTTTCAGCTGAATACCAGAAAATATTATCATTTTCTGAAAAATAACTTCCTGAAAAATATTTTCGAAAAACATCTCATTTTCGGGGAAACGAACAGAGCCCAAGAGAGTTGTATAAATTTCGTTGTGTGGATAAATTTTGAGTTTGAGAAATTTTTATGGATCCGTTGGGACAAGTGGATCGAATTTTGCATGACTCAAATATCTATGAGTATATAAACTATGAAGGTGAAAACACCTGGGTTGGTCTTGTGGTGGGAGTCTGGGAGAGATTGCAGGAGGTGCGACGAAGTGATGGCAAAACACCTGGGACGACATGATCGAAGTCGCAAACGTTATGAGGTCGGATGAGAGCGATTGTCCAAGGGACGCTCAAGAATCAAGCAAAAACGAGGTAGAACGATGCTCCAGCAAGATATTGAGGTAGTAAGAAATCAGGATGAGATAATTCCTAGCTCACAAGAGAACTTTCAAGGATTTTACAGTCACAACTTTCATAAGATTTAGAAGCCGCAAAACTTTGGCTAACGATTGATTTCTTTGTCCGTGCATGTTATGAGAGCCATTTCAAATTGGGGGGCGACCCGGATAAATATGTTTTATCGTCGAGCACTTCGAATATCGAAGAAGGAGCTTTTACCAATGTGGCGAGCATGGTTCGAATCACGACATGTCCTGTTCGTGCATCGATACTTCTCGAGCGTTCGATCTCGAGGGAACGGGCCTTTGCTCAGCCTCCATAACGTCAATACCTGGCCCTTTGACGAAGATGGATCCATCGAACCACAACAAAGAAGGCCCATAACCTCATTCATTGGGCTGTCATCACCACACGTGTGCTGTGGACGAGGTTCGGGCTCGAGCCGTCGGATCGGAGATTATCTGCTCATCCAACGAATATCCTATGTGAAAACTTGGAACATCGGCAATGTCCGCGACCAGGCGGTCCACGACCCGCGATCGGGAAACGGCAGCCCGTCTTCTTACATGGGCCAGTCGCAACGGCTGGACCTCCGTCACGGTCCAGAGACATGGCACGATTCCACACGCGCAATGATGCTGCATGGGACCATCATGAATTCATGACCAAACGAGGCCGAGGTCGTATTCAATTAAGACCCGTCAAAACACAAGAGTCCAAAAAGGGAAAGGGTAGAATGAAGACGACGGCCGAAAAAGGGTGGGAAAGTGATATTGTCCTGTCGGTGGCATGATTGCATAGTATCCTGTGAGATTTTCCCGGTGACTGGTATGTCAAAATCTGCACAGTTGGTTCCATGGTACCACAAATAGATTATAGATGCGCCTGTGATTAGTATAATTTCGAGTCGAGCATTCAACTTTTGCATTCCCACTGTCGTCGATGTGATTCCAATGTAGATCATGATTTATTGGGTGAAAGTTAGATTTCTTCGGGTTGGAAAAATGATTGGTATTTTAAGAAGTACCGCTCTCTCGATCATAAGGTTTTGGCGTTGATATCGATGCAAATATGGTCTCCAGGCGTGGCGGTGAGCAATTTATCTCGACCTGATCTATCTATCATCTCATATATTAATCATTCAGGGCGAGTGCATCTAATTAGGGAACGCGAATTGCGCAAGGAAAAGCTCGCCACTCCATAGATGCAACGAAAGTTAGTTGAGATGCATTGCTGGATTGGTCTTCCCAATAAGAAGACAAGAAACACTGCAGTTCACGTTGCTTCATCACTATCCTCTGCAGACCATTAAGACATTGAAGACTAGGACATTAAACAAATCTTAATTTTCTTAGAATGCGAGACGATCAGAGTTTGTCTCCTTCTGAGGCTGTCCTTATACCAGATCCAGAGGATAAGACCCTGTCTGTCTCAAAGTCCTACTAGCCACTTTCGACCCCAAAAAAAAAAAAAGTCCTACTAGCCACTGACCAGTAATCACATCAAGATACTAAGTTTAAAACCAGTTAACCAGGTCTGGTTTTGGATTCTTGTCAAATCAACACCTTTACAAAGCGTTACATTCTTACTCAACTTGTTCTTTCCACAGGTTAATTCTCACGCTGTTGAATTTTACCGATGCGCCACGAGCCTTTCGGCGAATCTCCTCCATGTATAAAGTTGTTTCCTCTTTCGTCGCCATTTTCAAACCTTTGACAGTCTCAATCATGGACAGTCTCCGGACACGCCTCCTCCCAACTCTGCTACCCGCTTCCCTCCTCCTCCTCCTCCTCCTCTTCCTCCCCCTCAACCTCCTCACCGCCACCCCCAGAACCCCACAAACCACCCCGCATTTCCACGTCCGCCGCCACCTCCAAGTCGCTCACTCCACCTGCCAAGGCACTCTCTACCCGGACCTCTGCGTCTCCACCCTCGCCTCCTTCCCCGACCTCGCCTCCAAATCCATCCCGGAGATCATCTCCTCCACCGTCAACCTCACCGCCGCCCAGGCCCGGTCCGTCTCCTCCAGCTGCTCCGGCCTCAAGCGGCGCCTCGCCACGAAGCTCGGCCCCCTCGAGCGCCGCGCCCTTGACGACTGCCTCGAGCTCCTCGCCGACACCGTCGCCGAGTTCAGCAAGGCCATCTCCGACCTCTCCAGCAAGAACGGCTCCACCGCCCCGGCGGCGCACTTCCACGACCTCCAGACGCTCCTGAGCGGCGCCATGACGAACCAGTACACGTGCCTCGACGGCTTTGCGTACAGCAAGCAGAACGTGCGTGGCGCGATCGAGAGGAGCCTCGTCAACATCTCCCGCCACGCCAGCAACTCGCTGGCCATGCTCAAGAAGCTGCCCGGCGTGAAGGGGAGGCCGTCCGGCTCGCCGGCGGCCGAGGTCTTTCCGGAGTACGGCAGGATGAGGGACGGGTTTCCGGCGTGGCTGTCGCCCAAGGATAGGAGGTTGCTCCAGGCTTCAGTGAGCGCCACAAAGTACAATGTCACTGTGGCGCAGGATGGGACGGGAAACTTCACCACCGTCAGCGCGGCGGTGGCGGCTGCTCCTAATGCCAGCACCACCAGGTGGGGGTCTGCCTACACTGTGGAGTTAATGCAGTAGCTCAATTATTTCTAACCCTCATTCTTTCGTACAGCAATAGGACGTACCAAGATCTACAAAAGTAGCATAAGTGAATTAATCTGGCATACTATACTTTAGGTCATCGAATGTTCCCTAGTTATCTAAATATTTTGCCTGACCTATCATTTAGGATGCCAATTTTGTAAATTTAGCAATAATCTAATAGCTGTTATCTATTATCTGATTAGAAAGTATGAAGAACCATATTATAATTCTCCATTAGCTGTTACAATTAGTTAATTACAGCTCGGTTTTGATGAAATGATTGCGTCCACCACATGCTGAAGTTCCTTTGCGGGTCGTTTTCTTTGATGGGAAACCACTTTCAGGTTTGTGATATACATAAAAGCAGGGGCCTACTTCGAGAATGTGGAGGTGGATAGTAAGAAGCCGATGATCATGTTCTTGGGGGACGGCATCGGGCAGACGTGGATCAAGGGCAACCGGAACGTCGTGGACGGCTGGACCACTTTCCGATCTGCCACCGTCGGTGAGTTCAATTTCGACTTCCCCCCTTCATGCATACAAGAGAGATTTTCCCTTTCGAAATCGTCGAATGAATTTTCATTTGGTTCACCCTCACTAACTTTACTTCTCATATCCCACGCGATAAATCACTTGCATGAAGCTATGAATCTCTTGAGCACGTATCGTTCGAATGTTTCTATAGAGCAGGACATAAGATCACGTGCAAAGTGTGTGTTGTCCAACAATCACTGATTGTCACAGTGAGTTGCTATCTGAACTTCATCTAAACAAACAGTC
This sequence comes from Lenwebbia sp. NSW1173648, assembly GCA_029784005.1. Taxonomy (NCBI): domain Eukaryota; kingdom Viridiplantae; phylum Streptophyta; class Magnoliopsida; order Myrtales; family Myrtaceae; genus Lenwebbia; species Lenwebbia sp. NSW1173648. The sequence goes on from JARCGZ010000001.1 coordinate 37,224,291, forward strand.
GTGATTTAGAGTTAGATTTAGTGCCACGCGGGACCAGCTTTCTGAAATTAGGTTGGTGATGTTTGACTCGACATTAACTGGAGAGTGATGTGTATCGGACCACGGCATTAATAGGGTTTTAGATAATCGTAGAGGGATAGTGACTAAAAATGGTGCATGGACTTTGACCCAACATGGTCCATGAACTCTAGCTTAATGTGTAATGCGATCCTTAAATTTCTAATTTGTTCAATACGGTCCTTAAACTTTTGGGGCGTGTTCAATGTAGTCTGTGAACGATATGAAAATGTTAAATGTTGTCCTTTCACTGATTCAAATTCAGTGACAGAATTGAACATTTTCATATAATCCAAAGATTAAATTGAACATGTATTAAAAGTCAAGGAATCACATCGAACAATTTAAAAGTTTAGGGATCACATTACAAATTGGGATAAAATTTAGAGATCATATTAAATAAATAAAAAGTTCAGGAATCACAATACATGCTCGGCCAAATTCAGGCTATTTATTTCGTTTTTCCAATCTCAGATTAGAAGTGCAGCCGTGACCAGTGGTGCCCGTGTCGGCGGGGTCCAATCACGGGTGACTTTGTCGTATTACTGCCTCGTTTGGTAGGCCTGTAGAGCAGCACATGTTCACGTGAGCATCTTAAATTCTCTCGAGGCTTGGGACATTGGTACAGTTTGTTTGTGCTTAGGTGAAGTAAATTACGAACCTCCGGTAAAAAAAACTTAGCATTTAGGATGTTATGGAAGAGGTTGAATTGGGCTTTTCTAACATCATATAGAATAAATTGCAGTTAAAAAAAACATATAATGAAAATTAGTCGTAGATAAATTTGCCCCATGAGATATTATATACGTAATTACAAAGTGATAATTGTCAAAAAAGGTGATTACCGTCGGTGGCACGGGGACCCATGTGGGGTGGCCGAGTCCACCCGCGTTTGTCGGGTCAGGGTGTCGGGTAAGAAGATTTGAAGAATTATGGAAATGCTCTTTTGGGAGCATATATTGCGAAGCAGCTAAAGCATCAATACCAACAAAGATATGAAATCTCCTTTTGGAATTACATAGTAGCGGCCCATAAGAACCAAAGTTGACTTTCTATTTTCGGGTCGCACAATGTATAGTATGTCCCAACATGTTGTGCTCGTTGGGCAAAGAGGGTCTCACTCATCTCTCCATGTTTGAAAACAACTCGACAAGGGAGATCATCGAACAATGTTGATCGGCGAGAATATAACATCGGGCCATGTTTTCGTCCGTCTCCGACTGGAGGAAACTTAACGGAATACAAGCATGGACATCACCAACGTTCATATTTTGTTTTGTACGGGCGATCATTCCATGTTTGGATTTTTAAGAACCTCTAAACTTATATCTTCTTGTGATACGGTTAGCTTTGAGTTTTTCAAAAATAGACATGAACCATATGTTAAATTACCAATTAGTTTTACGCGCATATAAAAGCACGAATTTCATTATAGTAAGTCCGAAACATTGTATGGGCTGAACATTCATTTTGTCTCACCCAGTATGTAAAAACTTGACCTTATTCCTCGGTTCATACAAATGGAGTTAGATTGGAAGTTAAGATATTTAAATTTTCGTTTCTCACGTCTTATTATTTGTCACATTTTGGTTTAACGTTACGTTTTCATGGATATCTTGTTTTTGTTTCCATTAATGATCATTTCATTAAGCTAATACTAGTTTAAGTAGCACCGATACCGACATGAGTGACCATCTAGGCGGCGCCGCCTTGGTTCGCGTGACCCAGTCGACGTCGCCAAGGTTCGCGCGACCCAAGTGAAGCCGCCTCAAGTCGCCAGGCCTTGCCTGGGTCGTGCGACCCTAGGCGAGGCTGACCGATAGTTGGTCGGAGGCTAGATTTGGCTGCAGGCGGTAGGCTAGCGCAAATAGTTTAAAGTTTTTTTTACGAATTTTTTTTTTGCAAAAGTCCATTACAAAGTGCAGTTTTTACCGAATGGAATTAATATGTTAAAATTGCTTTCCAATGTGTTTTTAAAGGACACTTTACCAAATACTACTTGCATTTTGAAAATACCCTTTAGCCCAAAGGTGTTTGCATTTTTCCAAGGACATTTCCCTAAAGCTCAGCCAAACATGCCCTAAATTAAGTGCATGTTTATAGATTTGCTGATCAAGAGTTCATAGATTTGCTGATCGAGATCTTGATTGAAAACTCATAATCATGTTGCAGAATGTGTATTTCATTTTTTTTGTTCCCATTGACTTGAACGCTTAGTTGGAGTTCTGATAGATTATTACACAGCTATTGGAGTGACACCCACTGTGTTTTTTCAGACCATTCTCATTATAATTAGGGTTTAGGTGCATGGCTTAAGGTAGACATCAGTTTGAAGATGATGCTGGTTAAAGGTTCCTTGAGGGGTTTAAGAGACATGAGAGTGACTATCTGAACTAAAGTACATGCATTTTCTAGTTAATGATTTATTTATCCACTGCTTGAGGATCTAATCCGGAAGGGAAAATGATATAGATGATCTCTAAACTTTTAATTTGTTCAATTTGATCCCTGAACTTTATTTTAATGTGCAATGTCGTCTCTGAACTTTTGATTTGTTCAATTTGATCTCTAAACTTTTGGCTTATGTTCAATCTTGTCCTCGAACTTGAATTAATAGAAGGACAAAAGTAAACATTTTCATTTTATCTAGGGACTAAATTGAACATGTACCAAAAGTTAAGGCACTACATTGAACAGACTTAAAGTTTATGGACGACATTGCACAATGAACAAAAGTTCGGGAATTATATTGAACAAATTAAAAATTCAATGACCATATTGTTGGAACCAGAAAACAAAGAAGGGTGACTCTCGGATATACGAAATGAGGCACAAAATGGATGGAGAAAATATTCTTATTGGAATCAACTTCGGATGGGATACAATATGAAGCTCACTAGGAGTTCTATGGCTTCTCTCTTATGGATACATGAACAACCCTCATGTATTTATAGCTTACACAATCTCTTGTGAACACAACATTCAATAAACCAAAAGAAGGTCAAAAAACTACAACACAAATGCAACCATGCCTAACACAAAGTCTAAAGATTACAACATGTGGCAACATGCCTAACAAATATGCCTAACAACATGCCTAACAAACATGCCTAACAAAAAGGACATACAAATTATGTAGCTTGGAAATCAATTTTATTAACATTTCTTCAGCCTCCCTTAAAATTGATTTCCATAATCAGCAATACCGAGCATCTTCTTTAATTTTTCGAATGAATCCGCCTTCAATGGTTTTGTCAAGATATCTGCAATCTGGTCTTCAGACCTACAGAAATCAAGTTCAATCTCGCCATCTTTGACTCGCTCACGAATGTAGTGATACTTGATATCGATGTGCTTGCTCCTGCCATGAAATACAGGATTCTTGGCTAATGCAATAGCCAACTTATTGTCACACATTATTTTGGTAGGACCTGCTTGTTCATGCATCAATTCACTCATCATCCTATGAAGCCATATCGCTTGACACGCTGCTGCAGCTAACGCCATATATTCTACCTCAGCTGTCGAGAGTGCAACAACTTGTTGCTTTTTCGAGGACCAAGAAATTATTCCCGATCCGAGAAAGAAAGCATATCCAGAAGTACTCTTTCGAGTCTCAGTATCGCCAGCCCAATCACTGTCTGTGTAACCCACTAGACTAAAATTGTCAGTACAAGAATATAGAATTCCATGGTCACGAGTTCCACTGACATACCGTAAAATTCTTTTTGCTGCCTGCAAATGTGATTGGTATGGTTTTTCTATGAACCTGCTAATAATTCCCACTCCATATGTAATATCTGGTCTAGTAGAGGCCAAATATCTCAAACTACCAACGATACTTTTGAAATAAGTGGGATTTACCAGTTCACCGGTTCCTTCTTTCTTCAACTCCAACCGTTCTACTACGGGAGTCCGAATTGGTTTGAGCGATTCCATTTTGAATCGCTTCAAAATATCATTAGCATATTTCTGCTGTGAAATAAATATGCCATCATATGTCTGCTTCACCTCAAGGCCAAGAAAATAGGACATCAATCCCAAATCAGTCATCTCAAACTGGCTTGTCATAGCCTCCCTGAATTTAGCAAACATTTTTTCACAACTCCCTGTAAATATCAAGTCATCAACATAAAGGCACACAATTATGATATCACAATTAGTATTTGACTTGATATACATAGTATGCTCATACGGACACTTTTGAAATTTATGCTCCAACAGGTATGTGTCGATACGCGTGTACCAAGCACGAGGTGCCTGTTTTAGCCCATACAATGCCTTTTTCAGCATATAGACTTGATTTTCATGCCTTTTCTTCTCATAGCCCTGTGGTTACTCCACGTAGACTTCTTCTTCAAGAACGCCATTTAGGAATGCTGATTTTACATCCATTTGATGAATCCTCCAACGGTTTTGAGCTGCAAGCGCTAAGATCATCCGAATGGAATCCATCCGGGCCACTGGTGCAAATACTTCAAAATAATCAATACCTGGCTTTTGCTTGTAGCCTTTTACAACCAGTCTGGCTTTGTAACGGTCCACCTGACCATCGGGTTTGTACTTCGTCTTGTACACCCACTTGACACCAATGGGTTTCTTACCGGGTGGTAAAGAAGTTAGTTCCCATGTGTTATTCTTCTCAATGGAGTGAATTTCTTCATCCATTGCTTGAATCCATTTCTCATCTACAGTTGCTTCATCATAGGTTACAGGGTCACATTCAGCAAATAAACAAAAGTTTACCAGTGTTTCATCAGTGATTCCATTACTCTCACTGTCACCGTATCTTGTGACCATATAATCCCTGAATTTTACTGGCGTCTCCCTCAGTCGTTGTGAACGACGTAGTTGTGGTTCTGAAGCTGCTGTTGGTGAAGATGTACCACCAGTTGAAGATGAAGAAGAAGATGGACCACTATTTGAAGATGATGAAGGTGTTTCTGTCTCACCCACCAGTGGTTCATTTTCGATGGTAATGCTTTTTTGGTCACCCTTCTGGTTCCAGTCCCAGGCTTCATCTTCAAAAAACTGGACATCCCTGCTGATGATTACCTTGTCAATGACTGGGTTATATAGCTTATAACCTTTAGTTGTATCACTGTAGCCAATGAAGATGCACTTCTCGCTTTTGTCATCCAGCTTCTTCCTCCGTTCATCAGGTATATGGGGATATGCCACGCACCCAAATACTCGTAGGAACGAAACATCTGGCTTGTTGCCGCTCCAAGCCTCTTCTGGAGTTCTTCCAAGAACACTCCTTTTTGGACACATGTTTAGTACAAATACAGCACATGTAACAGCTTCTGCCCAAAATTTCTTGGGCAAATTTTTTGCTTTCAACTTACTTCTTGCCATTTCAAAGATTATCCTGTTCTTTCTTTCTGCTATACCATTTTGTTGAGGGGTATAGCTGGCAGTCAACTGACGTTTTACTCCATGAATTTTACAATATTTGTCAAATTCATTTGAGGTAAATTCTCCCCCTCTATCCGATCTCAACATCTTTAGATTAAAGCCACTATGTTTTTCAACATAGACTTTAAATTCTTTGAACTTGCTAAAAGCTTCAGATTTTTCTCTCAAGAAATATACCCAAGTTTTTCTGGTAAAATCATCCACAAAAATTAGCATGTACCTTTTCTGTCCGAATGATTCAACCTCAACAGGACCACATATGTCTGTATGTACCAGCTCCAAAGGCTGCTTTTCTCTTTTGGCTTTCCCAACTGGAAATGATTCTCGATGTTGTTTTCCAACGAGACATCCTTTGCATGAGTGATCTGGACTGTCAATTAAAGGCATACCGGTCACCATCTTTTTCTGGACCAGTAATTTTAGTCCACGAAAATTTAAATGCCCAAATCGAAGATGCCACAGCCAGTTGTTGTCTTTCATCATTGCTTGAAAACTCAAGAGATTCTTCGTCTGCAGAGTCATGGGGAACATCCGGTTCTTCGTCATCTGTACCGTCGTGATCAATTTGTTGTTGACACCTCTGATGGTGCAAACTCCATTTTCAATGTGAACTTTGTGGCCTTTTTCGGAAAGTTGCCCAACACTTAGCAAATTCCAAAAAATTCCTGGCACAAAGTAAACATCTGCAATAGCTACATTAGTACCATCTTTTGACTTGATATTAATGTTACCTTTGCCCATCACGGGAATTTTTGATTTATTCCCGAAGTTGACTTCACCACGACTCGTTTCATCCAAATGCGAGAATAATTCTTTTCGGCCGATCATGTGATTGCTACACCCAGTATCTAGGTATCATGTGTTGGTATCTACGATACTTGAGTCATCCTTCGTACATGCTAGTACCATGTACTATTCAGCATCGGTGGCATGTGCGTGCTCCGCCTGCTCGTACGTCGCCTTTGCATGGCATTCGGATTTGTAATGTCCGAATTTGTTACATTTAAAACACTTGACTTTTGATTTTTCACGTGTTTTAAATTTTCCGGTGAAATTTGGATTTCCACCTCTACCTCGGCCTCTTCCGTGACTTTGACCACCTTGATAGCCTCCTCGATTTGATGGGGCGACCCGACTTTGCAATGCTTGCTCGGGAACTGAACCAATAGACTTTTTATTCATTCTTTGCTCATGTGAGCACAATGAACCCATCAACCGCTCCAATGTTAATGTTGACACATCTTGCCCTTCCTCGATCGCGGCGACGACGTAGTCAAATCTTTCGGTTAAAGACCTCAAGATTTTTTCTACGACACGTACATCATGGAGTTCTTCACCATTAACCCTCAATTGGTTAACGATGGTTTGAGCACGATCAAAATATGTTGAGATTGGTTCAGAGTCATTCATGCGTAAAGACTCAAAATTACCTCGAAGTGTTTGTAGCCGCACCCGCCGGACACGATCGTCGCCTTTGTAGGATTTTTGTAGAATATCCCACGCTGCTTTTGCGGTCTCCGAACACGATACTTTTTCAAATATCGTTTCCTCCACGGCTTGAAAAATCGCATATAATGCTTTTTGATCTTTCTTCCGGGACTCCACCAGAGATTCTTTCTCCTCCTTTCTTAAAGCCTCGAATGCTACGGCATCGGCCACTTCGTTGTAGCCATTTTCAACCAGATTCCACAAATCTTGCGATTTGAAAAGAACCTTCATATGGACGGACCAGTTGTTGAAATTCTTTCCGTTCAGCTTTGGAAGCTGCATTTGAACGGAACTAGTGGATGCCATTTCTAGCTCTGATACCAAATGTTGGAACCAGAAAACAAAGAAGGGTGACTCTCGGATATACGAAATGAGGCACAAAATGGATGGAGAAAATATTCTTATTGGAATCAACTTCGGATGGGATACAATATGAAGCTCACTAGGAGTTCTATGGCTTCTCTCTTATGGATACATGAACAACCCTCATGTATTTATAGCTTACACAATCTCTTGTGAACACAACATTCAATAAACCAAAAGAAGGTCAAAAAACTACAACACAAATGCAACCATGCCTAACACAAAGTCTAAAGATTACAACATGTGGCAACATGCTTAACAAATATGCCTAACAACATGCCTAACAAACATGCCTAACAAAAAGGACATACAAATTATGCTACATAATTTTTATTTCCTTTTTGTTAGGCATATTTGTTAGGCATGTTGCCACATGTTGTAATCTTTAGACTTTGTGTTAGGCATGGTTGCATTTGTGTTGTAGTTTTTTGACCTTCTTTTGGTTTATTGAATGTTGTGTTCACAAGGGATTGTGTAAGCTATAAATACATGAGGGTTGTTCATGTATCCATAAGAGAGAAGCCATAGAACTCCTAGTGAGCTTCATATTGTATCCCATCCGAAGTTGATTCCAATAAGAATATTTTCTCCATCCATTTTGTGCCTCATTTCGTATATCCGAGAGTCACCCTTCTTTGTTTTCTGGTTCCAACATTTGGTATCAGAGTTAGAAATGGCATCCACTAGTTCCGTTCAAATGCAGCTTCCAAAGCTGAACGGAAAGAATTTCAACAACTGGTCCGTCCAGATGAAGGTTCTTTTCAAATCGCAAGATTTGTGGAATCTGGTTGAAAATGGCTACAACGAAGTGGCCGATGCCGTAGCATTCGAGGCTTTAAGAAAGGAGGAGAAAGAATCTCTGGTGGAGTCCCGGAAGAAAGATCAAAAAGCATTATATGCGATTTTTCAAGCCGTGGAGGAAACGATATTTGAAAAAGTATCGTGTTCGGAGACCGCAAAAGCAGCGTGGGATATTCTACAAAAATTCTACAAAGGCGACGATCGTGTCCGGCGGGTGCGGCTACAAACACTTCGAGGTAATTTTGAGTCTTTACGCATGAATGACTCTGAACCAATCTCAGCATATTTTGATCGTGCTCAAACCATCGTTAACCAATTGATGGTTAATGGTGAAGAACTCCATGATGTACGTGTCGTAGAAAAAATCTTGAGGTCTTTAACCGAAAGATTTGACTACGTCGTCGCCGCGATCGAGGAAGGGCAAGATATGTCAACATTAACATTGGAGCGGTTGATGGGTTCATTGTCCTCACATGAGCAAAGAATGAATAAAAAGTCTATTGGTTCAGTTCCCGAGCAAGCATTGCAAAGTCGGGTCGCCCCATCAAATCGAGGAGGCTATCAAGGTGGTCAAAGTCACGGAGGAGGCCGAGGTAGAGGTGGAAATCCAAATTTCACCGGAAAATTTAAAACACGTGAAAAATCAAAAGTCAAGTGTTTTAAATGTAACAAATTCGGACATTACAAATCCGAATGCCATGCAAAGGCGACGTACGAGCAGGCGGAGCACGCACATGCCACCGATGCTGAATAGTACATGGTACTAGCATGTACGAAGGATGACTCAAGTATCGTAGATATCAACACATGATACCTAGATACTGGGTGTAGCAATCACATGATCGGCCGAAAAGAATTATTCTCGCATTTGGATGAAACGAGTCGTGGTGAAGTCAACTTCGGGAATAAATCAAAAATTCCCGTGATGGGCAAAGGTAACATTAATATCAAGTCAAAAGATGGTACTAATGTAGCTATTGCAGATGTTTACTTTGTGCCAGGACTTTTTTGGAATTTGCTAAGTGTTGGGCAACTTTCCGAAAAAGGCCACAAAGTTCACATTGAAAATGGAGTTTGCACCATCAGAGGTGTCAACAACAAATTGATCACGACGGTACAGATGACGAAGAACCGGATGTTCCCCATGACTCTGCAGACGAAGAATCTCTTGAGTTTTCAAGCAATGATGAAAGACAACAACTGGCTGTGGCATCTTCGATTTGGGCATTTAAATTTTCGTGGACTAAAATTACTGGTCCAGAAAAAGATGGTGACCGGTATGCCTTTAATTGACAGTCCAGATCACTCATGCAAAGGATGTCTCGTTGGAAAACAACATCGAGAATCATTTCCAGTTGGGAAAGCCAAAAGAGAAAAGCAGCCTTTGGAGCTGGTACATACAGACATATGTGGTCCTGTTGAGGTTGAATCATTCGGACAGAAAAGGTACATGCTAATTTTTGTGGATGATTTTACCAGAAAAACTTGGGTATATTTCTTGAGAGAAAAATCTGAAGCTTTTAGCAAGTTCAAAGAATTTAAAGTCTATGTTGAAAAACATAGTGGCTTTAATCTAAAGATGTTGAGATCGGATAGAGGGGGAGAATTTACCTCAAATGAATTTGACAAATATTGTAAAATTCATGGAGTAAAACGTCAGTTGACTGCCAGCTATACCCCTCAACAAAATGGTATAGCAGAAAGAAAGAACAGGATAATCTTTGAAATGGCAAGAAGTAAGTTGAAAGCAAAAAATTTGCCCAAGAAATTTTGGGCAGAAGCTGTTACATGTGCTGTATTTGTACTAAACATGTGTCCAAAAAGGAGTGTTCTTGGAAGAACTCCAGAAGAGGCTTGGAGCGGCAACAAGCCAGATGTTTCGTTCCTACGAGTATTTGGGTGCGTGGCATATCCCCATATACCTGATGAACGGAGGAAGAAGCTGGATGACAAAAGCGAGAAGTGCATCTTCATTGGCTACAGTGATACAACTAAAGGTTATAAGCTATATAACCCAGTCATTGACAAGGTAATCATCAGCAGGGATGTCCAGTTTTTTGAAGATGAAGCCTGGGACTGGAACCAGAAGGGTGACCCAAAAAGCATTACCATCGAAGATGAACCACTGGTGGGTGAGACAGAAACACCTTCATCATCTTCAAATAGTGGTCCATCTTCTACTGGTGGTACATCTTCACCAACAGCAGCTTCAGAACCACAACTACGTCGTTCACAACGACTGAGGGAGACGCCAGCAAAATTCAGGGATTATATGGTCACAAGATACGGTGACAGTGAGAGTAACGGAATCACTGATGAAACACTGGTAAACTTTTGTTTATTTGCTGAATGTGACCCTGTAACCTATGATGAAGCAGCTGTAGATGAGAAATGGATTCAAGCAATGGATGAAGAAATTTACTCCATTGAGAAGAATAACACATGGGAACTAACTTCTTTACCACCCGGTAAGAAACTCATTGGTGTCAAGTGGGTGTACAAGACGAAGTACAAACCCGATGGTCAGGTGGACCGTTACAAAGCCAGACTGGTTATAAAAGGCTACAAGCAAAAGCCAAGTATTGATTATTTTGAAGTATTTGCACCAGTGGCCCGGATGGATTCCATTCGGATGATCTTAGCGCTTGCAGCTCAAAACCGTTGGAGGATTCATCAAATGGATGTAAAATCAGCATTCCTAAATGGCGTTCTTGAAGAAGAAGTCTACGTGGAGTAACCACAGGGCTATGAGAAGAAAAGGCATGAAAATCAAGTCTACATGCTGAAAAAGGCATTGTATGGGCTAAAACAGGCACCTCGTGCTTGGTACACGCGTATCGACACATACCTGTTGGAGCATAAATTTCAAAAGTGTCCGTATGAGCATACTATGTATATCAAGTCAAATACTAATGGTGACATCATAATTGTGTGCTTTTATGTTGATGACTTGATATTTACAGGGAGTTGTGAAAAAATGTTTGCTAAATTCAGGGAGGCTATGACAAGCCAGTTCGAGATGACTGATTTGGGATTGATGTCCTATTTTCTTGGCCTTGAAGTGAAGCAGACATATGATGGCATATTTATTTCACAGCAGAAATATGCTAATGATATTTTGAAGCGATTCAAAATGGAATCGCTCAAACCAATTCGGACTCCCGTAGTAGAACGGTTGGAGTTGAAGAAAGAAGGAACCGGTGAACTGGTAAATCCCACTTATTTCAAAAGTATCGTTGGTAGTTTGAGATATTTGGCCTCTACTAGACCAGATATTACATATGGAGTGGGAATTATTAGCAGGTTCATGGAAAAACCATACCAATCACATTTGTAGGTAGCAAAAAGAATTTTGCGGTATGTCAGTGGAACTCGTGACCATGGAATTCTATATTCTTGTACTGACAATTTTAGTCTAGTGGGTTACACAGACAGTGATTGGGCTGGCGATACTGAGACTCGAAAGAGTACTTCTGGATATGCTTTCTTTCTCGGATCGGGAATAATTTCTTGGTCCTCGAAAAAGCAACAAGTTATTGCACTCTCGACAGCTGAGGTAGAATATATGGCGTTAGCTGCAGCAGCGTGTCAAGCGATATGGCTTCATAGGATGATGAGTGAATTGATGCATGAACAAGCAGGTCCTACCAAAATAATGTGTGACAATAAGTCGGCTATTGCATTAGCCAAGAATCCTGTATTTCATGGCAGGAGCAAGCACATCGATATCAAGTATCACTACATTCATGAGCGAGTCAAAGATGGCGAGATTGAACTTGATTTCTGTAGGTCCGAAGACCAGATTGCAAATATCTTGACAAAACCATTGAAGGCGGATTCATTCGAAAAATTAAAGAAGATGCTGGGTATTGCTGATTATGGAAATCAATTTTAAGGGAGGCTGAAAAAATGTTAATAAAATTGATTTCCAAGCTACATAATTTTTATGTCCTTTTTGTTAGGCATGTTGTTAGGCATATTTGTTAGGCATGTTGCCACATGTTGTAATCTTTAGACTTTGTGTTAGGCATGGTTGCATTTGTGTTGTAGTTTTTTGACCTTCTTTTGGTTTATTGAATGTTGTGTTCACAAGGGATTGTGTAAGCTATAAATACATGAGGGTTGTTCATGTATCCATAAGAGAGAAGCCATAGAACTCCTAGTGAGCTTCATATTGTATCCCATCCGAAGTTGATTCCAATAAGAATATTTTCTCCATCCATTTTGTGCCTCATTTCGTATATCCGAGAGTCACCCTTCTTTGTTTTCTGGTTCCAACATTCATATTGCATATTGAGCCAAAGTTAGTCATTTGTATCATTTTCTCAATTCAGAATTACAAAGAAAAGTCACATCTAGGGTTTCTCGTCTAGCAAGCCTTTTCGGTTGCATATTGCTATGTCATTTAGGAGTATAGATTATGAAACTGAGATTAGTACATCATGTATGTCAGCTCAAAATCTTCTTAACTTTTGACCCTCGTTTCTTTTTCCTTTTTCTATTCCTCAGCTGCGGTCGGGAGTGGATTCATAGCGAAGGGCATATCCTTCGAGAACTACGCCGGTCCGAGCAAGCACCAGGCCGTGGCCTTCCGGAGCGGCTCCGACCTCTCCGCCTTCTACAACTGCAGCTTCATTGGCTACCAAGACACGCTTTACGTCCACTCCCTTCGCCAGTTCTACCGCGAGTGCGACGTCTACGGCACGGTTGACTTCATCTTCGGGAACGCGGCTGTGGTCTTCCAGAACTGCAACTTGTACGCACGCAAGCCGAACGAGGGCCAGAAAAACATATTCACAGCGCAGGGGAGGGAGGACCCCAACCAGAACACGGGGATCTCAATCCTCAACTGCAAGGTCGCGGCCGCGGCGGACCTGATCCCCGTGGAGTCCTCGTTCCAAACCTACCTGGGCCGGCCGTGGAAGGAGTACTCCAGGACCGTCTACATGTTGTCGAACATCGGAGATCTGGTCGACCCCGCCGGGTGGTTGGAGTGGAACGGGACGTTCGCGCTGAGCACGTTGTACTATGGGGAGTACAAGAACCGGGGGCCGGGTTCGAACACGAGTGCCCGGGTGACATGGCCGGGTTATAGAGTCATTACCAATGCTACGGAGGCCAGTCAGTTCACCGTCGCGTCCTTTATACAAGGAAATGAGTGGCTTAATGGCACGGGCATTCCTTATTATCCTGGTTTGAGTTGAGAGGCATTGTAATACTTAAGCGCATCGGCGTGTCAATTTGATTTTTATTATCTGCTCTCGAAAGGTATGCAGATAAGGAAATCTGTAGAGATGCTCTGCCCGCAGATAATCTTCTCTATATCAATCCTTAAAGTCAGATTTGAAATTCAATAAAAAGTCAGATTCATTGAGCATGTTTAGTTGTCAATGCATTTGTAGTAATTTTGTGTATGTCTGAATTGTTTTTTGGACTAAAAGTGTCATGAAAAAGTTGAAAAAGAAAGAAAAGCAACTTTGGGCTTAGCACAGACCGACCCGAGTTCAGCCCAGTCCAATTCTGCTCAGGCCGAACTATTCCTTTTAGGCCGGGCCTCTGGTATTCAGGCCTAGAGACACAAGGCTCAATAAGTTTGGGCCGGTCTAAGCCCGGTCCGACCAGCCCGTTTGTTTCTGTTATTCTTTTGTGGCCAGTCGTCGAAACTTCAAAAAGTTCTTTGGCATCGTGTAGCTCGCGTCCATAACAAGGTCGTGAAGGAGGGAGAGACCAAGTCAACTTTGTTAATCACAGTATATAAAATGAGTTTGAAGCTCATTATGTAAGTAAACATGGAGTTAAATCGTAATCTATCGTGTACAACAATTCTTCTGATCAACGTGCAGCCCATCTCGTCATCTCGTCCCTAGAATGTCATTATTTATTCCGTGTAACACCTTGGGAAGTCATGATCTGGATCTTAATCATCCAGTAATGTATTATGAGTTGTGCTGAAAGTTATCTAAGCTTGTTTATTTTGAATTAGAAAACTTAGCCCAGCTCTTTTTCTTTCCGGTCACGTTGCTTAATTATCTCTCGTCTAAATCGTTTAATGAGACATATAATTCAGCATAAATATATAGGAATAGATAATCATATAAATACGCATGACGTACATGCAAATGAGAGATACAGATCAATCAGATTCCTAAATTCGATGCCATTGTGCTTCGGTAAGCATTATTAATCTTTTCATCTGATCTTATTGTAGTATATGAATCATTGATTTCATGCTTGGGAGACCTAAATTGCATTAATTATTCATGGGTTTCTCGAAAGAGTTCGCTTTATGGAACTTGTTCAATTTCTAAACAAAGAAATAACATAAAGGTGCGGGCTTTTCCTCCTATGATATGTACGATTATCGCCTTGAAAATTGAAGATTATCTCATTAATTACAGTTTCAAGACTCTCGACTACGCCGGCGAGCTCGAGGCTCACCCGATCTCGGCTGGCGAGCTCGAGGCCAGATCCCGACGAGCCCCGAGCACGCCTGGGCTCATCCGCCTAGGGAGAACTCGGGCTCGCCTGGATCATTGATGATGGATCTAGAGCAAAAGACATGTCTCTTGCCTGAAACTTCACCTTAACTGGAAGCACCAGTAGCAGAACAAAAGCATATTCAGGGAAAAACCCTAAAAGCTAAATTTATATTCATTGACTAATTATTTCAAGAGATACAAATGGTCATTTTTAGAAAAATATTTTTCAAATCATTTATTTTTCGCCAAACAGACCGAAGCTAAATTAAAGATAACTTAAGCCATAGGATCCGGTTTGAATAATCTACCCCATACCTTGCGGCGCCACAAGGGGTTTCAATTGTTGATTTATGGAAATGAGCCTTATTTCGGTAGTTGAGATTTGTCGAGAGGCTCGGGGGAGGACATTCCATTAGCAAGAAAGAGAGAGTATTGGATTTAGAGAACTCATGGAGATTCATTGACAATGCATTAAATTTATTAGCTAATATGCTCTTCATTACATCACTTATTCTCTCCCTCTTAAAATACCCATAATACCGGATACGATGATAGACAATTGAACAATGTCCTTTGCGTATTGGACACGGGGGGAAATAAGGAAAAAGATCAAGAAAAGGGAAGAGATTGAGAATGCGCGATTCATTTTTCTTATCGTGAAGATGGGAGTTCACGGAGTTTTCCTATGAAGATAGCTATTTGTATGGATTATCAAAGGACCCGTTATGTTATATGTTGGCACAAGTTCATTTATTGTATATGCCAGATCAAATTTGATTTGGTTCTTTCATAAAGTCCCATTCATATCCCTTATTTAATCGCGAGATGTTGGATATGTGATAATTATGGCTGCGCATTTAAGTGTAATTTTAGAAGACTCTTTGATTTCAGCTCCATTGCTCAAAAGACTCTTTTGTTTAGATTTTCCCATTTCTTCTTCCCCTCAAAATTTTATAAGTGGAATTAATGCCTTTGAAAATTTTATGACCGATGAAATTGCAAATTTAATAGCAGGCCTGTGCCATTGCCATCAATAGCGATACCTCTTGTACCATGTTACAAGAGCTATTAGCGCTTTCAAAAATTGTATTTTATGTTTTACAGTAATTAAACTATGATTAGGTCTACTAAATATTACTCGTGTCATTTTGAATTAAGAAATAGAGTATATTGTCAGTGTTATTGAGGAAACGTTCTACTTCTGTCACTTCTATTGGCCAGTCCACCACAGTCCACACCTCATTCTTGGCTTCACTCTCAATTCTGGCTTTGGCCCGGACAGGCCGGTCGGGCCAAATTACATATCTTTGGTTCGGGCCAGATCCTTGGGCCAAAAGTCTCAGGCCCAAGATTCTCGGACTGGGCCAATTTTTGGTAAAAGCCTGCTCAGCCCGGCCCATGCTCGGTTATATATCTGTTGAGGAGAAGTATATATCGAGTATACACACCAATCTATATCTATCACATTCTATAAGTGCCCGTGGAGATCTAACGAATACACTTGCAGCTTTGGCTTCGGCCCGGACCGGCCCGACATGCCCCGGTCCTATTCGATCCGGGCCAAATAACATAGCTTCGGTTCCAGCTAGGCCCCTGGGCCAAAGGATCTCCGGCCCCGCCCTAGCAGGAGATGAAGTTTCGGGTAGGGGACGACGGCACATGTTTTGATTCATGAACTGAATCGGTTCAAGCCAAGGGTGAGAGAGGATAATTGAAGGCAGGGTCAATGTCGCGCCTCCATTTTGGACTTCAACTGAAACTATTCACAAGCTCATCACATAGGATTCCCTCCTTTAGGAAGAACGCAAATCACGGGCATGCCCTTTCCTCGGACATCGCGAAATGAATCCTGAGCCTTGCCCCATCACCACACGAACAAAGTGAAACCTAGTAATGAATCTGATCGACGCCCTCCTCTTCTTCACAACCACAGCAGCTCACCACACCAAATGACTGCAGAACTACCTGCGAAGTGCGAACTACCAACTTCACCGATCATCCTCGCCGAGACATCATGTTTTCTCGACCGGTTGGTCGATAACCAAGTTCGGACTCTTTCGAGTAAGGACGCTGAAGTGAGTTAATGCCGACTTCGACTCATAAAGTTAAGCTTACCTCAAGTGGAAGTACATGGGCTACTTCACTAAATAAGTCAAACTTTGAGCTGGAAAATTTCCAGTTTGGTCGTGCATTGACTGACTCTTCAGTCGCTCGAATATACTTTGATCATACTCTCCCATTAGTATTAGATTGCACCACATGCAAGCTTAGCCCGAATCAAAGTACATTGCCAGGTCGAGTTGTCAGTTTTTTTTTTTCGCTCCATTTTGATGAATGAGTCACTCTCTCTCTCTCTTCTCTCTCTCTCTCTCTCTCTCTCTCTCTCTCTCCTGTGCGCAACAGGTTAACAGAGGATGGGGGAGGAGGAAGAGGAAGAAGAAGAAGGAGGAGGAACATGTGCATATGCTCTCGTGCATGTGCTGCGGCATCAGAAAGGTCACATGCCCATATGAGCATCATCAGCCCACACTCTCCCCTCGGAGAAAAAAGACGCACAGCCATCGCCATCATCGTCGTCAACCTTGGCTCTGACCCAAAAAGCCATCTTCTTATCCGCCTCACGTATTTTATAAATTGCGATTTAATCCAAACCCTCTTTGTTTCAAGCATGGCATTATTATACTGCGCCTTCAATCATGCAGTTTCTACATGTTTTGTTGGCGTTGCTTTTGATGCTCTTGGGCCCTCCCTCCCTCCCTCCCTCCTTTTCAACATGACTCGGATCCTCTTTGCTCCTCTTTACAGGACCAACCACAGCACTTTCGCCATGAGCCTCTCCTGCATCGCACCCATGGCTAATCATTGACAAGATTTCACAGTAAGAGTTGTAAGTTTCAAAGTTATGTTGGAGTGATTTGAGGAAATGTCAGAGGGAAATTAGCGGACACCTTTATCTTTGTTGGGCCTTCATTAAAGTGCACTAAGCTTGTTGGATATTCTTCTTTCTTTTCTAGAGATGTTTCTCTCGGACCTCATTGACATAGGAGAGTGTACTGTATCTGTATTTGATCGCCAGGCAGTAAAGTTGAATAGGACACGATATGGCTAAAATCCCCGAAAAATTCTTACAGCCGACGCTTTATTTGGAGTAACAATGGACGATAAGAGTACACAAACACATTAAACCAAACCCTAGTTGCAAGCAGTCGCTTCCGCTTTGTTCAGCTAAACATCAAGGAAAGGTTACTATTGCAGGAATCGCTTGGGAGACAACAATAATCCGGGACCATCAACAAAATGGGCGTTGTGGAATCTCCGGCAACCGTGACAAGGGTTGTTGTCGATGCTCTCACCGCTGCGAGCGCATCATCTTCGTTTTCTATTTGGTCTTTCTGAAGTTTGGTTCTTATTCGCGCCGCCGATTACGGATAAGTGATGTATGCGGGCATCTTATTTAGGCGACCGAAGCCCACCATTGTACTTGATGCAAGATCGATCCCCCCATCCACTAAAAGTGAATTTGTAGGAGGAAGATAGTCTATAAAATTTACTTAGCTTATCACCCGAAGAAAGAGAAAAAGAAAACGTAACGGCAGACTCTGATACCTTCCCCTCTACAATGCAGTCGCAAAGTTGTGATTTTGCAAGGCTGACGATGAAGTTCCTTTATCCATACACATTGACAAAAAAGAGCTCCATTCCGAGAGGACTTCGAGGGATGGATCATGGAGTGTATGTAGCGAATAAGTCCATAGCTTTCCTCGATCACCGCGAGATTTTTCCAGCATCGAGCCCATCTCTGTGTTGACCAACTTGTCTCCGACAAACCACCTTGTCAAGAGCTTATGGCGATATTAGCTTCTTTCATTTTGAGTTCCGAGATAAGTGGAGAGCAATTCTCTTCTTCTTTACTGAAAAGAGGATGGTCCCGGCATGTTTTAGGCGATAAATCGGGCGGGAATCGTAAGAAGATCTCTATTGTATTTGCTATTTGCATAAGCGTTGAGATTAGCTTTCCCAACGTATGGAGGGACTAAAGCGATGAACGTGCAATACATTAGTTATACAAACATTACTAGAGTTCCCCTATCCTTTACTTGCTTCGAAGAGAGAGCACCTAAATAATAACCACGACTTGTGTGACAAGAGGAGAAAAGCGGTCAATTTTAGTGCCTTGTAAGCACTGGTTGAAGTCAGGCTTTCTAACTCCTCGTCGGCTATCATCTCCATCGTGCCGTCAATAAGATTGAAAACCCTCAACTCCATTGTTCCAAACTTTTATGCTCACACCTCTGTACAAGGGCTTGCAACATTGCTTTAGGGTAATGGCCGTTATAAATTATTTGGCGAATATGTTTATACAATGACCCGATATCGAAAATGTATATATTAACACAAGCGCATCCTATCCAAAAATTCATAAAGGAAAATCTAAGATGCCATTTGGTTTTCTTTAACTTACATTACTTTGTAGTTTGTATTGAGGGCTGTTGTTTAGACCTCTCACATTGTTCATTATTACATCGGTATGAATTCCCATGTGATAGCCGCTTATTAGCTCCTGCTCTGCAATTAATGTGCCTTGGAATGTCATTCTCTCTGGGGCAAAGGACAAACCCTAGACATACCTTTTTTCCGAACTATACAGAAGGGCATTGGCCAAAACGAAAATCATTTAAAAATGGCATCTTGCGCCTTCATCTGTGATAAATTCTGAACTTCCCCCCCCCCCCCCCCCCCCCGCGATAATCTTTTTTTTTTTAATAGGGTAATTAAAAAAGTTCCATTTAACTAAAGACCAAAGACCCTGTTGGAGAATGTGGCCTTAATTATTGTTTGCTCTGTAACCAAGCAGGAAGTTATATTGAAGCAGCTTTTCTTCCTCACTTTATAAATAGTAGAGGGGGTTGCTCTGTGCACTCTTGCAGGTTGTTCGTTGGTTGGTTGTTTTGGGGCTTCTCTGATTTTTGTTCCTTTCTTTTGTGTTTTTTGGTTTTCCTTCGATGGCTCTCTTCTTCCTTCACTCTTTCACTCTGCTCCTGCTACTTTCTTGCTTCTCTGCTTCTCTGTTCCTCTGCAATGCCTATTTCCCCTTGAAGCACCGCCACCAACACCATCCTCGCTTCGCCAGCCACAACTACAGGGATGCTCTCACCAAGTCCATCCTCTTCTATGAAGGCCAGAGATCTGGGAAGCTCCCTCGCAGCCAGAGGGTCACTTGGAGGAGGGACTCTGGCCTCTCAGATGGGGCTGCTGCCAATGTATGTCGTTTAAAGATCGCATCTTTTCTTCGGTGTTGTGTCGCTGCTGTGGTGGTTTCTCTTACTTTTTGCTCTTTCCCATCTCGTTGTGTGAACAAGAAAGGAAATGTCAAGTTGGTTTTGCTCATCTCGGGTGTGTGTGGATGGGGAAAAAATATGCAGGTGGATTTGGTGGGAGGGTACTATGATGCAGGGGACAACGTGAAATTTGGGTTCCCAATGGCGTTCACCACCACAATGCTCTCATGGAGTGTGATTGAGTTTGGTGGGTTGATGAAGGGAGAGTTAGGGCATGCCAAGGAGGCCATTCGCTGGGCCACTGACTATCTCCTCAAAGCCACTGCTCATCCGGACACCATCTACGTCCAGGTCTGTCCGGCATTCTCTTCTTTTCTTCTGCACTCAACATTTTTTGTTTTGGGGTGATACTTGAGTGAAAGAAGTTGAATGTGTGTTAATGGAGGGATCGAGTGAAAAAAAAAAGTGCATTTTGCTGCTATTACGCATCTGCATCATCTGCTTTCAACAAGTTTTGGTGGGTTTTTTTAGATGGAGAGGACCCAAACGAGAAACAGATAAGAGGGGCTGATGGGTTTTGGGTTTTTCGACCTCGTTTTCGTTCTTGTTAAGGTGGGTGATGCTAATAAGGACCACTCATGTTGGGAGAGACCAGAGGACATGGACACACCAAGGAGTGTGTACAAGATAGACAGGAACAACCCTGGATCTGATGTGGCCGGTGAAACAGCTGCTGCTCTTGCTGCTGCCTCCGTGGTCTTCAGGAGGAGTGACCCCACTTACTCCAAGCTCTTGGTCTTGAGGGCCATCAGGGTAAGTAATGAATCCATTAATCCCAATCTAAAGTTGAAATGATGGGACAAGTTTAGGTTATAGCATGAAAATGTTGGATAATTACATCTTTAATCATTCCACTGGAAAATTTCAAATCCACCAGGTTTTCCAGTTTGCTGATAAGTACAGAGGATCGTACAGCAATGGGCTGAAAAATGTTGTGTGCCCCTTCTATTGCTCTTTCTCTGGTTACCAGGTGAATTTTTTCACGTTCCTTTGCTCCATTTGGCACCACCAAGTAGAAAGATTAAAATTTTCTTTTTGCAGTTCTACAAGCAATGCCAAATTACTGACCAAATGATTGACATGTTCAAACAACTATAACAAAGTTTTGGTGTCTTGCAAAACAAAATAAAATGGGGCAGGATGAGTTGTTGTGGGGAGCTGCTTGGCTGCATAAGGCCACAAAGAACCCAACTTTTCTCAACTACATTGAAGTGAACGGACAGACCCTTGGAGCTGCTGAATATGACAACACCTTTGGTTGGGACAACAAGCATGCCGGTGCTAGAATTCTGCTCTCCAAGGTGAGTGTGTCCCCCCACATCTCGGGACTATTTCCGCTTCGTGGGTTCATCGTCCCTCCACGTTTCACGAGGTGATTATGCCGGTTTTCGGCTCCTTCACCGGTTTCTTATTTTTGCTGTGGCTTTCCAGTCTTTCTTGGTGCAGAATGTGCAGTCCCTCCATGACTACAAGGGCCACGCAGATAACTTCATCTGCTCCGTCATACCGGGGGCTTCTTCCGCTCAATACACCCCAGGTGACACACACTCTGTCTCTCTCAATATCATAGTTTTGGCACTTATCCGTAACGGCTAAGTCATGGAGATTTTGGATACTTGTGAACACGTGTACAGGCGGTCTTCTGTTCAAGATGAGTGATGGCAACATGCAGTATGTGACCTCCACCTCCTTCTTGCTCGTGACCTACGCCAAGTACTTAACCTCGGCCCACAGGTTCGTCGATTGTGGAGGCACCACCATCATGCCGAGCAGACTCCGCAACATCGCCAAGAAACAGGTCAAAAAAGAAAAAGGAAGACCTTTTTCTACATAACCCATTTTTCTCACATTGAAATGGAAGCAAAATGAGTAACTAAATGGATAAAAGACCTCACCTTTCTCTTGTAGTTTTCAATTCATAGAACTTTTCCATGAACCGTGTAATCGAAATCGGAATGTGACTTGATATTTTATCTATCTGTGTTATATTTGTAGGTGGATTATCTACTTGGGGACAACCCTTTAAGAATGTCCTACATGGTGGGTTATGGCCCGCGGTACCCGCAGAGGGTACATCACCGGGGATCGTCCCTCCCTTCCGTCGCTTCCCACCCGGCGAAGATCCAGTGCTCCTCGGGCTTCAACTTCATGAACTCGCAGTCGCCCAACCCGAACATCCTTGTGGGGGCTATAGTGGGCGGACCGGACCAGCACGACCGGTTCCCGGATCAACGGTCCGATTACGAGCAGTCCGAGCCATCTACCTACATGAACGCGCCCCTGGTCGGCGCGCTGACTTATCTAGCCCACTCGTTTGGGCAGCTCTGAAGCTTGAGGCCCAAGACATTGCTTTTCGATTTTCTCTTTTTTTTTTCCCTTTCTGCTGTGTTCTAGTTTGGAAGTGGAGATTAGAGGTGGTAAGAAGGTGCAATGGGGTTGAAGAGACGGTGCCCGAAAAGAAACAAACGGGTCGAGTCCGAGCCTCTTAGCATGTGAAACACACCGGTCGTGAAGGTGTAGATAGGTGGTTTTAGATCTATCACATGAGGACGATAGATGTTGTCGTGTTGTGCCGCGTCTTGTTACGTAGTGTGCTATGAGTCCAAGTTTCGTGCCAGGAACGTGACTGTCTTGTTTAATGGTGCATGACTTGGTTCCTCAATGGATGTAACTGCTCTGTTTTTTTCTAGAGGGTTTGTTACTCTTGGAGTTTTTTGGAACTTGCAACCATGTCCTCTAGTGTCTCAACACATGGCCATACCCTTGGCTCTCTCCCACTCTCTCTCTCTCTCTCTCTAAAACGCATTAAAATTATAGTTCCTTACAGAACTAACGTAACTGAATTTCTGTCATCACGAGATTAGAGCGAGGAGGAAGAAACTCTGTATTTGATTCATGCGACGATCGCCTTGTCAAAACACGTGACCACCAAGGTGTCGTTTGTTTACTTTATTGTAATTTACGAGTGCCAAGGAAGCGAAATACCGAGCAGCATACGACGTTTAATTTTTTATTTTTTTTGGCAGGGGGAGAGAAAAATCGAACTCTGTGAAATGGAGATGCCTTGGGCTCCCCTCGCTCAAGACATTTGAACAGGGGAGGCAAAATCTTTCCAATGTCATAGGAAGGGAACTGACAAAAACGAATGGGAGAAGAGGAGATACTCAAGCTTGGAGCATCCAACGTAAG
Source organism: Lenwebbia sp. NSW1173648 (assembly GCA_029784005.1). NCBI lineage: Eukaryota > Viridiplantae > Streptophyta > Magnoliopsida > Myrtales > Myrtaceae > Lenwebbia > Lenwebbia sp. NSW1173648. The sequence goes on from JARCGZ010000001.1 coordinate 37,247,425, forward strand.
GTAGCTGATACATTTTAAGGAGACAGGGTAGGGGAGGGGATAATGTTTCAGCGAATATAACTAATTTTCCTGGGAAAAACAAAATATTACATTACATAAAATTGTGTTCGAGAATAACGAGTAGTTGACCGTTGAAAAGTGAAAGGGAGGGAGGGAGGGAGTTGAACACGCGACCAGTCTGTCTATGCCATTCTCGTTTAGAGTAGTCAAAAAAAAGCTGGTGCTTTTTGCAGGTGCAACAGTAAAGCGTCAGGGCTAATTAATTAACTTTTAACAGTAGATCAGCAGGCACATGGCCCAGCAGCAGTAGATCAATCCAGTACATTCCCCCACTCACTCGGACCCAGAATTCTCTTGACAAGTGTCAACTGAACCCCCACCACATTGTACATCAGATTTGCAAGTAACTCTTTCTATGAATCTGAGTCTTAACTTTTCAATCGATTTTAATCGATAGTCCCGGACTTTAATTGTATCTTTAAGCCGTTAAATTTTATGTCGAAAACGGACCGCTTGGACAATTCTAGAGCCACATCTAGAAATTGATTGAACCTTTTAAGAAAGATGTTTAAGACTTAATCAAACACTCCGTGTACAAAGTTCGAGGAATTTGGGTACCATGTTCCCAAATTATGCATAAGATAAGATAGAGCACAGCATGCAAACTCAAGTGACACGGGAGACCCATTTGGGGTGATTGAGAATTTTATTACAGGTTACTTCATACAATCTCTTACAAGAGATCAATTAGTCCAAAGATTATTTTACATTCGACCTCATTACAGATAGGCAATTCAGCATCTTAGGATCGGAACTCCGTGATGCATACATGTTACCGTCACAAGACTACAACAAGACAACTGCACCATCCTTCGAGTAACCGCACCGCTCTTCGCTCGCGACCGTCCGTAATCACAACCGGGGCTGCAAAAGTTATTTTATTGACATCGTCGTATGAAAAGCGAGAATTCTGGCCCTCGATTATTTCAACACAGCATGCTCATATGCTTCCGAATCGGAGCGAAAGACAGCAATATTTACATCTCGGAGTGTGACAACACTCTCGAGCTTTTGTACTTCGTCGATGCCCCCAGATTAATGCGGTTCATCGGTTGCCAAGGGAACAGTTTTCACCTGAAACAAAGCACGTAAAGCATTACGGCACGGTGGAAACTTCATCCATTCTTCTCAGTCTTTCTTCCCAGAGCAAGATTTAACCTCGTACTTATCATTCTAGTACTAAGGAACTGATGGACACAGCAATGGAGACACAGATTTCTTAGCTTTCCTGACAAATTAGAATTATGTTCAACCTACGGCAAGAGGGAATAACAATTTGCCTATTGAAAAAGAAAACCTTCAATCATTACTGGGGTTTCCATTTTCCACCTTAGCATATCTAATACAAGATATTGTGACTAATTGCATCAAATCTTCACAGTGACGACAAAAATGGTAGTCGAAGGGCATTAGTAAAGCCCTCATGTAGAAATTTTATCTAATCAAAGCCTGACATCCCAACAAAATCATCCAGCAAAACCAGTGAATCATGCAAAGAGAAAACTAAAGGGCAAAAGGCCGGAGACAAAATACTCAAGACAGGACCATTTTGGAATGTGATGTTAAACTGATAGAGACAAAAACAATCTGTTGTTGAATGGTTAGTGGAAGTAAGATTAGATGTTCCTAGATCAGTTTTAGCAAAGCGAGGCGGGATGAAACTGAGAGCTTCAGTGTATGATAGATATGCTATCTCAGTTTCCCAAACCTACAACCATATAATTTTCAACTTTTTCTTGCCCAAACATTATATCATCTATCCTCCTCATTGCATTTCAACGTTAAATTACCAGCATATAGCGTTGTTATTCGAGATACATGCAAATCAGCTCAGGACCCTCATTTACATTGAAAGATTTAAATATGAGAATTGACACTAAATTAAAGCGGTGACAAAAATTATCCAGTATGACAAGAATCGTCTTCCAGCAACTTACCAATTCCCGGAACTTAAGAATGTAGAACATCTCAAGATATCGCCGGGTCTCACGCCTCTCAAGCTTTGAAACATACTTCCAGAAGCCATAAACCCCCGCCAGTGTCATCAGCCTCTCTGAATAAATCTTCCAGGTGTACCTACAGTGTAAAATACATGTCCGAAACAATTACTTCAGCATGTGTCTACTAAAATTTGACACATCCCAGAACGATTTGTGATTCAGATAAACGAACACTTATATCATCAGCTACTAGTCTCCTAACCTTTCATAGATCCTCTGAAGCCCAGCATCAGAGATTTTATTCCAGTGACTGGGGTCCTCTTTACATCTCTCAAAGAAATCTGCCAGTAGTGTGGCAGCCTGGTCAGGATGATATGGATCAATATGAAATCCCGATACACTGTGTTCAATTATCTCTGCTGGACCACCATGACACGTGGCAAATGTTGGAAGGCCACACGTCATAGCCTCAACGACCGTAAGTCCAAAAGCTTCGTAGAAAGCCGGCTACAAACAGGAAGAAGAGTTAGAAGCAAAAGGGTTGGTCTAAATGAAGCATTGGTAAAATGCACGAGATTAAATGTTTGTCGCACATCGTGCAAGTTCAGAATCCACCTGAACAAAAACACCTTTTGTGTCTGCTATATAGCGATAAAGCTCTCCGTTACGTGCCCGATTTGTTTGGGCCGCTATCCAACGAAATTGACCATCCAAATTGTATTTCTTCATCAGTTCATGCATCTTTTCGATTTCTCCTATCTCTTCTCTGTCCTTGGACTTCTTCACATCAATGTAACCAGCCACCACTACAAGATTTGCTAGTTCCCTCAATCTTGAATTCTTAGCATAGCATTCAACCAACCCTGACATATTCTTCACTTGGTCCAGCCTTGCCATGGAAAAGATCATGGGCTTGGACCGATCAGACAACGATCCTCTGCAGCAATTCAATCAAGTAATGTAATTAGCAACCCATTATATTTCTTTTGTCAATAAAGGCGATAGAAAAAAAATAAAATTCTGGCGACCATTTTTCTATTACCATAAAAAGTGAGTTCGCATTTATCTAGCAATTCAACCATGGTGAAGATATTAACAAGAGAAAGTGCAGAACCTAACATAGAGATTACAAATGATTTATCAACTCTTGAAATCGAGGCATGGAACTGGGCTTTTATACTCTGGTTACTCAAATTTATTTTGAGAAAATATCTATTTTCTCAGAATAACATAGCTCACTATGACCAAAATGTATATATCTTCTCAAATTAACAATCACACATGTTGAGTTATAGGATTTCTAATGCGACTGCAACTATCTTGACTTAATAAAGAGGGCAAGAGGCTTCAGGTTAAAAGACAAATTAAGAACATCAATAACACTCACACGTGCTCATCATTTTGTTCAGGATCAAATAACAGCTTTTCTATTGATCCATGCAAAGCTGTGAGCCTCTTTTTCTTTTCACAGTAGGGGAAATAGATGCACATATCTGCCCCAGGAGAGACAATATTGAACTTCGGATCAAAAACATCAATTCCATGAACAACTCTGTACTGCCCTGGAAGAGTGAAAGCAGTGTGGCTCTCATACTGCCCAACAGTATTCTTCCTGAGGGAAGAGCAAAGTAATTAGAAATAATGCAGAAAGTGAGACAACAAAAAATCTAGGAAATCCAAGTGTCCAAACGTAATTTAACAATTCCAATTCCCAAATGCACAATAGCAACCAGGATACAGAACTATGGAAAGTTGTGCACAATCACTATAACCACCTAACTTAGAAAAATATTGTCCAACATGTAACTGAGAATGAAAACCACTGCAGATTGTTTAAGTCAAAACCACTTTTAGGTAGAAGTCTCCTAATACTTCCCAATAAAAGTTACACGTTTCTCTGTTGTATGCAATAGTTGACAGCTGACAAATTCTATAAGTCACAATCACTATAACCACCTAACTTAGAAAAGTATAATCCAACATGTAACTGAGAATGAAAACCACTGCACATTCTATAAGTCAAAACCACATTTTAGGTGGAATTCTGCTCATAATTCCCAATAAAAAGTTACACATTTCTCTCTTGTAAGCTTGCATCAGTCCACCACCAAAGACATTTCCATGCAGCCTGACCTGTGACACTATTGTCAACTGCTTAAATCATACATTTATTGTAACAATAGTTCAAAGCTGACAAAATTTTTGCAAACACTCGATGTCCACATATTGAAAGACATATGAACCATATAAAATATTATTGTGGAGATTCCAATCTTTCGCTACCATAGAATGAGAGCTTCTTACAAAACCGGGGATACTTTAAGGAATTACAATATTCTCGCCAGTTACCACTTGGGAAATATGTGTATGGGGTTCCATTTCTCCCAGAAAGAATAGAACGCTTTACATGCTCAACTAAATTTGGATGCAAACTGCAACTACAACTGAATATGTTCAATCTCCAATTAAAATAGATGTTTCTAACAGGATTCGTCCTGTTGCCTAAAATATATATGAAACTAAGGTGCCTCAATCTGGAATTTGCATGTCCAACATTGATAATCTCGGATAGTCCTATTCCTGTTGCTCAGGAAAACTTTCCATATAAAACCCAAAGGCACAGAGATTAGACAATGAAAGGAGATGATGAACGAGGGCTTCAATGACTAGAAAAGGACAGATCTACCTAGACTATCCATTAAGATAAGGGACTGGCTTACAAGGAAGAAACAAGAAGGAAATTTGTTCTCTCGTTATCTAATTGTTGTTGCTTTTTTTCCTTGATTGGATAATTTAATATAATTTGGTTAATAATTATTCTTCCTCTTAAGAAGATCAACTTATGAAGCACTTTCAGTTGATAATGAATTGGATTTTCAGAGTTTTAGGTTGCTTAATCTTAAAATCACAAGTATATGTAGGATTAACATTTTAAAACTTCAATCATACCAATTTTCTGAAACTTCTATGTTATAGGTCTTTTTCAGCTTTAATAAGCATGCACATTAGTTGCCATGCAAATTGATCACATTCAGAAGCAACTTATTTGTATTTATCAAATGTCCGGTAACAATGTGGTGAGCATAAAACATGTATGATCACATTCAACCTTTCCATTTTTTCCTTTTTTTGCCATTCAAGTGGTATCCAGGCCAACTTTTGCGCACCTCGACTGGCCTACCAACCCGGGCAATCTTAAGAGATATGTAAATTGTAAACAATCTACAATGAACAATTCTCGTATTCGGAAAAAGGAGAACTTACGTTCCTGCAATCTCTTGGTATGTGCTGGTGATGATAAAGTCCGCATTATTCATGGCTAGTAAGTCAGCAGTAAATTGACATGAAAAGTGGTACTTCTCATCAAACTTTTTCCAGTATAGGTCAGAATCCGGATATTTTGTCTTCTCCAAAGCATGTGCTATGGTGCACTGCAAACATGAAATGCATTAACAATTATAGTTCGAAGAGACTAGTATGACGGCAGAAGTTGCTAAAATAAAGAAGGAACTGGGAAAACTGCTAACCTGCGTGACTCCCATTTTATAAGCCAATAATGAAGCAACAAGATTACCATCACTATAGTTCCCAATTATAAAATCAGGAAAGCCTTGTAACTCGGCTGTAATTTCATGTGCTGCATCCTGTTCAAAATCAAACAACCATTAACAGGGGCTGTCGAAAAACCTTCCATTTCTAATCAAACCAATTCATTATCTAAGATTCAGAAATGGTGCCACCTAGGCACACCCAATTGCTGAAAGAATAGCATTTTGTTCTATCACATGATTTACTAAGAGTATGACCGTCTAAATAATAGTTAAGGGAATTTTTTTAAATTATAGAAGGATGAGAAACAGCACCAGTGATGACCATAGCAGTGAGTCAGTGACTACATATTCAAATGGTCAACCAAATAAGCATGGAATACAATCGGTGGTATAATATACATGTAGTACACAGTTCTGCAATAATTAAAGAGATACGTTAATGCAGGATTTAGTTGGCAGCTCTGCAATGGAAATTGTAGTTTAATAAAGTCCATGTTATCTGAATGAACTACCAGTCAGCCAACAATCAGCTGAATGTATAGAGATGCCAAATCTTGCAATGGAAAGATCGTCAAAATGTACAGCCAGGTAATGGAAGGGAGAAACTGAGAGAAAGCTGATTGCTACTGGTTGCGAACATGGAGAAGTATTCAAGTAATCCTGCAAAATTTACCATGGCAAACGTCTCCAGATAAGGCCACACATCAAACCGAGAGATCCATTTACGCAGAATTCCTTGATCAGATCTGAAAGGAACTCGCAAGATATAGCTATGTTCTGTTCCACTAACTCTTTCAAGCCGCTGATTACAGGTGGTTCCCTTTGAATCAGGTATTAGCCTAGTAACCTGGTAAACACAGAAAAACATCCGTAGAGAGCAAAGGATGAACCACTCAATTTATAAGATTCATCTAAACAAACTTACAATAAGGATTTTGGGAGCTATATCCAGCCCCTGCTTCTGTATCCTCAGTAACATTTCATTCTCCAAGGCACGAACTTGATCCAGTATGTAAACAACCTACAAATTCAAGATGACCAACTGGATAACTTTAAAGAAGGATGCTCCTTATAACAATTAAAGAAAATACTGATTTGTCTTTATTCATACATACGCGAGCAAATGCAGAGTAACTTACAAGATCGCTAAGCATTCTTGCACTTGCGACTGAAATAAACTACAAGCTCTATTTACCAAGATGAACAAACAATCACCTGCCCACCGGTGTCAGGTAAACCCAACACATTTGCTTGCCCAAAGTATCCATGCGGAGACAAAATGACAACGTTAAACACCATAGGTATCCTCCCAAGAAATGTTTCTAGAGTAGAGGGATCAGGGGCCTGGAGTATATCCAACAGGAGATGCATCATTTCTAGTACCCTCGCTGCAGTATCACCCCACCCTCTCTCAAATCCCATACCCTGTAACCTGCATAAATTTAGAGTGGAGAAGGCAAGATACGTAGCATTAGAATTTAACAGTATTGCTGCCAACTTTATTTATATCAACAAGAGAATCATGTCAAGGAGTGTACACATATTCAAATTCAGAGTATGGTGTGTCAGGTGACAGCTTAGAAAGATAATCTTCTGCTTTAGCCAAAGAAGACTGAAGCCTCGAGATGCTCTCTACTCTATCATTCAGCATCAGTGTCTGCACAGAAAGCATAATCAAAGTGGATCACTAAACATATAGCAAGACAAAGTATCGAGACTTCAATTGGGTGAAGAATAGGAATGGGCGATGACTGCGATTGTACATCTGCAACCTGTCTCAATAGCGGTAGTAGTGCTAATTACTGATTAGAAATATTATCACAACAGCAGATAATTACATTCCAACAAAGTTATCTCTTTTGGACTTACGTGTCCTTTATACTTGTGTGCTCGAAGAAAATCAAGTAATGGCTCCAAACAGTCTTTGTTGCGGAACATAATCGATGAGAGATGACGATTGAGAAATTGAACACCATTTCCAATGGATGAAGACCGATTTGGACGGGGAAAAGTTGCATTGAATGGCTCAAAATCAAGCTCAAGAACAAAACTGTCTTCAGGCCTATCAAGTACGAGGAAGAAATAAGTTGAAAAATATTAGATTCACAATTCAATCACTTAAGAGCTCAGTTGTACGTGTCTATGTTTACAAGGAAAGTAGGAGATGCTTACTTGCCATCCACAAGTTCTTCCTTGAACCTGAGATACTCTGAAACAGTGAGTTGCTCTACACTCAGTTCGTAGACATTAACGCGGACATATTCCCAGACACCAGGCCTTGGACGAACTGCTATAGCCACGAAAGGAGGCAAAACTATGGCTTCCTACCATCAGAATCACATACGTTGTACATTAAGAATGTAAAGGAGAAAACAAAAGCAAAAGCAATCATTAAAAAAAAAAAAAAAAAGAGTCCCAAAGGGCAAAACAATAAAGATTTCAGATCTCAAGAGGTGTGAAAACAACTGATTTCTAGGTGCGGTCTTTGGTTGGTTCATCCACTACTAACCAGGAGGAAGTGTGCCAGTACTCAGTCTTGACATATTCATCATAAATGAGCTCTCATCGTAAAAAACTTAGTGAAATAAGCAAGACACACTAGAAAAGGTTTTGGCATACTTCAAACACCACCTAAAAGGAGAGAAGCAGGCACCAGGGACGTGCAAAAGATGAAAGTTCAAAAGGTCTGGTGTTTGGAGCCGTCGTGAAAGTTCTAAACCATCTTCTGTAATGAGAACCAAATAAGAAAGAAATTCAATGTCCTAGAGAATAAAATCAAGATGCTTTTTCTGATGGAACGCATTTAGATCGACTCTGCAGTCGCAATACTTAACGTGGTTTTCAAATCATACAGGACCATTGATGGCTAGTTACAATGCACTCGTTATATAGCCTCTCAAGACTTATCAAATGACCGTGGTGAAGAACAATGCCTCATTCAACAATCAGCAAGATCTCTTAGAAAGCCAACAATCAGCTTCTGATTATTCTTGCTCAAGAATAGAAAAAATCAAATCTTGAAAACAGAAATATACATCAAATTAGTAAGTTCAATGTTCTATAGCAGGAAAATTCAAATATTTTGTTCGTATTTTCAATTGTTTTCTGGTCGGCAAAACAATTATCATTTTCACTGGAATCAACTGGAGAGAATAGACATACCTGTGCGGATTTCAAGACCTCACTGAAGGGGCCATCGCTAAGAGAGTTTTTCCCTTCGTCCTCGCGGATGATGCTCTCGAGCTCGTCCAGCAAATGATGCGGCTGCAGAATCCCCTTCCCCTGAGCCACATACCTTCACGAACAAAATACGGTACAAACTTTAATCGATCGTCAGAAAATCGACCATCGTCCTTAAAATAAGCCGAAAAAGTCTATCTCTGAGCAAATGAAGCTCTGATTTTCCAACAAGACAGCAGCGTCGCTCTCGCTGTGTCTTGGTCCCAAGGAAACAGAGGAGCAGAAGAACAAAAACCTCGAAGCAACCTCAAAAGTTGAAAAGGTTTCCCCTTTACCGAGTTTCCTCTCCTCTCGTGTCGTGATGTCACCGTCACCAAACACAACCGAGTTCACGGCGAAACAAGCTTCGAGCGAGAGGAAACCAACAAGATAAAATGAACAAAAGAGAAGAAGGGGAAAACCTGGAGAGAAGCGAGACGAGTTCGTTTCTGTGATCGGAGAGAGTGTCCTCGACCCGCTCTCTGATGCTCGGAATTCGACTCAGTTTCGGAGCCGCCATGAGATAACCACCCCGAGTTCCCGAAGACAGTCAGTCACCCTCGAACACTCCTCAAACCGATACAACGAACAGAGCAGAGAGACACGAGAATTCTCCAAGCAAAGCGCAGCGATGGATCGAGCTTCGCTAACGACCGGAGAGAGGCATATACACGTGCTTATCTGGGTTTCGAAGGAAGTGCGTGGGAGAGTGTGAATTGGGAAGCGTCGAGCGACGAGACGAGAGGGGAGGAGGGAATAAGTAGTGGCGGGGCTTGGACTCGTGGTGGAACTGCTAATGGCCACGTCTGCTTCGGAGGACGGAGCAAGCGGACAAAAGACGGGGCACCGTCTTGGTGCAATGGGTGCCCTGTAACTGCAAGTGGGATATAGAGAGAGAGACGTGATTGATTGGGAAAAAGAGAAACCAGGAAAGAGGAAAGAGACAAAGAGAAGGAGAAAACAGGGGGACACTTGGCGGTTGGCGCTTCCGGTTTCCTTATCCTACTCCTCGGAGAAGTTTGAGATCGACAGAAAATCCATTTTGAAAAACATTCCGCCATCGTTGATCCTATAACTTCACGATAAGATCCGCGTCCGTGATTAATAATTGAGACGATATCGCCTTACATAAATCTACATGGACTATACAATGACTTCTAAAAAAATATATGAAATAATTACTTCGTGATGAATTATTATATTTTAGGTTCACTACTAAAGAAGAATGTATTATTTTTAGGTTACTATCTAACTGACGATATCACTCTCTGTCTTCATTTATTACTCTACCATGGCTCCTCTTTTCGGAACCTCGCACATGTCGTGAAGCCAGCATCAATCCTCTTTGGAAGCGAGCAATGGAAGATAAGTTCCCGGCCTTAGGCAAATCTCATATATAGGATAGTTGATTTGTCTCCCGATAAATCCACACCTTTTATGGCAAACATCCTTCTTCGTCCAAACTCGGGTTTCTCTCCAGGTTCGATATGGAGAGTATTATTAGCATTGCGTTTTTGGACCGATTGGACAAGCAGAAATCCCAACGGAAGTCGAAGGGAGGATAATGGACCTAACACCGACGGACTAGGAAATTGACTACTTTGGAACTCAAATTCGGTCGGTTGAAGCGAAATGGCCTCCTGATCAATGCTCACCGCCTTCGGCCGCGACTAAAGATGGATTTTGACGATTCGGGGTCGTTTAGTTGGATTTTTCAATTTTTCTTTTATTTTTTTGGGCATTATTATTTTACTACTAGTGGCAATTTTGTAATTTTTGGTTTGCTGTTTAGAGTCTTAGTAAGATTATGGTTAACATCTCATATAAAAGGTGTTTATTCATTTTTGAGAAAGACAATACATTATTATTGAATTTCGAGGTTTCCTATTACGCTTTACGTGATATCGTTTCCTATTACGCTTTGCGATTTGCGCTGCGTCAAGGTCTAAGACAACAAATCGGTTCGCAATTGTGCCCATAGTGGTTTATTGTTCCACGTTCTGTTGAGATGCTTTCAAACGACGGACAACGGTTAAATGCACAAAGAGACCAATTAATAACAAATAGCACACGCAAGAATTGCACAAAGAGAAATAACATCAATTTCCGTTTTATGTAAGAGACAAGTAAATTGAATGAAGGTGAAGTGCGTATTTCTATACGTATAACTTAGCGCTAAGAATTATTACAACATCTTACAATCAAAGATGGGATACATTTACAAATCTGTAACTCAAGATTATGGAAACAACAAAATAAAATACTCCGTACAAAACGAAAAACCTAAATTAACTTAATTAAAGAATGAAAAAAAATAATCTAAAACCCTAAATTTATCAAACGAAAGCCATAAATCCAAAATTTGAGGTGCTCGCATCAACAACCATATTAGATTTGTCACCATAGGTCGTAGACCCTTAGCTTAACACATATTTGATGAAATGAGTCGTTACATGGTTTGTCGTCGTATGAGTTAATTATGTTCTGTAAAAGAGATATAAATAGGTTTAAAAATACCTTAAAATATATGAATGTTATATGGGTTCGCAATTTATCCAATCTCAACCTACATGTATGACTCTCTCTCTCTCTCTTCACCCTCTGTAAATAAATAGTAGACTCATCTGACCATTCCAAGTTCAGAGAAATCTTGGTGTGCCCGCAAGATGGGCCCAGCTATACCCTTACTAAAATAATCAAGACAGCTTCTTTTTTCCCCATTATATTTTATTTTGGCAAAAGGACATCTCAAGTGTCAATATTTATATACGGCGCTCACTTTAATGCCAATATTTTTTTTTTGGATCACTTAAGTGCCAATTTTTTTGAAAAATAATTATTTAAGTGCCAACTCCGGTGAAGTAGTCGGAATTTCTTACCGTTGGCACTAAAGTGATCGTTTTTTCTCCGATTTGGCACTAAAGTGATCATTTTTTGGATCGCTTAAGTGCCAATTTTTTTTAAAAACGATTATTTAAGTGCCAACTCCGGTGAGGTCGCCGGAATTTCTCGTCGTTGGCACTAAAGTGATCGTTTTTTCTCCGATTTGGCACTTAAGTGATCCCAAAAATAATATTGGTATCAAAGTGAGCGCCGTACACAAACATTGGCACTTGAGGTGTCCTTATGCCTTTTTTATTTGTATTCAATCTTGTAAATTCCTTCTGTTAGTTATTGGAGTAAACGTTTCCTCGGTTGCATTTGGCATTGTAATTTTGACGGTTATTTCATAATCGATTTTGGTTGGGTCATTACAATCCATAGTCAACATAAATCGTCCTTTTCAATATCTTACATTCCATTTGATTATAATTTCAAATCCTCCAACGTTATTTATTGCTGTAATTTTATAAGTTCATTACAAGTACTAACTTTGCCATAATTGTGAATCAATACACAAAATTTAAAATTCTATGCAATGTTGAAAGCCAATTATCTAGCATCTTATAGTTGGAACTTCGATTTTATCCAAATAATATATTTATATGAAGAGCTTAAAGTTGGTTAATAAGGTGGACATGGATCTTCATATGTTGGATTAAAGATGGAACTATTTTAGTAAGTAGGTGAGTATGAGTCAAGTATGAGTTGGTCAGGTGGTCATTAAGGGTGCGCATGGCAACAATTCGGCTTCAGAAATCCATTTATGGCTAGAAATTAATTTTTCTACTTATGCTTCTGAGCAAAAGTTGAATTTTCTACTTTTACTCAAGAAGTAATTTCTGATCAGAGAAAAACGTTTGATAACATGACAAAATTTCTACTTTTGGAACGAAAATATGTTTGGTAACAGTTGAAATTTCTACTTTTGGAACATAATTAATACAAAATCTTCTATGAAAATTTATTGATTATAACCTAAAATGCATGTTATTCGAGAAAAGTGAAATGTAAATACTGACGAATTTACATATAATTTTCCATTTAATTATTTTATGCAAATGGGGGGACCAATTTTATGGGAAATTTTTTATTAATGAATATGATGACAATTCTACCAAAAAAAAAAAAAGAATATGATGACTAAGCTAATATATCCACTCTAAAAGCACGGGTAGTTCCGGTGCTTCCTCACCTGTGCGTCTAGCGTGGTTTATGTCGTAATGGCCATAGTATATAAACCTTCTTTGTGCATAAACCGTCTCTAGTTTAGAGGTGCATCATGATACATTCAGTAAATTATATCAGTGGATGAGTTAGCTTATGACAAGCAATAATGCTTTGCAACAATATGTCCGATACTTGTTGAGAACCTAATGAGAAATTTCAAGTGAGTGCATATGAAAATGACATTCACAAACCCTACATAGTATTTTGAAGGGTGTGAAGAATATCGACAAACAGAAACATACATGCATTTTGCCTTCTCAGCATAAAATTTCCTTGCTTTCAAGAGTCTGAGAAACAAGATAGATGACTTGAGAAGTTCAAGACGGCAACAACAATAATATAATTGTGTCTTTATGGGATTGCTCGGTCCACTTTAAAACATTTATGGAATGCCATTTAACCAACTTAGGTCAATTGCTCGATCCACTTTGCCATAATTGTGTCTTTGCGGAATGTCATTTAACCAAATCATGAAATATTTATTTTCTATAATTCATTAAAAATGATATTGTTAAAACACTTTCATACAATACAAAATTTAGTGAAAAATTATTATAATTTTTTTATTTTTTATTTAAAGGCCGGAGGAGATCGGCCGGGGCAAACGACAAACGACAGTCACCAACAACAGCGAACGACGGTTACCGGCCGCAGATTGTCTCTTTCTGACTTTAACTTTTGGAGAGAAGTAACTTTTTTTTTACTTATGAAAATTGCTCAAAAATAACTTTTGAAGCAAAAAATTGCTTTAGAAGTAGAAAAATGAAGTTGCGTAACTAAACGGATTTCTACTTCAGAGGTTATATTACCAAATGGATTTCTGCTCCAAAATCACTATTGGAGCAGAAATTTCTATTTCAGAAATGTTACCATGCGCGGCCTAATTTGTATAACATGAAATGGGCCAATTTGGGTCGACCATTTTCGGCCCAATCCAAATCCAACTCAATCCACCCATTTGACGGTATTAAGCCATACCTACTAACCATACTTAAGATCTTTTTTTTGTTTGGTCAAAATACTTAAGATCTTATACAAGTTTTTTAAACCGCTGCATACATATTAAACAAACCGCGACAATCGATAGAGCAAACGGGAGATTAAATAAGCAATTTGAGGCTGACTTGCTTCTCTCACTTGATTGAACATCGATACCCTCCTTTAACATCGTTATCTACTTTATTCCTTTGGTAATCATCCTACTTAACTTTTGCTTATTTTAAGTTGTTGCCGAATGAATTCTTACGTCACTAGTTTATATTATCCGCTTCTTTGCGTGATGAAGCCTCGCTCTCTAATTCTACCATGTCGTTTCCAGCCCGTCGTTCTATGATGTGAGCCTTCTGTGTGCTACCTATTGTCCAATGACAAGGAGTCCAGGACTTTGTCTGGCTTTCATGATTTGGTCGTATCGTGAATTTGTTTAACAGTCACCCTTATCCTTATACTTGTGATAAGCCCTAAATTGGTGTCTAGCCCGCCCATATATATATATATAAAACTATCTTTTTCGGGCTAGGCGGGCCTGCCTAGGACCACATCCGGCCGGGTCAAGTTTGGTACTTGAATGCCCCTTACTCATGCTTGCCATATCAGTCTTCCAATCTTTTTGGTTCGTGCAAGCTACGAGTCGTCTTACTCATGATCAGGTCTACCATGATCTCCCTCTCGCCCGAGTCCGTCAATGCCCTCTTCCCACTAATTTTGCTCTATGCAACTCAAAACCTCTTCAAGTCTCTCTCTTTTTCAGGTCATTCCATCAAAATAACAGAACCCCCACTAAGTGCATCTCTTTATTCGTACAAAATTGAGAATCCATCAATTATTGTTTGGCTTTTGATTGCATGAAAGATGAAAAGTCCCCACCTGAGTGGCCCATGAAATACTCAGAGATGCGTCCGTGAACATGAATGCACCTAATAAATCTTATCTTATCTGCAACCTTTGGTCTGAATTTGATATCTATGTATATGCTCTAGACATAATTAATATCCACTATCCATAATGTCCCACCAATCATGCATATCTCATAATTCCATGATCCAAATCTATATGTAGTCTCATATATATACCTCAAGCAATTGGATTTTGTCTCACTTATCGAGTACATCAAAATTATCCAATTACATTTCGAACTCAAAGCATGAGCACCCGTTAACTAAATCATATTAATATTGCTAAGATAGATATGGCACGTTTGAAAGATTTTATGGGACTACTGTCAACTGAACTCAGGACCTTGACCTCCTGCTCTGATACCATGACAGATTTTATGGGACCACTGCCAACTGTTCTAAAATTTTAAGCTGTTAGATGAAGGAGTGGTTTAATATTTAATTACTCTAACACTATTTTTCTTGAAGATAACATTTTCGAACCCTAAAATTAAGAAGAATATCGAGAATTAAAAATCACGAATTACTTTTAAAATGTAAAAGCAAACCATTCAGGTTCTTCTACAAAGCAGTGCGTTTTGTCGGATCAAACGAGGGTCATACATCTTAAAGTTTTCCAAATTTACGGGGGAAAAGGGAATCCAAGGAGAACATCCTTTCGATACTCGAAAAAGAGGAAGGCTCCACTCCAACCACAGGCATCCAATGAAAAAGTTCTGGTACCACCAAACCGTTAGCATTAGCTGTCTGAACATAACTGGGCATAGCAAAAGAATCAATGGCGGTCCAATCGATCTGAGTTACTCAAAAGTTCTCTAGGAGGGTTAGTTTTGAGTCAATTTGGATTTCGAATTAGCAGAAAATGTCTCCCACATGCTCAACTATTCTTTAATGGTAGACAATTTCCTTGTACAACGTTGGGCATGGAATGACCCCGCTTCAGAGTCCGATGTTGGTTTGGTTAAGAAAGTCTTAGACGACCGGAACATTAAACAGTTCGATAGCGACATCATCCCTATCCCACACGATCTTCCTTTATCCACATTCGAGTTATTCCCCATGCCGAGAAGACGAAGTGCGCTTCATGGAGCCCATCAAGAAAAAGGCAGAGAAAGAGAACATGCGCACGCATTATCCCTTATTCCTTTAGCTATCCTCGAGCTTTCTAAGAGAGAACTAGATCCCAAGATTGAATTTCACTTGGGCCCCTTTGGGCCATCGGGCCTGGCCCGTTAAGAAATCTTGGCCGGTTCGGGTGCACGTGAGCACCTTGTGGGACTCGCGTGGATGGGATCCACGTGATCCAAGGGTGGCTATGCTATCATGCACCCTATCCCCGGAGCATGCTAAGTATGTCTCCCGTTCCGTGGATCCACCCCCAAACCAAGCCATGTGATTGCACATAATATGTATGGATTCAGATCGAGTTATTCATGATTATTAGGATATCAATGTGCCTAAGTTTGTGTATAAGCTTCTATTATTTTCCATGCTCTAATTTAACGCAACCAAATTATACCTCTAATTTGTGAATACCTAGTACTTTCGAAACCTGTTGCGATCGAGTCTACTTGCAATTGGGGTGATAACACCAAAAGTACATGTACATTTAATCGATGTTCAATTTGGCATATAATTTCTTTTAGTTAATTGTCTGAACATTTTTGAAATTAACTTAATGTGGTCATTTTATCAAATGGAGCACCATGTCATGTATTTTTTATAGATGAAAATTGCTAGCTCAATGGTAATTATGCAAAAATTATGACATGGAATGCCATGTCATTTCAATACTTTTTTTAGGAAAATTTCAAATAAGGGCCTGAAGTGCCCTCATTTTCTCCAATAAGGGTATGAAGTGAACCAAAGGCATGAAGTGGCCAAATCGTCTCAAATAAGGATTTTGGATAGGTCGGCTAGTTAACATGTGACTATTCCGACCGTCGGAGAAGAAGTATTTTAGTAAAAACCACTCAATGTGTGTGTGTATGTGTGGATGCGTGTATGTGTGTTAATTTCTTTCACTTTCACTTTACTTTTCTTTTTCTTTCTTTGTTCTTTTTCTCTCTTCCCTCCTCGACCATTCTCTTCAGACCCTTATTTGAGATTGATAAGGCCACTTTAGGTCATTGTTTGAGAAAATGAAGGTATTTCAAGCCATTTTTTTAAACAAGGTTCACTTCCGACCTTTATTTGGATTTTTTTTTTTAATTCAAGGAAAAAAGAAAGGTTTTTTTTTTCATTCTTTTTAGGTCTCGCTTAGTTTCTTGACAAGGGATCCTCAAATACATTCCCATTTCAAGAATGAGATTCCTTTTTAATTGAGTAACGCCTTCATGTACCAGATTTCATGTGGGTTTGGATTGCTTAAAGCTAGCTCTAAACTGAGATGCCTGCAAATTCTTTCTTCTTGCTCACTTGCCGTTTTCACTTTTTTTCATTGTTCTTGTTGGATGGTGCTCATTAAATCCTGCAAAAATGAGCCTGAACCTGACAATCCGCCTAAACTCGTTCTGAAAATTAGGTATGATTTCTCTTTCAACCCACAAAAAAAGCGAGTCCACCCGACCTAGACCCAAAAACTTTCGTATTAGGTCGAGTCAACCCGACATGACCATTCGACCAAAACAAAACAAAAAAACCAGACATGACCAATATGCTTGAATCGTAGTAGGAAATTAGGAATAGTCGAAGTTATGTAATATTCAGTCTTGTTCATCGTAATGCTTGATATCCAAAAAAAGTTGTAATTTTTGCACATTACTATAATAGATGAATGGCTCGAAAAATAATTTAAATAATGCTAGGTATGCTAAAACTCATCTAATAAATTTGCTTGCCAAGTGATGTAACGGATTTTTGTTGGGTGCTCAAATTGGATCTACTTGCTTAAAGAACTACTTAAGATTGTCTCTTAGTAAGCAAATTTACTAAAAATAATAAAAATAAAAAACTTGTAGTATTTTTAGAATTGGTCAAATATTATAGTACTTGGTACACTCCTTATCGAAATATGGTTTAAGTCTGTTTTGCTCAAAAATTTTATTTTTATTTTAATTATATGGATAGTGAGTTATTAAATTTCTAGTTATTTGTTGTTATTACGTAAATGTTCGATTGGTAGTTTAGAAGCTATAGCGAGTAAATTTTCTAAAAAAAATCCTATATGGCTTCAATGATTTGATTTACCACACGGGCCGGTGTTGACCCGAACCTGAACTCGTCCAAACCCGACCCAATTGCTAGGAAGTGGATCTTGCCCCTATATTCCCTCCACAAACAAAGATCATGTGGTCACATTGCCCATATTTTTGGTCACTCATGCACGAAACCCTCAAGATGAGAAGAGACATGTCTTGATTCCTTAAACGCATAAAGGAGACCAGATAAGATATCGACGAATTTGTTCTGCTAAACGTGGCTTGCCACCGAAAGGTAAAGCCAATGCATATCTCTTATCTCTTCAGTTTCTTCATCGCCTTCCTTACCTTTTCCTTTTTGAATTATTGCCTTCTTCCAGAGAAGTTGGACGTATAAAAAGGGCCATGGGAGGGGTTTCGTTCTCAACCACATAGAAGCACAAAGCACACAGCCTCACAGATAGATCACTCACTAGGTGGCTAGTTTAGCGCCGAGTTATCAGAGCACTTATCATGGCTCATTCGCGCGAACTCGCCAAAATTGCAGATGTAGCCTTCGCCATGTTAGAAGAGGGCGTGGCCAAGAAGATGATCAGGTAACCCCCGATTCCTCAAGCCCCACCCCAGAAGCCCATGGATTGCTTCGAGGTGGCTAAGGCATCCGGCGGCATGCTTATGGTGGACTTTTGTGGCAAGAAGTTCTCGCCACCGGCGCCGCCGCCGCGCTTTCCCAAGCTCAATTAGCTAGGGTTCAACTAAGTATGAACTACGTGTTGGATCTAGCAATATTACCTAAAGAGGGGGTGAATAGATGATTCTGAACACTTTTAGAATTTAATGCGGAAATTAATAGGTTCAGAACATAAACTAAATAAGATCAGTAAAAAGACGTGCAGATAAACTAAACACAGCAAGATGAGTTTAAGGAAAGAGAATTGCACGCAATGTTTATAGTGGTTCGGCTTTAGCAAGCCTACGTCCACTCTCCCACGATGACAACCGATCGGCTGGATTCCACTATGAGTCGATGAAAGGTTACAAGAGTTGTCACTTTAATCACTCTTACAAAGAAACCTCTCAAGGCAAAGAATTTTAAGCTCACAAGAACAAGAGAATGTGAATCTGAACAACTCAGCACTTTGGAATTTTAAGTTCGTGGACTCCCTCGTAATAATTACTATTGATTTTCTTTTATACTCCTTCGACCTTGAACTATTCGTTACCAAGGTCCTTCAAAGGATCACTCCTCAATCTTTGATTGGACGTTATCAATCTTGATTGACCGAGACTGTATATGAGAAAATCTAGTAGCCGTTGGAGTAGAGTCTGAATCCTTCAGATTCAGTCGCCCAT
Organism: Lenwebbia sp. NSW1173648; assembly: GCA_029784005.1. Taxonomy (NCBI): domain Eukaryota; kingdom Viridiplantae; phylum Streptophyta; class Magnoliopsida; order Myrtales; family Myrtaceae; genus Lenwebbia; species Lenwebbia sp. NSW1173648. Next base: position 37,266,693 of record JARCGZ010000001.1, read on the forward strand.
ACAACCAAATCTTCAGTTTCCATAAATAGAGTTCATCCAAATCTTCCAAGATATCTTATCCATGGAAGGTAATATCCAATCGATGATATTCTCTTGATTTAATTGGAAAATAATCCTGTCAATCAAATCTTACAAACTTCCATAAAAAGACGCGGCCAAACCAGAAACCTGCTAAACGCGGGTCTTCAGAATCTGGCAGAGAGATATTACAGAATCTGAATGCTGCTCAGAAGCAATCTTCTGAACTTAAGTGACTCTGTGAATCTGAGCAGATTAGACCAGTGACTCTAAGCTTCTGTAAAGTCCTTGCTGACGTGTCACATAAATCTTCTCGAGATAAGTCTTCAGAGGCAACATGAACCTCCTTCTGAAGTCTTCAGAGACAACATGAATCTCCTTCTGAAGTTTTCAAAGACAACACGAATCTTCTTCTGAAGTCTTCAAAGACAACACGAATCTCCATCTGAATACTAGACTTCAACTATCTCAGAAGCAAGTGCGCGATGACTACTCCTTGAGTCTGAACGCCAGTTTTGGAACATTATAAGCTTTTGTTCACATGCTCATCCCTACAATAAAAAATTATTTACATTAACCAGATTCTCTTCATAAGAAGGATAGTTTTGTCAGAATCAAAATATTCAGAAGGAATGTTTTCTCAACAATCTCCCCTTTTTTATGATGACAAAACTTCCTCAACAAAAGTTGATATATATGACAAAATATTTGTATCAATGTTAAGCTCGGAAAAGATATAACTGATAATGTGAATATATGACTCAATTGAATCTTTTCAAAAGAATGTGCATCTGAATATATAAGATATGCACTTTGAGTGATAGAAGGATATCACCATGTGTAGTATACGTCGTTGAATTCGTTTGAGCGCAAAAGTATAATTTGCGTATGTGTACATCCTGCAATATGAATGTGACGAGGTATTTTCTCCCCCCTTTTGTCATCAGCAAGATAATATGGCAATCTACACATACATTATCTAAGATTCACACATATATTATACGAAGAACGTAATATCCAAGGTGCACAGAAATGAAACATCCGACAAAGATAAAATAAAAAAAAATACGGATAGTTTGAAAAAAAATTCAAGATTACGGATGTGGATTTTGTTTTGAGGATGAGGAGGGAACATCAACATGCTCTTCATCATCTTTCTGAGCAGCTTCAACAGATTTGCTCATATCAGCTATATATGTGGCAAATTCCTTGAGTTCCTGCATCTCTGAAATTTCTTTACTGATCCTTTCATCTCTGATCAGTGTGTAAGTACCAATGCTGGCCATCTCAGAGCAGAAAAAGCGACAGTATTTGTGAAGCATTTCCTCAAACATGTTCATTTTCTTTTCAATTTTCATTTCCATTCTGTTCATCGTCTGCATAACTTCTACCCGAAGTTTTTCAACTTCCATCTGAACAAAACTTTGCGAAGCATTCAATATCCCTGCAGAGGTCTGTTGGTCTTCTTCTTCTATTATCTGAGCTTTACTCTTTGAAGTTGAATCTAGAATTCTCTGTGAGTTTATCTCCCCCTGAGTCTGTTCAGGTGCTGAATCTGGAATTATTAAAACAGCTTCAGCAGGAGTAGATTCAATCTCTGTGGGTAGCTTTTCAGATATTTTCTCTGGAAGTTGTTCCTTCTGAACAGTACTTTCCTCAACAGCTTTGTCCTTCTGAACAATAGCAATCAGAATGTTTTCAGTCTGATCAACATTAGGTTTCTCATGTTGTTCTTTTCTGTTGGATTCTTCCCTTTCTTCAGCAGCCTTATCCTTTTGAACAACTTCAGTCTGAACAACAGATTCGTCAGGTTGTTCATGCGAAACAACAGATTCTTTAGGTTGCTCCCCCTGAATCTGAGCTGTTTTAACAGGAGTAACTCCTGTTGATCCTCTAGCTGTGACAGCAAAGTCATCAGATTTATCAATCTCCATGTCCTCAGGTGGTGATGAGGACTTCTTCTTTTGTTCTAGAGCAACCAGAACCTCAATGGTCGTTCTGTCATCCAGTTACTCCTCCATTATCTCCACATATTCACTTGTAGCAAACTGAGCTTCTTTCTCTGCCTTTTCACCAGTGGTTTCATCAGCTTCTACATTTCCACTCTCATGAGTCTTATGGGGATCATCTTCTTTGTCCATAGGATCCTCCAGCTCATTTGCTATTTCAGTAATCTCTTCAACTTCTGACTCGATGTTTCCTTCTGATAGGACAATAGGGGTCCTCTCATCATCTCGAGATGATACACTTTCTTCTTCTTCTGCTTCCTCTTCTTCTGAAGACTCACTCTGAACAGTAGTCTGTTTTCCTTTTCTGGCCTCTGTCTTCCTTATCTTTGCTGATCTCTCACTCTCTGCATTCTTCTCCTCTAATTCAACTAGAACAGCCTCTTTGTTCTTGTTCATCCATCCACCAGCAATCTGTCTAAAACCTATTTTCTGAATCATAGACTCTCCAGCTACCATTATCTGAGTTTCATTTTGAATGAACTCACCAGGAATCTTGACATTTTGGAAGGACGTGATCCGATAGATTAACCTTGCGTAGGGTAATTGTCCTTTGGTCTTTTGCACAGTCCTGTACATGTGGAGAAGAACAGTGTGTGCCAGAGAGAGTTTGCAGCCATTCAACAATTCCCACATCAACTTGGCTTCATACTTCGAAATGTCTATTTTTGAAATAGCCTTGGGTCTTAAACTTTCAATGATAACCTTGTGCATTACAATGTGCTTCAATGGGAAGTCATTGTAAGCAATGTGTGTCTTGGAATCTCTAGAATAACTCTCTTTTTCAGTTAGAAAACTGTAGGCATCATCATGTTATACATCAATGGGCACAAAATCCATTTCATCAACTCCCATTAAGATTGCTACTTCTCTGACATGCAGATGATATTGGACTCCTTCAACCGTATAAAATAGAGAATCAAAATTTTCGAAGCACAAGCTTGAATAAAAGTAAGCTGCTAAATCTGAAAAAGTTGGCCTCCTTGCAGTTGCAAAGTCTCTCAACTTCATCTGCTCTAGATGCTTCCTTATAGGGATACCAACCCTATCAAAATACTTAAGATCAAATACCTTGTGGGGTATAACTCCTCTTTGCTTCAGCAACTCGAATTTGTCACAATGCAACTGACTTGAAAATAGCTTGCTTTCAAAGTCCTTGTCCTTGATATTTCCTCTGATTTTCTTAAATTCTTTAAACAACACATCATCGTCGTCATCAAGCCTTCCCTTGGTTTCACTTTCTTCTCTTATAGTCTCTCTGATAACGATGCTCTTGGATGGAGACTTTTTAGGTTTTGCGACTCCAGTTGCCACAACCTTTTCTTTGCCCTTCCGAGATACATTCTCAGGAACAATGACGGCAATATGTGTCACAGTTTGCAGAGGAAGTTCTAATATAGCAAGAAAGTCTTTCTCGCTTGCAAACTTGTGTATATTCAACAGCAACTTGACATTTTCATCACTGGAACCAAGTTCTTAAAAGAATCATATAGAGATTTGATAGAGAGAGCCAGAGTGACTCTTTCGTCGAACTTGAACTGAGACAAACCCGATTCCCTTTGAGTAATGTGTCTCTCATCTTCGTGATCAGACCTAGAGATATCAATGGATTCGGTGAGACGAGCTTTTCTACCCTTCGTCAACCTTGACGATTTCCTTCTCTGACTTGCACCTTCTTTTGCTACTTTCTTCATGGTATATGATGATTTCGGAGCCATGAATGAGAAAGTTGGAATTTTTAGAAAGAAAGATTTGGAGTGAGCGAGAAGGAATGTAAACAGATAGAGAGAAGTAAGTTTCTAGGGTTTGAGAGAAGATTGTGATATTTGATAGAGGTGTCGGTTCGAGACCTTTCGAAAGTTTTGAAAAACTGTAAAGCGGTTATTTTTGAAAATAAAATCAATTTAAAATAAAATCCCCAAAAAAAAAACAATCCAAAGATACTGAATTATTCCAATCAATCAACGAGGCATATATATAGAAATTAGAGATCGTACCTTGAATTCTTGCCTTATCAAGAGTTTCTAAATATAAAAAGATGTAAGATGAACTAACCTTGTTTCTTAAGTACTAAAAATATGCTTCTGAACATAGGTTATGCAAATTTGCTTTTGAATTCTGTTTCTGAGCAGTCTTGCTTCTGAGCTCTGCAAGTGACCTGTTATCAATACATCTTAAGAAAAGTGATTAGTAATAGCTAATTCGTTCCGTATAAAATTGAAAGTCTCTTTATCAAGAGGTTTAGTAAATATGTCAGCGAGTTGATCCTTCGTATCAACATACTGAATATGAACATTTCCATTTTGAATATGGTCGCGAATAAAATGATGTTTGATCTCGATGTGCTTCGCTCTTGAATGAAGAATAGGATTCTTGGTTAAATTTATGGAGCTTGTATTGTCACATCTGATCTCCACATTTGAATCCTCAACTCCATAATCTCTTAGTTGTTGTTTTAACCATAGGATTTGAGCACAACAACTTCCAAGAGATATGTATTCTGCTTCGGCTGTACTGAGAGCAATTATGCTTTGCTTTTTGGAATACTAGAAAATAAGCATATTTCCCACAAGTTGACAGGTTCCAGAAGTGCTTTTCCTATCAATTTTATATCCGGCGAGATCTGCATCTGAATATCCTTTCAGTATGAAATCAGAATCTTTTGAATACCAAAGACCATAAGCTGGATATGTTCCAATATATTTGATAATCCGTTTGATTGCTGTAAGATGCGATTCTTTTGGACATGTCTGAAATTTTGCATATAAGCAGACGCTATAAAGAATATCTGGCCTTGAAGCAGTAAGATAAAGAAGCGACCCAATCATACTGCGATATAGCTTTTGATCAACTTCTCTTCCTTGTTCATCTTTATCAAGCTTCGACGAATGAGATATTGGAGTTTCCGTCTTCTTACAATTTTCTAGGCCGAATTTCTTGATAATTTCAAGAGCATATTTCTCTTGATGGATAAATATTCCCTTCTTGGTTTATTGAATCTGAAGTCCAAGAAAGAACCTTAATTCTCCCATCATGCTCATTTCGAATTCATCCTGCATTACTTTAGAGAAGTTCTTGCAAAGATATTCATTAGAAGAGCCAAAAATAATATCATCAACGTAAATTTGAACAATAAGAATATCCTTACCCTGCTTCTAAATAAAGACAGTAGTGTCAACATTATCTTTAGTGAACTTTTATTCAGATAGAAAGCTGCTTAACCTTTCATACCAAGCACGAGGTGCTTGCTTTAATCCATATAAAGCTTTCTTCAGGGAATATACGAGATCCTTTCCTCTTGGTTCCTCGAAGCTAGGTGGTTGCTCGACATAGACTTCTTCTTTGATGTAACCGTTTAGGAATGCACTTTTCACATCCATCTATTTTCCAAGTATGCAGGCTGAGCAAAGCTTTGATTTCTCAAACTTTGAGTGTGGTAAACCTCGAATTAATTTCTTGGATGATAGCTTCAAGATGTGTTTGATACTGATGTGGCCTAGCTTTCTGTGTCATAGTTCAAATTCATCTTTGATAGAAATAAGACACTTGATGTCTTCAGAATCAACGTTCAGAAGGTAGATATTTCCATGACGTCGACTAGTGAAAGTTTGCTTCCTGTCTTTGCTAACACCTGAGTATTCTGAGTCTTGAAAACAAATTTGATAACCAGAGTCACAGAGTTGACTTACTGAAATCAAATTATATTTTAATCCTTTGACAAAAGAGACACTGTTTCCACCAAACGACACACTTCTACCATTGTGATCTGAAAGTTGAATGAAGTTTTCTGGATCACCAGTCATGTGATTTGAGCATCCACTATCCAGAAACCATTTGTCTTTTCTCTTCCTTGGTTCCTGCAAGTAGAAAGTAACTTACTATTTTTTTGGTACCCAGGTTTTCTGGGGTCCATCTGAGTTAGTCACAATAGATATCTTTCTATTAACAAGTCTCCATACCATCATGCAATTATTTCTAACATGATTTCTAGCACCGCAGTTTTCACAGTGCATTGGATAAAAATATTTTGTAAACTGCTTTTGAAAATGCCGTTGATATGCAAATTTGGAAGGTTTATGGGAAATCCTATCATTTGTTTCCGGAAATTTATTTTTGAAATTATTTTCTTTTTGAAACCAAGACCAGATTTTGTTACCATATGGAACTTATCTGGAAATAATGTTTTCCAAGTTTTTTGAACTTTGGAAAAATTTCTTTGAAGTATTTTCAATCTTGGTTTTCAAGGAATCATTTTCTTTCAAGATCAAATCACGATTTTCCTTGATTTGATGAAATTCCTTTTGCAAAAATTCAATCTTGTCTTTTTGAGAATCATTCTGTTATTTCAAAGAGGAAACTTCCTTTTTCAAAATGGAAACCTTTTTGGGAGCTTCTTTGTAATTTGAGCACAGCTCATCAATGTACTCAGACACTTCATCTGGTATTTCAGAAGGATGTACCTCAACATCTGAATCTGAATCTGACTTTTCCATAAGACATATGTTAGCATAGTCATCCTCGCTATCATCAGAGTCACTTAGAGTTTCTGCCTTCAATGCCTTTTTGTATTCCTCATACTTGATCTTGTCTTTCTTCAGAAGCGGACAATTGGGTTTGATGTGTCCTGCTTTCTTACAATGGAAGCATATTATATCTTTGTCTTCCTGTTTATCATTTCTCGATTGTCTCTGAAAATTCTTTTTGAATGATTTCTTCCCCTTGAAGTTTCTACCTCTTCGAGCCATCTTTCTGAACTTCTTCACCATGAGAGCAAGTTCTTCGTTGTCTTCATCTTCATCTTCTGAATCTGGCACTTCAAAGTCAATTTTAGATTTTAAAGCAATGGACTTCTTACCTTTTGAATCTCTTATTTTGTTGGTACGCTCAGTCTCATATGACTGTAAAGTTCCGACTAGCTCATCAATAGATAGAGGTCTGATTGTTTGACATTCCTGTATTGATGGCTTGATGTAATTCCAGTCATCTATAAGTCCTCGAAGGATCTTTCTGACTTGCATCGGTTCTGCTACAGGAGCGCCTTGCCTTACAAGACCACTTGCTAAGATTTGAAACCTGTCAATCATTTCAGCAATTGATTCATCGTGCTTCATTTTGAAGGCTTTGTAATCACTTAGCAGAATGCTAAGATTTATTTCTTTCACTGTGTCAGTTCCCTGGTATGTGACATGAAGTCTGTCCCATATAGTTTTGGCTGAATCTTCTTCTGCAACTCGATTATATAGAGGAATGGATAATGCGCAGAAAAGTGCATGCACAGCTTTAGAATCGAGTCCTTGTCTTTTTGCTCTTTCAGAATCTGACAGTGTTGCAGTAACATTTGTATTATTGTTTCCTTCATTTCCAGTGGAAGGGGTTACTGTAGCAAAAGGAACTACTCCATTGACAACAACATCCCACATCAGATCATTTGATGCCTTGAAGAACCACTTCATTTTGTTGCACCACATATTGTAGTCTTTCCCGTCAAAATAAGGTGGTTTGTTGCTGAAATGTGCATCACTGGTTCCTGTGAAATTATTGCTAGACATGATAGATCGTTAGCTCTGAAATAAAACACTTCAAAATAATGAGCAACAAAGCTCTGATACCAATTGTTGGATCTAGCAATATCACCTAAAGGGGGGGTGAATAGGTGATTCTGAACACTTTTAGAATTTAATGCGGAAATTAATAGTTTCAGAACACAAACTAAATGAGATCAGTAAAAAGACGTGCAGATAAACTAAATACAGCAAGATGAGTTTACGGAAAGAGAATTGCACGCAATGTTTATAGTGGTTCGGCTTTAGCAAGCCTACGTCCACTCTCCCACGATGACAGCCGATCAGCTGGATTCTACTATGAGTCGATGAAAGGTTACAAGAGTTGTCACTCTAATCACTCTTACAAAGGAACCTCTCAAGACAAAGAATTTTAAGCTCACAAGAATAAGAGAATGTGAATCTGAACAACTCAGCGCTTTGGAATTTAAGTTCGTGGACTCCCTCGTAACAATCACCATTGATCTTCTTTTATACTCCTTCGACCTTGAACTCTCCGTTACCAAGGTCCTTCAAAGGATCGCTCCTCAATCTCTAATTGGACGCCATCAATCTTGATTGACCGAGACTGTATATGAGAAGATCTAGTAGCCGTTGGAGTAGAGTCTGAACCCTTCAGATTCAGCCGCTCATACAACCAAATCTTCAGTTTCCATAAATAGAGTTCATCCAAATCTTCCAAGATATCTTGTCCATGGAAGGTAATATCCAATCGAGGGTATTCTCCTGATTTAATTGGAAAATAATCCTGTCAATCAAATCTTACAAACTTCCATAAAAAGACGCGGCCAAACCGGAAACCTGCTAAACGTGGGTCTTCAGAATCTGGCAGAGAGATATTGTAGAATCTGAACGCTATTCAGAATCAGTCTTCTGAACTTAAGTGACTCTCTGAATCTGAACAGATTAGAACAGTGACTCTAAGCTTCTGTAAAGTCCTTGCTGACGTGTCACATAAATCTTCTCGAGATAAGTCTTCAGAGGCAACATGAACCTCCTTCTGAAGTCTTCAGAGACAACATGAATCTCCTTCTGAAGTCTTCAGAGACAACACAAATCTCCTTCTGAAGTCTTTAGAGATAACACGAATCTCCGTCTGAATACTAGACTTCAACTATCTCAAAAGCAAGTGCGCGATGACTACTTCTTGAGTCTGAACGCCAGTTTTGGAACATTATAAGCTTTTGTTCACATGCTCATCCCTACAATAAAAACTTATTTACATTAACCAGATTCTCTTCACAAGAAGGATAGTTTTGTCAGAATCAAAATATTCAGAAGGAAGATTTTCTCAACACTACGTATCGTACATATGCCTTAAGGACAGTATGTATAACTCTATATAGCTAGTCCTAAGAGTTGCTGCAGACCTGGGATTAGCATCAGTCCCTTTTACTTAAAGGGCTATCGCCACTTTGGATGTCTTAAGAAGCTCCAATGTAATTGTATAGTGATCAAGTGTGGTAATACATCTTAATAAGGTTATATGCTATGTAATATTCAATGTAATTGGCCAAGTGGTTTAGTGACGAGTGTCTAGCTTTGATCACTTAGGACACTTTCTGGGTGATTTTCTAATCTGATTTGTTAGCTCCTGATTTTTTTTTTAAAATTTTTATCTTGCGCTTTTTATCCACCATAGGTTGCGGAGTTGCTGGCATGATGCCTTGTTAAATGTTAATGGAGAGTTCCACAAGATGGAAAGATGAAAAACATATTAATGATGCATCAGAATGGATCCATCAGATTCGAAAGGTCGGATAAGTTAAACCAGGATACATTCGATGCATGTAATAATTAATTATTAATTCTCAAGGAAGGTCACAAGTGATTTAGCTAGCAATATCACCTAGAGAGGGTGAATAGGTGATTCTGAACAAATTTGACAATAAATCGCGGAATATAAAGAAACAAGTCAAGCGAGATACTAATTCAGAATCTGAATGACATTCAATGTCAGATGCTGAACACACGTATGGAATATACTTTAGAATAAGAAGTTTAGGGAGAGAAATTACACACGATGATTATAGTGGTTCGGCTTAGATTTGTTGAGGAACTTATGTTTGATTTTGAAGGAAACAAAACTATACTACTTTGATTGAAAAGACTTTGATTTACACTTCGAGTAATGTCCATAAATATATCTCTATGCCTTTACACTTACCGTTTCTAATATCTCTATTCTGATAGAAGCATGATTCGTGGTAGAGGTAGACGAATACAAAAGAGATATATTTCGATCTTCAGATTTAATCCTCGTTGATTATTCAACATTATTCTTGTTTATTTTAGCGGGAGGAATATCCCATACTATCGATTAATTATCTAGTTTGGATTGCGTTTCTAAGTTAAAATTTATTGATTGACAATCACAAAGATATTCTCTTTACTTTCCATATGAGAATTCTTAATTGGCAATCATCCGTAGATAATTTTCCTTCGATAGAAGCTTGTGATAAGAAGTCCAGGATTTGATTGTATGGGCAAGCAAATTCTTTCAAACTCAGACTTTTCTCACATCAACGGCTCGTGATCCTTAATTGGCAATCAACCAATGGCTAGTTATTAGTGATTGTTTCTCGATGTGATTCTATCCAACGGGAAGATTGGAAGAACGAAGAGTATTTAAGGAACACCAAGTTCTAAGACTAGTGAGAGATCAAGAGAGTTCAACATTATTATTCAAGAGAGCTTTACCTATTCAAAATTATCTACTTGAGTGTATATTTGAAAATCTTGTGAGAGGTGTAAGCAGAGTCAAGTGTGTAGAGTGGGATAGCCTTGATAAAGGCAGAGCTCGCTTCTGTTGGAAGTGCTTGTGGTCAAGCAATCATATCTTTCTATAATCTCTCATTTGATTACTTAGTAGAATCCAGCCAGTAGGCTATGTTAGTGTGGGAGAGTGGACGTAAGCTTTTAAAAGCCAAACCACTATAATCTCTTGTGCATCGTCTTCTACTCTCTACTTGCATCTATTAACTATTTGGTATAAGCACTGCACAGTTCTGTTTACTTTATCTGCTCCTATCGAACTTGAAGTTTTACAATTCCACATTATTTTATCAAGTTTAATTATATACACCTATTCACCCCCTCTAGGTGTTATTGTTAGTGAATCAATAATTGGTATCGGAGCCTAAGGCTTGTTATTTGAAGTGTATACTTCTTTGCTAACGATTCTTTATGGCTAGCATTGTTGGAGCAGGAATTGTGGAAGGTCAAAGTAGCACTAGACCTCCATACTTTGATGGAAAAGACTACAACATATGGAAAAATAAAATGAGAGCTTTCTCAAATCGACCGATGCATTAATGTGGGATGTCATGCAAAATGGAGCAAATCCTATAGCCTCTTGGTCAAAGAAAGAAATTTCGAAAGAACATAAAAAAACTCAGCACTTTTGAAATCGCGAAAAGAGAAGCTTTAGATTCAAAAGCACTCTATTCATTTTATTGTGCCTTATCTCTAGCTCAATATAATCGTGTTTGTTCTTGTGAAACAGCAAAGGATATATGGGATAGTCTTCAAGTTACTCACGAAGGGACTAATAGAGTCAGAGAGACAAAGACGAATATTCTTCTTGGAAAATATGAGTCTTTCAAAATGAAACCTGATAAGTCTATTTCTGATATGGTCAATAGGTTCACAGATATAGTCAATAGCTTAACCTATTATGGCAAGCAAATTTCTCAAACTGAAAGAGTCAACAAAATTCTGAGGGGACTCACAAACAGGTTCACAGATATCGTCAATGGCTTAACCTACTATGGCAAGCAGATTTCTCAAACTGAAAGAGTCAACAAAATTCTGAGGGGACTCACAAATGAGTGGAACAAAGTCAAAACCACTATTCAAGAGACCTCAAGAATATCGCCTCTATCTGTTGATGAACTTGTCGGAACACTGACTTCCTACAAGTCTAAGCGATTGAATGATGAAGATAATTCTAAAGGCAAAAAGGAAATTGCCTTGAAATCAAAAGTCAATGTTCCAAGCGATACAGACTCTGATGAAGATGAAGATGACGAAGAACTAGCCTTGATGGTTAGAAAGTTCAGGAAAATGGCCAGAAAAGGAAGAAATTTCAAAGGAAGGCGTTAATATAAGCAAGTAGAAAAATCCTCTTCTGAAAAGGAAGATGGTAAGGAAATTATTTGTTTTGAGTGCAGGAAATGTGGACATATCAAACCCAATTGTCCGCTCTTGAAGAAAAAACAAAGGAAAATACGAGAAGAAAACGAAAGTTTTGAAGGCTGAGACGTGGAGTGACACAGAGTATGAAGAAAGTGACAATGAAGATTACGCCAATATATGTTTGATGGCTAAATCAGACTCTGAGGATGATAAAGAGGTAAGTTTGCCCGAAATCCTTGATGAAGTATCTGATTACATTGATGAGTTGTGTTTGGATTATAAGAAAGCTCTTAAGAAAATCTCTGAGTTGAAGAATGAGATTTTGAAATTGAGGCAACAGGATCTTTCCAAAAAGGAAAAGATTGATTTTCTTCAAAAGGAATATTCAGCTTTGAAAGAAAATCATGATTTACTCAGAAAAGAAATTTTGGAAACTCATGAGAAGCAAAATCTTCTCAAAATGGAATTGTTCGAAATTCAAGAAAACTGAGATTCACTTCTAAATGAAAATGAATCTTGCAAAAATGAAATTTTAGCTATTCGTAAAAAAATTTCACTCTGTTTAAAGACTTTGGAACATATTCTCTCAATTCAAATTCCCTATTACAACAAAAGTGGTCTTGGTCTTGAAAAAGAAACTGTCTTACAAAATGATTTCCCAAATTTCAAAAAAAGACAAAGACAAAGACCTTCAAATGCTTCTTATAAAAATCATTTTCAAAAACAATTTGTAAAACCTGTTGGCCACAAATTCTTCAAGTGTTCAAACTATGGTGATACAAATCATTTTAAGAATGATTGTTCCAAATTTTGGAAACCAACCAAAGGGATAATCTTAAGAATGGTAGAATCAACTAACGTGAAAGGACCCAAGAAAGTTTGGGTACCAAAGGAAGTGTGAATCTGCTCATTTTATGTAGGTACCAAAGAAAAAGAAGAACAAGTGGTACCTAGACAGTGGCTGCTCAAGATACATGATGGGAGATACAAGCAAATTCTCAAAACTCACAAAAGTTAATGGTAGAAGTGTGTCTTTCGGAGGCAACAACAAAGGCAAAATCATTGGCAAAGTCACAGTCGAGATCGGAAATCTTATCATTAATGATGTTTCACTTGTCGAAGGACTCAATTACAATTTATTAAGTGTTAGTCAACTGTGTGACATTGGTTTTAAGATCTGTTTTCAGGAAAACAAATGTATAGACAAGACTCAAACTTTCACCGAAGAAGACATGGGACAGCTACTTACTCGATGTAGATTCAGAGGAAGTCAAGTTCCTTGTCTCTATTAAAGAAGATACTGATTTATGGCACAAAAAGATGGGACACATTAGTCTCAAACAAATGGCCAAGCTTTCTTCTAAAAAGCTAGTGCGAGGTTTACCCAAGGTGAAATTTGAGAAGATAGGATTGTGTATTGCATGTACACTTGGAAAGCAAGTAAGAAGCTCTTTTAAGTCAATAAATTTTGTCTCTACTAACCGAGCCTTGCAGGTTCTGTATATGGACATTTTTTGACCAACTCGTAGTCAAAGCCTTGGTGGTAAGAGATATTGTTTGGTAATTGTTAACGATTTTACTCAATATACATGGGTCTATTTTCTTGCACACAAAAATGAAGCTTTTACATATTTTGCAAAATTTGCAAAACTTGTTCAAAACGAAAAAGGTTACACTATTTCTTGCATTAAAACAGATCATGGGGGAGAGTTTGAAAATTACAGTTTTTCTGACTTTTGCATTGAAAATGGTTTACAACGTAATTTTTCAACTCCCTATACTCCAGAACAAAATGAAGTTGTAGAGAAGAAAAATCGCTCTCTACAAGAAATGGCCAGAACCTTGTTAATTGAAAGCAAGATTCCTTCATATTTTTGGGCAGGGGCTGTTTCAACTGCCTGTTACCTTATCAATCGTGTTTTTTTAAGACCTATCTTAAATAAAACTCCCTATGAACTTTTTAAAGGAAGAAAGCCAAACATTTCTTATTTCAAAATTTTTGGATACAAATGTTTTGTGCTAAAAAATGCCAATGATCGACCTGGTAAGTTCGATGAAAAATCAAATGAAGCCATATTCCTTGGATACTCGACAACAAGTAAAGCCTACAGGATCTTCAATAAAAACTCACGCACTGTGAAAGAGTCAATGAACGTGAAATTGATGAAAACAATGTTCTATATAATGTTCAAGAAGAAGGAGAACCAGGATACACGACCACGTCTGATAATATTCAAGGGCTGGAAACTTTAGAACATTCTAAACCTACTCGAACTGATGACTCTGCTCAACATGACTCTATCAAAGATCCTTCTGGCACTACAGACTCAAAAGATGATCAAGGAGAAAAGTTCAATCACAATTGGAAGCACAAATCTAGCCATCCAATAGAGAACGTTCTTGGAAATGTCAAAGAAGGAATAAAGACTCGCTCATCCTTTAAGAAAATGATGGGTACTTTAGCTCTTATTTCTGAGATAGAACCAAAGGATATCTCAAAGGCACTCTCCATTGAAAGCTAGATAGAGGCAATGCAAGAAGAATTATATCAATTCAAGGTAAATCAGGTTTGGGGGCTCGTACCGAGGCCAAGAGATCGCCCAATCATAGGCACTAAGTGGGTCTTCAAAAATAAACTTGATGATAAAGGAAGAGTCACTAGAAATAAGGCAAGACTGGTTGCCAAAGGCTACTCACAGGAAGAAGGAATCGGCTATGACGAGACTTATACACCAGTAGCCATGTTAGAAGCCATAAGATTGTTACTTGCTTATGCCTATTATTATGATTTTAATCTTTTCAGATGGACGTCAAAAGTGCCTCCCTAAATGGTTACATCAAAGAGGAAGTGTATGTTGAGCAACCTCCTGACTTTGAAGATCCGAAGAAGTCTGACCATGTCTATAGATTGAACAAAGCCCTGTATGGACTAAAACAAGCACTATGTGCTTGGCATGAAAGACTAAGTACTTTTTTGGTTGAGAATGGTTTTGAGAAGGTAAGGTAGACACCACTCTACTCATTCAAAGGAAAGGTAAAAACATTCTTCTTGTACATATTTATGTTGATGATATAATATTTGGATCCTCTAATGAATCTCTATGCAAGGAGTTCTCAAAAACACGAAAAGTGAATTTGAGATGAGCATGATGGGAGAATTAAATTTCTTCCTTGGTCTACAAGTAAAGCAAGACAGGAAGGGTACTTTCATAAATCAAGAAAAGTACGCAAAAGAACTTGTCAAGAAGTTTGGACTTGAAAATTGCAAGAAGACAGAGACACCAATGTCTCACTCCTCAAAGCTTGACAAAGACGACAATGGTAAACAGGTTGATCAGAAGCTCTATAGGAGTATGATAGGTTCACTACTCTATCTTACTGCCTCTAGACCTGATATTCTCTTTAGTGTTTGTATGTGTGCTCGTTTTCAGTCTAATCCTAAAGAGTCACATCTTACAGCTGTGAAGAGAATTATCAAATACATTAGCACTTATCCTTCACCTGGATTATGGTATCTGAAAGGATCAAACTTTATTCTTATTGGATATTCTGATGCGGACTTTGCTGGTTGTCGTGTTGATAGAAAAGCACTTCAGGTACATGCCAATTAATGGGCAATATGTTAGTTTCGTGGTTCTCTAAGAAATAGAGTACAGTGGCTCTATCAACAGCAAAGGCAGAATACGTAGCACTTGGCAGTTGTTGTGCACAAATTCTATGGATGAAGCAACAGTTCAGTGACTTTGGATTTGAAGAATCAAGTATGGAAATAAAGTGGGACAATACCAGCGCCATCAATTTAACAAAGAATCCTATTCTTCACTCAAGAGCCAAGCACATAGAAATCAAGCATCACTTTATATGAGATCATGTGCAAAATAATGATGTTCATATTCAGTTCATTGATTCTAAAAATCAATTGGCTGATATCTTTACAAACCTCTTGAGAAGAGTTCATTTGAATT
Organism: Lenwebbia sp. NSW1173648; assembly: GCA_029784005.1. Classification (NCBI taxonomy): domain Eukaryota; kingdom Viridiplantae; phylum Streptophyta; class Magnoliopsida; order Myrtales; family Myrtaceae; genus Lenwebbia; species Lenwebbia sp. NSW1173648. The sequence goes on from JARCGZ010000001.1 coordinate 37,282,380, forward strand.
TATACGAAGTAAACTTGGTATTACTAATCCTCTTCTAAGTGTTTGAACAGATGCGTACAAATGGCTCTACTAGTGCTCTATAAAAGGCAAGTAACTCTACGAAATTCAAGACAAATCAAGTAAGTTGTTCTTGAATTTATTTTTGGCAACAAAAGGTATGTATCCAGATCCTTATTTGATTGATTATTTGATTGTATGAAAGATATCTTGTCTGATTGATTTCATTGGAAATTTGATTTTATCTTTTCCAAAAATAACTGCCAGTTGCAGTTTCTTTTTTTCAAAATCCCTATTTTTCAGGCCTCCTTGAAATTTGTTCTAAAAATTGCCATCTTTGATAACCTACTCTATCTCTTTAAAACTTGAACCGTTGCTTCATTTTCTTCTCCATCTCTTCACTTCCAAACCCTCTGTTTCACGAAACCCTCTTTCGCGCCCTCACAAAGATTCAAACTTTCTCTCGAAAACCTTCACATTCCTCACAATGCCTCGCAAACCAACCCCTCACAGAACTCAGAAAGCCTCCAAACAGTTCACCGATATCAAAGAACCTCGGTAATGGCTGCTAGATTTTGAAGAAGGGACCGTCAAAGATAAATCTTGTGGACGAGGAAGGCCTGTCCGAATCCTCTGAGGAGTTTGGGTCGAGCGGGTCAGCAAACTCGCCTCCAGTGGAATCACCGACTCAGGTTTTTCAAACACTCGAATCTCATCTGGGATCAGGTTTGCAGAGCACTACTCCTGTTTCTTTAGACACGCTAAAAGGGATTAAGAAATCGATTGCTCTAATGCGTGAATCAGGGTTAAATGATAGTGCTATTGAATTGTTTGTGAAAAATTTTGGGTTCAATACTGAGTCTGAAGTAGAGGATGAGTTTTAGAAGTTGGATTTGCTGGCTAGGTCTACTGGGATAGTTGAAAGGAGCATTGCTACTCCTAAAGGAAAATAAAAAATTGTTGAGTCTTTAAAAGGGTTAGATGAGAACTCTGGAAGTTCTAAGTCTGAGGAAGAAATTACGGAAGAAACAGAGTCACGGATCAAGATAAGTGATGATGACGACCAGGTGTTCGAAAACTTTCGACACTTTGGTGGTTTTGCAAAAGACACTAAGTTTAGACCAAAGAGCTTTAAGTGTTAGGACCACCTTGACTCGTTTAATGGTTTCTTGGAAAGGAAGGTCATGCCACATAAGACCGTTGATTTTGAATATCTTAGTGACAATGGGATTGCAATAAAAGAAATGTTTAAGAAGTTAGATTTGATTAATTTCTATACATAGTCAAAAACAGTATATCCAGAGTTTGTAGCCTTGTTTTATTCAAATCTTCACTTTTCGAATGACCCCAATAGAATGACTTTCACAGTTGGTGATTTTTGGTATGTGGTCACAATTGATGTGTTGGCATCTCTTGTGGGAGTGAAAGCATCAAACTTTGTGACGATTGATGCATAGCCAAAAGAGGCATACAAGATGATCACAGAGAATGATAAGTTCACTAGAACCACTGGAACTTATATCAAGTATGCATCTATGCCTCTGTTGTACAGGATAGTACACAAGATACCCATTGTCTGCATAAGACTGAAGGCATCATCTACTACTGATGTATCGTGCTATGAAGCTAGGATGATTGCTGCCATTGTGAAGGGATTGCCCTTCTCTCTTGCACATACTATTATGTTTCATATGTACAGGACAGTAACGAAGAAGGCAGGGCAATTACCCTATGGTGCGCTAATCACAAAGATTTTTCGAGCTATGGAGGTGAAGCCACCCCCAAGGATGAGGAACGAGATACTTCCAGGTATGACTGTTGGATCAGATACCTTGTTTAAGATGCATTTCACTGTGACCCCAGATGGATGGATGGATAAGGATGGAAACCTTATTAAGATTGGATGCAATCTTGATGAAAAAGCAAAAGAGATCATCGTTGTTACTCTCAGGAAGAGTAAATCTAAGAGGAAGGCTCTGCTTAAGGCTGCTGCAGATTCTCGACAAGAGAAGAAGGGAAAGAAGAGTGCCACTTCTGGTAAGTCTTCTGACTCAGACACCACCATATCTGGTGATGTATCTCCCTTAAGCAGAAGGATATCTCAAACCGTGATTCAAGAAAGGCTGGAAGAGTCATTAGAGAAAGGTGAGTCTACACTCTTAGAGAAAAGAATGTTGCTAGATGAGGGTGAGAATAATATGGTAGAAAATCAAGAGAATGCAATTGGGATGTATGAAGACAGGATAAGGGAATTTGATGCTAAAAATAGTGAAAAATCTAAAGCTGAAGTTGAAGCAAAAGCACCAGCAGAAGCAGAACCACAAGTACACACCAAAGCATTAACAGAAGCCAGAGCCCAAGCAGAGGCAATAGCAAAAGAAAAAGCAGATGTTGAAGCTCTTTTTGAACGGGAGAGGATTGCCAAAGCTGAGGAAGAGGCTACTACTGCAGTTGAATGGGTGATTGAGGAAGAAAAGCAAAGAAAGGCTGCTGAACTGAAAGCTGCTGAAGAACAGAGGCAAAAGAAGGAAGCAGAAGAAAGAAAGCGTCAAGAAGAGTATTTTGTTCTCTTAAGGGAAGAACGTGCAAGAAGTTCAAGACAGAATGTTTTATTTGGAGAAGAAGTAAATCTAACTGACCTTGCTGCAGGATCATCTACTCAGGGGGAGACTCTTGTTAAAGTCTTGAGCACATTTATGAAGATCATGGAAAATTTTCAAATCGGACAAGATAGAGTTAGGAAGCAGATAGATATACTTCGGGTTGGGCTTTTTCGAGAAGTTGAGACTTTGAAGGAAAGGATTCAAATTCATGAGGCATTTCTCCGAGAAGAACTCAAAACAGGATCAAGTGTCGAGGGACTTATTTCTATTTGGCAAAAATCAGGTTCTGTTGGCTAAGGAAATGAAGAACCGGACAGAGGTTTTTGATAAGAGGCTCAGTGAGCTGTCCGCATTCAATCTGGTCCGAGCACCTTTTAACATCACCACCTTTCAGCCCTCAACATCAGCACCACCACCTTGAAAAATTTCCAAAGAACTTTATTTCATTTCAGTTGTTTTGAACTCTTTCTTTGGTGTTGTTTGCTAGACAAAATGCAATGTACCTTGGTACTATAAACTGCACCTATAAATAAGTTTGTGACTGCTTTTATTATTATATTGCTGTTATCATATGCCTATTTGTGATGTTGACAAAAAGGGGGAGAAAGCACATGAAGTTCCAAGCTCAGTTTCATGGTAATTTTTTCGTGATAAAGAAAAGCAAAGGTAAAATGTATACAATGAATTGTCACTATCATAATTTTTTGCTTTTGCTGAAGTTCTTGCATTTCTTCAACTAAAAATTTCTTATACAAGAATTGAATTTTCATAATCTTTTCAAAAATTAGAATGTTTGAAAGGTTTTGTCTCCATCAAAATAGGGGGAGATTGTTGAGGAACTTATGTTTGATTTTGAAGGAAACAAAACTATACTACTTTGATTGAAAAGACTTTGATTTACACTACGAGGAATTTCCATAAATATATCTCTATGCCTTTACACTTAACATTTCTAATATCTCTATTCTGATAGAAGCAGGATCCGTGGCAGAGGCAGACGAATACAAAAGAGATATATTTCGATCTTCAGATTTAATCCTCGTTGATTATTCAACATTATTCTTGTTTATTTTAGCAGGAGGAATATCCCATACTATCGGTTAATTATTTGGTTTGGATTGCGTTTCTAAGTTAAAATTTATTGATTGACAATCACAAAGATATTCTCTTTACTTTCCTTATGAGAATTCTTAATTGGCAATCATCCGTAGATAATTTTCCTTCGATAGAAGCTTGTGATAAGAAGTCTAGGATTTGATTGTATGGGCGAGCAAATCCTTTCAAACTCAGACTTCTCACACCTCAATGGCTCGTGATCCTTAATTGGCAATCAACCAATGGCTAGTTATTGGCGATTGTTTCTCGATGTGGTTCTGTCCAATGGGAAGATTGGAAGAACGAAGAGTATTTCAGGAGCACCAAGTTCTAAGACCCATGAGAGATCAAGGGAGTTCAACATCCTTATTCGAGAGAGCTTTGCCTATTCACAATTATCTACTTGAGCGTATATTTGAAAATCTTGTGAGAGGTGTAAACAGATTCAAGTGTGTAGAGTGGGATAGCCTTGATATAGGCAGAGCTCGCTTCTGTTGGAAGTGCTTGTGGTCAAGCAATCATATTTTTCTGTAATCTCTTATTTGATTACTTAGTGGAATCCAGCCAGTAGGCTATTAGTGTGGGAGAGTGAACGTAGGCTTTTAAAAGCCGAACCACTATAATCTCTTGTGCATCGTCTTCTACTCTATACTTGCATCTATTAACTATTTGGTAGAAGCACTGCACGGTTTTGTTTACTTTATCTGCTCCTATCGAACTTGAAGTTTTACAATTCCGCATTATTTTATCAAGTTTGATTATATACACCTATTCACCCCCTATAGGTGTTATTGTTAGCAAATCAACAAGATTAACCTTACGTTCACTCTCCTACGCTGACAGCCGATAGGTTGGATTCTACTAGATGAATCAATGAAGGCTTTACAAGTGTTTACAATCTCACACTCTCACAAAAGAGCCTCTCAAAGTTTAGACATTTATCTTTCAAGAACAAGTATGAATCTGAAAAACTCGAGCACTTTTGAATTTGTATATTCTGATCTCCCTCCGCAACAGTCACTATGAATCTCCTTTTATACTCCTTTAACCTTAATAAAATAGTCAAGATGGCTTCTTTTTTCCCCATTATTTTTTGTATGTATTCAATCTTGTAAATTCCTTCTGTTAGTTGTTGGAGTAAATCTTTCCTCGATTGCATTTGGCATTGTTATTTCGACGTTTATTTCATAATCTATCTTAGTTTGGTCATTACAATCCACGGTCGGCATAAATCATCTTTTTCAATATCTTTCATTCCATTTGATTATAATTCGAATTCCTCCAACAATATTTATTGCCGTAATTTTATAAATTCATTACAAGTACTAACTTTTTCTTATTTTCCATTGTGAATTAATACAAAAAATTAAAATTCTATGCAATGTTTTTTTTTTTTTTGGTCGAAATTTTCTATGTAATGTTGAAAGCCAATTATCTAGCATATTATTGTTGAAACTTCGATTTTATTCAAATGACATATTTACATGAAGAGCTTAAAGTTGGTTAACAAGGTGGATACGGATTTTCATATGTTGGATTAAAAATGGAAATATCTTCGTAAATAGGTCGGGTTGAGTACGAGTCTGGTCAGGTAGTCATTAATTTGTATAGGATGAAATGGGTCAATTTGGATCGTCCATTTTCGACCCAATCCAAATCAAACTCGATCCACCCATTTGACGGCCCTGGGCCATACCTACTAACCATACTTAAGATCATATGCAAGTGTTTTAAACCACTGCATACATATTAAACAAACCACGACAATCGATAGAGCAAACGGGAGATTAAATAAGCAATTTGAGGCTGACTTGCTTCTCTCACTTGATTGAACATCGATACCATCCTTTAACATCGTTATCTATTTTATTCCTTTGGTAATCATCCTACTTAACTTTTGCTTATTTTAATTTGTTGCCGAATGAATTCTTACTTCACTAGTTTATATTATCCGCTTCTTTGCGTGATGAAGCCTCGCTCTCTAATTCTACCAAGTCGTTTCCAGCCCGTCGTTCTATGATGTGAGCCTTCCGTGTGCTACCTATTGTCCAATGACAAGGAGTCTTGGACTTTGTCTGGTTTTCATGATTTGGTCGTATCGTGAATTTGTTTAACAGTCACCCTTATCCTTATGCATGTGATAAGCCCTAAATTGGTGTCTAGCCCGCCCATAAAAAATAAAAATATAAATATAAATATAAACTATCTTTTTCCGGCTAGGCGTGCCTGCCTAGGACCACATCCGGCCCGGTCAAGTTTGGTACTTGGATGCCCCTTACTCAGGCTTGCCATATTAGTCTTCCAACCTTTTTGGTTCGCGCAGGCTACGAGTCATCTTGCTCATGATCAGGTCTACCATGATCTCCCTCTCGCCCGAGTCCGTCAATGCCCTCTTCCCACTAATTTTGCTCTATGCAACTCAAAACCTCTTCAATTCTCTCTCGTTTTCAGGTCATTCCATCAAAATATCAGAACCCCCACTAAGTGCATCTCTTTATTCGTACAAAATTGAGAATCCATCGATCATCGTTTGGCTTTTGAATGCATGAAAGATGAAAAGTCCCCACCTGAGTGGCTCATGAAATACTCAGAGATGCGTCCGTGAACATGAATGCACCTAATAAATCTTATCTTATCTGCAACCTATGGTCTGAATTTAATATCTAATTATCCAATTACATTTCGAACACAAAGCAAGAGCACCCGTTAACTAAATCATATTAATATTGCTAAGACAGATATGGCACGTGTGGGGATGCACCGTATCCTTTACAAGAGATCTCTTGTTTGTGGCTTGAGACTTGAATTTGCACAAGTTAGGTGCTATTTTTCTTGAAGACAACATTTTCGAACCCTAAAATTAAGAAGAATATCGAGAATTAAAAATCACGAATTACTTTTAAAACGTAAAAGCAAAAGTTCTTCTACAAAGCAGTGCATTTTGTCGGATCAAACGAGGGTCATTCATCTAAAGTTCTCCAAATTTATGGGGGGAAAGTGAATCCAAAGAGAGCATCCTTTTTCGATACTCGAAAAAGAGGAAGGTTCCACTCCAACCACAGGCATCCAATGAAGAAAAAGCTTTGGTACCACCAAACCGTTAGCATTAGCTGTCCGAGCATAACTGGGCATAGCAAAAGAATCAATGGCGGTCCCATCGATCTGAGTTAACTCGAAAGTTCTCTAGGAGGGTTAATTTTGAGTCAATCTGGGTTTCGAATCAGCAGAAAATGTCTCCCACATGCTCAACTCATCTTCAATGGTAGACAATTTCTTTGTACAACGTTGGGCATGGAATGACCACGCTCCAGAGTCCGATGTTGGTTTGGTTAAGAAAGTCTTAGACGACCGGAACATTAAACATTTCGATAGCGACATCATCCCTATCCCACACGATCTTTCTTTATCCACATTCGAGTTATTCCCCAAGCTGAGAAGACGAAGTGCGCTTCATGGACCCCCATCAAGAAAAAGGCAGAGAAAGAGAATATGCGCACGCATTGTCCCTTATTCCTTTAGCTATCCTCGAGCTTTCTAAGAGAGAACTAGATCCCAAGATTGAATTTCACTTGGGCCCCTTTGGGCCATTGGGCCTGGCCCGTTAAGAAATCTTGGCCGGTTCGGGTGCACGTGAGCACCTTTGGATTTGGTGGGACTCGCGTGGATGGGATCCACGTGATCCAAGGGTGGCTATGCTATCGAGCACACTATCCCAGTAGCATGCTAAGTATGTCTCTCGTTCCCACTCCCGAACCAAGCCATGTGATTGCACATAATATGTATGGATTCAGATCAAGTTATTCGTGATTATCTGGATACCAATGTGCCTAAGATTGTGTATAAGCATCTATTATTTTCCATGCCCTGCAAGAAAAATTTCAAAAATTCAACGCAGCCATTATACCTCTAATTTGTGAATACCTAGTACTTTCGAAACCTGTTTCGATCGAGTCTACTTGCAATTGGGGTGATAACACCAAAAGCACATGTACATTTAATTTATGACAATTTAGCATATAATTTCTTTTAATTAATTGTCTGAACATTTTTGAAATTAACTTAATGTGGTCATTTTGTCAAATGGACCACCATGTCATGTATTTTTTATAGATGAAAATTGCTAGCTCAATGGTAATTATGCAAAAATTATGACATGGAATGCCATGTCATTTCAATACTTTTTTTTTAGGAAAATTTCAAATAAGGGCCTGAAGTGCTATCATTTTCTCAAATAAGGGTATGAAGTGAACCAAAGGCATGAAATGGCCAAATCGTCTCAAATAAGGATTTTTGATCGGCCGACTGGCTAATATGTGACTATTCCGACCATCGGAGAAGAGGTATTTTAGTAAAAACCACTCAGTGTGTGTGTGTATATTTGTGGATGCATGTATGTGTGTTAATTTCTTTTACTTTTCCTTTTTTTCTTTTTCTTTGTTTGTTCTTTTTCTCTCTTCCCTCCCTGACCATCGTTGGGCCTCTTCAGACCCTAATTTGAGATTGATATGGCCACTTTAAGCCATTGTTTGAGAAAATGAGGATATTTCAAGCATTTTTTTTAAATAAGGTTCACTTCTGACCCTTATTTGGATTTTTTTTTAATTCAAGGAAAAAAGAAAGGCTTTTTTCATTCTTTTTAGGTCTCGTTTAGTTTCTTGACAAGGGATCCTCAAATACATTCCCATTTCAAGAATGAGATTCCTTTTTAATTGAGTAACGGCTTCATGTACCAGATTTCATGTGGGTTTGGATTGCTTAAAGCTAGCTCTAAACTGAGATGCCTGCAAATTCGTTCTTCTTCCTCACTTGCCATTTTCACTTTTTTTCGTTGTTCTTGTTGGATGGTGCTCATTAAATCCTGCAAAAATGAGCCTGAACCTGACAATCCGCCTAAACTCGTTCTGAAAATTAGGTATGATTTCTCTTTCAACCCACAAAAAAAAGCGAGTCCACCCGACCTAGACCCAAAAACTTTCGTATTAGGTCGTGTCAACCCGACATGACCATTCGACCAAAACAAAGCCGACATGACCAATATGCTTGAATCGTAGTAGGAAATTTGGAATAGTCGAAGTTATGTAATAAGGAAAATTTCAAAAAAGGGCCCGAAGTCCTCTTATTTTCTCAAATAAGAGCCCTAAGTGAACTTTGATTCAAATAAGGGCCTGAAGTGATTATAGAGTTTCAAAAAAGGGCTTGAGCTAAATGGCATTTTCGTCATTTCTCATTTTGATTTTTTATTTATTTTTCCCTTTTTCTATTTTTTAAAAAAAATTTCAAAAATAAAAATAAAAAATAAAAAAACAGCCCACATGCGAGAGGGCTGCCCCCTCCCGCCTGTGGCCGCCGGCCCACCGCAAGTGGGGGGTCTGCGGGGGCGGTGAAGGCCGGCGGGGTCGCCGGCTCCTCGGTGAGGGCCTCTCGCCCTCGCCAAAATCGGGAGAGGGTCGGGCCCTCTCCCGAATCTAGGCGAGGGTCGACGACCCCCGCCCGGGTCTGAGCGGGGGTCGCCGCCCTCCCCTGGTCAGGGCGGGGGTCGCCGCCCTCCCCTAGTCAGGGCCGGGCTGGGGCCGGCGACCCCTGCCCAGATCCGGGAGGGGGCCCGACCCTCTCCCTGTTTTGGCGAGGGCCAGCAGGCCCGCCTCTGGTCGCCGGCCCTCGCCTAGGCGCCAGCGGCCACAGGCAGGAGGGGCAGCCCTCCCGCCTCTGCAAGTTGTCTTCTTCTTCTTCTTTTTTTAATTTTTTTTGTTAATTTTTAAGGAAACAGGAAAAAAAAATCAAATAAGGAAAATGACCAAAACGCCCTTGAAATCAGGCCCTATTTTGAGATTTCATGGTCAGTTCAGGCCCTTATTTGAAACAACGTTCACTTCAGACTCTTATTTGAGAAAATGAGGGCACTTCAGGCCCTTATTTGAATCAAGGTTCACTTAGGGTCCTTATTTGAGAAAATGAGAGGACTTCGGACCCTTTTTTGGAATTTTCCCTATGTAATATTCAGTTTTGTTAATCGTAATGCTTGATATCCAAAAAAAAGTTGTAATTTTTGCACATTACTATAATAGATGAATGGCTCGAAAAATAATTTAAATAATGCTAAGTGATGTAACGGATTTTTGTTGGGTGCTCAAATTGGATCTACTTGCTTAAAGAACTACTTAAGATTGTCTCTTGTAAGCAAATTTACTAATAATAATAATAATAATAATAACTTGTAGTATTTTTAGAATTGGTCAAATATTATAGTACTTGGTGCACTCCTTATCGAAATATGGTTTAAGTCTGTTTTGCTCAAAATTTTTATTTTTACTTTAATTATATGGATAGTGAGTTATTAAATTTCTAGTTATTTGTTGTTATTACGTGTCTAGCAAATTAGTTATGTAATTATTTAGAAGGGCAAAAGAACACTTGGAGTGTCAATATTTGTGTACGGCGCTCACTTTGGTGCTAACGGCAAGAAATTCTGACCAAAATATATACGTGGCATTTTTATTTAAAACGTTTTAGTGCCACATCATTTATAAGTCCAAGTGGAAAAATTTTTTCTTCTAAAAATCAATCCACGTGGACTCCAGATGGAAATTTTATTTGAAAAAAAAAAAGTATATGTGGCAATTTTTATTCAAAAATTCACTCTTAAAATTAAAAATAAGTTTTAAAAAAGTAAAAACTGAATGGTAGCCGTGAGGGCTGTGCAAGCCCTCGCCGCCGCCGCCCCACTGTCGCCAACAATGGTCTGCGATGGTGAGGGCCAGCAGCCGGTGAGGGTCGCCGGCTTGCGGCCAAGCCTAGGCCTCGCCAGCGCTCGGCAAAGCGACCCCCGGTCCACTAGTCCCCACCCGTCGCCGACCATTGCCGGCGGCGAGGCCTGCCCTCTCCGCTGCCAGCTTTCCTTTAATATATATATATATATATATATTATTTAGTTATTTTTAGCTTAATTTCTAATTTTTTATTTTTCAGTACAAATTAGGGAATAAATTTTGATGTTTTTGCTGATAAAAGTGATGGAGATTGCATTATAATTTTTCAGATACAAATACTGAAGTCTGATGCCTTTTTAGCCATTTTTTAATAGTTTTTTTTTATCTTTTTAAATTTTTAACTTATTTTAAATTTATTATGTGGAATTTTTTATTAATTTTTGGATTTTTTATTGCTGACTAGGATTCTCCAGCGAGCCATTAGACGCCACATAAGATTTCCGGCGACTCTTACCGAAGTTAGCACTCAAATAATCATTTTTTAAAAAAATTGGCACTTAAGTGATCCAAAAAAAATATATAGGCACTAAAGTGAGCGTCGTACATAAATATTGACACTTTATGTGTTCTTTTGCCTATTTAGAAGCTATCGTAAATGTTCGATTGGTAGTTTAGAAGCTATAGCGAGTAAATTTTCTAAAAAGGATCCGATATGGCTTCAATGATTTGATTTACCACACGGGCCGGTGTTGACCCGAGCCTGAACTCGTCCAAACCCGACCCAATTGCTAGGAAGTGGATCTTGCCCCTATATTCCCTCCACAAACAAAGATCATGTGGTCACATTGCCCATATGTTTGGTCACCCGTGCACGAAACCCTCAAGATCAGAAGAGACATGTCTTGATCCCTTAAACGCATAAAGAAGACCAGATAAGATATCGACGAATTTGTTCTGCTAAACGTCGCTTGCCACGGAAAGGTAAAGCCAATGCATATCTCTTATCTCTTCAGTTTCTTCATCACCTTCCTTACCTTTTCCTTTTTGAATTATTGCCTTCTTCCAGAGAAGTTGGACGTATAAAAAGGGCCATGGGAGGGGTTTGGCTCTTCACCACATAGAAGCACAAAGCACACAGCCTCACGGATAGATCACTCACTAGGTGGCTAGTTTAGTGCCGAGTTATCAGAGCACTTATCATGGCTCATTCGCGCGAACTCGCCAAAATTGCAGAGGAAGCCTTCGCCATGTTAGAAGAGGGCGTGGCCAAGAAGATGATCAGGCAACCCCTGATTCCTCAAGCCCCACCCCAGAAGCCCATGGATTGCTTCGAGGCGGCTAAGGCGTTCGGCGGCATGCTTATGGTGGACTTTCGCGGCAAGAAGGTGTCGCCGCCGCGCTTTCCTAAGCTCCATTAGCTAGGTTCGACTAAGTATGAACTACGTATCGTGCATATGCCTTAAGGACAGTATTTATAACTCTATATAGCTAGTCCTAAGAGTTGCTGCAGACCTGGGATTAGTTAGCATCAGTACTTTTTACTTAAAGGGTTATCGCACCTTGTATGTCTTAAGAAGCTCCAATGTAATTGTATAGTGATCAAGTGTGGTAATACATCTTAATAAGGTTATATGCTATGGAATGTTCAATGTGATTGGCCAAGTGGTTTAGTAACGAGTGTCTAGCTTTGATCACTTAAAGACACTTTCTGGGTGATTTTCTAATCTGATTTGTTAGCTCCTGAACTTTTTTTTATTTTTCAAAAATTTTATCTTGCGCTTTTTATCCACCACAGTTTATGGAGTTGCTGGCATGATGCCTTGCAAGATGGGTAGATGAAAAACATATTAATGATGCATCAGAATGGATCCATGGGATTCAATGGGATCGGCTAAGTTAAACCTGGCTACATTCGATTAGTGGTGGCCACGGGCCGGTTTGGGCCCGGACCCGGCCCGGTCAACAGGCCGGCGGTTCCGAACCGGAACCGGCCCGTGGCACACGAGCCCGGTTCCGGTTCGCCCAAATCTTGAACCGGCCCGGAACCGCCGGTTCCGAACCGGTGAACCGTGAAAAAAAAGGGTATAAAAAAAAAATATGCGAACCGGCCCGAACCGCCGGTTCATGAACCGGAACCGGCGGTTCCGGAACGGTGGCCACCACTACATTCGATGCATGTAATAATAATCCCCAAGGAAGGTCACAAGAAATCCAAAAGAAAATCGGGAACTCCTTGATCGAGCTTGCGAATCGAGCATCTTCTCTTCATTCTAGTAAGTCTTTTGTTCTTGATGCCTAATTCTCTTCCCTTACTTGAATGGATACCAAGTAATCGTTCGATGTTCCCTGAGAATGTCGCCGGACGGGTATTTTTGGACCCATGATAGTTATCCAAGTTGAAAAACAAGATTGTAGCAGGACGTAGAGAATAAATAGTTATCTGGTTAAGTATGGTCACTTGATATATGTACTCATGATAGTTACCCATGAATGTCGCGGGACGGGTATCTCATTAGCATGCAGCAAATGCCAAACCCGGGACAGTGATAAACGAAATCAAACAACAAGAAAGGCAGGCCAACTTAGATTTGTTTCGCCACCGGTGGTTGCGCGCATCACATTAATCGGCCAACGCTAGTATAAAGTTTTACAGAAATGAAAGGAGCTTTGTACATGCTCCTGTCCTCCAGAATTCAAAGGAATGGCATTCTTGATAGTAATGCAAAAGAATGTCTTAGATATCTCAAGCTAACCTTTTCCTTTTGTGTTTGGCATGTAACAAATACGTTAGGTGAACAATCATGGCATGATTCGGTCCAAAAAAAGCAAAGCTTCATTAGCATTCGAGTTGGAATTGTTACAATCTGGCAAAGTTTAATCGAGAGAAACTTTTAAGAGATCCAAACTCAAAATGGAACCAAGCTCCAACAGACGCAAAATGATCAATCAGAGTCGTCGCGCCATCAAATATGCAAACACATGGCATGCAAGCGAACGCGAGTTGAGTCCTTAACTCTGTCGATGAAGAGTAAATTAAATTAAACTTAGGAAACTGAAGACAGCGACATCGAGCGAGAGTATAAACAACATCAATGGAGGAACTGGTTTTGTGCTTTAATTAAGTTTTGAGTTCATCTTTTTTCCTATTTAGAAAATGGTCGTTATGAATTAATCAAGCCATTCATATCTGAACTGCTAAATATGGCAGGACAGAAGTTTCAAGATAGATACACACGTCCTCAGACAGATAGCTTTTTTTTTTGGTCAAACTCAGACAGATAGTTATTCATCGTTTTTTTCTGGTGGAAAATGAGTGCCCGAACGAGCCGTAACAAGAAAAAAAAAACCATAACCAAACGAGGTTACAAAAACATGAAACCTCGTATCGATTTTCATCAAACAGACAAAGAATTCTCAGGTTTGTACATTTTCAGTTTTCGAGGAGAGGTGAGAAGAAAACTGGAGTACAGGCGCTCATCAAGGTTACAATGGCCACCTCAGGAGGAATTATCACTGGCAAAGCCATGGCACTAGGGCTGGCTTTGCTTGCTTGTTTGGTGGCTGGAGGCGAGTCTCGAGGCCCCATTTACGGTGCTCTCAGGGCCGCCCGCCGTGGCCTTGTCGACACCGGTGCTACAGTTTTCGACGTCACTACATACGGCGCAAAGGCTGATGGGCAGACCGACAACGCATTGGTGAGCTGATCGGAACATCTCGCGGGTATATAGATACGGTTAATTTTTCGTGTTTTCTATAGGTCGAGAAAGTGCAGTTATCGCCTGAATTATCGGTCGCACGCGCTAATGAAAGACTGTTTTGATAGTCTGGTGTTAGACTTGCTAATGTCAAATGATAGTCAACACGATGCCTTCCATGCATCACATTCCCCATGGATAGACTGCAACTAACAGAACTCGACATATTTACGCTAGCGCAGGCATTTGTAAAGGCATGGAACGCAGCTTGCAACAATAGCGGACCGGCCAAACTGGTGTTCCCGATGGGGACATTCGTGTCCGGACCCGTGGTGTTTCAGGGGCCATGCCAGGGTTCGAGCCCGATCACTATCGAAGTCAAGGGTACCATAAAAGCGAGCACCGATATCACCGAATACTCTGAGGACGGGTGGTTCTGGTTCGAGTTGATCGACGGCTTGGTCCTCAAGGGAGGAATTTTCGATGGGCAAGGCCCGGCTGCATGGCAATACAACGATTGCAAGCGCAACAGTGCTTGCCAACACCTCCCCGTGGTAAGTTAAATTATCTTATAACCATTTTCAGTCGCTGCAAGTCTTAAATTTTAACATAAGTGCAGGATTTTTTTGATAACTTGTGTCTCAAGCATCGCTAACCCTAATCACCAACGTTTTTTTGTGCTTCTCTTATGTGCAGTCGCTCAAGTTTAACAAAGTTAAAAACATCCTCGTAGATGGGGTGACTTCACTGAACAGCAAGGGCTTCCATTTCTCCCTAACATTCTCACAGAACTTCACCGGCGTCAACCTCAACATATCGGCTCCTGGAAATAGCCCGAACACGGATGGGATCCATTTGAGCAGTTCTGACCGCATCAGCATCTCGAACAGCGCCATTGCTACCGGCGACGATTGCATCGGAATCATCCAAGGGGCCACTAATGTTTCCATCACCGACGTCACCTGCGGCCCTGGTCATGGCATCAGGTAACTGAGCGTCGAATTCAATTTCAGGGTACTCGCGGCGGCCCAAATTATCAAAGACTAAAAAGGGGTTTATGTGGAAACAACATAAACCCATTTATCATATGCCTCATGTCCCGAGCAACTAAGTAAGATGCCCGCCTTTCTATGCTGTGACTTCTCTTGACTTTGATCGCGAATCAAACTAGGGCTTTCTGAAAAGGCTGGTTACATTAGTGGAGGTTTATGAATGAAATCCTTCAAATATATCCCTACTTCATGAATCTCTAAATTGTTGAATCTAACATGACATGGATTCGCCGCCAGTATCGGCAGCCTCGGCAAGTATCCTGGCGAAAAGGATGTGATCGGCGTGCATGTGAGGAACGCCACGTTGACGAACACCACGAATGGCCTCCGAATCAAGTCCTACCCAGGAAACAGGCAGCTTCACGCTACGGACATCATCTTTGAAGACATCGTCCTGAATAACGTGAAGAACCCGATCATCATCGACCAGAATTACGGCTTCCACAAGGCCACACAGGTAATTAACCTCTCTTATCAATAACTCCTGCCCTCCCTGTTCTTTCTCGTTATTCAACTGACGTGCGTCTTCTATTCGGATATCAGCCGTCGAGTGTGAGGGTGAGCGATGTGCATTTCAAGAACATCAGAGGGACCTCAGTCTCGGACGTGGCGGTCTCGCTGGAGTGCAGCTCCTTAAACCCGTGCGACCGCGTCGAGCTGTCCAACATCAACTTGTCCTATGCCGGGCCGCCGCTGAGGAACAAGAACATGACGTCGTTGTGCACGAACGCGAAGCCTATCTTCATCGGCACACAGAACCCGCCAGCGTGTCTGTAGCTTGTTGTCACTGTGATTGTGTCGAGCTTAGCGATGGATATAAACCGTTGCCTCTGTGAAGAGTACATAATTAAGAGGGCAAAGTTCCAGCTTGTCTCTTGCAGTTTTGCCCGTCAATGAATACAAAAGGAACGGAGATGAAAACGGAAAGTCCTCCGGAGCCTACCGCCCCATGAATCCATGTGTGCCTTGAGTGAGCGCTCTTGTTATAGATAGAGTAGCTGCAGATGTTGACAGTAGATGCTGTCTTGGGGATTATATGTTTGCTCTTCGTGTCTGAAGACATCTTCTCTGACTCCATACTATAAATTTACTCATTGATCTGAAAAAGAAACTGTGACGTAGATTCATCTGTTTCATGTCGTGATTGGTAACTTCTTGGTAGGGTTATGGGAAACCAATCCGGTAATTCATTGAAAAGTGAAAAATTAAACTTCAATTTTTTTGGTTGTTTGACCCAACTTATGGAGTTTAACAATGGTGATTTGAGTGAAACACTGGAGAAGTATTAGTGCAAGTCCAGTTTTGAGGTCAGGACTTTGTTGTATGGTAAAATGTTGCATATGTTAAGAAAAATCAAATTATTTGCCCGCAGAGGATGACAACTTAATTAGAAAAAAATAAACGGCTTCCATTCTTCATATAGTGAACTTTGGCCCTCAATTTGTGCTACAAACTTTTTGAAGTTCTAATAGAATCATATTGAGCACTGAATTTATCAAGTATTACTGATCGAGATACTATCATACATATCTATAATATAGGTACGGACCCTTTTAATAAGAGAAACTATAGTTAAGTCATGCAAAGAGAGAGTGGGAGCTCTATTTTTGTATGTAATACACGTACGTCAATGATTTTTGGCAAAACTTCCGTTTGCCGCGCGATTATTTAATTTACGGAGAAATACTCGTTCTTTTGGGGGGAACCGAATTATATACATGTAGAACAAATGTTATACCCAGGTTAAAATACTTCAACTTTAAACTTCTTTTATGTCTTTTCTTTGATTAATCAACCATTAACGTGCTTGAATCATTTACATGGCGGAAATGTGGTTACTGTATTGCATATTTACAGAATCAAATATAATATTCACGTGTTTTCTTTTTAGATAATAGGAATACCTAATAAAATTCAAAATTATTAAAAACAAACGTCTCTATCAAATCTTATAGATAGGGAGCGTGCAACCTTCAGGGTGACCTTGGATTCGACATCACGGAACCCTTTCAGCTTCGATCTAAGGTTGTTTGCTTATATCGCAACTTGAGAGAGACGGAGGCCCGCAGTGATTTCTCTAGAATGATCAACCGAAATGTCAGAACTTTAGAGTTGAGCCCTTCATCACCTAATTTCTTGCATGGATTTGCTAACTAGTTTATGAAAGATAATGGGGTTTTGATCAACAAAAAGATAATTTTGAGGTTCAAAGCAAACGAAAATCCTAGATGCTACTTACCCAATAAACTCAAATAAAAAAATTTTGTAGATGCTTTCCATTGGCAAAGGTATATTCCTACTGCAGCAGCCAAAGTTGAAAGCAAGGGCATCTCTCCCACGGGCAGATTCCATTCTACTTGCAAATCTTCAAGATCAAAAGAGCACTGCTCCCTCACAATTTCACCTACCCAACTTTTTGCTAAACTTAATTTAATCCCTCTTCTAGTCCTTTTTGTTATATTATGCAAACTGCAGGACGCATTGGGACATCTAGGGAAAGAGTTGACTATTCCAATTGGCATCATTCACGTGAAGCTTCTCATTGACGGACGACAAAGGCACAAAAGATCTTGACGTGATCAATTTGCAATTAAAGATATAATTAAGCAATAACTTCAATCTTTGAACTTCCTAGGACATAGGCACTGTACTATATATTGCTCCGATGTCAATGCTCCATAGTGCCCGATTGTGCGTGCATAGTGATTAAATAAATCGAATTATTTATTTTTCGCGAAACCAAGGCACCCTTAGGTGCATGTGACATAGGGGAATGACAGATGTTGCAGCAAATCTGGCTATGAAAGGAGACAACGACATATAGAGGGACGACGGCTGGTGCTCCGAATCTAGCTATGGAGCTCCTCCAAGGTTGAGATTAAGTCGAGCTAGTCACCACAACAAGCCTTGTCAATGGCAACGAGATGGAGCTTGGTGGGAGGCTGTGGGTGTAGGCAAAGGTTGTGGGTGGCGGCCATGAGTGGGCAGAGGGGACGGAGAAGAGAGATGAGGGTGATACATATCTTGTCCACATTTATCCGAACTCCCTATATGGGATTAATTTATCCAATCTGTATCCCTTTTATATTTGGCTTTATCATGTTTTGGACAACAACCAAACACAGGATATGATAAAAAGTAGTCTAAGACTTTTATACTGACTACCAAACATAGCCTAAGACTTCTGAGGGTGGTAATTAGGACTCAAATAAAATGTTCCATAACAGATGTTAAACTCTAATTCCAACGGTTAGCGAAGTCTGCTGCATTTAGTTGCCCTATCCTAATTTTTTCCACTTATCCATAATGAAAAAGACAACATCGTCATCAGGGGTGGATTCTACAATTTCCAAATAGTCGTATTCGGACTGCTTCATTCATCATTCATGAGATGACATTTGCATGTCGACTGTATAATTGACGTGGTGTAACAAGCCAACTATGATAGCTAGAAAATTACGAACCAGTCGCGCACATGAAAAGAAGGTTTTCGGTGTTAATACAAAATGAAAAAGACAATCTGAACCAATACACAACGAAAACTACCAAACTCATAGGCGCATAGTTGAAAAGAAGAAGAAGATTAGTGCACCTACACTTATGTCCTTTCATTTTATTTGACAAACAAACACATGCGGCTGCTAATGAAGTGTCAATACTTATTTTGGATTCTGATCATAGACGTTAATCAAAATTCGTTCAAAGGCCAAAATCCTCGTTATTCAAGAATGTCATTTAGGCTCCGATTATTTCTCGGTAAATAAATAATTTGTAAACATATTTCAAAAATATGGTAACTTATATTGCTTGAAATAATTAACCAATGAAAAATATTTTCGCTATTGACGACGATCTATGTCTAGACATTTCGTGGATGATGATTTTTTTTTTTTTGTGCATTCATATTTGTGAGTGATATAGACAACTGTTTTAGGAAAATATTTTCTTAATCATTTACTTCCCGCGAAACAAATGGAGCATCAATTTCACTTAGATAAGAACATCTCAAGAAAAAATAGCAAGTCGAATTGGTAATCTCGTGTGAGGAAAGATAAATGAGACATATGGCAAGGAAATCTAAATCATGGTATTTAACATTGTTACCAAAAAAATCACGAACCAATCAATTATGGTAATAAATCCAGCTAATTTAGACATGGCATGGTCAGTCAGGCTCGGGCCGTCCCGGCAGAAAAATCTTTGTCGACCTCAAACATCACATCACACTTTTTTTTTTTTAAAAGACAATATTTCTGTTCAGCAAAAAGAGAAAAAAAAAAGAGAATTCAAATGTTATATTTTCCCAAAATTGAACCGAGGGATTGAAGCACTTAATTGGAACTTGGCAAATCTCGAATTCAAATGATAAAACCTCGTTCGAGGTAATTTAGGGTCATCCTCGTTCCCGCTACTTACTAGTATGATGCACACGTCGCAGCAATTTACGTTCATTTTGTTATGAAATTTTCGTTGACCCTCGGAACATCACAACACACTCAAAATAACAATTTATCTATTCGACAAAATGAGAAAATACGTGCATAATGGCAGACTTAAATTTACTAAGCGATTATAACATTTCATTCAAACGCGGCAAATTTTGTATTTGATTTTGAATGATAATACCTAATTCATGATGATTTTAAGATGGTTCTCGTACCCGCTACTCATTAGCCCGATGCATGTGACAGATATAAATTTACGTGCATTCGTGAAAAATAGTCGAGCCAAAAATTTATATACTATGGTATTTTTTCTATATATTTGTCATGCATAAAACCAGCAAATAGAAAATAAAAAAGATATGCATTTTATATACTATGGTATTTTGTCTATATATTTTGTCATGCATAAAACCAGCAGAGAGAAAATTAAAATAATATCTTCGTCTGGCATTTGTGTGGCGCTGGCTAAAACCCAATCCCCCTCCTCTCGCTCTGCGTATTATCTCTTTCACTCGCCTTCGTCTCAATCCAACTCTTCCCTCTCCGAAATTCGAACTCGTTCTTCACTCGCAGAATCCGAATTCGGCACCTCAATCTGTAACTCCGCATCTTGCGAGTTCCTCCTTCGTCGCTGCTTCGGATATCTCGAGCTTTTCCTTCGATTGTTTCAGCTATATTTTCTGTTTTTTTTTGGGGGGGGGGGCTTTGCGCTATCGATTTTGCCCATCCTCATGTTCGATTCTCCCCCGAGGTTCGTCCGTTCAGATGCTGCTTCGTAGATATGGCTTCCGCTTCTTCAATGTCTGGTACGTATCGTGATTTCATTTCGCACCATGTCGGTTTGTTTTTTTTTCTTTTTACCGTGGATTCATATATGGAGGGGATTGATGCTTTTGGAGTGGTTCTGTTGGTTTTTGAGAGCTGAAGAGTCGCAATTTCGGATTTTTTTGATAGGTGAACACGTTATGGTTCGATTCTTTGATGCTAAACTAGGCATGAGCAATATGTCCCGCATTGCTGAGAGAATTATCTGTTTCGCGGAGTTAATTTTGGACTCTGCTACTTTGTTTCGTTCGTTGCCAAACTATGTCTTTCTGTGGCATTTGAATGAATTTTTTTTCTTTGGGAATTTGCAGTGTCAGTTGAGTGTGTGAATATATGTAAGTTGGCGAAAGGAGATGTGAGTGGGAGATATGACTGCAATGCTCTCTCCTGTGCTTGGAAAGCCCCGCGGGTCCTGTCGGGCTTCCTCGCGAGCACAGCACATCCTCCTCAATGTTCATCATCCTCTATTGTGCGGATTGGGAGGCGTAATCGGGGAAAATCTGTAAGTGTTTATGCTGATGATGCTATAGGTTTTGTATTTTCCAAGCCTGAAGGGTTTTGTGCATTACTAATCCGCTTCGGATAATGTTCCAGAAGTTTTGCCGTTAATTTGTTCGTTTCAGTTTACTGTTTCTCCATTGTAGTTTTTTTATGAACCTAGTTAAAGTTCCTATGATCATCGCTTTAAAGTTCCACTTACATAAGTACTGTGTGAATTTCTTTCTCTAAAGGAAGGATTTCGGCTTAAAGGTTTCTGAAGTGCTTGATATGACAGCTTGGCCTGAATGGGCATATGATGGGTTTCATACTCATTTATTGGGTTATGCACACCTTTAATGTTTGAGGTCATGTTTAACTCCTTAACAAGTTGGCATGACCATATGGGGGACATGAAGTGTCTAAATAATACATTGTAAAATAAGTATGAAAAAGCTTTTTCCCTTTTTTCAGGGTTTTTTAGTGTTTCTGGCAGGTAAAAACTATTTTAGCTTGCATAATGGGCAGTTATGAGCTTATGAGTATTAGAATACATTGCATAATGCGGAAAACCTGGAGAAAAAACCATTTCTATCAATTCACACTAACATTGCAATGTCGTCATAGAGAAAAAGGCAAGTCACATGATCTCGTTATCACGTAGTGTTCCACTTTCTGGTCTGTCCAATGTAGAAACATTGTGGTATTAAGGACAATAAATATTCCTGACCAAATTTTTTCTCCAAATATCAGACGATAAGAATTCGAGGGCTAGTGGTAGATTTGTTTAGGAAAGTGAAAGAGAATAGATTTTGGGGTTAGCTAATTTTTTCTGACATCCGGAGCTAACCCATAGTTCTATTGTCGATCAAGAACATCGGCATGGGATTGTGGCTTGGTGTCTTGGGAATCATCTCTTCATCTTTGAGGGCAAGGGTTTGGGTCCTCACGGCCCATCCCCGGTCTTACCTTGGCGTCAATTACCTACCATGAGTGGGTTTACCTGACCTAAGTACCAGAATGGATAGTGGTTTCCCCTTAGTTGTGACAAAAAGAAAACCTAGAATATCAATACAAGCTATACGTATGACGAAACTACATATGACTAAAGGAAACGAAAACTAGAGTTACTTCTGGATTCTGGAACAAAGAATTAAGGCCGTAGTGGTAATCCATTCTTTCCGAGATGCAAAAGGTCTTCACTTGAATTTTTACCTTTTAGGTTTCTCCCTTCCCCTTAATTGCGTATCAAAAAGAGAAATCTTGTAGGGAGCTTTTTCTGAATATTTTTTAATTTTTTCCCTCTTTTACGTCCCCTCTCCCACCCTGCATAAGGCACCTGCAACTGGTTCATCGCACTTTTGCTGGGTTATGTCTTATCATGGTAGTATTGCATATTGAGCATTCATGTTATAGTTGCTTGTTTAACCAGATGCACGAAAACTTACGGTGCTACTTTGTGTTTGTCCTTTCTCCAGAAATATGAAGCCCTCTATGCAGGGGATTGTTACTTCTCCGATATTCCCGATATTTTAATCTTTGGAAGACTTTCTAGACCATCTTATGTTGCATTTACAAAATGGCATTCTTGCTGTTCTTCATCAGGCTGCTCAGATACCTTCAGTGACACTTCTCCTGAAAGTTTGTGGGAGGTAGGAACTATGTAGTTGAATCTGGAAGCATTTCTACTGCTGGAAAATAGAGTTTAAGTTAAGTGTTTCTATAATTTGTTTTATGCATTGCCTCAGTATTTAAAGCCAACTATTTCATATCTTTCACCGAAAGAGATGGAATTGGTCCACAATGCTCTTAAGGTAAGCCTTTGTCTCTTCCAGAACTTTGGTTTGCTTGTCATATATATTAACATTGAAATAGTGGTTAAAGACATGCAGTGTCTTCTGTTGTGTACAGCTGGCTTTCAAGGCTCATGATGGCCAGAAAAGACGCAGTGGAGAACCATTTATCATTCATCCTGTTGAAGTGGCACAAATTCTCGGAGAACTTGTGAGTTGTGGACAAGCTTCTAAGATTGCCATGGTAACCTATCCTTTTATTATATTCAAAATTTAAATGTTTTCAGGAGTTAGACTGGGAGTCTATTGCGGCTGGTTTGCTCCATGACACTGTGGAGGATACGAACGTTGTTACCTTTGAAAGGATAGAAGATGAATTTGGTGCTACTGTGCGCCACATTGTAGAAGGAGAGACAAAGGTGCCCCATACATTTGATAACAGTAATTAATTGCATCCATTTTCTATCATCAATGGAAGTTCCCTTTTTCTTTCCCTTAAAACAACTCATTAGTTGCTTGGCATCCATCTGTATCCAATAGTTGTCCATGTTATCATAGGTGTCAAAATTGGGAAAGCTGAAATGTGAGAATGAAAACAGCGAAGCCCAAGATGTTAAGGCTGATGACCTGCGGCAGATGTTCTTGGCTATGACAGCAGAGGTGATCTTTTATCATAGTCCTGGCCAATTATTATTTCTAATTAAGCCACATGGCAATTAAGCTATCACTTTTGCAGGTTCGTGTCATTATTGTCAAGTTAGCCGACAGATTACACAACATGCGGACACTATCACACATGCCTCCTCATAAGCAGGTAGGTTTTGGTTCAGTAAGACTTGCATAATATTGACTGCTTATCAGACATTTCTCACATTATGGTTGTACTTGCAGTCCAGCATTGCCTTGGAAACTTTGCAGGTTTTCGCTCCTTTGGCAAAGCTGCTTGGCATGTATCAAATCAAGGTAAATGAGGCTTCATTTGTGCTTTGGGTTTGTTTTTATGGCTCTTGCCTTTAAGTATGGTGCTCCTGATAGATTACATACTTTTCAGAAACATTGAACTCCAGTTCTAAAACGAGTTCCCTATACATGCTTTACAGATGTTCGTTATTGATGCAATCTAACGAGCATCTTACTAGTTTTCCCTTTACACTTGCTTAGTTTTGATGTTGATAACTGCAGTAGCACTTGCAGTTATAGCCTTTTACCTTCTCTTATTCTGGTTGGATCCATGAGTCGACTTTTCTGTGTTACAGACTTAGATGAGTGTCGTATGCATGGTATCTGTCCTAGTATTTATGTCATCTTTGTCTTTAGATTTGGGAGTTGCGAGCAAAAGTACACAGAGTATAGGTTCTGATACTTGTTATTTTCGTTTTATAGATATATGGATCTTTGGGAAACTTTTTTAATAGTTCAGGATCGGATAATTTTTCTTCAAGACCTTGTCGTTACTCGTTATATGTAGTATTTGTAGGTTTTATAGTAGATTTCATAGCTACCAAGTACTAATGACAAGTCCTAAAAGCAAGTGCCATTTGGTATTTCATTGCTGTCCTCTAACTTATATGGGGAGTTTCGGCTCTTTAAGATTTTCTTTTTCCTTTTGGCAATGTCATCTGGAATTCTGATGTTTGTTGATTGCTATTGCAGTCTGAGCTAGAAAATCTGTCATTTATGTACACAAATGCTGAAGATTATGCTAAGGTCAAAAGAAGGATTTCGGACTTGTACAAGGAACATGAGAAGGAGCTCGTAGAGGTGATAAGATCTTGCTTGACAAAATATAGATAGAGTGTTATTTTACTTCTCACTAAGCTTCCCATACTGACCAGCAGTTGGGAGTTGACTACTGAAAACTAGTTTAGCTGTTACCTGAGTTCTATCAGAAAATATCGTATCATTCCCTCCATCAATTTTCAGGCAAACAAAATTTTGACGAAGAAGATAGAGGATGATCAGTTTCTAGATCTTATGACAGTGAAAACTGAAGTTCTCTCTGCATGTAAGGAGCCCTACAGGTGAAGCCCTGATTCTTATTCTGTTTTATATGTCTTGTTTGGTGTTATTGCTGGTTTTTTTTTAAGCCATTGTCTTGCAAGGTATTAAGACTCTAGTCATGTGATGTACTTGTCAGATGGTTTATCTTTGCTTGTTTTCGCAGTGCTTTCTGATTAGTACA
Source organism: Lenwebbia sp. NSW1173648 (assembly GCA_029784005.1). Taxonomy (NCBI): domain Eukaryota; kingdom Viridiplantae; phylum Streptophyta; class Magnoliopsida; order Myrtales; family Myrtaceae; genus Lenwebbia; species Lenwebbia sp. NSW1173648. The sequence continues at coordinate 37,307,251 of JARCGZ010000001.1, forward strand.
ATAGTTTCTGCATTATATGTTGTGGGTGGAGTTTTTGCGTAATGTAGCATGCATTGCCCAGTATTGCATTCAAGTGGGTTTGTTACTTGTAGACTATGGAGTGGATTTTATTGTTGTCCGAGAGATTGCTTTCAATTCTGACCCTAATATCATTTTTAAGGTTGTGTCACAGTACGTAGTTCAAGAAAAGTTTAGCATTGTGTTAGTCTTATTCCCTATCGTACACTTGATTAGGGAGATTTGGCTATTTGGTTGCCAAGTTGGCAATCTAGTTCATAAAGAATTAAAATATCATGGCGAGGGAACCGCTGAGCAAGAGCATCCGATTTCAAATGGCTATGGTGGGTAGTGTAATTGATGGCAAATGGGTTGGGCTACTATGCTACATAAGGGGCTGCACTGGAGCTGTGTGCTGCTTGCCAGCATGGCGAGGCCCACAATTGGTCATGTATGGCTCACCGGCAAGGCCCTTGTAACACCCCATACGAGCCAGCCTGTGAGCCCACCTTCTAGAGTTGCGGTTCCTTAGGATATTAGCTTTAGTTCTTAGGCATTTCAAATTCTCAAACAACTCTTACAAATGTAAACTCTTATTCAAACACTGTCATATTCTCTTGTATGCAATTTATGTATTATATTTTCTTATTATTTGTAAGCTATGGCTCCATGTGATTTACGTAAGAACTTTGCTGGAAATTATTTTCGAAGAAACTTATTTTCTGGAAAGATGGTTCAATTTTCATGTGTTTGATTGTCCCTTTCAAGAAAGATGGAAGTCTTTTTCTGAAATTTGTTACTGGAAAATTGTAGAACATTTTTGAGAAAAAGACTTGAGCACGGCCCCAAGGACATAGGTATGAGCTGCAGTGTACCTTAGTCCAGGCAACAGTTTGGGCAATGGAAACACGGGCTCGGGCTGCAAGGACTCTGGTCTGGAGCGATGCTAACCTTTGTCGGGACTGCTGGACATCAGGGTCTGGGCTTTTGGGGTCCAGGGTCTAGGCTGTCGGGAGCTATATCAGGGTGTGGGGATCTCGGGTCAGTCAGTTGGGCACCCGGGATGGTCTGATAGTGGTAGAGATCAAGTTGTATTCTGGTATATAATATCTGATTTTCAAAGAGGAAGTTATTTTTTCAATTCAAAGCATATATTTTCCGTGGACTCATTTTCCTAAGCGATCCAAATGCCGGAAAAAGAAGAAAATATTTTCAAGCAGTTTATTTTCTGCGAGACAAGCAGAGCCTAAATCTTAATTCTCATATTTCAGTTCTCTTGAAAACAGTGAGTGGACTCATAAGATCTCTCTAGTGATAACGAACTTATTTATTGTAAAGCATGGCTTCCAAACTAGCACCAACACAAGCATGGCATTACCTGTTAGTGCTTTTTCGATGGGCCGGCCCGCAACCTGCCACATTTTTAGGTTGGCTGGAGCATGAGTGGCCCCCTTAAGTGCCGGCACGACACTATAGCGAGACGGCCCAGGACAGCAGAAATGCCATCCTTAAGGAATCTGTGCATTTTTGCTTCCTATGGACTCAAGGTCTTATGACAAGCACTTATAATTTTGTATACTTTTTCATGTGCTTGTCTACACTTTGTGTGTTTTCAGACTTTCAGTGATAAGTATGGATAATTCTTGGGAGGAGTCTCTTCTAAAAATTTTCGTTGTTTGTATGCAGTATAAATAAGTCTGTGCTGAAATCTAAAGGTTCAATCAACGAGATCAATCAAATAGCACAGGTTTGTGAGATTATATGTTTGATATAGAAATGAAACAGCTATTATAAGTTGCTTCTGATTCTGCTTGTCCTGTATGTTTGTTCTTCCGGTTATAAGCAGCTCCGCATCATCATAAAACCGAAACCATGCGTTGGAGTCGGACCTCTATGTAGTCCGCAACAGGCAATTCTCTCTCCTCCCATGTTGTAAACTGGATGATCTTGATACTCCTTTTTTTATGGTGCAAATACCTCATTCTCATGGCTGTGCCTTTGCAGATCTGCTATCATGTTCTTGGTGTGGTCCATGGAATCTGGACCCCCATCCCTCGAGCTGTGTGTAGCTTTTCCTTCTTTCAAGATTATACTTTTGTTAGTCGTTACGCATTTTTTGTTTATGGTTTATTATTTGTCACAGATGAAAGACTATATTGCGACTCCAAAACCTAATGGCTATCAAAGCCTCCATACTACCGTCATTCCATTTTTGTATGAAAGCATGTTCCGATTAGAAGTTCAGGTACGGTATGGTTCACCGCATGCCTTGCTCCTGTCTCCTTCATTTTCTATTTACCCATTTTTAAGATTTTTCAAAAGTTTGGTGTTTTATTTTTTTGGTCAGTAAACAAGTTCATGTTTGCTTTTCCTTTTTTCTGATTATTAGTCCCTGGAAGATATTCTAGTGAATTTGTTGATTCGTTTATTTGGCCTATTAGTTTGCCGTAAGTCCATACATTACAGGCTGAATAAATGTTGTATTTCCAGATTCGAACTGAAGAGATGGATCTCATAGCAAATAGGGGCATTGCTGCTCACTACAGTGGAAGAGGGTTTGTCACTGGCCTAGTCGGACATGTGATGCCTAACAGTAGAGGATCAAGAGGAAAGGCTGTCTGTCTCAACAATGCAAACATCGCACTGAGGGTATGAGATGGTGGTTCCAGTTCCCTTCCTTATTTTGGTATCGTGCTGTTGTTCTTTGGGTATCTATCAGGCAGACTCTTAAAGCTTCCACATGGTGATGCTAAGTGTGCAAATGAAGTGTTTCTTTTTCTTTTCAGATTGGTTGGCTTAATGCTATAAGAGAATGGCAAGAAGAATTTGTAGGCAACATGAGCTCGAGAGAATTTGTTGAGACTGTTACCAAAGATCTGCTAGGGAGTCGAGTTTTTGTGTTCACACCTAGAGGGGAGGTGAGAAGTCTGATTGATTACTATGTTAAAATTGCCTTGCTTGAGGCCCTGAATTTTGTATTATTGCTCTTCACAGATTAAAAATCTGCCTAAAGGTGCAACTGTTATTGACTATGCATATATGATCCATACTGAAATAGGCAACAAGATTGTGGCTGCAAAGGTAAAGTCATCGTATGCTGGTGCTGTGGGATGTTCTTGAATTTTGCTATTGATTAATAAGTGAGTCTGTTAAATACATGTGCCCTCGGCAGGTGAATGGGAATCTTGTTTCTCCTTCGCGTGTACTTGCAAATGCCGAAGTCGTAGAGATAATTACTTATAATGTAAGTACTCTTAATCCTGTATGGAGAAACAGAATTTTTTTATAGCTTTCTTTTTGAAACCCTCTAGATGTATGCTCTGTATGAAGAGATAACTGTCGGCAAACTCAGCTTTGAAAAATTTACCTTGAGGTGACCATCTATTGAACTGGGAAATTTTTTACGGATAAGTTCTTCTGTAAAGAGTTTTGATTATAGTGGCAGAGGTTGCCCAGTACGCCATGCTCCATAATCAACCCTTTCAGCTCTATGCTAACTACCTTTTAGTTTCAAGTTCCCTGGGTACTTCCTTGGTATGTTGAAACTGCACCTGATTACATAACTGTGGCATATGCTCTTAGTTTCTTGTCATAATGGCCTAGTTTGTCTTTTTGAAGTATTTGAGTGTCAAAAGCCTGTTCAATGAAACGTCATTTTCTTACTTTGCTAGGCTCGCTCCAGCAAATCTGCTTTTCAGAGGCACAAGCAGTGGTTGCAGCATGCAAAGACACGTAGTGCCAGACACAAGATTATGAAGGTATACATATGCATATACATTTATGTAGGCATGGCTGCTATTTGGATTGAGCTTGTAGGGATATGTTTATTGCCTTTGTCCTGTGATCTAAGATGAGTTTTTGTTTAGTTCTTAAGGGAGCAAGCTGCGCTTTCTGCTGCTGAAATAACAGCGGATACTCTGAATGATTTCATCTCTGATTCTGACAAAGTGGGTGTTTCCAAGCATCCCAAGGAGAACAAGCCTATATGGGACAGGGTTCTCATGAGTGTGATGGGAATGCCTTCATCAGGCTGTAATGAAGATGTTGTCCACCTTGGAAGTGGTGGTGACGGTGTCCCCAAAGTGAACGGAAAGCATCACAAGCATGTGCAGCATGTCAGTTTGATGGGTAAAGGTGAGTCATTATTTCAAGGAAATGGTGTTGCCAAGATGATACAAGCCAACATACCTTTATACAAGGAAGTCTTGCCTGGCTTAGAAAGTTGGCAGGCTAGCAAGATTGCCTCTTGGCACAATCTAGAAGGGCACTCCATCCAGTGGTTTTGCGTGGTATGCATAGATCGTAGAGGTAGTCTTCTTTCTCTGGTGTAACCATCACTTCCAGTAGTTCTATTTTTCGGCCAGACCTTAGTGATTGACGTTTGCTTTGGTTTTATTAAGGACTATAGTAACACTCAATAAGCAGCTTCCTCTGTGTGTGTTCGTGTGTAAAGAGGATTCAGATGCAAATAGACAATCAGTTGAGACTGACTTGGAAATCATGGACTGAGGAAGCTGCTTATAATAGGGAACTGGTTAATGTGGAAGCAGTTATTCTGAACAAAACAATGCTATACTTCAGATTTTTCCGGTATCTCATTTATGTGCTTATTCTGGTGGTGGGTAGAGGCCCTTAACGGGTTAAACCTTGGATGGGGGAAAATGTCTAATCTCACTATATAAAATTCACAGGGTTGATGGCCGAGGTTACAACAGCATTGTCAGCTCTGGGCATTACCATATGTTCTTGCGTGGTAAGATTTTGAGATTCGGTCAGATTCTAGTTAACAATGTCATTTGCAATTTATAACCTTCCTGTCATAAGCAGGCTGAGATCGATAGAGGTAGGGGTATGGCTGTCATGATGTTTCATGTCGAATCAAATATCGAGTGCCTGGTATGATATTGCATCATTCCTCTTTATTCTCTATAGCTGACCTCTTTTATGCGGTGAACGTGTCATATCCTTGACTTGATTGCTTGTTCCTCAGGTCAATGCTTGCTCGAGCATAGATCTAATCCTCGGGGTATTGGGATGGTCTACCGGTTGCAGTTGGCCGTGTTCAGTTGATGCCAATCAATTTCTTGAATGCTAACTAATCAATAGAGGTGTCAAGTTAACTAGTTCACCCAGCTATTGGAGCTTTGGGCGTAAAGTTTTGTCCTCGAAAAACAGAAATTCTAGTCTCGCTTGTAATTTTGTAATTAGCCAGTTTCTCATTTGTTGCGCAGGCTGAGCACAATAAGGTGGCAGTAGCATGCAGAAAATAGTCTGGTTCTCCAGGGCATTGTATATAAGAAGAGCTATAGGGTTAAGGAGGTATACACCTGTAAAGTTACTTGGGAGAGAGAGAGAGAGGGAGAGAGACATCTATACAAAGGTTACACAATTTCATGGTATATAGTCCAATTTTTTCATTCAACAATTTGACGTTCTGTTCTTTTGCCGACGTGTACTAGCTTTGCTTTCTTTTTGCTTGTGTTCTCTCTTCACCCATTGTTATTTACCTATTTACGTTGGAAATTCAACCGAGGCAACCCAACCTAGTACTTTTTGTGAGTTCTCAGATACTTCGCATCCTGTTACAATCTACTGATTATAGTTGGGGGGACGAAACATAATGTGCTAATGTCATGGACAATTGCAACTCTAGTTTTTGCTTGTGCGTCAGCTTAATGTATCGGTTGAAATGTGTCGGAGCTCTACCTTTTTTCCAAGTAGATGGAGATTATGCTGAAGCCTGGAGCATGCCGCCACCCCCGACTTCGTCATGCCTCACAGTTAATAGCTAGTGAAGATGGGGATGCGCAAGTTATGAGTGGTTATGTTCGCTTTTGAAGTCACGGGAGTAGTCTAGGTTTATACTCGCGAAGCCGATAACAGTAAATCGAATACAATGGATAACCCTAGATAGATGCCATGTTCGACCACAAGTGTCGACTAGGTTCACCAAAATAGTAAGGAATAGAATAAATGGATGGCCGCCAGAATATCGATGTTTGAAAACTGATGTAAAAGAAGGATATGAATGCATGTTTAACCTTCTGTCGTGTAATGTTTTCCCAATGTTTTCATTATCGTCCCGCATCGAGTTCAGTATTCAGCGGGACTGAGTTCTACCACAGTTTAAGATAATTCTTAGACAGAGCAGAAGATTGGAATGCTTGAATTGAAAGTCCTAATTCCTCCTGTCCTGACTGATCTGCGACCGTAAGAACTTCATTTGACGGCGAGATCACGTCTATTAATCACGAAACTCCTGATACTGCTACTGTGAACTAGGAATGACAGCAAGATCAACAGCAGCAGGACACACCAAATCCAGATCGGCGGCCTCGGGAAGCTTGTTGTCCGATGATTCAACGCGACAGGCTCCAACAAGCCCAATCCATTCTCCGGCAAAGCTGTTAAGTCTCCAGGGTTTTCGCTAGTATCATCTCCAACTTCATCTTCCTCCCCTTCCTCGTGGATGATGGAATCGTTCTCTTGCTTGTTGGTCTTGGTCATGTCTGCACGATCCTCAACAATAGTCTTCACTGCCTCATCGATCATTTCCAATGGCCATATCGCCTCGGCGTTTAATTCAGGACAAGAGTCCCCTGATTCTTCCGAGCTTCCCTCGACTTCTTCTACTTGTTCATTATCGCCGCCGCCGCCGCCTTCTTCTTCTTCTTCTTCTTCTTCCACAGAATCAGCCGATTCATCTACTTCTGCCATCAGCTCTTCATCGGCTACATGATCGAAGGCGTCGACCTCACCCGATGCGTGAATAATTTGATTCTCGAGATGGTTTTCCGTCTCTTCATTCCAGTCATCAGTGGCTAGAGTGGGGCCTTGCGTAGCTGGCGGCGGCGAACCATCATCGACCACGGAATAATCACTAAAGGACGCGACGCTCTGTGTTTTTACACCATCAGAAAAGACTCTCTCTTGATGAGGCTCTTTCTCCTCATCCGTCTCAATAGGAGCAGGCTTTTCCTCCTGAATCAGATCGATTCGATGATTTTACATGGATCGTTATGTTCGTGAAATCCGGACTCAAAGCTCAGAAAAAGCAACAAATGACTGCACAAAGTACGTCTACTTTGCACTTGTTTCTCCATTGAATTCTCCTTCAGCATTTGCTTTAATAAGAAACAGATGCAGATATGAATCCAAAAAAGAAAGCTCCCACAAGATTGTTCTTCCATTATGAACAACACGTTTCCAAAAGTTTCTAAATGATCAGGAATGATATCTCACCGACGTCGAACTCTGACCCGACGCAGAATCACAGCAATCCAAGTGAGCTAAATCCGTCGTCGACCATCCACCATATCTTCCGCCTATGCAACTGCAGATCAACCATCGAATATGTCGTAATCACGGCAGCGATAAAATAAAAGGGAATATCGAAATTCCAATCACTTAAGGCGAAATTCGTAACTCCAAGGCTCACCATGAGGAGTTACGCGGAGTAAGAGGACCCGTAGGAGAACTCTGATCCAGAAGAACGACACGAAGGCCCCCATTTTCGTCACCTTCTCCTTCTCCTTCTTCTTCTTCTTCTTCTTCTTCAGTAGCCTTGACCTTAAGCTTCTCGGGTCCACGTGGGCGCCGGGTCGAGTCCCTCGTCTTCGCTCTGATCGTGAAGAGGGCCATCAGGCTCGCAATCGCCAGAGTTCCTCCCCACACAAGAACCCCTTCAATCCTAACAGCGCCGCCACCATCGCCGCCGACTCTTAGGCGTGCCGGTCTCTTCCGATCCCCAGTTTCTCTGCCCTCACGCGACTCCATGATCGTATGCTCGTGTGTGTTGTGTTTCTTGTTCCTGGTTAGTTGGATGAAGAGTTGGGAGTTGGTAGTTAAGTTAGCGCAGCATCTCTCGGAGGTTGAAGCGGACGTGTGTTCTTGTACGCTTCTGTTGCTTTGAGAAGAGAGGAATGATTCTCTTCTCGTGCTTAAATTAAAAGATGATCAGAACATTTTGCTTGAGTTTGAACGAGTTACTCTCTTTCAAAGAATCGCGTGATCTCCACGTGAATATGCGCCGTTGGTCCTCACGTGATCTTCACGTGCATTCTTCCCGGTCGGTTGGGAAAAGGAATTTCATGTGATGCTCTTATGCTTATTTGATCTAGGCTCCGTTTGTTTCGCGAAAAATGTGACATTTTTTTAGGAAAATAACTTTCAAGAAGTTATTTTTCAGGAAAATAATGATATTTTTCGTTGTTTTTCCGATAGCTAAAAATGAAATGGAAAATGTTTTTTTGTCATTTTGTATGAAAAATCTTATTTTGCTTTGCTAAACAAACATACATTATTCGGGTGCTAGTAACTTGCGCATGAGCAGCCGAAGAACTAGGTACGGGCACTCGAGTCCCTAGCCCATCCTTGATGGACCCTGACCCGAGCGCTGAGGATTGGGGCATGGGCACCTGTGTCCTGGGCACAGCCTCGATGGACCAAAGAGCGGGCACCGGGGTCCCAAACCCGGCTTCAATGGACCTAAGCATGGCCTTTGCAAACCCCGCCTCAAGTGTTGGGGATTCGAGCTCAGTACCGGGGTCCTAAGCTTGGCCTCGATGGGATCAGGGGTGGGCGCCAGAGATCCAAGCACGGGCATCAAGGTCCCGAGCCCGGGCGTTGGAGACCTAGTCCTGGATGTCGGGGATGTGGGAACCACCATTGGGGTTTTCATGCCCAAGCGTAAAGTTTCGGGTCGACGCGTCGATACCTAATTATATTTTGAAAAATGATTACCGGTTTTTTTAAGGAGAAAATCATTTTCCTGAATTTAAGCATAGATTTTCCATTGATTGGAAAAGCATTTTCCGTTGATTCATGTTCGGCCGCTGCTGCCACCAATCGCGCGATCGCAATCAGATTTCGATCACCCGGCATTGATCAGTCTAAAAGCTACTTACCTCACAGATATTGACCCCAGCATTGATCAGACAAGATGCTAAGTCGTACATTTTTGTATCTCTCAAACTAACATTGAATGGCCGAATCCCAGCGTTGTATAGGGTCCTTCTCCATACTTGGTTGCTCATTAATTCAATGGACGGTGTCGTGTATTTTTCTCATAAACATTTGTCGTTGTTACTTCTTTTTTCTCTCGCTCAAAATACCCTCTTCTTTCCAACCTTTTTGCCTTTCTTGCAACATTATTAAAGAGTTAAACCTTAGACAAAATAACAAGGGCAACATTAAGTACCCAAACAAAAAGGACAAACTCATTGGGTTGCTCCAAAATACAATGAAAATTCATAACATGCACCATCGACTCTCAATTCGAGAGCACAAAAAACCAGACCTCGTTAAGAAACTATCGAGAGAATAAATTGTTTTTTTCCCTTGAACAAGAACTAACATGATAACTTACCACCAAATGACCTCTCCTTATACCTAGTTTCCCTATGACAGAAATCGAACTCAAACCGTTGTTCCATGAGCCAAAAGTATGAAAACGCCCTTACAGCCAGGTACCAACAAAATCATTTTCATGAAAACGCCCTTACAGATGATTCATTGTCGAACATTTGTTACTTGTATGCTCCTTAACCTTTTCGAAGAAAGGACTAGGGTCTAGAAGCCGCTTCCTGGTGGTCTTGCAGTCTTAGGTTTACCCCCATCGACCTGGGACCGACCGTGAGGTCTTAGGTCTAGATGTCGCGACCCCAAGTCCAACCATCGAGGACTGGCATTCAAGCATTGGGATCCCAAGAACCAAGGTCCGAATTCGTGCTGGTCCCCAAGTTTGAGTACTTGGGGACTCACTTCCGCGCTAGGGTCTTGGGTTTAGTCTTAGGGTTTGGACCCGAGTTTCAGGCATTGAGGTCCTCGACCAGACATTGAGAATTCAAGTCCGCCGGGGTTGTCCCAAGACTAGGAACAATGGTCTCGAGTTTGGCTCTTGGCTCCCAACTAATATGCTTAATCCTATGTTTTCAATCATTCTATATCAATGATGAACTTCTATTAAACACTTGAATGTAGCCCTGTTCACACTCAAAAAGGGCATGCCTAGGCCGTGATGGGCTCGTAGAGCCCATTAGATGTCATCAGTGGTAAGGGTGATCGGTTTCAGGATGGGTGGTTCCCACCCTAAAATCGAAAACTGCCCGCTAGGGACCGGTTCCGCAAAATGCGAACCATGATCCACCAGCTCGTTCCATAGATCCAATCGAGAACCGAACCACCGGTCCAGTTCGATTCTGGTTGGATCCCGGTTACGGCCCTAATGTCTACTAAATTTTTTGTAAAGAAGTTATGTTTTACCTTTTTTTTGTAACTTTGATGTACTGTGCAACAGGTACACAAAGGCCTTGGAAGTCATAAAGAAACTTCACAAAGACCAAACACAATGGAGGAACATCCCTGGCATTCATCCACACTACATAACAATCACAAATTCACCCCACACGCCATAAAGAAACTTCACAAAGACCAAGCACAAGGAAGACACACAATTTGGGCAACACTGAGCCAAGAATCCCGCACTACTGCACCATAGAACATGACTGCTTCCCCTGCCTCTCCCAAATCAACCAAAACTCCACCAGAAACTCTAATCGAACCCCAATTCAATCAAAACTCAAAACCCTCGAACTCAAATTTCAGCATTCCCAAGCCTGCACTCCCAAAAACGTTCACATTATATAGAGGACCGGTTCGGTTGGGCCAGTTGGATGGTTCCCACCCGAAATCGGAAACCGAACCGGTACCCGCCGGTTTTGAAAAATTGGAACTGAGAATCGAACCGTACCCTCCGGTTATGATCCAAAATCAGCCGGTTGGGTACGGTCCGATCCGATTTGATTGGATCATGATTTTTTTGCTCACCCCTAATCAATGGACTGACCCACGAATCTAACACAAATTGAAGGATAAGAGCGGCAGCCACGACAGATGAAGGATATTTGGTAAGTATCAGAAATCAGCAGGTAACGAAACGTTCAATGCCTAACACTAAGAAGTTATCGATAGGGGTGTGCCGTCGAACCGAGTTTACCCGGAACCGGGATTGGACCACCCGAAAAATAGGTCCGGGAACCGGTTCCCATTCAAACCGGTCTGGGAACTGATTCTAAATTTTGGGAACCGGTTGGAACCGGGCCGGTTCTCGGTTCCAAGTACCTAGGAACGGAATAGATTTTGGAACTGGTTTTTTAACAACTATTATAAAAAAAAAAACTAGTCTCGCTCGCCTCACCTCCTTTGCTTTTGGTGGATTGTAATTTCTATTGCTCATATTAAGGATTGTTACTTTTGGTGGATAGTGAGTTTTATTATTCATTTTTTACTTTGAATCTTTTCATTGCTATTCATATTATTTTGCTGGAAAAAATGAAAAAAAAAAAAAACAAGTTTTCGGGTAGACCCTAGAACCGAACAGAAAAAACAGAATAGGTTCCAGGTTCCAAAAATTTGGAACCTGTTATAACAAGGTCGGTTTCAAGGTCTCGGTCCGGAACCTACCCACATGGCCCATGCTCACCCCTAATTATCGAGGAACACACAAACTCGTGGATGAACTGTGACATTCGGGATTAAGTCACTGAGGTATTATCCGCTTTGGGTCACCCATTCTGGAAGTGCTCCCACTTGAGCGTGCTTAACTTTGGAGTTCCAAAGCTAAGCATTACCATTACATCAAAAGATATCTCCATGAGTTACTTTTAGTTTTTACATAATATATTCCAGAATCGCTATTCGCCTGTTCAGTGTATAACTCCTGCCCTCATCGGACCAGGTCGTTACACCAACCACTTTTGAGATATTGATCTTATCCCGAAAACTGCGCGAGCAGTTATGGTTAGAAACTAATAGCAGTGGTTGTCGGTTATTCTTTGTGTACCCGACTATAAATGGCCGAAGGAATTATTTAGAAAAGGATCCCATAATCAATACAACTTATCCAATTTACTTGCAATTTATCAATTCTTTATCAGCATTCTTTACATGTTATCACTTCTAGTTTTATTCTAATTAGTTTGTCATACCGCCAATTCGTTTCCTGTTCGTATCGCCACTGAACTAGAAACCACTCTTAAAATAGCCGAAGATTCTTCACTTCGGTGAAAGATCTTTCTTTGGATCATTTCTCTCAAAACAAACCCGTTAAAATAGATATTTATAATTTGTCACGCCACGTTATAAATGTTGGAAAATATGGTCAAATGGGGTGAACAATAGAATCAGACTTTGAGGCGTGCTAACACTATATTTAAGGATTTATTTGCCCCACAACGTTGCTAATGATTTTAGGCAAATATCCTCTAAGATACAATAAAGTCTCAGTGAGAATAGCATATAGCAATTCTGATAAATCTCCAGGATCTCTCTACAGAAACAATTGGAAACAATGGCTTTGTATCTTTTGAGAAAACGAAAATAGAAGTTCAAGTTTTGAGAATAAACAAAATCGCTTAATATATAATAGTCTAAGGAAGAAAACTTTTCACGTCTCAAAACTGTAATTCGGACACAACACTTCGTGTCCAAAGAACAGTTTATTTGGATGCACCTCTTCGTGACACACCTATCCATGTCCGTAGAACAGTTGATTAGGACGCACCTCTTCGTGTCTAAAGAACAGTTAATTTCGGACACAACTCTTCGTTGTCCGAAAACTGTCTCGTCTGAAAAATTACAACTCTTGGACATAAAATAATTAATTAAAATTCCAGAATAAATTTAATAAAATAACTGCAACTCCTACGTGAACAGTCACAATGTTTCGTTAGGAATTAACGGTTTATTTTTTTATTATAATTTCAAAAAAAAATGATTGTTGATGAGTGCCAATAATTATTCGCGATCGCGCAAGCAGCAAAGTGTATCTAATAATCACGCACCTGCACGCGGGTATAGTGGGGTCTAGCCCACTTCTCTATTTTGAAATACTATAGTAGCCTTCTAACTAATAAAGTGACTTGCACTCTTCTTTTCATCCTATCTGGGATTAGAAAAAGGCATTTTCCTTGTTTGTTTTGCAAATAAACTTCAACAATAAATACGTTAGGATATATCTGAGAATACGCCTTTTTCAAAGTTTTACCATTTTATTCTCCTCTAATTTTGAAACTAAAACTTTGCACCTTCTACCCTTATGAAAAAGATTAAAATACTTACCCTTGTTGGGAAAAAAAATTAAAAAAGCTCCTAGAAAACTCAAACCTCAAATCACTCACACCAACACAACAAAAATCTCAATCCAGGTTTGTCGCCACCATTGTGAAAACCTTGGATCAAGGTGCGCACAGAGGAGATATGAACTGGTTCAATGGGTCCGTTTGCTCCAAAATGAAAATCAAGAGAAACTAGAGCAGATTTGAAAAAGATTTTCCTCCAATGCTACAGAAAAATAAAATTTGTCTCCATTAATTTTCTTTCTATTTCTAAACACGGCAAAATATTATTTGCTCAATCTTGTCCACCTACACTTTCCATCATTTCCAATCGAAAAAAAGAGAGAAAGGAACGGAGCTTTCTTCCCATGCAATAGTTAGGGATTGTTAGGGATTCTTGACGGTATCGAGCCGGAACAACCTGTTCTTCTTGAATTATCGTCTTTTCTGCACCTCTAATTTCCTTACCTGAAAGCTATCCCAAACACATAAAGTGGGGGCAGAGTCAAGAACCAATTCTCTTTACAAAGTCTATCTAACGATGACTCGATTCTTAGTGGAATCTTCACCCATTTCTTGTCGTGGAGGATATTACTTGGCGGCGTCGTTTTGTTCATTTTGGCAATTATTAGATGGTTCCGGCCACATTGAACTTACATTGGTAATTCTAGTTCTGCGATGTCGTCGTTGAACATTTAACCAAGTCGATTAGATCCATAAACATCGATCAAATACCTAATATCATTTCTCAATTGTTCCGTTAGTTCAGTTAGACCCTTCCACCTACTTTCACGACGTTCGATATCGTCATTTCGTCAAAGGAGAGGTTCTCAATATGGAGAAAACCCCTTCTTGAACGCCAAGGGGTGCATGAAAACCATCCGGGAATAGAATTTTTGTTCCAAACCTATTTCTGGAACAGGTTTGGAACAGAAACTCATTTGGTAACGTAATTCTATTTTTCTATCTCTGGAACAAAAGGTTGTTCCAGAAATAGATTTGGAACAACTTTGAGAAACAAAAAATTTTAATTTTTGGGAGAAATAGAAATAAGAAACAGAAAACTCCTCCTAGCGCCGGCCGCCACTGTTGTCAAACTAACTTCTGTTCCAAGATCAGAAATTTATGTCATTATCAAATGCATTTTTTGGTTCAAAAATTCATCCAGAACTAGAAATAGATTTCTGGAACAGAATGATTTTCGTTCACCCCCAACACTATTATTTTCTTCCTCGGCTTTTCCTGTAAGGTGGAGTGAAATAGATAATGAATGAACGACTGTTCGGTTCGGAGACATAATTACCCTCGCGAAAAGTCACGAATAACATTACATCTTTATTGCATTAAAATTCGAGAGATTAGTAGTATTGTTAGATTCTTCCCCTTATTATTATAGACTTTTTGGCTAGTCCACCAACTTGGAATGAACATGCCCACCGGTTATGTGCTCGCTGTTTTTCTCTTCGAACTTGACCTTCCTCGGTTTGGACTCTTTGATTCTTCACGCGTGACAGGCGTGCGCCAGACCATAAACTAAAAACAATAAAAATTATTGTCTAACTATTTTAAAATCTCGAATTTTTTAATCGAACTTTTTAGCATGATATCAAAGCCAAATTCCTCTCCCTTCGCGTACGCGCCCACATTGTTAGTTAACATTCCGCGCACGATTCCTGATCCGACTTGCACGTGAGAGGATACGTCGATACGTCCCGCGCCGATCTCCGACATTTTTAATATGAGTTTGTGCGCGTATGTGGGCCCCTACGTATGAAATTCACAATCGAGCGAGAGAGTTTAAGGGCCTGTTTGACAACGTTCCTGTTTTTCTGATTCTTATTCTTTTGTTCCGGGAACATAAAAAAGAACATAATTCTGTTTGGTAAACGTCAGTTAATTTTTCTGTTCCCGGGAACAGATCAGTTGCCAAGGAACATATTTGGAATAGAAACAACAAAATTAAAAAAAAAATCATTTATGCTAAGAAATTACCGGTAGGTGTTTCGCGTCCTTAAAAACCCGAAGTTTAGGACATTGGTCAAATCTCAATTAACGAATTCAATGATGCCACCAAAGGACCGACTTGGTTTTTTGGAAGTACAATTACTGATTTCAAAATTCAATTATTGAAATCTTCAAAATGGTGGAATTGAATGCGCCGCCTTTTTTGTTATTTGGACTTTTGGGTGCAAAATGTCGGATGCGCAATTTGGCGGCGTTATGGAAGTACCATTTTGCCCCTCCATACGGATATATGATGTAGATTCCTGCTAATCACTTTAATTTTCGATTGGGCCCGGTGCACGAAAGCAGGACGAGGAAAGAAGAGAAATCGAAAACGCATTCCACAAGCGAACAAACTTTAATGACCAGATGTACTGCTGGCCCCCAAACTTTTTTTCAATTTCATTAACCTAGTTGCTAAAAAATTATTTTTTAGCCAATTGGTTTATGGACATATCCACTTTCGGTTCATTTTATACCTTAAAAGGACGAAAAATGCTTACGTGGCGGCTCCTGATACGGAGTTGACCCACTCGAAGTTCGCTCTCCTCGAATTGTTAACTTGAGAATGGAAATTGTTGCTCCTCGATTAACCATCGAACCCTGATCAAACTTCAAAAACCTTGTGCTTTGATATCGATGGATGATCCCCCAAGAAAGGAGCAAAAAATTGAGGAAAAGTGCCAAAAGAGTCTTAAATTTATTGCATTGTTACCAATTCAATCATAAATCTTCGCTTGAAATTTGCTCTCGTTGGATATTGACTTGACAATGAAATTATTGCTCATCGATTAACCATCGACCCTAATCAAACTTTGGAATCCTTGTGCTTTGATATTGACGGAAGATCCCGCGCCAAGAAAGGAGCAAGAAATTGATGATTGGGTTTCTAATTCCAATGATGAAATGAATTTAATGAGGACAACACGAATATCTTTTTCAAAGAAGGAGAGCCAAGGTTTGATTAGCTAAAGGAACCAACAATTGAAACGATAGTAAATAAAAATAAATATGATTAATTGCACAAATTCATAATTAACTATCTGATTACGACATTCGAGTCTTGGAACAACTTCGTTGAAAGCCCACCATAGGTTGGACATTAGAATGTGGTATTATAGCTAATTTCTTCACATCCCTCGTGACTAATCATTCTACACAAGAATCTTAATTGACCATACTCTTACTTTCTTTCTTTCTTTTGGTCGAAAGAAAGATCTTCATTTCATATCAAAGAGACATACATCGCTTCAAAATAAAAATGAAAATCCCACAAACTAAGTAAATCTGAAAAGTGAATCAATTTGGTACAGACTACAGAAACTTGCCCATTCCTCAAGGGCAAATCTGTCATATCATCCAAGCACGATCAGCGGCCGATCACCGAATCTCGCATCATCATCAGTGATGAGCACATACCGAGAAATTCATCTCCAGTAGCTACGGCTTTGTCAAAAGGCGGTGCGCGCCTAGGTTCGGCGTCCCCAGCATCATTACCGTACAGAGACAAAAATAACACAAATAAATTAAGAAAGTATAGAAAACACCTTGTAAATCCCAGGTCTATATGTAAATCGAGATAAAATAGCATCCAAATCTAATGCTAACTCTAAATCGGGAGAGAATACCTTAAAAAAAACACATTGATCACAAAATCACTCTCAGATAATTCGATTGACAGGAAAAAAAGCTTTGAAAACTTGTGGAGCGCTCGACAATCTGGAGCAAGCACTCAGAGCTGGAGCGAGAGAGTAGATACGAAGAGAGCATATCCTTCTGAGGCACTCGCGCTTCGATCTTCAGAGTTCACTTTCGTAGAGGATGTCGATTGCTCGCCTACAAAATTTATGAAGAGGGATGTGGAGATCTAAAGAAATATGGAGGAGAGGGAGAGGGGGACAGGACCCTCTCTCTTCCTCGGCAACAAAGTTACAGGGAAAAAAAACCTTTTAGAGAGGAGGTGGTGGCTAGGAGGAAACCCTAGGGGAGGAAAGCGAGAGACGGGGTAACTTCTCATGTGAAAAATGTGACTAAGCGTCCGACTTTGGTTATATATGGAGTTACAATGGACGGCGTATATTCGACAACTTAGAACATTTAAGTTGGACTTACTAATAATGATCTATTTTGTAAAATACTGCAAAAATTAGTCCGGCAATTATGCTAATGTACAGGATATTTGTATCTTAAGTGCGTGGCGGCCACAGTAAGATATGAAGAAACGAGGTAATCGTAAATGTAAATTTTCAAAATTCATGAAGTGATTGATGATAGCTTTAGGGCAGCCCAGTAAATGAAAACTTCCTCAGCCTCTCTAATCAGACGATTACTTGAGGCTGTTCCTGTAATATTCATATTATTAGCTGGAGAATCATTGTTTTTATCCATTGTAATTTCTCGCGTCTGAATTTTGTCGTCACTTATGTCATGTATGACGTCATGGTTCACGCGGCGGAGATACGCTCAACTCCTGACTGTTCCTAGGTTGGCATCCTCATTCGACATGGTCCCACGAGAATTTCATCAGTCAATCATACTTAAATTCTTTTTTTTATTGTTATGGGGTCCCTCAATTATTATGTTTTCACCTTGCTTATTCTTATTTTTCCAAAAAAAAAAATTATCGCAATTATTAAGACCCGGCCCGATATTTTTGTCTCGTTCGACCCGAAATGCCGTCGCCGGTTTTTTTTTTTTTTTGGGGTCAAATTGTCGCCTGCTTCGCGCCGTGCAAACCCGGTTTGCATGGAATTATCACGTGCTCAATTTTCAATACATTAACAAGGGCAAAATAGCCAATCTATGTTTGTCCTCCTTGGCATGTGCAGGGAACATGCCCAAATTTTTTTTTGTTTGGTCGAACATGCCCAAATTGAAACATTAGGGTTAAGGATCATTTTGCGCGAGAATAGGCAAGTGAAGTACTTTCGAAAAAAAATATTACCAGGTGACGCTGAAAAAGTGACAGTGAAAATAAGTTTTCTCATGGATTAATTTTTACGAACTTATGGTTGTTTATTTTTTATTTTTAGCCTTTAGGTAGTTTCAGGATTGGATTCCGCACATGTCGACTAGTTCACTTTCGTGAGAGATCTTAAGTACGCGCACCCTATAGAGACTTGGCGCATTCATGATTCCGCCCTTGAAACGCACTCCCAATAAAATTTGAACCCAAGACCACAAGAGAAAGAGTGATCTCTCTAGCTATCTAAATCAATACCTTACTGGCTACCAACCTAAATTTTATTCATGTGAAATTGAAGGGAAAAGACCAAGTGAGCTAATTTTAATTGATGTGAACTTGGAGGCATGGATATTTTCATAATTCTCTTACTAGCGGGATCGAACAGAGTCAATACCATCCATACCCCACCCCGTCCCAATCTGCCAAGCCAAGCCCCTAACAATAATCTGCTAAGCTACTAGTTGGACAGTGCTGTAATATGCTATATATAAGTGAAAGGAAGTGAATAAAAGTCAAACATCGATAGGATTTTTTCATTGTCTATTTTATGTTATAAAAATACTTCATTCATGGCATGAAGAAAATAAACTGCCATTTCCCTTAAAGGACTCCCATTGCCTCCTCGGCGAAATTTGACCCCTTTCGGAGTAGGGCACACTGAATAGTCCTTCTTTTGTAACAATGGTAAGATGAGAACAGGTGATTAGAGTAATATCTGTCAGTGAGCATTATTGGGAGAGTCTTACACACACTACGAAATATTGCGTTTAAAGTTCTTCTACTTACTTTCATCGAAGTTAGAAGGTTTTTTCACGTGAGATAGTAAATAAAGTTTGCCAGAGATTTACGTCCTACACGATCTAAATTTGAAATCTTACTCGAGGTCGAGTCACTCATTTATCGGCATGCCGAATGCCGCAGACTATTAAAAAGATGTCATACTCGATGGAGGAAAATAAAGTTGGCATGCCTTGCCAGCCACGAAATGCCAAGTGAGACAGTACAAATCCAAAATTAAAAAAGGGCAAAAAGGTAAAACTCGAGGAAAGTTCCATTGCTACTTCCCCAATACGCCCCACTCCCCTACAAAAACCCCACTGCCCACATCCTTTTCCATCGCATTCCTTAAACCTCTTCTTCCTTCATTGCTCGTCTTCCGAACCACAAGCAACGTTCTCCGAAACCTCTGTTGGTGTTTGTTTGTATTTGTAGCTGTACATTCTCTCGTGAAAGTTGAGCTCCACAATGTGTGGAGGTGCTATCATCGCTGACTTCATACCACGCCCCCGAGGTCGCCGCGTCACTGCCTCTGACATATGGCCCGACTCCCTCTTCCTCAAGCCCTCCGACAACCTCGACGACTCGCTCTCCCTGAAACACCCACACCCCACTCCAGGTACTGCTTCTTCGTTTTCTTACGGTCGGTTCTTTGGGAAACTTCGAGTTGGGTTCTGATTGGGGAATTCGGTCGAACAGGTGGTGCGCAGGAAGAGAAGGCCCCGAAGAAGCCGAGGAAGAATCTGTACCGGGGGATCCGGCAGCGCCCGTGGGGCAAGTGGGCGGCGGAGATCCGCGACCCGAGGAAGGGCGTCCGGGTCTGGCTCGGGACGTTCAACACCGCCGAGGAGGCCGCGAGGGCTTACGACCGAGAGGCTCGTAAGATCCGCGGCAAGAAGGCCAAGGTCAACTTCCCCAACGAAGACGACGCCTTCTCCACCATCCCGGCTCACCAGACCCAGCACCCCCTAGTCCCCACTTACCCTCCTCTGTATCAAGGCAATTGGAACAACAACAACGGGCCGGCCAAAGCTCTGGACTTGGCCTTCGCTTACGACCTGAACCAGGCAGGGCATTTTCCCCCGAATGGCTTCACCCCAATCCACGCCGTCGATGCCGAGCCCGTGGGCATATCCAGCGAAGAGAACTCCGGGTCGGGTTCGGAGGAGACGCACGCATCGTCGACGGCCGCGCTGGGCGCCAATTTCGGCGGCGAAACGAAGGTGAAGGAGGAGGAGGAGGGGAAGAAAGTGGGGGAAGAGGAGAGCGAGGTGCAGAAGCTGTCGGAGGAGCTCATGGCGTTCGAGAGCTACATGAAGTTCTACCAGATTCCCTACCTGGACGGCCAGTCGGCTGCCGCGCCGCCGAATCCCGCTCAGGAGAGCGTCGTCGGGGAGCTCTGGAGCTTCGACGACGACGACGAAGGCAACGGCGCTGGCGTAACGGCCGTGACTTCGGCCGCTCTTTAACTGCCTTTAGATTAATTTTCTTATTTTGCCTTTCATTCCGCTTTTCTTTTTCTTATATTTCGCTGAATATTATGGATCCGGGTGTAATTTTGGGGCGGTTTGTGTTGATCGGGTGGGGATTTGATGATGATCGCGGTTGGTGGCTGATTAGCGGAACTCTTTTGTTGTAAACATATTAACCCTTTTACCTTGTAATAAAATTCAGCGGTCGTGCAAGCTTTGATCTTATTTTTCTCGAAGGAATTTCATGGTCACAACACGGTCATGCATAATTACAGAGTCAGCGGTAAGTGGCGTTTTACTCAATTAATTATTTAGTGCTCAGCTGAGATGAGCAGTTAAAAAAGAAAAAGAAAAGGCAGAAAAAAAAGCCAGAGGATAATATAGAGAAAGGGCAGAAGGGTCAATTCGGCCGAGTTTGGGGGTCCGAAACCGAAAGGTTCGGTGGACATCGAAGTTCGTGCCACTCGAAACAAGATGCGGCTGCCGGTTTTCAGGAGTTGCGGCGGCGGCGGTTGTTAGCGACTTTACCGCCACGGGTTGCGGGTTTTATCTCGGTGGGCGCAGCTGGTTTTTTAGGAGTCCCGGGTCGTACGTGCCGGTCTTTGGTTTCAACGCCCGTTTTGGGTTTGTACTGCTTGTTCGTACACTTTGGTGCTCCACGTCACCGCAAGCTGAAATGAGGTGAGGTGAGGCTCATCCCCTTTCGACTTCTCCGACGTGTTGTACGACACCCTTTTTGCCTGAGCGACAACTTGCTTTTTTATTCACGTGCCGCGCGCGTGCAAATATCATCCAGTGAAAGTTAACAGAAGAAACTACAAAAATATTTGTGATTATTTTTTATCCATATACTTAAAGGAATAAGAACCATTTCTTTTTTGGTCTAGAAGGAATAAGAACATTTGAAAATTAAAGATATGTGAAGAAGGAAAGGAACAAAGGCTACGGGGATGTTTGTTCGAGTATGGAAATTTTTGTGGGGAAAATTACCAAAAAAGTTACAGATCTATTGCAATTGTGGCAATTCAGTCCTAAATTCTTTTTTTTTTGGTCAATTGAGTCTTAAACCTTTTGTAATTACAATTTTTTATTTTATTCTTTAATAAAATTTTTGGGCTGAGGGCCCACGAAGTCCTAGGCGAGGGCTTGCGAGGGTCGCGGCCAAGGGGGCTCGCAGGCCCTCGCCTAGGGGCCGGTGGCCGGCCTCTTGCCGGCCCTAACAAAAGAAAAGCAAAAAAAGAAGAGGATAGAAATTAAATATTAAAATAATAAGAATTAAAAACATAAAAAATATATAAAAAATTTCATGTCAGCGCCAACTAGCCAAATAGGCTAAATTGGTATAAATGCAAAAGGTTTAGAGCTAAATTAGCATAATTGCAAACGATTTAAAACTCATTTGGTAAAAAAAAAAAGTTTATGATTGAATTGACAAAATTGTAATAGGTTTAGGACTTTTTTTGGTGATTCTCCCGAATTTTTTATGAATTGATTTTTTGGAGTTCCACACGTTTGATTATCTAAAAATGATTAATCAACGGGAAAAACATTTTCCTTCATCGCGAAGTTCGAGAACATAAGTGTATGCTAAAAGTTAGGCCAATGAATTCCCTAACCTTTAAAGGACAAATACTTCTCGAAAAGTATTTTCCGTTATGTTGATTTTTTTTCCCGAAACAAATAACCCTTACTATTGTCATGTTTTCACCCACACCTAGAGACACATTTCAATATAGAATGATACATTCCCTTAATAGTAGTAAAGATGAGAATTTACTAATACCAACATCTCTTAAAATTTAAACAATATTTTAGATTTTGACGAGAAAGTCAATAAATAACTATTTTATTTAAAAAAATAATAAAGAATACACAATTCGATTTGACTTTGTTGTATACCGGACACCTCCATCTTTAATAGTAGACGAAAAAGTAATATTAAAACCTGTCTATTTTTATTTTTTTTGGGTTTAATGTTAAATTTTTTTATTTAAGGAAGCAAAAAGGTCATAGAACAGCACTTTTGATTAGCCGTAATAAATAATCATTTAACCTCACATATCAAATAGACTCGATACACGATAGTGGGCCCAATCCGAGAACTGATTGCCCATTCAAGCCCACTTCAGAAACTAATCGGGTCGAAATCAAAAGCCCATCGCATAGGCCTATGAACTTAAGCCCGATGAGGAAATCGGGTCCAGACCCAACCCGACACAAGCAATCGAGCCTCTTCCCCAGTCCTGAGTCCAATACAAGCCCTAGGGCAAAACGCCACCTTGGGGGACGAAGTATAAAACCCTAGACTTCGCTGCACCTCCATCTTCGACTGCGGCACCTCAGAGGGGGCGAGGGAGATCAGGAGAGAGAGAGAGAGAGAGAGAGATGGTGTCGTTGAAGCTCCAGAAGCGTCTAGCGGCCAGCGTGCTGGATTGCGGCAGTGGGAAGGTGTGGCTGGACCCCAATGAAGTCAACGAGATCTCCATGGCCAACTCTCGTACGCCTCTTCACCTTCTCCGTTTCCTTCTTCTCTCTTGATGGTTTCCGCGGGAATTTATCTGTCTCGAGCTGTGTTTGCTGATTATATTAGCTAAGGGAATATAAAAGCTAATTGGATAAGGCGGCTGAATCTTGTCGGGAATTGAATTGCCTTAATATTACTTCGTAATCGATTCGCTGGATGTCATTTGGTTGCTGTTCTCGTATTGGATGTTATCGTTCTATGAACTGGTTCGGCGTGAGGCGGTGATACTGTGGTAACTTGTCCACTAATCAGGCCTTTTAGGATTGTTTCAACAAGGGGAAATTCAGCAGCTTGCTACGGATTAATGGGAGGTTACCGCTTCATAGTTGAGCTGAGGTCTCGAGTTTGTTGTTTGCTTAGGAAAATGGTATTTTTTGGATGGCGTTGTTTAGGACGATGATTAAATTGCGTGAGATAGGCTGTGGAATCACATTTGGCCCCTGGAGTGTCACGCGAATGTAAATGACAAAGACCCACCAGAATGGGTCTTTGTCCCAAGTAGCATACAATCTTGTTCATGGAGCTTGATCTTACTCTCCTATTGACAGTTTCCGCCATTACATGATCGCAATTTCTTTTTATGTGATAGTCAATTTTGACACCTGATAGGATGGGGAAAGGCCACCTTTCCTTATTAATTGAACTTCATGTTTCGGTGCTTCTTGTTGTGAAATCTGGAGCAAGTCCTACAACTTCAACTTTTGCCGTTCCATTTCCTTGTGCGGTACTTTTTCCATGTCATCATGTACCAGTTACTTTATCTCTGAAGGGTGTCTTGAGTCTCTTAGTTGTGACCTCATGGTAATTATCATTTCTATAGTGGAATCTGTTGCTTTTAGTAACTTCATTTAATTGATATTGCGGAATTGTGTGCATAGGGCAAAACATCAGGAAGCTGGTCAAGGATGGGTTTATCATCAGAAAGCCAACAAAGATTCACTCTCGCTCTCGTGCTCGCCGAATGAAGGAGGCCAAGAGAAAGGGCCGTCACTCAGGATATGGTAATTTTTAAATCAACTTCAACTTGCTTCTGATAATGACTATTTAATCGGTCATTATGTACAGAATGTAAGTCTCTCTACTTTCATAGTTCTTGTTTTGACATAGTAAAGTTGTCGTCCAGGTAAGCGCAAGGGTACAAGGGAGGCTAGGCTGCCAACCAAAATCCTCTGGATGAGGAGGATGCGTGTTTTGAGGCGCTTGCTCCGCAAGTATAGAGAATCTAAGAAAATTGACAAGCACATGTACCATGATATGTACATGAAGGTGAAGGGTAATGTGTTTAAGAACAAGCGTGTGCTGATGGAAAGCATCCATAAGTCCAAGGCTGAGAAAGCAAGAGAGAAAACCCTATCCGACCAGTTTGAGGCCAAGAGGGCTAAGAATAAGGCAAGCAGAGAGAGGAAACATGCAAGGAGGGAGGAAAGATTGGCCCAGGTGGGTTTCAAAGCAATGATGATTTTGGTGTAAAAAGGCTGTCCAGTGGTGAAATGACTTTTAGCGGATTCAGTTACTTGTTGGATGAGAATTGTAGCGCTTCTCTATTACTCTATTCTGAATTGATATTCTGCAACCTCTGGTCTGCTGGTGCTGTTTTTACAAAAAATATGGTCTTAATTTGCAGTTTAGCGTTCCATGGTAATCTGATGTTTTCCTCTTAAATTTGTTCAGGGACCTGGAGAAAAACCAGCACCACCTGCAGCTGCACCAGTTGCTGAGTAAGTGTATTTTTTCTGTGCATACTTGTGTTTTCCGGTTTTCTCCTTCAATATTGACAAAAAAAACCCTTCTCTTTGACATGCAGAGCTCCCAAGAAGGCGAAGAAGTGAGATCCACGGTGAGCAGAAGTGTAGTAGGTGAAGCTAGTGGATCAATGCTGGTTTAAGTGATCATGTTAGATCAATTTTGTCGATCGACTCTATCCTTTGTTTTCTCTGAAGTTGTTACTTTATTATACAGTAGAAGAAAGAGGATTATGAAAATCCCGGAACCATTTTGGAGTTCGTTTCTTAATTCAGTGGCTTGTATTTCGTTCCAAGTCTTATTGTTGCGTGTGAGGTGCACATCATTTATTGATTCCGTGGTCTCTTACTGCCATGGGGGGCTTTGTGCAATTAGAACTGCTGATGCTGCCGGTTCTGTAACTTGCATGAACATTGGTCCGGTATATACATTAGCATGGAATAGTGTGATATCTTTAGCTAGGTAAACTACATTGGCCAATTTCGAGCTAAATGAGGTAAAATCGCACGCAAAACAACTTATTTAGATTCACTATATTATGAATGCTCAATTCAAATACATGATACAGCTGTCTTAGTTTGTCTCAAGTGACGCAATTTTCTGTTGGTTAGTTTCATTACATAGAATAAACTAAAGCACAACCTTGTATTCAACTGTAACAAGGGATTTTTTTTATTGGATCAATCGCAACAAGCTTGTTGACAATTGACACGAATTGGGCACAATCAACGTTAGAGCGGTCCCCTTTACCAATCTCGTGTTGGGAGCAGCCATAGAGTCCTGTATCATGTCAAATTGATGTTTTGTTCCTTGGAATCTATGTGAGCACTGTTTAGGAGATCACCCATCCAAGCATCCTTGGCCTTGAAGTTTTGACGCTAAACTAAGTCGTTGCATCAAAGTTGCCTTTAGTGAGATACTTTAAATTTTACGCAATAATTCAGTGATACTCTTCCCTCATTTGATGCATAATCCTGTTTAGTTTTATCCTGCTATTTTAGAAGTTCTCTAGGAGTCGCTTTTTGTCCTATAGCTCCAGCCCAAATGGTCACTTCCTGTCCTGATGAAAGACAGTGAGTAAAAGCAAGTTACGATGCCTATGGATTTTTTTTTTTTTTTTGGTCGAAGATGCCTATGGAGTTAAAAAGTAGGGAGTTTCTACTGCCTGCCATGTGTGGGATTCCAATAGTTTTATTTTTATTTTTATTTTTATTCCACGAGTTTGAGCTACAAGGTTCTTGCTTGATCTCGCATAATAGAGGAGGAAATAGCTAACCTCAAATTTCGAGCATCCAGTCCGATAGATCAGTGATCGCAATGTCCAAATTAATACAGGGGGAATCCCGAGTTGCAAGGCATCAGTAGTATTGTCACCCAGATGATTGTACCCAAGAAATGATGGGAAAGACATGTAAAATCAATAAACAGTTATGCCAATTACCACCTGCGGTTGAGGTTAAAACTTGACTGGTACGCATGTTCTAGTGAGGCAAATGTGCTAAACAAGAATAGTCCTACAGTTCTGTGAAGAAAATTTAATGACAAGATTGAGGTTGCTTATGATTCGCTTGTAAGTGCTAAGACTTTTCATTCATATATGCAACTGATAAAAAGTGAATAGCCCACTAAGCAAAAAGCTGTCAATCTCAAGGAAGACTCTCAAGCAAAACATAATTTTTATGTCAAAGATGGAAAGAGATTAAGAAACGGACCGATACCACAATCCAATGAGGGTATCACCATCCCCGGGTTGAAAAAGAACTCTCTTTTTATTCAGGCATAAAAAAATTCCTAGGATACAATATGCTCATTGTAGGCCTCCTTATTACCTTGTTGACTGCTTGTGTCAATAATACAAACCTAAAGAGATTAAGAAACAGACCGATACCACAATCCAATGAGGGTATCACCATCCCCGGGTTGAAAAAGAACTCTCTTTTTATTCAGGCATAAAAAAATTCCTAGGATACAATATGCTCATTGTAGGCCTCCTTATTACCTTGTTGACTGCTTGTGTCAATAATACAAAACTAAAGAGAATAAGAAACAGACCGATACCACAATCCAATGAGGGTATCACCATCCCCGGGTTGAAAAAGAACTCTCTTTTTATTCAGGCATAAAAAAATTCCTAGGATACAATATGCTCATTGTAGGCCTCCTTATTAGCTCGTTGACTGCTTGTGTCAATAATACAAACCTAAAGAGAAAGCAGAGATGAAGAGAACCTTATCAACCACTAGTGTCACTAGTGAGATGCCACACAAGCTAGAGACCAATTGATACAGTGCCGCCGAACAATAATGTTCTGAAAGTTTATAATGCCATCAGCCCTCCATCCTTCATACGGGCAGACAAAAATGCCGGAAAAAAATTGGAATACTAGCTAATCTTTCGTTAGCTAAGAATGTTGATTGTCTTGAGAATCTATTATTCTTCAGTCAGATGGTCCAATCATTTTCTCAGGCACAACAAGATTGTCGAACTCTTCGCTTGTGAGGACTCCAAGTTTCAGAGCAGCTTCCTGAGGAAAAGAAAGAAAAAGTATAGTTTGAGGCAGAATCAAGCAACTAATGCATTTACCAAATGAGAAGCAAGTAGGCTACACCAAATTCATGGCAGGCAACATTGCACTCTTTTTACCACACCATATTTGTAGGCTCCCCATGGCACCTATTTCCGAGACTACACAAAAGTGTTATTTCTGGACATAGATATGCCACCCCTAGTCAGGTAACAAGTTTCCGGCCTGTTAGTCACTAGACCAACCCAAGGGTTGGTGATAAGCATATCTTCTTGACAAAGAATACACCACCCTCTGGATCTGTCTTCCAAGCCATTCAAAGTATTCCATTCCTCCATGAGCAATGGATATTCTTAAATGTAATGCAACTCATGCCTTAATTAAAAGTTCAGTAAAAGACACATTAAACTAACCGCATTTTCACTGCTTCAGATTTTAAAATGTCTTGAGTTAGTCGACAGGAACTATGAAAGGAATAAAAAGTTATGATGTCTGGATGATTTGAATCATTTGGTTAAGGCTCGTTTTCCTTAGAGCCCAAGCTCCGAAAAATTGGTGTAAACAATTTGTACTTGCACCATACAAATTCAAGCAAAGAAATGCCTACTCTTTCCATCAAATAAATCTTTCTATTTTCTAAGTCTACGATGATATAAAACACCAACATAATCACAATGTAAATATACAACTACACCAAATATAGATATATAAGTGTGAAAACAGTTCAACTTGGGTTTGGTTGGCAAATCAAAGTCGATTAACACACTAGGTTTAATAAGTTTCCACAAAACTAAACCATATTGAAAAGCCTAAATGTCCAGTTTGATCTTCTTTTCTTTTCTCCACAACTTTATTGTTAGCATAAAGACGTACAGCCAAGCTGACTGTAAAGGATCTCCATTCAAGTCTATAATGTAATCAACATAAGTGAAAAAAAAAATCAAGGAAATCACCTTCAAAGTGGATCCCTCCTTGTGGGCTTTCTTGGCAACTGCAGCAGCATTATCATACCCAATTTTCTGGAAAGAGCAGGATCGTTTGCTTTAAGAAAACTTCTCTTTTTAATATAGAAAAATATTCTGAATAGATATACTGAAAGTCACAATTAAAATTAATCAGGAGGTAAGACACTCACGGGATTCAAGGATGTGACAAGCATTAATGACTGCAAGGCCCACAATTTCATCCCACGTCAAGAACAAATAATCAGCTTCAGATTCTAATCAGCCATTAATTATATCCATATACTACAGGAAATAGCCCAGCTGACCTCATGCAGTAACTTTGAAATTCTTTCCCTGTTAGCTTCAATTCCTTGGACGCAATTCTTGCCAAAGGAAGAAGAGGCATCCCCCAATAGTCTCAGCGACTATAGGTAAAAAGAAGAGCAAAAATGCACCATGAGTCAATTTGGTGATGTAGCAAGTGAAAAAAAGAGCAAAAATGCAAGATGAGTCAATTTGGTGATGTAGCCAATATTAAATATAGACCACAACAATAATGAAAGGTTGAGCATTGATAAATACAAACTTATAGAAGCTAAAGATGCAGGTAAAAAGTTACCGCGCTATGTTATTAAATAAATGATTTTTCCTGTTTTCATTAAGTGTAATCATTGAAGACTAGTTTATTTTCGTCTGTACTCAAAACCATCTTTTGCTTATTTATCCTCATGTAAATTGAATTTCCAGAACTTCCAAACATGATCAAACTAAATGCTTCACATATTTTGAGAAAATTCAAGGCCGACTACCACGTCTAGCTATAGCAATCAAGTAGCACAAAGCAGCATTGCTGCTCCATTATTTGGCTTATAAATCAAGGATATACACTTTAAACAATGACAAAATGCAAGAAGAGGAGCGCACTTGTAAGAGACCACTAGCAATCATTGGCTTGAAAACATTCAGCTCAAAATGGCCATTTGATCCACCCACCGTAACGGCTACATGATTTCCCATAACCTGCGAAAGATGTCATATTGTGTTTATTATTCATTTCAGAGAAGGTCATCTTTTATGTGGAGTGACCAGAGGACACTCCCTGACTCTCTGTAACTTCAAAAATAATAACATTTAACTCTAGCATATTATTAACTACCCCCTAATTGGCTAGAGAGAGATTGGAACTGAAATAAAACTCTTACCCGTGCACAGACCATGGTAAGAGCCTCGCATTGGGTAGGGTTGACCTTCCCCTGCAATAGAATAGATTCAGTGAAGTAATGTCGAGCAGCTTTGCCAACTTAAGGTTCTTAGCCCAAAGCTACTTGTTGTCTCAATTGTAACTTGCAGTAATAATTACGATAACATCATTACCGGCATAATACTGCTGCCGGGCTCATTTTCAGGAAGAATAAGTTCCCCAAGGCCACAACGGGGACCACTGTATTAAGCACAAAAAATTTGAACAAAAAATAACGGAAAAGGAATGACAATGATAGAAGGTAAGAACTCCTGCTCAGGTGGTGAACCGACCTTCCCAAAAACCGAATGTCATTAGCAATCTTCATGAGAGAAGTAGCTACTGTGTTAAGGGCACCACTTGTCTCCACAAAAGCATCATGTGCAGCCTGGTCAGCACATAGAGGAGGATATAAATTTCTTTTTCTCTATGATAGAGAAAGATTACACATGGTCACTTAGTTATCTCCCCACTTCATGAAAGACAGAATGAGAGAGAAAAGAAGTGTAAAGAAGGTTTGGATAACAAAAGCATTACCAAGGCTTCAAACTTGTTTTCTGCAGTGACAAATGGTAAACTAGTTTCCTCAGCTACTGCTGCAGCTATCTTTACATCAAACCTGCACAAGAGTCCCATCAATTGGTGATGCGTCAAAGAAAAGCCCCCAGTCAATAATGTCCG
This sequence comes from Lenwebbia sp. NSW1173648, assembly GCA_029784005.1. Classification (NCBI taxonomy): domain Eukaryota; kingdom Viridiplantae; phylum Streptophyta; class Magnoliopsida; order Myrtales; family Myrtaceae; genus Lenwebbia; species Lenwebbia sp. NSW1173648. The sequence continues at coordinate 37,337,237 of JARCGZ010000001.1, forward strand.
AGAATAACTAGAGCATGACAACTTGAAACATATCTAGGGAGAAAACGACCTCAAACAACCTATCTACGATTGGCCATATCATGCTTACTCAGTAAAATATTCATTTTAGGCAGTCAGCCCAAGTTGCTAAATTTATAGTCAAATCAGCAGGATGCTAACAGGTGAGATATGCTGAGTAGTGAGTACCAGGACTATAAAGCAGAGCCATGACCTTACATCATGGACAGCACATATTGAGGTGAGATTGAAGCAATTATGTTAGGATAAACCTACCCTTTCTTTGTATTCAGACCGGTACCTACGGCAGTACCACCTTGTGCAAGCTGCTCAAACCCCAGCCATCAGAACTCTAAAACGAAGGAACATCAAGAGCAAGAACATATGTAGCTCCTACGAACCTGGTACATACGAGGTAGAGTGCAGTTGACACGGTCAATTCCATACTTAACCTGCCATAGAAACATTTTGGATGAATTGCATCCTCTATGTTGCCACATAATATATAATGCTTTCGTATAACCAGAAATATAAACAACTAATTTTTTCGTTTTTTGGTTGCCAATAGATATAAAAGCTCTTGGAGCCACCAGCTAGTAATCAAGTGGGCATCCAAGTACACATAACAGACTACAACTATGCATGCAGGATTTGGAACTTAATATCTGTGCTTCCTGAAATGCAAACTTAAAATTGTGTTACCACTAGACTACAGCAGAAAGGAATGCTTACTTGGGTACAATAGCCACTAAACTCTTGCCCCAGAGTCAAAGGAGTTGCATCTTGAGTATGAGTTCGTCCAATTTTGACAATATCCTTAAATTCGATGGACTGTTAAGGAAAAAAAAGAAAATGATCTCGATGATTTTGATAGAGGTAAGCATTGCAAATTACAAAATCCCCCCTCGTCATCTTCAAAAAATGAAGCCTCTGGAGAAAACAGGCACAAGCACTATTAGTGAAACACACAAATAGCCCAATGCACATGCACAAATGTGCGTGAACAAACAAAAGTGCAGTCGATGAGTGTCTGCAGAATCTTTCAGCATAGTCACATTAATTAGAAAATTCATTGAAGGAAGAAACAGCATGACCTTAAGAAAGCTCAGTGTCATTGCACATGAATAAGCACTACATAACAGATGAGCCCAAACATTGAACTTCTTTTTTCTTTGGTCGAAAAACATTGAACTTGTGAAGCTCGTCCTATGGGTATACCCCATGTTGCTTAGGTTATTGAATACAGGAAGCAAAAACATCCACAAAATACTAAGATTTTTCACAATGTGAGATGGTGCATATGAATCACTCCTTAGCACAATCTTATGTATGAGCATAACTTGGAAGTTCTTTAAAAGAATTGGCATCGACAATCTGAAAGACAAAATGAAGATAACAAGTAAAATAAGCAGAACAACAAAGTTTACTTGAAGATTGAAGGTGTCATGTACAAAAGGGCCAAAATAATGTTGAATGGTGAAACATCCAGTGCTGAAAGAAAGAGAGCTGCATTATCCTAGAGTATTTCCATTTCCTTTAATGCAAAAATACCAAATGATGTAAACACAAAACATTACTAAGGGAGCACTTCAACAATCATAATAAAAGTATCTTAGGTCTTAACAATTATCAAACCTTTGAGTGAAGTGAAGTATGCAAGTTCCCAAGACTTGGCAATAATCTTGAATTTGTTTCCATTGCAGCCGCAATATGCATCACCTACAATATGAGAAATACAATAACGCATTTGTTTAACAATAAACTCTATAGTTCTTTGTTCTCTTAAGAATAATATAGAATTCACATCACTACATGCCCCGGATCAGATCCCCTTTAGGCTTAAAAAAATGGAAGAAAATGGTCAAGGAAAACAATTTGCATCAAGTGACAGAGGTAATTCAGGTGATGAAGAAGACAAAGCTTACGGTTGGGAAAGTGTCATTAGAAGATTGAGATCGGTTCACATGGTCATTTGGGTGCACAAACTTTTCTCCACGCTTATGGCCAAGAATTTCAGCTGCTCTGTTTGCAATCACCTACAATAGCCCATGGATTAGAAAAAAAAATTGATTAGGAAAAGAAATCATCTAGCAATTACCATCATCCTTGTTCCACATTCACATGAAATAACAAATCAAACCGCCCTTATCCCCCTTCCCAAAAAAGAAAACTCCAGATCCCTCACTTCAGAGTTACATAAAGATCGTTGCAAGACCATGATAGATACGTACAAAATGGGACTTCCCAAAAGCTAAAGGATGCCAGAATAAAGAATTAGCGACCCAAATGAGAAAGATGGCAATAAAACTTCAGTGGCAATCCGCGTGGACATTAGCTTATTGTACCGAAAAGCACAAAGCCTTAGAAGCCTTGTTGTATACGTATAATTGCGCTCACCTCATTGGCATTCATGTTACTTTGAGTGCCACTGCCAGTCTGCCATATGACAAGGGGAAAATGATCATTTAATTTTCCCTCAGCTACTTCTTGAGATGCTTGCATTATGGCTTTTCCTATGGAAGGATCGAGACCGTATTCCAAGTTCACCTGAGAAGTATAGCATTGACACAATCAACTACCTTCTACAATGTGTTTTTGAAGTAAATAATGGCATGATGCTGAGGACAATTAATTAGGTGTAGGAGCTTGAATGATACATCCTGCTTCATAAAAGTTTCAAGTGATTTTCCTGGATAATACAGCTTCAAAGTTCAAAACACTAACTAATAGACAAAGTGTAGAGTAACTAAAAAGATAAACTAATATAGAGCTTCGAAACACTCCAACTCATACCATGGTCACAGTATGACATTGGTAATAGGACACGAAGTTAGATAAGACTTAATCTAATCAATACAAGGGGGCAGAGGAATAAACGGTAAGCTAAAGCGTAACTATGTGGTTCTCTAGCATCGGAATGGTATGACAGTATCGGTACACAACAAAAACTGGGCCTAAAATGACAAGTCCATTTGCATTACTCAACGATAAAAGTAATCCTGAGATGAAATCCACCAGAAAGCCAAAAAGGGATCAGTTGAAGAAAACGACCTTGGCAGCACACTTCTTAAGGATGCCGAAAGCTCGAACAATGGGCTCGGGCATCCGCTCGCGCTCGCCTCCGATGTCGAAATTCTGCAGCGATCTTTGTGTTTGCGCTCCCCACAATCTAATGAAAATTCAACAACCATCAATTTTCAAACACTTAAAGCAGCCCAGACGTATGCCCTGCCTCATCGATTCTCGCGGGTGCACATAAATATGTGCTTCAGACAATAGTCAAAAAGCACATCTTCATCGTATCGTCGAGAGTTAATAAGAATTAGCAAGGCAAAAGGGAAAGAGACGAACTTGTCCGAGGGAACAAGAATGGGTCCAAAAGTGTCTCTTTCCTCTCGGAAAGCAGTCGAATACGATCTCCAACAAGCCGCGTAACGCAAAGCACCCACAAGCTGCGAAGGAGGCGTCCCTGATCCGCTCGAGAGGCGCCTGGATACGATGTAAGCCGCCATTTCTGCTTCTCTTCGATTTCGCAATCTGTAACCAAAGCATCACGCATCGGCGCCACACAATATACTTGTATGAGATATTCATATGACCGCAAAGAGAGAGAGAGAGAGAGAACCTGAGCAGTGGCGAGTGAAGTCAAAGATTTTCCCGACAGATGCGAAGAGGATGGAGAAGCAAGAAGGGGAGTGGTGAACCAGAGGAGAGCGCGAGGGAGTGACGTGACGTGACGGATGCAGAGAAAATGTTTAGGTATTTTAGGGCGCGCATGGTAACACTTCAGAAGTTACTTCTTTGCTCCAGAAGTCATTCCGGTAGAGAAATCTGTTTGGTAAAATAACTTCTGAAGTAGAAATTCGTTTGGTAAATTTTTTTACTTATGATAGGATTTTTTACTTCTGGTAGGATTTTTCACTTCTGGTAAGATTTTTTGCCCAATTTGAGAAGTAATAAAAAGTAGCTTCTCCAAGTCAAGAAGCACTTCTTGGACCAAAAAAAAAAAAAACTCAAGACCGTTGCCGTCGACCCCCACCGCCGGTCGTCGCCGCCGCGGCCGCTGGTCGTCGCTGCCGCCGCCGCCCGTCGCCGCCGCCGCCGCCCGTCGTCGCCGGCCGCCCGTCGCCGCCGCCAACCACCACCGGCCACCGACTGCCGCCCGCCGCCGCCGCCGCCGGAGTAAAAAATGAATATTTTTTTTAATAATTTTTTTTAAAAAAATAAATGTTGAAAAATGAAGTAGAAATTTTTTCCGGTTATCAAACGCATTTCTCTATCAGAAATCAACTTCTGGATTAGAAGTTGAAAAATCAACTTCTGCTCAAAACCAGAAGTTGATTTCCGGTAGAGAAGTGTTACCATGCGCGCCCTTACATTTCCTGGGAAAATTACTTTTTATTATATATTTTATCTTCTGGCTAATTTTCCAAAATAAAATATACATTAATCATCATTCATCAATCACCAACTTCATTGCAATAGCTACAATATTATTATATGTCTATTATGCATCATTTATTCGCAGTAATTTGTACTAAGCTTGCAATTCCTAGTACAACAAAAAGTACTCGCCGGCCACAATTACAAAAAAGGAAAACAAAAAGAAAAATAATAAAAAATTCAAAAAATATACCACGTTGGCGGCTGTCTTCCCACGTGGCATGACTGCGTCCATGTCAGCGATTTCCAATCAAAATTGGCTGGATGGACTAGAGTGGCACAAATGCAAAAAGGTTTAAGATTAGATTGGTTCAATTGAAAAATTCAGGACTTTATTCGTACAAAGACAAATACTTTGCATCCAAACTTTTATAGAAAATTTCAAATAAGGACCTGAAGTGGACCTTGTTTCAAAGAAAGGCCTGAAATGACCTTTTTATTTCAAAGAAGAGCCTGATCGAAGGACATTTTCATCTTTTACCGTTTTAATTTTTTTTCATTTTCTTTTTACTTTTCCCTTTTTCTTTCCCTCCCTCGGCGATCACCGGCCTCAAGCGAGGGCCGGCCCCGCCGTCGTCGAGTGGGGGTCGCCTGACGCTGGCCTAGGCGAGGGTGATGCATGGGCGAGGCTGGTGTCGGGTGAGGGTTGCCTTGTCGGTAGGGTTGCCTCACTAGATGCGGCGAGGAAAGCCCTAGCCCGCAAGGCTGCCTGGCCAGATCAGCCGAGGAAAGCCCTCGCCCGACGCCGGCCCAGGCGAGGGCGAACCCCGCCCATCGATAGCGTGGCCAGTCCTTGCCTTAGGCCGGCGTTGGTTGGGGTATGGGAAAGAAAAAAGGAAAATGAAAAAGAAAATGAAAAAGGGGAAATGAAAAGGAAAAAAAGGAAAAAAAAGGAAAGAAAGGAAAACAAAAAAAAGAAGAAAAGAAAAAAATTTAAAACTGTAAAAGACGAAAATGCCCTTCGGCCAGGCCCTTCTTTGAAACAAAGAGGACATTTCAGGTCATTTTTTGAAACAAGATCCACTTCAAGCCCTTAATTAAGAAAATCAGAGCATTTCATTCCCTTATATGAAATTTTCCCAAACTTTTATATCTCTTCCTCCTCTGACCCGACCCCTCGGTGGCGGAACTAGGGCTTTTTTTTTTTCGAAAGGAGAAAAATTTTCTGGTTTTAAAAAATAATATAGCATTTCACATCCAAAATTTTCCCTGTCAATATAAGTATGCCCTTCTGGCCAAATTTTTTATTTTATTTTATACAAAGTATTCCATTATTCCATTCATTTGGGAGTGGCTAGAGATTTGGGCATTGAGAGCTATCCACAATCGGCTACTCCTCATTTGCACCTCCTGAGGGAAGCACAGCTGCTGTAAAACAACAGAGCCAAACTATACAGATTACAAAGCCAAATGGACAAGTCTCAGGCACCGAATTACGTAGCTAGACACCACATTAAGGGTAAAGGATTCCACCATCTACCACACAGCAGCTCAATATCACTTCCATATTACACTGATTTCTTCTCCTTTAACGTGAAGAACCTCATGAAGCGTGCTGTCGATGACCCACTTCATGCAAGTTTCAGCAGTATTTTCCGCGAGCGCTACCTTTTAGTATCTGCACGAACCAACCAAATTCTTCGTCCCAGTGTCTAATGTTTCCGTTATAGCCCAGCAGATTCAGCAAATGGCTCCATACGCGCTTTGGAAATTAACACTAACGAATAAGCTGTCATGTGGTTTCCAAGGCAGCTCCGCAGAAAACCATAATCTGTCATCTACGTCAGTAGCCCTTTTCTTGGTTCTGTCATAAGTTTACAGTTTGCCCACGATTGCCAACCGAGTGATGATCCGGATTTAGACGGTTTCGGTCTAAACCAAACTGATTTATGCTATGAAACTTTGGTCTCCCTATTCCTAACCAACTTCCGAGCTTCTTCAAGAGAGAATCTGTCATTTGGAGAGCTAGTAAAGAACTAAAGATCATCTTGTCATTCCCATCCGTGTGAATGGCAACCAGACACTTTGACCTAACAAGTGACCAGAACCAAACATAGACTTAAATCACATAAGCAACCTGGATACGAGCATCAAGCATGCTTATCTTCGTTTTTCTGACATCTATGTAAAGGACATGTTGCGGGTGCTAATTCCATTAATTGCTGGACCTCTTAGCAGCACATGCTTCCCATGTATTAACTTGAACGTGAGCTTCAAAATTTTCTCGTCGTGTTCTCAATCATCATATCAATTTATATCAAGTAAATGACATTTGAGAATACTCCTTCAAGAACATCCCAACGGCTAACTGATTTTTTTTTTTTTTTGGGAGCACCTGAAATCTAGTAATATCAAGTTTCAATGTTGTTCCACGGATGTCTAACCAGAGATTCGGCCGTCCACCTCGAAATTAGAGACCTTTCAGGTTCAGCAACATAATTCACTAAAGTCTCTCATGAGGGCAATTTAAGTTTACATTCAAGAGCCAACAAAGTGCGAGCAAAAACTAAGTGCAAGCAGTAGGATTCGCCAATAAGTAGGCCTCAACAGCCCTGTACAACTCCATTGCTCTATCCTTACCGGCCTCTATGTCCTCATCTCTGAACTCGATGTCCCGGTCCGAACAATAGTCGCTCGACATCCTACAGATGGACCCGCCATTTCCATCATCGACGAACTCGACCTCGTACACCACAGACTTGAGGCCGTTGCTGAGGATGTCCCCTTCGATCAGAGTATACTTGCAGCGGAAGTTGTCCGCGTCCAGCGCGTCGGTCCGATGCTTCGCATATTTAAGCAAGCTTCCTAAATAACAAAGTAAGAGGCGGTGACCCCCGCTTTATTCCAAACAACAAATGGGGATTGGCAAAAGAACGAAGATAATTGAAAAAGAAGAAAGATTTGGAGGCAAACCTTGAGAGAAGTTGGTTTGCTTGACACTCCCAACACCTCCATCACCTTGGATAAGGTCAATGCTCTGGATGTACTGAGGCATGAGCATAGGGAATAGCATGTGTGCATCAAGCATCAAGGCTCTGAAGAGGCGGTCCGGAGAGACCGGCGATTCAAGCTCTTGCGCAAAAGTGACCACACCCATTTTCTCAAATTTGTACGAGAGAGAGAGAGAGAGAGGGAGAGAGAGGAATGGCCAGGTGAAGGATTTATAGGACCAAGCTTTGATGAGCAGGAGATGTTATTTGGTTTTGCATTGAGCTGGCCTCATCCAGTTTGGAGAGTGAAAACTCTTTAGACTATTCCAAGTTGACTAGTATCCATAAAACTGCCCAGTGACTATTCTGGCTGCCTTCCTTTTTTTCTACAAATACGACCTATTTTTCCTTCGTTGACGGCTGATTATTATATGTTCTCGATTTGTCCGATTGAGCTGTTCCATCACGATGAAAAGGGCAATCTTACGCACCAATTGCTCTTGTACACATAGCATATAAAATCTGATTAATATAGAAACTATTATACTTCTAATCAGGTAAATGTTCGTTTAATCAAGTTCTTTTGTTTTTCACAAATTTTCTAATCAAATCCGCCCACACCAGATTCGTCCAAATACATCTAACACGACCGTTGGACGAATCATGGGGATGATTTGGTTTCGAAGTGACTTGATTAAAAAATCTATGAAAGGAGGACTTTTATAGGAATATAGCGTCTCAATTGCATGCCAAGGACTGAACTTTCGGAGAGAAAAACATAGTTCTGTGCCCAAACACATAAGCATCTTTTTCTAGATGTGCATACATGACGACTAGAGGTGTCAAAATGGGTCTAGCACCCATATTCAACCCATATTCGATGGTGGTGGGTCAAAAATGGGTTAGCTTAAGTGCTTAAGTGGGTCATAAATGGGTTACTTAGAAATTTAATGGGTTCTAAATGAATTTTAATTGGGTCAGGTAAGACAACTATCTTAAGAAACATAAATAGATTTTATGAATATTTCAAAAAAATTCGAATTTTTCAATATATTAATCTTTTATTATAATATTAATTTTTTTCTTTTCTTTCTATTTTCTTTTTCTTCTTGCCTTGGCCGCCGACGGCCACCGGTGAGCCTAGGGCGAGCTTGGCTCGCCGAGATCTGGCGAGCCTCGAGATCGGCCGAGTGACGGTGAGCTCAAGGCTCGACTGATCTAGGCGAGCCCGAGCTCGCCAGCCGGGATCGGGCGAGCCTCGTGGGGATCTGGCCTCGAGCTTTTCAGGACGCGGTCGGTTGCCGGGCTTCCTGCCGTCGTCGAAGCCCTGAATACCGACGGACGGAGGAGGGAGGCTGCGGACGGAGGAGGGAGGCTGCAGACGGAGGTTGCAGACAAAGGAGGGAGGAAGAAAAAAAAAAAAGAAACGAAAAAAGAAAAGAGAAAATAAAATAAAAATTAAAAACATTTTTTAAAAAATTTAAAAAAATATAATAAAAAAAAACTTTCACAAAATTTGTATTGTATGATTTGGTTAAATATCATTTTTAGCAATATCATTTTTTTTATTAAATTATAAAAAACAAGTATTGTATGATTGGTTAAATATAGAATTGTTTAAGAAATATGGGTCGAGTATGGGTCATTGCATTTGTATTGGATGAATATGGGTCAAAACGGGTTAAATGAGTCAATATGGGTCGGACCATATTCGATCCGACCCAAACCCAACCCGACCCACCTATTTAACACCTCTAACAACTGGCCATTACGAGTGGGATTCTGGGATAACAACAAGGACAAGAGTTCTAGATGCAAGAGGAGTCAAATTCAACACATTTTGAGAAAACTCCAATCATCTGAGCTGTCTTTTCTTCCTCACCGCGTTGCCTTCCTGCTCAAGGCACCGGTCAACGTTCATGTGCTGACAGCTTGATATTTCGTTTAGTAATGGATAGAACTTCCAGAGTGGACCACTTTATTTAATTGTTAACCGCTTGGTTTCTAAACATAAGAGACCAAGGAACTGTAACTTCACAATCTAAACAATGGCGGAAATCAACTGAAGCCATTTCGTATTAGTGCCAAAGTTTTGGTTCAAGAATAAACACATGCAAGCAACTGGCACGGTTGCTGTATTATACTATAAGATGAACATTTTACATCGAAAACCGAGGAAAAAAAAAAAGAAGGAAAGGCAGGCGATGGATACATTCTTTTCGAAATCAATCTCTCTCCATCTCCCTCCATGTTCGAAGAAATGAAACAATTTAGATAAGAAATGACGTGGTTACAAAGAATTTACTTTCTATTACCAGGTTTCCGCTTCCCATCCAAGGCAGGTTGCTGCTTTCCATTCTGATGTAGAGGAAGACCGACCCCATTTGATGGCTTCCGAGACGGCGAAGGGCCCACACTAGAACTTAAGTTCCTGCTGGACCGGCCGAGGTAAACCCTTTTAGATGGAAGTAGCTCAATTGGCTAATGAGTTTTATGCAACAAATTTCCAGTGACTTAATCAAAATGAAAGACATCTACTTTTTTGCATTGAATATGTGCATTCACACCGATGCTATCAGACCAACTCTCCTGGCTGCAGGCCTATACAGAAGTAGTACTATTTTGTGGACTACTTTGGGCTAAGATTCATGTTTTGTGTACTACACATACTGGGTCCTGCGCGTATATCTCTGAAATGTGTTCCTATATTATTTATCAAAGACAGAACAACACATAACAACACATTGATTGTTCCTATAAAATGCAAGCAAAGAAAGCACAATACATTGACCGTACCTGATATCTGGGTTCTTCCGGGGTTTGGAAGTGGATCTATTAGTCTTCGATGCAATCCCATTAGTGATGCCATTCAATTTGGCGTGATTGAATTGCCAGAGCAAATCTGGTTCCGAAGAATCACTGGTGGCAGCATCAAGCTCATCCACATCATCTGTATTTGTGTGATCGAAACCATTACTGCCCATGAACATGCTGTAAGTTTGCTCTGGGAAATTTTTGGAGCCATCCTGGAGATATTTCTGGTAGAACCCATCCGTTAGGTGCCCATTGTTTGTACTCCAACACCCAAGGGTGTTCTCAACTTGGCTACCATCTTCCTTGTTCACCATGACTTTGTCTACCCACTCACCTGAGCCCACTTCTTTTTCATCATCCCTGTGACTTTGGACTGGAACCGGAGGCCAGGGAGGTGAATTAGCTAACAGTTCGTCCAGGTCAAAGCTTGGTCTCTTGTGCTTGAGTACAGAGTTTGTGAACACCTGCAGGACCCAAATGTCGATCTCAGCTCCTGGCTTACAGAAAGCACTCACATACACATACACATACACATACACATACGTACACACACAAACACAGAGAGAGAGAGAGAGCTGATGCTAATCAATCTTATTGGGAAATAACTCCCGTGGTATGTAAAAAGTACGTTTCTTCCATCAAACCAGTACGAATTCTAATGAAATAGCAAGAACTTCATAATTTTTATCGCCCAATTCCCTAAAAACCCCAAACTTTAGGTCCAATCCCAATTCTGTTCCGAACTTTTTTTTGTCTAAAAAAAACACCAACTTCCATATTAGTCCCAAATCTACCCCGCGTCCAAAAATCATCACTAGTTTGTTTAAAATTATCAACATCAGGAGGCTATTATTGTTCCACATGAAAGTGAGGGTGTTGATGAAGAAGTGATTCTGATAATAAACCTCTAACTGGCCCCGATGTTCATAGTTTTGAAGAAACTAGTCGTGATTATTGGAAGCTGTGTAGATTTGGTACTATAATGAAAGTTTGATTTTTTGTAGGCAAAAAAAAGTTCAGCGCAGAATTGGGATTGGACCTAAAGTTGCGGTTTTCTTAGGGAATTAAGCCTAATTTTTATTGGAATGATTACTACTACAGAAAGTATATTGAGAAAGATTATGCTTCCCATCCAACAATGACAAGGGAAACAGGTTTACCTCAATATTCCCAACATCTCCCATTGGTCTTCGGCAGCTATTTTGATCCCTCATTGCATCTGCATGCTGTGGATTAGAATGATAAGGTGATAACTCTGCTGCTTTCCTTCTCTGTCGTTCTGAGCTTCCAGAAACAGGGTGTGGCATGTGCTTTGGTTCTTCCTCCTTCCTAGCTAATGCTGCCTTGAGACTGGCTATCTGTTGAATGGTTGTAGTTTATTACCACACTGAAAGTCCCCAAAAGACATAATGAGAAAAGTGACGCCTGGACAAGGATTAGATATTTCAACCTGTTCCTTGAGGTCTTTCACATCTGCACTATCTTTGTTTACTCGGGCAGCACCTAATTCTACTGTAGCAACTCGCTCAGCAAACTTAAGTGTGCTTATTGTTTCTCCTAAAGCATCAGGCTCAGGGCTTATGTGAACAAACATTAAGGTCTTTGCCTGCCCTCCTGAAGAAAGAATATTCCTCCATTAAACTTGACTAGAACCTCTTCAATTTAGATTTGAGGACCATTGAGTACAAAGTACATGATAACTTTCAGATGCATCATTTTTTATTCAAGCATTATATATGAAGAACGGTGAGGGGAAAAAACTGTTAGCTCTAGTTTACCGAGTGAGTCTTGAAGCAGCTGGGTGAGCTTGCTATTTCTGTAAGGGACATGTGGGTTTTTGTGGGCAAGAGAGGAAATCACATCTCCAAGGGCTGAAAGGGACTTGTTAATGTGTTGTGCCTCTTTTAGCCGTTCTCCTGTCACTTCAGATTTGTCTACTCTCTCACTTCCTGCCAAATCAACCAGATGCATACATCCACGAAGAATAGTTCCAGAAGTCAGATCTCGACCTTGAACATGTACAGTCAAGCAACTGCAAATTAAAAGAAGAAATTGTTAGTCTTCTGGGATGCCCTATAAGATATGCATTAGTGAAACAGATCTCACCTATGAGAACGACTACTCCGATCATTCAGGGCTGTAGCTCCCACCACACGGTTTCTATGCCCAAGGTTCATGATATCAATAACATCAAATGTTGACGAAACAGGGACAAGGCTTGCATCCGGTACACTGAGTCCAGTTTGGGAACTATTTCGAATTTCTAATGTTTTCATAGCTAAGGAAAACTTGGTAGCAATATGGTTAGAGAGATGCTATATTGAAAGAGTACATCAGCTGACAATATTAGACCACCAAATATATTTTGGAAAGGCTTCAATAAAATGGAAATATCGGGTTTACTAAAGCAAGTCTAATTAGCTTTTAAGCTTTATATCACTCATTAGAATTTAGAACTGTCGGAACTGATGACAAAATTTAAAGCTTTCTATGAAGAACAATAAATTTTGTTTCAAGGATATCTCCGATTTGTTCCATCGGAAACAAGAAGGTCCCGCACTTGCTCATTATAGATCTCGATCATTTGGACAGAAACATCGTAGAGGAATGTGTCCTTTCTTTGTTCTGCAAGGAAAAACAAATCACTCAAGGCCCTATAATTTACACCTTGATTTTGCTCCGAAAGCTGTTTAGGACCCGTCTGAAAAGGGAAAAAAGAGAAGCAAAAGTCACAAAGTTAGCAGATGTCACAAACAGACAGCAGGAAGGTAGATTTACAAAGAGCCATAAACTCGAAAGTGTATTTTACAACTTCTTACCATGGTGTAGGTCTTTCCAGATCCAGTCTGGCCATATGCAAATATGCATACATTGTATCCATCAAGAACTGACCGGATCAATGGCTGGGTATCAGAAAATACTTCCGCTGGAGAAGTTAAAACAAGGTCAGTCTGGCATATATGCTATATACATACAAAATGCAAAAAAAAAAAAAAAAACTATGATTTTTTACCACCTTGAGTTGCTGATGGCCCAAAGACTTTGTTGAAGTTGAATGTTCTACGCCCTTTTCCATGTTTAGATGGGGTGGTGATGCTGATTACCCCGTCCTCAATATTCTCGACAGTGCTCAATAAATTTGAATGTCCAGGCAAGAAAGGTCTTACTCTGCAATAAACTCTGATATTCCCTAGTGACATAAACAATAAACCACTTACTGTATGATTCGTTATATATCTTATGGAATAACAAGGATAAGCTTAATAGGTGAGGAATCTGGAAATCTTACCTTTGAGATCCATCACTTGGTTGTAAAGCTTGCGGTTTTCCTCAAGAACTTTATGATAGCCAGATGCAGCATTGGCAAGACCATATATATGTAAACCTGTTGATAAAGCTCAAATGTCAAGACAGACAAAAGATCCTGTCTGGAAGGATCTTTATAAGTGTGAAATGCTGATATCTTTAAGTGCAAAATGCTGATAGGAGACTGGCAAGATGAGGAATAGAGACTGTACCAAGGCTGCTGAACTCTTCTTGGACTTTCATTTGCATGAACTGCATGCCAGCTTTTGTTGAACAGAGAGCTTGCTTTAACTCCTAAAATCGTAGGGACAAAAGTAAGTTGACATAATGCAAAACAACTAATTGAGCAGTTGGAATGCATTTAAATAACAAAACTCAAACCTGAACATCTTTTTGTTGTTGATAAAAAATCTGTTGCTGTTTTAACATCAGACTTTTTGATTCCTCATTGGCTGTACCACTTTTACCAAAATAGTCTTCTTTACTACTTGACTTCATGTTCTTGTCTTCAGGCTAAGGCATTTAAAAAAAAAAACTTCAGTGCACAAACACTTTCCATAATGTATATATGATAATTCAAGGAAAGAGATTCTTGCTTGCTGAAACTGGCTCATGCTAGCCTTCAGCAATCTGTTTCAACTGATAAGAAAGCAATAACCTTTTCACTGGTAGTAGATTTCACCAGAGTCTTGTTTCCAAAAGAAACAGCAACATCGTTTGTGGTGCTTTTCTTCTACAGGAAAATCAGAAAAGTAATAGAATTACTAGATGATCACTGAACGAGGAACCTTAGTCAGAGTATTAAAAGAAAATTTAAATACATAGCTGCTCAACAAGAACTTTCCACTGGATGCATTAGCTCCAAGGAAAGAAAAATAAGTTTATTGAAACTGTAAATTGTAATTGAAACAGAAAATCACTTCATTGTATTACGAAAATGAGTATGTGGAGAAATTCTTGTTTAAGAGTCAAAATCGGCTAAACTAATGAACATCAAAATGACATACCAGCTCAAATTGGTTATTGATACGGTGTTCAAACTCCTCGACCACCTTACTTAGGACAGATTCCACCAACTGCCATCAGAGAGAAGATCAAAGAATGTTCCAGTCACGTCACTTAAAATAGATACTGTAGAAACTTAGAAACTAATGACGCAAAGCAACAGAAATGCATATAGGGACCCATCATGAATAAGACTCTGTCTTCCACATTTTCTAAAAGGAACTAGGTCAGTTTAGGACTATCTAGGGCATGCAGCTTGCAGTCATCTACCAATTCTGTAGCAGGAGATTGAAACAGATTGAAGAGTCAACTCTGTAGAGCTTCATCTAGTACGAGTAGCAGAAGTGGGAGTCACTGCTGGTTTCCATCAAGAAGGCGAAGTCAGTAGTACAGTTGTAGTGTAACCTTGTAATTCACTTGCATTTTTGGAGCCTCAGACAGTGTTCCAACTGACAATAGTAGCACTACTACCAGCTTTCATGACATCAAGATCAAATGAATATTGTGTAAATGCAAAAGGTCAAAAGGATGCCATGGAAAAGGTAGCAAGGGGTATCATCCCTGTAATGGTAACTTAAGAAGTTATAAACCTGGGCTACCATTCCCAAGTCAAGAGTGTTCCATATCATGCAAACATTTGTATGCACATAGCGAATTAAGACCGCTCCACGTATCTTACAATTTTTTTAAAGAGCTCCAAAAAATTAAACAATGACACCAACGAGAGCAGATATTTTACCGCCGGAATTTCTTCAGGCTTTTTATCCAGAAGAACTGCGCGAACAAGCATGCTCAATGAACCTGAGTTGGCCTAAATAAAGGAGAGCAGTTTTAAGTTTTTTGTCATCTGTGGAGCTGAAGGAAATAACTTAAATTTAGAAGAGATAAGCTTACCAACCATTTTATTCGAGTCAATACCAGAAGTTAGAGCATTCAAGGATTTCTCGTTCTTTGAAGAATTGCTTGACAAGGAATTTGAGAATGGTTCTGAAGTTTTCCTAACAAATGATTTACATGAAATTGTAGGCTTTACATTGCCGCCAAATTTCCATACTCCGTTTCCGCCGGTTTGTTTCCACTCAGCAAATGACTGTAGTGCCAAAACACAATTCACAATCCTTGAAGTCTTTCCTCCCTGCAAATATTGAAGTTGAAATAAAAACTTTAATCCTTAACTTATGGAACTAAGCCCTCCGCCCTCCTGGCGTGACCCACACAGTGATATAGATAGTCTCAAAACATATATCCAAACAAATGTACCTGTTCCAGGTCTGATGCTTCAAAAGTGGGAAGGCCCATCTCCTGCACAGCTACAAGGAAGTTCCTGACATTTTCAAAATATTGAAATGCTGACAAAGCAGCTCCATCAGGGATTAGAGCAGCATCACTTGGACTTTCTACAACCTATGGATCAGTGTTGGATGTTAATGTCAGTTAAAATAAAGCATTATTATAACCTTCTACTCTTCTCTGAAGACAAAGTAAAATTCATGCACGGCATTTTATTGGCATTGACCATGGAAGCTTAATGTCTATTCAATTTGCATGCCATGAACCATTCCATAGGAATGTTGGCAAAAAAAGAACTATTTTGAAGGTATTAGAGAATACAGAACAGACCTTTGGTACCGCCCCAGATTGTATCTTATTGAGAACATTGCAAAGGATAATACCACTTCTCAACCCGAGCCTAAACTCTTCTTCGGATGGCTCGGCAGGTAAGTCTCTGGCTGCAACCACTCCGACCATCTTCCTCAGCCAACCAGCTGCATCATTCCTTCTTGATGCTACAAAAGACAATTAATCAGGATCTCAAATTAAGCTCTCCAACAAGAGGACATTCAGCCAAAGTAAACAGAGACAGAGAGTTCTAAAGTCCAGTTCCATTCGGCCATGATGGATCCGCAAATTCGGGTGATCGCACAAACAAGAGACTGCGACTTATAAACAGAGACAGAGAGTTCTAAAGTTCAGTTCCATTAGGCCATGATTGATCCGCAAATTCAGGTGATCACACAAACAAGAGACTGCGACTTCGAATTCTATGATAATTTGTAAAAAATGGCAATTGCCGTACCGAATACGTGGAATGACAAGGAAGTGGAACATTGACACAAAGGGTAGTAAATTGAAATTTCCTTGCAAGAAGGCAGAGATATTGAGACTCAAGTTCAGGGTCCGAGAAACAAGTTACGTGGAGAGAGAAACTAGACCGCACAAGAGAAGGTAGACATCTGATCGTTATAGTGAGAAACCACCCAATGTGTCAAGCCATAAAGTTTCGTTATCATCATCATCCATGAAACAAGATTGCAACATTTTCAAATTCTTCTTTCCGGCAGCTAAATTCACAGCCTGAAAATTTCATCTAAGGCCAGAAACCTCGCAGGAAAAGAGAAAACTCGGGGTACAACGTGTTCAAATTGGACCTCGACGAATCCAAGTAACGAGAACAAACAGAGAATTCAAACACCAAATCCCCAGAGCCACGCACACAAGCCGAATCCCGAAGGTTATGAACTCGGTGCCGACGAGTAAAGCATAGAGGTGAATCACGTACCAGCTTCTTCAGCTCTTCTGGACTCCACATCGACGTCTCTGAGCCGCGTGCCGTGCTGTTGGAGGAGCACGTCCTCCACCACCGAGGCCGCCGAGAACGAGAGCGCCCCCTCCGCCGCCGCCATGTTCCGTACACCAAACAAAAAGAAATAGATTGAACCCGGCAAAGGCGAGGGACCGTGCTGAACTCCCCGAGTCGTCGCAACAGAATCGCGGACCTCTCAAGCCACCATTCTCGGCGGAATTCGATACGAAGACGGTCTCGGCAAGCAGAGATTGAAGAGGATCTAGAGAGAGAGAGAGAGAAGAAGAAGAAGGAGGAGGAGGAGGAGGAGGAGGAGGAGGAGTGAGAGAGTGTGGGAGGTTGCTTTGTTAGGAATACAGAGAGTCACAGTCCTCTTCCATTTTAGCTTTCGCCTTTCTTTTTCGCTGTTGCGTCCTTCTCTCTCTTCTTTATACACTCCATCCCCATCCCCAGGTGTCTCTCTTCCCTACCGGAGCTGAACCCCGGGCCTGCCTCCGAACCTCCGGGGTTCCAAACCTCCCGACTTCCCTTCACCTCAGGTCTCTCTTTACCAAAAGCAGATTCGCTCCACGCGCGCTCCCCGCGCGTGACGATGGGTTGCCGTTTTTATCACCGTTGTCTACTCCTTTAGTATATTATCTGCTGATCTTCGAAAACGAATAATTGGATCATATCGCATGACTTCGATTTGAGGAAAAATAAAACCAAAAGGAATGAAATTATAATTGCAAGTGATTCCGATATCTGGCATTAACCACGACAGGTACATTTGGAGATCGTGTATCTAATTCGTGTTCATGATCGTCTTCCGTACACTTCTATCCACTCTGGGTAATTTATCTTATATGCTGGTAATTTTTATGTTCTTACTTTGAGCTATTGGTTTCCCGATTTGGTCTTTTAGCTTTGTCTTCTTTGTTTCGTGCAGCGTGATGCTCTAACTTTTGCTATATATGCGATCAAGTCGATTCCGTGCCTGATCACATCAGATCGTTAACGTGGCACGACATCCCTTATGTTGGCAAAATTTGGACTCGGGGGTTGGACGGGAGCTGGGATCATCGCCGCCTCCTCGTGCCCTGTGCAAGGTGGGATGGGTAGTGTCGCAGCTAGATTTTTTTTTTTTCTTCAGCTAGGTCAAGTAAATAAAAGGCAATAAAAATATATTAAACATGCCATCGTGAAAAGTAAAACAAGGACTAACCCCGCTGACGTTCTTTTGAGAAACTTAATCTGAATCCGAAAAAAAAACATGTTACTTAATCAAAACTAGGGTTCCTTGATGCTACTATACCTTGTTAAGTACTAGCAATTGTCAAAATGAGTTATATCTGTTGTTGGAGTTCAAAAGAATAAACCTGAGCTATTCCCTCTCTTACAGTTCAAAAAGTTCAAATTTTGGGTTATGAATGATAGTCTTTGAAGTTTGGTGGTTTTGTCCCTTTCTCCTTTGCGCGCTTGCACATTATAACTCAAAGTGGGTTATTGGTGAAGTGAATATTAAATTGGTCTCTTTCTTTCTTTCTTTTTTCCTTCTAATTTCTTTTGCAAACTAATTCATTGGAGGACCTCCTTCCTAGCATATTTCATCGTCTTCCTAGTCACCTGTCTTTTGGAATTTCTTTCTTAGCCATGCTCATAGCAAAGATGAAACACATTTCGCCTACCATGGATCATGGGGAGAAAGGGGTCATCTAGAGATCATTAACCCCAGAAAAAAAAAATAGAGATTGCAAAATTTACGAAACCATTCGTCTACGTGACCACGAAGCGTAAAGTCACCCCCCGACATATAAAGAATATAGTTCTAATAAAGGAGGTAATCACACGCGGTTCCTATCCGTCAGAATGTATGTACGCGTTTTGCGTACGCCAAGACAGTATCCTCATGCCTTGGGATGTACCCAAACTACCAACATATGACTTAGAACAGACACTACTTCATACTTGCAAAAAATCGATCCGTCTAATTGGCAACAAATCTTTTGGGGGATGAACTCTTACATGAGAAACCTCAATGAGTGAACATGCGAACCTCTGATTTTGCACCAGAAGCCGAAGGCCTCTTCTCTACTGATACATGTTTCAAAGGCAAGTAAGACAACATGGAAAGCTATAAGACAGACCATGTGATGGGGTGCTCTTTTAGGCAAGAGATGAGTGCAAATGCAAGCAATCCCAAACCCCATGTAATCGAATTATGCTAGACACTATTCTTTTAACCCTAGTAGTTGCTTGACGACTACCCACCAGGCACCAAGTGGTGGGCAGAGTGTTTTTTTCAATCGGCCAAAGTGTTAGTTGGAAAAACAGTTACCAAACCCTGATTTTATAAGGTCCTTTACATCATGGAATGAACCAAAATTTCTCGAGGCATGATTTGACTTCTAGTCTAAGTAACAAAGAGAGCGTACAATCTCTCTAGATTTTCACTTTTTCTTTCTATTTTTCAATGATCTCCAAACTAGGATGTTGTGTTGGATCAAAGTCAATTTGCTCGGAAAGATTCGTGAGGTGCTACTATTTTTTGAGACCATATTGTCTCTTCTAACAATAGTCGAGTCCTACAGGGGAAGTGGACATCCCACCTAAGAGCATCTAAATAGATTGTTCCTAGACATATAAACAAATGCAATTTCTCTAGCTTACTTTGGACTTGAACATGGAAATTAAGGATGCAATCCATGCTTTCCACAATCTGACTCTACTTATCCAAGGGAAAATTACCCAATCAGTTTTGAATATATCAATTCAGTCCTAAACTTTTCAATTTTACCAAATCAGTCCTAAACCTTTGAATGAAATTCCCAATGTAGTAGTCATTCCGATTAATTTTCGTAGAAAATTGATGACGTGACGATTTCAGTCAGTGCCGGTTGTCCTACTTGGCATACCGTCACGTCAGCAGTTTCATGCGAAAATTGATCGGAATGACTACATTGAAATGTCGCGCAAAGGTTTAAGACTAATTTGACAATTTGAAAAGTTTAAGACTGAACTGAATTTCTCCACTTATCCAAAGATGTAATTCGTAGATTACATCTATGTACGACAAATAGCGTCGGTAAATTCACCAAGTCGATAAACTAGGCCTCCCTTCAAAGTCCTCTTAATTAATTGCATGCGGTATCTTAATTATATTTTATTATAGAAAATGATACGATGAATTGCTTTGAGGCAGTGATATACATATGCATTATGGGTAAGCATGGTTCCAGAGTAGAACCGGTTACTGGAGAACCAAATCAGTGGAAACATGGTAGGTTCCAAGTTCTAGGAAATGCATGGTAGGTTCCAGGTTCCAAAAATTGATGAACCGGTTCTGACGGATAGGTTCTAGGTTCCAAAAGGTGGAACCTGGAATAAGTCTTTATGTTTTTCTTGTTTTATGTCTTGGGGCGATCCTGCGGTTTTCCACGACGTTTGATGGTGAGTGTGTAATCTGAAGCTATTAGTCCGAGTTTCCATTTTCGACGATAGCCATGTCGGAGACTTTTACTTTGTTAATATTTTCGTATTATTTGTGTGTCTTAAAAAGAGTTATGATCAATGGATTGTAGAAGCAAATTGTAGTCATTATAAGTGATAATTCACTGCAGTCGTTCAATTAAGAATACAGGTAAAGATTGTTAGATCTTGAAACCGACCCTGGAATCTGTGACATGGTATGTTTTAGGTTCTAGGGTATGAAAGGCAGGTTTCAGGTTCCAAAAAATAGGAAACCAGATCCGACGGGTAAGTTCTAGGTTCCACCTGGAACCGATCACCTCTAATATGCATGCAAGGCATGATTTACATTTTGACCGGGCCATACGTTTCCAAGTTATAATAGGAAGAAATCGTTCTTCTGAAATGAGTTATCATTTTTCTCTCTTTGCAAAACTAGATGATCCAGCCGTTACTGAAGTCGATAGAAAGATGATCGTTATAAAAAGATCAAGCCTATTATAGTATGGTCATTCTTAACGTATGTCCAGCATCTTGAAAACTAAAATAGGTACAGCTGTTCGATACATCGAATTCGTGCTATTAGGCATATTCCCTTCCATGTCCTTTAGTCATCAACAAGCACTGGAGTGTCGACATCAATACATCAATCTAGGGCAACTATCGAAGTATTCCGAGTAACATCGGATGTAACCTTTTCATAGACAAAAGGAACAAAAACTCACTAGCGTGACATGATAGAAGTTTTGCCGACATGATATAACACTTATGTTACAACTATCTCCTTAGTGTCCTTTGATTTTTCTTTTAATTATATTGGCCCATGTTTAGTATGTAATTAACGGTGGTAATCAAGATCTCCCATCAAACTTAGATGGGGATGGATTCCAAGAAAAGAGCAAATCCTCATAAGTCATATCTATCTTGAGAGAGAGAGAGAGAGAGAGTAAGTAGGTGAAAGGGTCGAGCTCAAGACGGGGATAAGAAACTCAAAAGGGGGCATAACTGCCGACTGTTGGGGCAGGGGATGAACCCATGCGGGGCTTCAACGTTCGAAAATTTCAAATTCCGCGGTTCGGAGGGAGCCCGGACCTGAGGCTCGGGGGAGTCGCTGAGGACCATCTCTTTTTCCTGCGGGGACGGGGGCCCCACCTCACGGGAATTCGGCCGTCTCTCTTTACTCAACGCTGGGGTCGAGTTTCTCCATCTCCCCAGCCGGTGGGTATCTCAATCTAACAGACCAATGCGGAAGCGCCACGTGGCGTGATGATCTCATCTCCGCCCTTCGTAACTCCGGAGGCCGCCGTATTGTCGTTCGCCCGTGCCCTCGCGGCTACGCGTACCCGGACGCGCGCTCCTCATCGAAAAGTCGTCAGCGCGTGGGTCACACTTGTTTCGTTTTTTATTTCGACTTTTTAAGATTTTTCCTCGTTGTAACGAAAGTATCCGAGACTTCCTAAGTACCTTTCTAATCCCTACTTAATGTACGAATGATATCATTCATTTCACACGGATGATAATTACCAAAGGCAGACATATATGTGCTCCCAAGAATGGTCTTAGGAAAATTTGCTAATACGATGATTCGACTACGTGCATTGAACGAGAAAGATAAACACGCTTACCATTCGAATTAGTAACTAGATTTTTTGAGGTGTGAGTTGATGACTGAGATATTCAAGCTCTTCAATTTGCCTGGCCAATAGTTCCTCATTATATCATCAAGGATAAACACGATAACAAAAATCGTGCAATCTATAAATAACAAATTGAGGTGCGAATTTCGGGAAATCTCTCTCACAATCGTTTTCCTGGTTAACATGTGAAAGAGTTGTCTTCTAATGTTAAGACAACAATCATAAACTCCTTAAATTTATAAGTTTCGTAAATAGTCTTAAATAGGAAATAAATAGCTAAAATTCAAATACCGATGAATGCGCCAACACCCATAAAAATGGTGGAGATTGAGATCGAAAATAACCTCAAATGGATTACGCGCTGCATATCTTGCTAGATCAAAAGTTATGTTGAATTTTAGAATAACTTCTAATGTTTCTGCGTATCCATATGTTCTAGAAGTTCATCAGAAACACTATATGCGTCAATGTCCTCAACAGTGTCCCCAATCAATCTCCCCCCCTTTGGGAAATATCTGCAAGTTACTCAAATTTCAATCGAGAACATATGCCTTCTTGTTGTTAATCAACTTCTCGATCTTGTGTCGTCCATACTTCTTCGTAGGAAATCACGCCTCGCAAATTCATAACATCGTGTTCAACAAACACTTCCTTCAGAAGACGCCAATACAGAGCTTGCGCTTGCTCGTACTCGGCATCGGCTTTCTATAATCTCTGTTTTCGTGATCTTTTTAAGTTGATCGTAGCGGTGCCGCCCGATTTTGAGCTGCTACGCTCTTCGTGATTGATTTAGGGAGGTTCTATTGCAGAGCCACCGTAAACAACATAGAAACGTGACTTCTTTATAGCTGAGTGAACTGGATTCTAGGATGCATATTCTATATTTTTGTGATGTTGTAGATTTTGGCGTGGAAGTAACAATGCCACTTTTAACTCCTTGTAAGTTGCGACAAATCGACCCTAGATCCACGTTCTTTGTTCTTTTATTTGGGTTCGAAATCATAATGATAGAGGTTGGATCAATATATCCGACTGACAAAATCAAAGGAACAAGAATGGGTCTTCCTTCTGCACCTGGAGACTAATGATACTTTTCATTACAGGAGTAGACAAGATATACCTACTATGAGAGTAACCATTATAGAGTTATGCCACTTGATTGAAGTTGTAGAATCATTATTCCTTCATTTGGTGTGACGACATATTTGTAAATGAATAAAGATAAATATCAAAATGCCCTGTCGCTTTTTCTAATAAATACCGGGAAATTCACTAAAAGTTGTGCCAATTCAGTTCTAAACATTTTGTATTTGTGTCAGTTCAGTCATTTTAGTCAATTTCTCCCGAAAATTGATGACATGGACGCTAGCCATCCACCGCCCGTCCTACGTGGCACTGCTGGCACTGAAGTGGAATTTTTTTTTTTAATTTTTTCGAGTTTTTTAAAATTATTTCTGTCCTTTCTTTTATATTATTATTGATGGCCTGCAAGAAGCTACCGGCCACCGACCGAGGCCCAGAGGACTCAACTGCGGCGAGGTCTCGCCAACTGAGTAAGAGGCCGGCGAGGTTAGGTGAGGGCATGTACCCCTCACCCAATTGCTAGTGGAGATCGCAGGGCCTCGGCTGGCGGCCTCTTGCTTGCCATTAACAAAAAAGACAGAAAATTTTAAATTTTTTTTTTAAAATAAGGAATAAGTGCATTGGAAGTCCTAAAACTTGTCATGAAAATGCAAATAAGTTGTAAAACTTTCAAAAAATTCAATTAAATCCTAAAACTTGTAAGAAAGTGCATTCGAGTCCTAAAACTTTCAAAAAGTGCAATGAAGTCCTAAAACTTGCACGAAAGTGTAATCGAGTCATAAAGTTTTCAAAAAGCGCAACAAATGGAAGGACTTGATTGGACTAATATGATAAGTTTTAGGATTTGATTGCACTTTTTGAAAGTTTTAAGACTCGAATGCACTTTCTTGACAAATTTTAGGACTTAATTGCACTTTTTGAAAGTTTTAGGACTCAATTGCATTTTCGTGACAAGTTTTAGGACTTCCAATGCACTTTTCCCAAAAATTAAAAAAGAAGCAAAAAATTCAAAAAGTTCCATATCAGCGTCGGCAGTGCCACATAGGACGGCTGGTGGATGGCCGTCATCCATGTCATCAATTTTTGGCCGAAATTAGTCGGAAGGACTGAATTGGCACCAATGCAAAAGGCTTATGACTCAATTGACAAAAAAACAGGTTTAGGACTGAATCGGCACAGTTGTAATATGTTTAGGATTTTTTTTGAATTGACACAATTGTAATAGGTTTATGACTTTTTTGGTAATTTTCCCAATAAATACTAATCGTGTTTGCATAACAATTATATACACCTGCATAATTGCATTATCACATATACACGATTTATCAGTTTATGTAGCTTGAAAAATTTTAGACACAATTTGGTATAGCTGTTCACAGCTGAAATTGCTGCGAGAAAACTGTGCCAACTAACATCCTACAAATTACGATAACTAGAGCAAAATTGGTCATATTGGAAACCCTAATTATTCCCACCATGAACTTGAAAAGCGGCTAATTGTTGTATTATAATTGCAATCCTAATGAGAAGAAGATTATCTGCTCCTTTAGTGCTTCAATGGCAGATCAAACCTATTTGGAGTAACTGGCTCCATGGTCAGTGCTCACCTTTACACTCATAATTTATGAGTGAAGACAGCTGTGTTTGATCTACTTTTAACATGCATGATTATACTCATGAATCATAGGCAATAGTTTTTGCTGTATCATGACTTTCCACTGCATCAATGTGCAGCTCCGTGGTGGTGTCTCTTCAGCCATAATAATCGCTAGGATTGTTATGGATGAAATAAAAGTAGATGCTCACCGGGAAAGAATTCTTCACTTATTGCACTCATTATGAGAATGGCTTTTTCGTATTCTATTTCAGTCTGAATTTCTTTTCTATGCATATCTGGATCTTAAGTGTAGAATGTACAGCAAAGATTGGGTCATTGACCCACAAAAGAAGGAACACTTAGTGTTAAGGTTGTAGCCTTTCAGGGGGGTGATCATCAAAGTTGAAGCTATTGAAGTCCTGTTTATCATTAGATATGCAAGTGCATGTAGGTTTTCATAATTTAAGTGGAAGAGAAAGAGGACAACATGACTTTTTTTTTTTCTTCTTTTTATCCTTTTTGCAAGCATGACATTATCCTACACAGAGAAAACACATCTATGGCCAGAGCCATTGACAAAGATGAAAGCGTTCATGATTGTAATAATGGCATTCTTTGGCCAGAAAGTGAAAAACCCTAGAAAGAGCTCTTGGGTACAAAGTGCCAACTATTTAACCACACTAAACTCAGAGAAAATAATATCAGACAGAAAGAAAGCCAGTCTTTATTTGCAAGAAAGGTGTAGTTTGTTAAAGGGACCAAACACAGAAACTTGGTACTTGTTAATTCCTGAGGCCCAAAACCAGTTGGCTCTTTGTCGTGAAGGGGTTTTGGTTGGATTTTTATTTCTAAAGGCAAGAAAAGGTAATAAAGTCAGCCACAAGGAAAGAGCAAAGAATATCATCATACCCTTGTTTCTGTTCTTAATTTTTTTTTTAGTTTTCCCTTTGTCATAGATTAAATGGGTGGGGCAACCAGACATTCTCATATGAATCGTGAAAGCACAGCACTCTCTGCTTTCATCTTTTGATGGCTCCCATGCTTTTGAACCGACCAGACTATGATGAAGATTGTAATGTGGTCCATTTGCTCTCTCCCCCACCTATTCTGTCTAATTATAATCTGTACTCTTTTTTTTTTTTTTTGCACTATGTAGTCCAAGACATTTCAATGCTAGAATTCAGGGAAAATTGCCCCAAAAACTCCCAAACTTATTGGACTTTAGTCAATTCAGTCCTAAACTTTTTAATTGTGTCAATTGAGTCCTAAACCTTTTCAGGCTTTGTCAATTGACTTCATCCGCCCAATTTTGGCCCGAAATCGCTGGCGTGGATGCCGGCGTCCTACGTGGCACGATCAGCGCCGACGTGGATAAATTTTAGTGAGATTATAATATTTTTTCTATTTCTATTTTTATTTTATTTTATTCTTTTATTCTTTGTCTTTTTTAACAATTGTGGCCAGCGACCATCCCGGGCAATGGGCAAGGGCTAGTGACTCTCGCAGGCCATGGGTGAGGGCCCTTGCTCAAATCGAAGTGAGGTTCGTGACCCCCTTGTTGACCACAGGTGAGGGGCTCGTGGGCCTCGCCTGTGGTCGGAGAAGGGGTGGCCCTTGCCCAGACCAGGTGAGGGCATCGTCGCCCTGGCGTGGATCTGGGTGAGGTTCGCTGTCCCTTGCTGTGGTGGGCAATGGTTGCCGAAAAAAACAAAGAAAGGAAAAGAATAAAATTAAGTAAAAATCAATTTTTTTAAAAAAATATTAGTAAAAATTGTCCAAGTCAGCGCTGATCGTGCCACATAGGATGCCAGCATCAATGTCAACGATTTCTGATCAAAATTGGCTGGATGAACTCAATTGGCAAAATCTAAAAAGGTTTAGGACTCAATTGACACAATTAAAAGATTTATGACTGAATTGACTAAAGTGCAATATATTTAGGAGTTTTTAGACAATTTTTCTGCAAAAAATAAAATGTGTTGGCTTTCTCTTTATGCTCTTGTTTCCTTTGACATGTGTATTGGCCTTCTAGAGAAGGCATCCCCACCAAAAAGACTAGAGGCAGAAAGGAGACTTCTCCCCAATAAGATATTTTAGCAGCAACACCGGACCTTGATTTTAGTGATCCAAGGAATCCAAGGAGCTCGAGGGACAAGAAAGTTTGAATATATATATAAAAGTCGTTTGGAGGAATAACATTCAAAAGGTCAATCCTAGGTCTTCCAGTTGATTATTTGAACATAGAGGTCCAGATAGTTTCTCCAACAGAGGGACGTGAAGGTCGGATTCGCCTGTCTGATCAGAAGATAAAGAAGCCGCGTGGGGTTCTTTTCCTTTTCTTGGTGGCCTTTGGTCAAGGGTGCCTTTGGCAATATTTCTGTACCCGTGAACAAAATTCTGAATAGAGATTTGTTCTCGGGAACGAAAAATCAATTTACAATTCCAATCAGAGGTTTTATGTTCTTTTTCTGTTCCGGAAAACAAAAGAACAGAAAAATAAAGAATAAAAAACGTTACCAAACACGTCCTAAATGAGTATTCAAATTACGGGCGTCATCGACTTGCTGGTGAAATGTGCAACTGATTCAAAGCAGATTTCATCATGGAGTAACGTTGGGGGATGCAGTGTATTCGGGTAGGACAGAGTCAACATTGTTCGGTAGTTGAGTTTGACTCGGTTCGAACATTCATGGCTGTAACGCTCAATTCACCCTCGATCCGGCTTGACTTCGGAAAAGCTCAAACTTGACCAGAATCAGTTTTCTATGAACTTGAGCTCCTGGCCTCGATTACTCAATTTGTTCGAGTCATACTCGAACCAAACTTGAACCCGAGCTCGCGCTAGAGATCTTGGATTTTGGGAATTCGCTATACTTGAGAAATTAAATATTTTTATGAACACGACTCGAATTCGAAAGCAGAGTTCGAATACTGTTCGAGGAGCTTGACTTACCAGGGGGCATGATGCGCCTCCAGAGTATGGCCGTGTGCTAGTAGTGCTAATGCTGATTTTGTCATGTAAGCTCCAGAACAAAAAAAATTGCGATCACCAAATGTTTTGTTGTACTCCCAACAGAGCGCAGAGCCCAAGCCCATCTTTGAGAATCACGGGCCAAAATTATATCATTTGGGCCTTAATTGGGCCAACATGCTCTATTCCCAATTTTCTGCTCCTTTCACTTGTCACAAAACATTAGAGTCTAATCGAGACTAGAAATTGTTTCTCTCACGTCCTCTCTATTTCATACCTCGCGGTGTGCCTTGGCCGTGCCGAGAGATTTATCGCTTCGCAACGGCTTGGCGGACCTTATGGCCACCATGTGCCTCCGCCTTTATCTGCCCTGGAAGCAGCACCCCCGCCCATCGCGACGGTTGGGTCCCTAAAGGAGAGCAATTTAGTTTATAACCATCCCATATGTCATGATAATCAAACTACGAAAACACCCAAAGTATCCTTAAAATTTATGTTTAGTCTGAGTCAAGTTAGAAATCACCATTCTGAAATTCGAGAATTCAAGCAAAGCAAAAAGTTCAAATAAATAAATAAATTTGATATAATCTGGCGGCCCGTTTGTTTTTGTTCTTGTTTTTTTTTTGGTCGAGGCGATAGCCGGGTTTAGACAACAAGTTAGGCTCGACCTTGGTCCGGCCCATCTCCAGTTGCAACCCCAGTACCCTTTCACCCTAGCAAAGATCAGGATCTTGTCATGGCTCGAGGCTGTGCCAACCTTATCCAGGAACGGGAACAGATTTATCCCCCTAAATTGCTCCCGATAAAAGAAGATATCGCTCTCCAGACTCGTCCCTGTTCTTGTCCATCGTCTTCCAGGTAACGCTTGCACCTTATACCCTTCTCCTGATTTATCACTCCTCCCAATCCTTACGTGGAATAGTCTCCTCCTTCTGACTGCAATTCTGTGCCAACCTCCATTACCGGTTTCATTAATTGCTCAAGATGGCTAGTTTAGTGAGGTACTCAATGCTGTGAGTAACTTTTAAGTGGGTGACTGTGACCTTCCATTTTGTGTAGTTTATAATTAATCCATGGGAAAAAGAAGTGATCTTGATGGTGTTCTGTTTTTGCTTTTTCGTTCTGAAATGGCTTTTGAAAATTGGAATATGGTCGTCTTGAAAAAGGGTTGTCTCTCGCTGTGTTAAAGATCGGATTTTTGCATTAAATAAGCTAACTTTTTGCAAATTTTCCGAGTGACTTCTGAATAAGAGAGTTGGCCAATTTTTGACAAGCACATGCTTTTAAATTAGCTTGTGGGTTTCGATTACCCAGAAGAGGCTGCATTCTTCTTACTGATTGGTGGGCTTTGGTCTTTTCTTGGGGTTGTCGGAAGTTTTTTATGGCTTCTGCGTTTCCAGCGGTGCTTCTGTTGTGGAAGTTGAAAAGTCCAATGCATGAAAGTGTGAAAAATTTGGATCTAAAGGATGACAATTCCTTGTTTATAGAGCTGTCAATATCACTCAAAACGGAAAAAATGTGAGCTGAGATGAGAGAGAGACCTCATTCTCAGCTTTTAGGTTATGGTGGTTCATTAAGAATGTTATTGCCTTTCTGTCTCGCTCTCTTTGGCTATAGATTGGTGCAAAGGCTACAGGTGATAAGTTGAAATTGATAGGAGAGCGATCCAAGTTGACTATTTCCCTCTCATAACCCCCTGACCGTGCTTTTCGAAAGATTGAGGATAGTAGATTGACATCAATGAGTACTGAACAGCATGTCATATCTTGGTGCTACTAGAAATGTTTGGCATTGACTTCACCATCGATTAGTGGTTTGAAACAAAGTAGATTTGCATTGTTGCTGTATTCCTCCTTGTGCCTTGCTGTACCAGGATTCTAAACTTGTGGCTCTAGTCAGGAACTTAATCAAAATTCACCAATAGCGATGCCATCTTGCTTGCATGCATGAATAGGAACTACATATTTGAGCTTGAGTTGTTAACAGTGTGCTGATGCAAAGTATTTCACTGATTAACTGTTTGAGATGGTAATAAGGAAATAGGGCAAATTCATATTTTGGTGGATTGTGCCTTTCAAATGTATCGATGTGTTTACTCACAATAAGGTCACAAATTTCCTGATATCTTTAGCATGGGCATTTGGCCTCGAAGTAATGCCGAACGTCTGCGGACAATTTGGACTCCTGAAATGGATCGGTACTTCATTGACCTCATGCTAGAGCAGGTCAGCCAAGGGAACAAAATTGATGATAACCTGTTCAGCAAACGAGCATGGAAACATATGATGCTGCTGTTCAATGCAAAATTCAAGTTTCAGTATGAGAAAGATGTCCTTAAGAATCGCCACAAATCACTTAGGAATCTGTACAAGGCAATCAAAAATCTTCTCGACCAGTGGGGTTTCAGTTGGGACGAAACCCGAAAGACGGTGATTGCTGATAACAAAGTTTGGGACGACTATATCAAGGTGTAACTATGAAACTTCTTTAATCCGTGAAGTTCTTATCTTTCGATATTTGCACTGATACTTTGCAGCCTTGCAGGTACACCCAGATGCACGCTCATACAGAATTAAAAGCATTCCATACTACAGAGATCTCTGTCGAATTTATGGAAACTCATCCCTTGAACAAAAAGGTACTTTGACAATCCCACCTCTCCAAAAGATTTTCTCATGGTACAGCATGAGGGCATTTGCTTCTCAGTAGGCCCGGACTTATAGTTGTTTCTCAATGTAAAGAACCAGGCAACAATGCACCAGAGTCATCATCACATTCAGCTAACAATGGTACATTAATGCTCCCTGATAGTATTGGTGAAGAAGGGGCAGATCCTCTCCCTGATATCACAATCGATGAGGACTTCAGAATTTCTGTTCCTGAAGGAGTATCAGAGATTTCTACTTCACAGGACGAGCCAAATGTCGTTGGCTCCGGTGTTGGTAGTCGTTCAAGGACTTGCTGGCAGCCAACTATGGACCGTTGTTTTATCGACCTCATGTTAGAACAAGTGCAGAAAGGGAACCAGGTTGATGGTCTTTTCTTGAAACAAGCGTGGATGGAGATGATTGCATCATTTAATGCGAAATTTGGGTTTAGTTATGAAGCGGAAATCCTGAAAAATCGATACAAGACTCTCCGGCGCCAATTCAACGTGATAAAAAATCTACTTGATACGGAGGGTTTCTCCTGGGATGATTCCCGTCAAATGGTGACTGCTGATGATTACATTTGGCAAGACTACATTAAGGTACACATCCACCTAATGTCAGCCTCTTAAGTAATTACATGATAGTGCCGTCCTGCCATTCTCTTCATTTTTGTTAGATTGTATGCATAGCGTACTAAATTGCTGATTCTAGCTCTGAATATTGAATGCATGACAGACACTTAAATTTGTAAATTTCTGGTTTCAAGCATTTTCTTGCTGTCGAGGTGCTTTGGCATCGCTAAGCGCAATATCACTTGTTCAACTACGTCTGGGATCTTAGCTTTGTGATACCTTTAAGTACTGTGGAATTATATTTTCATTTGAATCTGTTGAATGAATGGATGTTGATCGTTCGATACCAACTAGTCATATTTTTGGTTGACTGGGTTCTATCCTTTCCTTGCCTGCCCTGCTTCTGATACCTTCCTTGCACTTCCATTTAGGTATATCATTCACTAAGCTTGGTTGTGGTGGCATGCAGGCACACACTGATGCGCGGCAATTTATGACTCGACCTGTACCATACTACAACGATCTGTGCACAATATGCCGTGATCCAAGCATCAATGAGAGAGAATTTCTCTTAGGTCAAAATGTGGAGCAGCCAAATGAAGTCGTGGTAGTCAAAGATCGAAGGGCATCGAAGACTTCACACTCCCCTTCTGCATCGATTTCTGGTATGGACCAAGATGACAATTCACAAGACCTAGGGAAAAGGGGTTCAAAATTGGCCATTTCCAGAAAGCGCCAATACGAAGACCAATCAAACATAGGAACACATATAAAGTGCCTCAAGGAGACTAGTGAGGGGACCGTGAGTATTCGGCCGGAAATGGTGACTGCAGCTGCTTGTCTGTCCGATAAAAAGAAAGATGATGAGAACTCGAACTCCGTACCAATCGAGCAGGTAATTGAAGCAGTTCAGGCCTTACCGGACATGGATGATGACCTAATACTGGATGCTTGTGATTTCCTAGAGGATGAAATGAAATCTAAGACATTCATGGCGCTGGATGTTAAACTTAGGAAAAAATGGCTACTGAGGAAGCTTCGGCCACAGTCACATTAGTTACTTCTAGTTTTAGGCAAATTTGTCCAAGGTTCGTATTTTGCATCCTTCATTGCTCCTATCATGTAAACTTTGTCGTATTGATTTAGGCAAATTCTTTATATCTCCATTTTTTGCATCTTTCTTCGCTCCATGCACGTAAATTTTGTCGAATGGAGTAATGCGTTTAATTAATTGTCCATTGAAGAGGACCATGAATTTAAAGCTTGCCCTAATGAAAGGCCTCTCCTCCGCCTTGCATTAAATTGGTTGTCCGAAAGACGGGTACGATGAAACAGTGGATCGGGCTAGAATACGGTTGCATGCTTGTCTTGACATTTCGATTACTTGGTGATGGAGAGTTGATAATACTGATGCCCCTCACAATAATTTGGGTACTTCTCGAGCCCTGAAATCACATTTCAGGCGAAAAAATGGTTGATGGTGAAGTGTCGTCTTTGAAATGCAGAACATGGTCAAGAGGTTAGCCCTGCGAACGGGTTTCACAGCCCCCCCCCCCCCCCCACCCCCCCAAAAAAAAAAAAAAAAAAAAACCTTCACCATGTGAAGTGTTTTTCGCAAATTGAACCATGGTTTTAGAAGTGGCCTATATGTACTTATTACACTAGGGGCCTGAATAAGTTCCCTTGGTGGCCATAGGGTACATATATAATCCAGTATTACTTGGAAAGTGATATAAGGAGAAACAAAAACTGATAAAGCAATGGTTGGGTATTTTTTTTTTAAGACTGCAAAAGAGTGCTAAAGTAGAAACCTAGTGTCTCCATTATCTACAAAGGCCTAGCATCATGAAAAACACCAGAGCTTCTTTACATAAACTACTAAACTTCTCCAATTCGTCAGGTGCAAACTTCTAAGCTAACCTCTTCCATTTTGAGGGGCAAAAGCTTGTCCGATTGAAACAAGACTTCGTTAGCTTCTGAATAGCGCTCCCAGCACCCCCTCATGAGTCAAAATCAAGTATGCTGGACATTACCAAACCTTGTACAAATTCACATCTCCCTGCTTTCTCGATCTTTTCTTTCTCCAGCATAGGAGATTGATGCATATCCCTGCAAACAACACAAAGATATAAGATGTTTCGGTAGAGAGTGAATTGAACTTCCCAGACAGCATAGGAGAACATGGAGCCAACATGCTGTTCATTTCCAATACGCAGGCCATCTCGTTAATCGCCCTTGGAATATGTGGTGAAAGTCGATAAAACCAGCTGAAAATGGATGCACACACATTCATGACAATATATTCGCTTTCATACATACATCCTCCATTTCTATATCTCTTTGTCGACCATACACTTCCAACAATGAAGTTCCTGACTGCTTCATGTTGGCACTTATGTGTACCGTGTGTGCGCATGTTAGCATCTTTCATATCTAACCACCGCTGTGGTATCAATGTTCCTGGAAGAGTGTTGTGCCATATCCAAGGCAATATATGGCCACTGTGGGCATGTGTGAGTGGGCATGAGTGCACCACTTTGATGCAGGTATCAATTGGTACATTTGAGCCTGGACCCTGGAGAATGAGCTTTCACAGGTTTGACAATCTTTTTGAAGGAGTGCTGCAGACCTTTTCAAAGTTTCTCAGGCACCTTTAATTCTGCTGCAGCAGAGACATTGATCTTAACGATCGTTGAACAAGACAATACACTCACTTTTTGGGTGCTACTTTGATTCTTCGGACAGGGAACAAGGAAGGAGCATTACTTATTCCCTTGCAAGCAAATTTGGATGTGGAAAGTTCCCTGACTAGTAACTCCAGCTTGTGAACTTCATGAGAATGGGGCAGGGGTGATTTCAGTTAGGGAGAAAAGGTTCTGCTAAATCGGTGCTACACATGCAGACTATCAACCTTTGCTATTGGGAGGGAGAGAATTATGGAATTGCCCATGGTGGAATATGGTACTCCTCAACCATCAAAATAGTCCTCTAGGTTGTAGGTCCTCTACACCACAAGTAAAAGGCCATCATTTAGTCTGACTTAGATCTACAACATTTCAAGGTAATTGTCTAAGATGAGTCTCCATCAAACCAGCTGTAAGGTTGCTCTATATTTTCAGCTTAAGCAAATCAAAGGGTTCTACAGGGATAGTACACATGATTGATTCCTGGTTTGATGTCCCAATGTCTGTACATTGCATTTGTCAAAGATGAGTTAACCATCTTGTAAACTTTGATGAAAATTTTACTTCAGTACATCTACAAAATAGGAAAGAAAAAAAAAAAAACAGCCGAGGCTGCTCAAAGGACATTCTTTCCCTTATATCCTGTAAATCTTTTGGAGAGAAAACAAAGTAGGATGACAACTGATTTCAAGCAACGTTGCAGATGGAGCATATACAAATTGTCTAACGAGTAGAGTCTGGAATACCTTTCTGACAAAGCTTCATCAGGGATTCTCTCTGCAATATCTGAAGCAGACGGCGAAGTTGACTGTACCTTTTCAGACTCGTATGCAGCAGGCATATTCCAAATAAATGATAAAAATGGATCTGGTGGCCCATTGGAGGAAGACACTGCAGATTGAACAGATCCAAACTCTGTTCTAGATGACGAAAAAGATGAATGGGACTCATTTTTTTGGAGATTTAATTTCTGTTGCCAGTAATCTCAAGTCAAGGAACTCATGGTTCATGCTCATAAAATCCAAAAGAGGAAGAAAAACTGTAGTAGGAAGGAAAATAAAAAAGAAAACAGTACAAAAATTAAAGAAACAAAGATTGTGTATGAAGAAATGCATTCGTACAAATGTTCAAGAAAAAGGATATCTTCAGAATGTCACTATGCTTTGTTGTTATGTGTTCAACAATATCACTATCCACCTTTGTAGCACAAACCGGGCATACCTGCATACACAGAAGCTGCAAACTCTGAGCTACATGAAACATTGAGCATAACAAGCATCTTCTCCCATATTGGGGAAAAATATGAATATGTTGCTGACAATAAACTACAGTATCAGTCCAATGCTCAGTGAGAAAGAACACAATATCTTTCTCAAAACTAGCCTAAAAAAACCACCAATTCTCGGTAGAAAGAAGAAGAAAGAAGCCGTCTGTTTATCAATAGCTAGATCAACTAGCACGCAACAATGAATCCTACTTCCATCCTATAACAACACGTGTTAAAATCCAATAACAAAAGGCAACATACAAAGTCCTTTGGGTATAGGGGCAAAAAATCAATGAGGAACTTCTACAGTCCTCCTCTACCATTGCAGATGATACAACAAAATGACAACCCACATGATAATCTATACATTGCTACCATTTTAATGTCTTTGCTCATGTCTCAAGAGCAATAGTCATCATATAAGAGTAACGAGGTAATTCAAGAATGATCATCAACGACAAAGAATACACCAGAAGAGCTTGCAACTAACCCTTGGGGACTATTTGAAAAACTTGCTCAAAAGAAAACATGACCCAAAGTGGCATGTAAGGTGAATCTAATGAGATCGGAGGCATCGAAAGAATCAGAAACAACAAAAAAAGGACAACAAGCTACGTTAAAATACTGCCCTGAGACTCATCAAATAGTATCATGTCTCTCTACACAGAAGTAACTTCATCAAACAGATGAATTATTTTCTATTTGGTTGTTCTATTTCAAGGGGTGTATGGAGGATTATATGCAATCTGTTCATACAACCTAGAGAGACCTATTGGTGATTGGAGTAAGGACCTTCAATGGGCATCACGGAACTTGAAAGGATGTGCATTGGCTGTGTTGGTTGCCAACTTTTTAGTTTGTACCAATTATGGCTTACTCGAAACAAGATATTTCACTAGGAAAATAATGTTGTTTCTGCCCCTAATATCATAGCCAAGATTAGGTTTGATGTCACCACTAGAATGAGTCAGGAGCGTTGGTCCTCCAGGATCAGTACTTCTTCATGTTCTTTGATTTCTGTAAGCTGGAACTCGACATGAGCTTTGTAGCAGCAGTAGCTCTCTGCTAGTCGTTATCAAAGCGAATTGAAATTCTAGCTTGCTTAGCAAAAGAAAGAAAAAGAATCGCGTCCCCAAACCTTCGAAGAAAGACGCCTCAAACATTGATAAGCTATACAATTCAAGATAACATCAAAAGACCGTAACGAACGACCTAAGCCAAAATCTCGTGAGCGCCTCCACACATGACACACACACAATCAGAATCGACTCAGCAAAAAGAGTAGCTAATACCGAGACATGAACCGAAAAAAGCCCAAAACTTTAACCAAGCTCATACCCCAGAATCAGCTTCCACGGGATGCTCGTCATCTATATGCAGGCACAACTCGAGCAAATCGTAATCGTCCGAGCAATAAGGGCACGGATAGTACACCTCCAAATCGCACTCTCCGTCGAACTCGTCGATGACGATAGCCGCATCTGATTCCACTACCAAGATCAAGAAATTCCCACCACCGACCAACGAAAACAAAGAGAGAAGAAACCAAACGAAGGTCAAAGAGAGAGCGATCCTTTTTTACCGTATCGAGACTTGCGAGCAGATCGATGGCTCCTGGAGGAAGCAGAGAGGTCGAAGCGCCACATGTCGAAGTCCATCGACGAACGAAGAAGAAAGATTGCGAGGAGTGCTCGAGTGATGTTGTGCGGCACTGCTGACGGTTCCCGAGCTTCGCGAGATTCCGATAAATTAAGCGAGTGATGAAGAAGCTCCAGCTCCCCAATCACCGTCTCATCGATTCTTAACGAACAAGGACCCTCCCTCCCTTAAAATTTTTAAAGAAAAACTGAAAATGAAAAAGAATCTGCTGTACTATTATCGCGTCATAAATAAAGACCGGGTGCTGACCATGACTTTCCTAATTTAATGAAATATCTTAAAATCTCTCAAAATACGTACTGTCGACACGTGGAATCCTGTGTATTTTCTCTCGTCATTTTCTAAATATTTTGAAATTACTTTCTTTTCAGTTCTCGAAAAACTTCTTTGGTGGATACAATGCAGTGAAAGAAACCCCCGGAAATTTCGGAATCGAACTGGGGACATTTACGTCTTTTGAGTCGGCTTCTGCTTTCCACGAGGTTTAGGGTGTGATAACACTTTTTTTTTTATCAGAAATCAACTTATGGCAAGAAGTTAATTTTTCTACTTTTGTTTTTGCGCAGAAGTTGATTTTTTTATTTCTGCTCAAGAAGTTGATTTATGATAAAGAAAAGAATTTGATAACAGGATAAAATTTTTACTTCTGGAACAGAAATTCGTTTGATAACGATTGACAATTTCTACTTCTCGAACTTTAGGCTTTAGCTTTTCTTTTTTTTTTGTCAAACTTTAGGCCTTAGTTTTTTTTTATTTTTTCAAACTTTAGGCCTTAGTTGAATTTTTTTGTCGAACTAAAGGCAAAACATTGTTCTTTTCTAAGCAAAATTTTTTTTACGAACTTTAGGCCTTCTTTTTTTTTTTGGTCAAACTTTAGGCCTTAGTTTTTTTTGTCAAACTTTAGGCCTTAGTTTTTTTTTTTGTCGAACTTTAGACCTTAGTTGAGTTTTTTTGTCGAACTAAAGGCAAAAACATTGTTCTTTTCTAAGCAAAATATCATTTTTTTTTTTGTCAAACTTTAGGCCTTAGTTTTTTTTTTATTTTCGAACTTTAGGCCTTAGTTTTTTCTTTGGTCGAACTTTACGCCTTAGTTTTTTTTTCATTTGCTTTAATGTGTGGCCACTTGATCCTGGTTAACACCTTGTGAAGATAACACCCATCTTCGCAGCCGATGCACAAAGCAACATTTCATAATCGCATGACTTTACTCACTAGTAACGTCCAGCATGTCTGCCTTCTGTTATGGTATAGTTCTCTCGATTGACCTATTTTAATCAATCTAATTCAGCTCCGAGTAGATTAGTAATTCAAGATCAAGATGCAAGGACCAATTATCTTCAATAAACGGATCGACTCGACACATCATCCCAAACACATCAAAGCATTCTTCACCTCCTCCGGAATGCTCAAAGCCAAAGAAGAAGAACAAACAAAAATTGCATATTTGAACAAGAGCCATCGAACTCAATCTAATTGCAGCCAATTAATTTACATTCACCAAATTTCAGTCGAAGGAGTCATCTCAAAGCCAATCCAAAATCCCCAAGCAAAGCAAAACGAACAAACTTCAAGCAGATCAGATCTCAAAAACACGACCCGAAACTCTAAATTCGTCAAAGCTCACCTAAATGAAACTGATGACCGCATTGAAGCTTGGCCCATGACCGATCCCCATTGTCGGTGACGACCTCGAGGCAAATGGAGCAAGACACGGACCTGCCTCCGCCGTCGCCATCGTCCACCGCCATGTCGTCGTCGCCGCCCTTCAACCCCATACCTTGAGGGGAAAAAACCAATCAACCTAATAACCCCCGAACGTCGTCCTCCCATACGAAAGCGAAAGAAAAAAAAACCCTAAGCCGATTCCGAAAATCGACGAGCTCTCGGTAATAATTTAAGCGGAATCAGACCTCCTTGGCCTGCGATTTACACCCAAGAGATCGTCGGACACTAATGAGGGTGAGAGGGAGGTTCGATGGAGGAGAGAGGAAATGGAAGGGACACGTGAATCAATCGGGGAGTGGGAAGAACATGGAAACGAAGAACACATTTGGAAGGCGAATCGAAGGCAAACAAACAACAGAGAACACATTTGACGGACAAAACCCTAACCTCGCAAATCTGAGTTCCTTGGTCGCAAAAGACGAATCGAAGCTGTCAATGGGTCTCCGGAAGGCGACGGCGGAAGCGGAGGCGGCTCAGAAGGGCTAATCGGGATTTGCATCTGCCGATGGGTCTCCGGAAGTCAATGGATAGAGAAGAGGATCACCGGCTCGGAAGGGTGAATCGAAATCAGCGACTCATTGAGGTCGTCGAACGTGCAAATCGGGAGGCGACGGTGAAGGCAGAGGCGGAGGCGGAGGCATCGAACAGAGAGTGCTTTGGGCGTGGTCAGAGAGTGAGGGCGTAAGGATATTTTTTAGCATGGTCAGAGAGTGAGGGCGTAGGACGAGGCAAGCAGTGAATCTGGAGCTGAGAAGTGAAATTTTTGACTTCTCAAATTTGGCAAAAAATAGCTTCAGAAGTGAATTTTCACTTCAGAAATAAAAATTCCTACCAGAAGTAAAAAAATTTACCGAATGGATTTCTACTTTAGAAGTTGTATTACCAAACGGATTTATACTCCAGATTCACTTCCAGAGCAGAAATCAACTTCTAGAAGTGTTATCATGCGCATCCTTAGTTTAACCGGTTTGACCTATGGGGAAGTGGGCCCCAAGTTTGATGGGCCTGATTGGTTGCCAATGGGCCCATGAGGAACTTTCTGGGCATATAAGAGATTGGATGATATCTGAGCCCGATTAGTCCTGGCCCAACTTGTGATGGGCCCTTCCACTCCTCCTTGGACGTTAAGACTCGAGGAGTAGAGGGAGGGAAAACTCATGCCAGTACTGTGTACAGATTCCAAAGTGTGATGAATGAGCTGGTCTAGGCAGGCTTTGAACAAGCCCCAGGCTTTTTGTTTGCCGCTGATGTTTGCGCGTTTGCGAGCTTCTCTAGATGTTACCCCCTAATAAGGGTGAGCATGGTTTTAGGGTAGAATCTGGAACTTGGAGAACCAGACCGATGGGAATCGATCGGTGCTAGGTTTCAAGGTATGGATGGTAGGTTTCAGGTTCCAAAAATTAGGAAACCTGTTCTGATGGGAAGGTTCCAGGTTCCAGGTAAGTGGAATATGAAATCTGGAGCAAGTTTTTATATTTTTTCTTGATATATGTCTTCACGTCATTCAGTGATATTCCATGGTGTCCGATGATGAGTATGTAATTCGGAACCACTTTATCATTGAGACTTTTACTTTATTAATGTTTTATATTTTTCGTGTGTCTAAATATGAGTTGTGGTCAGTGGATTTTAGCAACAGGTGGTGGTCATTAAATGTGACTATTCACTGCAATCGTTCAACTAAGAATACATGTGGAACTTGGGTGGAAACTGGAACCGACCTTGAAACCTATGACAGAGTAGGTTCTAGGTTCTAAGGTATGCATGGTAGGTTTCAGGTTCCAAAAAATGAGGAATCTATATAGACGGGTAGATTCTAGGTTTCAAGTAGAACCTGCACGGAACGTGGAACCGCTCACCCTACCCTCTGAGTGAGTGAGTGCGTCATGGGGCCGCCGGAGAAAAGGGTTTAGGCAATTGTTTCGGTTCCGATCTTATTGAGAATGTCACTCAAAACTTCGAAAGTCTTCGTCAGATTGATTCAATGTGTACCTAAGTCTAATACAAAGAGGTCCACTAAATGGAGCACTACACTAGCTCCCTTAACCGACGCAAGACACGGTTCTTCTCTTAGGAGTTGTCAAATTGGGCACGATACATGAGAGAATTCGAGGCCGATCAGCTCGGGCAAAGAGAAAACTTGAATAGGAAAAACAAATGTTCAACCATTCATTCTCTTAGGAGTTGTCGAAGGGCACAGATTCTAGCGGCTAATGCTATAGATATCTTGACTATTCCATTCATATTTCGGGCACAACTCATCGAGGAACTTCGAACTTCCTCTATTACCATTTTGTTCTTCTGTCTCAATTGTTCTATAGAGAAGCAAAGGGAAGATTACCGAAAAAGTCCTAAATATATTGTAATTGTGCCCATTCAGTCCTAAACTTTTTGCAATTATGCCAATCCAGTCCATTTGACGAAATTTGGCCGGTCGGCTCTGACATGGACACCAGCCAGCCAGCGACCGAATATTTTAATATAATTTTTTAATTTTTTCTCCTTTTTCTTTTTTCCTTCACCTTCCTCCTTCTGTCTTCTTCTTCAGAGGGTCGCCGGTCTTCACAGGGAGCCGGTCGCCGAGGTCCGGCGATCGGCCAGAGGAACGGCCGGTCTTGCCAGGGGCCAGCAAGGCCGAGCCCTGCAGTGGCCAGGCCAGGCACCCCTCGTCGCGGCGGAGCGAGGCCGAGCCTCGCCTGCCTTGCCGCCCTAACAGACGCAAAGTTTTAAAAAAAATAACCTCAATCCCAACGCCCTAACCCTCAAACGAACCCAAATGACACCCTAGAGATACAAATTGCGCATCACCGAACAAAACCTACGGATGAAGGAGACAACATGGCCAAAAAGAACAAAAACCTTTCTTTCGCACTCTCCGATACCGCAGAAGCCACGTTTTGAGCTACCTTCGCAGCAGCCGGGGGAAGGGGCTGCGGCTGAGCCATGCGCGGCGCCGGAGCCAGCGCATGAGCCGGGCGAAAATTGAGTTCCTGCGGGGGCTGGAGGGCAAAATGGGAAGGGAAAACCTGCTGGGGCTGGTGCTGGTGCTGGGGCTGGTGAGGAAAGAGGGTTTGGGAAGGGGCAAATGGGTCTTTGCGGGGGAGGGGGTGGAAGCGGAGGAGGAGGGCGATCTGGTCGCGGATGAAGGAGGCCTTGTGGGAGAGGTCGAGGCCGAGCTTGGCCTGGAGCTGCTGGACGACGCCGTTGATGGTGGTGACGGAGTTGGGGTCCGACTGCCGGAGCACCGTCTCCACCCCGCGATTTATCTCCAGGTCCGTCACCATCCTCCTCGACCTCGCCGCGGCTGGGCGAGGCTCGCCTCGCCAGATCTGGGCTGGCGAGGCTCGGCCTCGCCCCGCCGCGACGAGGGGACCCTCGCCCGGCCACTGCGGGGCTCGGCCTCGCCGGCCGTCCCTCTGGCCGGTCGCCGGACCTAGGCAACCGGTGTCCCTGTGAAGACCGGCGTCCCTCTGCAGGCCTCTGCAGAAGAACAAGGAAGGGAAAGGAAAAAAGAAAAAGAAAAAAAAGGAAAAATAAAAATAAAAATAAAAATAAAAAATAATATTAAAATATTCGATCGCCGACCGACTGGCGTTCACGTCAGCGCCAGCTGGCCAAATTTCGCCGGATGGTCGCCGGATGGACTGAATTGGCACAATTGTGAAAGGTTTAGGACTGAATCGGCAAAAAAAAAAGATTTAGGACTGAATCGATAGAATTGCAATAGGTTTAAGACTTTTTTGGTAATTTTCCCGAGAAGCAAACGTAAACCCTCATGAACTACCGGCGCCTGGCCTGACCATCATGTCCCTCAAGTGTGCATCCACATAAATGAGCGTATGCCTGACTAGACTTTTCCATAATCAAAGAATGAAGTTGGTTGCTGATTTAAGGATCTGAACGCGTGATGCGAAATGAGCCTACAACCTACTAACAACAACTTATTGTTAGGGTGTGATTCATACTACTCATTGACAGGAAAATACGTGGGCCCCGCTTTTACGCTTTTACTTTATTTGTGGTTTGTGCGCTGAATCCTAACACTTATGAGACGGCAAGGACGTGAATATTACATGACACCTGAAGCCTCTACTAGACAAACAGCAACTATGAGTTAAACATTTAAGTTGAAGCAGGATTCTTTTATTATTCATCAATTTTTCTTTGTACATCATGATGCAGGATCTAAGATTTTTCAAGCCGGTGACAAGCTTTGGCCAAAGTAGGCTGGTGGTTTCTGGCGATGAGAATTAGGGCCTCAATTGCAGGTGCATCGAGAGCAAGATCACCAAAGCTCTAAAAATGCTACACAAGCCCTGGAAGACTCGACCGAACTCTGATCGGAACAACCGGTAGCCACCCATAACCAACACCTTCATCAGTCCCCTGTTATGTTCAGGGACTACTCGATGCTACGACGGAATGAGGGCAGAGATGATATTAGACATGCGTGATATATCAAGTCCTGAAACAATAACAAAAGCAAGATCAAGTTTCCACGGTTCAGACCAAGCTTTTTTGTTCTTCCGAGAGAGAACTCTCTATCGTCCGCATTACTAGGAAGGACTCCAACAAGGTCCAAAAGAAGCTATCCAATCCCCATGTACCACATGTTCATGCCACTTCCTCCAGGACTTTTTGCACTTTTCCCTTTTTCCTTCTCTCCTTCTTCCATGTGGGTAATCGAATAATGTGCGTAGCTACACTTA
Organism: Lenwebbia sp. NSW1173648; assembly: GCA_029784005.1. NCBI lineage: Eukaryota > Viridiplantae > Streptophyta > Magnoliopsida > Myrtales > Myrtaceae > Lenwebbia > Lenwebbia sp. NSW1173648. Next base: position 37,380,318 of record JARCGZ010000001.1, read on the forward strand.
CAAGGATGTCCCAGAGTACACAAAGAACGAGAACAATATCTAGCCGTCGACATGCCCCCCCCCCCCTCCTCAAATTCCAACCCGGAAGATCTTTTGATATTTGGCTGTTTTCTTGCTGTGAAGGCTGCTGAATCTAGTATTCTTTTACCACAACACGTGCGCTTATTCTTTTTTCCCCTCTTCTTCTGTTCCTTTCTTCACATGCCCAAACATGACTCGAAACTGTTGAGGATTCATGTGGGTTTATGTGTGCCTTGGTCGGGTTACTGAAAGTAGAGACAGTGCTTGCCACGTTTAACAAGTTGTGCTTCAAGACAACATTTCGTAATAATGCATACACAGAAACATGAGCAAACAGAAAACAGTGAGATTCTTGGCAAAGAAAGATGGGACAAAAACAAAATTGAAAACAGGTACAGAATCTATTGGAAATAGTCTAGTTGAAGGCACCGACACAGCACGGGATCATCGTAGACCACAATCTCGGACCGTCTGTCGCATGCAGGGAACTAGGTAAAGTTCGTACATTGGCTGAATCCAAGTTTGGCGATGTTACAAAGGGGTAAAATGCATGATGGCTACTTGTGCTCTGTTTTTCCTTCTTGTGTTCTTAGGTAGGTGAAAATGAAAATATGCTTTGTAATTTGCGAAATCTTTCTTGGAATGAACCAGCAATCATAAATCCCCCCTTCCTCAAATGTCATTCTTTTATCTTGATAAGTATCATTATTATTATCGACATTAATATGTTTTGTAAGTCATCCTCTGGTGTCATTCACTGTGATATATAAATTCAGAAAGGGTGATGCTACAGGGACTGGTCATGTAGAATTCATTGTTAGTGGACCATTCCCACCTCTCAAAAGCACTCGAGGAAAGTAGCAACGCACTGCAGAATAGAAGAAGGGTGAGGGATTTGTGAATGACCAGACCAAGAAGAACGAGGTCCACCCACACTTCCACCATGAAGTGAGGTACCTACCCTCCCTCTGCCTTGGGTTAGACCAGGTATGTTGGGCCTGTTATCGAACTTAGCGTATCACGCCAGAGTCGCTTCAAAGTGTCGCATTAAAATCTCCTAATTTCCTCAATTTTTTTTTTTTCAAATCAGTGATTAAACAACGTTTGGATGCGAATTAGATGTGCCGCGCGTGTTCACACAAGCATCTAGGATTGATGATTTTCAGCAAGACCCATTTGCGCAATACATGGTGAGTTCACGGTGTTCTCATTGAACTTAACAGTGGGTTCTTGTCATAATTAGACCCACCCATTTATACATGAAATTAGGACATGTGTCGGTCTTGGATCAGTTCTTTTTTACCCGTCCTTAAAACGTTTAGACACACTCAACTAAACAGGTTATCATGTTTTCCGTGTTAGCACCACGTATCTAGATGTATCAAGACGCACCAACGCGCATTTCTATTACGAGTTTTTGCAAGAATTTATGTCTTGGACGTGTTAAATGTGAACGTCCCGTGCCACGCGATTGATTTAATAAACTTTGACACGATTTAATGTGAGCGATTCCGACATGAAGACATGAATCATAAGGCCTTATGCACTTTCGATCCTTCGTACCGTCCAATGTAAAAGACCCAAAAGGTCTAATTTAAAACGGGCATCCTCTCTCAACCGAGGGGGAAAAAAACAAAAAGATACATCCGTAGCCAGAATTGTGAGGGCAAAGCGAAGCGGTGGCCAGAATTCTTGTCCAGACCCGTTCACGCGATACATGATGATTAACAAAGCAATGAGCGCATGATTAGAATACTGCCGACAGCGGGGCTGTCTCTTATATTTGGTTTAACAAACGAGGAAAAAGGGTTAGCGACAAGCGTCAGTGTCGGTTGCTAGGTCCTAATCATTATCTCATTCGCGTTTCGCCCAAAAAGAGAACACCTAGCAGCTGAACACAGAGAGAGAGAGAGAGAGGACACGGAGAAGGAGCCAAACCAAGCAAAAGTGTTAGGAACACGAAGAAACGCAATTAATAAAGAAATGGGGAAAGCGAACCAACCACGGAACAGTGTGAGAGAGCCAGAGAGAGATGGAGGTGACCGACCTCGTCCGCCCAAAGTCGTCGATCCGCATCCTCTTCTTGCATCAGCGCGTGCCCAAGCAACTGGCCACGTGTTGGAGTGGTGCCACGGGACCAAGGAGAATCGGTCCCCACCCTCCCCGACTCTCGCTGACCATCAATAACATCTTCATTTTGGATCACAGCTAGTGCAAAAATTACTACTTTGGATGCTTCCCGGGCAGAGCCAAGTACAGTGAGATCTGGGGCCCCCCACGTCACCACCACTATCCCCATCATTTCATTTGATTTGTTCTGCTTCTTCTTCTGCTGCTTTTCTTCTCCTCCGTCGTCTACACGCTTCACACAAATCGTATATTGCCACTTATCAGTAGTGAGAGAGAGAGAGAGAGAGAGAGAGAGTTCACTGATTGCCAGGTTTCACTTTCCACACACTTTTATATGCGTCATCAATAATCATCATCGAACATTACCAAAATTGCGGGACAAGTCTATTTGCAAAAAGAGAAAAATGGAATTGCACATGAAATGGGCAAAAAAGTGAAGGGATGGTGTGGAACGTACGTTACAAGCTCTCTCTCTCTCTCTCTCTCTCTCTCTGGCTCTGCTTTTCATTTCTATTATCTCTCCATTCTTGCTACAATCTAAGGCAAAAAAGCATAGGTAAAGGTGACCCTCAGATCATAAACTTCCACATTCACAAAAAGGGAGTCTAGGATTTAAGTACAAAGAGAGATGATGATATGGTTTAACTAAAACAATCCCTTCTCCCACTAAGTCAGTGTGCGAAAATATAAAAAGAAAAGCCAAAAAGGGGGGAGGGGACACAAAAGCACCAATAAAGATGAGGAAATTCCCAAGAACCGATCCATCTAAACTGACACCTAATAACACCTATCAAACCCACCGGCCACGATAGTTTAATGTACATATAAAGATGCAAATTGGACATCTCAAGGTCTCCTCTTCACTTCCGTAGAAGGCAGCTTCGAATTCAATTCAGTTCGGAACAATTCATTCAGCTAGAGCAGTCGGAATCAATCCCCCCCAAATTAAAGCAACGGACTTCGGACACCCACACATGAGACCATTTTGATCATCAACGAAAAGCAAGCATGTGTAGATTGAAGAGGCAAATGAATCAGTCTTCAATGTCCGTTTATCTGTTTTTATTTCCAAGGGCATTACAGAGTAGAATACAGATGGACTGGTCCAGTAGCTACAACAAAGAGAAATGGAAGAAAAATAAGGGGAAACAAATACAAAGCTAAATCCTACCCTAGCCCAGTTATTAAAAAAAAAAAAAGTATGTAGAAGAACTGAAGACAAGATTATAAAAAAAGAAAAGGAACAAATTACAAATCGCAGAATGAGAAATCAAAGAACCAAAGGAGTGACGAAAGAACATCATTCCTTGCAGGGGAAAATTTACCGGCGAGTAGTTTGAATTTCCTGTCCTCCATAGAATCGCTCTCTGGCCCTTCAACGGGAATGGCCATACAAGTCATAGGGTGCCCAGAGAGCGTCCAGCGGGCACGGCCGTCTAGAATCGAGCCTGATCCACGGCTTGCCGCTTCCGGACCAGTGCAGGAGGCTCACCGGGCCGGGATGGAGGTCGCGGCAGCTCCCCCTCACGTTGTCGCCGCCGAGCCCGTGCTGGTTCCACCGGTGCTCGATCGGCGCCACGTGACCTGCGAACACGAGCAGGAACGGCGGCAACGACCCGAGCTCGTAGATCCGGTCGCTCTTCTGGACCTCCATCCACCGCTCGATCCGCTTGGTGTACTCGAACCGACGCCACCTAGCCAGATCTATCACCATTACTCCCGTGTTGAAGTAGCACGGCCTCCTCCCGGCGAACGTGCCGGAGAATCGCCCGTCCGACCAGAACCTCTCGGTGAAGTACTTCGTGAAGTTGGCGTGGCAGTACTCCGGCGCGCCGATCGTCCTCGAACCCAGGCTCGTCGACCACAGCTTGTGAATGTCGTCCACCACGACGAGGTCAGAGTCGAGGTAGATGACTCGGCTGAGGCACGGCTCGAGCAGGTCCGCCAAGTAATTCCGGGCGTAATTGAGCGGTTGCTCGAGCGCTTGTCTCACGGAGGTCGAGATCAGGTCGCGCACGACCTCCGGATCGAAGTAATACACCTTGAATTTCAGCTGAGGGAAGGCAAAGCGAACCAGGGCCTCGAGGCTCGTGTCGGAGACCAGGAAGTGGAAGAAGATGTCCTCAGGGCACCGCGCGTACTGCAGGATGGAGTGGACGGCGGCGACCGAGCCGCGGAGGTACTCAACGTCGAGCGTAATCGCCACGTGGACGAGGCTAGGGTCGCAGATGCCGATCTCGCCGGAGTTGGCGGAGCGGCACCCGTCGGCATTGCGGAAGGCGGAGGCTCGCCGGAACGAGAAGCGGTCGCTGAGATGGGAGGAGGAGCGGATGGCCTCAGCGGGAGGGGAGGACTGGAAGGAAGGGGAGAGGAGGACGATCGCGATCGCAAATGAGAAGAGGACGGCGAACCGCAGAATCCATCGCATCTTCACTCGGTGGGAGAAGGACCGAACCGCCGCCCCAGCAACCGACGGGTGGAGACGACGGCGAACGCTAGGGTTCCACTGGAGTCCGCCACAGAGAAACCGCAAAGGAAAGCCCGACTGGAAGCGGCGGGACCGATTTCTCCGGCTCGCCGATCAGAATTCGCCGGTCGGAGAGGAGCGACAATGCGATCGAGGGAAGGAATCCGCCCAAATCGAACCAGGGCGCAACATAGGAGAGCGAGTGCTAAAATGCGCCCCCGTGCGAATGATTCTCTCTCTCTTTCGCTCTCTCTTTTATGTTGTGCGTACAATTCCAGAAGCAGAGACTCTGAGGAATCGAAGCAGAAGACATACACAACAACAGTTTAGAGAGAGAGGAGAGAGAGAGAGAGAGAGAGGAGCAACCGATCAAATCCATTAATTAATCAAAATGTTGGGTTGAGTTTCGGGTGCAAAAAGAAAAAAAAATAATACGATAATTAAATTATATATTTTTTGTAAAAAAATTAGGAAAATTTTTAAATAAGAGCATAAAGTGTGATCATTATTTCAAAAAAAGGCCCGAACAAAAGCATTTTCGTCATTTGATTTTTTTCCTTTTTCCTTTTATTATTATTTTTCCCTTCCTTCTCGTCGGTGGCCAACCTCAGGCGATGGCCGGCGAGCAGTGTGGGCCTCGCCATGAAAATGCCCTTGGTGCTTTCTTTGAAACAATAGAGTACTTAAACTTCAGGCCATTATTTGAGAAAATGATGATACTTCAAGCATTTATATGGAATTTTCCCAAAAAAAATCATGAGGACTTATTATGCCAGGTGAGATTGTTGCCGTAAAATAAAACAGGTCAAAATAAAATAAAATATATAGTAATTGTACATTGTAATCCGAATTTCTTAAAACTTACCTCGCAAATTCGCAACGCGTACGAAAATTGAAGAGAGGACTCCGGGAAATTTTGGGAGGGAACTCCAATTGCCACCATTAGACCGTATCACATATTTCCAAAAAAAAAAAAAGGGAGGGAAATTCGATTATTTGAAATACTCTAAAATTTTGTCGAAGTAGATTGCGTATCTTGAGCAAAACTCCTGAACAAATCGAAAAATAACAATTTTGTCGGAACTAAATAGTAGAAGGATTTTAGTTTTTATTTTTCCTTCATACATTACTGTTTTGTTTACCCTTGGCCCTCCAAATATTTTTTTTTTCTGTTTTTCATTTATGAGATTAAGATCTTTTACTTTAACTCGACTCATAACAAAAAGGAGCAAAAAACAAAAAAGAAAAGGTTAAGCAAGTGGAATCCCTTTAAGCCGACAGGATCCAAAGTGGCAAATAGCATAGAGGAGCCTTGGCCAACAAAAAGAAAAACAAAAAAAAAAAAATAGCATGGAGTCGTTTAAGTTGCAATAGTAAATTTTACTCACTCGCCTCGATTTTCCCAACCCGCCCAAATTCGATCGACTTTATTGTAGAAAGGAATTCGGAAAATTTTCAAGTTATAGACGGGATCGGATAACGAACACTAGGCCCGACGGAATACCTGACCTGCGCAGGCATGTTAGGTCGATTTTTTTGGGGCTATTCAAGATTCACGAGTTTATGTGGGCGTATAATTTTTGGTACGCAGTCGAGATAAGAGATTGTTATGTCTAGTGAGGGACCGGTCGGTTGTGATGGCGGGGCGAAAGATTTTGCTAGAACAAGATATCTCTTGAGACCTTCTAGTCCACGACTTACTTAGCACAATTTAATAGCATCAATCTCTCTTTTTCTGTTTTTTTTTTTTAAAGCACCGGACCGACACTTTTTTTTTTGCCCTTTTCAGTTTCTGAAAAACATTAAATAGGGACGTTAGGAAATTTGTCAGCATCTCAAGGTTTTGTCGTTCATGTCACTCCCACGGTTTATATCCTTAAGTCCTAATCAAAGCGAAAGCGAAACCGAAAGCCGACACTGAATGCTCCAATTAAACCTTCAAGGCTCTACTAAAAAACGTTATTGTTAAGATCATAATTGCCGATCCCATAATCAATATTTTATGTCCTGATGCGGTGTGGCTCTTGCCCCCATCTCTGTTTCCGATCGTTCTCATTGACAGTACATTCAATCAATGCACACCCCACAACCTAAGTAGCACCGACACTGACACGCCGTCACATTATTTCTAAAAAAAAATAGAGAACACATATATTAAATGTATATTTTTATATGTGAGTTTTTTTTTCTTCTTCTTCTTCTGTTAGGGATTCACGATTATGATTTTTTTTTTTGGTTGGGTATATTAATTTTGGGATGATTGAGTATATGATTTAAGTATATATATTTTTGATAAATTTACATTTTGACCCCTAATTTATTGAAAATGCTTAAAATTGATATCGTGCGTGTCGAAATGGCATGTCGGGATGCTGGACTCGCGTGTCGCTAGCGTGTGTGAAGCGCTAACCACATATCAGTCGCATGTCAGAGAGTGTCGGAGTGTTGGAGAGAGCCAGACACGACACGAAGGCCCCCGTGGAGTGTCGGTGCTTCCTAGCCGACAACCAATATGGATACAGAAATGAATATCATTAGTTTATTTTTGTGCATGTATCTTCGAGCATATGGTGCATTCGGAAAATTACCCAATTAGTCATAAACTTCATGTATGAGTGCCAATTCATTTCTGAACATTTCAGTTCTGCCAATTTAGTCCTAAACCTTTGGGCGGAGTTTCAATGCATTCCTTCCGGCCAATCTTCATCGGAAATCGCTGAAGTGGCGGTTCAGTCGTCGCTGTGTGTCCTACGTGGCACGCCGCCACGTCAGGAGGGACTAAGCTGGAATTTCGCACAAATATTTAGGACCAAATTGGCAAAATTGAAAAATTCGGGTCTGAATTGATATTGCGCACATTAGGTTTATAATTGATCGGACAACTTCCCCTGTATCCTTTCATGCCAAGTAGTGAATGCTCACATTGTTTATTCGGGTGGGAGGGAAAATTGAGTGACAAAACAGCCTTATCATACATTTGACATTGACCCGTAATTGAGAATTTACTTGGTTTTTTGTCTATGCTAATGAAAAGATTAATTATTAACCAATATTCCCCTTTGTTATCCATAGTGAGTGACTGTTCTACTAATGTACTTATTATTATTTGAACGGTGTCGAATTGTGTAAAAAGGGCATGAGGAAGGACGTAAAACCCAAGTAAATGCATTGTAGTTATGTAGGAGGAGCATATTATTATTTGGCACCTTCCATCCATTTCCGACCAAATTTGAGGGTTGGAGATAACTATAAGGAAAGAATCGATGTGTTTCCCAAATCACCCAATGCACTAATTTTCTGTTTGTGTTTTAAAAGTAATGAATTCGACTTTACAAATGAGACTATTATCCTCCTATACTTTTGGTCTTGGTCTTGCTTTTGGTCTTGGTCTTGGTCTTCTCATAAATTTAACGGAGTCGTGGTAAACCTCGTGGTGGCTACTATTGTCTTTTTTGGGTATCGCATGGGAATCTGCCTAGAAGAAGATTAGGCCTTGTTTGGAAAAAGGAAAATTACCAAAAAAAGTTCTAAACCTATTGCATTGATATCAATTCAGTCTTAAACCTTTCAATTGGGCCAATTTAGTCGTAAACATTTTCATATTGATACCAATTCAGTACATCCAGCCAATTTAGGCCAAAAATTGCTGATGTTGACTTGGCCGTCCTACATAACACAGCTACATGAACACTTTTTTTTAAAAAAATATTATATATATTTCTTTTTTTCTTTTCCTTTTCTTTTTACCGGCGAGGCTGGCCTTGCCTGGGTGAGGGTGAGCTATGCGTGGCCCCGCTCGCCGGATCTGGCGAGGCCGACCCTCGCCTAGGCCAGAGCGTCCTCGCCGACACTCGCCCTCGCCTAGGCAAAGTTTGAGGGAGGAGATGGGGTTGGAGTATGAGGTGAGGGCGGTCGGTGGCATAGAGGATTGCTTCGTGTCGCTTCCTCTATGGCTGATACAAACCCTCCAGCAATCCACGCCTTCTAGGCTCTTTCCTCACCTACTCACCCTCGAGCTCCATTGCCTTTGCACTCGAGACTCTTGGGTCATCACCTAGTCCGACCCTACATCTTCTTCGTCGCCCAGGTGAGGCTCGGCTCGGCAAGGCCAACCCTCGCCCAAGTGACGCCCGACGTGGTCGCTCTAGCCTGGGCGAGGGTCGGCCTTGCCATATCTGGCAAGGGGGGGGGGGGGTTGCCGACACTAATGGAGGGTAATTCCTTAATACTAAAGGCGAGGGGTTGTGGGTTTTTTTTTCTACCAATTGGCCTGTGGCCGGTACCGGCCATCGGAAAAAAGAAAAGGGAAAGTCAAAAGGAAGGAAAAAATAAAGAAAGGAAAAAATATAAAAATTGTTAAAAGAGTTATAAAAAAATTATAAAAAAATATCCACGTCAGTACCGACCGCGTCACATAGGACGGTTGGCTTCCACGGCAGCAATTTTCTCTCTAAATTGATCGGATGGAATGAACTGGTACAATGTGAAATTTTTTAGGATTAAATTGGTTCAATTAAAAGGTTTAAAACTAAATTAGTACCAATGCAAGCAGTTTGGGATTTTTCTGACACTTTTCCCGTGCAAAAAATGAGGGGAAATCTGAGGGGAATGAAAATTTGGGTGGAATTCTTTTAGAGATTTAAAGATACGTGAGAACGGAGAGAGGGATAATTTTGAATTTAGGGGATGTTCTTCTTGCTTTCTTCCGCTCGTAGCCTTAGGGTCCAAGTATGTTAGCGAAAGGGCACCCTCAATCTCCAAAGATCGGATCAAGTGTGGCCTTTTTGACGACCTAATCGGAGGCAAGTTGTTCCCCGTTAGGATCATGGATGATCTGATCAAAGACAAGTTCATTTACGTCGCAAATCTGGCGATGAATTTACTCTCTTCGGTCGCGATTACACTCCAACAGAGATTGTTTTGCGCGAGTGGCACCCTGGGTATCGCATTTCTCAAAGCGTGAGATCTTGGATTTTCCTCGCAGAGAAAATGTTAGTGTGGACACTTCAATTCAATCCCATTAAACAGCACAATAGCAAACTGGTCAAATGCAAAATCAATGACAGAGATGCGAGTATTCGCATTTTGGCACGAAGGGTGTGAAATTATCGTAGAAGGTGTAGAGTTAGTGGTGGAACAAAGGTCAATAGGGACGTTAGTTGGGGCTAAGCCGTTGGGGCGGCCATTTCATTGACCGAGTTACACGACAAAAGGCTCAAATTAAAATGAAGTTTCCTGCCTTTTTCTCTTCCTTTTATTTTCGTTTTTGGTTGGTTGGTGGACTCTTGGGCTTCCACATGTTGGTTGACTCGGTCTCTTTAAGCCTAGTCTTTACTTTCTTTGTATTAAATTTGGAGGACCGGAATAGAAACTGACGAAATTGGCGTTGGAAGGAAGATTAAATTATGAGAAAGGTCAGTCTTATTAGGAGACGCAGCAAGCCCAATTTTCCTTTTCTTTTTTGGGGGTTAGCGATCGGGTGGTGTCCGGGCCGACTTTAACAACATGTGTCGACCGATCCACCTACCCAAGGTGATTCAACGACGCCCTCCCCCGCGTCGGATTACCCGAACCATAACAATTCGACTGATCTTCAAGCTGTAAACTATGGGAAAGGGAAAAAAAAAAATATAAAAAGAAGAACAAGGCATTAGCTCTTTTGTTTGATGACGTGGCCATGCTATGTGGATCCTAAAACTTGTGGAAGTCTTCGGTGACTTATGCGAAAGAGTTTCGAATGGCCGAGGATTACTTGTCAACATGTGTTATCGATTTGTTTACTATGGTTAGGTTCCATTCTTTGTTAATGTAATGGAGAAGAATAAGAAGCTTTTGCTTCAATGTGGTTGGTTTTGTCATGATTGAATAGTATTGAAGAATAAGGCTTGTGCTTATAGCCTCACTTGGCAACTTCCTTTATTCTGTCTATGTTCGATGTTATCCCGCATCCGAACAATTTTTTTAATCGTATGTTGACACGGCGGACATATGACATTGACATGGCATCTAACCTATCACCTGTAGAAGGTCACACGACCCTCTGCATGCAATGGCAGATGGTAGCTCAACCCTTTGCTTGGGATGATAGAGGGTTGTGGCCCTCAATCCATTTTTCCTTTGTCAAAGACGCATGTTAGTGTTTCGTCGGAAATTACCCGGATTCTTGTCAAAGAGTAATCACAAAAGAAAAATTAAAAGATCAATGCTTTAGGTAATCCAACCCTAGCGCGTTTAATCAAATTTACAACACACTTGTTACCATATAAAGATTTCAAAGGTTATCGACCGAGATCTATTGGTCTAGGATAAAATTGGTCACCAGAACCGAATCCGAGACTTGCGGAAAATGCCCGTTTGAGTTTTGCTGAATTTAGCTAAAAGCATGCATCCTTTCTCCACTAATTAAAAGGGAGATCTGAATATGGTCCTAAAGAGCATATACTTTGTGCTTTTGGTTCGAGACCAATTCAGTCATGAACATAACTTGATTCTTCGAAACTAAGGAAGACTTTACCAACTTCCAGGACATCGACTGTCTGTCGATCTCAACAACTATAAAAAATTAAAAACCTAAAGAGTGTCCCTGGTCAAAACTCGACTCCCCCAATCTAGATCCTCATTTCCTGAAACATCATTATTGACCTATGATGTTTTCGAACTATAGAAAATCAGCACGAGCATCACTCCAATAAGATAGGTTATAAAAAAATTCTATAAAGAATATAATCTACATTGTCCTATTCAATTGAAGAGTTCAACTAGAGATAGATATGACTTTGATCTATATATATATATCTGGAACGATGGAGACTAATGATGACATATGCACATGCTTTCCTTTGATTACTTGGTCTTTCGCTTCTTCCTTCGATCCTAAGGAATTGATGTTGTGCTGTGCTTAGAAGAAATCACTGTTATAGAAAATTCCTGCCTCCTATAATGAATTGTAATCATTCGAACAGTGAAAGCTCTTTCCCCGGTTCTTTCTAGGGCATACATTAAGATAACATACACATGAAATCGACCTGATTAGAGCATAATAATAGAGTTTGAACCGCTTTTTTTTTGTCTCCCAAAATATAAATGAAGTGAACCACCAAATCATCAATTTGATCTCATTGCCATTTTCGTCACGTCTCACTTAGCACCTGAAAACGACGGTATGGAAGTGGGGAACCTACCGGGTCTTGATCTTCTTAAACATGAAATCAAGGTAGAAGCATCATTAAGAATTGACAATGTGTTATATGATTGAATGGACGAAAAAGGTGTGGTCAGACAAAAGATTGAATTTCGACACTTCACCCACCAGTATTACGAGAATAGAAAAGTGGATAGGGCAACCTTGCTGCTAGTTTGAACAGCTAGCCGTCTGAAGCTCCCCTTGTGCCGTCGCTACTCGCCGAGATCCTGTGGGCCATATGGAAGGCGCGCAACGCCTGAGTCTTCCAAAAGCATATTTTTCAATCGACTGTAACATAACCAAAGTGAACCGAAATCTATCGAGTTTGATTCACTTCAGAGAAAAGTGCGGAAATCGGGTTCACAAATTGAACCGAACCGAACCGTATTATGATAAGCCGAGACAGGTGGCTTGATAAGAGATTGCAATCGCTAACTGGATTGTGGGGTTTGGCTGAGATCAGGAATTGCACTTGATGTTAAAGTAGAGATGTGGAGTAGTCGAGAAGGCCGAGATAGAATTGGACATCACATGCATTGGAAAGATTTAAACTCAGGACCTCTTGCTCCGATACCATGTAATATTTTGTGGAACCACTGCCAACTGTTCTAAAAGTCTAAGCTGTTAGATAAAGACGTAATTTAATATTTAATTATTCTAACACGATGCTTATTAATAGTTGTAAGTCACTTTTGGATTTTTTGGGAGACGAAGCTTATGCACTCCTTCCACGAGGGGAACCAATTGTGTTAGAATGAAGACATTGTCTTTTCCGTTGTTGTTGTTGTTTTACCATATTCTCTTGCCATGGTGTTGGTATATGAACTTTAGGTGTTTATATTCCCTTCCAGAACAGAAAAAACTGAAATGTTATTGTCGTTTTTTATGCCGAAACACAGTAGAAAATTGGCTAAACAGAAGAATCAAACTGATAACGAAGAACAATATGTTCTCTTAAATTCAATTACTCAATTCAATATCAAAAGTCTACTGAAACTCGAAACCTTAAACACCTTTATATACGATGTTAACCCTAATTGAAACAGAAAACACAAAAAGACGAAAATGCCCTAGAAAAACAAAATGTGCCTAAAAATCCATGAAAACATTAACGAAACCCGAAAAAACGACTTCAGTCACGGCATAGTGGTGAGTATTGATCAACAGCCCATTTCCATGCAGCCGACCAAATTTCAGCCCATTCTGAGTTCGCCGACCCTGAGCCCGCCGACCCCAAGTGCATCAGTTTCCTTTATTTATTTTTTCCTTTTTCAGTTTTCTGGGATGAGAAGATGGTTGATGACTTTCTAAAGTGATTAGCTTAATCACTGCTAAATAGGCGAGTTCACAATACATTTCTCTAGTCTCAAGATTCATTGTTCTAATCTTTTCTTGGCAATTTGTTATTAATTCCCGTCTATTTTGAGCCGTCTCGCAAAATTTTGATGTTCAATTTCTTATTATGTATTGTGATTAGTATGGGCCAACTTTTGATATTGTGAAATTGAACTTCATGAAATTCTTCGTTGAAACTAAACTTCAATATGAGTCTAAAGCGAATTTTAAAAAACCTAAATTTTAAACCTAGAATAATTTCTTCACACGTATTTAAATTGCCTAAATTCCAAATTAAATTCAAGATTCCTTGGTACGAGTCTAAACTATCTCAATAATGACAATATTCGACCGTGTGAACAAAATGGCCTTAATAAAAAAAAAGGTTAATTGACAAAAATTAGGGAAAAATTACCAAAAAAGTCATAAACTTACAGCAATTGTGCGGATTCAGTCATAATTTTTTTCCCCAATTCAGTCCTAAGCATTTTCCATTTTTGCCAATTCAGCCCTAAACATTCTACATTTGTGCCAATTCAGTCTATCTGGCCAATTTTGGCCAAAAATCACCAACGTTGTGCTGTCGGCGCTGACATGACAATTTTTAATATATTTTAATATTTTATTTGATTTTTTTTTCTTCCATATCTTCTTCTTCCTCCTCTAGCCTCCCGGTGACCGGCTAGAGGCGAGGGTTGGCAACTCGCCTACCTTAGGAGAAGCTCGCCCTCGCCGTCCACCAGCAAGGTCGAGCTTCGCCTGAGGCTGGTGAGTCACTGGACCTCAGCGATCGGCTGGAGGAAGAATAAGATAATGAAGAAAAAAAAAGAAAAGAAAAATGGAAAAAGTGAAGAAAAAAAAAGAAAAGAAAAATGGAAAAAATTTAGAATATTGTTAAAAATTGTCACGTCAGTGAATTGACACAATTGCAATAAATTTGGACTTTTTTTGGTAAATCTCTCCAAAATTAGTTACAATTATATATATATATATATATATTAAGGGGCTAATTAACGTAAGAAAAAGCGATTAATAAATATATTTACAAATATTACAAAAATAAATGATATCCTCAATTAATTAAAAGAAACGTTTAATGTGGGAAAATACCACTAAAGGATGTTGACGATAACAAAACTTAAACTAAAAAGGATTTTTCATGGAATTTTACCGTAGATTTTTGCAGGGAATTAATGGATATAAAACATGATCCATGTGCAACTTCGAATTTAGAACTCTATAAATTGGAGAAAAATCGGCCAAAAGTTAGAGAGCCCAAAAGGGCGAAGAAGAAGAAGAAGAAGAAGAAGAAGAAGAAGAAGAAGAAGAAGAAGAAGAAGAAGAGATATTGAGCATTCTTGAAGACGTTTTTGACTCAGTCTCTTTTGTAACAGACTAGTGGAATGCACCTACAAAATTAGTTTGTGCTTATTTAAAAACCAAATCACCCCCTTTTGGTTGCTTATTTTGAGTTTTTGACCTACCAATTACTTGATCAATCGTTTCTCAATATTCATTAACCATTTAGTACATGATGAATATCCAAGGAGTGCAATTTGATCTTTTTGTTGTTGAGGCATTTTCCCTTTTTCCTTAACGGTGTTTCTTTCTCTTAAAATGTGCATGATATGCTAATGGAAAATATAACTGAGGGTTAACGGCTCTAAAGATATGAGATTTCAGGGGATAATGTGTAACGGTTGAAGAAGTTTAGGAACAAACATGTACTGCCCAAAATGCAGCGGAGTTTGGCATAATTTCTCCAGAACTTTTTTTTTTTTTTGAAGTCTTTTGAACAAGCGGTCACTCGATAATATGAGCTAGACATTAAATTTTCATTTGACTTGTCAATTACTGCTTGAGCTTGGAGGGAAATCCTTTAGTTGGAGTCAATCCAAGGGGAAGTGTTCATGGAAGTAACCATGCCGCCCACCAACTTCAAGCCCGAAATTCAGTCAGATCCAGCTATAAAATGAAGCAAGAAAGCAATGGCCTGCGCTTGGACTTGGGCTTGGGGGTCGAAGATTAGCTACTTTGTCCGTGACCCATTGGCACTCTTCTATCAATGTAACCTCGTGTTCAAAATGATCATGTGCGTTCAAGTTTTGATTCGAAAATCAGTTGGTACACATGACAGAAGTATGATACTTAGGCGTGATCGGTTCCCACCCTGGAACCGGGAACTGGACCAGAAGGGTTGATTCCCAGTTTGTTGTGGAACCGGGAACCGGCCCACTAGGTCCTAGAATCGGACTAGACCGAACCGATTGGTCCAGTCCGGTTCCTGAGTGGGTCCAAGAACCGGCAGTGATATCTTCTTCTTCTTCTTCTTCCCTACAATTCCCTGCAAGTGTTGCAGTCTATTGTGCAAGCTATTATGCTTCCCTTGCAGGGGAGATTGCCAGCACCAGAAGACTACTTGAGAAAAAGAAAGAAATCATGTTGAAACAGAAATTTACTGTGTAATCGAGGCGGTCTGCAAGATCCTCTCGTAGTTGAAGTTGAAATCAGAACTAAAGTAAAGCTCCCAAATAGATCTGGTCTTCACCATTTATGTGTTTATAATTCAACTGTAAGCTGTCAAATGATGGAGGAGACTTCCTACATGAAGTCATTGAAAATTGAAGGTCTCAAAGCAACATAAAATAGAAATAATCTCTTTACCTCTCTAATACTGAGAAGGCGTGAGACTGAGATTGTGCTAGAATGAGCAATTAGGGTTTGAGAACGGGCACTTACAGTTTTGTAATAATAAGAATAAAATAAAATAAAAACTATTGGTCCTCACTTGGAATCGGGAAGTGGATTGATTATCACCGGTTTCCAAATTTTAGGAACCGAAAACCGGACCTGTTCCAACAGGAACCGTCCAGACCCGGCCGGTTCGATCCGGTCCCCGTGCTTTATCCCTAGATACTACGTCTGTTGCACGTCGTTGACCTCACCTCCATGCCATCGCCTCCTTCGCATATGATATAGTCAGACCTTTTTTTATTATCGCTCCTTTGATTTCTAGATACCAAAGCGCAATGTCTAGTTACCAATAGGAATTGGAGGCTACTGGCTAGTAGTGGAAGGACTTCATTGCAAACTAGCTAAAAATGCACATGCATATTGTAGGCATGTGTGCAAAAATAGAAAACGAAGTATAAAGAAGTGAAAGTGTAATTTGGATTACTTTTGGTACTGAATTTACAATTTCGTGAGATTGGGGATACGCAATTTAGATTTATAAAGGAGATTTATGGAATACCGTCATTAATAGGTTGCCTTTTTAAATGATCATTTTGTCCTTAATAATACGTGATCATGGTTCATCTTATGCCAATCATAAACAACATTGAGAACATTTCAGCCTAAATTTGAGGTTAAAATTAGTCTTGGGTTTGTTTTGTATTATAAGGCACAATAGCTCTTTGATCAATTAAAAAATAGCAATACGATGGCTTAGATGGCAAGCGAGTTTGCTCTTCTTCTCGTCATCTTGGGCTCAAGTCTTGTTTGGAGTCTATCAGGAGTACTATATTGTTGGCGTGATTTTCTCTCCTATCTTAGGAAATGAGATTTGTTAATATTGTATTCCTATAATTCTATGGTGCCTTCCTTCTTCTTCTTCTTTTTTTTTTTCTTCTGGTTATCTTCCTATTTCTGGTTGCTTGTTTCCTTTGTTGGAGCAACCTTTCCTGCACATATGGTTGAACAATGGCAGATGGTCCAATACAACAAAATAACAAAAAGAGAATGAGAGTTTTTTTATCCGTGGACGTAGGCACATTGCCGAACCTCGTTAACCTTTGTGTCTTTGTGTGATTGTTTGTTTTTCTACATGGTATCAGAGC
Source organism: Lenwebbia sp. NSW1173648 (assembly GCA_029784005.1). Lineage (NCBI taxonomy): Eukaryota > Viridiplantae > Streptophyta > Magnoliopsida > Myrtales > Myrtaceae > Lenwebbia > Lenwebbia sp. NSW1173648. The sequence goes on from JARCGZ010000001.1 coordinate 37,397,293, forward strand.
GAGTTATGACCCTGATTATTTGAAGAACTCGTCTCATCCACATTCTCTTTGAGTGTCGACTATTGGGTGGGCACCATAACGAATCCAGAATTAGATTCTGGAAAACTTCCCGACAAAGGTGCGAGCTTTGGATCAGAATCAATGAAGGTTGTGGTGCATGAGGGAAACAGCCAACGTCTGACATCTATTTTGCTGAATGGAAGGAATTTTCTTCCATGGTCGCGAGCAGTGACCATCACGCTTGGAGGCCGATCGAGGCTTGGACATATTACTGGGCAAACTAAAGCCCCCGATGAAACTCATCCAAAGTTTGAAGAATGGCAAGCAAGCGATCACAATGTTATGACTTGGATCTTCAACTCAATGGAACCTAAAATCTATGAGATCTTTGCTTACTCAGATTCGGCCAAAACATTGTGGGATTCGTTGTCTGAGATGTATGGTCAAGCCAATAATGCATGTCGAATTTTTGAGCTTCAACAAGGTCTTGCTAACTCCAAGCAAGGTGTAAATCAGTCATTCACAAAACATCTGGGGAGCATGAAGAAACAGTGGGATGAACTCCGTCAGTACATACCTGCAACCCAGAATGCACGTGACTATGTGCAAAGGGAAGAACAAGATAGAATTTTTTTTTTATCACTTGGCAAGCCTAAGGCCTGAGTTTGAAGACACCAAACGTGACATTCTTATGAGGCCGCAATTTTCGTCCTTTAATACCCTGTGCTCCATAATACAAAGTGAAGAAACAAGGAGGAGAGTCATGCATTCTGACTCGATTGTGGCACCATCAGCAGGCTCATTGGAGCACTCGGCAAACACTATTAGTTCCAATGCTAGGCAAAGTGATACTGGTACTCAGTTTGTCAAGGGGAAAGGAAAGAAGCCCATTTGTTTTCATTGTGATCATTGTGATTGAGATGGGCATTCCAAGGAACGATGTTGGATTTTACATCCTTAGCTACGTCCAAATAAAGACAAGGGTCCGGACGCTAAGATAGCAATTCAAGGGAATACCACAGATTTCCAATCCAAGTTAGAGTCCCTAACGTTGCAAGTTTAGCAGCTACTTTATACACATGGTTCAGGTCCCTCTGGCACTAAATCCGTAAATTTGGCTAAGACCTCTGGTAATATTAGTGCACTTTCTGTTGAGTTTAGAAATCGATTTATTGTTGATTCTGGTGCTACAAACCATATGTATAGTTCCCCACATGTTCTAATCTAATACTGCTGCTAGCTCTTTATATCCACTGATCATAGTGGCTAACGGAGTGTAGGTGCCAACCCAAGGTGTTAGGCAACTGAATGTGCTTTCGAAAAAAACTGAAGCTTTATTGGTTTCGGGATTATCTTCTAATTTAATGTCTGTGAGCAAATGTACTAAATAGTGGAATCGTAATGTCATTTTTACTCCATAGAAGTTGTTGTTTCAGGATCGCAGTACCAGGAGGATGATTGGTGAAGGACAACTTCGGGACGGGCGTACACCTTAGATTTGCATGGCGAAGCGTTGGTGGCTAGGAAGGGGGCTTTGGATACCTCTCGTCTATGGCATTGGTGCTTGGGTCATCCTTCAGATCGGGTGTTGCAGTCCTTAGACATGCCTTTGACTCATGATTCTAGTAGTTGTGATCCATGTCACTTTGCTAAGCAACATAGGTTGCCTTTCCCTAAATATTTGCATAAATCAACTGAATTATTTGCTTTGGTACATTCATATGTGTGGGGATATTATCTTGTTGATTCTAGAGAGTTTTCGGTATTTTGTTACCTTTATTGATGATTAATCGAGAGCTATCTGGCTTTACCTTTTTAAGTACAAAAGTGAAGTACTTACTATTTTTCAGGATTTTTGCAATATGGTGACTAACCAGTTTAATACTTCTGTGAAGGTTCTTCGTACCGACAATGGTACCGAATACACTAATCAGACATTTCAAATTTTTTTTTTTACGAAGCAAGGGTATTGCTCACGAGACATCATGTGTGGGTACTCCATAACAGAATGAGGTAGCTGAAAGGAAGAATCGTCACTTACTGGAGGTCACTCGGGCCTTGTTATTCTCTTGGAATTTGCCTAAATCCTATTGGGCAGATGCTGTTCTTACTAGCTGTTATTTAATTAATAGACTCCATAGTCGAGTGTTAGGGTATATAACTCCTATGGAAGTGTTGTATGAGCGAAAATTTGATATATCTCACTTAAGGATTTTTGGTTGTGCCTGCTATGTTCACTCTCAAACTGGTGGAAAGTTAGATCCTCGTGCCAAGAAATGTGTGTTTGTTGGTTATTCATCTGTTAAGAAAGGGTACAAGTGTTATGATCCTTGCACAAAGCGTGTCTATATTTCTCGGGATGTTGTATTTGATGAAACTCATATGTTTTTTCCTGACAAGAGCCACATTCAGGGGGAGTGCATAGATTATTATAAGAAGTTTCCCTATGAATTTGCTCCTGTTCCTGTGGATGTTAATGGGACCGGTGAAGCTGAAGTCAGCAATGGGGGAGTCAAAGTCAACAATGGGAGTTGTGCTTTGGGTCACGAATCTGCAAATCAAGAAAATTCAAAAATGGACTGAGAGATTGAGGCAGTTGCTGTTCTAGAAGCTGAACCTGGAATTGCCATCGAGGGGCTGACGGATGAAAGGGCAGCGAATGCAATCCCGTTACGTAGGACATCTCGTGTCACTAGACCCTCAACTCGTCTTCGGGATTTTACTACTTATTATTCAATTCAATATCCTATTCAAGAATTTGTTGGCTATGACAAAATCTCTCACAATTTTTTGAGTTTCTTATTTTCCATTGAAGAACAACAAGAACCTCACAACTATGAGGAAGCAAGGGAAAAAGTCGTTTGGGTTGGTGCAATGAAGGATGAACTTCAGGCTTTAGATCAAAATCATACTTGGGAACTGGTACAACTTCTAAGAGGGAAGAAGACAGTTGGTTGCCGATGGATCTATAAGATCAAATACAATAGTGACGGATTAGTCGAAAGGTATAAAGCGAGGCTGGTTGCAAAATGATACACTCAAACGTATGGTATAGATTACAAAGAAACCTTTGCACCTGGGGTTAAAATGAACACTGTGTGTGTTCTTATGTCTGTAGCTGTTAATTGTGGATGGCCCTTGTTCCAAATGGATGTTAAGAACACATTTGTTCATGGAGATTTGGAGGAGGAGGTTTATATGGATCTTCCTCCTCACCCCTCGCAGAATAAAGATGGAATTGTTTGCAGGTTGAAGAAGGCCATATATGGTCTCAAGCAATCACCTAGAGCTTGGTATGGTAAACTGAGTGCTACGCTCATCAAGGTTGGATTCAATGTTCACCAAGGCTGATGACAAAGGTATAGTTGTTGTGCTTGTTTATGTTGATGATATTGTGATTACAGGCAGCAATCAACATGGAATTGAAGAACTTAAGCAGCATTTGAGCAAGTAATTTGATATCAAAGACCTTGGCAGATTGAGGTATTTTTTGGGTATTGAGATTGCGAGATCTCACAAAGGATTATTTTTATCTCAGAGAAAATATGTTTTGGATTTGCTGAAAGAGACTGGGAAGTTGGGAGTTAGACCGGCCAACATTCCTATGGAGTATAATAGTAAGTTCATTTCAGACGACACTCCATTACATGATGTTGGGCAGTTTCAGCGGCTTGTTGGACGGTTGATTTATCTGACTATCACTAGACCTGATATAGCATATATTGTTAGTTATGTAAGTCAACTTATGTAGAAACCAACTCGAGGGCATATAGAGCTAATAAATCATCTGCTATAGTATTTGAAGGCCACGCTTGGGAAGGGAATTCTAATAAAATAATGGTCACACAGAACTTGTTGGCTACATTGACGCAGATTGGGCTGGAGCCCTGTAGACAGGAAATCTACTATAGGGTTCTGTACTTTTGTGGGAGGAAACATTGTCTTGGAAAAGTAAAAAGCAAACGGTAGTTGCTCGTTCGAGCGTAGAGGCAGAATATCGGGCCATGACTACTACTACTAGTGAAATTGTGTGGCTGAGACTACTATTTCAGGAATTGGGTTGCAATTGCATGACCAAGCCTACGAAGTTGTTTTGTGATAATCAGGCTGCAACTCATATAGCTTCAAATCCAGTGTTTCATGAGAGGACAAAACATATAGAGGTGGATTGCCACTTTATGAGAGAAAAGGTGCAAGACAAGACAATTGAGACCTCATACATTCAGAGTGAAGGTCAACTGGCTGACGTTTTTACCAAAGCATTACCCAAGGGATATTTCAAGAAATGATAAGCAAGTTGACCTCCAACGAGGTCTTCGGCCCAACTTGAGGAGGAGTGTTGGTGTGATTTTCTCTCCTATCCTAGGAAAGGAGATTTGTTAATATTGTATTCCTGTAATTCTAGGGTGCCTTCCTCTTCTTATTTTTTTCTTATGGTTATCTTCCTATTTCTGGTTGCTTGTTTCCTTTGTTGGAGCAACCTTTCCTGCACATATGGTTGAACAATGGCAGATGGTCCAATACAACAAAATAACAAAAAGAGAATGAGAGTTTTTTGTCCAAGGACGTAGGCACATTGCTAAACCTCGTTAACCTTTGTGTGATTGTTTGTTTTTCTACATAATATGGAGGCAACAATCTGTGTATAAGAAAGGCCGAAGTCGATAATTTTAGGTCACTGAGGTGAACGCCATTTCTTTCGCATCATTTTGTTTTCTTTTGTAGCAAGAGAGGAGCCCTTGTTCAGAGTTGCACTACAAGTATGTGTTGAAAAATAACGTCGAGAATGGAATGAAATGGAATCAGACTTTGAAGCGTGATAACACTCTCTTTAAGCATTTATTTGCCCCACAACATTACTAATGGTTTCCGAAAAATATCCTCCGAGATACAACAAAGTCTCGGTGAGAATAGCAGATAGCAGTTCTGATAATTCTCCAGGATCTCTCAAGGAAAACAATTGGAAACAATGGTTGTGTATCTTTTTGAGAAAAACGAAAATCGAAGTTAAAATTCTAAAAATGAACGGAGTCATTCAATATATAATAGTTGAAAGAAGACAATTTTTCATGTCTCAAAAAATGTCACTCAAACACAACTATTCGTGTCTAAAGAACATTAATTTCAGACACACCTCTTCGTGTCTGAAGAACAGTTAATTCGGACATAACTCTTCGTTGTCTGAAAAAACAGTTTATTCGGACATAACTCTTCATTGTTCGAAAACTATTTCGTCTGAAAAATTGCAACTCTTGGACATAAATAACTAATTAAAATACGAAAATAAATTTAATAAAATAACTACAAATTCTACGTGAACAGCCGCATTGTTTCTTTAGGAATCAAAAGTTTATTTTTTATTATAATTTCAAAAAATAAAAAATAAAAATGATTGTTGATTAGTGCTAAGTGCACTCAATAATCGCGCGGGTATAGTGTGGCGTAACCCACTCGCCCATTTCTTTATTTTGAAAGACTATAGTAGCCTTTTAACTAATAAAAAGACTTGCACTCTTCCTTCCATGCTCTGTGGGATTGGAAAACGGAACTTTTTATTTGTTTTGCAAACAAACTTCAACAATATGTATGCTATAAAAAGAAAAACTACGGCTGTAGTTCCTTTTTTGTGCTGTAATTTAGAAAGACAAATTACTTCGATAAGTGTAGTTAGTATATGAAAAACCCAAAATTGACAAGAACCATAATTTTCTTTTCTCTTGCCCTTGCTCTCCTCGCTCAGTACCAACAGGTTCGGTACAGCAACGAATGTGACTCTCTCCGTCGCGCGTCTCCATTGCCTCCGGTTTCTCCAATTATTCATTTGTGAAAAGATATTTCTATGCAAGGTTGGTGCAAGGTTTGTGCAATGGTCGTGAAGTGCGTTGTGTTCTCGTGCACTTTAATGTATATACGTTCAACTTGAAATCGAAAGTAGAAGATAAACCATATGCAGATGATGTGTATGGGGCGATAGCTATTGCCAGTTGTGCTACGTTCTTTTTTACTTTCTTTTTTTTAAAATTTCTTTCTTCGTCAATTACTTTTCCTTTTTTTTATAATGGGAGCTGTTGATCTTTTTCTTCAAGTAATGGTCGTTCGATTTGTTTCTCTTGCGGCCTTGTACTCACTACCTCATTGAGTTATTGTTTTAAGTCATTAATTCAACCCACACTAAAAATATTTGTTTATTTGCCAAAACTTCTTTTCAAGATGTAGATTTCCTTAATTTTTCCCCTAAACTCATTCACATTCATCAAGTTTTCCCTTTATCTTCTTTCATTAAATAAGACATATTCTTATGTACTTTATCTTAGTTTAAAGAGGATTGCATTTAAACGTCATTAACGTGAGTTGTCTCGACAATCGGTATGGTATATGTTGGTGGTATTTCCGTCAGCTTATTCAAACAGCAATTTTGCCCTAGTTTATTTACATGTCGATAGTCATCCTTTCATTCCATAAATAGTGTTCAATTTTTTACTAAATGTGATTTAACTCTTTGTATATGTATTCTTTTTTATATAGAAATTGCCATAAAAAAACATTGTTTTCCCACTTCCAAATATAGTCAAGGGGTTTGCCAATTGCTTGGCCATCTATGGAAGGAATTCTCGACAATGGCGATCATGGAGTCATGCATCGACAATCTGGTCGACCCAGTAGGGTGGCTGGAGTTCAACTGCACGGTCGGGTTGACCACGCTCTTCTACGGGGAGTACCAGAACAGAGGCCCGGGTTCAAACACGAGCGGCCGAGTGACATGGCTCGGGTACCGGGTTATTAGCAACTCAACAGTGGCAAGTCAGTTCACTGTGGAGTCTTTGATTCAAGGTACCCAGTGGCTCAACGACATCGGTTTTCCTTATTATCCGGGTCTGAATTAGAGAGGAGTTGAGTGCGTAGATTTATTAGGCTGCCTCAGTGGAAATACTATGTAATTATTTAAAGTGATATAGCATATATCTCGAGTTAAATTAAGATATTATATTGTCTATCTTCCATGTATTTGAGCACTGTCTAGCATTAGCATTAATTATATGGAGTTACTAGATTCGGAATGGTGTTGCTGTAGGTAGCATCTGCTGCTAGGGGTGTCAAAAAGGCCCGTGCCAACCCGACTTGACCCTAAAATTTAGAGTATTCTAGGGTTGGACCTTGGTCTTCTTCGGATAAGACCGGTATCATTAAATTTCGGCTGACCCTACCTAACCCACCTAGAAGGACTAAAAATTAAAAACCCCCGACGACGCTCTCTCCATTGACTTAAAAGATCATTTGTGAAAAGATATATCCGTGTAAGGTTCGTGCAATTGTGTTCTCGTGCACTTTGAAGTATATTGTTTGGATTTCATTTTAAAATTCACCCTAGTTTAGAAAGGATTTAGGATATTTGGGTGTTGCAATGGATTTAAAGGGAATTACATTTACGTCATTAACGGGAGTTGTCTCGACCATCGGTATGATATATGTTGGTGGCATTTCTGTCGGCTTATTCAAACAACAATTTTGTCCTAATTCATTTACATGTCAATAGTTATCCTTTCATTTCATAAGTAGGTTCAATTTTTGACTAAATGTGATTTATGTAAGAGTTTTCTATGTGGGCTTACATTAATTGAAATTGATTTTTACCGATTAACGGGATTGGTCTAATAAGGTAAGATATAAGATTCTTAATTGGTTAATATGGGCTGGTATAGTGTAGGTCGAAGAGGCACGACCTGTGATGAGAGGGTCCCTGCCGAAAACTATATATAAAGGCTCAAGTCCCCCCTCTAGCCCACACACACTCTTAGAATCTCAGAACGTACCTTTTCGTTCTTGAATAGCGATTGTCTCGTCGGCCAACGAAAACAGGAGGGAATAGAGGGGAAGCGCTCGAGTCTCGATTCGTCGACGTTCCGCATCAGTTTTCAACGGATTGTAATCAAGGTGCACGCGTTCTTCTCCCTATATACGTGTAGTGTTTATGATTCCGGTTAGACGATCATTGGGCGTGCCACATTCGTGGCTTCACATTCGTCTCGTCGATACGAGAAAAATGAGTACTCTCACATCTTCAACGAAGGCCGGGAACCGCCGCACGTGCCCCCACGCTCCGCGGCGGAGTCGGCGCGCGACGTTCACCGGCGAACGTTACTGTTCAGGCCTTGTTTGTGAATTTTTGTCCCGTGAAATTTGTTTTGATCATATAGTTCAATAGGGCTCAGAGATACGAGCGTTTCGAGTGGTTGACCGTCGCCGTAGGCCTCCGGACGGAGTCGCATGCGCCACCATGAGCTGATAAACGGAGTGCGTGTGGTATTCAAGCGCCTGACGAGTGAAGCATCCCGTTCGTTGACCGTTAACGGTCAATGGTGATGCCAGCATGACGTCAGCGTCTGGTTCTACCGTTTTTAACCAACCCGGTCCAATCAATTTGACTCGACCCGGTTCGACCGAGTTGACCCGACCGGTCCAACTCGTTGACCTTTCGTTGATCGGGTTTTGACCATTGACTTTTTTGTTGACCGGGATGACCGTTGACCTTCGTTAATCGGGCTTTGACCGTTGACTTGCGTTGACCGGACCTTCAAACGGGAGTTTGAGCGGGCATTCGGACTCCGATTGGGGAGTTCTTGGTACTGGCGTGCTCGTATGAAGATGCTCTACATTGTGGTATGTCAATATTACATGTTTGAGGCTTTTTTGAATGGAAAAATGCATATGGAACCCTATGTTCGTGTATTTTCAAGGGTATTTTGGGTATTTTTTTTCCAGTATTTTCATATGTTTTTGGAAATAATGATGCTAGCTCACATGTTTATGACCCCATACAAAATGTATGGAGTTAATTCATTGATATGTATCACTGAGTGGAGCAATGTAATTGGCATCACATGTGATTTTAGGGATAAATTGCCCCTGTCATCAAGTCTAAGATCACGTGTATATATATTAGATGTGAGGCATAAGGTTTATATCCTTGGTATGAGAGATTTTCAAGGATTCAATTGGGTAGTGACCGCCAAAGTGGCACACTTGATTGGATTTGAGAAATATCGGTCTCATATTGTGGTGGGATGTCTCCTGTTTTAATGCGTGGTCATACTCCTAAAGGAGGTGATTGTATATTGATTCATGGAGGGATGCATGTACAACATGTGATTGGGAATTATCTGATCCTAGTGGTACATGCACCCAAAGGTGGTGAGTTCACGAAGATTGGAATATATTCTCATGGCCGTTGTCATGTTGAGAGTATACAACTGCATGTCATGTCTTCTGCCCAAAGGTGATTACATGATGATGCATGTAACTCTCAGTTTGTGTACTTATTGGATTTCAAGGTACACATTTTTGGTTCATAGAGGGTCACATGTACAGCATAAGGTTGAGGAGTGACTCATTCCTAGTGGTTTATACACTCAAAGGTGGTGATTCACATAAATTGGAATATGTTCTCATGGTCGCTGTTATATGGAGATTCTACAGCTGCATATCATGTATTCTGCCCAAAGGTGATTGCATGATGATGCTTGTAACCCTCAAGATGTGTACTTATACAGTTTCGAGTTATATAGTACTCACATGATGCTAATTATACACATTGCTTGTATTAAATTAGTTACCTTCTCTATAATAGAAAACTCCATTACGATTGAGGTTCATACTAATTCAATCATTAAGAAATAGGTAGAGGATTTTTTGTTTTGGATGGAGCTGGTAGATGTTCACATTGCTCTTACTAAGGATTAGCCGGCTGATCTCATTGAGATTATTTTGGAACCCTAGAAAGCGCATTTTGCTGCTTGGGAAAAGAGTAATAGGATTTGCTTGTTATCTATAAAGTGATCCATTCAGGAGCATTTATATAGTATTTTGCCAGCTAACTGCACTGCTAGACAAATGATGGAAGTCTTGGAGACTAGCAACTGTGTCTTGTCTATTGCCGAGATTGGGATACAACTGTAAGGATATTTCAACATGAGTTTTGATGGTTCTGGTGGAGTTAGAGATTATGTCATAAGGATGGTAGACTAGTTGAGCAAAAGGTCTGAAAATCATACTCATGAAATCATTGGTCATTTTGACAGTTTGAGTCTAAGAAAGCATCCTTTAAGAAGGATGGTGACCGCTGCTTCTTTTGTAAGAAGTAAGGTCACATAAAGAAAGACTGCGATATTTTTAACACTTAGTTATCCAATCGTAAGCGTGCTTGTAATGATTCTTTGGCATTGGTTTGTGAATCCAAACTATAAGCAAGCTCCATTTAGTTCATGGAGACTAGATAGCAGTGTAACCAATCATGTAGCGTTCACCATACATGGATTCATGAATCGGAGAAAGCCAAATCATGATAAATCAGTGCTCACTGTAGGAAACAACAATAATGTCGATGTTGAGTTTATGGGAGGTGTCATTTTAATGACAATAAGGAACACATTTATGTACATTCCTTTAGACAGAACTTAGTTTCTGTATTATGTTTGGACATGTGTGGTTACTCTTTTGAAATAAGGAATAATAGTATTTCTATGTTCTTAAATTCAAATAAGGTTGGGTGCTGCAATATGTCCAATGGAATGTACAGATTGTATTTAACTCTCAATGATATATACGTCATTTATACAGCTGAAAATGTTGTTTCCAAAGACCTTTACCCGAGGAACAGTCTCATGCATTGTGGCATAAATGTCTTGGTCACATTTCTAGGGAAAGAGTTGAAAGGCTAATAAAGGTTAAAATCTGCCTGCTCTTGTAGTGACTTGGAGACTTTTGTAGACTGTTGTAGGGGTAAGATGACTAAGATAAGGAAGAAAAATGTAGTTTGGTCTTGACTTGTTGGAGGTCATTCACACTGATATCAGTGGACCTTATGCGGCAACTTGGTGTAGAAATTTTTATTCATCATATCTATTGACAACTGTTCCCGATAGGTTATCTGGTCTTGATTAAGGAAAAGTTTGAGTCTCTTGATGAGTTCAAGATTTTTCGGACTGAAGACGAGAAACGACTGGGAAAAGTCATAAAGTTATCAGATATGACTGAGTTGGTGAGTATTTTGGCAGGTATGGTAATGCTGGACAGTATAGAGGGCCATTTGCCATATACTTGGAGGATTCTGGGATAGTAACTTAATATACTATGCTTATGAGTCCTAAACCAAATGGGTGGCCGAAAGGCGCAATTGCACTCTTATGGTTATGTTGATGAGTATGATTAATAGCAACTAATTTACCTGGTTTGCTGTGGGGTGAAGCTTTGAAAGCAACACTTTATGTTCTAGACCGTATTCCTACCAAAGCTAGTTCATTGACTCATTTTGAGTTATGAACTGGACATAAACCTAGCTTGAACCATCTTAAGGTTTGGGAATGTCTTGCAGAAATGAAGTAATATAATCCAACATTAAGTAAGTTGGACACTAGAGTCACTCGGTGCTGCATTGTATATTACCCAGATCATTTGAAGGGGTATTAATTTTATGACCCCTGTGGAGGCACAAGAATTGTGAAGTTACAGACAGTGAAGTTTCTGGAATTTGATGTGGTCGAATGGGGTAGCTGCTCACAGACCATTGAGGATATCGGTTTGGTGGGGAATACTGTGTTGGTTTCTCTACCTATACAGACGATCGTAGAGCCTTCCACATCAAAAATTAGGCCTGTTGGGCCTTACAGGTGCATGATGAGGTTGAAGTAGTTTCACTTAGAAGATCTATCGGGCAGAGACGATCGGCCATACCATCGGACTATATAATCTATCTGAGAGAGCATGACTACAATATCGGCTATTTGGTAGATCCAGTGACTTATACAAATACTGTTTCTTGTCCTCAGTTAGATCTGTGGTTGGATGTGATGAAAGACGAGATATAGTCTATGAAACATAATGATTTTTAGGAGCTTGTTGAATTACTTGAAGGTCACAAGCTCATTGGCTGCAAATGGTTGTATAAGACTAAAATGGACTCCAAAGAAAAGATTGAGAAGTTTAAAGCCAGACTGATAGCCAAGGGTTTCACTTAGAGAGAACGAATAGACTATGAGGAATTTTCTTTCTAGTCCCTTATAAGGATTCTTTTAGAGTGATCATGACATTAGTAGCTCATTTTGATTTGGAGTTACACCGGATGGATGTTAAAACTGCTTTTCTGATTGGAGACCTTGATAAGTAAGTTTATATGGTGCAACCCAAAAGCTTTGCAACTGATGATTAAGGTAAGCTTGTGTGTAGACTGAAAAGTCTATTTATGGTCTCAAGCAAGCTTCTAGATAATGGTCTTGAAGTTTCATAGTGTTATAACTTCATTCAGTTATGTCGAGAATAAATAAGATCAGTGTATATACTGCAAGGTCAATGGGAGGAATATTATCTTCCTAATGCTTTATGTAGATAATATCTTTCATGTGAGGAGTAATATTGGATTACTGCATGAGTCAAAGAAGATGTGGTCAAAGCATTTTGACTTGAAGGACCTTGATGAGGCGTCTTTTGTTCTTGGCATTGAGATCCATTGGGATCGTTCTCGCCGTTATTGGGTTTGTTTTAGAGGATATATGTTGATCGTATTTTGAAAAGATTCGGTATGCAATATTGCTAATAGGAATTGCCCCTATCATTAAGGGTGATAAACTGAATCTGTTACAGTGTCCTCATACGAATGTTGAGAAAGCCCAAATGAGGAATGTACCTTATCCTAGTGCACTTGGAAGTATCATGTATGCTTAAGTTTGCGCTAGACTAGACATTGCTTTTACGACAGGACTTCTAGGCAGATATAAGTTAAATCCAGGACACGATCACTGGATTACTGCAAAGAAGGTTTTAAGGTACTTAAAGAGGACAAATGACCATATACTGATTTATAGACATGTTGAGGACTTATAATTAGCAAGGTATTCGGATGTAGACTTTGCTAGGTATCAGGATGACAAGAAGATGGTCATCTTTATGTTAGCAGGAGGTGTGGTATCATGGAAAAGTGAGAAACAGAAATCTAGATTAACCTCTACCATACAAGTGGAGTTTATAGCATGAGTTTCGGCTGCTAATCAAGTTACATGGCTTAGAAACCTTATTAGCGAGTTGGTTGTATTTGGTTTTGTGGATAGACCCATATAGTTGTATTGTGACAATAACTCTACAGTGTTGTCTATTAACAACAACAAAGGTCTCAAGGGGTCTAAACATCTGGCGGTCAAATTTCTGACCATAAAGGAAATAGTTGAGAATGGTGACATTATAGTAGAGCATGTTTTCACAGATGATATAGTTGCTGACCCACTATCAAAAGGTCTTCGCCCTTGTGTATTTGAACGACATGTCATAAGCATGGGCTTAGAAGCATCATGGGATACTGTTACGACATGTCATTTGGATGGGCTTAGAAGCATCGTGAGATGCTGTTATTCAGTGGGAGCTGTTTTGTTTTGCTCTAATAAAGTTTACATCTGTGTTTGTTACATTTAGTAACAATATTTGATATGTATCAACTCTTTTGCATGCAATATAGTTTTTATGAGTGAGTTGATGTTCAATACATATATTTGGTGAGAATCTCAAGGTATGTGTAAACCTTGAGTAAAAGCTAGGGGCATTTAGTTAGTAGCCTTGAGTATATGTCTTATTACACATAAAGTAAAGTTAACTATAAGGACAAGACATATGTAGGTTCATTAGAACCATAAGGATATTCTCTAGTGGCACATCAGGTTTGGTGACACATAAGGAGAGAGAATGTGATTGACAAAGAGGATGACACATAATGAATCACTATTATGTGAGGTGTTGTCATTTGCTACACTACTATATTGAATCCATATCAGTAGAATTAAAGACATTTGTGACCATGGAAGGCTCTATGTCTATTGATGCAATTACCGCCATGATTTGGTGTTTGAGACTTTATGGGATCGGATTGACTGTTAAGAATATCTCTAGACCAGCATAAAGGTGCGCACATACAGTACAGATTCAATTAATATAGTCCAAGTGGGAGAATGTAAGAGTTTTTCTATGTGGGCTTACATTAATTGAAATTGATTTTGACCGATTAACGGGGTTGGTCTAATAAGGTAAGATATAAGATTCTTAATTGGTTAATATGGGCTGGCATAGTGTAGGCCGAAGAGGCACGACCCGTTATGAGAGGGTCCGCGCCGAAAACTATATATAAAGGCTCAAGTCCCCCCTCTAGCCCACACACACTCTTTAAATCTCAAAACGTACCTTTTCGTTCTTGAATAGCGGTTGTCTCATCGGCCAGTGAAAACAGGAGGGAATAGAGGAGAAGCGCTCGAGTCTCGATTCGTTGACGTTCCGCATCAGTTTTTGACGGATTGTAATCAAGGTGCACGCGTTCTTCTCCCTATATATGTGTAGCGTTTCTGATTCCGGTTAGACGATCATTGGGCGTGCCACATTCGTGGCCTCACAATTTAAATTTACAAACAAGAGACTTTTACGACATCAACAATCAACATCTTCTTTTTGATAGGAATTACCATAAAAAAAAAACACATTATTTTCCCTATTGGAAATTGTGATCCAATTCTAGAGACTTCTAGGATGGGCACTTGCTAGTGAAATCTAGAAATATCTAGCATAGACAAGATATTTGTGGAATATACATTTGTAGAAAAGTCTAGATGTATTTAGTGTAATTTACTACGGCAGTGGGGTCCTCTATAAGTAGGCTCAATGCTCATTCATGTGGGCATGTGGGGAGTTGAGAATAAACTCCAAATCCTTGTACTCTACCAACTCCTCGATCAACTATATTTGTACTACCATTTCCATAAACTAGTGAAACTATCATTTGTCCCATAAACCTTGCCTATATTCCTCAAAGTATCCGACCCTTGTCCATCCTCTATAAAAATACACACATACTCTTGCACACATTTGAAACACAAACTACATCAATATAAAAACCATGCTTCGGCGCAATATTAAATTTTCTGCGTTCCACTTCCAGATACAGTCAAGGGTTTTGTCAATTGCCGCTACTAAGATGACAAATGTCACTGTCCACTTGGAATGAGAAGGGGAAATGAAACCTCATTCCTGAGGCACGTTGGGGGGGCGATTGCAACCCTAACTTTACCCGATTCGCATCATCCTCCGAGCAATGATAGTTACAGACTGTTTCCCAAGATGTGCTTGATGAATCGCATTTTGATACGTTGGATCGAAGAGTAATTTGTGAAAAGATCATAAAGGGTATTTTGTTTATTTTTTGACAGGGGGAAGTAGGGAACAATCATTGCAAGTCATGTTAAGATAAACAGAGAGATAAATTTGAACAATTGGCCTTTTTTTTTTAATTGATTGGCGGTTGTACAAACTACAATTCAACTACTTATATATTTAGTTTAGGGATAACAAATACTTACTAAGACATTAAGCTAGTTTTACGCATTACATGCAATTTAGCAATCTTCGTTCACATGTCCGAGATCGGTAACCTCTTTGACGTTACACCTAAGTTCGTCGGTTACAGTTGATGATTACTTCTCTAATGATTGCATCCGAGTAAATTGTTTCCACTGCCTTATTAGATATATCTCTCACAAAGTTGCGTCCATTCATAGGTTATATCTGACTTCATCGGTTGCATTACTTGGCGATAATTTTATCCCCAGTTCGTCCACGGTTACGAGGTGGCCTTTGATCAGTTAACTCGGTCTTCATTTGTCAACATTTCGCTCCAAGAATTGGTTATCTCGCCTATATTCCTCGTCAGCTAAACTAGTTTTCTTATCGGCGAAAACAACAAGAACTAATTGTAGCTACTAGTTTAGTGCTGAATCTTCATAAATCGAGGGTGAGCTGCAAGTTACTCAGTCGAACCTAGCCACATCATTGAGTGTCATCGGCTCAAGAAATGGGGCAGAAGGGCATAAGAAGTGCCAAAGTTTGTGTACGACCCTCACTTTGGTGCAAAAAAAAAAAAAATTGGATCACTTAAAGTGCCAATTTCGGTGAGCTTTACCGAAAATATTATGTCGCATTTTTATATTAATAACCTAATCCTACGTGGCTGGCCAGAGGATCCCACTCAGCAATTAAAAAAAAGCTGAAAGTTTAAAAAATTAAAAAAAAATTAAAAAAAAAGCTAAAGAACTAAAAAAAAAAAGTAAAAGGAAGGCTCGCAGCCGGCGAGGGCTTGCCAGAAATGGCTGACGTGGACATTTTTTTGGTAATTTTCCCGGAATATTATGATGGTCGGGATTTCTGAGGTTGAGTGTCATTACTCGAGCATGACCTTGGTCTTAACAACTTCAGGTGAAGAGTTCCACGATCCCCACTTAGACAGGATCCTCATCTTGAACTGCATCACCTTAATTCACACAGGAGACACATGTACTCAGATTTTATGATATTTTCTTCACTTTACGATTTGCGATGAGATAATTGACCAGGTTCTCTTCATTACGTGCCAATAAATACCACTCTAGCTAAAAATCTCCATGCCTGCCTTCAATTGCAGATCACTTGATGTTGTCAAGACTGACCCCTTCAGATGAAACATTCGAATTATATGCATTAAACTGTGATGGGGCCAAATGCTGATTGTAACTAATAATTATTTTGATTATCGACAAATATGATTAGGCATAAATTATTACTAATCATGAAAACTTATTCTTTTGAGCGATGGTAATGATCAACCCCACAATTGGGGTGATCTTAGCCTCGAACTGTTCCCCTCCCGCTGAAGCGATGGCAAGTCCTCCCTGAGGAATTGTGACTCTGGATTTGAGAGCCGACAGAGTTGAATGCGTTGGAGTCAAAGTGAAGAAGAAGAAGAAAGAACGCTCTTCCTGAATTGGGTCGTACAATATGCAATGGGGATTGAAAATGGAGGGAAGGATTTAGAGGTGGAAATAGAAGAAAATATTGCAGTCCGGTCTTTCCAAGTCAGCCAACCACCACTCCTTTCATCAATCGCCACGTGTTCACGATGGAGCCCACTTTTGAACTTCCCCTTGGTCACTCTTCTTCTCCGTTTCTATCTCTCTCTACACCTTTTCCTCCTGCTGTCTCCCTCTCCCAACCGAGAATCCAAGAAGAGGAAACAAAGATCCAGAAACCCGAGAGAGATTGACGATGCAGAAAATCTAGGAGAGTTTCTGGAAATGAAGATGAAGGTAAGTATTAGAGAGAGTTGCTCCGGTTCAGAGAAATCTAGAAAATGGCCCCATTAGCGGGATTAAAACCGAGAAGAGATAGAGAGGGAGAGGGCTTGGCTCGGTAGTTAGCAAATCTGGAAAAGCTTTGGCTAATGGAGAGGGAACATTGGTGGCCGGAAAGGAAACGAAGAAGAAAATGCAGGTTTGAAAGAACTCGAAAAATGGAGCAAGAGAGAAAGAGGGTTGATGCTTGGCCAAACCAGAAATTCTGGAAACCTTAAACATGTGTCAAATCATGAGTGGCTGGGACTAAAACATGTATGCCACGTCAACTGCAGGCCACCGTGCCATGCGTGTGAACACTGAAACGAAAGGGGGAGAGAGAGAAAAGGCCGAAAGAAAAGTCTAGAAAGTACCTGAAATCCTCAACCCTCGTTAATCGACTCCAACCCCTGTGATCACTTTTCATGAATTGACTCCAACCATCGACTCCAATTGAAAAATATTCTCTTACACTAATTCATACACCATAGCTGGAAACAACCCATTAGATCACAAATAGAATGTAACTTACAAGTTACGCTTTCTCTTCGTGTTTTGACTCTAGCAATTTCCTTCCTTTTTGAGCCCGTATCGAGTCACTACGCGTTGTGGCCGTGTTGGAAGTGAATGATGTCGTCGAGCTTTGTAAAGCAAGCAACCTGGTATGCTAAATCTGCTCTAGATAACAATGTGTCAAAAGATCGTAGCCATCAAATCGCGGAAAAAAAAGTGCACATCTTTGATTCGCCAAACTACATCTCAATAGATGGATGCAGAAGAAATTCGACATCCCACCGGAAGATCCTCCTCCCGTTCGACCATCCGAGATCGGTTGGCTTGGACAAAAGTCATTCGCGGAATTGAGGACGCTGCAATCATTATGCTCCATCATCCACTCGAGGTTGAAAGGTTCGAACTAAGAATTTATGTTTGCTTGAACCCAGAATCGTCAGTGTTGTGGAATCCAACTACCAGAGAGTCCAGCAAGAGAGATTGGTAGGAGGCGATTCCGCTGCCGAAGATAGACCCTCACAATGCCGTCACAAGGCTCGAACTCGTCAGAGATTGGTTACTTCTGTGTACTGACCCACACAATGCACGCATGAGTCCTATTCTAGCCATACATCTAGAGAGGATAGAGGGCTGAAAGCACAGTGGTGAAGTTACTAGCTGCTCGTTCGTGATCCATGCCTCGATGCAGGGATGGCGCTGTTGTATATGAACAGACTGTCCCTATGAATCCCGAGTCCCACGTTGTAAACTATGTCCCTATGGACTTCAAGGACCTTAAGCACCTTGTGAAATTTCTCTTCCGACAAATCAAATGACATAATCGTTTTCCTCTTGTTTATGCTCCTGAAGCGCCTTCAACCTGCAGAATGATGGAGAATAAATAAGCAAGGACGATCTAAACATATCATGCGACAAATGAGAGCAAACAACCCGAACCATTCATAATCAAAAGCGCTTCAGCATTATGACCTAAAAGAAGTGTAGCAACAGTAAAACTATCTCAATGCTTCAGGTAATGTTCTCAGAATATCATATTTACTCGGGTAATGAATTTCAAAAGTTAAGGAAAGTTGTTCTTTGACTATTTAAACAAGGAACATTCTTTCAAAGTAAATTATGCCGTAATTCTGCTGAACATCGAATTTTTCAAGCAAACACTTTTTAGGACATAGTTGCGCAATCTAGGGTAAAAAAATTTCTTATTCCAGACAGTTTCTTTTGATACTTGCTAATGATATCTCTAGCATTTTCTCGATAATTATGAGGATCACCAGACACCAAATTAACATCCCACTAGCATCGACGGTCAAAACTTGCAGTAATTTGACATTAGCAAATATCATTAGCAAGTATCAAAAGAAACTGTCTGGAATAACGGGAAGTAGATTATCCGATGAGTGGTGGTTTGTTTTTCATATGTAGGATGTGAGCATTATTAAATACTTTTTGAAGGCTACTTCTCATTAGCAGCTAATGAGGTGCTTCGTATCACATTGCAAGAAATCCGATCAGTAATAATATATCTCCTTTTAGGTTTGGTTTATTGGTTTAAGGGAGAAAGGTTCAGTTATGTGGGTAAGGACAACTGTTCATTGGCTTTGCAATGCTTCATGAAGAAACCAACCTAGACTTATCTCATCAAAACTCACAGTTTTGAGCGAAACCAAATTAAGAACTTAACTTGAACCACTGAAAATCTTGGTTCAGAATAGTTTTTCATATTAAAATACAATCTCTTGAGTTTAAACAATTGGGCATGATCTAAGAAATGTGAACACGACATATGGACAGAAACATCATATAAAGGAATGGTTCTGTCCATTTATTTCTTCTTTCACCCCTTTCCATTAACCTAGTATGGAGATTGAAGATCCATCACTAACCCGAACCAATACCTAATGTTAGCTATATAGGCAACCATAACGCCTCATCTCTTTGGTTTTTCACTATTTTCAGGATCATTTATTGCCTTGTCCTTAGAGTAGGGTCATGAAAGTTTGAGTGTTCCCTATCCTTCAGTTGTTAGAATAAGCGAGTACAGGTGTTGGTTAAACTAGATTACCATAGCAGCCAAAAAGACCAGAAAGTTTTCTTTCCTAAGCCCTCCACAGGCCCTTCAAGAGTCTTCCACTAGGCATAACGTACTGCGACTGCTTCTCCAAGGACATACGTGTTGTGAAATATCTTACACAATTATTTCTCATAGGCAAATTGTGTGAGCAGGAGATACGCAATTCAGGTGGTGAGGCATGCACAAGCCCCCACAGAATCCCTACATCATACATTTTGAGACACCCCAAGGCACTTGAGCATTGTAGCACTCGGTAGGGGTGTCTGCCATGACCTCATAATGGCAGAAATTAAATATATTCAGCTGATCAATTCAAATAGTAAAACCTCATACATTTCAATTGGAAGATGAGTAAAGCAAATATATTCGCCGCCGCCACCTGGTCGCACGCCCCTAGTGCTGTAGTCACTGCCGTCGTCGCCCCGTGGCACACAGCCAGTTCTCCTCGATGAACGTGGGGTTGGAGAAGCGAAGAAGAGAACGTGGGTTTTGGGATTTATAGTGTTAGAGTTTTGGCTATTGTTTATTCAAAAAAAATAAAAAATGGACAGAAATGCCCATCTTCAATTGCCGGAAATATTACATGCTCACCGGCCGGCAAACTCAGGCCCTTCTTTGAAGTAAGGATGGACACTTCAGGCCCTTATTTGAAATTTTCCCAAGCCCTTTTACTGCTTAACTGTGAGTACCAAACTTACAAATGGACAAAAGACGGCTTTATTATGCCCCAAGTAAAGGTGTCAAATGGGTGGGTCGGGTCGAGTTTGGATCGGGTCGAATATGGTCCGACCCATATTGACCTGTCTAACCCGTTTTGACCCATATTTAATGACCCATACCCAACCTGACTCGCAACTGACCCATACATGACCGACCTGTTTTGACCCATATTACCAAAACACACTAATATACTAGGAAAACATATACAACTCATTTAACCTATTTTTTTCATATTTTTTTTTTAAATTTGAATAAAAAATATTTTTATTGATAATTTTTTAATTTTTTTTAAAAAAGTGTTATTTTATTTTTTTTTATTTTTTATTTTTTATTTTTCTTCGGCAACCGGCGACGGCGACGGCGGGCGGCCACTAAACATTTTTTACATTTTTTAATTTTTTTTCTTTCCAGACCAAAAAAATAAGTTTTCTTTCATTCTTTTACTTATAAAAAATATAACCTAATCAAGTTGAGCCTTTGAGGGCCATTTACAACTTGTGAAAGCTGCAGACCACACCCATGGGTCGAAAATGGGTTTAACTGTGTGACCCATTTTCGACCCATCTGATTCAATTTTAAATTTTTGGATCCATTTTCATTCATCCCTTTAAAAACTTAGAACTTATATAAAACTCATCCGATTCTATCAGTTGCTCGTTAGACTGCACTTGAGTGAAGATTATAGGTTCACTGACTTATAGGGGTTTCTGAGGCCAAAACCCTAATTCGCCGCCGCCCTCCGCTGCCGGTTGCCGAAGAAAAATGAAAGAAAAAAGAAAAGAAAAATAAATTAAATTAAAATACTTTTTTAAAAAATTAAAAAATATTCGTTAATAAAAAAATTGAATATTTTTTTTAAAAAAAATTAAAAAAATACGAAAAAATACGTTAAATGAGTTGATAGGTTCTCCTAGAATATTAGTGTGTTTTGGTAATATGGGTCAAAACGGGTCGGGACGGGTATGGGACAGTTGCGAGTCGAGTTGGGTATGGGTTATTAAATATGGGTCAAAACGGGTTAGATGGGTCAATATGGGTCGGACCATATTCGACCTGTCCCAAACCTAACCCACCCATTTGACACCACTACATGTTTTGTTTTGCTAAAGCAGTCAACTAGAATTCATAAGTCTAACCCATATAGAAATGGTCGTTCCAAATTACTCATCATACAACGATGTTGAACGCAAATGGCATAATCGATATAGCAAGTTTGAACAATTTTCTTATGCGGCAAAAGCTCGCAGTAAATCACCACACTAGATTCTGACCAAAAAGAAAAAAAAAAAGAACACCACACTAGATTGACAGCACGTATTGCACTACTGCCTCAAAGAAGCCTGGGTCGTCGCATCATAATATCATTCAAAACTCCGGGCTCAGAATCTCTCACATATATGACGAAACGATGATTATATGAAACAACCATGTCTCATGTAAGGCAACACACACAAAAATCCGATTGAAATACAATAGTCAGCTTCGGCGTATCATTACATATTAGTTCGCCGTGAGTGCTGACTGCCAAATACAAGAGTTGTAGCTGTATCATCACCAATATTGCTCGGACATTCATTCCATCCCATTTTTCAAGCAACATGAACTGGAACACTATAATTGAAATAATCGTGTCTCGGGCAAGACTACCATTAATTACCACTCTAAATCTCAGGCTCCCTTGTAAGTCAAGCTGGAAACGAAGTAAGTTGGAAATGACATAGCGTCCGGCAAGTGAAAACTACTTTCCAAATTCTCCATCCTGACCATATGAATTGAATCGAAGTTCATGAAAGTAACGCAGGATTGTGCAAGGAGCTAAACCCAGTCTTGCTTCTCTCCTAAGTACCTAGGAGATGAAAGTACAAGATAAGTCAAATTTCATTTGAACATCACTGTGCCATGAAGTGAGGAAGAACATACTCCTCATGGTTATTGAGTCGTTTCTTGTTGACTCAACCATAGAGAGGCACCCGAAATAGAAAAACAACTCTTATTTGAACTCACGGCTTGAAAAAAAAAACCTTTATGAAAGGAAAATGTAGCCACCGACAGGATAATTTGAGCAAGCGCTCATGATTATAAAGAGTTTAGAAGTGCTTGTCAACACTTAGATTGCATTATGAGACATATCAGATGACATTGCATTATGAGACATATGAGATGACATTGCATTATATCCAAGGAGCCTCCAAGATCTAATCCGCCTAGGTTTGTGAGATTTGATGAGACCCAGTCTTGCATTTACCATATGGGCGAGAAAGGCCACAACGTGGATAACTGCTTGGCACTCAAGAGCATAAAGAGGTGAATGCTATCTTAGATGGAAGTGGCACTGACAAACTGGAATTCATGGTAGACATGGTGAAGTTGCAGGAGATATTGGCCATAGCCTCTGGATACCCCGCTGAAAGGGAGGCCTCTAGAGAGGAAAAGATGCTATGTTTAGATTGCATTATGAGACATATGAGATGACATTGCATTATATCCAAGTTGGCCCATAACTCATTGGTTTAAGCTTTTGAGTGAATGTGGTCCAACTGAATATGTTGACGTGCTCGGACTTGGGCTTCTTTTTGGCCATCTTCCCAGGTGAAGGTTTCGGACTTTTACTACGCGCTCCCAACAAATGGTATTAGAGCCGATGGTTAATTGGTGGCCCACTCCCAATACGTATCGGTGTTGGTGAATATCTCAAGGAAGGAATATGGTGAACACCACATCACCCACCGGCCCGATGGGCATTGATGGAGATTCTAGATGAGATATGTTGGTGTAGAATGATACTTGAATTAAGGGGGAGAGCAAGTCCCCTCCTTGAGAAGCGTGGAAAGGATCAAAGAGAAGAATCGGAGTGGGAGAAAACCTAACACTAGAGCTCACACGTGAGGGGGTGATTGTTGAGATGCACGTGTAAGTTGTGTTAGAAAAGTTCCACATTGAAGAATTAATATCGTATGGAGCAGTTAATATATCCAAGTTGGCACATAACTCATTTGCTTAAGCTTTTGAGATAATGTGGATCCAACTGGATATGTTGACGGGCTCGGACTTGGGCTCCCTCTTAGCCATCTTCCCGGGTGAAGGTATCAAACTTCTGTTGCGCGCTCCCAACAAACTCCAGTTGTTAGTGTTCCAAAATATAAATGTTCCTCCGCATGATAAAATGAATTGACCTTCCTTCCTTCCTTCCTTCCTTCTTTTTTTTTTTGGTTGGACATGGATTGACCTTTATTTACCACTAAAAGGTTGCTGGATTAACAAACCTCGATTGAAATGAAACTACAGAAGATGACAACGAGACAATGAAAGCAGTGAACTTACTACGCCGTGCGGTAGTTGACAAGATTGGCACAAAGGATACCTATGCTAATGTTAAGCTGGAAGAGTATAATAAATCCTCCACGTGTTGTTGTTGGTGCCATTTATGAAGGTAAAGTGGTACTGCCTGCATATATTTTGTGGTTAATCTCTGAGAGGATGAATGACCAAAAATGCAATAAACAAGACATCACAACATGCTCATTAGCCATCGAAATAAAGTGACAATAGTAATCAAAACCCCAAAATGTGCAATTAACTAAAATTACTGGAAGTTTTAAGTCAATACTAAAACAGATGATGATGAATATGCTGGCAATATCACAATGTAAATTGCAACCTTCTATGGGAGACTGTACAGAAAAAATCATATTTAGGTAGTTTAATTTATGCGACACATTGCATCTAAATGATGCTTTAATTTTTATCGACATTGCAGTTTTATGCTGCAGAGGACAAAAATAACGCCTCAAAAGTGTTCCGCATCGTTAAGATCTGCACATTCCTTTTTTAGAAAATGCTTCATCCTATTTTGGTCTACCGCTTACCTCATTGAAATTTTTACACTTGATCTGTTCTACAACTTCTACAGATTTTTTCGACCCAAAAAAAAAAATCAAACTATAGATTTCACGGACTAACTCTTCATTTAAGGGAAAATTAATGTCCAAAACAACACACACAAAAGTCAGACAACAATAAGCATGAACTAACCTGGTTAGGAAAAGCAACGCCACAACCTAGTAATATCCTTCCAATGATGAGCATGGGAAGGTCTTCACCTACAGTGTCAAGTACAACCCCAGTAATGAAGAAAAACCCAGCGATGAGCATGGTTAACTTGCTGCCATGCCTCCTGGTGGTGTATGATGCAAGGTAAGTTGCTATTAGCCCATCAAGATACAGTGATGATGTGAACAGTTGAAGGCCTTGATTATCGTATTTGCAGTAATTGTTTTTGATCCCAGCTTCGTTAGACTTCTTGTAAACAACAGAGAAATTTTTTTCAAGAAATCGGGCATTGATGTTACACCTCCTATTGAAAATTTAAAGAAGAAGCAATCTGAGTTAGTTCCTTTGACATCTGTAACAGAAACGCTGCCATCGTGAGAAATGAACAACGTTCGCTCATCCCTACCGAAAATACCGATGTCGTAGCTGAACATGATCACCACCATCGGGGTGATCTTACCCTCGAACTGTTCCCCTCCCGTTGGAGTGATGGCAAGTCCTCCCTGAGGCATTGTGACTCTGGATTCAAGAGCCAACGGAGTTGAATGCGTCGGAGTCGAAGTGAAGAAGAAGAGGAAAGAACGCTCTTCCTGAAATGGGTCGTACGATATGCAATGGGGTTCGAAAATGGAGGGTAGGATTTAGAGGTGGAAATAGAAGATATATTCCAGTCCCGTCATTTCAAGTCAGCCAACCACCACTCCATTCATCAATCGCCATGTGTTCACGATGGAGCCCACTTTTGAACTTCCCATTTGTCACTCTTCTTCTCCGTTTCTATCTCTCTCTCTCTCTCTCTCTCTCTCTCTCTACACCTTTTCCTCTGCTGCTATCTCCCTCTCCAAATCGAGAATCCAAGAGGAGGAAACAAAGATCCAGAAAATTTGAAGATCTGAGAGGGACCCCGAGAGAGATTGATGATGCAGAAAATCTAGGAGAGTTTGTGGAAATGAAGATGCAGGTAAGCAATAGAGAGAGCTGCTTCTGTTCAGAGAAATCTGGAAAATGGCCCCATTAGCTAGATCAAAATCGAGAAGAGATAGGGAGGGAGAGGGCTTGGCTAATGGAGAGGGAGTGTTGGTGGCCGAAAACGAAGAAGAAAACTCGAAGAAGAGGGTTGATGCTTGGCCAAACCAGAAATTCTGGAAACCATAAACATGTGTCAAATCATGACTGGCTGGGACTAAAACATTATGCCACGTCAACTGCAAGCCACAGTACGTGTAAACACTGAA
Organism: Lenwebbia sp. NSW1173648; assembly: GCA_029784005.1. NCBI lineage: Eukaryota > Viridiplantae > Streptophyta > Magnoliopsida > Myrtales > Myrtaceae > Lenwebbia > Lenwebbia sp. NSW1173648. The sequence goes on from JARCGZ010000001.1 coordinate 37,423,044, forward strand.
ACGAAAGGGGGACAGAGAGAAAAGGCCGAAAGAAAAGTCTAAAAAGCACTAGAAATCCTCAACCCTCGTTAATCGACTCCAACCCCTGTGATCACTTTTCATGAATTGACTCCAACCATCGACTCCAATTGGAAAATATTCTCTTACGCTAATTCATACACCATAAGTCAAATTTCATTTGAACATCACTGTGCCATGAAGTGAGGAAGAACATACTCCTCATGGTTATTCAATCGTTTCTTGTTGACTCAACCATAGAGCGGCACTCGAAATAGAAATACAACTCTTATTTGAACTCATGGCTTGAAAAAAAAAATCCTTTTTGAAAGGAAAATGTGGCCACCGACAGGATAATTTGAGCAAGTGCTCATGATTATAAAAAGTTTAGAAGTGCTTGTCAACACTTAGATTGCATTATGAGACATATGAGATGACATTGCATTATATCCAAGGAGCCTCCAAGATCTAATCTGCCTAGTTTTGTGGGATTTGATGAGACCTAGTCTTGTCTTTACCATATGGGCGCGAAAGGCCACAACGTGGATAACTGCTTGGCACTCAAGAGCACAAGAGGTGAATGCTATCTTAGATGGAAGAGACACTGACAAACTGAAATTCATGGTAGACATGGTGAAGTTGCATGAGATATTGGCCACAGCCTCTGGATACCCCACTAAAAGGGAGGCCTCTAGAGAGGAAAAGATGCTATGTTTAGATTTCATTTTGAGACATATGAGATGACATTACATTATATCCAAGTTGGCCCCTAACTCATTGGTTTAAGCTTTTGAGTGAAGGTGGGTCCAACTAGAAATGTTGATGGGCTCAGACTTGGGCTCTCTTTTGGCCATCTCCTCGGGTACTGGTATCGGACTTTTGCTGCGTTCTCGACAAATGGTATAAGAGCCAATGGTTGATTGGTGGCCCACTCTCAATATGTATCGGTGTTTAGTGAATATCTCAAGGAAGGAATTTGGTGAACACCACATCGCCCACTAGCCCGATGGGCATTGATGGAGATTCTAGTTGAGATATGTTGGTGCATAATGATACTTGAATTACGGGGGGAGAGAAAGTCCCCTCCTTGAGAAGCGTGGAAAGGATCAAAGAGAAGAACCGGAGTGGGAGAAAACCTAACACTAGAGCTCACATGTGATGGGGTGATTATTGAGATATACGTGTAAGTTGTGTTAGAGAAGTCCAACATTGAATAATTAATATGGTGTGGAGCAGTTAATATATCTAAGTAGGCCCATAACTCATTTGCTTAAGCTTTTGAGATAATGTGAGTCCAACTGGATATGTTGACTAGCTCGGACTTGGGCTCCCTCTTGGCCATCTTCCCAGGTGAAGGTATCAAACTTCTATTGCGAGCTCCCAACAAGCTCCAGTTGTTAGTGTTCCAAAATCTAAATGTTCCTCCGCATGATAAAATGAATTGACCTTCCTTCCTTCTTTCTTAGTTTTTTTTTTTGGTTGGACATGGATTGACCTTCATTTACCACTAAAAGGTTGCTAGATTAACAAACCTCGATTGAAATGAAACTACAGAAGATGACAACAAGACAATGAAAGCAGTGAACTTACTTCGCCGTGCGATAGTTGACCAGATTGGCACAAAGGATACCTACGCTAATGTTAAGCTGGAAGAGTATAATAAATCCTCCACGTGTTGTTGTGGTGCCATTTTTGAAAGGAAAAGTGGTACTGCCTGCATATATTTTGTGGTTAATCTCTGAGAGGATGAATGACCAAAAATGCAATAAACAAGACATCACAACATGCCCATTGGCCATCGAAATAAAGTGACTATAGTAATCGAAACCCCAAAATTTGCGCTTAACTAAAATTACTAGAAGTTTTAAGTCAATACTAAAACAGATGATGATGAATATGCTGGCAATATCACAATGTAAATTGCAAGCTTCTATGGGAGACTGTACAGAAAAAATCATATTTAGGTAGTTTAATTTATGCGAGACATTGCATCTAAATGATGCTTTAATTTTTATCGACATTGCAGTTTTATGCTGCAGAGGACAGAAATAACGCCTCAAAAGTGTTCCGCATCGTTAAGATCTGCACATTCCTTTTTTAGAAAATGCTTCATCCTACTTTGGTCTTCCACTTACATCATTGAAATGTTTACACTTGATCTATTCTACAACTTCTACAGATTTTTTCGACCAAAAAAAAAATTAAAACTGCAAATTTTACGGACTAACTCTTCATTTAAGGGAGAAACAATGCCCAAAACAACACACACAAAAGTCAGACAACAATAAGCATGAACTAACCTGGTTAGCAAAACCAACACCACAACCTAGTAATATCCTTCCAATGATGAGGATGGGAAGGTCTTCACCTACAGTGTCAAGTACAACCCCAGCAATGAAGAAAAACCCAGCGATGAGGATGGTTAACTTGCTACCATGCCTCCTGGTGGTGTGTGATGCCAGGTAAGTTGCTATTAGCCCAACAAGATATAGTGATGATGTGAATAGTTGAAGGCCTTGATTATCGTATTTGCAGTAATTGTTTTTGATCCCATCTTCGTTAGACTTCTGGTAAACAATCGGGAAATTTTTTTCAAGAAATCGGGCATTGATGTTACACCTCCCGTTGAAAATTTAAAGAAGAAGCAATCTGAGTTAGTTCCTTTGACATCTGTAACAGAAACGCTACCACCGTGAGAAATGAACAACTTTTGCTCATCCCTACCGGAAATGCCGACGTCGTAGCCGAACATGATCACCACCATTGGGGTGATCTTACCCTCTAACTGTTCCCCTCCCGATAAGGCGATGGCAAGTCCTCCCTGAGGCATTGTGACTCTGGATTCGAGAACCGACGGAGTTGAATGCGTCGGAGTCGAAGTGAAGAAGAAGAAGAAAGAACGCTCTTCCTGAATTGGGTCGTACGATATGCAATGGGGTTCGAAAATGGAGGGAAGGATTTAGAGGTGGAAATAGAAGAAAATATTGCAGTACGGTCATTTCAAGTCAGCCAACCACCACTCCATTCATCAATCGCCACGTGTTCACGATGGAGCCCACTTTTGAACTTCCCTTTCATCAATCTTCTTCTCCGTTTCTATCTCTCTCTCTCTCTCTCTCTCTCTCTCTCTCTCTACACCTTTTCCTCTGCTGCTGTCTCCCTCTCCCAACCGAGAATCCAAGAAGAGGAAATAAAGATCTAGAAAATTTGAAGATCTGAGAGGGACCCGGAGAGAGATTGACGATGCATAAAATCTTGAAGAGTTTGTGGAAATGAAGATGCAGGTAAGCAATAGAGAGAGCTGCTTCGATTCAGAGAAATCTGGAAAATGGCCCCATTAGCGAGATCAAAACCGAGAAGAGGTAGAGAGGGAGAGGGCTTGGCTAATGGAGAGGGAGTGTTGGTGGCCGGAAACGAAGAAGAAAACTCAAAGAAGAGGGTTGATTCTTGGCCAAACCAGAAATTCTGGAAACCTTAAACATGTGTCAAATCATGACTGGCTGGGACTAAAACATTATGCCACGTCAGCTGCAAGCCACCGTGCATGTGAACAGTGAAACGAAAGGGGGAGAGAGAGAAAAGGCCGAAAGAAAAGTCTAAAAAGCACTAGAAATTTTCAACCCTCGTTAATCGACTCCAACCCTTGTGATCACTTTTCATGAATTGACTCCAACCATCGCCTCCAATTGGAAAATATTCTCTTACACTAATTCATACACCATAAGTCAAATTTCATTTGAACATCAATGTGCCATTAAGTGAGGAAGAACATACTCCTCATGGTTATTCAATCGTTTCTTGTTGACTCAACCATAGAGAGGCACCCAAAATAGAAATACAACTCTTATTTGAACTCATGGCTTGAAAAAAAAAATCCTTTTTGAAAGGAAAATGTAGCCACCGACAGGATAATTTGAGCAAGTGCTCATGATTATAAAAAGTTTAGAAGTGCTTGTTATCACTTAGATTGCATTATGAGACATGAGATGACATTGCATTATATCCAAGGAGCCTCCAAGATCTAATCTGCCTAGTTTTGTGGGATTTGATGAGACCCAGTCTTGTCTTTACCATATGGGCGCGAAAGGCCACAACGTGGATAACTGCTTGGCACTCAAGAGAACAAGAGGTGAATGCTATCTTAGATGGAAGAGACACTGACAAACTGGAATTCATGGTAGACATGGTGAAGTTGCATGAGATATTGGCCATAGCCTCCAGATACCCCGCTGAAAGGGAGGCCTCTAGAGAGGAAAAGATGCTATGTTTAGATGGCATTATGAAACATATGAGATGACATTGCATTATGTCCAAGTTGGCCCATAACTCATTAGCTTAAGCTTTTGAGCGATGGTGGGTCCAATTGGATATGTTGACGAGCTCGGACTTGGGCTCCCTCTTGGCCATCTCCCCGGGTGAAAGTATCGGACTTTTGCTGCGCGCTTCCAACAAATAGTATCAGAGCCGATGGTTGATTGGTGGCCCACTCCCAATACATATCGGTGTTTGGTGAATATCTCAAGGAAGGAATATGGTGAACACCACATCGCCCACCGGCCCGATGGGCATTGATGGAGATTCTAGATGAGATATGTTGGTGTAGAATGATACTTGAATTAAGGGGGAGAGCAAGTCCCCTCCTTGAGAAGCGTGGAAAGGATCAAAGAGAAGAATCGGAGTGGGAGAAAACCTAACACTAGAGCTCACACGTGAGGGGGTGATTGTTGAGATGCACGTGTAAGTTGTGTTAGAAAAGTTCCACATTGAAGAATTAATATCGTATGGAGCAGTTAATATATCCAAGTTGGCACATAACTCATTTGCTTAAGCTTTTGAGATAATGTGGATCCAACTGGATATGTTGACGGGCTCGGACATGGGCTCCCTCTTAGCCATCTTCCCGGGTGAAGGTATCAAACTTCTGTTGCGCGCTCCCAACAAACTCCAGTTGTTAGTGTTCCAAAATATAAATGTTCCTCCGCATGATAAAATGAATTGACCTTCTTTCTTTCTTTCTTTCTTTTTTTGGTCGGACATGGACTGACCTTTATTTACCACTAAAAGGTTGTTGGATTAACAAACCTCGATTGAAATGAAACTGTAGGAGATGACAACGAGACAATCAAAGCAGTGAACTTACTTCGCCGTGCGGTAGTTGACAAGATTGGCACAAAGGATACCTATGCTAACGTTAAGCTGGAAGAGTATAATAAATCCTCCACGTGTTGTTGTTGGTGCCATTTCTGAAAGGAAAAGTGGTACTGCCTACATCTATTTTGTGGTTAATCTCTGAGAGGATGAATGACCAAAAATGCAATAAACAAGATATCACAACATGCCCATTAGCCATCGAAATAAAGTGACTATAGTAATCGAAACCCCAAAATGTGCACTTAACTAAAATTGTTGGAAGTTTTAAGTCAATACTAAAACAGATGATGATGAATATGCTGGCAATATCACAATGTAAATTGCAAGCTTCTATGGGAGACTATATAGAAAAAAATAATATTTAGGTAGTTTAATTTATGCGAGACATTGCATCTAAATGATGCTTTAATTTTTATCGACATTGCAGTTTTATGTTGCAGAGGACAGAAATAACGCCTCAAAAGTGTTCCGCATCGTTAAGATCTGCACATTCCTTTTTTAGAAAATGCTTCATCCTATTTTGGTCTACCGCTTACCTCATTGAAATTTTTACACTGGATCTGTTCTACAACTTCTATAGATTTTTTCAACCCAAAAAAAAAAAAAAATCAAACTACAAATTTCACATACTAACTCTTCATTTAAGGGAAAAACAATGTCCAAAACAACACACACAAAAGTCAGACAACAATAAGCATGAACTAACCTGGTTAGCAAAACCAACGCCACAACCTAGTAATATCCTTCCAATGATGAGCATGGGAAGGTCTTCACCTACAGTGTCAAGTACAACCCCAGCAATGAAGAAAAACCCAGCGATGAGCATGGTTAACTTGCTGCCATGCCTCCTGGTGGTGTATGATGCAAGGTAAGTTGCTATTAGCCCAGCAAGATACAGTGATGATGTGAACAGTTGAAGGCCTTGTTTATCGTATTTGCAGTAATTGTTTTTTATCCCAGCTTCGTTAGACCTCTGGTAAACTATCGGGAAATTTTTTTTCAAGAAATCGGGCATTAATGTTACACCTCATGTTGAAAATTTAAAGAAGAAGCAATCTAAGTTAGTTCCTTTGACATCTGTAACAGAAACGCTGCCACCATGAGAAATGAACAATGTTTGCTCATCCCTACCGGAAATGCCGACGTCGTAGCCGAACATGATCACCACCATCGGGGTGATCTTACCCTCGAACTGTTCCCCTCCCGCTGAAGCGATGGCAAGTCCTCCCTGAGGCATTGTTGTCGCGACCTAAAAATCAGATTCAGGCTAACGGATTATCAGGTTGATCATTTAACCTAATTCGGCCCTTCCCAAGCCCTATCGAATCGCAACTTATGGTATGATTTCATGCAAAATTATCAAATTGGAGCCGCCACTAACCTTTATTTGGTAGGTAGATTAGAACCTAAATAAATTAATGGGAGGATTAATTTATTTCCACGAACTAGATGAAATGAGTCCGGAGACTTGGTTACATTAATTTTAGAAAAAAACTAATGCCCTTTCGGTACCAGATTTCATGAAAAATCCCTTTAGATTGGTGAAGTGAATTGACTATTTTTTTATTTTTATTTGGAAAAAATGTGAATGCAAACGATACTATATGACATGGCAAAGTATGATCTAAAACTATATGACATGCAAATGATTTTTTATTTTTTCGAAAATTATTATGCAAAAATAAGCAAACAAAAAGGATGAACAAAAATAAACAAAAATGCCCATAATGTACCTTTAATTTCTGAATTTTTCGAAAAATTCGCTCATTCCTAAAGATTAGGGCTGGAGTGGAATTTTATTCGCAACGTATTCTTAGATTCGAGTCAGTAGACTATGAAATTCCATACAAACCACCATCTCATTCCACAATATGGTGGCTAAGGCAAGTGACTTTTATTTTCCGAAGGGACAAAGGCACAAGGGGAGCATACATTATGGGCATGTTTGTTTATAAATGTGCAAACTTTATAACAAGCAAACAATTAAACAACAATGACCGGATAAAAGCAAGAGTGAGCCAAATTAATTAAATTTTCGAAAATGAACAAGGGTTGGCCAAAATATGAGAGTGGGGATCCACCTTTCCTCATCCAAAGTTCAATTTTAATTTGAGAAAATTATCTTTAGGATTTGGAAATTAATTTTAGATAATTCTTAGAAAAATTTCGGATAAATATTAATTCAATCAAATCTTATCCCCAAATCAAATGAACTCAGAAAATCCACAAGAGATAAGGCAATTCATAAGGCAATTCAACCACGAGATAATCAATCTAACCAACTCATATGTTAAAGATAATCATTGAGATCGAAAGTCTATCCACGACAAATCAAACACTATCCAAAAGATTTCGAAAATTGCATGAGATAGCCGAAATTTAAAGGCAACCTTGCCTTATCCGCAAAAGATTCACATCTTTAAAAATTAAGCAATTATCCTTTGAGATTTTGAAAAATACTTTCAGATAATCACTAAATTTAAAAGATATGTTCTATCGAAGCAATACTTATCCACAGGATATGAGATATGCAGAATATTCAACGATGATATGCAATTTCACCCAATCAAGTAACAAAACTTAAAATATCATGAGGATGAATATTCGTTACCAAATTTGGCTAACGGGATTGCCAAATTCAAAACTCAGTATTGCCTTGTGGATCAAGCTTGGACTTCGGATCGGTTTGACGGGGGGTCGCGAATGGGTGGTGGTCAGTGGTTCACTGACTGATTACCGCTGCTAGTCAATGTGATGATGTCCACGATAAGGAGGGGACATCTTCATAATGACCTGTGAAACTCAAAGTAAAATTCAACCAGGAGAACATGTGAAGTTACGACGCAAAATCAAAAGGAATAAAAAATAAAGAAAAGACAAAAGCATGTCTCCATTGAGCGAGAGAAATTTTTTATCTGCTCTCCCATCCTTTCACGTATGACTCTGCTCCATACTCTCCGTTCCTTTAATCACTACAAGTCTGCATTGGGCGATGGGAGGCGTAGTAAATCGGCAAAGATTGATGGCAAGACCAGCTCGCGATTTTGTGGTTGTTCGTGGCGGACATCGGGCTGAGCAATGATAGTAAAAGCTTCATGGGTCCTATTGCTTTTCTTTGTAAATTGGATAGATTGATGGCGTGAAAATATGTCCAGAGAGCCCACTTGTGCATGAATGACTTTTTGCATAAATCCTGCAAAAAGAGAATAAATCAGTGAAATATAAAGAGAGATTTTCATAAAGAATTACTATTCCCTAAGAAGCAATGTGTGTAAGCGCATCCCCCCTCCCTTGTGAAGCTCGTGTCCTCAGATGTATCGATGGTTTTGTGGATGTCTATCGAAGTGTTACAACTCCAGGAACCGCTGTTGTCATCAGAGGTCCGTGGATCAAGGCAACGAGGCGCGATGACTATAAGCGATCGGCGACTCTGGGATCGAGGGGCTGCTTCGATGCAGATGATGGATGGTCGCCGCGATGCAGGTGAGAGTAGAAAGTTATACTTCGACGCTCAAGGTGACCACAGGGAGGAGTAACTGTGATAATGTGTCATATATGCTCTTTATATTCGTGTGGTCTCCCTCCACTTATAAGCTTAAGCTTTTGGGTTGGATTTTCTAACATGGTATCAGAGCCAGTGTTATCCCTTTCGCGATTGTGCCTCCACTCTCCATTAATCAAATTCCACGTGCCGCTTGTAATCCGGCTTGCACTTTATGCTCTTTATATTCGTGTGGTCTCCCTCTACTTATAAGCTTAAGCTTTTGGGTTGGATTTTCTAACAGTAACCACATCGGGAATCATATGTAGAATCCTTCTCCTGATGATCCGAGGTCACTAGAACCGCTGTTCATCGCGATGGCTCATCGTTGGGCACAACGAGGCCTCGTTAGAAGCAACACTGGAACCGGCTCGCAGGACGTTCACCCGGAGGTTTCTGGGAAGTCATGGGATCACGAAAGATGGCGCATCAAGGAGCAAATAGCTGCAACGGCCTGATGAGCTACGTGCATAACCTGCACAAAAGAAACAAAAAAAACACCGCAAAGAGTCTGGTATTTCTCCAAGTTTCACATATGTAAGCGTGAGTATAGCAGAAGTGGATGTGTGTCTCCTTGTGCGTGACTCCAAAGGAAGAAAGAACAAGATGAAGTTTTTATAATCAATTGAGAACTCCCTTTGATACTGCTTGATGATGTCTTCGGCTTGCACCTGGTAGAATAGACAGAATTATTAATGATGGAAGACCTCAAATCATGAACTCCCCTTTCACGATTTCTCTTCAAGATCTTCATGCAGCTGTCTCTGTGAAGCTCTCAATGGCCGTGTGATAATAATGAATTGGCCTCCTCCTTTGCCGAACCATCTTGTGCCTATTTATAGTGCAAATTAGGTTTTATGTTCATGAGTCATGTTTGTGGACTTAAGTCCTCAACCTCTGCGGGCTCATTAATATAATGGGCTTTATTAAGCTTTACTAAGCTCACATTAGACCAAATAAAAAGCCTTTTGCCTTGAGGAATTCGGCCAGTGCTCTTCCATGTTGGCCGAATATTCTGATTAACACTGGCCCTATTCGCACGACTGTTTCCGATCCATTTTCGTCGCCGGTCCAAAATAAATGCAAAAAAATGCAACGTATGCTAAACTAAATTAATTATGTTATGCATGAAAATTAATTGATTATTTTTTGGTGAGAACTAAAGTTAATTCTCATTTTTTGTGCAATATGAATGATTTAAGGAAAATCAAAATTTATGTGTCAACAATTGTGACTCCGGATTCGAGAGCCGACGGAGTTGAATGCGTTGGAGTCGAAGTGAAGAAGAAGAAAGAACGCTCTTCCTCAATTGGGTCGTACGATATGCAATGGGGATAAAAAATGGAGGGAACGATTTAGAGGTGGAAATAGAAGAAAATATTGCAGTCCGGTCTTTCCAAGTCAGCCAACCACCCACCGCTCCATTCATCAATAGCCACGTGTTCACGATGGAGCCCACTTTTTAACTTCCCTTCGTCACTCTTCTTCTCCATTTCTATCTCTCTCTACACCTTTTCCTCTACTGTTGTCTCCCTCTCCCAACCGAGAATCCAAGAAGAGGAAACAAAGATCCAGAAAATTTGAAGATTTGAGAGAGACCCCAAGAGAGATTGACGATGCAGAAAATGTAGGAGAGTTTCTGGAAATGAAGATGAAGGTAAGCAATAGAGAGATGCTTCGGTTCAGCTATTGGCCACCGTGTGTGTGAACACTGAAACGAAAGGGGGAGAGAGAGAAAAGGCGGAGAGAAAAGTCTAAAAAGCACCTAAAATCCTCAACCCTCGTTAATCGACTCCAACCCCTGTGATCACTTTTCATGAATTGATTCCAACCATCGACTCCAATCGAAAAATATTCTCTTACACTAATTCATACACCATTGCTAGAAATAACCCATTAGATCACAAATAGAATGTAACTTACAAGTTACGCTTTCTCTTCGTGTTTTGACTCTAGCAATTTCCTGCCATTTTGAGCCCGTATCGAGTCACTACGCGTTGTGGTCGTGTTGGAAGTGAATGATGTTGTCGAGCTTTGTAAAGCGAGTAACCCGATATGCTAAATCTACTCTTGATAACAATGTGTCAAAAGATCGTAGCAATCAGAATTACATGTTTTAGTCCCAGCCACTCAAACCGATCCCGCTAATGGGGCCATTTTCCAAATTTCTCTGAACCGAAGTAGCTCTCTCTATTGCTTACCTTCATCTTGATTTCTAGAAACTCTCCTGCATTTTCTCTCTCTCCCCTTTCGTTTCAGTGCACATCTTTGATTCGCCAAACTACATCTCAATAGATGGATGCAGAAGAAATTTGACATCCCACCGGAAGATCCTCCTCCCCTTCGACCATCCGAGATGGGTTGGCTTGGACAAAATTCGTTCGCGGAATTGAGGACATTGCAATCACTGTGCTCCATCATCCACTCGAGGTTGCAAGGTTCGAACTAAGAATTTATGTTTGCTTGGACCCAGAATCGTCAGTGTTATGGAATCCAACTACCAGGGAGTCCAGCAAGAGAGATTGGTCGGAGGCGATTCCGCTGCCGGAGATCGACCATCACAATGCCGTCACAAGGCTCGAACTCGTCAGAGATTGGTTACTTCTGTGTACTGACCCACACAATGCACGCATGAGTCCTATTCTAGCCATACATCTAGAGAGGATAGAGGGCTGAAAGCACAACTGCTCATTCGTGATCCATGCCTAGATGCAGGGATGAAGGACGCTGTTGTATATGAACAGACTGTCCCTGTGAATCCCGAGTCCCACGTCGTAAACTATGTCCCTATGGACTTCAAGGACCGGAAGCACCTTGTGAAATTTCTCTTCCGACAAATCAAATGACATAATCGTTTTCCTCTTGTTTATGCTCCTGAAGTGCCTTCAACCTGCAGAATGATGGAGAATAAATAAGCAAGGACGATCTAAACATATCATGTGACAAATGAGAGCAGACAACCTGAACCATTCATAATCAAAAGCGCTTCAGCATTATGACCTAAAAGAAGTGTAGCAACAGTAAAACTATCTCAATGCTTCAGGTAATGTTCTCAGAATATCATATTTACTCGGGTAATGAATTTCAAAAGTTAAGGAAAGTTGTTCTTAGACTATTTAAACAAGGAACATTCTTTCAGAGTAAATTATGCCGTAGTTCTGCTGAACATAGAAGTTTTCAAGCAAACACTTTTTAGGACATAGTTGCGCAATCTAGGGTAAAAAAATTTCTTATTCCAGACAGTTTCTTTTGATACTTGCTAATGATATCTCTAGCATTTTCTCGGTAATTATGAGGATCATCAGACACCAAATTAACATCCCACCAGCATCGACGATCAAAACTTTCAGTAATTTGACGTTGATCAATTATTAACTACATGATGCCAGCAACATAATTAGATAGAGTTCCGTCCCCAGATGATATTGGAAATATTGTCAGAAAAATAAGAAAGACGCTTCTACCATCAAGAATTACTTCTTTAATATTAGCTCAAATGAAGCAATATTGAGATTACGAAAACTTGAAAAGCAAACCAACATTACAGTAGACCAACGATCATGCAACACAGCTTTCTAATGCTGATACACGATTTTCACCCCAGAAGCAGGAGTTTGAAGGAAGAGGATGTTGAAAAAGGGCAGGAAAAAAGATCACACGTATCATTGCAGAAAAGAGTAAAACATAGTTTTCAGTTCAACTCGTGTTTAAATTAATGAAAGAAATACATGCATATAACAAAGTTGCTCAAAATGCATCATCACTTGATTTGGTTATTACAGTCTTCACAGGAATTATCATCCAAAGAAGACTTATGACATTGACGGAAACAAGGAGATTCATTACTGAGTACAGAATTGCAGTCCAATTATGAGTCCTATAACAAAGCACCAATTCAGAAGGCATGGTAAATTTTTGCTCAGTCCCAAAAATTCAAGAAAGTGCAATTTTCAAGAAGTAAACATAATTCATTCCAAGCTAAGAAGATATTGTCTTGATTCAAAGAAGTATCAATCCCATTGAAAGGATAACGGGAAGTAGATTATCCGATGAGTGGTGTTTTGTTTTCGTATGTAGGATGTGAGCATTATCAAATACTTTTTGAAAACTGTTTTGTTTAAGGGAGAAAGGTTCAGTTATGTGGGTAAGGACAACTGTTCATTGGCTTTGCAATGCTTCGTGAAGAAACCAACCTGGACTTTTCTCATCAAAACTCACAGTTTCGAGCAAAACCAAATTAAGTACCTAACTTGAACCACTGAAATTAGTTTTTCATATTAAATACCATCTCTTGAGTTTAAACAATCAGGCATAATCGAAGAAATATGAACACGACAAATGGACAGAAGCATCATATCCTACCGCATCATATAAAGGAATGGTTCTGTCCATTTATTTCTTCTTTCACCCCTTTCCATTGACCTAGCATGGAGATTGAAGATCCATCACTAACCCGAACCAATACCTAATGTTAGCTATGTAGGCAACCATAACGCCTCATCTCTTTGGTTTTTCACTATTTTCAGGATCATTTATTGCCTTGTCCTTAGAGTATGGTCATGAAAGTTTGAGTGTTCTCTATCCTTCAGTTGTTAGAATAAGCAAGAACGGGTGTTGGTTAAACTAGATTACAATAGCAGCCAAAAAGACGAGAAAGTTTTCTTTCCTAAGCCCTTCCCTTCAGAGTCTACCACCAGGCATAACGTACTGCGACTGCTTCTCTTAGGACATACCTGTTGTGAAATATCTTACACAATTATTTCTCATAGGCCAATTGTGCGAGCAGGAGATACGCAATTCAGATGGTGAGGCATGCACAAGCCTCCACAGAATCCCTACGTCATACATTTTGAGACACCCCAAGGCACTTGACTTGAGCATTGTAGCACTTGGCAGGGGTGTCTGCCATGACCTCATAATGGCAGAAATTAAATATATTCAGCTAATCAATTAAATAGTAAAACCTCATACGTTTTCAATTGGAGGATTAGTAAAGCACTACTATGTAGTACATTGTCAATCCACTTCACTGAATTACGCCTCTGTTCTTAGGAACTGATTTTCTTTCTTAAAACCCTTTTACTGCTTAACTGTCGGCACCAAACTTACAAATGGACAGAAGACGGCTTCATTATGCCCCAAGTAGAGGTGTCAAATGGTCGGGTCGGATCGGGTTGGGTCGAATATGGTCCGACCCATATTGACCCGTCTAACCCGTTTTGACTCATATTTAATGAATCATACCCAACCCGACCCGTTTTGACTCATATTACCAAAACACACTAATATTCTAGGAAAACCTATACAAGTAATTTAACCTATTTTAACCTTTTTTTTCATATTATTTTAATTTTTTTTTAAAAGATGTTTTTTTTATTCAAAAAAATTTTATTGTTAAAAAATATTTTTTAAAATTTTTTAAAAAGTATTTTTTTTATTTTCTTTTGCTTTTCTTTTTTCTTTCATTTTTCTCCGGCACCCAGTGACGGAGGACGGCCGAGGGCGACGGCGAACCAGCAGTCGGCCACTGAACAGTTTTTATACTTTTAATTTTTTTTCTTTTCAAACCAAAAAAATAAGTTTTCTTTCATTCTTTTACTTATAAGAATAAACAATAAAAAAATATAAATATAAAATATAAACTAATCAAGTTGAGCCTTTGAGGCCCATTTACAACTTGTGGAAGCTGCAGGCCACACCCATGGGTCGAAAATGGGTTTATCTGTGTGGCCCATTTTCGACCCATCTGATTCAATTTTAAATTTTTGGATCCATTTTCATTCGTCTCTTTAAAAACTTAGAACCTATAAACATCCCATATGTACAAAATATGGGTAAAAAATGGATCATGGACCCATATTGACGGCTCTATTGACGGTTGCTCATTAGACCACAATTGAGTGAAGATTATAGGGGTCACTGACTTTATATGGTTTCTAAGGCCAAAAACCCTAATTCGCTGCTGCCGCCCTCCGCCGATCGCCACAATTGTCGAAGAAAAATGAAAGAAAAAAGAAAAGCAAAAAAAAAAACACTTCTTTAAAAAAATTTAAAAATGTTCTTTAATAATAATAATAAAAATAGAATAAAAAAACATTTTTTTGAAAAAATTGAAAAATTATATATATATATATGAAAAATAGGTTAAATGAATTTTATAGATTTTCCTAGAACATTAGTGTATTTTGATAATATGTGTCAAAACGGATCGGGTATGAGTCAATTGCGGGTCGAGTTAAATATGGGTCATTAAATATGGGTCAAAACGGGTTAGACGGGTCAATATGGGTCGAACCATATTCGACCCGCCTCACCCATTTGACACCTCTACGTGCATTGTTTTGATAAACCACTCAACTAGAATTCATAAGTCTAACCCATATAGGAATGATTGTTGCAAATTACTCGTCATACAACGATGTTGAATGCAAATAGCAATAACTGTTATAGCAAGTTTGAACAATTTTCGTATGTGGCAAAAGATCGCAGTTAAACACCACACTAGATCGACAGCACGGATTGGACTACTGCCTCAAAGAAGCCCGGGTCATCGCATCATAATATCATTCAAGACTCCGGGCTCAGAATCTCTCACATCTATGACGAAATGATGATTATACGAAACAACCATATCTCATGTGAGGCAAACACACAAAAATTCGATTGAAATACAATAGTCAGCTTCAGCGTATCATTACATATTAGTTCGCCGTGAATGCTGACTGCCAAATAGAAGAGTTGTATCTGTATCATCACCAATACTGCTCGGACATTCATTCCATCCCATTTTTCAAGCAACATGAACTGGAACACTATAATTGAAATAATCGTGTCTCGGGCAAGACCACCATTACTTACCACTCTAAATCTCATGCTCCCTTGTAAGTCAAGCTGGAAACGAAGTATGTTGGAAATGACATAGCGACTGGCAAGTGAAAACTACTTTCCAAATTCTCCATCCTGACCATATGAATTGAATCGAAGTTCATGAAAGCAACGCAGGATTGTGCAAGGAGCTCAACCCAGTCTTGCTTCTCTCCTAAGTACCTAGGAGATGAAAGTACAAGATAAGTCAAATTTCATTTGAACATCACTGTGCCATGAAGTGAGGAAGAACATACTCCTCATGGTTATTGAGTCGTTTCTTGTTGACTCAATCATAGAGAGGCACCCGAAATAGAAAAACAACTCTTATTTGAACTCATGGCTTGAAAAAAAACTTTCTGAAAGGAAAATGTAGCCACCGACAGGATAATTTGAGCAAGCGCTCATGATTATAAAAAGTTTAGAAGTGCTTGTCAACACTTAGATTGCATTATGAGACATATGAGATGACATTGCATTTCGTGGAGGAAAACTCATAAGGGGCATTTACAGACTCAGTAAAAAGAAAAGATGCAAAGGCTCATTGTGCATCACTTGCAGTAACTGAAAGGAGGGATAGCAAAAGGCAAGGATAGGTAAACAAGAAGCATTTAATGAAGTGCAACATAAAACAGGCAAGTAGTAGGATAGAAACCTCTTCTGCAAACTTTATCAAGATTGTAGTTCGAGGTCTTTGTTGCCCCTCGACAGGAACAAAGTGTGCAGTCACGACGGCTGGAAATCCAGCACTATCCAGAACACCCTTCAATGAAGCATAAGAAAAGTCCATCAAAGATCCAGATCGCCTAACTACCAGCTAATGAAAAGCAATGTAGTACTCACCCTTACTATTCCAGCCACAAACGCCCCACAGTTAAAAGTCCCCATATCTTTAGGGATAGATATAAACCTACACATCCAATGAGGTTGGATTTATCCAGTTCAGGCCATTAGCTACTAATACAGCTTTAGCAGGTTCCCAGTAATTATATAGACATCATGAGCAACCAGAAATCATTACCGGTTTACAAGGAGCTCCTTCTCGCTAATCATGTATTCATCTTCGTGTTCAGTCCCCTTTTCGAGTGAATCAGCCACCTATAAGGATGAAAAAAGGAGTCTTATGAAGATTAGACCCGCTATGGAAACAACATATACACTAAAAGAAGGCTAAGAACCATCAATTTTGAGGGAGGAAAAGAATTGCAAGTTCCGTGACGCAAGAATGTTTCTCCTCTTCTGCCATGTATAAAAGCCCCCAGGCATATTCAGCCTAACAACCCACTACAAGAAATAAAAATGACTTCCAACTTTAAGGCTATGTTTGGGAAATGGTGCAAAATTAGAGGAATCTGGAGTTGAAAATCTTGAAAAATTTAAACTTTTGGGAGTAAGAAGAGGAGGGGAAGTTTGAAATATCAAGCATTTTCATTCTATTTTTCTTTCCTCGGTATGCTCCCGACATAGCCTTAGGTTACCATGAATGATGAAGCAGAAAAAGCTATATGATTCACCTTGCCAAATAAAACCTTCCACACCGTACTGTGTACAAAAGATAGAATACCCAACAAGCGGGTTTCCCTCCTATTTCCCTGTGACAGAAGCAAAAATAAGCACCAGATGAGCAAAAAAATATCACACGCACAATTACCACTCCTGTTGCATGACAGTCGAACATAAAAGGTGCTCATTCATGAGTTATCAATGAAATTACATGGCATGGCAACACAGGCACCACAGAATTCTTGAGCCAATATTATATTGTCTTAACATAGTTGTTTTCATGTCTCTTAACATCTAGCCCCAAAGGAATAATTCACAGAATGAAAACGATAAGTCATCAGCAAGTTGAGAACATGAGAAAAAACAACAAAAGCCCTGATGCAAGGATGATGGCAATGATAAATGGAGGGGCACAAAGCAAAATGAGTATGAAGAAATTTTTCAGTTGTTCACTGGCAAATGTTGTGAAAAGAATGCGAGCTTCCGATTTAACAGTAAGAATCTATTTCAGCAATAAAAAACATTACAAGATTTAGTTCAACAGGATTGCATAATAAAAAGACAAACACCTGGCCACATTCTAACTTTAACTAGCTCACAGCAAATATAGAAACATTTGTTCTGGTGATAGAATGCTTCAGTGATTTGGAAAATATAACTGCAAGATATTGATGTGCAATGGGATCTAATCCAATATCTTGCATGTGCAATCAGTTGTTCACTGGCACACGTTGTGAACACAACACGAGCTTCCGATTTAACAGTAAGAATCTATTTCAGCAATAAAAAGATTTAGTTCAACAGGATTGCAAAATAAAAAGACAAACACCTGGCCACATTCTAACTTTATCTAGCTCACAGAAAATATAGAAACATTTGTTCTGGTGATAGAATGCATCAGTGATTTGGAAAACATAACTGTAAGATATTGACGTGCAATGTGATCTAATCCAATATCTTACACGTGCAATCAGTTGTTTACTGGAACATGTTGTGAAAAGAACACAAGCTTCTGATTTAACAGTAAGAATCTATTTCAGCAATAAAAAGCATTACAAGATTTAGTTCAACAGGATTGCATAATAAAAAGACAAACACCTGGCCACATTCTAACTTTAACTAGCTCACGGCAAATATTGAAACATTTGTTTTGGTGGTAGGATGCATCAGTGATTTGGAAAACATAATTGCAAGATATTGATGTGCAATGTGATCTAATCCAATATCTTGCATGTGAAATCAGAGTAGATCCACCTACATGCAAAAAGATTTTTTTTATAACACAAAAGAGCATATGAAATCTAACTAGATGCAAACACTAATCTTTCTGCTGCAGTATCGTATTGCAACCAACATACAAAGATGCTGTACTTCAGCAGAGGTAACTATTGCGCCAAAATACTAAAGAAAAAGCCATTGGTCCCAACAATACAACTTCAAAAAATTTCTTCACTGGATAGAACCTAAGAGTCCTAACAGTAATTTGCAGCACTGACTAAGGAAATCACATTGCACATCTTACCTTTTCCCTGTGGCAAAGAAGTTCCAAAACTCGAGCTCCTACGGAGTAGCCTGCATCCTCCAGCCTGAGTCACACAAGTGAGGGTTATCAAAGGTGAAAAACAACATCTCTCAGTTTGCATATTTCGGTGGCTGCTTCATGTATAATTATCGTACAAATGAGAACAAGAAAAATATACACCTGCGCTCTAGCTCTGCGATATTGTCAACTTGAGTCTGGTTATACTGAACAAGCTCCGAGAACAAGAAAGAAAAAGCACTCAAACTGACCTGCAACCGGAGTAAAATTCTGTGTTGATTAGTTTTGCCAAAGCACACATAATCCATCCCATGATCCAAACAAAAGGTCCAACCGTCCAACAATCCATCGCAATATTCATTGACGATATACGATCAACATAGAAGCAAAATGAATAAGAACAATGGCTCTCAAAGTAAACCTAACTACGAGTATCACTGTCCCAGCTAATCTGAAAGGATAAGAAAGGTAAGCGAGCAGAAGCAAATTGAACTGGTCTGGCTCTGGCTTAAAGGATCTAATTTTTATCCCCTGTGAAAATGGCGAAGACTCTTTCTTGCAGATTTGGACAATAGCTGATTCATTGGCCGAGAATTGACCTACTTCCCCAATAACTACCCCTCGAGAACCAAAGCGGAGCAATGTAGCTTGAGAAGAACGAGCCAACCAGATCGCTTATTCTAGTCCTAGTGATGGCCCTTTCCCATGATTCAGAATTCTTTACACACACAGACCTCTTGCTTGCCCTTGCTGAGAGGCTTGTCGAGGACGTTGGAGTACTGCTTGATCTTGCCAACTCCGATCATCGTCGATGATGGTGGTGGTTGTGATGACGAGCTTCCCTCTTCCTTCCTTCCTTCCGCGCTCTGCCCTCTCTGCTTCGACTATGATGGGCCTCTGCCGATGCACTAAGGAACTCGACCCAGTCCGAAATCGATCTCTAGTTTTGTTAATTGAAGATCAGGCTAGACTTTCCATTCCTGTTACAAACAATACAATAAGGTGCAGCCCACATTAACAAAAACCAGAAAACAAAGAGAAAAGAAACGGGAGAGCAAAATCAGGATTCAAGATACACTATTGCCATTCAAACTTGCTGAGAACCTTACTGAGTGCTTCTTTTATCTTAATCTAAAAAGTACTCACCAAGTGCTTCTCTTAGGAATATACAAGAAGCAAAATACACTATAAAAGAGGACGATCGATACAATATGTGCAGGGTGATTCTTCAACTCAAAAAGCAGACAGAGAAATACATGAAACAGTAGAAACCAGAAAAATGTCCCAACTTTAACGGAAAATCACGAGGTTGTATCGCCAAAAGCTCAGCGACTTCATAAGCTTATGCCCAGAACAAAGAACGCCACGAAAACCAATCAAAACCACCAACCCCCACTCAAACCTCATCTTCCATGGATTTTAAGATCAATTCTTTATACTCTAGTTCAGCTCCTAAGCAGCAAATTGCATCGCATGGAAAATTTCCAATCGAAAGATCACGAGAAATTGAGATCAGAGACAAAGGAGAAGACGAAAAAGGAACAAAAGAGAGATTGCGGACCTTTGCTTTTGTCGACGGCTGCCGGTTGAGTGAAGATGATAGGCTCACTGACTTCATAAAAGCCCTCGTTTGGGTGAATTACCGAATTGTCCCTTTTGTTATTTTTGCTTGTGTATAAATTCGAGTTCGAAGGAAGATCATTCATGAAATAAATGAAGGGCGGCGCTATTTTCACTCCTGTATGACTAAATTCTCGCTCCTTCTTTTTTACTACTTAGGATAGTCGCCATAATTAAGCATTTCACATGTTTTATTCTTTGGCGTATTAAAAAAACTGCATTATAAGATATTCGTATAACCTTTTTACATGTTCCTTCTATAATTATCTCACTAATATTAGGGGGGAAAAAACACATTCTCTAATATAATATAAAACTGAAAAAGTCTCTTCATATAACAATTTATCTATTTTTCGTCCCTCTTATCTTTACTTTTTCTTTTTCTTTTTCTTTTTGAAGGGGGGCACTATTGTGGTGAA
Source organism: Lenwebbia sp. NSW1173648 (assembly GCA_029784005.1). Classification (NCBI taxonomy): domain Eukaryota; kingdom Viridiplantae; phylum Streptophyta; class Magnoliopsida; order Myrtales; family Myrtaceae; genus Lenwebbia; species Lenwebbia sp. NSW1173648. The sequence goes on from JARCGZ010000001.1 coordinate 37,443,679, forward strand.
CTTTTTATTAATTTCATTACTCTACAATATACATCAAGTCTCTTTATTGACTACATCAAAGAATTTATCTTTTTTCTTTGCTATATTGGTAAGTTACTTTTACATATGGCATGTAAAGCATCATAAGAATACACAGGAATACACTACAAATTATATGCACAATGAGGAATCCTAATATTTTTTTCGTAAACAATTGATAGATAATCTTAGTTTTTGTCAATCCAAAATAATGATATTTCACTACAAACTTTCAACAACAACAAAAAATTCTTACTTTGTACAATGTTTTGATTTAATAAATTTGATCTACTTAAAATTTATCCGTATATTTGATGGGCAACGCTGGAAAGAACTAGATTTCTTGAAAATTGACAAAACGGATTCTTATGGACGCAATATCTCACAATAAACAAAAACATAGTGCCTTTGATATGAATAAAAAAAATTGCAATAAACAAAAGGTAAATATATGAAGTTCTTCATTATGGTAGGTAGATCCTATATAGATAAAGAAAAACTAAAAAAAAGGGAAGTAAATAAATTTGGGACCATCAATTTAAATTATAATTTAATGATAGAGGGCGATTTTGTCTTTTTGATGAAAATCGGGTGGACTTAGTCACATAAGAAGTGGAAATAGCGTCGCCCCTAAATAAAATGCTGTATTTTGTACTAGTTTCATTTCTGAAGACACCTTCAGATAAAATTCCCAATCTAAACATGTGCAGTTGCTAAACTCTGTTTTTTTTTTTTTTTTTCAGACCCAAAAAAAAAAAACTTTGTTTTTCTTTTTATTAATTTGCGTGTCTCGATGATAAAATATTTAGCGTGTTTTGAATCCGACTAATTTTTTTTTTTTTTTGGCCAAATTTGAATCCGACTATGATGAGCCTCTATTGATGTACTGAGGAACTCGATCCAGTCCGAAATCCATATGATTTGAGGTATTATAGGATTTTCTCTTGGGATAACTCGATATTTGTGTTGTCATCGTAACTTATTTACCAATTTTTCTATTATTTAGTAATACAATACTGATCTTTAGGTTTCGTTTGTTCCGTGAAAATTGAATGATCTTGAAAATATATTCATAAAAACGATCGCTTGCATCGCTTAAAATAATTAGCCAAAGAAACACGTTTTCATTTTCGACAACAATTTAAGTCTAAATATTTTTCATGAACGATGACAATATTTTTCGTTCGTTCATTTTTGTAAGCGATATAAGTAGTCGTTTTCAGAAAGATGTTTTCCAAATCGTCCATTCTCCACGAAACAAACAGAGCCCAAGTATTGGATTTTTGCCAGAATTTAGGTGAAATTTGATGTTGAAGGCTAATTTCGAATTTGCTTTACAACATAAGGAAGTAATTTGTTACACTATATATCCTCTAATGTAGGTGGATTATACTTCTTAGCAAAATATTCGACATAGCAAACACAAGGCGCATGGCTTGCTGTTAGATCTAATCACGGATCTGGGCGACCCATCGTTTTACCGCGGTCCATTAGGCCGCGCGCATGAATTGGGTGGGCTTAGACCAGAAGTTTTTTTGTGAGATCGGGTACCCTTTGTTTCGCGGGAAATGAGTGGCTTGAATTTTCTTGAAAATCATCATTTATATTGCTTGAAATGATCAATTAATGAAAATATTTTTATTATCCACAATAATTTATGTCTAATCATTGCCATGGACGATGAAAATGTTTTGAAAGCGATTTTTTTTAGGAATTATTTTTTCAAATCATCCATTTTCTACGAACCTAACGCATCATAGGTCGGCAGTCGCGTCGGCCCTTTGCAGCAAAAAAGGAATAAATAAATAAATAAAAAGGAAAGAAATAAAAAAGAACGGTGATTTTTCCCAAATTGCTAATATTAAGAAGAAGGGAGATTTTCAGTTCAGAATAACCCGAACCAAAAAAAAAAAAAAAAAACGGTTATTTTTCAATTACCCGAAATGCACGAAATTTTCGATTCAGTTCGTGATTGGGTTTGGTTCGATTTTCCGGTTCGGTTTTGACACCCCTATGTCTAAGTTACTGTCGGGATGGCTCTTTGGAATATTAATATCGAATATTTCAATTCGAGAGTCGACATGTTAGTCACGGGGAAAAATCGAGAGCTTAAACTCAATGGGTGAGATATGGGAATTTTATATGAAATTTCGTCGATAATAATCGGGTCAAAATAATACCAAGCACTGTTAGAGAAATTTTAGACGAAGAAAAAAACACGAAGCGAAATTCAAGACTCTATTTGTGAAGAAACAATGTTCTTAAAATCCTTAATTCGTTGCAGTAAATGTTGCAGTTTTATGATGAATAAATTTCGAGAATTAAGAAAAATTAAAGAAATTTGTGACAACAAATGTGCGGACATAATTACTAGATATCCAAATCAGCTCCCAATTAAAGCCGATTCCCCGATAAGATTGCTCTAATCGACGTGCCTCTTCACGAATATTTATTCTTATACAATGGCTACAAATGAATTCGAAATTGGCACATACCCATGTATGAACTTGTGTCAATGTATAACATACCAATTCCTTTGCTCTATCATAACAAAGACGATGCCTTCATAAGAAAGTAACGTGAATATCTCCCATCTCCATTATTATAAAAACGAAGCTTAACGATGAATAAGCATTACATTATTCATCTTGTACGTATTTAAGGGCAGGATAAAATCAAAGGATGTACTATAATTGTGTGAATTAGTGCAACGCATATTCCAACATAAATGAATTGATATATATACTCGATCAATTTTGGTTATAGAGAAGAAGAAAATACATGTTTTTATATACAGGAGGTTTGTGGTCTTTTAACAACAAAATTTCTCTTCATCAATCTGTAACTATAAATAGAAAGAATCATTCAAATATATATATAACTATATATATTCCTTTCAAGATAATATATTGCATTTTTTTTAATAACCGATTTTATCGTAGCCATCCAAAAGGTTTTTAATGTGAAAAAAATATTTTCTTACTTTCAAAAGCGAAAAAAAAAACTATTTATATAAGTATACCCAACGGCGACCTGCCTCTTGAAGAGTATTTGTTCGGATACATTGTCTAAAAATAAATTAGGTTTGGCATATACCATATACGAACTCGTGTCAATATATAACCACAATCCTTGCTCCGGATTTGCTGTTGAGGGTAACGAAAAGCTAAGCTCTAGGTTGGTTGGTAGTAGGTACTCTACACTAGCCACCTGTCTTTTCTTTCTCGAGTCACACTTTTGTAACTCTTGTATAAGACGACGACGCCCAGTCTTTTCCTAGGCTGAACCCTTTTTTTTTTCCTAATCTTTTTCTAACATAATCTTTGTACCTCGAGGAAAGCAATGTTCACAGATTGGAGGAAACTAAAGAACAGGGAAAAACAGACAGGCATAAAGGGAAGTATGGCCAACCTGTGTTGCAACGAGAGGACTGACTCTAGCAAAATGAATCGCGCAGTTTCAATCTATTCCCTCTTCCTAATCCTTTTCCTCATCATCTTCCACTGTGTTCATTCCGCAAATGACATTGTTCAAGATACCTGCAAGAAGCTTATGGCCAGGGAGCCAAACTTGAATTTCGACTTCTGCGTGAAGTCTCTTGGGTCAGACCCAGAGAGCCACGAGGCAGATTTCGAGAGACTAGGGCTGATCGGGCTCAAGCTTTTACAAGCCAACTTGACGGGCATGACCGAGTTCATTAAGCAACTATTGAAGGAAAAATTGGGACCACGCTCACTCAAAGCTCTCTCCCTTTGCTTGGATGCCTACTCGACGATTGGGGGCGAAGACATGATCCCAACTTACAAGACCAAGCGTTACTCCGACGTCAATCTTTGGGTGTCTGGAGTGACGTTTCACGAAGATATATGCGACACACAAGAATCGGAGAAGAAAGGCCTGGTTCCACCGTTGACAAAGCGTAATGCTGACATTGATCAATTGTCTATTATAGTAATCGGTATCACGGCAACTTTGATTGGGAGAGCATAAGGGATGTGATGAAGAACGTATTAGACAATAAATTAAATGAATTTCAACGAGTCTGCGAGTCTTTTTTTTTTTGTTTTGTTCATGGTAGACTATGTTTCTTGCTAACAGAATCCTATGTACTCCATTTGCTGTCTTGACATATCTCATCCATTGAAATATAACTCATTTCCATGTATCAACTTATGATACTCATTGTGGCATTTTAAGGAGTATAGATAATCCTCATCAAAAAAGAAGTTAGATTCGCAGGTTTGTCGATTATAAGTGCCAGTCTCTTTCCATTTTCCAACGAAGAGGTTGGTAGAGTTTGCAACCACGGAGCGTTACTTTTAACCGGGAGGATCCTAGCAACGTTCGACAGAGGGAAATACTTCATGAGTCGAGGATATCCTACATATTTTAAAAGTGACTCTAAGTAGGTGTGTCAATGGTTCGTTTTTTCTGAAAATCCAAACCCAATGGAACTATTAGGGTGAGCGGTAGAACCGAACCGAATCGGACCTGACGAGAATAAGAACCAAGGTTCGGTTTTTCGGTTTTTCTTTGTTCTTTTTTCAATTTTTTATTTCAATTTTTTATTTTTCTTTCCTTTTTCCCTTTTTTGGTTCAAAGGGCCGGCGGCACTAGCTGAGGGTCAGCGACCCCCGCCGGCAGTGGGCGAGGGGTCGCGGCCCCTCATTGAGGCCAGCGAGGGCGTCGCGGCCCTCACCTTCCCTCACGGTGGCCGGCGAGGGCCTGGGCAAGGGCCTCCACGCCCTCATCCACGAGCCGTCGAGTGTCACCGGCCCTCAGCCAGTGTCCGGGGGCCCTTTGCACCAAAAAAAAAATTAAAAACAAAAAGAAAGAAAAGGGGAAAAAATAAAAAAGAATTGTTATTTTTTCCCAAATTGCTAATATTAAGAAGAAGGAACATTTTCAATTAGGTTCGGTTAGCGGAATCGAAAAAAAAAAAAGAATGGTTATTTTTCAATTATCCAAACCGAAAATCGAACCCAACCGAATAGAAATGTACGAAATTTTTAGTTCGGTTCGATTTTGACACCCCTGCTAAGATTACTGCTAGGATGGCTCTTTGGAATATGAATATCGAGTATTTCAATTCGAGAGTCAAACATGTAAGTTACGAGCAAAAATTGAGAGCATGAACTTGACATGTGTTTGGACCCCCAAAAAAAAAAAAACTTTGACGTGTGTGTAAGTGAAGTATAATGGCTTTCTATGAATGAGTATTATAATTTTATGAAGGCAGGCAGATGTAGAATATAGCTCGAGAAAAAAATAAGGATCATATTTTCATTCATGACTGGAATTACTTCATTCAATCAGTGATTTTAGTAAGTGGACAATATGATATGGCCATCTTCCACGACTACTGTAAAAATTTAGCCCTAAAAGTAATTAGCAATACCTAACTCAATGGGCGAGATATGGGAATTTAGTATGAAATCTCGTCGATAATAATTGGGTAAAAATAATACCAAGCACTGTTAGAGAAATTTTAGATGAAGAGGAAAACGCGAAGCAAAAATTAAGACTCTGTTTGTGAAGAAACATTGTTCTTAAAATCTTTATTTCGTTGTAGTAAATGTGTTTTATGATAAGTAAACTTTGAGAATTTGACCAGCCTCTTCGAGAATAATTGTCCTTATACAATGTCTAAAAGTAAATTCGAAAATGGCACATACCATGTATGAACTTGTGCCAATAATAATATACCAAGTCCTTTGCTCTATCATAACAAATACGCTATCTTCATAAGAAAACTACATGAATATCTCCCATCTCCATGACTTGCCACATGACATCCTGTCCCGTGTTTTGCTTTTAGAAATTATGCAAGATGATGTGTAAGCATGAAATAGTCTGTCCATCACATGAATGCATGCACAATTGACCTAAAGACGTGTTATTGAAAGTTTAGAGACAAACATGTACTACCCCCAAAAAAACAATGGAGTTTGGCGTAACCTCTCCAAATTTTTCTAAGTCTTTTGAACGAAGCGTCGCTCAATAATATGAGCTAGACATGAAAATTTTCGTGTGACTTGTCAATTACTGCCTAAGGTTGCAGGCAAATCCTTTTTTTTTTTTTGTGAGTCCATCAAAGGGAAAGTGTTCAAGGAAGTAACCATGCGGCCCACCAACTTGAAGCCCAAAATTCAGTCAGATCCAGCTCGAATGAAAGCAAGAAAGCAATGGCCCGGGCTTGGACTTAGACTTGGGCATGGGTCGAAGATTAGGGTGCGCATGGTAACACTTCTGGAAGTGAATTTCTACTCCAGAAATACTTCTCTGGAGCAGAAATCCGTTTGGTAAAAAATTTTACTTCTGAAAGAAATTTCTACTTCTAAAGTGAATTTTCACTTCTGAAGTTGTTTTTTCCCCAATTTGTCAAGTTAAAAAAATTGCTTCTCAACTCAAGAAGTACTTCTTGGACCCAAAAAAAAAAAAAAAAAAAAAAATCTCAAGAAGTACTTCTCGCCTCACCCTCTTTTCAACCACGTCAGCCTTCGCCGACTTCCACCGACCACCGCTGACCACCACCCACCGCTGACCACCACCCACCGCCGCCCACGACCACAGCCACCCATCGCCCCCCGTCGCCAACCTCCGACCCCGACCACCGTCGCCGCAGACCACCACCGGTTGCCGCCCATCGTCGACCTCCATCGGCCGCTGCCCATCACCGCCCACCGTCGTCCCTGGCCGCGCCTCTCGCTGCCAACCACCGCCGACCTTCGCCCATCGCAACTCGCCGACCATCGCCCACCGCTGACCATTGCCGCCGCCGACCACTGCCCATCGCTGACCTCCGTTGGCCACCGCCGACCACCGCCGGCAGCCGCCAACCTCCGCCAATTGTTGACCACTGCACCGCCTACCGCCGACCTCCGCCGACCGCGACAGTCGAGTCGCCGTCTCCGGCCGCCGGAGTAAAAAATAAATAATAATTTTTAATAATAAAAATTATTTTTTTAAAAAAATTAAAATGTCTAAAAATGAAGTAGAAATTTTTCGGCCGCCAACAATAATTTTTCATAGAATATTTTGTGTTAATAATGTTTCAGAAGTAGAAATTTTCAACTGTTACCAAACGAATTTCTCTGATCAGAAATCAACTTCTGGCTAGAAGTAATCAACTTCCTAAAGCAGAAGTGTTGCCATGCGTGCCCTTAGCTACTTTGTCAGTGACCCGTTGGTACTCTCCACCAATGTAACCTGGTGTTCAAAATGATCACGTGCTTTCAAGTTTTAATCGGAAAGTTTGTGGGTACGCACGGCAGAAGTCTGATACTTCATCGGTGACACATCGTCAACCTACCCTCCATGCCATTGCCGCCTTCGCAAGTGATATAGTTGAATCCTTTTTGCTTATGGCTTCTTGGATTTCTAGATACCAAAGTGCATTTTCTAGTTACCAGTAGGAATTGAAGGCTAGTTACTGGGAGAACGTTACTGCAAAGTAGCAAAAAATGCACGTGCATCCAGGAATGTGAGAGAACCACGGAAACATACCTTGATGTCCACGGATTAGGAGTTCGATGCAATCTCGAGAGAGTTCTCATCTCGTTTTCACGTTCGGGAGAGGAGCAGAAAATCATCATCACGTTTTCTTCTCACCGTTCTTTTGTCTATGTAGAAAGAACGTCAGAGAGAACCACGTGAAGAAGGAAGGACATGATCTTATTATGACGTTCAAGAGTATGAACTGACTTTGGCAGTTAACTCTTGTGGGTAATGGGCTGGGTTAGTCGGCGGCCCACCCATAACCCAATAAAAGATTCCTTTTCAATATTAAATTCTTAAAAGAAAACAACAAAAAGAGAATATGAAGACATCTACATCTGGTAGGGAATCATTTGATGCCAACAAATTCATATTAATTCAGTCTAAGACAACTAAAGCAGTTTCTTTCTAGGACCAAATCACATGGAAAAACTAATTCCATATAACCATTACAGAACCTCAGTCCAAACTTTCTTTGGAATAGTCCTCTACTCCAATGGGAATTTTTTTTTTTATCGTTTTGTACTAAAAAAATATGAATTCCTTTCCTTTTATTTAATTTCAATAAGATCGGATAAGTGTGGTAAAACTATTGGTGAAAAGAAATATCAGAAAATTTGTTGTTAATGTACCAAAATTCTATGAAATTACCAACTTTCTTTTGATAGTTTGCAAAAGAGGCAATTTGTGTACTAACTTAGCAATTTTTACTTGCATAACTTATCAAAACTTCGAAATATACTAACTCTTATGTGAAATTTATAACCTATATTAGAGTGATTTACCTATTTTTGTCTAGTTAAGTTTATTAACTAATTTTGCTCCTCACCTATCATTTGAATCACTTAACCAACGTTTAATTGTTCTTTTAATGCACCAACCTTTCTATTGATCTATATATTTTTGTTTTCCTCAGTTTGATTTATTAAGTCTTTTTTGAGATTACTAGTTCAGAATAACGTGACTCTTCAATTTTTCTCTCCTTGAACGAAACTCTCTGTAGCTCCCATCTTCCTTCAGCAAAAAGAATGTCAGTGGGCTTTGGTGGTGGTGTGGATGAATGCCGGGCTTGTCTTTTAAATATGATCAAGGGTATGTTTGTTTAAGGTATAAAAAAAATTCGCAAATTAATTTTTTGGACTTTCACGCATTTAGTTCGTTGAAAATGATTAGTCAACGGAAAGCCATTTACGGTCAAAGAAAATACGCATGCTTAAAGTTATGAAAATGAATTCCCTAACCAGAAAATGAGACATTTCCCTGAAAAATGATTTCCAAAAAGTATTTTTCTTTATTATGAAATTTTTCCCCAAACAAACACACTCTAAATACGCAAAGCTTTTCAGCACTGCACAAGTATTAAGTTACATGGCTTGCTAGCATAAGGGTCTTTAAGTGACCATGAGAATAACATTATGTTATGGGATGCAAATTCTTGAAAGAGTTGGACCCCGTAACAATTTTTAATTATTTATTTTTGTGGCCCAAAACATGGTGTTAATCTTACAGTTATCCAAAGACCGCTACATAATCAATTCTCTAAGTTATACGCACTCTCATTTTGTTTCACGAATAGTGAATGATTTGGAAGATATTTTCGTATAAATAATTGTTTGAGTCGGTTGATTTCATTAGTCAATGTAAAAATATTTTCATTATTAACATCAATTTCTTCGTAATGATAAAAATATTTTTTGTTCATTCATTTTATAAACGATATAAGCAATTTATTTTTAGAAAAATTATTTTAAAATCAAGCATTTTCTACGAAATGAACAGAGCCATAGAGTCATTTAAAAGTGTTGAATAACTTATGAAAACTAAAGTAACTGTTTTCTTTCTCCAAGTACAACCCCCATCGCTTATATTTCAGAGCGCAAGATGGAAACCAATCGATCGAGAGTATTGATTGTACTTTAATCTCCTCAAAGTAGAATAAGATGTTTTCAAAAAGAGGGGTGGTGGTGAAATCTATCCTAGAATCGAACCTAAACCACTCCATTAGCGTTCGGATCGACCCGCCACACAATACACACCCATGCTCTCGCCTAATTTACTAAGGATTCTGTTAAGAAAGTAGCGAAATTTCATTACATAAATATTTAACAAGTGTCTCTGAGCACCCGTCGCTAAAATCAATTTACCAAAGGCTCTTGAAGATCCCGATTTTTTGGAACACGATAGTGGACCACATTTTGGTTATCCAGACCGAGTCGAAACCAAATAAATCGAGCCGCACACGAAATTCTTTTGGTGATATTTAAGATATATACCACATGGTCAATCTTGAGATGAAATGTATTTCCAAATAGAAAATATATTGAGAGTCATACATAAATGGGATATCGAATCTTCGTCTTTACTGTACGTTGATTACGTTGACCGAGTTTCTATCATTTAATTTTTTTCCAAAATTTCCCCCAAAATTTTCCATGCGCCTGCCTATTTCCGCTGCTTTCTTCATTACAACAATTCCAACTACAACATTTACCCGCACTTAGGGCGGTATTTTTCACTCTTATAAGTTATACATATGTGTTGGAATTTAACATCGAGAAGTACGACTAACCTCTATCGACGTTCGATTGCGGAATTGCCCAGGAATTTCGTTGAATCACCGACGCGTCCACGTATCTTCTAACCCACAATAGTCCGAATACAATCACGAGTGGAAAGTATTCTTGTTCCACAACGTAAATGCCAATTGATCCTCGACGTAACAATGTATGCCTATTTGCGTGAGAGAGAGATGAACGCACGTTTTTTTTTTGTTCGTTTCGTAACTTCTGGCCCCTGGAAGTTATCTTTTTATTTTATAGATAAGGAGGTACCCATTCGAAAGGCACCTGTTTGTGGGGCCCTCTCTCAATCGTACCATATCATGGACATTATCTAATATCTCCCACTCGGACATGATGGGCTTGATAATTCTCTATAAAAAAAATATCAGGCAATCAACATCATCTACTTTAGAAACAATTCATACTTGCAAATGAGCCGTGCGACCATTGAGTACACCTGCACTTGGGTGCTCAGTTATGCACCTGTTAGGAATACATAACAGCTACAACCCCAAAGAAAATAATGTCTCACAGTACCCCAGACATATTTTGTTACATCGGTCTAAGTATACCTATCCCTTAAAGGCTATACTTGACTATTCTTAACTCATCATGTATTTACAATTATTTCCGCACCAATAGTAGGCGATATAATTGGCTGGCCAGTAAATACATGTAGTGGATGTAAACAACAATAGTCTTCCTTCACACTCATGTCTCTCTCCATTTCAGAACATTTGCTTTCCTAGACACGTCCCATAAAGCCATATTAATTTCATGACCATCGGTAACATGCTAAAGCAGCAACATTGGTCCGTTACTTTGAGAACATAGTCAGAAGTAAAATAGGATACAAAATGAGGTAATCAATTCATAAATCACCTCAAGGACTCACATGATGAGTAAATAGGGATAGTTATACTCATCTCCTTTATCGGTTGTATAAAGCACATGTAGTATGAATTACATGCTATAGTGGATTTCTCTTTCCATAAGAGCATATGTCATCTGTCAAACATATCCACTATACGGATCTTAGCCTAAACATAGTCACATACTTCTCACGTACATATGTTTAGCCCGAGTACTATATCAGCTCGCTCTCTACAGCGTCCAATTAAGCACTCGCATCCGGCTTCCATCAGGCGTATATGATTGTGGGACTATCATGTTCGGTCTTATCACATATAAATCACAGACCTCATCTTGATTCCAATCAAGGTGACGTAAATATATTATGTACCGAATTTGCTTTTCCAACATCCGTCGTACATACCGTCTCATCTCAACTCGCTTACTACAGCGCTTGAAGCGATTGCTCATGTGAGTGAGCCAATCATTGCATGTTGACATACCTTTCAACAATATATGTATGTCTATGCTAGTCTCATAACAAATTGTACTAGATAATGAAACATCAATTCATTTAACAGCAAGTACAATACATATATATATGTACATATGTACATATGTATTGTACTTGTACATATGTACATATATATGCATATATATATATATATATATATATATATATATATATATATAATGTGACGATCCTCAATAATATTACAATCATATTCTACGCAACCCTAGAGACATCATGTGGGTCAAGAATACATCTCTAGGAACAGCCTTAGTGAATGGATTAGCAACCATCATCTTGTTCATAGAAATATATTATAGGATCACTTCCTTCTGTGTTATTACATCTCCGATGAAGTTATTCTTTATGTCAATATGTTTCGTCCTACCTTGATACTTGGGATCTTTCACATAGGCAATGGCTGCTTGACTATCACAATAAACTGTCACTGGTCTTGGAATATCAGTGATAATGACTAAACTTTCGAAGAATCGTTTAAGCCATACTGTTTCTTGCACTACGGCAAAGCATGCAATAAATTCAGCCTCTATCGTGGATAAAGCCGTGCATGTTTTTTTCTTGCTACTCCAAGAAATCACGCCTTCATTAAGCAAGAAACGCATATCCATATGTCAATTTGCGCTCATCAAAATCTCATCCTCAATCAGTATTGGAGTAACCAATTAAGCGTAAATCGCTCCCTTGATAATAGAGTCGATAGTCCATTGTGCCTTTCAAGTATTTCAGGATCCTCTTCACAGCTTTCTAGTGTTCTTAACCAGGATTTGACTAGTAGCGACTCACTAACCCCACGACTTGACATATGTTGGGTCGAGTACGCATCATAGCATACATCAAACTCCCGATTGCACTCGAGTAAGGAACAGTTTCCATTTCTTTCTTTTCTTTTGGAGTCTTAGGACACATTTCAGAGTTCAGGCATTCACCTCGTATGATAGGGGTATCAATGAGATTACAATGCTGTATATTGAAAAGTACAAGAATCCTTTTAATATAAGACTCTTGAGATAGAGCAAGAAAGTTCCTTGAACGATCTCGTTCTATCTTAACTCCCAGTATATAAGCAGCTTCTCCCATGTCCTTCATTTCAAAATTAGAGGACAACCATTCTTTTATGGTGATAACCAAACCCTTATCATTCCCTGCCAACAGAATATCATCCACATAAAGTGATAAAATAACAAATTTATCCTCGGACCGTTTAACATACACATAGTGATCTTCTTCGATCATCGTAAACCCAAAAGAAATTATGGCTCGATGAAAACGAAGATACCACTGTCTAGATGATTGCTTAAGGCCAAAAATAGAATGGTGAAGCTTGCAAACATTTCGCTCTTGACCTTTAGCTGTGAAACCTATCGGTTGCTTCATATAGATTTCCTCATCTAGTTTTCCATTGAGAAATGTTGTCTTTACATCCATTTGATTTAATTCTAAGTCCAAATTTGTGACTATAGCTAGGATGAGGCGTATGGTGGCAAACCTTACAATAGGTGACAAAGTTTCCTCATAGTCTATGCCTTCTTGTTGAGTATAGCCTTTCGCCACAAGGCGAGCCTTATACTTCTTAACGAATCCATCCACCCTACGCTTGATTTTGAAAATTCATTTATTTCCAATAGCCTTGCGTCCAGGTGGAAGGTCAACTAAGTTTCAGACATGGTTTGCTCTCATAGACTCTATTTCATCTTCCAAAGCATTTTTCCATTCTTCCTTGTCATAAGATGAGAGAGCCTCTTCAACTGTCTTAGGCTCTGCATCGTCTTGTGTAGCAATCATAAATGCTTCCCCTTCAATCTTAAAACGACGACGGGGAATGCTTATACGATTACTTTTGCGTAACTGAACTCCTTGTTGATTCAGTTCACTTGACGATACAACACTCCCACTAGGTCTAGTATGTTGAGGTATATCATTATTTTCCTCAACAACATTGGTGAGTGTGTTATCAGGATCTTCCATTTCATATAATTGGAAATCCTTATCAATCTCGCCTCTACTAGGAAAATCGTTCTCCAAGACCGTGACATCTCGTTACTCCATTTCAGTCATACTTCCATCAGCTTGTTCACCTATGAGCACATATCCTTTGGAATATTCAGAGTATCTAATGAAGATACATTTTTTCCCTCTAGGACTTAATTTTCTAAATTTATGGGAAGAGTCGTGAACATATCTAGCGCACCCCTAAGGTTGCAGATTGCTTAAATTTGATTTTCTACTAGTCCATAATTCATAAGGAGTAGAAGTGACTAACTTAGAGGGCACACGGTTAAGTATATAGGCGACAGTCAATAACGCATCTCCCCAATATGAGATCAGTAGATTTGCCTACGCCATCATAGACCTAACCATTTCCAACATGGTTCTCTTCCTTCTCTCAGCAACCCCATTTTGTTGCGAGGTATGAAGAATAATCAAATTTTTTATGATACCCTTTTCATCACAAAGAGACTTAAATTGCTTATATAGATACTCACGTCCGTGATCGGTTCTTAATGTCTTTATTGTTTGTTTAGCTGATTCTCTGCCAAACTCATATATCGTCTAAAGCAATCCAATGCTTATGACTTATGGGAGATCAGAAAAACAAAAATATAACCGAAGCGCGTGAAGTCATCTATACATGTGATGAAATATGAGGCTCTATGCCTCGCCCTCACATTCAATGGACCACAAATGTCAGAATGTACAAGTTGCAATGGAAAATCATCCATGGTTCCTTTTACCAAATGGTTTTCTCGTTGTTTTTCTTGCTAAACAATGTTCACATATGAGTAGGTCGATATTAGCGAGTGATCCTAAAAGACCTTCTCTAGCTAATCTTTTCATTCTTTCTAACCCAATATGACCCAGTCTAACATACCAAACATTTGCATCTATATTCACATTACTGGAAGATAGAATTAAAGGAAAAACAACCATCGACTTTGATATTAAACACAACAAAGTCCATGTCTCAAAACATAAAATCATTCAATACATAATCAGGACCATAATCAACTGTTCCAAACTTTATATCAACACAATCACCATGGAAATTTAGAATATAACATAAGCTTAGAAAGACAACTACAAAGACCAAGTTTCGCCGAACATCAGGAGCATAGAGGACATCATGTAGGAATTGAGTTCGACCACAACGTAAGTTCAATTTACATGTGCCGATAACTTTCACCCAATTCTAGAGTTATTTCCAACATATATCCATCCATTGTCTGTTGCCCCTGAGTTCACAATCCACATACGTAGGCATGGCCACGGTTCGGGAACCACCGGTTCCGGTTCGTGGCCATGGGAGAATCGGAACCGGCGGGGGCGGTTCCGGTTCCCATTTTGAACCGGCGATTTCGGGCCCGATTTCGGTTCAAAATTGAAAATGGAACCGCTGGTTTCGGTTTCGGTTACGATTTTTGAATTTAAAAATTAAATTGTAATGAATTTGTAATAAAATTGTAATCAAATTATCAAATAATGAATTATGAAATAAAAAGAAAATAATGAATTATGAAATTATGCTGGGCAACGGCTCTTTCCCCTTTTTTAATTTTTTGCCCAAATTTTCCGGTTCAATCGTGGGAGGAACCGTAACCGGGCCCATATAGCACATGTCGGTTCCAATTTGGAACCGCTGACTCGGTCAACGAGCCTGTTATGGGTTTGACCTGGGCCGATTCCGAGCCCAAACCGGTCCATGGCCATGCCTACACATAGGACTAATTCAGCAAGTATTACAGTACTAGAGACAAAAGCATTGCTTAAAGCAATAGAGTAATTTGCTACTCCTTTCGGCTCAGTGCAGTCGCGAGTGAAGTGACCCATCTTGTCACATTTGTAGCATTTCATCTTGGTCTTGTCCGTCTTCCCACCGTACTTCTTGCCTTGGAGGGTTTTGGCTCTTTTGGGTGCCTTTTCAATCTCCTTCCCTTTGTTGTTGAACTTATAGTTCCTCTTGCGTTTAAAGCCCGAAGCTTTGCGCGTACTAGTTTCAGCAACATAAGCATGCGTAGAGGATCTAGCAACCTCTAGGCGCTCATCCTCTAACTCCAAATGACGCGCTATATCATCAAATGTTAAAATGTTCTCATTATGCGTCGTGTTAATCTTCATATGCTCCCAACTTTCGGGAAGAGACCTTATGACAGCCTGAACTTGATGTTCATCAGTTAGGGTATGGCCTGTTGTCTTGAGCTCTCGTATCATGTTTGACATCTCTCGAAGGTGCTGCCTCATATTTTGATTTTTGCGCTTTCGAAAGGTGTCAAACTTGATGGTGAGCCTCCTCAATTTGGTGGCAGACGTAACCCCAAAATTTTCTTTCAGGGCAACCCAAATTGTTTGAGCGTTCTCAAGTCCTTTAAACTCACACATGAGATGATCTTGCATACAGCTCATCAACGTGATGCGAGCAATGCTTTTTTTCTTTTTCCAAGCTTGATAAGCTTCTAGATCTCTTCTATGTTGAGCAGAAGTTCCATGCTCAGGTTCATCCATAGTGTGGTTGAGGGTTTCCAAAACCTCTTCCTCTTCAAGGGTGTACTGAACCTTTCGGTGCCAAATATCATAATTGTCACCGTTCAGTTTTTCACCCTTATTGAGGCCAGCCATAATAGTCTTAGATGTCGAAGCCATAGTTAATGACAATTCTATATTGACAGAATAAACACATAATTAATACTAGCACATTTTTCACGTTGGTACACATATTTATTTTGCAGCAAAAAGCAACCTAAATAAATGATAATTCGACAAAAGACACTAAAATGAAAGTTCACTATGTTCCCAATCAGTTTCTATGTTACGATTGTCTTACTATCATGAATTTAGCTCAATTCGCACAAAATTTAAGTTCTAGGCGAGAATTCCATTCAATTCTACCAACCTTCGAACTCTCACTAGAAAAAATGATCTCTATTTAATCATAAACACATAGCATGATGCGAATTCATATTCAACTAATTCAAGCATCAATAATAATCAAATTGCGAAATATAAGACGCAAATAGCAAGTACATTGAACTTTATACATGCTATCAACAAACCATGCTCTCTACAATTTTCATGTAGATAGATATATATATATATATATATATATATATATATATATATATATATAAGATATCTTCTGTATTTTTAAATAATCTCAAAAAATACATATAAAAATAATTTAACAAAGCCCCAAAATACGTGTATCTTTGGTTTCATACGTATTTTTGTAACTTTAAAAGTATCAAACATATACAAAACCTATACCAAAATAAAGATAATTTCAAGACGAACACAACGGTTCCTCGTACGACCCCAACGGACATGCCACACGCCCGCACACGCTCCTAGAAGATTCTACGCATGTCTTGCACGCGCAGTCAACGGTCTCTGTTGACCGGTCAATGGTCAGAGTTGACAGGGTCGAGTCTGGGGTCAGGTCTAAAATCGATTCGGGTGGGATCGCTAATGTCAACGCCACATCAGCGTGTCGCGACGTTTCGCTGGGAGCATGTGGGCCTCACATGCCTTCGCCGTCATGGCGCGTGTAGGAGCGTGAGGTCAGTTTCGGCGGTGGTTTGGGGTGATCGACCACTCCATTTACTAGTATCAAAGAGAAGATTCTGATGATATGATCAAAACCAACATTAACCAAAAGAATTTTCGCTCGCAGGCGATGTTTCGCCGCGGCGCCCGAAGACCCACGCCGTCTTGGCGCGTGCGGCCTCATACGGCCTCCTCCGGAGTCGTGCGACCACTCATTTTTCTCGTCTCGACGAGACCAGTTCAACCATATGTTCAAAAATAATTTTCAATGGACAGAAAAACATGAACGAATGCAGAACAGTAGGTACGAATTTGGTGTTTTTTCGCATCAAACCGACGACAAACATTCGCTTTCAATCAGGAAACAATAACCTGGCTTTGATACCAATGTTGGAATTTAACATCGAGAAGTACGACTAACCTCTATCGACGTTCGATTGCGGAATTTCCCAGGAATGTCGTTGAATCACCGACGCGTCCACGTATCTTCTAACCCCGCGATAGTCTGAATACAATCATGAGTGGGAAGTATTCTTGTTCCACAACGTAAATGCCAATTGATCCTCGAAGTAATGATGTATGACTGTTTGCGTGAGAGAGAGATGAACGTACGTTTTTTTTTTTTCATTCGTTTTGTAACTTCTGGCCCCTGGAAGTTATCTTTTTATTTTATAGATAAGGAGGCACCTGTTCTAAAGGCACATGTTCGTGGGGCCCTCTCTCAATCGCACCCTATCATGGACGTTATCTAAGAATATGTAACATGCAATTTTACATCGGGAACCCCAAACTACGTCCACTATGACATATTTACCCTGATTTTTTTATGACATCAAATGCCCCGAACTATACCAAGTGTGACACGTTTACTCTAAAATTTTTCTTACGACATAAAATAACCTCAAGCTTGTACCTATATGACACATTTACCCTCCATCAAGGTTCCGTCAGATGATTTTTTACCCAAAACATAGTCGTTGTTATTTCACTTAAGTCACGTGGGTGTCATGTGTCGGGAAAAGGTTTAGGGTAAATGTGTCACGGTAAGTAGAGTTTAAAAATTCCTATACACAGAGTAAAAAAAAAATTACTGTAAAAATCAATTGATATCTACGTCAAATCTTATTGTGAATAACGGTGAGCGTTTAAAATGCCAAGAGAATAAGTGTGAGCATTTAAACTAATTGGGTTGTTGGTCGAGTGGTCCGTTTACAGGCCAAAGGTCACATCTTCGATTCTTACGTCTATGCCCGATTTTAGGAAATTTTGGTTAGTCTGCAAAAGATGAATTGTGCTTAGGTGAATTTGCATTCAGACGGTTAATGCTTCGTTCACGCCTTAAACCGAACACTTCTCGTTCCATCCAAAAAAAAAGAAAAATTAAAAGAGAAAAAAGAAGAAGAAGAATAGAAAAATGGGAGGAAAGCATTAGAAATTAGAGATGCCTTGGAGTTAGGGCACAAGCATGACGCATCACGATGGGAGCCTACCAGAGTCCAGCTAGAAAGAGATTCCGCTAGCTTCGAGATGTGCGCGATGCCCCGCCCCGCATGCTACAGCACTTAGCATTATAAAATTCCATGAACTATGGTTCGAAATCGATCCATGAATATTCTCATTTCACTATCTCCTTCGCCATGTTCATCTTTTTCTTAGCTTTGCCACCTCATGGCGAGATAGATTTATCCTCGCGCCGTAAAAGTACCAATACATCGGGCTCGATCGATCGGGTTGACTTCGGGGGTACGAATCATTCTATGCCCGCCTTCGATAGTACGTGTTTTAAAACCGGCAACGTGAAACTCGGCCTCTCCTCTAGAATTCACCGTGATTTCTTGCTCGTTAATTGATATTTACTTCATCATGTTATATCATGGCTCTGAAGTGCTCAATTTGGATGCGGCAGGCAGAATACCTACTCTTCATAAATGGCATGTCTCGCGGCTTTGATCATCTAAGAGACGAAAAGGAAGAAACAAATTGTGTGCCCCCAAGTAAACATAGAGCCAAACAACCAAAAAAGAAGAAAAAAGGAAAAAAAAAATTTGTTCTTGCAAGAAACCACCTAATTTTTATTCAATTAGGGCGGGCTTGACCAACTTCAGCAAAGTAAAAGATTACAAGCTCGCTCACCTGCCTGTCCAACGTTGTTGGCATCAATCACAACTACTCCAATCTTCGCATAGAAGGGAAGGTTTTCTCCATGAAATCTCAGGCACTACAATCTTTTCCATCGGAATAATACCAACCGATGGCCGGAGTGATGTTCCGACATGGAATGATGATCCAACCCGTCGCTAAAACAATGAATTTAGCAATTGATGCAACTTCACGTGGAGCTTATAAGTTGGTCGCTTTTTGGTCTTCTAAATACTTGAGGCGTCCGAATTTAGCGACAGAGGCCAGGCCACTAGTTTTTTGCACGGTAATTCGAATCTCTTATTAATCTTGAAAAAGGACGACCCACTCCGTAATTAATGCGTATGATTGGAAGTGAAAACAAAAATGGAAGTGATTGCGACTCTCGCTAACCGAAAACGGAGACAAGAAAGATGCTCCCTGGTTGACCATTAAACGATATGATCATGAGCATTTGTCACATCTTCACCAACAAAATTTGGACTAAAAAGTTTTTTTTTTTTTTTTTTTTCAGTTCATTCAGATTGAATATACAATTGAACATAGCATTCAGTAAAATTTAAAATATATATTCGTCAAACAAAAGACCGATCCTATTCTCAAAGCGAAGAATATAATGACAACTCCAATTACAATTCCTCTTTTTCCTCCTCCTTTTTGCTTAAGAAAGTCTTTATTGCATGTGACGTTGTCTTTTATTTCGCCAGACAATTGCGGTACAAGTGCAAATTTACAAGTAGGGATTATAGAGAAAAAGAAGAGGCGAGAAAGGGAAAAAAAACAAAGAGTTGGAACCCTTTCCTTATCCGGATGCCCATCTCCGGCGACACCTCTCGCCACTCCCTCGCCGTACCTCCTCTATCTCCAGCTTCCCCCCCATCGGTTGAAGAATCCTCCCTTACATGATTTCGCTGATTGTCGCCAGCGGGAACCGATTCGGCGCGACTCTGGTTGTGGTCACGGCCTTCGCCTGCGCTGCCATCAGGGCCTTGTACACCTCCACGATCACCCTCTGATCGTACTCCTTCAGCGGTCGCCCCCCGAACCCGCTCAGCCCGACGTCGGCGCCGTACGCGCCGCCCACCCGCGAGTCGGCCAAGCCCAGCATCATGTTCACGTAGCCGTCGCGGAGCCAGATCAAGAACTTCTTGGGCCAGAGCAAGAACTTCTTGGGGGACCTGAGGCAGCCGAGCTTCGGCGAGACCTTGATCCGCCAGGACCAGCGTCGCCTCCGCCGGGTCGACCCCAGCTCCACCACCGGCATGCGGCGCCGGCTGCCCGACCCGCCCAGCCTCCGGTAGCTCCTCCTCCTCCAGTATCCCCTCAGGCCCTTGTACGCACCCACGGACGCCCCTTCCATGTCTTCTCTTCGAGCCTTGTTGATCTGTCTCTCTCTACTGGTTTATGGTTCTGTAAAGATTAAAGAGAGAGAGAGAGAGAGCTGGATGAGTTTTATATATTATATATGAAGCATGTAAAATAAATAGAGAGAGACATAAATGTGGGGAGGCATGAGCTTGCTTAAGTGGATATCTATTGGTAGGAGGGAGTTATATATATTGCGAGCATCAATAAATATAGTCCCGCATGCCATGAGCTGTTCCATCACATGATTCTATGCAGCCAAATCGATGGAATCTCAATAATATATAGCTGCTGCTAAAATACTGACTAAGCCCAAAAAGCGGTTTAATTCTACATGGGTCGGGTCAATTCTAGAATCGCAAGTCCTTCACCAGAAGTAAAGATTGCTTCAGAATTCACTTATCACTTAGAATACTTCTTGCAATTTTATAATTGCAAGTCCTTCGCCAAAAGCAAAGATGCTTTTCTATCAAAAAAATATGTCTCAACCCGATCAGGATCCACTGATAACTTAGAATGCTTCCTTTGAAAGAACCAAATCTACGTGGGTCGGGTCAATTCGTCGCGGAAAATATGTTGGTATAAACTTTTTTTTTAACTGCTCCCTTCTCTTGATCCAGAGGGAGCGAGGGAAAGGGTGGTGGTGATCATTTATTAGTGGGTCATGCCAAGAAAGAAGGGTACCTTCCATTTTCGAGTGGCATGTCACCGTCCATGGTGGGTTATGACTAGACCCGAAGCAAATGGTTTGTGGGGGGCCGGTCTCACCTCTATTGCGCCACATTAACTGAGGACACAATGTCCGTGGGATGGAACCTGTGGGGTGAATCGATATACTGACGATTAGAGTTCGAGAGTAACTATTGTGGGATTGGTACGGTACATTTAATCAATTGCGGCATAGAAAACAAATGTAAACAATTTATTGGATTTCCCGTTTTTACGTTGTGAGATTTAATGTGGATCGTACTTTTGTTTGGTTATTTTTGTGATTTTGCCGCGCAAATAGTTTCGAGGTTGCCTTCTCTCTCAAGGTACCTTGGATAAAAGCTCATTAATATCCATGAACTCCTCCAAGGAATTTCTACTTTCGGCAAGATGATATTCGTGAGGTGGGGCTGGACAAGCAATTTCCTTCTTGTATTTGGGTTTACTCATATTTGACTCGATCCGTTTACTGACCCGTTCATTAAATAAATGTAATTTCTTTCCAATCAATGTAGTGACTAAGTTTGGTTTTGGTTTGTGTATAATCTTGGACACCGAGTACAAATCACAAGATCTCTACCATCTAACATGGGACTGACTCGGCTCGGCACGATACTAATTGGAAAAAGAAGAAGAAGAAGAAGAAGTCGAACCCGGTCTAAGCTCGCTTTATGGTTCGCCATTGCCTTCAAATATACACAATTACATTCCCTAGTGGAGAGCCATTTCGAATTGTCGAGAAAGCTGTCTGGCACGTATTGCTCCTGCCTAATATGTTGGACCAAGCAAGTCACCCTAATTACAGATGGAGTTGCCATGGAGTTGCAATGCCCTAAAATACCTAACCGAAGAACAAGCCTAGTCTTACCTAAATTAACAACATTTCGGTGTGTGCTTATATGCGATTCAAATTTCACCACGACACCAAGTAGGAACCCGAGAGAAAAGAAAGAAGGAAAAAACACCCAAAGACGACAAATCGGTGGAACTTACCGGGTGGTTCGAGGTAATCCAAGAGGAACCAGAAAGCGAGAGCCGAGCGGCGCATCACCGCGAAGAGACCATTCTTAATGTACTCAAATCCAGATTCCGGAGGAAGAGTAGGGAGAGATGCGCAGGTAATGGCTCCAAACGGAGGAGGGGATACAAAGAGGTGAAGATCGTCGCCATGGTTGTTCCCATCTTCATCGACTTGGCGGTTTCATGGTACCATTTTCACCCAAAATGTGGACGAATCTCTAGAACATCCATGCATATATTTATATGTAGGGTTCACGCCATTTTTGGCCGACTAAATCTCGGATTTTTTTTTTCTCTCGCTGTCTTTTATTTTTGGAAAATGCTTGGGCGACGGCAATCAATTTCCATGAATAACAAAATTTCGCTAAAAGTAAGTTTAAGGAGAAAAAGATCTAGAATTATTAATAACCAAAAGTCAGATAATCAAATATAAGAACATCCTAGCAGTGCATGAGGTATTTTCTTGTATTTAGTTGATTCAACTCTTGTATTATATTTGAAGATGATTTTTCTTGTATTTTGTTTACATCAATCTTTAATCACTTTTTTGTAACTTGCTACCCAATCCGCAGTTGGTATTTTATTGGGGACTTAAATAGAACATGCTAGCAGTGCATGAGGTTTGTTCTAACCCAGCCCAAACATTTTCTCCGTAACGAAATTTAGTAATGTATCGGGGAAGTTGGTTTGAAAGGGCTTTTCGTTAATTTCGATTTCTGAGACTCAGCTAGAGCAATTTGCTTTTAGCGAAAGGAATGACGAGCCATTTCATTACACAATAATTCCGTTATTAATTGCAAAGCCAACGTTTCAAGTGTTTTTTCCTCTTTAGATCTTTCTGATGACATTAACGATTTTCATAGTTAGTGATAAATTTTCTACTTGTGATTTTCTATATTTTGGTATTTAATTTATTTTTTATTTCTTCATATTCAAGAATAATCACTTAACGGGATTTAGGATTAGAGAATTTAATTAATTAGGATTTAATTTAGGATTAGAGGATTTTACCGAGTCTTGTCGGCAACAGTGGAACAGTGGTGGGCTTTTCTCTGATTTCGTCTCTAATTTTTAGGTTGCCAAAGAAAACATAAAAATCAGAACATTGAAACCGATTCAAGAAGTCTTCCAGTTTTCTCAAAAAGATTCGCGTTTGACCGTTTGACCGCCATTCTTCCACTCGCTGTCCTGCTAGCCGTGTCCTTTATTTTTTGAATGTTCGAACGAGTTTCTGTTTTGAATTGTCGAAAAACTTGCGAATTTCTCACTTATGTCTAAAGCACATCAACCAGGCTTAGGGTAACCAAAATTACTTGATCAAGTCCTCCCAAAATTAAAGAGAAACAGGGGATTTAAACTACATGAACCAGAAGATTAACCAGAAAAAACAGAGCAACTTTGATGAACGGATTACAGAAAGAACGCAGAACAGGAGCCAGAGCCGCTGGCTTCTCCCACAAAATTATTTCCTACCCTTCTTCTTCGCTGGCTTTGAGGAACTCGCTCTCTTCAAGCTCTTCCTCTTCACAGGCGTCGCCGCCGTCTTCTTCTTATCACCGTTCTTGAACCCCTCGGGCGTCTTCACCTCACTCAACCGCTTCACCTTCCAACCACTACGACCACCGACCTCCGACGCCGCCGCCTTCTTCAGAGCTTCTGGCGTCTCAACCTGGCTCAGCCTCCTCGTCTTCCTCGTAGCCCTCTGCTCCTTCGGGGCCTCTTTTTCCGGGAGCCCCGGATTCTCGGTCGGTGACGCCACCTTGTAGGAGCTCTTCGCCTTCACGAGCCGCTCCGATTCCACGAGCTTCTTCACTCGGACGGAGAGCGAGCTGTCCAAGCCGGAGGCGAGGGACTTGCCGATGGACTTCGAAACCGCGGGCTGGCTTGAACCTCCCTGGTCCTCCAAGATGAGGATCGCGTTGCTCATCATCTGCCAAAAGAAGAGAAGATAACGAATTCACGAATAACTTGAAGAAGGGAAGGGTTGAAGTGGGAAGCAGAGAAGAAGAGAACCTCCGAGTAAGGAGGATGCACGGTGGAAGATGGTTCGGTGCTTTTGGCCTGCTTTTGGCCGTTTTCTTGGCTTTCTTGCCTAAGAGAGAGAGAAAGAGAGAAGCAGAGATAGTGACAAGGGGGGGATTGTGTTTTCAATTTTGAAAGAGGCGGCGGGATTTTGAGGTAGCCGTTCGTGGGGTCGAGAGCATAGGAGTGGGGCCACGATCTGTATGTAGGTCACAGTGAGTAATTACAGTAAGTGGCAATATTAATTAGGTCTTATCATCAGCAAAATGGAAAAGCATAATGGTCGTTGGTAACGTTTGCAAATGTCATGGCATATCACGTTTTCGTGCATACGCCCTAGGAATTGAAAGAAAATGGTAGCTTCCTATGACCTCCGCTTATATCATAGAAAAGTCAAAGTTCCATCCGGTTTCCTCACCACCAAGCTAACGTACATAACCAGCTTCATAGCCGAAACGTTAGAGACAGGTGAATCGTTCGCTTACGCAGAGTCTTTGCTTTCTCCTTATTATCGCCCGCCTCAAACCGGTGGCTCAGGAACAAACTAATGAACCAACAGAGCAATTCAGGTCGTCCCCATTTAACAAGACCATCATCCTGAACGGGCCCCTAAGAAGCGAATGACGACGACTTGGGCTCTCCAAACAACTTGAATCGACAGTCGGCCCCCCTTATATAGAGACTGGTCACGGTGACGGGAGCCCGAGAGACGTGGCAAATTCCGTAGGGGCCTGCGGGGAGAAAATATCCGAGGAAACCAACCTGCAGAACGAGACTTTCTGCACGACAGGGCATGGCAGAGGAGCGAAGGGGGAAGGGGAAAGCGAGGGAATGGAAAGGCCGGCCTGTTGAGATTTCTCCCAGTAATGTGACTGGATGGAATGATCACGGGGGAGTGACTACAGTTCATGGAAACATCACCACTTCTCCCATTCCGTAGACCTTCGTCGTGCGTTGTGATATTCACGATTACAAGCATTCTCTGCACCAAATTATGCATCTCATCTGGTACATGAAGCGACACATCTTTGGCACGTCTCGTCTGCAAGCAGACGAAAATTTAGTACCAAGTAGAATTATATTACAACGTGCCCATTCCTATTTTGCCTTAAACAGACTACTAAATTATACACGTCATTCCCAAATTGAAGCTTACGATGAAAATCCATAACTCTATACTTCACCACAAAGAGCCCTGAGTACCCTGGACTGCGGCGCATCGGGCACCCCCCTCATCGCCGACTCCTTCCAGATCCTCGCCGCCCGCATCAGCGCCTCCTCCGCCGTGTCCAGCTGCTCCGGCCTCCACCCCACCACGTCCGGCTCTCCCCCGTACTCCGCCGTCCCGTCCGTCGCCCTCGTGATCGGCTTCCTCGTGTCCGCAAACTTTATCTCCGAGAGCGGCGAAGCCTTGTGGTGCTTGTAGTACTCCCTGTCGTCCTCATCTGCTTCTCCCCTGTTCCCCTGGGAACGGTTCTCCCCGTCGCCTTCCGGCGACAGCGAGCCGTCCAGCCCCGTGCAGCTCACGTTTTCAACTGGCGTGGCAGATGCCTTTTTCCGCTTTTGTTGGTAATTGGGTTCGACGGGGTCGTGCACAGGGATACTCTGGAGCTTCGGCGAGGTGGAATGCGGTGGCCTGGGCGGCACGAACGGCTCGGAGTCTCCCCTGGGTTTGGGGTGCTCGTGTTCCACGTCTCGCTTCAATGCTGGTTTTGGGTCAGGCTCATACACTTCCCTAGTTTTCTGGGAGTTACATGACTCATTTTAGTTAGAATCAATTTCGATAGAAATTTATTACTCTTGACTTTGCTTGATCTAGTACGGCAAGTTCAGATGATTCGTATACCTCTGGCTCTCCGGAGAAAACAGCGGGCTTCACTTCGGATTCTCTCTCTTTCCCGTTGACTTCGGGATCGGCCGCTCGACCGGTCGGGACCGCCGCGAGCCCTCGCCTCGGGGCTTCGCGACCGAATCCGGTCACGGCTCTGTAAGAGCTTCCGGCTATGGCAGCTAATCTCGATCGCATTTTGGTCGCCTGCTGATCGTGTTCTCGGCTGCGATGATGATAACGATGGCGCGGCATGTGATCTTTTTATTTGCAGAGAGCCAGGAGCTGACGAGGACTTTCTAGAGAGAAGGCGTTGAGGGACGACGCGTGGCGAACATGTTGACGTGGCCTCGTACACAGAGTGCACGTGTCAGTTTTTTACTTGTTGTTTGCATGGCGGGTTCCGAGACTCGCCCAGAAACATGTGGAAGCTTTTGGGCTTCTTCTGTGGATAGGACCGAGCATTACGACGTCGTCACCCAGGTGCGGCGCTCCCCTCGGCGGGGGTACGCATTCCGTGACGTAGCGTTTCACAAAATAAAGTCAGCTAATAATCGGGGAAAAAACTCTGGAACCTAAAAAGTTCGGGGCTTTTTTTTTTGGGATAAAAGCAAAAAAAATATTTTCTCTCAATTTAGGAGATGACCATAAGAAAGGTAGACTCCACGTCAATTTCGATTGGCTACTATTGGATAGGCAGGTATAATAATCTCCCGCACCTAGAGTGAGTCATCAGAATTTCGGCTCCTGCGCTATCGATCTGTGTTTCGTACAATGTCTTGTAACCGACTTGAATAAGATAGAAAAATGATCCTATATGACGTTCAAAGACACGTTCAGATTGGAATAAACCTGGTGAATAATGTGCGGTGGTTGCGCACCTTGGGCCCTGTTGTGGTGGTCGTACTGTAGGTCTCTCAGACAACCCCGTCACCTTCCTTTTTTCCTGTCGGAACATACCTTTACCATTCATTCTACCAGATTGGGAGTAAGGTAAGTAGAATACCCCTCCAAATAATCCATTATTAAACTCGAGAAATGAATTTACTTACAATTGCTCCTTTCATCGGTTCGACATTGTTTCAATACTTAATAAGAAAAGCTGGGTACCTCCCTTTTATCAAACTTAATAGTTTGGTAGCATTTGACGAATCATAGAGTAGATTAAGGTTCTTGGATCATGCTGGACTTTCAACGATTGTGTATTATAAAATGGTGGTTGTCGCGAATATTACAAAGTATTCGAATCATTCATTATCTCTAACATTCACCGAATGGCCCACTCTCCATGATTACTCTGTTGAAACTTGGACAAGAAGTCGAAGACCAATGGCCACCCTAACAAATGATTGGACACGGAATCGTTTCGAGTCTTCTTCTCTAGATGCTTCAACTCGTACCGTTCTATTTCACTAAGAAAAAAATTCTACTTTAATAGGGGACAAAACAGATATAAAAATGAAAACCACAGCGAACTGCATACATTTGGAGAGAACAGAGTATTTGATCATCGATCCTGTCTCTTCCGATCCACCAGAACATAGGTGAGTACTGTATTATTCACTCGTAAAGCATCCAATTTAACCGATTCTGGACCAAATTCAAAGAGTTCTTCAAGCTTCAGCAAGATTAGTGTACAAGTCGGCATGGAAACCCGGGGAAAAGGAAAAGGAAAAGGGGGGCAAAAACCAAAACAGTGTCCGGTATTAGGCCGGTGATTTCTTTTTCATCCACCCCAGAGCAGCAGCTTCATCAAGAGGTTGAAGATGATGATGATGCTCCAAAAGGCCAAAAAGATCCTGCCCTTGACATGTTTTCAACCGAAGACGTCGCAAGAGAGAGCCATCAAGAGTATGGCCGCCTCTTCTTCCTCCCGCAACCTCCACCTCATCTCGCCTGCCGTTGCTCTGTTTCTCTCGGGCTCTGTTTTCACGGCAGGATTTACCAACCCCTGCTTCACCATATCCGCTAGCCCCCGCTGGATTCTGTCATCGTCGTCGTCGTTGTTGTTGGCGGTGGGTGCGTTCTTGAAGCACTTCTTGTCCACGCCCAGCAGTCCCCTGCTCTTCTTCCTGTACTTGATCCCACACGCGTTGCACAGTGACTGCCAAGGAAGACAGTGCATCAACCAAATCAGGAATCAAACAGCCAAGAACTACAGAAAGAGAGGAATTGGGCGTTGAATTCGACTGAAAGATCAGGTTTTGAGCGGTACCCGAGGACCAGCAGGACCGCCTCGCCACATGGGGGTTCGAGTGGTGCGACACTCCACGCAGTGCCTATCCACAACTTTCATCTTCTTTTCTTCCCCACGAAAAACAAGGAAAGAAGATTGCTTTGATTCTAGGATGAGATCGATCAAGAATCGCCTATTGCCCACTTCAGATCACCCGCGGATGCTTCTTGCGTAGCTTGATTCGGGGGCTGAAACCGATCGACAGGTGCTTAGATTGCTGTGGGGTGGACTGCAGGAGTTCGGTTGGAGAACCGGAGTCGATAAGAATGTGGAGAGAATTGGTGAGACAGAGCACGGGAGGAAGAGAGCGAAGCAGAGAAGCTTCGAGGTGCTAACATTTCAGGAGTTTTATTATAAGACTCGTGGATAGTTTCTTTTCCTTTTCTCCTTTTTTTTTTATCTTTTTCTTTTGGGGCAAAAGAGAATTCATAATTTATATATAAAAAAAAATAGTCTTAAAAAATTTATTAAAAAATAAGAAAAAAGGCAGAGGGAAGTGATAATGCCCCAAATTTGTATCACATATTCCCCCATTTTAAAACAGGGCTTCTGTGTGCGACTCTCCTTCTTCTTCTTCTTTTTTTCTTTCCTTACCTTACCTCTTTTCTTTTTCTTTTTTGCCCTCTATTTAAAAGATATATACTATGTGGGTATTGTATAATCTCTTTCAATGATTAAGAACCTCTATGAGAAGGCCCCTTCCGAACACATGAGTCAAAATATCTCGAAACATATTGATATTGATATCTACGTTAATTTTCGAAATTATTATAAATGTAAACAATTTTTCATAATTGATTTTTTTTATACGGGACTACTTGCGATAAATATTTTGACTCTCCGAGACACATATTTATGTCATATGTGTTTCAGGACCGTCGAAGTAACATCGACGAATATTCTCTCATTTCACTTGTCTAATAGTGCCTGAAAATAGTTAAACTCTTTATTTTTGTCATCGAGCCACCGGAAAATGTTAATTTGCTATATTTTACCTCATATACAGTCGCAACGTACGCATATAACAAAAAAAGTCCTTTTCAAATCAATAAGCTGTGGCTAGGCTCGTATTATTCTCCGTTAAATTGGGTCCATAACTAGCTTTATTTTCAATTCGCGAACATGCAAGTTTGTAATTCCTTTCTTTTATTATTATGAATTTTTAATAGGTGTATATATATATATATATTGGTTATACTCCAATATTATACTGAATTGCGTCGAGGTTGCGTGAGAGGATTTTGTACAAAAAGGGAGAATTGCCACTTTCCCAACATTAATATAAAAATTCGACCAAAAAAACATTAATATAAATGAAAAAGAAAAGAAAAGCGAGAGACATCATCTTTGAGACACGAAAGCTGTCTTCGAGCCAGCTGACGTGGAGAGGAGATGTCCTTTTGTTTTGTCTATCGACAAGATTAACGATTGCTAAAAACATGCGTGTCATTTGTCATTAACCTCCATCGTTGAAGAAAAACAAAGTAAAAAAGGAATAAAAAATTTACCTTTCCCCTTGAAAAGTTAAATATAACTTACTGATTATTCTGCCACAATTGAAAAATTAAGAAACTGTGGAGTATGATTGCTAATATCGTTACGCGTCCATAAATTTTAGGGTTAATACCACGAAAAACTCCAAACTGGTACACCCGTAATAAATTTACCAAAAACTATTTTTTTTACAACCAAAAATCCTAGTCTAGTAGACATTTGACAAATTTACCCCAAGCTGGTATATTTGTGAAAAATTTATCCGTTAGTTTTTGTTAAATTTTATCGTCAAATTGCTGAGTTTGATGACACCTGGCAATTACCGGATGTACATGTTTGGGGTTTTTACCCTTTAATTATCACACGTGTATCATTTTGAGATTTTTGTGGTATTAATCTAATTTAACGAAAATTAACGGATGGTAAAATTGTCACATGTGTACCAGTTTGAGATTTTTGGTGGTCAAAGTAGTTAATTTATGGTAAATTTGTCACAGATGTACATGTTTGGTAATTTTGGTGGTCGAAAAAATAGTTTGAGGTAAATTTGTCACAGGTGTACCAGTTTGGAGTTTTTTGTAGTAAAATTTGTCACATCTGTACCAATTTGGGATTTTTCGTGGTATTAACCCTAAATTTTTATAGATTGAGAGTGTTCTGTAACAAATAAAAGTTGAAGATTGATTATCGAAAAGTGAAATCTTAACGGTAGAAATTAAATCCAAGCATACATCCTTAATTTTTTTTTTTCATATAGAGATTGCCCTTTCCGGCTTCATATACCAAATTCGAAACATTGCTTTGCTTGCTATTATTTCCATCAATTCCCGGATTACATTTCTATCATAAATCCAATTTCTTTTATTTATTATTATTATCATAAAACAGATGGTTTTTGGACTGCAAAAGAAACTTATAAGCTTGGTAATAGTAAGATCAGATCCCACTAGCCTGATGACTTGTGGGGATCCGGAGAGACACGTGGCATTAGCTTCGCCACAGCCCCCAACGTGGTAGACTTTTAATTTAATTTATGGGTTCGTTTCTTCTTCTTGTTCCTTTGTTTTTTCCATTGACGGGGGTATCCGATATACCCAAATGATAAGTCTCAAAGGGGAAAAGCGTGGGGCCAAGAAGACGCCAAGCCGGACAAAACCCGGCCCATACATTCTGGACCGTACGCAAGAATGACCCGTCTTTTCCCCATCAAGAACCAGACAAAGAGTAGCTCCCCGATTAATAAATTTGTAAAAGCCCGGCAAAGAAAAAAGATAATTTTATTAAAATGAAAAGAACCCAAGAACATCATGTGCTTGTCGACCACTTTTTGATCATTATTAGGTTAATCATTGTGAGGAAAGCTGCTAATACAAACAAACTCAACTAATTTCAATTTGACAGTTCGAGGGGAATGCGGTCACCCAACCCAAGGACCGGCTTCTAAGGACTTGTTTCGATTTTGTTTAGGAGTCCTTCTAATTTTTTCTTGGCTTCCCATGCTCTAATCTTTCACCAATTTAAGACGTTGGTAAGAAAAGTGAATAAAAACTCGTGAAGAAAAAGATAATGTTCTTTTCATTAAAGATTAAAGATGAGAGAAGCTGGTGATTAAATACTAATTTAAGATGTTGGTAAGAAAAGTGAATAAAAACTCGTGAAGAAAAAGATAATGTTCTTTTGATTAAAGATTAAGTAAGCGCTTGGTAACTAACTTGAAAACGGATTTGCTAATACAAAACTTGTGAGTAACTTAATCACAGAAAAGTTAGTAATCATTCTAATGAAAGTCGATAATTCCTAAAAAGAGTCGGTAAATTTGAGGGTTTGTAAGCAAGATAAATAAATAAAAAATGGTAGCTCATTTAAAAAGTCGGTAGATTTTAAAAAATACATATTGAGAAAAACTCAAATTAGAGTTTAATACTAATCAACTCTGTCAAAAATCTATGTGTTAGGGAAAAAAAATCATTTATTTTAGCGAAACAAGAAAACCGTCCGGTACAAAGCATATTCGTAGGGTGTGTTTGTTTGAGTGAAAGCATTTTTCATGAATTATTTTTCTTGATTTTCGTGAGTTTTGTTTTGCTGAATATAATTGGTCAACGGAAAACAATTTACGGACAAATAATATATGTATGCTTAGAGTTAGGAAAATAAATTAACTAACCCGAACAGGGAAAAATATTTTCCTGAAAAATAACTTCACGGAAAGCTTTTTCCTTTATCATAAATTTTGGTCAAAACAAACACACCCTTGGTCCTGTTGAAAAGTGAGCATAGAGTGCGTATGGTCAAATGAAAACACCCCATGCTCAAGGCGATTCATCAAACCCTCTATTTTGTGAATGATAAAAAAAGGGAGTCCAAGACATTTCTACATGACACTTTGAAAGTGCTTATTCAATTAGCTTCTTATTGTTGATTGATCTACGTATGGTTTTAATTATCTATTAATTTGTTTGAGTTTACTGATTTTTCATGTCGTAAAATCAGTTAATTCCTTGTGCTAAGAATATTTGATTTTGTGTGATCGACCATACTAGCCTTCTTTCCCCGTTGGATCGAGAATGGAATGTCCCTCGGAGTAGAAGTTAAAAAGATAATATTTACGAGGATAAATTCCGGGCAAGCAAAACATGTCGATGAAATTGGGCACAATTCCAAAGAAAAATACAAACTTTGGGTCGGGTCGGGATCCAATCTTGGCTCAAACATTTTAGTGTCTCGTAAAAATGCACAAACTTTATGTTGATGCCCAAAAATGACATCCGTTCAATTTTCATCCATTGTGGCCGTTAAATAAATGACATGTCAGTCATCTCTCTCTCTCCGCGATAACATAAGGGAAAAATTAGGACTTTAGGCCTTGTTAACTACACATCATCACACTAACACCAAAAACGAAAAAGAACTACACAATCACACTACCTATTTGTAAGATTGACAATGTCTCTCGACCATTTAAGGATAATTTTTATTTATTTTTGCTAAAACAAACCTTCCATTCTATCAAACCAGAGCCTATACTACGATTATAAATTAAAGAAAACTCCACTAACACTGTATTTTTAACTCTTAGATGGGAGATCATTACAAAGAAAACAAGATGCAGCTCCGATCTAATGAAAAGCCTAATTTGCAAGCGAATGAGTAGCAGCATTACTAGTTCTACTGGTCCACTTTAGACTCTATTCTGGGTTGTTGCTAAGTAGGAAACAAGAGTTAAGGGACCGTTAATTAGAGATCATTAACGTTCAGGACTTTTTGCTAGTATATTTTTGTAATCGATGCAAGAGATCATTTCTTGAAAAATATTTTGCAGGTGGTTGGTTTTTCGCGAAGCTAAGGGACCATTAATATTAGAGAACATTAACCTTTAGGATTTTTTGCTAATATTTTTTTGTAATCGACAATCTGATCATTTTTTGAAAAACATTTTTCAGGTGGTCGGTTTTTCGTGAAGCTTAAGGCACCGTTAATTAGGGTATAATGGCTACAAAGACAATGGAGATGGAGACTTGACAAATTTTCCTCCTTTGTGAATAAAAGGCAGCTCAGATGCAGTCTTGCAGACAAGATCACATGTTACTTTACCCTGCCCAACGTCATATTTGCCTAAGAAAAGGAGGAAAATTGAGAAACCACAAAGCGAAAGACCAAGTGATCGGTATATCGAATTCCTTCGGATCAAAGGCACACACATCTCTTCTTCTTCAGTTAAAGTTAGATTCAACGAGAGGTCCTTTGCGGCCCAGCAGGCAACTCACTCCCTGCCTCGCTTTAACTCAATCCTGCATTGCCCCCCAGCTCTAGCAGATTCCACCCCCGGTTCATGAGGCAATCTCAGGAAAAAGAAAGTGTTCTGTACCCACCAAGACGACCTTTTGCAGATCCATATATAGCAGAGACCTTGGTTTTCGCCTTGCCTTGTGTTTTCTTAAGTTCTTGAACATTGACGGCTGTTCATTTCGTTCCCCAGCATGGCCGCGGACAAGGCGATGGCTAAGGCATCAGAGACCAACATCCAGGGCATGTCCTCAGAGCAATTGGGTGGTGATGAAAAGTCGGGGAAATTACAAACCCACTTTGGGAAGGCGATTGCGCATCGAGCGTTGTACGCTTCGAGCGGCCGTCAGAGCAGGAGCCGAAGTTCCCGGACGAGCGATGCGAACGCCGCGTCGCCGAGCAGGCTGAGCAAGGTTTCCCTGGCTGATGAGGCAGAGAAAGAAAGCAAATAATGGCCGTTTGTCATGGTCAAGCGAGAAGTTATATAACGTGAGTGTAGTAACGGAAACCTCGATCATTAAATAATGACAGGTCTCGCCAAATCTGACGGTACATATTCATTTTAGCACGTTATCAGGGTCATCAAGTAATTTCTCTGGTCAAGCAGAGTAGCTGTGCAACTTGTACTCTTGTTTACAGTTATAGATACCATATCTGAAGACCACATTATCATGTGCTGTTTCCCTTTTTTTTTTTTCGTTTTTGGCTAAATCACATTGTGCCATGCTTGATAGGAATGTTAAGTATCAATCTCTCTCTCTCTCTCTCTCTCTCTCTCTCTCTCTCTGTGTCACTGAATGCATCTCGACAGAATGATTTAAGTCTCATTCTTTGACTCTCTACAACCAAATGACAAGCAACTACACATCCATGGGTAAGAAAAGAAAGAAATCAAGCAAACCATTTGGTTCAAATCCCAGACAGACCAGAATGCTGTCTTTCGAAAGCATATATCTTCGTGTTAAATTCGTCATAAAACCATGCTACTCTCTGCCCGACATAGTGGGAGCGATTTAGAGTTGACGGAATCGGCTCGATCCCAATTTCAAACGGAGAAAGCCCGGACACTCGCAGTGAATCTTTCGTAATCTTCTGCCGACGGTATAGTTCCTTTGAAGCTCGAGTCACCATTGAGTCACCATCTTCTTTCAACGTGAACCCGACTGTTATTGAAGCTCGAATGAGGGAACCAAAAGAAAGACTCTAGGCACTACGTCGTGAGTGGCGGGAACTGCCACTGATCGTGGAGGCAGTCTTGATGGGAGTGCGTAGCAGAAGTCTGATACTTTCGCCCGGGGAGATCACCAAGAGGGAGTCCAAATTCGAGCCCGTTAACATATCCAGTCAAACCCATCTTCACTCAAAAGCTTAAGCTAATGAGTTATGGGCTAACATGGTATATTAACTGCTCTACACTACTCTACACTACTTCGATTTTTCGATGTGGGATTAAGAATAGATGTGGGATTTCTTAACACAACTCACTCACACGTGTTTCCTAACAATCTCCTCCTCACGTATGAGCTCAGTGTTAGGTCCACTCCCCCTTAATTCATGTATCCTTCCGCATCAACTTATCTCAAGTTGAATCTCCATCAAAACCCAACTTCATAACCATGAAGTCTGCCATTGGGCTCGCCTAGAATTCGAACCATCGGCGCAGCAGAAGTCCGATACCTTCGTTTAGGGAGATCACCAAGAGGGAGCCCAAGTCCGAGCCCGTTAACATATCCAGTCAAACCCACCTTCACTCAAAGGTTAAGCTAATGAGTTATGGGCCAATATTGTATATTAACTGCTTTACATCACTTCGATTTTTCGATGTGGGATTAAGAATCGATGTGGGATTTCTTAACACAACTCACTCACACATGTTTCCTAACAATCTGCTCCTCGCGTGTGAGCTCAGTGTTAGGTCCACTCCCCATTAATTAATGTATCCTTCCGAATCAACTTATCTTAAGTTGAATCTCCATCAAAGCCCGCGTGTGCCCCTCGCGTGTGAGCTCAGTGTTAGGTCCACTCCCCATTAATTAATGTATCCTTCCGCATCAACTTATCTTAAGTTGAATCTCCATCAAAGCCCAACTTCATAACCATGAAGTTTGCCATTGGGCTCGCCCAGAAACCGAACCATCGGCTCTGATACCATTTGATGGGAGTGCACAGTAGAAGTCCGACACCTTTGCCCGGGGAGATCACCAAGAGAGAGCCCAAGTCCGAGCCCGTTAACATATTCAGTCAAATCCACATTCGCTCAAAAGCTTAAACTAATGAGTTATGGGCCAATATGGTATATCAACTGCTTTACACCACTTCGATTTTTCGATGTGGGATTTCTTAACACCACTCACTCACACGTGTTTCCTAACAAGTCTCCTCCGGTGCCTTCTAGAAAGAAAAGAGCCCGTCGACTCTTTTTAGTTAAGAAGGTTTAGATTAAGTAAGTGTCTTTAGATGCAAAGTAGTGTGTCCGTGTTCCCTTTTCAATGTATGGCTTTCTCTGTCTTTATTTGTTTTAATATGTAATGTTGGCATGTACGAAAAAAACCCTAGCGTAAGATGTTTCTACTTCACTCTATGCTCATATAACAATAAGTAAAGACTTTTTCGCGTAAAAATGTGCTGAAAATGCAGTTCTTTCCTTCTTCTTCTTGTCCTTTCTGCAGTTGAGATAGTCACACTTAGTGGTAATGCCATTCGCAATGGGTGTTTGAGGCGAGCGAACTAGAGAATGAAATGCCGAAATAAGGGAAGGGCTCCAAACCTCTCTGAGCTACGACCTAAAAGCCTTTCAATAGCCTCCTTAGAATATAAGTCTTTTGAAGCGCCAGTAGTTGTAACCGTGGGTGGGTAGGGCTTTCACTCTTGTTGCTCCAGGTTTCGATCTATATGCCCTTTCGACGGTAAAAAGTACACCTCTTCTAGAGTCGGGTAGTAACCTAACTTTTGAAGATTTTGTTCAATGACGAGCCCTCGAGGCCGCCCCTCCAATCCTTATCACACTACTACTGCTATTGAAATCGACAGTGACACCCCCTCTCCGTCTCGTGGCGGAAAGAGCTATAGATATGTCACTTTATCATTGTAAATAGGGCTTAATTCCCTAAAAAAATCCAAACTTTAGGTCCAGTCCCAAATTTACCCCGGATTTTTTTTTTGTTTCAGAAAAAACCTAAACTTTAGGTCAAGTTCCAAATTTGCCCCGAAATTTTTTTGTCTCGAAAAAAATCCCAAACTTTAGGTACAGTCCCAAATCTGCCCCAAATTTTATTTTGTCTAAAAAATGACGACCTTTCTATGTATTCTTAAATCTACCCGATGGTCTAATCTCAACTTGATGTGGCATTTCCACGTTGATAAAACAAATCACATTAGCAAAGTAATGGGGCGATAGGTACGGACTGACGTGGCATTTTCGCGTGGATAACAAATCCACCTCAATAAAAGAATTCTCCAAAGTGAAACCGTTCTAGGATATGAAAATTAGGGACGACTCACAGGGATTTTTGGACATATGGCTAATGGGGAAAATTTGAGATTAAAGTAAAAATTAGTAATTTTTTCTTAGACAAAAAAAAAGTTCGGGGTAGATTTGGGACTGAACTTAAAATTTAGGATTTTTCCTAAGACAAAAAAAGTTCGGAATAGATTTGGGACCGAATCTAAAGTTGAAGGTTTTTTCTTAGACAAAAAAAACGTTCGGGGTAGATTTGGGACTTGACCTAAAGTTTGGGATTTTTTGGGAAATCAGACCTCATAAATAGTAAACTCGTCATATAAAACACCATATACACTGTTGTAGGTAAAAAACTAGATTGAAATCTAGATTTTGAAAATGAAAAAATTGTCCAAAAAGTCATAAACTATTGCACTTTTATCAATGCAGTCCTAAACCTTTACATTGTGCCAATTGAGTCTTAAACCTTTTCACGTTTTGCCAATTAAGTCAATCCGGCCAATTTTGACCTAAAATCGCTAACATGAACGCCGGCCGTCTTACGTGGCACAACTGGCGTTGACGTGAAGAATTTTTAATAAAATTTTAATTTTTTATCGAACTTTCTATTAACTTTTTTATTTTATTTTTGCTTCTTTTTCTTCTTTTTTCCTTATTGTTTTTACTGTGGTCAGTGAGGGTCGCTGAAGCCCGCGATGGCCTTGTCTAGATCTGCATGAGGGTCTGGCGACCCTCCCGGCCACAATAAAGAATAAAAAGGAAGAAAAAGAGAATAAAATAAATAAATAAATCATTCGCAAAAAATACTAAACAAAAAAAATTATCTAGCCGGTTGTGCCACGTAGAACGCCCGACGTTTACGTCAACAGTTTTCGGTCGAAATTGATCGGATAGACTCAATTGGCAAAACATGAAAAGGTTTAAGATTCAATTAATAATATTAAAAAGTTTAGAACTAAATTGACAATAATGAAATAAGTTTAAGACTTTTTAGACAATAAACTCTTTTGAAAGCAATAGAGATGGCAACACGACTAAGTTGGGAAATAGAGAAAGGGAAAGTTATTAGGTACTCTTGATCTAGGAAAATTACTAATGAAAGTCCTAAAACTATTACACTTGCGCTATTTCAGTCTTAAACTTTTTAATGATTTGTCAATGTAGTCTTTCTAGCCAATTTTAACCGAAAATCGTTGACATTGCGGTCCAATCAACCTCGACCGTCCTATGTAGCGTGGTTGACGACCAGTCCTGGCGTGGACACTTTTTTAAAAATTTTCGAATGGTGAGTTCTTGGGCAAGGGTTGTCAAGCCCTCACCGTCCGCAATAAGGAGAAAAAGAAAGAAAAAAATTGAAAAATGAAAAAAGCCGTAACTTTTTAAAATGTTACAAAAATTTTCCACGTCGGTGACGACAATGCCACATAGGAAGGACAGCTTTCACTTCGGCGATTTTCGAACAAATTAGCCGGAAGGACTACATTGGCAAATCGTAAGATGGTTTAAGATGGAATTTTTTCACAATTGAAAGATTTATGATTGAATTGACATAAATTGCAACAAATTAATTTTTTGGGGTAATTTCTCCACTGACCATGTTGGCCCACTCAATACGTGCCGTTAAATCATGTGAGAGTTTTTTTTTTTTTGGGGGTCATGAAATCATGTGAGTTAATATAGCCCAAAAGTATCTAAAGTAGCTTAAGAGAAAGCTAAGAGTAAGAGCGGAGAAACAGGAGAAAGATCGCGGTGCTCGATATCCGGAGTAGCTCAACGTGAGGCATCCATTAAGTCTTCGATCGTGCTGCTCGACAGTTTTAATCCGGATCATACAAGAGAAATCACATTTGGGAGTCCTCCGTGCTGCTTCTTCGTCTTCGTCTTCGTCACGATTCCGAATTAAACAATGATTCATTGATCTTAATCGAGGCAGAGATCGGCAAAACCGAGGCCACACTCAATCTCAGTACTTGTTTTCCAGCACAAAAGGGCCCAAAAAAAGAAAAAGCTTTTGTTTTTTTACACTTGCTTTTCCAGTTTTCCGTCCTCGCTCATCATTCATCGCACGACACAGCAAAAGCAAAAAACAGAACAGAGAAATTCGTTTTCATTTTGATCCCCGTCCTCTCCTTTGCTCTCTCCAGCTACCCGGTTTTTGAAAAACCCTACATTCTCTCTCTCTCTCTCTCTCTCTCTCTCTCTCTCTCTTTCTATCATCATTCAGCTGGGCTTGCTCGACCGGAACTCGCTCTCGCTCCGGCTTCGGGTTTCATGGACGGGTTCGGATCCTACGGCGGCGACAGGAGGATGGAGATCGTGAGCGGGAAGGGGCTCGGCGCGTGCCACCGGGCATACTCGCCGACCCAACATCCGCCGCCGCCGCCGCCGCCGATCCCAGCTCGGGAGAGCTGGTCGGGTCACGGCGGCGCTGCGGCGGCGAAGCCGTGGGGGTTCACGGACCCGGAGGTGAAGCGGAAGAAGAGGATCGCCAGGTACAAGGCGTACACCGTGGAGGGCAGAGTGAAGGCGTCGCTGAGGAGAGGGTTCCAGTGGATCAAGAACAAGTGCTCCCAGATCGTGCACGGCTATTGAGCCGTTGCGATCGCGACACGTGTGTGAGTCCTTCTACCCCCTCCCTTCAATTTCTGTTTTTCTTTTATTTTCTTATTTTTTGGGGGCGAAATTGATCTGGTGCCGTTGATGATGGTGGTGAGGGCGGAGCTAACACGACAGGCGTAGATTAGGGCGACTTTCGTTGACAAAAAATATGTAATTTCCTTTTTCTTTTCCTTCCTTTTCAGCATTTTGTGACGTAATTATTTCTTTTCGTTTTGTTTGAATTTATGGAACCCACATTTTGGTGAGGGGCTTATTGAAATTTCTGGATGTGCTTTTGCATCTTTGGATGATCCTATGGAACTATCGTATGTTCACCTAAGTCCGTCATCTCAAATGATTTGGTATGCATTTTCTTTCAGGTAGATTAAACCTTGATTTGGTCAACCATGAGTCAAATGCGTCGCCATTGCATTCGTGTCGCGATCAAAATATTTCGATATCAGGTCGAATTACTGAGAGGGATAATACCATTAGTCCTTGAACTTTTTAATTTTTGTTCACCCTTTGGTCACTTTCGTCCAATTTCATCCCTAAACTATTATATGGTGGTTCCTTCTCAATATTAACCTCCACGTGCGCATGGGTGAGGGCCATCAAGTATTCTGCAATTTAAACCTCGATGACCCCTTAGCTAAACTAGTAATTGTAGACACTAACCCTTGACAAGACATACACGCCACATGTGTTAATGTATTTGTATAAGCTTAATCGTGATGAAATAATAAACAGGTCCGGTATGAATTGACGATTTTATCCGTATATGTCGTGCGCCTGGACTCGGCTAATTTAGCAATTTAAAATGTCGCTTGAATGGACACGACGTGTTTATATAAATTTAGCGATTTAAAATGTTTTCTTGTATTGACGTGACATGTTTTTTTTACATTTAGAGATACTCACAACATTACAACACTGATAAACATTTTTATATGTAAGAATTCATGTGTTAGATGTTCTGTGTTGTGCAATCCATTTAATAAACATGCATTACTGTCGAATCTAAATTTGACATGTGTTTTTCTACCAAGAGAGAGAATAGTTCAAGGACTAAATTGAATAAATAGACGAATTATGAGGACGGAATTGACACACACAAAAAATAATGACAAATTTTAAATTAAACGGAATATTTCATCCCCATGAGCGGATTTCGTGTATGATTTTAGCAAAATGATCGCATTTAATTACTTTTTAAAAGTTCGGGGAAGATATATATATATATATAAAATAAGCAGGTTTGACATTAAATAACGAGGAAAAATTCACGAATTATTGGTGTCATTACCGCAGATTATTATTAATTCTTTTGATTGAACGTGGATCTAAATATGCTAAAGCGTGTTAATTTTAAGTTAAGTCCTACTTGAGTGGGTATGATAATTTGATTCCTGTCGATAAATTTATTTATCATCATGGTGGTGGATACTCACCCTTATTTTATTTTAATTTTTGGTGGAAACGAATCTTTTCATTTATTAAACGAATCTTTTTCTTCGTTTGAGTTACGAGTTTCCGAACACAAAAGATCCCATATTAAAGTAACGGGGGCACCTTATTTGATAGATACTCCTATCCCAATAAAAACGTGAGCTCTAATTGAAAATACTCATCTGGCCAAGGAAAAGAAAAACAATCGAAGATAATTCTCTCGAATTACTCGAGGCATATTACAAGCACACCTTTATAGGCTCTGCCAACAAAAGGTGTTACAATACGCGAAATAAATACCAAGGAACTAAATTCCAAAATTTCTCTAGGATACAAAATTCTTCATAAGCTATATCCATTCCCACGATGTGGACTGCCAAATTCGGTCACCAAGAACCAAAAATTTGTGCATCGGATTCATTGACAACTAGATATCTTAACTTTGCGATTGTAATTTTGGGTACGCATTTGCTCGTAGAATTGAGCGATGAATTGCTCGGCCTTGACATCGATCGTCTCGTCGCCTTCCTCAACGTCGTGGTCGGGATCGCCGTCCTCGCTCTCGCAGTCGAGATCCACAAGGTTCAGTGTGGACGCGAACCGGCTCGTCCCCTCTTCGGAAGCGGAAGATGGAGAGGACAAGCACGTCATCTTGCACGGCGTGGACACGGGCGACGAGAGCACGTCCTCGTATTGCTCGTTCGACGAGGGCAGGGCTGAGGAGCCGAGCACTCGAGTGTGCTGCGGTGACCGGTGGCTCTGCAGGTGCAAAGGGCGCATCGAACCCACGACCTTGTTCAACACAGCATTGGAAGAAGGGTCGCTGTCTATAGACCCGCCGGCCTTCTTCTCAGGGCAGCAGCGTCGCCTGAGCCACGCCGCCCGGAAGATGTTCATGCCTCCAGGCTTTTTCTTCCCTGCCGGGGCTTGCGAGTCGGTGAGGGGCGGGTTCATGTCGGGCTCGGTGGGCATTTAGCGGTGGCGGGGGAGGCGGTGATGCGAATTATTTGTGAACTAAAATTTGGGAGGAGAAAGGAGGGCGTTCTTATGGTTCTTTTGGGTCTCTCCTTGCAAAGAGAAGGGAGAGATCCAAGAGAGGATGGAACTTGTCAAAGTGTCGGCTATATATACGCAGTGACCTCCATTTGAACTTTTGCCAAGATATATTTAGCAAACCATCAACGGCTTTTTAGCGAGAATATTCTGTATGTAATTGACGCTTCCGAACATTTGTAAATGCCTTAGGTTAATCGTAATTATGTTAATTTGATCCTAAAAACTTCAATATCAAAATCTATCCACACAAGATGCTTCATTTGGCTATGAAAATATTGATTACCCGATGAGTATTTACGAGTCCCGAAATACGGTGCGGAGGCACCTTAAGACAAATCTCATATATTCATCATAGTTGGTCCATCGATCAGCTCAATATGAATAAGCACGACCAGCCCTCAAAGAGGTAAATTATGCCATCAGCACTTCCACTTGTATCACTGAGTAATTTTAGCAACTAGAACCCGAGAACGAAGAACTACACTCGCTAGGGCCCGGCGAGGGTGACCTCGCCCGGCCATTGTTTAATCGAAGCTAATACGGTGATGGACTGGGTCGCTGAAGCCAAGAGGCAGAAAACTCTCGGGCCGTTGTTATTTATTTTGCATCACTTTATAAAGTTGTTCTTTTGCTAAAGCACACTATGTTATTTTTGTAGTCATATTATCTATCTATAGATTAATGTATTTGCTGATAAAAAAATTAAAAATAAAAAACGACATTTTGAATCAGTTAGGTTCCAGGAAGATTTTTTCGAGTCCCCTTATACTTGAGTGGACGAATTTTGAGACCCCGTATGAAATTATTCCTGCTCTCGTGCCACTATATTGCCAAAAGAAGCAAAGTGATTACAAATGACACTTAAAATGCGGAATAGAATATAAAAGTCTAAACTTCACCCATTTTTTTTTTCCATCTACAAATGAAGAAAAACACATTTCTGTGCAAAGTTGGATAAGGTTGTATCGTACATGAAATCTCTGGTATCAGTTCCGTTTGTTTCGCGGAAAACAACTTACAAGAAAATGTTTTTTCGTATTTTACGGCGTTCGGTTCACTGAAAATAAATGAGTCAAGGAAAACGTTTTCCAACCTTGAAAAAAACACCTTCAAAAGTTGTTTTCCCTCCACTCCTTCACATTTCTTTTCTTTTTAAATATTTTTCTTTTTATTTTATTTTTTATATTTCTTTTCTTTTCTTTCTTCCTCTGCCGATCGCCGGCCACGGTGACGGCCAACGACCCGCCATAAGCGAGGCACGAGTTCACTCGTGATCGGCGAGCTCAAGCCTCGCCAGGTCCAGCGAGGCGAGGCTTCGAGCTGGCCAATGAATCGATCGGCAGAAGAAGGGAAAATAAATTATAATAATAATAAATGAGAAAAAAAACATAAAAAAATAAAAATTCGAATTAAAAAAACAAATAAAATGAAATGAAATAAAAAAATTATTAAAAATAGTGCACGGAGGAAAATTAAATCCGATTTTTCTTAGGGCATGTTTGCTAACGTTTATGTTCCCCAGAACAAAAAAGGATCAGAAACATGTTTGGTAACGCAAAGGATTCTGATTCTGATTCTGCTCTTGGGAACAGTTTTGGACCAAAAATAAGAAACAAAAAAAGCTGTTTCTCCAAAAAAAGAACACTTTTGAGAAACACAAAAAATAACAAAGTCTCAGTTCTTTTAAAAAAATTAAGTCCAAGTAAACTTCTGAACTTTAAAAAAAAATTAAAATTAGATTTGAAAATTTACTAACTACTAATTTTTTTAAACACATTTTTTTAAATTAAATTTAAAAATAAGCTTTAAAATTTAACAAAAAAAAGTTAAAAAAATTTTTAAAAAGGGGGAAATTAAAAATATAAAAATTCAAAAAAATTAAAAAAATTAAAAATTTGGGGAAATTAAAAAAATGTAATTTTTTTATAAAAATTAAAAATTAAAAAAATTTAAAAAAAGATTTTAAAAAGATTTTTAAAAAAGATGAAATATT
Source organism: Lenwebbia sp. NSW1173648 (assembly GCA_029784005.1). Classification (NCBI taxonomy): domain Eukaryota; kingdom Viridiplantae; phylum Streptophyta; class Magnoliopsida; order Myrtales; family Myrtaceae; genus Lenwebbia; species Lenwebbia sp. NSW1173648. The sequence continues at coordinate 37,487,828 of JARCGZ010000001.1, forward strand.
TTAAAAAAAGAATTCTCGCCACATGGTTGTTTCCGAGAATAAAAATTTTGTGCAGTTATCAAACGTGTTTCTATTCGGGAATAGAAAATTTGTATAGTTAACAAACTCATTCTGATTCTCTAAAAATAATCCAGAGAACAAAATCAGAAAATATGATTCTAATCAGAATCACTTTTTTGGATCAGAATCATTGACAAACAGGCCCTTACCAAACGACAGAAAATATTCTTTAGTTTATTTTCAGGTTTCAGCTGAACACCGAAAATATTGTCATTTACCTAGAAAACGACTTTCGAAAAATATATTTCAAAAACGCCTGATTTTCCGCCAAACTAACAAAGCCTAAATGCATCTCACTTGGATCCAGAGTATACCACTATTAAAGTTCGTGACGTTGGTGCATCTCACTTGGTACTAGCTCGAATGGTTTGTAGAGGAACCTACTATTTACCTCAATGTCTTATAGTAATAATGAAGAAAACGCGGCGCCACCTCCCTTCTCCATAAGTCTAGACTTATCTAGGAGGACACACTATTTCTCGACCTTGCCATCTCTGGGAGAGGCTTGACCTCCCATCGTTGGGTGAGGTTGAGCCTTGCCAGTGGTCGGCAAGGCCGACCTCATTGGGCCTCACCTTTGGTTGGTCATCGGACCTCGGCAACCATCTAAAGGAAAAAGAAAGAGAAAAAAAAGAAAAAGAAAGAAAAGAAAAAAATCGAAAAAATACTAAAATGTTGTTTAAAATTGTCTATGTCGACAATTTTCAGTCAAAATTGGCCGTATGAACTGAATTGGCGCAAACGCAAAAGGTTTAGGACTCAATTGAAAAAAAAAGGGTTTCGGACAGAATTGACACAATTGCAATAGATTTAGGGATTTTTTGGTAATTTTCCCATCCTCATAAGTAACATTGTGTAATTCCGAGATATTGTGGAGAGTCTTGATAAAAGAGTGTGTTTACTATAATCGAGTATAGTGTCTTTCTCGACATATATATCTCATAAGTAGGGGTGAGCATGGTCCGGGTTGATCCGGTTCCCTCAAGCACCGTGGTACCGGTTCTCAATTTCAGAAACCGTAGATCGAAACAAATTTCCCTGGAATCGTGGACCAGACCCGACCACCGGTTCGGTCTGGTTCTCGGGCGGTCCAATGAAATCGTTAAAATGGAAATAAAAGTAAAATAAAAACAAAAATAAGAAACCCGAGTTTGACAGGGCAGCTCGGGCCTTTGAGAACACCACGTACACCAAAATGGAAAGTCATCTACACATACAAATTGCCCCCATAAAGCACTAAAATTGGCTCCCATGAACACCACTGTTGAAAAGTCATTTGAAATGGCTTCCAAAATGAAATGTTTTTGCTAATGCTCCAAAATGAAAATCATCATCTTCTAGAATATTAGGTTTTATTTTATTTTTCTGTTTTTTTTCAAGAAATTCAGAATTAAGTTATGTATTTAAAAAATAAAAATTTGTCGGTCTGGGTGGACGGTCCATCGGTCCGGTTCCCCCCTAGAACCAAAAATTGGACCACCTGGACACCAGTTCCATCTTGAGAAACCAAGAACCGGACTGGTGATCTCAAGAACCGAACCAAACCCGTCGGTCCGGTTCGGGCAATTTCCGGTCCGAGCAGTCCATCTTGGTCACCCCTACTCATCAGTACATTTGAAAAGTCATTCACATCGTGCATGTCAATTGAAAATGGATAGATGTTAACGGCTATAATATAATGAAAGTTCGAGGGTGGTGTAACAGTCAATATTTCAAGGGTAAAATAGCATTACCACCAAAACTTAACGCCATTTTATTTAATTTCCCCAAAAATATCCATGCTTGCACCTCCTAAATTTGGAGTAACATTCCTCAAACCGACTGATTAGTTATAGTCATACGTATGTGATGGCAGGGACGTCCAAATTGAACTGAAAAATCAAACAGAACCGAAAATTTCATGCATTTCAGTTCGATTCGATTTTGGTTTAGGTAATTGGAAAATAATCATTTTTTTTTCCAGTTCGGTTAACCAAATCGCACTGAAAATCTCCAAAATTACCTTCTTCTTTTTCTTTTTTCTTTTTTTTTTTTTCCTTTCTTGAGGCAAAGGGCAAACCGAGCCGCGGACAATTGACTGATGGCCGCGAAGCCATCGCTGGTTGTGGGCGAGGGGTCGCGGCCCCTCGCTGGCCAGATCTGGCGTCGTGAGGCCTTGATGAGGGAGCGATCAGCCAGGGAGAACGAGGCGGCGTTGGAGAACCTGGCGGTGGAGGCGGAGAGAGGGAAAGGAGGGAGCTCATCGAGGGTCTAGGGGACGTAGAGGCAAGTGCTGTCGAAGCCAAGGGCGAGCTTGAGTTTCCTCCATTTGCTACCCTTTCGGGGAGACAAGAAAGCGAGATCTAGGGCAAGAGAAATGGGTCGAACGTAGAGCGGGCAAGAGCATCGGATCTCGGGAGAGGATGCCATGGGAGGGGAAGGAGGAGGAATGTGCATTACGATAATAGATTCAGCGGTCGATACGAGAGCTTCAAGGTTGAGGAAAGGGAGGAAAGCCTTCGAAAGAGCAGAGTGGAGAGGGGGGGGGTGTGAAGGAGAAGCTATGGTGGTGGGTGGTGGTGGTGATGGACGTGGTTGATATCCCAAGTAGTAAGTAATTGTCACTATTGCTGCAATCAAAAAGAAAGAAAAAATCCAAATAAAATCGAAATCCGAACCGAACCGAACCGAACCGAATCGAATCGAACTGAATTTTTTGTTCGGTTCATGTTCTGTTTAAGGCAAGATTTGGTTCGATTCAAACTTACACCCTAATAGTTGGCAATATCACTTCCAATCATGATGTCTTTATTTTTTCCATTTCCCCTGTTGTTTTTGTTGTTCCTTCAATTTCACTTCACGTGATAAAAAGAAAGCTTTGTTCTTTTTTTTTTTTGCTACAATCATGGTTCAGGACTTCGCGTAAGGGCGTCTCCTGTTCTTTTCTTTTTGTGTTTATTTAAGTGACCAGATGATGCCGTGCTAGTTTAGTCGCACTTTGATTGATCCACCTCCTCATAAAGGCGCACACTCCCACGCATTTTTTTTTTAAATTCAAAACGAAAATCTTCATTTCATGTGAAAAAGAGATACATAATTTAAGATAAAGATGCAAATCCCACAAAGTAACTAAAACAAATAAATCTGAAAAGTGAATCAACTTGGTACACCATGTAGAGACTCGCTCATTCCACAAAGATGGATTTATTGTAGTATCGAAGCACAAACGACGACCGATCACCAAATCCAAGATCAACATCAGTGACGAGCACATACTGAGAAATCTCTTTCCAGTAACTATAGGTTTTGTTAGAAGGCGGTACGCCCATAGATTCAGCATCCCCCGCACCATCATCGTGTAGAGAACACGACAACCCCAAAAGGTTGAAAAAACACAGAAAATACCTTGCAAATTCCAGATCTATATTTAGATTTGTTCGCTCATTTTTGTAATGAGAAATATCTTTCACCGAAATTTAGTCTTCGATTTTTATTAAGAGGGTTCTGTGGTTCAACTTTCGAAGAGAAATTTTAGCAAGAACACGAAGCATCACAGAGAGGTATGAAACGGGTAGGAAATCAGTGAATCGAATATGTATTTGAGATCAACAAAGGTTTAGGCTATATTACAATACTCCTACTAAAGCAGTAGAGGACTTAAAAGTAAACTCGAATTGCAGAAACTGTAAATGCTAGGAAAGAAGATGCAGGGAAGTTAAAGTGCAGATAAACTTGAGTGTTCTTGGATGTGTGTTGATCTGTCTCTTGCTCTTCTCTTTTGAGTATTTGTATTCTTCAGCTTTCCATAACCGTCTGTCGGTTATTTTCTTGCTTTCAAACTTTGAATCTTGACGCTTTCAATAACTTTCCATTTGCCCACGTTTTATTCGCCAAAACTTGATCTTCAACTGTCAACATGGTTTCGAATTTGAACCTCTTCCAGTAACTGTCGTGAACTGTTCGCATTCACTATCCGGATTTCTTGCTTGTAACTTCTTGTTGACGTGGCTAGTTGTCAACATGGCTTCGAATTTGAACCTCTTCCAATAACTGCCGTGAACTGTTCGCATTCACTATCCGGATTTCTTGCTTGTAACTTCTTGTTGACGTGGCTAGTTTGGCCATCCTGCGGTTCCTTTCAACTTTGTATTCCTCTTACTGTTGACTTTTTATAGTTTCGGTATGTCCAAAATCTTACCAAATTTCAAACATCAATAACCTTATTCTCTTATTTCCCGAATATCGGGTTTAGACTTCTGGCCATTTCGGTATGTTACGGACAACTTACCGAACTTCTCAGAGTAGTTTACTGTTCCCGATTTACCGATTTTCAGGATATGATGATACCAAAGTCAATTCGGTAACTCATTATTATTTGGTGTCAACAGATGCCCCCTTTTAAAAGAATTAAAAGAATTTTAATTCTTTTAAATGCCAAAGATGACAAGACACTTACTTTTTACTTCCAGCGCTATTTTGCCGCCTCGTTTCGCGCCCTTGCCTTTTCAATTCCTTCTCACATCAACTTAATAAATATATCAGCTGTCCCCACACAATCTGATCTCTCGCCTTTAGACGTGCTTTTTCCAAAACTCATCTTCTTCGTTATTCTCTTGCCCCTTCGCCTCTTTGTTTCTTCGTGACCTCACTCTGTACTTGTCTAAACACCATGGCTCCCAAGGCTCAAGCTTCTTCCTTTCTCGCCTCCAACACCCTAGAGCGGTATCATCAGTTCAGAGACTCTGAGGATTTCAACGACGAACGGCATCTATTCTCGGTGCAGAACGATTATGAGGATTCTTACATCCTTGGCCTTGCCTTTTATAATCAATTTTTGATTCCTGCAAATCTCTCTGACTTCTTCCCACGCCATCTAACCGAGGTACTTCCAATCCACCATTCTTCTATTTTGGCTTACAACTGGCATTCTCGCCCTTCTCGTCTTAGGGCTTTTTCTAACTTTGAACCAAATTTTTACCGATGGTATCTCCGACTCCTTCTTTCCAAGGGTTCTCTTTTGGATGAGCTTCTGATTCATAATGCTCTGCGTTTTTGCTATTTTGATTATCATCTAAACCATGGGCTAATCAGTGCTCTGTCTTGTTTTTGGTCGTCTTCAACCAACTGCTTCTTTTTCCCTTTCTCCCCGATGTCGGTAACTTTGCTTGATATCTATTGCCTTACTAGTCTTAGTCCTTTAGGCACAGACCCGTCTACTTTGTCTTCAGATTCTTACCAAGGGCTTGGTAAGTTATCTGATTCTGAGTTAGCCTACGGGGCTTTTATCGGTAAGTATTTTAAGAAAGAAGGTGCAATTACCGACGAAGAACACACCGCTTTCCTCATATACTGGCTTTGTAAATTCCTTTTCTGTCACCCTATCGTGAGAGTTTCCAAGGACTTCGTTGCTATAGCTTCCGCCTTAGATTCGGGAACTCAGCTAGCTTTAGGAAAAATCACTTTACCCTTATTGTACCGAGGCTTAGCCCACTCTGCTTTGTCCGTTGCTTTGGATGAAATTGGTGGAGTCTATGGTGGTCCCCTCTGGATTCTCCAAACCTGGTCGGCCTTTTATTTTCCTTCTTGATTTTCCAAGGATCGAGTTACGCAGCCTCCTTCAGTTTCGATCCCGAATCATCCTGTCTGCCGAGCTTTAAGCCGAGAGCTAGTTCCTGTTTCAGAGGAACAATCAACCTATTTTTGGTTCTTTGTTTCTCAATTTTTTTCAATCAAAGGCAAACGGTTCTCTTTTTCCCCTTTTTTCACCCCCCCAATTTAAGTCATATCTTCATTCTTTTTAGAAAAATAGGAGTGATTTCTAGCAGATCGTTCTAACTTCTGTCGACCTCCCTATTAGGTTCTTCACAAAGGGTAGATTCTTTGCTGGTTTTGAAATCTACTCCCCCCAATATTGTGCTAGACAATTTGGGTTGATTCAAGGGGTTCCTGTCCAGGCTCTCTATACTTTTTCCTTTTCTTCCATTAACAATATATTCTGTAAGCTGGGTGATAGCCAGAGCTTCACTGAGTTGAACAAACTAATTCGTGACATATACCGATTGTTCCGTGTTACCGAGTTTGTTACACATACCGATCGCTCTTCAGAAGACTTCAACTTTTGGTGGAAGAACTATCTGAAATCTGTATTCTCAAAGCCGTTGGACATAATTCTTTTGAAGATAAAGGACACGGCTACTCCTACACTTCCTAAAGCAACATAAGGTAATGACATACCTCCTGCTGAACTGACTAAGCCTGTCAAAGGTTGGCTTGCTCTCATTCTTTCAATATATGTCTTCATTTGGTATTTGGTTGTGTCTAACTATCTTCCTTTACAGCGGGTAGAAAGAGAAAGATCTTAGAACTGCCTGCTCCAGAAAAGGCGTCGAAGAAGCCTGCAACAAAAGAAGTTGTTGATCGATCTTCATCACCATCTTTTGAAAGCTCTTCACTAAGGAACCCATCTCTCAGTCTCACGCTTCGTACCATGATAAGGCCACATACACCAAAAGGTAACTTTGATATTCAAGCTTTGCTAATTATAAGCATACTTGCCGACATTGATCTGTGCTCCCCCTTTTTTTTAAATATAATTCAGGGAAGACTCTTAAGATATACAGATCAAAAATAGCTTTGCTTACTTCTCCTTCTGTCAAGACTCTTTCTGTCAATATAGCAACTCCTGACCCTGCATTGGTGATTTCTGCTCCTTCAATAGAACTTCCTATCGAATCAACACAAGTCCAGTCTTCGAGACTTGAGGAAAAGGAATTAGCTAAAGACCCATCTCCTCCTATAACTGGGAAATCTCCATTTGTCCTTTCTTCAAAATCTGAAGTTAAAGAATCTGACACAAGAGACTTGGCAAAAGATCAATCTTCAACCTTTATCGGTAAATCCTGTCTTCACCTTACCGAATGATGAATGCTCCTTACACTATTTTTTTTAATATTCATAGCTGTATTTACAGGAACTGATGAGCCTTCGTCTGCATCGAAAAGAATTTTAATTCCCGATGGGGAATTTCTTGAAAGCCCATCAATCAATATACCTCTGCCACTTATTCAACCTTCAACTATTACTCTGCTTCTTCAGAGAGTCTCTGTGGCAAGCTCATCTTCTTCCCAAACTCCTCCTGCCGTAGCTGAAATAACACTTTTATCCATTGAGGAGAAGCTGAAGTGGAAAGCAAGCTGCTTGCCGATCTCTCTGGCTCCTCCGCTGTTGAACATCCTCTAGAATTCATAGATCCGGCATCATTTTCCGAAGTCTCTAAGGATGTAACCAAGGCTAAATGGATAGAACTCCTTAACTTATTAGAGTCTGGCTATGGGAAGTTGATCACCGATTCTGATAGAGAGAAACGAGCAAGAGCTCTTTTTCAGGAGGTGTGTTCTGGTAATCCTTCTTTTATGCTTTCCCCAGACTTCCAAGACAAAAGTGATATTTTCGCCGTTGGTTTTGTGGATGCTGTGGACACCATTAGAATCAACACCGATCGTCTTCCACATCTTTTCTTTGGAGAACAGCAAGGTCAAGCCACTCAAGATGAAATAACCCGCAAATGCGGAGATACTCGTTTGTTTTATGATAGTTATAAAGTTGAAGAGAGCAAACTTCATTGCTTGGTGGACAGGAGAGCAGAGCTTGAGGCAGAGCTAAAGAAGGTAGAAGCCCAAATGGTGGAACAAGAAGCAAAAATGCGTAATCTTTGTCCATCGGTCAGACGAAAGCTGGAGAGGTGTCGGGAATTGAAGAAAGAGTATGACTCTACATGTGGGTCAGTCAAGACTTGCGAGAAGCAGAGGGCGGAGCTCATGGAATAGAATTTTAATTTAGAATTTGAACTCCGCTCTTTTATAAATGAAGCCAAGACTCTGTTGAACAAATGGAAATGAAAGTCTTGTTTTCTCTGACTCAAATGTTCTTTTGCTCCACTTGCCGAATTCTAACATCTGCTCCCCTATAATCTTCAACGACTAACAAAGATCCTGATAATAAGGCTTCTCGATATCATGCTTCGTTGATTATAACTGCTTAATATTCCCAATGTCACGGCTTCCTTAATGAAATCAACGAGATAATTGAATAACTAACCTTTTGCATATTTTCTCTTGCAAAATTTTTGGAGGCAATGCTGGTAACCGTCTTCCTCCACTTACGGGCCATGTTCTTCCACTTCTTCCAATTGTCCGAGAAAAGCTCTGGCATGTCACTACCCATGATCTACTCTATATCCTTTATCTTTATAACTGCCCAAGCTGCACAATTCATCCTGTAAATTTACAGTCTTGCTCATGATGTCTTCACATGGTTCTTCATCTCAACTGCCTCTTTGGTCTCGATCACATAGACGTTGTAATGGCCAGCGTGAAGGTAAACTTTCTCTTAACATGGACAACTCTTTTATTCAATTACCCACAGATGATCAATCCTTATGGAGACGACTACATGAACTGTTGTCCCAAGGACACCATACTTTATTACCGAGTCACAAACATAGGTTAGAAATTACCGAACTGACAGACATTTTCAGGTCCAAGGTATTCCTAACTGCAGACTCTGATTTCTTAGACTTAGTGTGGGAACTGTGCTCCTTATTCCTTGCCAGCTTCAACGAATTTGAGCACAATGTGAAGGAAATTTGGAACCTTGAGCCTATCATTGTGGAAGCTGAGGCTCTTAAGCTCCAAATTATGGAAGAATTTTCCCGATTGCGCGACTCCAAGGAAGCATATGCTCAAGTTTAGGACTCTTGCCTCCATGCCAAAGAAGATGTTGAGATGACACGTCGGCTTCTCAATTTCCTTTCCAATCATCACCGTATATAACGTAGGATAATTAAAGATGAAATTTTTCGTGTTAGATCCATGGTCGAAATTTCTTCAAACAGGTACAGACAACTATTACAGGAAACTTGGGAGAAACTTGAAGCTGTCCGCTTCCATTCTCGTCACATGGAATATCTCGAAGAGCAGCAATCTGAACTCCACTATGGCCTTGCATTACATTCCAATCTCGTAGTCCGGAACCTCAAACTTGTTAAAGATCTGAAGACCTTTGTAACCAAGATCAGAGTGTATTTTCACTTCTAATGAATAAATCAATCCCCTTGTGTTTCCCAGATTGATGGATAATATTTATTTAAGAATTTCCCATTTATAGAATGAGATAATTCTTTTCCATTGACATCCATCAATCTGTATGCATTTCCATTGAACATTTCGGTAACTATATATGGGCCTTCCCAATTTGATGACCATTTACCAAATTCCCTATCTTTGAGGTTGAACGGCAAAATTGCTTTCCATACTAAATCCCCGACGGCAAATTGCTTGATCCTAACCTTCTTGTTAAAAGCTCTGGCTACTCTTTTCTTTTGTGCGACCAATTGATCCAAAGTAGCTGCTCGGACTTCGTTTAATTCATCCAAATTTATATGCATACAATCTCTATAATCTTCCGGCAACATTTCACTTTGCAATTGGACTCGTAATGATTGCACGGTTATCTCCATCGGTAAAACCGCTTCTTGTCCATATGTTAGCATATATGGACTGACGTCTGTACTTGATCTTCGCGATGTTCGGTACGCCCACAACACTGCTGATAGTAGGTTATCCCATTCTCTTGGATTTTCCTCCAAATGCTTTTTAATCTGTCCAATCACGACCTTATTAGTAGCTTCGGCTTGTCCATTTGCTTGAGGATAATATGGTGTGGAATGCATCATCTTAATTCCTCTTGATTGAACAAATTCCACAACTTCGCTTCCAGTAAACACTGTTCCTTGATCCGCAGTGATTGATTCAGGCAAGCCAAATCGGTGAATTATATTTTTCTCAATAAATTTAATCACCGTCTTCTGACTAATGCTCTTGTATGGAATTGCTTCCACCCATTTCGTAAAGTAATCCGTAGCTAGCAGAATGAAACTATGCTTATGAGAAGAAGGTGGATAAATCTTACCTATTATGTCCATCACCCAACCTCTAAATGGCCATGGCTTTATAATAGAATGAAGCTCCATAACAGGTGCATGTTGCAAGGGTCCATGCTTTTGACATGAAATGCATGCTTTGGCATGTTCAATGCAATTCTGCATCATTGCTGGCCAGAAATATCCATACCTTTTCAAAGGTCATCTCATCTTAATTCCAGCTTGATGTGCCCCACATATACCTTCATGTGCTTCTGCCATAACCAATTTCGCATTATCCTTATCAAGACATCGCAACAGTAATCCTTCTGAGGATTTTCAGTATAACTCTTCTCCTAATATTACGTACTTCTGAGCTTGTCTCCTCAGCTTTTGATCTTTTGAATCAGGGTTTTTCAAATAGTCCATGATAGGCTGTCTCCAATCCTTTTCTCGGACTACCTCACTGACCGCTATTGGTATTTCCCTTCGTTCAATAGAAGGTACCGATAATGTTATGATAGTTGCACTATTTGCCAATTCTTTTGATATTTTATAATCGGAACCCGCATGTGCTAACTCGTTGGCTTCGTAATTGGTCTCTCTTTTGACATGGACTATGTCATATTCTCTAAACTGTTCCAACTGCTTCTTGGCTAGATAATAATAGCCAATCAAATTTTCATTCAAGCACTGATATTCTCCTTTCAACTGCTTAACCACTAGTTGTGAATCACCAAATATCTTGATGAACTGTGCTTCCAACTCAATCAGTATTCCTAAGCCGATAATCAATGCTTCATACTCAGCTTGATTGTTTGAGCACTCAAAATCTAACTTACAAACACACCTTATAAGTTCTCTAGTGGGAGAAATTATCATCAAACCGGCTCCAGCCATATTCTTAGCGCATGATCCATCAAAATACATAGTCCATGGTACAACTTGACTGAAATTATGTTCATTTTCTTCCATTTGTAGACATGGGTATTCGGTAAAAAAGTCAGCAACGGCCTGACATTTGACTACTTTTATTGGTACGTATGCCAAATCAAATTCAGACAAGATAAATGCCCATTTGGCTATACGCCCTTTTATAACAGGCCATGATAACATATATTTTATTACATCAGTCTTACTGAGAACATGTACTGTAGCTGGCTACAAATAATGTCTTAAATTCATACAAGAAAAGTACAAAGATAGACATAATTTTTCAATTGCGGTATATCTTTTTTCAACATCAGACAACATTCTACTTAAATAGTATACCGTTTGTTCTTTTCCATTTTCATTCTCTTGTGCCAACATACTCCCGATAGTTGAATCGATAGTAGACAAGTACAACCTTAGAGGCCTGCCTGCTTTTGGCGGCGTCAATACAAGAGGATTTGTTAGATAAACTTTGACTGCATCAAACGCCTTTTGCTGTTTCTCTCCCCATATAAACTCCTCCTGATTTTTAAGACGCAAAAGCTGTGTCATTGGTTCTATCTTCCCGGATAAATTGGCAATGAATTTTCTGAGAAAATTAATTTTCCCAAGTACCATTTGCAATTGCTTCTTTGATGTGGGATGAGGAAGCTCTATGATAGCCTTTGCCTTATTCCTGTCAATCTCAATTCCCCTCTGATTAACTAAGAATCATAAGAAATTCCCTGCTCGCACTCCAAAGGCACATTTAGCTAGATTCATCTTCAATTTGTACTTCCTCATCCTAATAAAAGCATGCTCAAGATAATCCAAATGCTCTTCCTGATTTGATTTAATCACCACATCATCAATATAAACTTCCAAGAATTTACCGATCATTTTCCGACGCTAAATCTACTAACATATCTGCCATCGACATCTGATACTCGTCTTTTGGAGTGGCATTATTGAGATCCCGAAAATCGATACAGACTCTCAATTTTCCATTCTTCTTCTTCACCGGAACAATATTCAAAAGCCACTCTACATACCTAGATGTTTCAATGAATTTCGCCTTCAGCAGCCTTTCAATTTCTTCCTTGACTTTATCAACTATGTCTGGAGCAAACCTTCTTGCTAACTGTTTATGTGGACGAAATCCTTTCTTAATAGGAATGCGATGCTCTATGATATCTCTTGACAAACCAGGCATTTCATGGTAATCCCATGCGAAGCAATCTTTGTACTCGTTGATCAGGTTGATTAAATCTTCCTTCATGCCCCCTTGCAAAAACGCACTCACATATACTGGACGAAAACACCCAGGTTCTCCTATATCAACTTCTAATAATGGGTCTTGAGCTTCTAATGATCTGTTGTCTTCCTTGATTGGCGACTCCTCCCATTCGTCAATACAATCTGAAACTTCAGCGCTTTGCTGGGTCATCTCCGCTAGGTATGCAAAGTACCTTTCACAAACTTCTTGCAATAAGGGTTCACTTTCCATAAAGATTATGTAACTCCTCTAATACCAAGCTAGACTTGGGGATCCATTCAGTTTTCATGTCCCCAAAGCGGCAATAAGCGTAGGATCGTGAATCTGCTTTTGGTGTTCCGATAACATGATTTCCATGTGAATAATCTTGATGCTCTTGATGAATATCGGTCCACCCTATTGAAGTAAGTCCCGAATCAGCCTCAATGTACTCTACTCCCTCACCGTTCCAAAATGCCAGAACTTGATGAAGAGTCGAAGGTACACATTGATTAGAGTGTATCCAATCTCTTCCAAGCAACAAATTGTATGAACCATCAGACTCTGTCACGAAGAAAGTCGTCCTTGATGTCTTGGATCCTACGGTTAGGTCCAGCACAACTGCCCCTTTGACTTCGGTAACTTCTCCTAGGAAATCAGACAACTGAACATTCGACGGAATTATGTCATCATCATCCTTTCCCAACTTTTTGAAGTACTTATAAGACATGAGATTCAAAGTAGCTCCCGCATCTACGAAGATTTCACCGACAGCTCGGCCATTGACTCTACCTGAAATAACTAAGGATCTTAAATATCTAGCTTTGTCTGAAGGTACCTTGTCAAACCTTATAACTTCTCCATCAGAGAATTCGAACTATGCCATCGCTATCTCCTTCTCCGAGATATGCTCGAGTTCTTCTTCTACCATCAAATAGGCTCCATATTCCGCTGGAAGCATAGCATGGACCATGTTGATCCTCATTGGCGAACGATATTCTTTTGGCATTTTGGAATGACCCGCTTGGCAACTCTTATCATCTTCTCGCGGCAACTTGAGATTTAGATTCTTTTGTTCTATCTTGACTTGATGCTTCGGGTTAAGAGCTACCTGGAATTGCCCAAAGTTAATTGTTTGGGAAACCTGTTGAACCTCTTTGCCCTTTTTTCACCTCATTGTAAGAACTACTTCCCGAATCATATATAGAATTTTTCTCTGGCTTGACAGGTTCTTTATCATCAGGATTTCTTTTCCAGACCCAATTACCTTTCGCACTAAAAGGTCTGAATGGAGGAGTCTGTGATGGCATTCCTCTGCCTCGACGATTCTTGAAATCTCTTTGTCTGCTTTTCATTTGCTAAAAACGACTTTTAACAGTTCGATAGGATGCTTGCCCCGACGGTTTAGCTACGGACCATTTTCCTTCAGAAAGATTGTGTGGTACCTTAATTATCGTTTTCTTTTGAACTTCCTGGGAAATTGATGGTGGTGGATCATCAAATTCGTCCCCCCAACCAGTCAGCTCAACTGGCAATGACGGAGGTGGGCAATCGTCCGTATCTCCATAGTACACTACGTAGTCAAATTTCCCGCTAGGTTCTCCAAGAAATCATACTTTAGGATCTCCTTCTTTGTATCGCTGCCATAAACTCTTCTTCTTCTCAAGTTTTCGTGGGGTTTCCTTTTCCTCGTGAATTCGTGTTTCAACTTCTTGGATTGGAGGAACTTGTCTTAATGAATTGGGACAGAACTCCCGCCTCTCAGGCACTTGTGCTGACCGCCTTGATTGAGCTTCTTGACTTTTTTATTATGCCGAAATATTTTCAATCACTACGATCTCAGACCTTATCTGTGGTCTACCTTCCCAACGGACAAATGATCTTGATCTGTATCTTCCCCTTGTTCCCGTCATGTACTGGAACTTGGGAACTTCCCGATCCTGATGACTTAATTCTTGATGACAACGGGTGCACAGTAATCTATTATCATATCTCGTAGACTCATGTACATTAACCATACTAATCATCTTCGGGAAAGGATTCGTGTCTACTTCCATTGGAGCCTTGACTTTATCTTCAGCGAACTTAATCTTGCCTTGGCGAATCGCTTCCTGGATTATCTTTCTAAAAACAATACAATTCACCGTATCATGAGTCTTGGAATGATGTCATTTGCAATACCTTTTATCCATAGTTTCTTCCTTAGACGGGATTACCTGTCCCTCAGCCAATTTAATCATTCCATCTTTCAACAATAAATCAAATATCTCATCCAACTTATAGATATCAAAGGAATAATTATTCGTTTCCTTGGCTTTAAACTTGGACACATCCCTTACCCTTGCTGGTTTTAGAGCTGGGCACACATACGATTTTTCAAGTACCATAGTTGCTACCGCTATTTCATTCTCTTCTTCAGCCAAGTCACCGTATTCGGTACCTTCAGCAAATGCTATTGTCTGCCGATTATCCTTTGTCGGCTTCTTATCCTTATCCTTCAGCAAATGTTCATACTTAGAAACTCGAGCATTTTACTGAAAGAGATCATCAAAAGCTTGTTCCTTAAATCTTTCCTTGAGATTGAACTTCAATCCGTTGAACGCCAAATCAGTAAATTCCTTCTCGGTGAGAGAAGTCAAACACCGATTCTTGGATTTCTTGAAACGAGCAATCAATTGATCTACCGTCTTAGTGCCATACTGGTACATTCTGGCCAAGTTGGCTACTGTTACCTCTGGTATCGTTCAGTAAAACTGAGAATGAAACTGTCTCTCCATCTCAACCCATGTCTGAATAGAATTTGCTAGTAAATTTGTATACCAAGTAAATATTGTCTTTGACAACGACAATGGGGATAGCCTTAGCCTTAAATATTCATTTGTTCCAGCATCTCCACATTATGCTAAAAAATGACCTACATGCTCCACAGTTGACTGATCTTCCTCACTTGTGAATACAGCAAAATCTGGCATTCTAAAACCCCTTGGATATGGGATGTTATCAACCCAATCAGGATGTGGCTTCCTGTACAGAGGTCTTGGTGTCCCTCTCTCTGCTCCCAATTGTTGCATTACCAACTCTGCAACTCTATCTGGGTTCCATGGCCTTAAATTCTGCTGGCCCAACCAAGGATCCAGCCCCCTAGGATCAACCTGCTGAGGTCTGTTCATGCCTTGTTGATCTATATTGAAGTTAATGGGTGGTGGCGGCCTGTAGAGAGGATTTTCCACCACATGTGGGTATGGTTGAGCTGCAGACGGTCTCATAGGATCAATATTAGGCACATTCACTGGTGGAGGTATATTCCATACTAGTGGTAGATTCGGGACCATGGGATTGACCACGTTAACATCAGTGGGGCCAATTTAAGGAAAATTGTAACCACTCACACCATTCACTAGGTTTGCTGTCGTAGGATTCTCCGGCCTTGGTATAATTCTTACTAGAGGTTGCAGATTCGATCCTCCACTACCATTATATCCAACATTGGGATGTCCCGATGCTGGTGAAAATGGTATTGTACCAGGGAGATTTGCATAAAAGGGAGGAACTTGAGAAGACGAACTAGGACGCGATATTACCTCGTTTATGGCATTGATCATCATAGGTTTTATCACATCCGTGACATGACGCACCATATGGTTGGTGAGCTCGTTCTACTATTCCTCAAACATTCTTCTCATCGTGGCTACTAAAGTATTGTCAGGTGCCAACGCGTGGGTTTGTTCCTCGTTTAATTGCCGAGGAATATCAGCATTGTAATGGGGGTACTTCTTTATTAGTAGCCGAATGCTCAGATCGTGCTCCATCATCTGGGTTATTGATATTACCAACTGGTACTCCTTCTGATTGACCTCTAGTTCTCACCATTTCTCCTAATCTTACCACACAGGTCTCACCGGGCGTGCCAAAAAAATGTTCGCTCATTTTTGCAACGAGAAATATCTTTCACCGAAATTTAGTCTTCGGTTTTTATTAAGAGGGTTCTATGGTTCAACTTTCGAAGAGAAATTTTAGCAAGAACACGAAGCAACACAAAGAGGTATGAAACGGGTAGAAATCAGTGGATCGAATATGGATTTGAGATCAATAAAGGTTCAGGCTACATTACAATACTCATACGAAAGCAATAGAGGATTTAAAAGTAAACTCGAATTACAGAAACTGTAAATGCTGAGAAAGAAGGTGCATGGAAGTTAAAGTGCAGATAAACTTGAGTGTTCTTGGATGTGTGTTGATCTGTTTCTTGGTCTTCTCTTTTGAGTATTTGTATTCTTCAGCTTTCCATAACTGTCTGTCGGTTATTTTCTTGCTTTCAAACTTTGAATCTTGGTTCTTGCTTTCAAACTTTGAATCTTGGCGCTTTCAATAACTTCCCATTTGCCCACGTTTTATCAGCTAAAACTTGATCTTCAACTGTCAACATGGCTTCGAATTTGAATCTCTTCTAGTAACTGCCGTGATTGCTTGTAACTTCTTACTGACGTGGCTAGTTTGGCCATCCTGTGGTTCCTTTCAACTTTGTATTCCTCTTACTACTGACTTTTTATAGTTTCGGTATGTCCAGAATCTTACTGAATTTCGAAAAACAATAACCTTATTTTCTTATTTCTCGAATATCGGGTTTAGACTTCTGGCCATTTCGGTATGTTACGAACAACTTACCGAACTTCTCAGAGTAGTTTACTGTTCCCGATTTACCGATTTTCGGGATATGATGATACCGAAGTCAATTCGGTAACTCATTATTATTTGGTGTCAACATGATCAAAATAGAAGAGCACCCAAATCTAGATCTAGTTCTAGATTTGGAGAGAAAAACCTACAAAGTAAATACCGACTACTAAAGACAACAGCAAAGCATTGGAATCTCGAAGACTTGTGGAGCGCTCGACAATCTGGAATAATCACTGGAGCAAGCGAGCAGATCCGGTGAGAGTAGATTCTTCCGAGACTCTCGCGCTTCAGTTTTCAAAGCTCAAGGATGTCGACCACGTCGTCTACGAAAACAACCAAAAAGTCTACAAAAGAAAAGTAGAGAAACAACCAGAGATAAGAAGTGAACTAGAGATGAGAAGGGAGAAGGGAGGGGACTAAAGGGAGGGACTTCTTGGGAACTCTGCTGTTGGAGGTGGCGGTTGGGTTAGAGAAACCCTGGGGAGAGAGAAAGGGGAGAGTCTCACTCCCACGCATTGGATTGGTGCATTTTGGATCTTACTCCTAAAGTGCGAGTAAAAACATTTGGGAAAATTGTCTAAAAGGTCCTAAGTCTATTGCACTCAGTCCTAAACTTTTTAATTTTGCCAATTGAGTCCTACACATTTTCACATTTTGCCAATTGAGTTCTTCCGGCCAATTTTGGTCGAAAATCGCTAACGTGGACGTCGGCCGTCCTATGTGCCATAACCGACGCTGACATGGACAATTTTTAATATATTTTTTGAAGCTTTTATTTTTTGTTTTATTTTTCTTTTCTTTCCTTTTTTTTCTTTTTCTGTTCAATGGGTTGGCGGCACTGGTTGAGGGTCGACGACGTCTGTCGTCCTCTCTATGGCCCCTTGCCGATCGCTGCCCTCGCCCAAGCCCTCGATGGCCACAGTGAGGGCCGACAAGGGCTTCGCGGCCCTCACTAAAGGGCCGGCGGGGCCCTTTGATCAGAAAAGGAAGAAAATAAAAATAAAAGAAAAATAAAAAAATCATAAAAATAATAAAATATTATTTAAAAAATGTCCACCTCAGTGTTGGTCATGCCACGTAGGATGGTTACCGTTAAGGTCGGTGATTTTCGGCCAAAATTAGTCGTATAAACTCAATTGGCAAAAAATGAAAAGGTTTATGACTGAATTGATAAAAATATAATAAATTTATGACATTTTGGACAATTTCCAAGAGCATTTCTGGCGTGCACAGATGAGGCAAACAAGGGACAAATCTTTAAAGGGAGAGAGAGAAACACTTCTTGAGCTTGTACTATATACAGGCCGGCTTGCAAAACATCCAAACAAAATCCAATAAGTCATAGGTTGGCATGAAAGCTTGACAAATCAGGCATCTTCTTCTTACGTGTGAATTTGGTTATCGATTTAAGGGCGACGAACAGCTAGCAAATTAGCGTCAGAAAATTCTTTTTTCGAACATGATTCCATGTAGTGTTAGAGTAAAACCAATATCATTTCGGTTTTTCAATGTAAAGTTTACAGAAAATTACGTGAAGATGCATATACGAATTCGCTATATTCTTACGGGATGATCTTTCCACTCCTTCCAGCGGAGGCATTGAGGTACATATGGGGGACATTCTCATTCCATACGCATGGATTTCTTTTTTTTGTGGATGGTTACTAAGTGTGTTGGCCCTGTTGGGGAGGCGCATCAGAAATCCGATACCTTCACCCGGAAATATCGCCAAGAGTGTCCAAGTCCAAGTTCGCCAACATATCTAATTGGATCCACATTCACTCAAAAGTTTAAGCTAGTGAGTTATGAGCTAACTTGTGTCTATTAACTACTCCGCATCACACCACACCAATGTCCTAACAATCTCCCCCTCACGTGTGAGCTCAATGTTAGGTTTACTAAACACTGGAGCAAATTGGGGGCTCCATAATCTACCATCGGCTATGATACCATTTGTTGAGAGCGTGCAACAGAAGTTTCATACCTTCACCCGAGGAGATCGCCTAGAGAGAGTTCAAGTTCGAGCCCGCCAACATATTCAGTTGGACCCACATTAATTCAAAAGCTTAAACCAACAAATTATGAGCTAGTTTTGATACATTAACTGTTTCACATCACATCAATTTTACGAACGTGAGACTTCTTTGACACAAAATAATGCTAATGAAAAATATTGGGGTCCCTCAGAACGAACTAAAAGTCAATTTCTGTGCATAATATATTGGCTGGCTTTCGTGTGTTTCTCTACTGTTGGGGTTGTCAATTTTGTCACGTTTCATCTTTGGGCTGGATGGCACCGCGGTTTTCAGCTGCATGAAGATAGCTTAAACTTAGGTACTTAGGTTTTTGACTTCAAATTAAGCAAGCAAGCAAAAGGAAACACCTATCAAAAGGTGAAACTCCTCACACGGTTTAGAAGAATCCATGCAACAATCCGACCCATAACCAAGCCTCCCTCTCTCTTAAAATAATTCCTAATCGCCCTATCAAAAAAGAGTATTTTGACAACTAACAAGCGTTTACTTTATTTAGGCGAATTGCTCAACTTTTGTTCTGTCGTCCGGAACCAAAGGTGGACCCAAAAGAAGGAAACCGGTCGAAGTCGTCGCCCCTTGGTCGCTTGATGCCCTAGATTATTACATACTTTTTGGCAACACAAGGACGCAAGAGCAGAAGTCCGACGATCCAAGGGCCGCGGAACGCTCTATAAGCCCCATCAACTGTTTGATGGAATTCGGAAATACTCAACCCCACAAGTTTAGTGAATTGGTTTCAATCCAAGACTCGGCCTATGCATGTAGCTCGACCTAAAGCAATTTGCACACAGTTCTTGAATCATGGTGTGGTTTCTGATTAAGCGAGGGTTTTGGGTTAAAATTCCTCGACAAAGCAGGGATGTTTTGGTCTTTTTGCGCCTCCTAACTGAATCACTAAACGCTATATTCTTGATTAAGATAAATAAAATGACTATTGCGGCTCTTAAGCAGAAAGGAACTAAACTAAACACAACGAAAGATCCAGCAGATCTATCAAGTCCGCGTACAATCATGTTGCTCACCAGTTCACACATCAAACAACTCTCTCTCTCTCTCTCTCTCTCTCTGTAACGCCGCGTTATCGTACAAAGTTTCCCATCCAGTATATAAACTCTCTGAACTCTGCTCATCCTCTCAGATCATACAACCCACAACAGCTTTTTGATCACTTTGCACACCTTCATCACTCACTCATATCTCTATCTAAGTATCAACAAAGGGAGACCCGGAAAATGCCCAAGGCAAAAGAGTCCGGCGTCTCTCACCGGGCGTGGAACCTCCTGCGCCTCGCGCTGCTCTGGGCGAGCCAAGGCGGGGCGTTCAAGCAGCTTCAGCTCCGCCTGCACGTGCCCAAGTTCCTCAAGACCGCTGGCCACGCGGCGACCCCTCGCAGCCACGTCTGGCACGGAGAACGGGAGCTCTCCTTCGAGAAGACGCCGGTCGTCCACGTGAAGATGCACCGCCCTGGGTCGATGCGGTTCATGCTCCCGTGCATCAACCCTAAGGTCGACTTTGATATGGAGTTCGACGACGAGGACAGCGATAGGGTTTGTTACGGATATGACAGCACTACAAAGAGCTTCTTCGTCGAAAACGGAGGCGAGGAAGAGTGCTCTTACGACGACGAAGGCTATGGGAGGATCAAACGCGAGGAGGAAGAGCGGGAGATCGACTCCAGAGCAGAAGAGTTCATAGCCAAATTCTACGAGCAAATCAAGCTGCAGAGGCAGATGTCGTACCTTCAGTACAATGAGATGCTGAACCGAAGCGCGAGTTAAATAGATAATCCTCCGGCATTCGAATAACTTTAGTACCACATTCCAAATTTCGCCCATGAGTTTGTTCTGCGACACAGAGCCGCGGCACTTTTGTATACAGCACGAGATCTCCAGAGTTCCATTGATTCTTTTTTCAGCGCTTTTGTTTTGGAGTTAAAAATTGCAGTCGCACACTGATATACAACTCGTAAGTTGGTAAGAAGAGAGAGCGAAGAAAATCTCACCAAGTCATTGGCACATTCTGTCAGAGAACTATACAGTCACCTGATTTCGCAGACATGATTTGGACATTAGTAACTCCATTTCTGTTCCAACGGTTGAAATTAATCATGCCGCGACCGAACATGGGTTTAGCATAATTTCTTGTTTACTAGTTTCGTAAAGAGAAATACAAAAAAAAAAAAAATCAAGTTGCTTGTCATGTTTAATTGGTTACTTAGGTCATATATTAGAAATTAGTACACGATTATTTGATTAATGCCAGGTTTTAGGGATAATTGGTTAATCTAATTGTATTAGTTCGTAATTCTTTCGCCCATCATTAGGATTAGTTCACACATAAATTACATTTTAATAATCCATGTCGCACGTCATTAGTAGAAAATTTAAATTAGAGTTCATCTAATCATAGAATTTAGATTCAATTGTATTCGTGCTAATAAAAATAATAGCCAAAAAAAGAAGAACTAATAGATATTTAGAAATCATGTTTAGGGCATGCATGCATTATTTGGTCATTAGTTAATATTTTGCAGAACTCTTGGTGCATTGAGTGATAATAAAGCTTCGCTTTTTCAGGGCGTAATGCATGAAGGTTCTTTTCTAGTAATTTATTTATTGCTTTAATTATTGAGTGTTAAATTAATTATTAGTCCACCGGCATCATCACCTCTTGCATGTTAATAACTTGAGATAAAATCACAAAAGACTACTTGTAAAAAGAGAAAAGATACTGGAAGATTAGGTTTGTTAGAAGGGCGTAGCAGAAACTGGATACCTTCACTGGGGGAGATCTCCAAGAGGGAGACCCACCTTCACTCAAAAGCTTAAGACAATGAGTTATGGGCCAACTAGCAAATATTAACTGCTCAACGCCATAACAATTCCTCGATGTGGGATTTCTCTAACACAGCTCACATTTGCATCTCAACAAGGTCACTATGTGCATCATGCTTTCCCAGAAAAAGATGATCATTGCCCAAAAGGAAATAGAGTACCTTGGTATGAATCTGAAAGAAAGAACCTATTGTCCCGGCCCCCATATTGCAGAAGAATTGCAAAAGTTCCCCTCTAAGAACTTTACAGTTAAATAGGTGTAATAGTTTCTTGGTATTGTTAATTATCTCTGAGATTTTGTCCCTTAGATCTCCATAGCACACCATCTACTACAGCAGATGCTAAAGAAAAACGCACCTCCATGGGGACCGAAGTAGACCAAAGCAGTCGCTTATCTGAAAGAGATGCCGCAACATCTCCCTCCGTTGCAAATTCCATCCTCCGAAAAAAGGATACTGCAGACAGATGCAAGTGACAAGTATTGGGAAGCCATTCTCCTTGAAGAAATTGATGGTAAATGCCAGATTTGTGCTTACAAAAGTGGGCGGTTTACTCCACCAGAGATCCATTACCATTTCACTTTCAAGGAAATCCTAGCAGTCAAACATGAAATTAAAAAGTTTGAGTTTCATCTCATCGGACAGCACTTCCTTGTGGAAATGGACATGTCTTCTTTCTCGCAAATGTTGAAATTAAAGCAGAAGCAGATTCCTCACCCCCAACTGCTAAGGTGGGCGGAATGATTTTCAAAATACTCTTTTGATAGTAAGCATCTTGCAGGAACCAAGAGTATTCTTGCAGATTTCTTGTCCAGGCCAAAGCAGCCAGTTGCCTCTATCGACATGTACGTACGCAGGGAACCTCTCCTTGGTACATATCGCACAGTTGATATGAAAGGAAGATGGAACAGCCTCAAATACCCTCTTGATGTTCCAAACCCGATCCAGACTAATCAACTCATTCCTAGTCTCCAGGATCTTTTATGACAATATCGTACAAGGATTTTTAGAGATTATGGTGGTTTGATGTTGAAGCAAAATGGCCTCCATCCTGCATACCCTTTTATCCATCCCTTACGGTGGTCTCCTGATGAAGATTTTCCAGAAGAACTGAAATGGATGATGTGGTATATGTTCAACTTGTATACTGTAGCCATTGAATTTCCCACTAAGATTGTTCAAGTCTTATCCAGAGCACTCGCAGAAAATTACTCCAATCAGAAAAAACATGATAGATATGTTGATATGGTTTCAACCCCTTAGTGCTTGGAGAGCAGTGTTCAGATTTCAGAATTCTATAGAAAGACCAGAACCTGAAAGAAACACCATTATGCTCTTTCATAGACCATGGACATTTGTTAGTCCTTCCGGAGATGTGAGATCGGAACCAAGCATACTTGGAATGACCACATACAAGCCTCAATATAATTTGGAAGTTGCTCGTGTCCACCAAACTTTTCCAAGTTGTATTACATCCATTCCTCGAGAATACAGAGAGCTTCAAAGAATCCCATGCTAGGAAAATCACACTATTCCTCGAGAAGTATGGCCTTCTGATGCAGATGATGTGTCTTAGGATTATTCTGATTCATGGAGCTGCATAAGAGAAACCATCCATGAAGCCCTGGATTATTTCCATCAGCAGAATCAGCCATCAATAGACACATCAATGGACACGGATTCCTAGGATCCATGGGGAGGTCCCCTCTCCCAAGACCCCTATGCACTCAATGTCCCCTCCAGTTCCCAAGACAGTAATTTCATTCCACGTGAAATATCCCCCCTAGTTCCTAGGACAATAATTTGTTAGTCCTTCCGGAGATGTGAGATCGGAACCAAGCATACTTGGAATGACCACATACAAGCCTCAATATAATTTGGAAGTTGCTCGTGTCCACCAAACTTTTCCAAATTGTATTACATCCATTCCTCGAGAATACAGAGAGCTTCAAAGAATCCCATGCCAGGAAATCGCACTATTCCTCTGGAAGTATGGCCTTCTGATGCAGATGATGTGTCTTAGGATTATTCTGATTCATGGAGCTGCACAAGAGAAACCATCCATGAAGCCCTGGATTATTTCCATCAGCAGAATCAGCCATCAATAGACACATCAATGGACACGGATTCCCAGGATCCATGGGGAGGTCCCATCTCCCAAGACCCCTATGCACTCGATGTCCCCTCCAGTTCCCAAGACAATAATTTCATTCCACGTGAAATGTCCCCCCTAGTTCCCAGGACAATAATTTCACTGAACCATGGGATAATGAAGAATTTCTCTATAAAGCTTTTAAAAAGCAAAAAGATGGAGGAGACAGCTCAGACAGTTCAGAAGATAACACTGAAGAAGGGTTCCACAAATTCTTGTGAAGCCTTTTGTCTAGTAGTGTCACGTGTATCTTTTTCGTCCAATAATTGGCCTATAGAGGTCAAAAATTATCCTGAAATGTACTGTTCACCGGTCAACACTATTCACTATAGCAGTAGACAGATAACTATTCACCACATGAATAGTATCGAATCTGTGAATCCAATGTGTTTACCTTGTTCAATTGTGTTGCCAATATAAGGCCCTTTGTATCATGAAAAGAGGCAGACTGGCCTCCATTTATAAAATCGTGTGTGTTTCAATCCGCGTCTGGGAGATAAAAGAACTTTATCATTTCTTTGAAATGACGATAAAGGTCTTTTCTGGCCAAGGAACAACACTTTCGTTCAAAGAATTCTTTTCTTTTGAGTTCAGCGGCACTATCTGGTTTGCCAACAACAAACAAGTGAATGAGCTGGATAGCATTATCCAGAATTTGAGTCAGGAAATACATTTGGTCTTGTTATGCAGCTGCTTTCCACTAGTCTTTCAAGGATCTTGTGAATTTACTTGAGAAATCAAGAAGTACTTCATAATTACTGTGCTCCGTGAGATGCCTAATAGTTAACCAGGCATAAAATTCTTGGAGTCGGTCGGGCCATTTATGGTATGGAATATCATCCAGGGTGAAGTATGCCTCGGATGACGAAGAAGTTGAAGTACCAATATGAGGATGAACCACTTTTGGTTCTAAAGGCATTTCTACATCTGGTTCTGAGGCTGGTATCGGGTCTGCCATCATGACTTTATTAGACTGAAATGAGTCATCAGAAGACTCGGAATCAGATAATTCACTCTAATGAGGATTTGGTGGTGGATTTATGGTGAAAATAGTAGGGATCTGTACTTGGTGTCTAAGGAATTTCTCCAGGGGATTTGTTACCATATATAACGAAGGCGGAGCTTTGGGTGAGGTGGAGGTGATGGTGTTGATGGTGCTTTCTCTTTCTTTTTCTCTCAAGCCTCTAGCTTTTTCAGATGTTCTATGAGAGATAAGAAATTTGATTTGGGTGGAGGAGAAGCTGAATCAAGAACGGCTGCAAACGATGAAGACGATCCTGGCGGAGAGGATCTTGATCTTGGGGTTGAAATAGTGGGAGGGAATAGAAAGGGTTCAAAAGGTGCAAAAGGCTTCTGATTCTGAAGAATCTGGATCTGATGTTTGAGTTTCTTAATTTCAAGGGTCTGATCTTCCAGGTAATGACTGGGGGGAATCTGCTTGGTTTCTAGCAGATAAAGCCTCTTCTGAAAATCTTCTAACATCTTCTTGGATACAGCAATTGTCTGATCTACTCGTTCAAGACGGGTAGCGACTGTGTTTAGGACTACATTTTGAGGAAGGGCATTTTCTATCTGTCAATTCAAGACAGCCTCAGCATGAGTGGGTCTTTTGCGTCGTCCATGAGCATCCACATCATTAGGGGCAAGTATTTTGGTTGATTGATAATACCTTTGCTGTGGATCAGAGAATTTTTCTAATGGAGGGAACTTGACGCCACCACTGGACTTAGTGTTTGGTATCTAGAGTGGTGGGAAGTCTTCATGCTGGAACATACATATGTTGGGAAAGACTGGAGGTGGCTCTGGATTAGGAGTGCATGTGTATGGACGGGGAAGATCAATGGGATAAGAATGTTTCTTTACCCATTTTTGGATAGGCTTATAGAAAGGAGAGGTGACAGATTTCTTTGGTGACGGAGGTGAAGGTGGTGAAGTCTTTGGTTCATCTGGATAGGAAGGTGGTGGTGGAGTAATATGAGGAGGTTTGGGAGTTCCATAATCAACCATGAAATGGAATCTTCCACCATCTTCTCCAAGTGGTCCCACCGTAAGTTCACCGTCAAGATACCTCTGGTAGAGAGAATCTTTCTTCTTTTTCTTCTTTTTAGAAGAAGGTCTGTCATCTTCTTCTTCTCTTTGGGAACATGACGAACAAGCACAGCCAATGTTCCAAAAGTATTATCCCGTAGGATCCTTGAAATAATGAACAGTTGCCCGTTTGAGTCGAAAGACTGAACGAATTCCTTAGGATCAGGACATTCCATACTGACTGGATCAATTGGACATGGGGTGAAACATAGAATAGTAGGGAAAGAAGGAAAAACGGAAGAAGATTCTTCCTTTTCCTTGGTGAACTTGATGGTAACAGTACCATTTTTCTTTTTGGTAAACTGGGGTTCAGAGGATTGGACTGGTCTAGTGTTCTGATGAAGCTTTTCGTAGTTGGTCACCCAAATATCAAGAAGGAGTTTGATAAGTTGATCTCTAGGGATCTGTTTAGGCACATGAACACAAGAAGTTTGATCATGATCAACAGAGATAAATAAAGCATCTTTCGAGCTGGGAAGATTGAGGTCAATGGCATGATTCTGGACCCTATAGATCAATTGGTAGTACAAAGTAGCGGCTATAGATTTAGGAGTTTGGGGAGCTCCGGTAATCTGTAACTGCACTTTAAGAGTTGATAGGAGGCTGGGATCAGCAAGGGTCATGTTAAAGTTTGGAAAGAGAGTGACAAAAATAGTTCCTGCATTCAAAGTGGTCTGAATTGTTCCTATGCAGGCATGTTGATAATCAATGAAGTAAGTGTCGAGTAAAGCTACTCGTGCTACAACTGGCAACCCTTTATGCCCATGGAATGAAAGAGCAAGATGGATGGCTCCAAAATGGAGGTGTGTGTAACCCTGCTGAGCCCACTGGAGGGGGAACTCTTGAGCTATCTATAAGGTAATGAATTGCTCTTGCTATGTGGATAATATAGGGTGCTGATCGAATTTTGAGGACTGAACATACTCCTTAACAGTTCGAGGAGTATGTTTAATGAGGTGTTTGATGGATCTGATGGGGGAGAAGGATGGTTTGGAAAAAGCAGAGTAAGGATTCATCAAAGGATGCTGAGTTTCCAAAATCTTACTTTCTTCAGTGAGATAGGCTACCTCATAGAGATAGTCCATCTTGGATGCAGTAGATTTTCGAAGCTCAGGAGGAGGGGCTAAGGTAACAGGAGAATCTATGTGAACAGGAGAAGAATTTGTGAGAGTTTTCATGAAATCTGGGTTCTTCTCACCATGTAGGTCCTGACTTAGAATCTTAATCTTAACTCGGTCTCGATGGTGAAAAGAATATGTAACTCAGAGCCATCACCATCGAGGCCGAGTTAAGAATTTGTGAGAGTTTCCATGAAATCTGGGTTCTTCCTGGTATCTAAGCCATCACCATCGAGACCGAGTTAAGATTAAGATTCTAAGTCAGGACCTGCATGGTGAGAAGAACCCAGATTTCATCGAAACTCTCACAAATTCTTCTCATGTTCACATACATTCTCCTGTTACCTTAGCCCCTCCTCCTGAGCTTCGAAAATCTACTGCATCCAATATGGACTATCTCTATGAGGTAGCCTATCTCACTGAAGAAAGTAAGATTTCGGAAACTCAGCTTCCTTTGATGAATCCTTACTCTGCTTTTTCCAAACCCTCTTCCTTCTCCCTCATTAGATCCATCAAACACCTCATTAAACATACCCCTCGAACTGTTAAGGAGTATGTTCAGTCCTCAAAATTCGATCAGCACCCTATATTATCCACCCAGGAAGAGCAATTCATTACCTTACAGATCTCTCAAGAGTTTCCCCGCCAGTGAGCTCAGCAGGGTTACACACACCTTCATTTTGGAGTCATCCTGCTCTTTCATTCCATGGGCATAAAGGGTTTCCAGTTGTAGCACGAGGAGCTTTACTCGACACTCACTTCATTGATTATCAACATGCTTGCATAGGAACAATTCAGACAATCTGAATGTAGGAACTATTTTTGTCACTCTCTTTCCAAACTTTAACATGGCCCTTGCTGATCCCAGCCTCCTATCAGCTCTTAAAGTGCAGTTACAGATCACCGAAGCTCCCCAAACTTCTAAATCTATAGTTGCTACTTTGCACTACCAAATGATCTATAGAGTCCAGAATCATGCAATTGACCTTAATCATCCCAGCTCGGAAGATGCTTTATTTATCTCTGTTGATCATGATCAGACTTCTTGTGTTCATGTGCCTAGACAGATCCCCAGAGATCAACTTATCAAACTTCTTTCTGATAGTTGGGTGACCAACTACGAAAAGCTTCATCAAATCACTAGACCAGTCCAATCCTCCGAACCCCAGTTTACCAAAAAGAAAGAGGATACTATTACCATCAAGATCACTAAGGAAAAGGAAGAATCTTCTTCTATTTTCCCTTCTTTCCCTACTATTTTGTGTTTTACCCCATGTCCAACTGATCCAGTCGGTATGGAATGTCCTGATCCTAAGGAATTCGTTTAGTCTTTCAACTCAGACGGGCAACCGTCCATTATTTCAAGGATCCTACAGGACACTGCTTTTGGGACATTGACTGTGCTTGTTCGTCATGTTCCCTAAGAGAAGAAGAAGATGACAGACCTTCTTCTAAAAGGAAGAAAAAGAAGAAAGATTCTCTCTACCATGGGTATCTTGACGGTGAACCTACGGTGGGACCACTTAGAGAAGATGGGGGAAGATTTTAGTTCATGGTTGAGTATGGAACTCCCAAACCTTCTCATATTACTCCACCACCACCTTCCTGTCCAGATGAACCAAAGCCTTCACCACCTTCACCTCCGTCGCCAAAGAAATCTATCACCTCTCTTTTCTATAAGCTTATCCAGAAATGGGTAAAGAAACATTCTTATCCCATTGATCTTCCCCGTCCATACACGTGCACTCCTAATCCAGAGCCACCTCCAGTCTTACCCAGCATCTGCATGTTCCATCCTGAAGACTTCCCGCCACTCCAAATACCAAACACTAAGTCTAGTGGTGGCGTCAAGTTCCCTCCATTAGAAAAATTCTCTAATCCACAGCAAAGGTATTATCATGCACCCAAAATACATGCGCCTAATGATGTGGATGCTCATGGACGACGCAAAGGACCCACTCTTGCTGAGGCTATCTTGAATTGGCAGACAGAAAATGCCCTTGCTCAAAATGCAGTCCTAAACACAGTCGTTACCCTGCTTAAACGAGTAGATCAGACAACTGCTGTATCCAAGAAGATGTTAGAAGATTTTCAAAAGAGGCTTCATCTGCTAGAAACCAAGCAGATTCGCCCTAGTCATTACCTAGAAGATCAAACCCCTGAAATTGAGAAGCTCAGGCGTAATATCCAGATTCTTCAGAATCAAAAGCCTTTTGCACCTTCTGAACCCTTTCTATTCCCTCCCACTATTTCAGCCCCAAGATCAGGATCCTCTCCGCCAGGATCATCTTCATCGTTTGCAGCCGTTCTTGATTCAGCTGCTCCTCCATCCAAATCAAATTTCTTATCTCTCAGAGAAATCTGCAAAAGCTAGAGGCTCGAGAGAAAAAGAAAGAGAAAGCACCATCAGCACCATCACCTGCACCCTCACCCAAAGCTCCGCCATCGTCATATATGGTGTCAAACCCCCTGGAGAAATTCCTCAGACACCAAGTCTAGATCCCTACTATTTTCGCCATAAATCCACCACCAAATCCTCATCAGAGTGAATCATCTGATTCATCTGATTTCGAGTCTTCTGATGACTCATCTCAGTCTAATAAAGTCATGATGGCAAACCCAGTACCAGCTTCAGAACCAGATGTAGAAATGCCTTCAGAACCATAAGTGGTTCATCCTCCTACTAGTACTTCAACTTCTTCGTCGTCCAAGGCATACTTCACCTTGGATGATATTCCATACCATAAATGGCCCAACCGACTCCAAGAATTTCATGCATGGTTCCCAAGTAGATTCATAGGAGCCTTGAAAGACTGGTGGAAAGCAGCAGAACAAGACCAGATGTATTTCCTGACTCAAAGTCTAGATAATGCCATCCAGATCATTTACTTGTTCTTTGTTGGCAAACCATGCAGTGCCATTGAACTCAAAAGAAAAGAATTCTTTGAACGATAGTGTTGTTCCTTGGCCAGAAAAGACCTTGATCGTCATTTCAAAGAAATGGTCAAGCTCTTTTATTTCTTAGGCACGGATTGGAATCTTAAACCAATCTTCTTGGCTTCTATCCCCAAAGAAGTCAGCCAAGCCGTTGAAAATAATTTACAAGCCACACAGAGGCCTATAGCAGAAGCCACACTTGGAGAAATCCAACAAGCAGTCCACATAGCACTCGAAGAGCTGTGTCACCGAAAGGAACTTTTTAGAAGTTACCTCCGAGAAAATAGAGAACTTGATAAAGCCTGTGTTAAGCTAGATTGGAAGATCAATTGTTCCAAAGACTACAATGACCCTTCCTATTCTGGTCATAAGAAAAGGAGACATTTCAAGAAGTTTTCCTTTAAGAAGAAACGAGACAGAGGCAAATGGAAGTTTCTTCGCAGAAGAAAGCATCATTCCTCCCATTCTTCTAAGGGGAGATCCAAGTCTGATAGATGTTACATTTGTAACAAAAAAAGGCACTTTGCTAAAGCATGCCCTCAAGCAAGGTGCCAAGGGAGTCACATGATCCAGAAGATAACACACAGCACTGGTGTTCCACTCGACGATGATGACCTTGAGTCAGTTTTCTCCATCGATGATGAACCCTCAGCTGAAACTCTCTGTGCTATACAGACATATTCCTCAAACTCAGATGAACCACCCTCAGAAAGTGATATTTTCGTCGTTTTCCCCAATTCCTTCCATAGCTGAGATCCAATCTTCCATCCCTACATTCCTATTCAGATTCTTCTTTCCAAATACCATAAACCCATCCAAGTAATTGCTCTCATTGACACTGGAGCCATTGCATCTCTTATGGTTACAAAAGTTCTACCAGAAGAATTCTAGACACCTTACACAAGGTATTTCAATTCTGCTTCTAGTGACACTTTTGCAACCAGGTTTCGTAGTAAGCCAATCACTCTCCAGATTTTATCTCAATGCTCAGTCACTACAAAAATTCTTGGGTGTAATTCCCTTGACAAAGATCTCATCATTGGTTGGGATATTCTTACCCAACTTCCAACACTCAGAATTGTACCCACCGGTTTACAATTCAAAGATCAGTTCCGAGAGTTCGTGAATATTCAAAGACTCTTTATCATTCAACCAGAAATCCTTGATCCCATCACCCAGAGTCTTTTGTCTTGTTGTTTTGAATCCCACTCACAGTTTTCTCAGATCTGTTCCCATCATTTGTGGAAAAATTCAAATTTCTTTGTGATACTTTCTTTAAAAAAGAATGAGGATATCAATCCCACCAAAGCCAGTCATTCTGGAATGAATCTAGAACACATTTCCCTTACTCAGCAAGAATGTGCTGAACTGCTCTCTTAGGGTCTCATTGAACCCTCTGATTCTCAATAGGCTTGTGAAGCTTTTTATGTCAACAAACGAGCTGAGCAGAATCGTGGTAAACTTCGATTGATAATAAATTATCAGCCTTTAAACTAGTTTCTCCAGCATGATAAATTCCCTTTGCCCAGCAAAAATTCCCTTTTCCTCAGCCTTGCATAGGCCAAGATCTATTCAAGGTTTGATCTTAAAGCGAGATTTCAATGGACAATAGTCCCTTTTGGAATCAAAACTGCTCCTTCTCTTTTTCAAAAAGCTATGTGCCGAATTTTTCAGCCAATCTTAGCAAACTCCCAGATTTACATTGATGACATCCTCCTCTACAATGCCGATGAAGAATCTCACTGTAAACTCTTAACCAAGTTTGCTGAAATTACCCAGAAACATGGCAACATGCTTTCCCGGAAAAAGATTATCATTGCTCAAAGGAAATAGAGTTCCTTGGTATGAATTTGAAAGAATGAACCTATTGTACAGGGCCCTATATTACAGAAGAATTTCAAAAGTTCCCATCTGAGAACTTTACAGTTAAACAGGTGCAACAATTTCTTGGTATTGTTAATTATCTCTGAGATTTTATCCCTAAGATCTCCATAGCACTCCATCAATTGCAGCAGATGCTAAAGAAAAACGCATCGCCATAGGGACTGAAGCAAACCAAAGCAGTCGCTTATCTAAAAGAGATGTTGCAACATCTCCATCCGTTGCAAATCCCATCCTCCGGGAAAAGGATACTGCAGACAGATGCAAGTGACAAGTATTGGGAAGCCATTCTCCTTGAAGAAATTGATGGTAAGCGTCAGATTTGTGCTTACAAAAGTGGGCGGTTTACTCCACCAGAGATCCATTACCATTTCACTTTCAAGGAAATCCTAGCAATCAAACATGGAATTAAAAAGTTTGAGTTTCATCTCATCGGACAGCACTTCCTTGTGGAAATGGATATGTCTTCTTTCTCGCAAATGTTGAAATTCAAGCAGAAGCGGATTCCTCACCCCCAACTGCTAAGGTGGGCGGAATGGTTTTCAAAATACTCTTTTAATACTAAGCATCTTGCAGGAACCAAGAATATTCTTGCAGATTTCTTGTCCAGGCCAAAGCAGCTAGTTGCCTCTATCGACATGTACGTACGCAAGGAACCTCTCCTTGGTACATATCGCACAGTTGATATGAAAGGAAGATGGAACAGCCTCAAATACCCTCTTGATGTTCCAAACCTGATCCAGACTAATCAACTCACTCCTAGTCTCCAGGATCTTTTATGGCAATATCGTACAAGGATTTTTAGAGATTATGGTGGTTTGATGTTGAAGCCAAATGGCCTCCATCCTGCATATCCTTTTATCCATCCCTTACGGTGGTCTCCTGATGAAGATTTTCCAGAAGAACTAAAATGGATGATGTGGTATATGTTCAACTTGTACACTATATTGAATTTCCCACAGAGAAGATTGTTCAAGTCTTATCGAGAGCACTCACAGGAAATTACTCCAATCAGAAAAAACATGATAGATATGTTGATGAGGTTTCAACCCCTTTAGTTCTTGGAGAGCAGTGTTCAGATTCTAGAATTCTATAGGAAGGCCAGAACCTGAAAGAAACACTGTTATGCTCTTCCATAGACCATTGACATTTGTTAGTCCTTTCGGAGATGCGAGATCGGAACCAAGCATACTTAGAACGACCACATACAAGCCTCAGTACAATTTGGAAGTTGCTCGTGTCTACCAGACTTTTCCAAGTTGTATTGTATCCATTCCTCGAGAATACAAGGAGCTTTAAAGAGTCCTATGCCAAGAAAATCACACTATTCCTTGGGAAGTATGGCCTTCTGATGCAGATGATGTGTCTTGGGATTATTCTTATTCATGGAGCTGCACAAGAGAAACCATCCAAGAAGCCCTGGATTATTTCCATCAGCAGAATCAATCATCAATGGACACATCATGGACACGGATTCTCAGGATCCGTGGAGAGGTCCCCTCTCCCAAGACCCCTATGCACTCGATGTCCCCTCCAGTTCCCAGGACAATAATTTCATCCCACGTGAAAATATTCCCTCTAGTTCACAAGATGTCCCCTCCAGTTCCCAGGGCAATAATTTCACTGAACCACGGGATAATGAAGAATTTCTCTAGAAAGCTTTTAAAAAGTAAAAAGTTGGAGGAGACAGCTCGGACAGCTTAGAAGATAACACTGAAGAA
The DNA here is from genome assembly GCA_029784005.1 of Lenwebbia sp. NSW1173648. NCBI lineage: Eukaryota > Viridiplantae > Streptophyta > Magnoliopsida > Myrtales > Myrtaceae > Lenwebbia > Lenwebbia sp. NSW1173648. The sequence continues at coordinate 37,521,396 of JARCGZ010000001.1, forward strand.
GGGTTCCACAAATTCCTATGATGCCTTTTATCTAGTAGTGTCACGTGTATCTTTTTTCTTCAATAATTGGCCTATAGAGGTCAAAAGTTGTCCCGAAATGTACTGTTCATCGATCAACACTGTTCACTGTAGCAGTAGACAAGTTACTATTCATCACATGAATAGTGTCGGATCTGCGAATCCAATGCGTTTGTCTTGCTCAGTTATGTTGCCTATATAAGGCCCTTTGTATCATGAAAAGGGCAGACTGGCCTCCATCTATAAAATCGTGTGTGTATCAACTCCATGGCTCTCTAAATTTTCCTTTCTTCTGCTCATCTAGGTATGGTACCTCGACCAAGAATCCTCTTATTAATTCGGTAGTATGGTGTGGTTCAGTATGCTCTCCACTTGCCACTTGTGTGAAACTTGTGGATTAGAAATTTCTGGCACCTTGAGGGTTGAGCTTCAAGATTGAGTCTGGAAACTAAAAGGCAATCCCCTGAATTGACCAAGAGGGCATGGTATTGGGGATAACATACATGTTTCTAATTCAGGCTTGTCTCCGCTTCCTTCCTGCTGGTGTATGTTAAGCCCCTGCGGAAGTGAGTCCCATATCGCTTGGGAGAAGCTAGCCTACTCTGCATATAACCTCCGGGGCTGCCCTCACCTTACAAGAGCTCTTTTGGGGCTGAGAACCTTAGTCGGTATCAGAGCCAAGTGCGGTGGATCCAGGTGTATGTTAAGCCCATGCGGAAGGGAGTCCCACATCGCTTAGGAGAAGCTGGCCTACTCTGCATATAACCTCCAGGGCTGCCCTCACCTTACAAAAGCTCTTTTGGAGCTGAGAACCTTAGTATTTCTGTGCATAATGTATAGTGGACATAATAAATTGGTTGGCTTTCGTGTATTTGTATACTGATTTGGGGTTTGTCGATTTTGTCACGTTTTATGTTTGTGCTGGGTTGCATTGCAGCTCTCAGCTGCATGAAGAATAGATAGCTTTATTTTAGGTACTTGGGTTTAGACTTGAGATTAAGTTAGTGAGAAAAAGGAAACATCCTATCAATAAGCAAAACCTCCTTAGACGGTTTAGAAAATCCAGGCAAACAATCCAACACACAGGCACAACCAATCCTCTGTTTCTCTCGATGATTGACCTTCTTTCCACACATATCCAGTAGGGGTGTTAGTGATTCGGTTCGGTTCGATTTTTCTACAGGCACAACCAATCCTCTGTCTCTCTTGATGATTGACCTTCTTTCTACACATATCTGGTAGGGGTGTCAACGGTTCGGTTCGGTTTTTTAGAAAAACCGAACCAAACCGAACCGAACCGTTACGATGAACAGCTCAACCGAACCAAATCGCAAACCAAACCGAATACGAACCGAACCGAAAATCCAGTTCGGTTTGGTTCGGTTCGGTTCGGTTTTTCGATTTTCCTTTATATTTTTTTTTCCTTTTTTGTTTCAGATCTGGCGTCATCATTTGTGGAGTGTGGACCAAGTTGCATCTGCTAAATTCTTTGAAAAGCCCTTCGGCGCCCCCAAGTTCAATTCATCTTCACACATCCCAAAGCAAGATCCTAATTTCTTCAATCTTCCACCGATTGATCAATCATCCACGAACCAGAGCCATCTCCGCTTCGACCGAATCGCATACGCTACCATGTTCGTCGCCAATCCCAATCGAACCCTAATCCCCACTCTCTCCTTCTTGTTGCTGTTTCTGCTTCATCCTTGTCTTCATCAGCTCACACATGCCGAGTAGCCCCATGCCATCGCCTTCCGATCTCCAAGCCTCTACCCGGAAGCCATGGCCAAGGATCCGTCCGCCCAACACTTCCTCGTCGGCTCACTCCGAACCCGCTTCATCTACTGGGGAGGCGGGGGCCTCAACGCCCTTGCTTCGCTGTGGCCCACGAGGGCTCTCGACGGCCTCGCCGACTTCAACAAGGGGCCGCGACCCCTCACCCACGGCCAGTGAGGGTCGCCTGCCGTCGGCCCTCAGCCAGTGTGGCCGGTGGCCCCTGGCCCTTTGCACCAAAAGTGGGAAAAAAAAAAAGAAAAAAAATGATTATTTCTTCCAAATGGCTAATGTTAACTATTAAGAAGAAAGAAGATATTTCGGTTCACGGTTCGGTTAACTGAACCAAACTGAAATAACCCGAACTGAAAAAGAAAGAATGGTTATTTTTCATTATCCGAACCGAAATGTGCTAAATTTTGGGTTCGGTTCAGTTAGCGTTTCGGTTAGGTTTTTCGGTTCGGTTTTGACCCGAATATCTAGAGCTCATACTATATTCTGTTGTCTGGGACCAATGGTGGACCTAAAAGGAGGAACCGGTAGATTCGTCGCCCCATGATTTCTTGACCCTCAATATTATTATTTTTTTGTTATTGATGTTATTAAATTTGGTAAGACCACGATACAAGTGTCACGGGCCGACAGATCTCTGTCGCGGAACTAGCCCGTGAGGTGCCTGGCAAGCCAAGCCAGGCCAACCTTCCTCACATAGCTGTTTCATAGAACACTTAGGCGAATAGCTTTCCCGTGTTGGATCATACCATGCCCAGCTCAGCTCGGGCATCCATCACATCGAGTAAGACGAATAGAACACTTTAGGCACAACAACTGGTTTCGGCCTGCCATGGCCTCATCAGGAGAGCGGCATCAGCTCTCGACCAGTTTATACACGGGAGGCCAACCCCACCTTTAGAGTCCCTAAGGGTATATTCCATCCAACCTAGAACTTCTAGTACAAACCCGTTTGACGCCACTCACACGACCCAGTTGCCTCTTCCCCCTCTACACCGCTCACTCACCGTGATGACACCAAAAGCTCCACCCTCAAGGTACACGAGTACGGGAGAACTTCCACGAAACTCCCGGTCCGTGTCACAAGCTTAGATGTGTTACTATTTAGAGGTCATGAAACACTCGGTAGGTTTTAACTTTTATGAACAGTTTGCACGTGATTGGAGACATCCGAGCTTATGACGTTTATTTTAGTTCATAACTTCTTCTTCTTTTTAGTCTAGGAGCACGCGGGGAGAGGCCCAGTTACTGGGAGCCCACATAATAGCAGATAAGCTCCATGAAATCAGATTAATCAAATCCTTTGACTTGTATATATTAAAGTCACCCCTCGATACTTCGACACAAGACAATTCGGACAACCTGATCAAATCGCACTCTTTCTTTTCATTTCTTTCCTTCTCACAGTTTCTTGATTTTACCAATCTGCCATTTCCCCTTCCCCTTCCTCTATGGTCCCGGCCGATGCTCGAGGTAGCGATTGTTTTTGCGGACGGGGTGGCATAGACATAAGGGAAGGGCGACTATCCGGGCAAGAAGGGCAACAACCGTGGGCGGAGGCAAATGGCGGGATGGGTCGAGTGGCGAGCGCCGTGTCCGCAGGCAGACGATGGGAGAGCGAGGTTCGTGCTTGGGCACGGGTTTGGGGTAATTCCAATGACAAAGCATGGGTATTTTGGTCCTTGTGGCGCCTCCTAACTGAACCACTAAGCTCTCTTTTTCTTGATTAAGATGAATAAATGACTCTATTTTGGCTCTTAAGCCGAAAGGAACCAAACTAAACACAACAAAGACCCAGCAGATTCTATCAAGCCCGCGTACAACCGTGTGGCTCACCAGTTCACACATCAATCAAACAACTCTCTCTTTGTCCTCTTTCTCTTCCGCCGCGTTATCTTACAAAACGTTTCCCATCCAGAGTATATAAACTCCCCAAACTCTGCTCATTTTCTCTCAGATCATACAGCCCACAACAGCTTTTGATCTCTTTGCACACCTTCATCACTCACTCCTGTCTCTATCTAAGCATCAGCTAAGGGAGCCCCGAAGAATGCCAAAGGCTGAAAAAGAGTCCGGCGTCTCTCGTCGGGTGTGGAACCTCCTGCGCCTCGCGCTGCTCTGGGAGGATCGCGAAGAAGCGCTTCTTCCTCAAAAATGCAGACAAGGAAGAGTGCTTTAACGTCAACGACGACGGGAGGATCGGATGTGAGGAGGAAGAGCGGGGGATCGACTCAAGAGCGGAGGAGTTCATAGCCAAATTCTACGAGCAAATGAAGCTCCAGAGGCAGATGTCGTACCTTTCAGTACAATGAGATGCTGAACCGAAGCGCGAGTTAAGTAGATAATCCTCCGGCATCGTTAACTTCCGTACCTCATTCCGATGTTCGCCCGATGAGTTTTTTCTGTGACACAGAGTCGTGGGACTCGTTATACAGTGCGAGATCTCTAGAGTTCCATTGATTCTTTCTCCAGTGCCCTGGTTTTGCAGTTAAAAATTTTGTAGTCACGCACGAACTAGTTCCCGGATATGCAACTCCTAAGTTACTAAAGAAGAGAGAGCGAAGAAAACTTATTAAGCCATTAATAATCACCGGATTTGGCAGACATGACTTGGACTTTAATAGCTCTGCAACTGTTCCAACGCTAGAAATTAATCATGCTGCGATCTAACATGGAAGAGGCAGATCACCGAGTTCGAAACATAGGGAAAACAAGAATAAGGTCCAAATGCAAGTGTCCGTCAAAGTGTTCCTCAGCTGTGTCGGATCGGATATATTCCACGTGTCATCCATTTTCACCCTCGTACAAAAAAAAAAAACAAATTGAATTATCATCCGTATGTTCCTCATTGGGTCCAATCAAATCCCCACAAACTCAACTCTCAGTCCTCTCAAAAGTGAGATCAGGAGTGCATTTCCATGCCTTAACTGGCAAAAGTATTGATGGTTGGGCAAACCCGAATCAAGCCAGACCCTGCCTTGGGCCTTTTTTTTTTTTTTTTTTCCTTTTTTCTTTTTGCAAATTGGGGCTTGAGGGTTTCGAGTCATTCACAGTGTTGCTTGGATTTGACTTAGAGAAATGATATTACTCAATTTATACATAAGATAAATATAATTGACGAGTGATTTTTCTCTCTTTTCGGTTAAGCTCTCTTAATAAAAATTAATGAAAGATTTACTCTTCCGTTAGTCGAATTGGGTGACTCAGACAAAGAGCCAATGCATGAAACTGTAAATAGATTAATTAACTCTATGCCATGGCAATGAAGTAGGGTAACCAAATGATCTCTCGGTCCAGTTTTCTCACTTGGTTTGCTTGTATATTAATCTACTACCAGAAAGGTAGAAGCATTGCCTGTGATGAAAAATTTGTTAGGATACACGTGTGAGTTGTGTTAGAGAAGTTCCATGTTGGAGAACTAATGAGGTGTTGAGCAGTTAATATATTCTAGTTGGCCCATAACTCATTGGCTTAAGCTTTTGAGTGAATGTGGGTCCAACTGGATATGTTAATAAGCTCGAACTTGGGCTCCCACTTGGCAATCTCCCCGGGTAAAAGTTTCGGACTTCTCCTGCGTGCTCCCGACAAAATTAGTAGGTCAAAGAAGAAGATGAGTGGCTGGAATTTTGATCTATTATGAAGATTTGAGTATGTCAAAAGATGTTCTAAGCGAATTTAGGAAGTACTGGAGATTTACCATGTGTTTGTAGGGGTGATTAGGGAGGGAAAAAGTAATCATTTGTTCAGATGGAAGAGAAAGGAAATGAAAGGATTAGGAGGGACTTACGTTTTCCCTTTCCAAGCAGTCCAACTGTATAATGAAGTTTTGGAGATTGATTAGGATGGATAGTATATAGAACTTTTGTACTTATCTATTGTTCTATTCACATAAAAGGATATTTTGGACAGAGCGGATTGGTAAAATGGTACATGATTCGATAGTGTGACCTGCGTGGAGTCGGGGATCGTGGCAAAATATTTGACCACAGACAAGCTTGATGATCCAAACATACAAGTTAAACCCGAATTAACTCACAAGCAAATCCTCTACAAGAATTTCCAAGAAGTTGTCACTTTAGTCTCATGAAAAGCTCTCTCAAACCCTCAGGAGGATTTTAATCTCCACATAACTTCTGTCTTATCGACACGATCACATACGTTTGAACTCGAGCCATATGGACCACGCGAGATGAACTCAAAAACTCTCAAACAAGATCTCTCCATGCGCGACTCATTCCATTGTATCAAGTCCAAATTGAAGTGCCGATACGTCGTCGAGTGAGAGCTGCGTTTACTTGTTCACTGACAGCTCCCCTCCCACGACGCTTTCAGGCCCTCGAAAGGTTTGACATTTCAAAGAGGGAGCGAACGTGGAGGTCGATGGAGGGTTAAGTAGAGTGCTGCGTTTTCGTACCCAACAGTCCAACACCGATGCATTTATTCATTGCTTGGTGTTGCCGTGAGGTAAGGGGTCACACTGATTGATTCTACACAGGTCTCTTAACGAAAGACAAGAACAAGACCTCCTGTAATGCACACATTGATAACTTAGACGTCTCACCTTGATGGCCATTGTCGTTGTGTCTTGCACGCGAGAATCTAAGACCACCTATAATTTGCAATCATAGAGGAGAGGAGGATTTGATTCTTTCTCCTTCTGGTTTTGTGGCAATGGTGACGAAAGCTCTCCGCCGACTCTTGCGCGCGGGTGCTAAATTTATCTACTAAGATTATGCGTGTTGGGGTTTATCCTGCATCGGTTGTGGAAGAGACTGAAGGTCAGTTTATAAGTATGAGACTCTGAGCTAGCTTCTATCAATAAGTCTGGACCCAACAGTTACTCGAAGAGAGTTGTTGCTACTGCTCTGACCTAAGCCTGATGTGTGAGGGGGAGAGGTGGTCACTTTGGGCTTGTATGACAACCATTCTATAAAAAAAAAAAAAAGTGATTCTGATTTAAATGGCTTTTTCCGATTCTGTTCCCTGAATGTGTTTTAGAGAATCAGAACAAGTTTGGTAACTGCATAAAATTTATGTTCCTGCAACAGAAACGCGTTTGGTAACTGTACATAATTTCTGTTCTCGGGAACAATTGCTCTTCCCAATTTTTGTCATTTACGTCAAACAATTACGTAGTTACGTTGTGAAATTTCATCCTACATTTCGAATTAATCGAAGATTAATTCATATTGATTTTCTTATATAACATATTGCATATTGAAATGTAAATATAAATATCAAGAATCATCACGAGTCATTTTCGCCATTTATTGCGGGGTTTCATCCAACTCTTTTGAGCGAGCGGACAACCGACACGAGCGACACTCTCGTTTCTGCAAGGAAAATGCACTGCACTGCCCTGCATTGGTGTGCGTTTTTTGTTCTAGGAAATCAAATTTCAGTCTTAATTCATCCAAAACTTAAGAACGAGAGCTTGCTAAGTGTTCACGCTAGTTATTTTTGTCTTTTTTCAAAATTTTCTAAAACTGAACTATGTCAAAAGTACATAAACCTAGACAAATCACAATCAATGAAATCAAGTGCACAGTCAAGGAATCATGGCATTGATAAATCGCATCATAAAACCCTAACAAAGCCCTAAGGGCTTAGAGAAATGTGGTTCGGATTTAATTTCAAATGTGTTTATGATTTTCCTAAAAAAAGAACAAAATCTATTAAATCTAGGGAATTTGTGCCCAAATTTATGAAAATGAGGTCAAAATAGCATAATCTAAGCTTCTTCTATTTTTAGGGATTTTCTGAAATTTTTCTGATTTTTTTAGAATTTTTCTGATTTTTTTAGAATTTTTTATTTTTTTTATTTTTTATTTTTATTATTTTATATATTTTTCTTTGAAAATGAGACCTCGTTCTGTTTTAGGTCGAGGAAAAAGTGACGAGAGAACTGAAAGGGAAAAGTGAGATATGTGGGACTTCATTCTATTTTTTTATTCTCAAAAGTGATTCTTTTTTCGAGAACCAACTTTTTTTAGGTTCTTGTTTTTGCTTCAAAACTGTTTCCGGGAACAATCAGAATCAAAATCATTTATGTTACCAAACAGGATTCTCATCTTTTTTATTCCGGGGAACAGAATTAGAGAACCAGAATAGTTGCCGTACAGGCCCTTTATAAGTGTGAGGAAAAGTCTCACCCTTTAAGCAAAAGAGAGCTCCAAGACCATTTTCAGAGTGGCGTAACAGTTTAAATAAGGAAAAGAGCTCCAATTGTCATTTTGGGCGGTAACCAATGATAAGATAAGGACAAGAGATAAAAATTATTTTTGCGTAGTAACGTAAGGCAAGGGTACATCTTCGATTACTTAACGTTTCAATAATTTTTTTGACTTTTGGGATTTTAGTCATCACTGGATCTATAATTGACTTGCGTTAATGATCGTCGTTTTGGTGGGCAACACGTGATCTCAGTTCTAACACGCCCATCGAGCTTAGTCACGAGATTGGTACACTAATGATATTAAGTTTAACTCAAGCATTTGCGATACAAATTGCATTTACAGTTGAGGTTGATGTCTTGTATTCTGTTATCCAAGAGATTATGAGGCAGTTCCAAAAGGCCCCATGACGACTGGACAGCACGGGGCCCCCTGATTCAGACTTTGCTGGTGACCTAGACAGGAGGAGGTCTACTACAGGATACGTCTTTACATTAGCTGGTGGACCTATCTCATAGAGGGCGATGCTCCAGTCCACAATTGCATTGTCTACTACAGAGGCAGAGTACATGGCAGCTATAGAAGCTGCTAAGGAAGGGCTCTTGTTGACTGGGTTGGTTCGTGAGTTGGGTTTAGAGCAAGGAGGTGCGGTGTTACACTGTGACAGTCAGAGTGCCATACATCTCGCCAAGAATCAAGTGTTTCATGCAAGAACAAACCATATAGATGTGAGGTTTCACAAAATCAGGGAGCTCGTGTCAGAGGGCAGCATTCACTTGAGGAAGATTCACACAAATAGCAATCCTGTAGATTGTTTTACCAAGCCAGTCACTATTGAGAAGTTTGGGTCCTGTTTGGGCTCAATTAATATAACTCGCTGTTAAAGGTGAGGGACGCACTCAATGAGTGCGGGAGTGTACCTCTTATGGAGGTACGGAGATGAAGACATCTATATATTTCATATTCTTTCACAGGTGGCTTTACAGAATCCAAGCCAAGGTGGAGATTGTTGAAGTTGATGTCTTGTATTCTGTTATCCAAGAGATTATGAGGCGGTTCCGAAAGGCTCCCTGACGACTGGATAGCACGGGGGTCCCGCTCCCTGGTGAGCGGGCAGGGGTCCGGGGGGGCCGCCCCGGCGGAGGTCGCGGCGGCAGCGCCCCCGAGCCGCCAGAGGCATTTTATGGGTCGCGGCGGCAGCGCCCCCGAGTCGCCAAAGGCATTTTATGTTCAGTCATAACATGATTTATATGAGAAAGTTAAATATTTTAGGCTATGTAGGCAATTTTGTAACTTGTGCCATGTAGGGTTTCGCTATATATATTTAGGGCGAAACAGGTCTCTAAAGGAGAGAGAGAGGGTGAGAAGAGCGGCTGTATACTTTTCTACGTTATTAGTGAAACAGATCTCATCTCCCCGTGAATGTAGATAGGCGGAACGTCTCCCCTGCTGAACCACGTAAATTCTTGTGTTGTGCGAATTTTCATTACTTTCTTGCATCGTTGATAGGATCGAATATAGATATTCGACATTTACGTGTCGAGAAACTAACCGCACGACAATTCAAGTCGCCATTTCTACACATTATTCGATTGAATCGCAAAATAATCACTTTATTAACGAGTAAAAAAAAAAAACGAGTAATCCAAAGATATCCAAAGAATCAATACGGTTTTACTGTTGTAACTTGGGCAAATTTGTGGTCAAAGTTTAGTGTGGTCAACGCCCAAAAAGTAGTATCGTTAGATGGACATGCATATATAATTTGGAAAGGTTAATAAAATAGTTTGAAAATTGAGTGTGGGCAATTGCCACGATCGGCTTAACGTGGCTTCCTTACTAATGGTAGGATTGTAAGTTGGAAATTGCCTAGATCATGATCCATGACCAGGTCGGCAGGTCCATTTAAAGTAAGTTGGATTTTATTCGATTCTTGTTGGGATCCACGTGATGATCACTAGATTGTGATTGACCTAGTCCCCATTAGATGACAAGATTTTGACCAGAAGAAATTCCTACAATCTTTATAGTTACCAATGCTACTTGAGCATATACTTGTATTTCCTTTAAAAGCACGATCATAGATCGAACTGCCGGGTCGTAAAACAATTGGGTGCTATCATATAGTTTTGTAGTGGCTAAGTTCACTAGTTAAAGATAAACGAACTCGAATCGCTGACATCCGCCATAGGGTATTGTCAAACGTGGCTAATACCCTATTTATTGAGGAGCAAGATGAGGAATCCTCCCGAGGAGGGGCTCTCCTCTCTATCCTTATCCATACATGGCAACGCAAGTTTAATCTGCATAGAAATAGTGTACTAGATAATTTCTTTACTCTTTTCTTGTTGCTTGTCGATGCAGAAACAAGCTGACCCAAAATGCAAAATCGATATGCAAACTCCAGTCCACCACAAACCAATGTCATCGTTTACGCCAAATAGATGTTAACGATTCGAGTCCTGTTCTGGGCAGATGACAATATCGTTCGAAGTTCTATCATGATTCCTTTCAACAACCCGTTATTTACTCTGCATGGTGATGTACCTCATGGTCATATTCATCTTGGAACGAAAGGTGGGATGGTGGCTGATTAGCTAGAGGCGAAATCAATTGCAAAAGAGGACAAATCGGTTTGTTTCGCCTAAAACTCATATACGCCTCGCATATAAATGATAATTTTAAAATGTTGACAAAGCTAGGTTTCGTCCCAGTTTATTTCGCGTATGAAACTCTCTGTTCATCGATTCCATATTTACAATTCGGTTTTCACGTGAGAAGATGTGTTAAATTCATATTATTTCTATACGAGGTTTCTATGGGTCTCATTCCTGCCCTCAATCGGTAATGAACTAATCCCATTATGGTTGTACAGTTTCTCTCCACTTAGCACTTTAAACTTTTGAAGCTGGACACTATAAAGTAGCGACAAGACCAAGTTCAGTCCAGGCTTATTTCTTGCGTGTGAAGCTCCCTATTCATCAGTCCCACCTCTCAGTCACATTTCAGTTTCCACGCGAGAAGATGCGTTAAGGTAGCCCACACTATATGTCTACGAGGTTTCCATAGATCTTATATTTATGTAGTCTCTTTCCATTTATCAGATAAATTTTTTGTGTTGAACATTCTAACATAAATATCTATAGAACAAAACTATACATATTTCGCAAGACAATTGACTGATTTTTATCAGCTAAACTTTATTCGAGTACTTTTTTTTTTCAAACTTGGTTTTTTTACAAAAAGTAGTTACTCATTTTGAAATTTTAAATGGTCAACTAATGCAAAAAAAGGAATGATCAATAAAAAAAATTCAAACATGTCACCTTAGATTTCGGATAATCATCTTTTTATGAGTAAAAGGACATCATTTCCTTTTAGAGTTTTACGAAATAATTTTGTCGATCCATAAATTAAGATTAGTTAACTCTTCAAATATACTCGACGAGTAAGCAATTTTTGTCATTTCACCATCAAAGCCTTTTTCCCTCTTTTAATTTAATTTGTGTGTGTTCTTTTTATTGAGATATCTTATTTAGTTATATGAAAGCGGCTATAGTTATCAGATTTTACCGAATGTCATCGATATTTCTTATCATTAGCACTTAGTAACTTAATATGGTTAACGACTCGCACAATATTTTCTTAAAATCTATTGATTGTATCGCTTATAAAAATGAACGAACTAAAGATACGTCCATAATGAAAATATTTTTCATTCATTATTATTTCAAGAAAATATAAATGATCAATTTTGGAAAATATTGTTCGAATCTTTTTTTTTTTTTTCGTGAAAGAAACAAAACCTTAAATAAATAAATAAAATCCTGCTTGATGGGAATAGACAGCTATGATTAACTGATGATAACCAAGCAAGACCATTCAAACTCATTACTGGACGGCTGGGCCATAAAAAAAACTCGTACTCGAAACACGGACATTTCTATAAATAAAAAAAGTTCCGAAAAACTCTAACACGCTGTCGGTTTGGTTACGATCGAACAAATCTCAGTTGTTCGCAAAAACCTTTAACGTGTCGGTGATACGACGTTTTGCACGGAAAGTACGACAAAATGCGATACGAAGTTTTTAAGAACGATGAATCAGCTTGCCTGCATATCATAAAATCACCAATCAAATATGGTTTTTTTTTCCTACTGATTCTATGGCAACGTGGACCTTCCGTGTTCAACAAATGTCGCGACTACTGGTCATTGAACTTACTTAGCTTGAAAGAGAGGCTATCCCATTTGTTTCAAAGTCATTAATACCTTCTTCTTCTCCTTCTTCTTCTTTTGGGGGGACCAAAGGAGTCATAATCTACTTGACATTGACACCAATCCATATTTTTTGGGTGGAAATTTCCTCTTTCTTACATGAACCGCCTTCTCCCATAATTTCGCGCTCGACTTTTTCGACATTTTGCTAAGAGAATTGAGTATTTAGACGAAGTGAAGGAATTCAAAATCGGAAAATAGCGGCAATTGAAGTTCGAAATTAGCTAATGTACACCACACTTCATGAGTGACCTATTAAAACACCATCAAGAAGTGAACATGCTGATTTAGACCAATCCAAAAAATAGACATTAACGAAGAAAACAAAACGCATGCTAATTACCACTTCCTACGAACTAGGCTTCAAAAGAAATTAAAAGGAACATTTCCACACGTAGGCCATGATCCCTCCACTTCTTGCTGGCTTTTTTTTTTTCTTATTTTTTGTCCTCTTCTCTTTGTGAACACACCAATTTTTTAGCCAAAAAAATAGTGACCTAAGTTAATGTCCTAATAGGTTCGCCCTAAGAAAGCAGCCAAGCCACCATGGCGTTTTGCTTCTCCCGGTCAACCTCCCCAAAGCTTTGACTTTCCCACTCTCCCACGTCACTCTCCCAAAGCCACGTCAGCATCTCCTGGCCATCCCTCTCCTCCACCGCCTGATCATCGCCGTGCCCTAGAATAACCTGGTTCTCCCAATCCCAGTTCCCACTATCATCCTCCAGACAAGAGAACCAGTCGCCGCCCCCGACTCCGCCGATCCAGTCTTTGTCCGTGCTCACCCTCGGTGACGACGATGATCCAAGGGCGAACCTGCTCTCTCTCTCCAGCCCTGAGCCCACTGCCTTGGCTTCCCCATGATCCCCGCTTGTCTCGATGCTCATGTCCATGATCCCTCTTGATTCTAGGAACAGGGCCGAGTCCACCATGTCATCAAAGCTGAACGACAATTCCTCATCAATGCCTTCCAATGGTCCTAGAATCATCTCGCCCTCTCTCGCCCCACTTGGGCTCAACATTAATGGATTGCTCGGGTCGTTCGACAATGGCGGCGACGTCGCACCGTCCTCTCCGAGGGAATAAGGAACAATACCAACGTTAGCACTGGTCACACTCTCCCTCCCCGTAGTTTCCTTATCCTCGGCACCGGTCTTGGTGGCGGACAATCTCTCTCTCTCCGCCGGTGGCGTGGCGGGCGACAAAGGCACGTCGGAATGATCATTGGTTTCTTTATTAGGGTTTCTCTTCGGGGCGAGCAAGTTCTTGTTCTTCTTCATTGCCCACCTGCTGGTCCTCCCTTTCCCCTTGGGGGGGCTGACTTTGACGAGGTCCGTCAGCAAAGGCAGCGGCTCGTCGTTGGATGGTCTTCGAAAAGTGTCGATTTTTCTGCTTAAGTGCGAGCTCCAATAATTCTTGATCTCGTTGTCTGTTCTTCCTGGCAAGTGGCCGGCTATCAGAGACCACCTGCTCCCACCCACACACAAAAAAAAAAAAAGCCAAATTTTTCAACTGATACAAACATCCAAAGAGGGCCACAAAAAAAGTAAAGAAAGAAAAAGCCGAAGATGAACAGAAAGCGGAAAAAAACACAGAGTTAGAAGGGAAATCTGAAGGGAGGCTAAGATCCGACGTGAAGCTTTAGCTTTAGCAAAGCACTTGAGAGCTACAAATTTAATTTCTTTCTCTTTCTTGGCTTTCCATCACATGATGTAAAAGCGCACGAAAAGAACAGCCCCACCGCCGAACCCCTCATTTCCAAGACAATCCCTGGGTCCGATGCATTTTCAGTGTTCGATGTGATCATCGCTCACATTAAGAGGAAGAAGAAAGCGACTCTTGCATGGCGTTTCGCTATCCATCGCTTGCGTGATTAGGCCTGTCTTACGTTCTTGCGGTTTGCAAAAAGTCGCCGTCCGACTTCCGTAATTAGAAGAACATCTCCGTCCGTTTTATCCCTATTTACTGAGCCAGCGAGGATGTGCGTGTATATGACGATGCTTTGGCCACGTCCCTTCTTAACTCTCGGTACAAAATTAAATCGTTTGCGTCACTTTATTTGCCCTAAGTACGGTCAGAGTTAGACCGCATTGTCACCAAACCTTCAAGACTTTCTATTGCGCTCGAAACATGAGAAGAGTTTCCCCACATGAAGAGTAGTCGTGACCGGTAGGTGCACTTTTTCGAAAAAGAGAAAGATGTCAACACGGTTGCCTTAACGAGCACTTATAAACCCTAGGTGTTGATTGTCTGATTAGTGCATTAAAACTTGCACGATTAGTACGTTTGAAAAGATAAATGTGAGAGAGAGCTTTTCTAGACGTGTTAAGATTTACTTTTTCTAGTTCGAGAGTCTTAATATTCCTAATTGACATAGAGGAATATACATATGTGTGTGTGTATCAGAACATCTTAATAGGTACTACTAAATGCTACATTTACTTAGCTTCACTGACATGCTAAAAGCACTAGCTAATAATGCTCGTGAAATCACGGCGATCTTGATTGTGACGCGACGTTACGATAATCTGATGATAATGGACATTTATTATGTTGGAAACTCTGAGGAAAACACAAAATTTTACCAAATAGTTAAATTCATCGGCTCGAAACTATTACCACCGGGCACCAGGTCCTTCTCAGCGCTACCAAGGGCAGTGGAGACGTTACAGGGTCGGTAAAAAAAAAAGAAGTCGACGAAGTAAATAGTCAACGGTAGACGACGACAAAATCTCCATCTTCTTCTTCTTCCTTATGGGCCTAATTACCTAAAAAAGACCATCAATTTTAGATCTAGTCTCAAATCTGCCCCAATCTTTTTTTTTATCTCAGAAAAAACCCTCAACTTTATATCCAGTCCCAAATCTACCCCGAACTTTTTTTTGTCTCAGAAAAAATCCTCAACTTTCAATCTAGTGTCAAATCTGCCCCGAACTTTTTTGTCTCAAAAAATACCCCAAACTTTAGGTTCATTCCTAAATGCACCCTAAACATTTTTTTTCTAAGAGAAAATTCACCAATTTTTACTCTAATCTCAAATATACCCCCTTTAGCCCTATGTTCAAAAATCGTCGTTAATCATCCTTAACTTTAATATCTGAGAACGGTTTTATTTTAGAGAATTTCGACAATTTTTATTGGGGTGAATTTGTTATTCACGTGAAAATGCTACGTTCGTTCGTACATATCGTTCATTACTTTGCCGATGTGGATTTTTTATCAACGTGGAAATGCCACATCAAGTTGAAACTGGACCACGGGATAAATTTGAGAATAGATTGAAATTTTGTGAATTTGTTTAGACAAATCTAGGAGGATTTGGGGCTAAACCTAAAGTTTGGGATTTTTTTTTTTTTAGACAAAAAAGAGTTTAGGGTAGATTTAGGACTGAACCTAAAGTTTGAGGTTTTTTTGAGACAAAAAAAAAAATCGGGGCAGATTTGGTACTAGAGCGAAAATTAAGAATTTTTTTTGAGACAAAAAAAAATTCGGAATTGATTTGGGACTTGACATAGAGTTGATATTTTTATAGAGAATTAGGCCTTTTCTTCTGGGGCAAACGACAGGATCTGTCATTTTCGACTTAAAAAGGCCAATCGAAGTAAAGTCAATTTCCAACCACCGAGATACCACTTCATTTTGGGCCACGATAGCGTACGGGGATTATTCCGTTCGACTACCAAAATAACAAAAACAAAACAAAAACAAAAAAGGTACATTACACCGACATCCAAAACAGCAAAGAACGTTTAACTTTAAGCAATTTGGGTTATCATAAAATGTCCTAAAAGTGACATTTCGAACGTATAAATGAAGCGTCGATGACAACATCATTAGACAGTATTAGGTGCGAAAATCTATACAACTTGCGCTGGCAATTTACGTTCTCTTCCTCATATGAATATCAGGTGCCTCAGAAGCATCGTTTTGATCGGGCATTCCACTTAAAAGAGGTTGTGGGACGTGATGGGTTCAGAAGAAAACACAGTAGCAACCTAATACTCTTTTTTTTTTTGTTCTGGGTACTTCTGGTTCTTTTCCAAGGTTACACATTTCACACTGTCCAAGGTAACAACAATGCATGCATTATCCTTACCAAAAAAACAATGCATGCATTATAATCATTTGGGAAACAGGCAGATGCGGTTGCATAGGAAGAAGAGACAAAAAAAAAAAAAAAAGTCTAGCATTGATTAGAAAGAACGAGGATGACCAAAAGGGCCAATCCCCAGCGAGAGAGAGAGAGAGAGAGAGCATTTAATGGTGTACTGATGATCTTTTCATATGATTTTTCACTGTTTTATCTCCATCTGTTTTACGAAAACGTTGGTGTCTTTTTGTGGTTCCACTGTTCAGCTGAAAGCTAGCAGTAAAACGGAGGAGAAGAGCAAAAAGAGCACGAACAAACAAACAAACAAATAAAGGAACGAACCTGTTACCCAGAGAAGCATGCAGCTTGATGATGACAATCTCCTCCTCCTTGGAGATGTTGCCTCTCTTCAGGTCTGTCCTTAAGTAGTTCACCCACCTCAGCCTGCAACTCTTCCCGCACCTCAGCAACCCTATGGCCATCCCAAGACACAAGACGCGACCCGTCAATCGGACTCTCTAAGCTCGTCTCTCGTCATCCTAGGTTTTCACGTGCATCAGGAGACAACATTGGAGTCGAGAATTCGAATCCTCTTGTTCCATTAAAAGGAATAAAAAAGAGAGGAGGAAATTGGGAGTATATATGCATAGTAAGGCTACAGCGTTCAATTTTTTTATTTTTTATTTTTGGGTACAATGGGTGATGTTCCACGTCTATAACCCACTAGTAAGAGTCTTGATTGGACGATTTCTCCCAGCAGAAGAAATTTATATATGTTTGATCTCCGAAAAGAGGAAGTGCTCGTTTTGCTCACTTGGCTAAAAAAAAAAGAATGTAGACCAGACCAAGTACATTACCTTAAATTAGTCGAACTAAGGATTCGAGTAAGTGTGTCGTGTTCTTTTAAGAGCAAAGGAATAAGTGAAAATGTACCAGCATTCTTGGGCAAGGACCTCCAGTGACCCTCGCCGTTGGCCTTGATGTAGTTCATCAGGACGGCGTCCTCCTCCGCCGTCCACCGCCCTCTCCTCAACCCCACCTTCTCGCAGCACGGCGCTCTTCCCATCCTCGCTCGCCTCGCCAACTCACTCACTCACTCCCACTCAAATTGGCTGACTCACTTTATTGACCGAGTTGGTGCTTGCATGGGTTTGGCGGGTTCAGCTAGATGTCGGGATTTGAAGGCGGAGAAAGGACTCGAACTGGAATAGTGGAAAAAGGGCCGACGAATTATTTTATAAGGAGGGCTCGTGGGGGTGGGGGTGGGCCCAGGTCGGCGTCAGACTCGCGCGTGGCTGTGGATTGTGCCACGTATGACCGATGGAATGGGGCAGTCGTGGCATCTCCACCATCGAGAGGGCACTGCCTGCGCCCTCCATCTCCCACGTCGGACGCCCCTCGTACCACCAAAACGGACGACCCCTGCTTTTCGCATTTGCACTCGCAAATTTGCATGCATGCTCGAGAGTGGAGGGTGGTAACTTCCTTCTATTCTTTCCTTTCTAAGTATGGAGCTCTGTTGAAATTTGTTTGGTTTTTTTGTTGCCAATCTCTTTCTAATGTCCGAGTGCCCGAACTCCGACGTGTCTTGCGCCACCGGTGTTTTCGAGAATCAACCGGGCTGATGAATGGTACGGGGCAATTTCGGATTGCATCGACCAAAATCATATTGAAATTGGAAAGAAGAGTTGCCGGTACAACATTTTGAAAGTTGGGTCAATGGAGCCGGTTGATCCGCTGCGACCTTCAAAACAATATTCGCCATCGAAACATTAACCTTGCCCCCCTTGCTCCAAATATCAAAGTTGACATATGAATCGCGGTATAAAAATTTTGGATTTCTTCTATCCAAATTTTCTTTTCCTCCATTTTCTCAATTTTTCAAAACAAGACGATGGAATTATCTACACCAAGGACATATGCCATTGCCAGGTAGCGACATATGTACTTAGGACTTTATGCTAGTGAAAGTTCGATCGACGATGCATGGATATCGCGATGACGATCCAACGTGGCACGACATTATCAATAAGGTGAATCGCATAAGGGAATCATATCAACCTCGAGTGAATGTGTCTCTCTTGTTAAAGTTTTTGCACTTTTATTTGCAGATTATCGACGATTCTAACTTGATGGCACTTTGACCTTTGCCTGACCCTTCCTTTCTCTCCCTCACTCTTCTTTCTCCGTCGTCTTCTTCAACTTTCGGCCATGGGGAGGGGTTGTGCTAGGCTATCCTCCCCTCCCTCTTTTGCTGATTTTGTATGTGATTTTCTTGTTCGTTTCTTTTTCTTCTTCTTCTCTCTCAATCTAGATTTGGGAACATAATGGATATGCTTGTGGGAATTCGGTACCTCTATGTTTCCTATGTGTACAAGTCCTCTGCTTCCAACTTCAATGGTGATTACAGGAGCTCTTGCGTCTCGTTGAACCGCGAAGATTTCCTCTCCCAAATGATAGATCTGTGTTCGTTTAACTTGTTTTTGTCTCCGTGTGACGATTGTGCAAAGGAAGCTAAACCTAAGTATGCACTGCCAACTGGCAACGTCATAGTTACTAGAGGAGTAACTTTCGGTGTATGCTCATCACTGATGAAGATAGGGGATCCAGTGATTGACCACCGATTATTTTGCTTGAGAGATGCATTGTTGTGGAACTAGCATGAGCTTAACCCTGCTAGGGCACTGTTGATCATCTTTGTTTTACGGATTTTTATTTGTATTACAATATTTTGGATTTTGCTTTGTTTCGATTCGCTTTGTTATGAAGTCTATGTACTTCTTATGTATCATTTTGAGTAATAAATCGACAAAATAGAAAAAAATTGATGGCACTTTCGTTTAGTATATGATCTAGAACGATCGGTAGCAACTTGAAAAAAAAAAATTATGACTTTTCTCGACTGTGGATTTAATAGGATTCCACTCTTCTTTCGTTAAGCGAGCAGTACATCTCTTGCTTTGCTTTTAATGTTTTCATCTACCCCCTATCGAATTTTTAATGGTACAACACCCACCCTAACGTTCTGGGCCCCAAGAAACTCCAATTTCTCCAAGCAAAATACTTTTTGCTCTTAAATGATTATAAGAGTATTTCATGCTAATTTTAACCCTTTTACCGAAAATACATTGGAAGAAGATATCTTCTAAAACTATGATTAGCGGTAATTTAAGTTTAATACTGTTGCGCGAAACAAGCGATCGAACAATAAAATATACAAAACAAGAAAATAAATCGGACGCCAGATGTAAGTGGTTCGGTCGTAGAAACCAACGTCCACGGGAAGAGCAGCAATGAATTCCACTATAGAACAAGTGATCCAACGGAGATTACAAATCACACTCAAGTCACTCAAACACTCTCAGTGTTTTACAGCCTCAATTACATCAAATAACACACACAGTATTTAGCCTCCAATTCCTCGTAAAATAATCTCTCAATCTCACGAAGAAATTATACATAAATTTTTACCATAAGAATTTCTCGGCTAGAACATAAATTCTTCTTAAATGTAATCCACGAAGAAAGCTTCACTTCACGAACGGCAAGAAGACCCATGCTTTTATCAACAACGGCACCAGAAAAAGCGCCCTCAATCACGAATATATATATTGCCCAAATAAAACCTGCAGAAGAGGACTCCAACGTGGACACGCAAATCCCATTCAAGATTCCAAATCTGGTCAAAGGGTCAGCACTTTCCCTTTTGTTCTTTTTTGGATTTCCTTTTAGCAAATAATTCAAACTAATACAGATAGAAACAATCCAAATCCATCTATAGACTTTCCTTTTTGATCGTGACTCCAACACGTAACAAAATCCATAATTTGCAAGATTCGTTTTCTCGAACTTCCGTATATCAGGTTTTATATAATTCAATTCGGGTTGATTTCGTTTAATGGACTTAAACTCGAGACATATTTTAACAAATATTATTCCTAACCCACCTTAAAGTTGAACGAAAGTCAACCACTTTATTTCAATTTTAGACATCGATGACAGCTTTGTACATTGGCAGAATGCAACAAATATGATGATGATGATATGTCGGTGTGATTCGTGATGTCGCCCTGTGAAGTATCATCTCGTTTGAAAGACCGGTAAGTGGGATTGGTAGCAAAATAATATCGTTAGGCTCCGTTTGTTTCACGAAAAATAAATTATTTGGACATATTATGTTGTCGATAATGAACCCAGCTTACATTGATTAATTACTTCAAGCGATAGAGACGATTGTCTTGAGAAAATTATTTTTCAAATCATTCATTTTTCACGAAACAAATATAGTCTAAGGAAAGAAAGTAACGGCAGGGAAGAGTGGAAGGGTGGATGAATGAAGGGAAAAAGGCAGGGAAGGGTGGATGAAAGAAGGGTTCTACTAGAGATAGGAATCGACACTAACGCTTTCCAAATCGTAGGAGTGTGTATTGGCAAAGTTTCCCCCTTTCAGACTCATTGGATGTACCCTTTTCATGAAGTGCGTGTAGTTGAGGGCCCAATTGGAAAGGGATTTTACATTGAATAGATGAAGTTAGATGAGCAATCAATTGGACATGGAGTTTGGAGAAATAGTTAGTGAAAAGTACATTCAATGTGCGCGTCTCTCGGTGCTTCCACATGGATCCGCATGTTCCTTAAATGCCTTGTGTCGAGACCGCCTCGATTCAGTACAAGAAGTCGCGTGAGAAAGCTAATGGCCTAGGAAGCACCGACACTCTCCAGATGCCTTCGTGTCATGTCTGACACTCTCTGACACATCGACACTCTCTGACACTCTCTGACATGCGATCCACATGTAATCAACACTCTAGACACGCCAGCGACATACAATTCTAATATCTCAACACGCCATTTCGACACGCACGTGGTCAATTTTAAGCATTTTCAATAAATTAGGGGTCAAAATGTATATTTATCAAAGATGCATATACTTAAGTCATATATCTAGTCACCCCAAAATTAATATACCCAATCAGCCAAAAAAAAAAGTTTAATCACGAATCCCTAATAGAAGAAGAATAAAAAAAACTCACCGGTATTTTTATATAATCATGTATATATAAAAATATACATTTAATATATAACGTGTCACAACATGTCGGAATCCTCTATTTTTTTAGAAATGACATGCCGGCGTGTCGTGTCGTGTCGTGTCGTGTCGTGTCGCTTGTCACGTGTCGGTGTTGGTGCTACTTAGCTAATGACAGCCCCAATTATAAGTTGATTGCATCTCTTGGAGAAAAATTGAAGATCAAATCGAGCCGAAATGAAGCGTTCAAGACTCAATCGGCCATCCATTAGGTGGACACATTGAAAAAGAAAGAAAGAAAATCTATAAAGTAAGCATCCCAGGAATCAATTCGGGGGCATAATAGCTCGAACATCCATAATGTCTTCAATAAACATCCAAGCATTTGTTGCTGTCCATGAATTGAAAATGGAGACGGCCCCATCAATCGACAGAAGCTCTAAAAGCAATAGCTTAGGACCAGCCACATGGCTCTCTCCAAATTGGCCGAAATTAGCAAACTTTTAATAGGGCCCTTGTCCAATTCACGACCACGGACGACCCCACCTCACTGATTATTATTATTATTTTTCCTGCAGTGAATGCATTGTTTTCTTTTGCTTTCTTTTCTGTTTTTTTTTTAATTTCGTGCGAGATTTTAAAAAGGGTAAACCAAAAAATTTAAAGTATTAGATGAAAAGAAATCTATAAATAATATAAAGAACCCGTTGTCAAGTAATGTCGGATAATTTTTCAATATCCTCTCTCATATGCAAGCCGGATTAGGGATAACACTTAGAATTTGACTGATTGTGGTGGATGCACACATGCGAAAGGGATAGCACTGATTCTGATACCATATTAAGAATAAAGCGGAAAATATAATAGTGGAATTCTCTGTAGTTTTTTTTTTTTGTACATAATGAAGTACATTCACAATCTTCTAAATATCATAAGTATCTCTAACATCCCTCAAACTCAATGTGACGTAGAAGAAAACAAGTGGAATTTAGAGAAAAAATCTTGAAAACGCCAGGATGAATGTGCCTTTTTGAAAACACCACCAGTCTGATCGATGTAGTGGGGGACAAGTCATTTGATGCCAAGAACCACGTGATATCACATTAAATGACAATCTATTTCAATATGCTTAGTGCGTTTATGAAAAACATCAATATGTGTTAATTGAAACACTCTAGTTCTCGCAATAAATGACTGTTTCACCATTTTGACAAAGAAATCTGAAGCAACCTCCAAGCCTTGAAAATAACCGAGTCACACGTGGTCTTTCAATTCAAACTGGTGACTAACATACTACTAGCCTTTTGTAATGTCTGTATGATCATCGCTAGTAATAATCACGTCATCCACATATAAAAGTAGCAGAATATATCCACAACACGTTTGTTGAACAAGGAGAGCATTGTCATAGGAACTGGATTTAAAGCCAAGACATTCCATGGTTGAATTGAACTTGGAATACCACACACGAGAAGCCTACTTTAGTCCATGTAATGCTCGAGGTAATTGACACACTTTGTTATAAGTATAAATGTATATGGAAGAAGGTTTTATATATACTTTCTTCGTAAGATCGCTATTGGGGAAGGCATTTCTGAAATCCATCCAGAACAGAGGATATCGCTTCGTAGCGGCGACAACAAGTACAAATTTAGTGGATGCAAAATCCAAAGCATTGAGAATTTCGCTTGAGATCTCGACCAAATCTTTTTATAAGTTTATTTGGTTGTAAAATGAAAATGCCCGTTTTTTGTGCGCACCAGAAAAGGAGGAATGAAGTTTTAAATGTACAAAGAATTTTAAGGAATACACAAATAATTTGAATCGTTTTTAAGAAATTTATATATTGTAAAATGTGCTAGTGATTTATGAGATTATACGATGAAATATTTTTGAGTTATGGAGAAGAAAAAAGAAACCCACCTTATTTTACATTTGGGTGGTTATTTCGAAATTATCATTTTTTTCGGTGACAATACGATTACAAATTTTTTCCGCTTTGACAAAAGGTGTGATTTTGATGAAATTGTTTTCGTGCATTATTTTTTGCTCTTATTTACTTGCCCACACCCACACTCCCGGCTCACGTGTGCACCGGCGGATACTGTCGGGCCCGGACGAGACTTGCCGATCTGAATCGGATAAACCCTATATTTATATATTTTTCTCTTTCTTCAATCGAAATGGAAGGTAAAGTGAATTCCATTGTATAGCCGTATGCAATGCGCAAAGGATTGCCTGATCTAGCGGTGGATGTGAACTGAGACTTGCCTAATATTCCGAATATGAGTATATCAACTTTTGTCTTTTTTTCTTTTTTTTCCATTGGAGATTGAAATATTATTTAATCATATATAAAACTATGTCAAATCACTTTATCTAATTCATCATATTTCAAAGTATTTTTTTTTTTGGGGGTCGGATTCATTATCATTTAAAGTTAGTATATACCCAAAATACAACTTGTGTTCAGGCTCCCCATTCTCCTTGTCGAATGTTAGGATGTTATTCAAATTCCGAACAATTACGGTGAGAATAAAATCATGATTTATAAACTATTATTGATATATAAAGGTCAAAGTGAATTGGCTGTAAAATTTGAAAGGAACAAATAGAAGGGAAAAAATCACGTGACGTTGTAAATGTTCCGGACGCGTTTAAGAAATGAAACCTGCACGAAAAATAATTTGATTTTTGAGTATACAATATGATCTTCCCGAATCAGTGAATAAAATGGTTTGGTAAAAAAAAGTTGGCGGGGTTAGCATTTTACCTATATATTGTCTATATAAGGGTGTTCATCTTGAAAAAAAAAAAAAAAAAATAGTCTATGATTTTCCAGTTTCTGTAAATTTCACAATGAAAGTACTTGATGTGCTTCCAATCAACAAGAAAGACCACGTTCCTTGTCGGAACGTCTCCCTAGTACCGTACTTCAAACTAAGATACATCTTCCTATTAGAATCTTTAAAGAAATTCCTAGCTATGCGTGACCTATTGACTAGTAGAATTTTCGGTAATGGCATTAAAAGTACCTGAACTTTCACTCGATTTCCAATTAAGCATGTAAATTTGATTTTTTGTTTAATCGGTGACCTAACTCCGCGAAATCTGATTGATCTAGCACTTCCAATAACTAGATTGCCATGTCACGTACTTCTTGATGACGCAGCTCGCTTGCTCAGCGATGACGATGTATATTTACTAATGTGGCTCATTAGTCAGCAACAATTCTACCAACTCAGCTGTCTAATGTGTAGGGTGAAGAAAGATGACGTGCAAGCATCTCCACCATATAACAGGTTTTTTGGTGATGTGGGGTCATCTTAAGAAGACACTTTGGCGCTCTAGGTGCAACGTAGATTAGGTCCCAGTGCGAGTAGGTGAACGCGCCTTCTGCCTAAGCAATCCTTATAAGTATTGATTATCACCCGATTTAGTAATAATAAAATGATTACTAGAGCTCCTATATTTATGGTTAATAGCAATTTGATGAAATAATCAACCACTTCAACTAAAATAGAGTATGAATACAGTAATTTTATCTAGCAATAAGTAAGTAAAAGCTTAAAGATAGAAGACTTTGCACACGGATCTTTATAGTGGTTCGGCTTAGTGTAAGCCTACGTTTACTCTCCCACACTGATAGTCCACTGGCCGGATTTCATTAATCAAATCAATTAGAAGTTACAGTAACAAGTGTTGCTAATATCCAAGCAATTCTTCACGAAGTAGGTGATGATAATATCCAAGCAGATAGAAATCACTATCTCACATCCAAATACGAGTTATCACTCTGCCAACACTCTCAAAGTGATTACAAATGAATGCCCACTGAAGACAAATAATAATGTGCGAAGCTCTCTAACTTTTGAATTTTTTGTCTCTTGACTCTACGATACCTTTTTTGTCTTTTATACTCCTCAACATTAGGGGTGATCGGTTCCAGGGTGGGTGGTTAACCAAGGACCGCCCGCTAGGGACCGGTTCCGCAAAATGGGAACCGTGAACCACCCGCTCTTTCCATGGACCCACCAGAGAACCGAACACCAGTCCGATCCGATTTGGTTCCCGGGTGAGTCCATGGAACCGGTTCTACCGAGTATCAACATCAATTAAAAAAGATTATACGCGAGTGTGTAAAAAGAATTCCTTGTTTGTAAATAAAGACTTCCCTGTTCAATTGAAAAGGGAAAGTACCATTATAAGATGGCACAAATCATCAATTGGAAGGGTCTCAAAATCTAAGAGGGCCATCGGATGAGAGGGCATGGCAGTAATAGTGGGCTATCCCTCCAGCTTCAGAAGTCATGGCATAAATAATACGCAAACTTGAGAAAGAAAACATCAACCACATGATCAACGAAACCTTGAATTACTTTCAATTTATTCATTATGGGAGCAGCAACATAATCTGTTATGTAGTATGACAGACAGGATTCACCTCACATGCGCTCAAAATTCAGACTTTCAGCTTAACATGCCAAAGCACTACAATGTACTCTTTTTGCTTCTTCAACAACAAAGGACCGACATTGTCCCTGGTAGCTTTGTTATATAAATAGGTCTGATCGGGTTGGTTCGGGTGGGTGGTTTCCACCTGGAATCGGGAATCGAATCGGTACCCGCCGGTTCTAGCAAATTGGAATCGGGAATCGGACTGATACCCGGTGGGAACCACCCAAAATCAGCCGGTTCAATTCGGTTCAGGTGGATCCTGATTTTTTTTTGCTCATCCGTACTCAGCATCCAAAAATTCCCGTTGGATGATCTTTATATGGATCAATCTTCAACCTAGCCGTTGGGCAATTGATTTGAAGATTAGGTATCCGATGAGGTTGAATGATCAGAGATCCCGTCGATTTGGTCGCCCATACAATCAAATCTTGGTTTCCATAAATGAAGTTCTTCATTTATGGAAATAATGTATTCTTTGGGATGATTGTAAATCAATTAAACATCTCGATTGATTGAAGATTGCGAAGATAATCTCTGTGATTGATTTATCAATCAAACCCTTCTAAGTAGGAATCCAGATCTGATTACAAGCTTTGAAGTAATCAGATAGAATATCTCAAAATAATCTCCTTGAATATCGCAACAAAAATTGTGTAGGATAGATGTTATGCTATTACTCAGCTAGTGAAGTCATCTGATTATATCCAGCATTTATGCTAATATTCAAGAGTAAATTCTCCTAACATTCATGCAGTAGACTTGATGATATCCATGAAGTGGATTTGCTGATATTCACGCAGTACGTTCCACGATAATGATGAAGATTCTTGTAGCTATAAAAACTTGATATTTCCAAGTCAAATACGAATTTCCCATTCTTCTAGACTTGTTCATATAAGTCTTTCAGCCATAAAAAAATTGCTTCATCGTGAATATTACCTAAGAAATAAATACTTTCTTGCATTTATCAAGACCGATATAAATCATGGATAGTTTTGTCTACTTCAAAATATATTAGGAGATCTTCCCGTATTTTCGCCTCATTATGGGCCATGTGCGCATACTTCGAGGTAAATCACAAATACGGGTCAGACTCATCTATTTAAAGCCTGACAATGTCAAGTAGTCCGATTGTTCCAGAGTGGCTGGATTATGGCCTGTATGGTAACCATTCTGGTTCTCTAATTCTGTTCCTCGGAACAAAAAAAGATGAGAATTCTGTTTGGTAACGTAAATAATTCTGATTCTGATTCTGTTCCTGGGAACAGTTTTAGAGCAAAAATAAGAACAAAAAAAGTTGCTTCTGAAAAAAAAAAATCACTTTTGAGAATCACAAAACAGAATGAAGTACCACATCTCTCACTTTTCTCTTTCAGTTCTCTCGTCACTTTTCCCTCGACCTAAAATAGAACAAGGTCTCATTTTCAAAGAAAAATATATAAGATAATAAAATAAAATCAAAAATAAAAAAAATTGGAAAAATTCTAAAAAAAAAATCAGAAAATTTCAGAAAATCCCTAAAAATAGAAAAAACTTAGATTATGCTAGTTTAACCTCATTTTCATAGATTTGGGCATAGATTCCCTAGATTTCATAGATTTTGTTTTTTTTTAGGAAATTCATAAACACCTTTGAAATTAAACCCAAACCACATTCTCTAAGTCCTTAGGGCTTCGTTAGGGTTTTATGATACGATTTATCAATGCCATGATCCTTGATTATGCACTTGATTTTATTGGTTGTGATTTGCCTAGGTTTATGTACTTTAGACTTAGTCTAATTTTAGAAAATTTTGGAAAACGACAAAAATAAGCGTGAACATTTAGCAAGCTCTCGTTCTTAAGTTTTGGATGAATTAAGATTGAGATTTGATTTCCTAGAACCAAAAACGCACACCAATGCAGGGTAGTGCAGTGCATTTTCCTTGCAGAAACAAGGGTGTCTCTCGTGTCGGTTGTCCACTTGCTCAAAAGAGTTGGATGAAACCCCACAATAAATGGCAAAACTAACTCGTGATGATTCTTGATATTTATTTTTACATTTCAATATGCAATATGTTATATAAGAGAATTAATATAAATTAATCTTCAATTAATTCGAAATGTATTATGAAATTTCACAGAGATTAGGAAGAGAAATTGTTCCTGAGAA
Source organism: Lenwebbia sp. NSW1173648 (assembly GCA_029784005.1). Classification (NCBI taxonomy): domain Eukaryota; kingdom Viridiplantae; phylum Streptophyta; class Magnoliopsida; order Myrtales; family Myrtaceae; genus Lenwebbia; species Lenwebbia sp. NSW1173648. The sequence goes on from JARCGZ010000001.1 coordinate 37,549,371, forward strand.
TAGAAATTGTGTGTAGTTACCAAGCGCGTTTCTGTTCCAGGAACAGAAATTCTATGCAATTTCCAAACGCATTCTAATTCTCTAAAACTCATTCAGGGAACAGAATCAGAAAAAGTCATTTTAATCCTAATCACTTTTTAGAATCAGAATGGTTGCCATACATGCCCTTATTCCAACCTTCACACGTACAATTTAGATTTGTCATTTTCAACTTTTTATGGGCCTTGTGGGCCTTCGCTTACTATTTCGAGGAAATTGATTATAAAGAACGTTACGGGAAACGACCCATGGCTCTCTCTTTTTTTGTCGAAAGAAAATTTTCATTTCACTTGAAAAAGATGTACATCACTTTAAAATAAAAATGAAAATCAAACAAAGCAAGTAAATTTGAAAGATAAATCAACGTGGTACAGCTTGTAGAGACTCGCTCATTCCACAAAGTCGCTTCAAAGCATAATCGGCGGCCGATCCCTGAATCTCGTATCAACATCAGTGATGAGCAAATGCCAAGATTTTCTTCTTCACTAACTACGGTTTTGCCAAAAGGCGGTGTCCTCCTAGGTTCGGCGTCCTCAGCACCATCACCGTATAGAGATAACAACAGTCCCAACAGGTTGAAAAATAACATATAATGCCTTGTAAATTCTAGATCTATTTCTAGATCGGCATAGAAGAGCACCCAAATCTAAATTTAACTCTAGATCGGGAGAGAAGACCTATAAAAGAGATACCAGCTGATCACCACTTTCAGATAAGCCGACCGCCGAAGCAGTAGAAAAGCCGCGCTCAACTATAGGAGCAAGCATCGAAGCCGAAGCGAGCGAGCGAGCAAATCCGGAATAGCGGATTCTTACGAGATGCTCACGCTTCGAACTCTGAGCTCACCGAACAAAACTCTTCACGTGGAAGAAGAAGTCGACGGGTCATCCGTGAAATCAACGAAGAAGTCTTCGAGAAAAAGTTAAGAATATAGAAAAATAGAAAAGGAAAAAGGAAATGGGAGAGGAGAAGAGGGAGGGAGAGTTGCTGCGGAAATGAGGGCTTGGGCGGCGGCTTGGGGAGGGAGAAAAAACCCTAGGAGAGAGTGTCTCCGATGGGAATTGAAGAGCCCTTGCGATGCACAAAAAATATAATCACTTGAAAATGCAATTTCCAACTGCCCATTGGTCTTTCAGATAAGACTTCATTTTCGCCTCTATATAATCAAATTTCATTACATTACAATAACAAGGAAAGACGCGAATCTAAAAACTTACAGCTAAGAAACACGTCAGAACTTAATTGACGACGCGAGTTTGGAAACTATAACTACCGTGCAGGAAATTAAATATGATTGGAAGATAACATGTTTGCTTGTTTTTCAGTAAACGAACGCTGGTGCCCATGATCTCGTCTTCAAACGATCGCTCCCTTCAAATCGCGTTTTGATCCTTTGTGTCCATTCCCGACCAAAAGAAAAAAAAAGGTCCTTGGTGCCTATCCATCGCCACGCTCATTCTTACTCCACGACTTCCTAGACTTTGTACGCTTCATTCACCGGTGGTTTCAAATTCAAAATTCCATAACCGCATCCCGAAGCCCTGTAGGTATCCAACCTCCTCCTGGCCTTTTAAATGATCATCAGTGTGTGCATCAATAACGACAACATTTCTTATGGCCTTCGACAAATGCTCGCGTGTTTAGCAATAACTTGTACTCTAGTCACGTGCCTATCTATATCGACGACCCGGCCATCTTGCCAGCATCTAAGTGGAAACCTCGTCGGAAGGGGTTGGGTCCAAGAAAGAGGAAAGGCCTATTGTCCTGAGCCTTGGACCGGGCGAGCTTGATCGGGCCAAGAGAAGGCCCGTCGTCGTCTCATACTACCGATGCAGCCCGCCATTGTCAATCGAGTCGAGGTGTGCTTGGGGAGAAACCGAATCCCATGTTCTCCCCCCTCCACACAACCTCCACCAACTTCGGAGACATTAAAATCTAAGCGTCGGCCCAACATCAGAAAGCTGTCTTAATCTCCATTTCCCACCTACAATTTTTCAGCAAAAAGGGATAACGTGAGGCAATTCATTCTCCAATGGACTCATTTTCCACTTAATTTAATGGGGACACACCTTTCTTACCAATCGTTTTTAAAGCCTCTAGCTACAAACCCCTATTGGGTCCACGACTTTTGCAATAGAACCCCCTCATCAGTTAATGAATTGCTGGTGCCAAAATTTCCTCTCTAATTCAAAAGGCAGCACGGACAGTGCTACAACGACCCTTTTGTGTGTGTGTGTGTGTGTGTGGTTGTTTATTAGAGTCAAATTAATCGCGCTGCAGGAAAGGACTCGATCACTTACGTGGGTCTTGCTACTCACCTCGCGCTTTATATAAATGAGCAAGTGCTTACGGCGAATTCCTAGCTCGAGTTGGGAAATCGGTCTTGATCATGCACGACAAATTAAACTCAAATCGGATGATCCAAGTCCTAATGTAAGAAAGATGTGGAGCTCGTACTATGATCTCTTTTTAGCTTTGAATCTAACGTTTGAAAGAGGAAGAATGAGTGACCCCGTGATTTTACTAAGACCGGCTCTTTAGTCCTGTTTAGACGTCTAATTAATTGCAAAGAGCATAACTAGCATTACCAATTTGTGTGATCTTTGAGCCAAAAATGGGAAAATCCATCTGTCTTTAGAAAAACTAGTACGAGAGCTTGATGGCCCGGTGAGATTTAAGTTGAAACCTAACCATAAATATATGATGAGAGATAGAAACAATGATCACACAAGTAGTGCGAAAATCTAGGGTGTATATATATATATAGTAGCAGCACGAAAATTAATGATGTCAAGACAAAAAAAAAATGTAGCATAGGATGTAATTATGTGAAACAAAGGGAAGTATTATGCTGTGTCTGACTTGAACTGTGTTTAATCTCCATATCGTGAGTAGATTATGGACAAGGCACCAGATTTGGGAGACATTGAATGTTAGTCTTAAGATTGGTCTTTTAGCAATGAACTCTCATACTTGTAGACATAAAAAGTTTTTCGCGCAATTTGTGACCTATTGATATGCAATTTGGGTGATTTTTCTACTGTTGGATTATATGAGGTGTATGGGAAGTACCGTGGTCCGCCCATGTAGGCTACCACACCCCTTTACCCACATGGATAACTGCCAAGGCAGTTATCATTTTTTGAACGTGAATAAGAATCACGTTTCTACGTTCTTTCAGTTGGTTGTCGCTTCAGGCGTTTATTGTATAGAAAGAAAAAAGTGAGAACAGTGAAGAAACCGACGACGAATTCCGACTCCACTCCCGAACGTCAAACGAACGAATGATCTCTCGAGGGACTACAAAGGATACATTTAATCTGTGGAAATCACGATATGTCCCTCGTGTGATATACTCATTTACGATCGGTGATTCAAGTTGTTCTTGGGCTTATTAATTCCGAGTAATTCCACTACGTAGACATTGGGATGGATTCCCATCATCTACAATGACCACTCTTAAGATTGAGGTTACCGAATTCGATTGGTACGATTATTAAGTTCAGGTTGTGTCACGCAAGGATGCATGGTATGTTGGTGATAGGCCTAATTCTTTAAAAAAATTCTCAACTTTATATCCAATTTCAATTCTACTTCGAATAACTTTTTTTCCATAAAAAAGCATAAAATTTACTCTAATCTCAAATCTACCTCGCGTCCAAAAAATGGGCACCAGTTACTTCTAAGTTATCCCCGATTTGAGGATTTTTTAGAGAATTGAGTCGTTGGTGATATAAGGGCTGGACATGGGGCTAGACGCAAAGAGGTTCATAGGATGTAATGTTGATTTTGAATTTGCCCAACGAGGTCCTAATAAAGATTGCGGATAAGACTATTCTGTAATTGCTCTCTAGACGAAGCTAGAGTAGCTTCGAGTCACAGCAACAGACTCATACATGAAGAAAAGAATCAATCGTTTATTGTTAAAAAAAAAAAAAAAACTCAAATCGAACAAAACGAGAATATTAAAGGGTTCATGAAAAAGAGAAATGGACAAATTAGAAATCAAGCTCGTGGAAACAACATTCATGTGTCAATCTATATGAATGTCGTGACGAAACTAATCAATCACATTGTTGGCGTTCGCGTCGTATAATCCAACTAACTTTGGCATTCGAATTGTGAAGAACTTTTCCCATGTTGACAAGTCTTTCCCACGTGTTATTGTTCAGAGGAAGGCTCGGTTAGTTAGTTCATCTGCACGGCTGACGTGGCCGGGGGGACACGCCGTCGAGGGGCCTTGTAGTGCATCTGCAACCGGCTGACGTGGCCCATGTGCGACGGTCCCCCATCCAATCCAACTCCCGAAACTTTTGAATCTCGCGGTGCGGGCCCCACCCGCGCTTTCGTACGAAACCAGAAGCCGCTGCACATAAACGCCGCCCTCCCCCCCCCCCCCCAACACACACTTCCACGTTGAGCGGAGATACGCCCCAAGACGACGCCGTTTCGGGCACTCCAAAGCAAACCTATTCCCGTTGCCGCCACACCAACGCGGGTTGCACACGCCGTCGTTTCCGCGATTCTCCAACCAATTATTATTATTATTATTATTTTTTTAATTTCCCAACGCACAGTTCCTGTCGACAAAAGCGTCAAGAAAAAGAAAAACAACAACCTTCTCGACTAGATGACCGAAAGGGAATTAGTAAAATAATCAAATTTATTCACCAAGGATCTTTCTTTATTCTCTTGAAAAAACCCTATTTTTTATTTTTTATGATCGCGTGATTTTATTGAAGACGGTTTAACAATTTTTCTCGTGATAAGAAATACACTCATTTCGAATCGCTCGAGTAAGATCCTGACGAAGATTTAATTAAGTAGGACGAGAAGAGCAACATCATTTTTTTTTTTTGATTTGGGTTGCTCTATAAATACACGGAGATAAAATCAATAAATGTCAAAATATGAAATTTCACGCTGAGAAAAGAAAACGAAAAAAAGGGTTAAAAAAAAAAAAAGAAACGTGCAAAAAGGGAAGTAGGGAGGAGAAAAGATCTGGTTACAAAAAGGGTGTGAAGGTTTGGTCACCCGTTTGGCTACAAACGCATGCCAGACTTTCTTCCTCCTCTCTCTCTCTCTCTCTCTCTCTCTCTCTCTGAGAATTGATTTCCACATTGCGCAACAACAAGAGCAAATTATAAGAAGAAGGAAGAAGGAAGAAGGAAGAAGGAGAAGATTTACAAAGGTTGCTCGCACGTCAGCTCCTCAGGCCACGGGGTTCGCATTCTCGCCAGAAATCTAAACCATCCCTCTCACGAATCGCCCCACCTCTCCTCACCAAGAATCCTCCACCCCCATTAAAACCCTGCGATTCCTGCCCCTGTAAGAGGCACATTAACAGAGGACACCGCGTACCCACGAATTAACGAGAGCCAAGATGGACGCTTTGTGCCTGAACACAGGGATTCACGCCATCTCTCCTTCGATCTCGGCCACCGGGTCGCTCGACGCCCGGCCGAACCCGGCCCAGGTGAGCACCTTGGGCCGGTCCGCCCTCGACAAATCGGCGGTTTCTTCTTCGTCGTCTTCGTCTTCGTCGTCGTCCTCTTCTTCTTCTTCTTCTTCTTCGAGGTTCTCTTTCCGGTACCCTCTGAAGTCCCTGTGGTTCGGAGGCGGAAGTGGGGACAGGAAGAAGTACAATGGGATCGCCCTCGACGACGCCGTTCTGGTGGACAGCGGGGAGCGAGTTGCCGAGGAGGCGAATAGTGCCGATTCCGAGGGGCAAAGTGGGAACTGGGTCTTGAAGATATTGCATGTCAGGTCTCTGTGGAAGGAGGAGGAGGAGGAGGAGGAGCGGCGGCAGGGGAAGGTGACTGAGGACAAGGGAATGGTGAATAATGGTGGTGAAGCCGAACAAGAAGAAGAAGAAAGGGGGTCTCGTGGCATGGTGGTTGAAGAGAAAGAAGATGGTGATGACGATCAAGACGAAGAGGACTGCGATGCATGTAGGATTGGGGATCATGATGATGATGACGAAAAAGAAATAGACTTTGATAGAGATTCGTTTTCTAGGTTGCTGAGGAAGGTGCCTCTGCCTCAAGCCAAGCTCTATGCTCAAATGTCCTATTTGGGGAATTTGGCTTATGCCATACCCGAAATCAAGGTACAGTTTCTTTTTTCCTCTTTTCTCCTGGATTCCAATGGCACAGCATTTTAATTTTTCTCAGAGGATTTTCACAATGATTGTTTTCTTGATCTGCTCAGTCCTGGGGAACCTGATCTGAGTTTTGCCAGCAATGACTGATTTAGTTAGATGGGTGATATTGCAATCCTACCCCTTCAATGTCCCTCTGCGTTTTATTGTTTGAGATTCCAGGATCCATCATCTTCATCGATTTACTAGAGAATAAGCATATCGTTGTAAGATCAGGCAGGCTCATACTCATTACAGTAGATGGGAATTGGGAGCCTGAGAGTAGGGGGTTTTGAAGAAGAGATTAGGACTTTTAGGATGTTCCAGATCGTTTGTATTTCGGCCAATCGGCAATAGCTGGCGTCTTATATATGTGCACAAGATGGTTGGATCCGTATCCTGAAAAAGCTTGCGCCAGAAGGTTTTTGTTCATTCCAAGTTAATATAGCTCGCAAGTATATGTTCTTGTGATCTGGAAGTAGTTTTTGAGAATTCTAAAACGCCATTTACCGTGTTTTACTATGACAGCATCTTCCATGCAAATCGGAATAATGCATCAATTTAACTGCACTTTTTCATGCATGAAACACCGATTATTTAATCCAAACCTCAACACACATGACATTGTACTTCTGCTGTTTGTACATATTTCCAATGACGGAAGTGAATCAACAAATGCTCTGCCCTGTTTGATCAAGGAATTTCGAGTTTAACTTATGGAAAATGCTAATATTTGCTCGTTGTGTTCTTTAGCCGGGAAACCTCCTTAAATACCGTGGTTTGCGGTTAATAACCTCATCGATAGAGAAGAGGGAATCAGCGGCAAAAGTCGAGAAGGATCAGGCCCTAGAGGATGTTCAAGAGGAAGCAGTGCCATCGGTAGATGATGTTCAAGGTCAGGAGCAGAAGAGCGGTGGGAACCAACTTAGCGCATCTGCTGCTTACCATATTGCCGCTTCTGCAGCTTCTTATCTGCACTCTCATGCAAAGAGCATTATTCCATTTAATTCCTTGAAATCAGCAGAAGCATCTGGTAGTGAATCCCCTGAGGGGGATGGTGAAAGAAGTGATGGCATTGATGTGATGAAGCCGGATATGGCTTCTCTCATGGCAACTACCGACTCTGTGACTGCTGTGGTTGCTGCAAAAGAGGAAGTGAAGCAGGCGGTTGCAGATGATCTGAAGTCCACTCACTCATCACCTTGCGAGTGGTTCATATGCGACGAAGATCAAGGCACTACAAGGTTCTTCGTGATTCAGGTGCGCTTTCTTTATACGCACTCATCCCTATATCTTTTTTCAGGACAATTTGGTTTGTCTGCCTGTGGCTATTATCAATTCACTGCGAGATCATGGATGATTTGTAGCTCAAAAGGCTGAACTCAAAACTTTCATATGCAGGGTTCTGAGTCGCTAGCATCGTGGCAAGCGAATCTACTCTTTGAGCCTATCCTGTTTGAGGTAACCTTTAGAAAACTTCTGCATCCTTGTTTGCATCTTCCGATGTTGTTATATCTACTTAGAATGATTGCATATTGTTTACTATGGTCTTTTTTTTTTTTTTTTTCCAGGGGCTTGATGTGCTTGTGCACAGAGGTATATACGAGGCCGCGAAAGGGATCTACGAGCAGATGTTGCCTGAAGTTCGTGATCACATAAAATCCCATGGGGAGAGGGCTACTTTCCGTTTCACCGGGCATTCTCTCGGAGGAAGTTTGTCATTAGTCATAAATTTAATGCTGCTAATTAGGGGTGAAGTGCCCGCTTCTTCCTTGCTTCCTGTGATCACATTCGGTGCCCCGTCCATCATGTGTGGAGGCGACCATCTTCTTCGCAAGCTTGGATTACCTCGAAGTTATGTTCAGGCGGTCACAATGCACAGAGACATTGTACCTCGAGCCTTCTCTTGCAATTATCCTAATCACGTTGCAGAGATTCTCAAGGCTGTTAATGGGAAGTTCAGGCATCATCCATGTCTGAGTAACGAGGTAAATACTTGACCAGAGCCATGAAATCTTGGTAGTGTGAAAAATTATAGGCTTGGTTTTTAAAGCCTCTACTTATTTGTATTCTAACGTGGGAAATCCATCGCTAGACAAACTAAAAAGTTACAATTCTTTTTCTCCTGTGATTAGTAGTTTTGAATCACTATCTAATAGTTTTCTGTACATTAACAACATAATCTGCTCCGTTTTTATGTAGAAAATGTTGTATGCCCCGATGGGGGAGCTTTTGATTTTACAGCCAGACGAAAAGTTCTCGCCACACCACCATCTCCTCCCTTCAGGTAGTGGTCTCTACGTTTTGAGCTGTGAGCTATCGGATGTCGTCATTGCAGAGAAGCAACTCCGAGCGGCGCAGAAGGTTTTCTTGAACTCGCCACACCCGCTCGAGATTTTAAGTGATCGCGCTGCTTATGGTTCGGGGGGCACCATCCAAAGGGACCACGACATGAATTCCTACTTGAAGTCCGTGCGATCTGTGATCCGCCAAGAGCTGAGCCACATGAGGAAGGCCAAGAGAGAGCAGCGACGCAAGTTCTGGTGGCCCCTCGTCGTGTCCCGCGGCAGAGTCGATGCCGGCCTAGCTCTGAGCAGGCCAATTGGGTCGATCAGTGCGGGCCACGAGCAGCTCAACTTCTCGGGCATCTTGCAGACGGGCAAGGACTCCCTGAAGCGGTTCAGCAGGCTCGTCGCGTCGCAGCACATGCATTTGCTCGTCGTGATCCTGTTCCCTGCTCGATTGCTACTGCTCGGCACCTATGGCACGGTTAATTGGTCCTAGGCCATGGGATGGCAAGATGGTTAGCAAATTCTTTATTCATGGTTAGCAAATTCTATGTCCTTCCCCTTTCATGATGGGGAAAAAAAATTACTCAAAAAATGTTTATCTGTAGAAGGAAACATGTGATCATGAACAGGAAAAGAAAGAAAAACGTAAGGAAAAATGGATTACGGGGGTGCATTTTTCGGTGCAAAATTCTTTTCCTTTCTTACAATTTCCTAATCTTTGTGGTTGAATGACTTCCCAACATTTTTGGGTAAGTAGGACTTGCAAGTTTCAAACTTTCTCTGCGTACTTTTGTCATACACCTGCATGTCAGTCACTCTGCTGTGGGGGATACAAGAACAGGGGTTTTTGGCAGTTTGTCTTGTGATTGATGAACGCAAAACCCGTGATTGAAAGCGAGGTCTTTCGTAAGTGTACTTGAACACGTAACTTGTTGTAGTGTCATACATATGCGCTCTTTATGAGGACAATATTCACTCATCCATCGCCCAGAAAAAGATAGAAAAAAATATGCTCAATCGGTGCGACAACAGTTTGGCTCATGCTAAAAAATTGTTGCTTACACGGATTAGGCTGACATGCGAATCCAAAACGGGGGTATTTTTCCCATGAATTGACAGCAACCATTTTTGCAATATTTTGGTTTTCCTCTTCTTTGTTATTTTTAGACAAAAATCTTAATATTTTAAAAGGGTTTTCCAAATTTTGCGTAGGGAAAGATAGAGAATATGCAAATGGGTCCACTTTGGACGACACTTTAGTCCATGTCGAACTTGGCAAAGTCGACGAGCCACCGGGGGGTTTTGTCTAGTTGTGCGAAGTGTGCGTGAGAGCTCGATTCCGGACAAGATCTATGGAGAAGGTTGGCGTCCCCGGTCCAAAAGGGCTGTGCTCAAACTCATAGTCCCTATCCATCCAACGAGGCACTCTTTTGGACGGTGAGATTAGCAATGAATTGGATTATGAATCCAATGTTTGCTAACTTTCTCCTCCAAATTTCGATCTCGGAGATAGTGCGAAAGGTGCTAACCAGAGAGATTTCTATGCTTTTGAAAATATGATTCGTATTTTTTGGTTTAGCCGATGACGGTTTCCTGCTTAGACCAGATCTCGAACGAGTCCAAACACCGTACTTGGGTACTATTTCTTCTCCCTCCTTTTTGATTCCGTGCGACTTGTATTGTGATGCATTAGAAAATTAGTGTGAGAGTCGCTTTCGCTCTTGCTTAAATGGTCGAAGCTCTCTTTTTATGAGGCTGAAATTGAGGAAATGGTAGGGAATCAAAGGAATGGGAATGGGGGTGGTCAAGGCCAAAAGGTTGTGAATAAGGGTGTTATGTGGCCGGTTCTTCTAGGAAATTTATGGGGGCCGGCAAAGTTGGCCGAGACACAAAATGGTGGAACTTGACTGAAGAAGAAGAAACCCACTTTAATATTGGCCAGCAAATGCTTGAAAGCACACCCCCATGAATGAATCGCCAAACGGGCAGCATCATGGAGGGTGGAGGCGTTAGAAATAGAAACTAGGGTTTTGCAAAGGCAGATATGGGGCCAACCGTCAGAAATGGGAACCTTCACTTAGATCTGGCGATGGAAGATCCAACATTTAACACCCCATAAAACAGGAGAAAAATGCCGAAAGATCAGCATTAACACGAGAAGAGAGCGTGTAAAGAAAGAGCTTTTATTAGCAGTCTATTTTGTTTTGGAAAAATTGCAAGAGAGGTAAGATTTAACATCAAATATGGGATAAGTGTCCCATCAACATTTAGTTGGGTTTCAACGGCAAATCTAGTTGTTATTAAGCGGTTGACCTTGAACTTGAATATCAGGTAGTTGGACCGAGCATGAGGTTCTGTTGTTTATGGAACGTGGGTCTCTGCTTTATGTCCGGTCCAAGTGATTTAGCCCATATACGTTTGGCAATCCAGCCCATAATCTCTCCAGCATGGGTTCCTATCTAAGGCTATCAAAATGGGTCACAAATCCATGTATTAACACAAATTTATTAGAGGGTGTTATATATGGTCGCCTCAAATTTAAAACTTAGGTTATAATGGGTTCCAAACAGAAAAGAAAAAAAAAAGGGTTTTACATTTCGTTTGTTTCACGAAAAACATTTTGGATCATTTAGAACCCCCTCCTCCCAGGCCATTGGCAGCAGACACGGGTTTAGAGGTCGGTGTCGAGTCCACTGGGGATCATTGAGGCCAAACCCGCGTCCATATAGGCCGAACCCGAGTTCACAAAGGTGGGGCTTGGGACACCTGCGCCCATGTTGGGACGTCGAGCCCAAGACCTCGATGCTCGTGCCCAGATCCCTCGCCCCCTCGGCCCAAGTCCATTGAGGTCGGGCTCAAGTCCACTGTGAAAAATAGAGAAACACACGTGAGTTTGGAGAGCAAAAAAAAAAACAGAGAGAAGAGTTTCTCGGCCGAAACTCCTAGCGAGGATCCATTCTGGCGATTCCCTTTGCGATTTTCGTTTTCGTGTGGCCAAGTTTATGCTGCTACTGTTCGGTTTTGTGCCTCTGCCTTCGGTGCTTTTGTCTTTTTTTTTTGCCATTTGTTGGTCCTGTTTCTCCCCTTGGTGGTTCTGCTTTCTACTGTTCGGCGGTCCAGCCCCTTTACTGTTCTTTTTTGTCGCCGCCTGAATTCTCTGCTGCGTGGGGTTGTCTTTCGCTGCTAATCAGTCCTTGCTTTTTGCCCCCTCTACGGATTCGGTGGTCAGGACAGCCTTTGCCTAGAAGACTAGTCCTTGACTCCTCGCCTCTCCTGTGCCGCTCAAGCCCGAAGTGTCGCTTTTGTTCGTGGTTTTCTATTGCTTCACCAAACTCGCTCAATCGTCCACCAGAGAAGTCCGACCAGACCTGGTGTCGCAGCTGATCCAAACTGAGGCGTGAACAAGTCCTACCTCAGCTGTACGTGTGTGAAGGTTCCTAGCCGAGTGTCGGACAAAGTCGTTGGTCCCTGTACGTGAATTACCAGCTGAGGAGCTTTAACCGATCGGTCTGGGAGTCATAGCTTGGAGCGTAACTTTCGGTGCAAATTTCAAATTCGGAAAGCGAATTTTTGAATTTAGGTATATCTCTTGATTTGATATTCCGAAGATTATGTTGCTCGTTTTTGCTTGATTTAGTGCTTCGATTGCACGTTCCGTATTTGCATGATGCCATATTTTGCACGTTCAAGTATATTATCCAATTAGAGTATCTAAAACCTGGCAACATATCTTTGATTCGGAAATTATGTACTTGAAAAGGTAAGGATTGCATATCGATTGTTTTGCAAGATTGAATATTCGGTTGCCTTGATTGGAAGATTTGCATGTTAAATTTAGAAACCGAAAATTCAGAATAAATCATGTGATATATCCTGTACTTGCCTAATTTGAAAATTGTGATTTGATTGAGATATTTTTGGAGTCTTAGAGATAATCTGGTTAATTCGAAAAAAAAATCTTTTAAATATATCCAAGATACTCAAGATATCAAAATCTTTTCAAAATTTGATCGATTAGGAAAATTACCTAATCCGCAACCGCATACATGAAAATAAGTCTATCTATCAGGCTTTAGATAGAATTATTTCCATAACGGGTATTTTGAATTTTTAAACTTGATCTGTCAAGCTTCAGATTGAAACTTAATTCGAAAGCAATTGCGATAATTACCTTTAATTAAAAGGTTTGCAATTTGAATTTAAATTCATCCATAAAAACTGAAAATCACAAAAAAAAAAAAAAATCCAGAAAATTCGAAAATCTAAAAAAAAAAAATCCTCATGGCTCATCTTAAATTCATCTCAGAAAATTAAAACAAGATATAGCAAGATATGATTTCTTGAAAACCACATCTCATCATCTTTAGAAAAATTTTCTAGAAATCCTTTCTAATGGATTGCATCTTTTGAATAAAAATCTTTTCAAATCCATCTCAATCTTTAAAAGATGTAGACTTAGGGTTAAGAGATTTTCTTAAAATTTTTGGGGATTAACTCAAAATTAAAATCCGAAATTTTTAAGATAATCACAAACCAATTCATTTTTTTTAAAACTTCGAAAATTACATTAAAAAAAAAATCACAAAAAGAAAACCCAAAAAATGCACCTTTGAGCCTTAAGTCAAAATTCATCAAAAATTTCCAGCTTAAACATTTTCCATGAAATTGGTACCGAAAGGGCATTAGTTTAAAAAATTAATGCAACCAAGTTCCGAACTTAAAATCTTTGGTTCACAGAAGTAACTTAGTTCTCCCACTAATTTACTTAGGTTTCTAATCGACCTACCAAAAAATGATTAGTGGTGGCTTCGAAAATTTAAAATCTTTTGCCTAATAATCACTTGAACCATAAGTCACGATTTGGTAGAACTTGGGAGAGTTCGTGTTAAGTTAATTAATCTAATTTAATTAATTTAGTAATCCATTAACCTAAATTTGAAAACCCAATTTTTAAGTCGCGACAGGGCTTGGGACACCAATGCTCGTGCTGGGACCTCAGGTCCATAGAGGTCGATCCCAAGACCCCGGTGCTCTTGCCCGAATCCCTAGAACCCAAGCCCGGATCCATTGAGGTCGAGCTCAAGTCCATAGAGGCTAGGCTCGGTGCACGTGCTTCAAGCACATCAAGGTCGGGCCCGAGTCCCAGCACTCAAGCCTCGATCCATGGAAGTCTCACCTGAGTTCACAGAGGCCAGGCTAGGAACCCTAGAGCTTATGCATGGGTCCGAGTCCATCGAGGCCAAGCCCGGGACCCTACTGTCCGTGCCTTGGTCCCCAATGCCCAAGCTCAAGACCCTAGTTGACATGAATCATTGCGGAAGTTGATCGTTCTACGAAGATCCAAGAGTTGCGAATTTGCTGACCTCGACCCCCAGTCGAACCTATGATTGGTAACCTCGGTATGAACGTGACCTGTTAACGAACTTGTATCAACCAATCAACGCTATAACACCATGAACAAGAAAATTCGCGATCTTGCTCGATAAGTTGAATTCGATCGCCACAAGGGAGCCTTGATAAGATCTAGTCCTCAAGAGAACTCAAAGAAGAAAACCTCTCTGTATAAAAATTCTGAATCAAAGTTATCTTATCAGAAACCTATAAGCTCCCTTATATAGGATGCTGCTAACCCCCCAAAAAAAAAGAAGGCAAAATTACAAAAATATCCTTAATTAATGAAAATTCGCCTAAAAATAGAAAATTACCTAAAAATCCATCTAAATGACTCTGAATCACTAAAAAAAAGTTGTCAATCACTACTAAAGTAGTGTGTATTGATCAGCGGCTCGTTTTCAAGAGGCTGACCAAATTTAAGCCAATTCGAAGTCCGTCAGCCCTAAACCCGTCCGTAATTCGCTGCACCAAAAGTGATCGTGTTGCGCCAAGGAGCTTCAAAATCTTTAAGTCTCGAATCAAGATTGCCTCCACTCCAAAGATCTTGAATGATGATGCCGACAGCTTTCTTGAATTCCTTCGCTCTCGCCCGAGTGATCGGACCAAGCGGATAGGATAATGGATCCCTAGCACCTCCGCCTCGATAGGGCTCGATGTCCTCATCATTCCCTCCCCCGTGCAAAGGATTTGCCCTCAAATCATCACCTGCATCGAAAAGAGTTAGGTCAGAAACATTGAAAGTAGCACTAATACCATATTCACCTGGAAGATCAAGCTTGTAGGCATTATCGTTGACTCTCTCCAACACCATGAATGGTCCATCCCCTCGCGGTAACAACTTAGAACGTCGTTGGTCGGGAAAACGCTCTGTGCGCATATGAACCCAAACCCAATCACCGAGCTCAAACACTACTTTCTTGCGCCCTTTGTTGGCTTGCTTTACATATTGCTCTGTCTTGTGCTCAATATTCAGCCGCGTCTTTTCATGCAAAGTCTTCACAAATTCAGCTTTCTTAGCACCATCTAAATCTACACGTTCATCAACAGGCAAAGGGATTAAATCTAACGGAGTTATCGGAGTAAAACCATAGACAACCTCAAATGGTGTGAATTTAGTAGCAGAATGCACGCTTCTGTTATAAGCAAACTCAACATGAGGTAAACAGTCTTCCCAAGACTTAATATTCTTTTTAATGATAGCACGCAATAGAGTCCCTAAAGTCCTATTAACTACTTCAGTTTGACCATCAGTTTGTGGATGACAAGTAGTAGAAAATAAAAGCGGTGTACCTAACTTCTTCCACAATGTCTTCGAAAAGTAGCTAAGAAATTTAGTATCTCGATCAGAAACAATGGACCTAGGCATGCAATGCAAACACACAACCTCACGAAAGAACAAATCAGCAATATGCGATGCATCATCAGATTTATGACAAGGTATAAAATGAGCCATTTTCGAAAACCAATCTACAACCGCATAAATAGAATCCCTACCATGCTTAGTCCTGGGCAATCCTAACACAAAATCCATAGAAATATCAACCCAAGGATGCGTCGGGATAGGCAAAGGAGTACACAAGCCATGTGGTTTAGTTATAGACTTAGCCTGCTTACAAGCAATGCATCTCTCACAAACACATGTGACATCTCGCTTCATGTGTGGCCAATAAAAGTGTTCATGCAGTACTTCATAAGTTTTATTTATGCCAAAATGCCCCATTAAGCCGCCATTATGCGCCTCTCGCACTAACAACTCTCGTAAAGAGCATCTAGGCATACACAACTTGTTTTCACGAAAGAGATATCCATCATGCCTATAGAATTTTTCAAACGCAACATGCTCACAAGCTTCAAACACTCTTCCAAAGTCATCATAATCAATATATAATTCTTTGATATGCTTAAATCCTAGACACTTTGCTCCTAAAGTAGTTAGAATTACGTACCTTCGAGAAAGTGCATCGGCTACCACATTTTCCTTACCTTTCTTGTACTTGATTACATATGGAAAAGTTTCAATGAACTCCATCCATTTGGCATGTCTTTTGTTCAACTTTTGCTGCCCCCTCAAGTACTTCAAAGTCTCGTGGTCGGTGTGGATCACGAACTCTCTTTGGCCATAGATGATGTTGCCAAGTCTCCAAAGCTCGCACCAAAGCATACATCTCCTTATCGTAAGTTGGATAATTCAATGTTGCTCCGCTTAACTTCTCACTGAAATAAGCTATGGGACGTCCTCCTTGTATCAACACAGCTCCAATGCCTGTACCAGAAGCATCACATTCTATTTCAAAAGTAGCATTGAAATTTGGTAAGGACAACAAAGGAGCATTAGTTAGCTTATCCTTTAAAGTTAAGAAGCATGTCGCAATCCTTCTTCCATCTTCACTTCTCTCTCTACTTCTTCGATTTCGCCGATCATGACACACGAGCTCTCTCCCTCCTCTTTGATCCCAACTAATCAGTGTCACTGCCGCCCCCACTGCCTATCTCCGGCATTGCTATCCCCTTATCTCGATGGCCCTCCAGAAAATCGAAGTCATCTGTCTTCATGTCGCTGGCCTCCTTGCTTTCTGGCTGATTTGGCTTTGCACACCTGCAGTGAGTAACTCAAATAATGTTGCTTCTACATCGTCCCTCTCTCTCCTGTGTTCGCTCACTCATCACCACCGAAGTTGCCGTCGAAAGAGGTCGTTCATGGTCTGACCCAACTGAATGGGTCCACAGCCGAGACTGAAAGTGTAGTCCCCTTCTCGCTTGAAAGTGTGGAGGTTGAGTTTTATACCAAAGATTGGTTATTTGGAGTTACCCCTATGGAAGATTCCAATGGGTGAGTCTCTCATCGTCGACTTTCGAGACTATTTTCATTAGGTAATTTTTTTTTAAAATCTTATTCTCTTGGTTTACTCATATGATTTAATGCACTTGACTGGTTAGACTATATTCGGGATACTTCCACCGGAGCTTAATGTTCATGAAGTTTCATATTTAAGCACCGTAAGAAATAGACTCTAGGTTTGAGAATGAGTTTCACTTTAACTTAACTCTAGGATAGCGTTTGTATATATAAAGTTTTTCTAAAAGGACTAATTCAACATTAGTCTGTTACAGTATTAACTACGGAATATTACTACATTAATGGACCAATTCAAAATTAGAATTTTGAATTGTCTGTTACAGTATTAATTACATTCCTTAACAAGCCCCCGCAAGTTGAAGGTGGTCTTTTGGATGATCTTCAACTTGGATTTGAGCAAATCATGGCGACACCGTGTAAGAGGCTTGGTGAAGATATCTGCTATTTGGTCACGTGTGGATATGAAGCGAACCTCAAGTTTGCGTTGTGACACTAAATGGCGGACGAAGTGAAAGTCTACCTCGATATGCTTTGTTCTAGCATGGAAAAGTGGATTCACCATAAGATTCGTTGCCCCTAGGTTGTCGCACCAAAGGATAAGGGGGTTTTGATTGAGAGATGCCCAATTTCTGTAACAATAATTATAGCCATACCACTTTTGCCGTGGAGTTTGCCAATGTCTGACACTCAGATTCGATTGAGGAACGTGTAATGGTATGTTGCTTCTTAGCTAACCAAGAAATCAGATTTTGGCCTTTATAAATTGCATAACCTCCTGTTGATTGTCTATCAGTGGGGCAACCCGCCTAGTCCGCATCACTGTATGCATGGAGTTCTGTGGAGGATTGAGAACTGATGAGTAGTCCATGCGAAATGGTTTCCTTTAAGTAGCGTAGGATGCGTTTCACCACACTCCAATGGTCTTCTGTTGATTGTTTCAAGAACTGACGAACTTTGTTTACCGCATAGGAGATATCTGGCTGAGTGAGGGTGGCATATTGAAGAACTCCTACGGTGCTCCTGTACAAACTAGCATCTTCAAGTGGCTTACCCTGATTGATTAAACTGGTATTTGTAGCCATGGGTGTGTGAACCGGTTTAACACCATCCATTCTAGTTCTGTGGAGGAGATCTGTAATATACTTCTGTTGTAACAAGAGGAGCCCATATGGATGTTTGAGCACCTCAATTCCCAGAAAATAATTAAGGTCACCCAAGTCGTGTATGGAGAACTCCTTATTTAAGCATTTGATAGTGTCTTGAATAAATGACGAGTTTGATCCTGTAATAACAATGTCGTCAACATAGATGAGCATGTAAATGGAGAAATTGGGCCGATGTAGTATGAAGAGGGAAGTATTGGATTTTGATCTGATAAATCCCAATGATTCTAAAAAGATGCTCATCCGGTGGAACCAAGCCCGCGGTGCTTGCTTCAATCTGCATAAGGATTTTTGTAACTTGCATTTATGGTTTGGCTTTTCTTTGTCAATGAAACCCTGAGGTTGGGTCATGTAAACTTCTTCAGTCAAGTTACCATTTAAAAATGCATTGCTAACATCCAACTACCGGAGTTTCCAGTTCTTTGTCACAGCCAATGAAATAACTGCACGGACAGTGGTTGCTTCAACAACGGGACTAAACATTTCCGTATAGTCGATACCCTCATGCTGATTGTAGCCCTTGGCTACTAGGCGGGCTTTGTACCAGTCTATCGAACCATCTGCATGTGTCTTGACTCGATAGACCCATTTGGAGCCCACGACATTTGCTTTGGGATTCGGTGGAACCAAAACCCATGTTCCATTACGCAACAAAGCATTAAATTCTTGGAGCATCGCCTCCCTCCATTTTTCATGTTTATTAGCTTCGGTGAAGCACCGTGACTCTTCTTTAGAACTCATTTCAGTCAAGTTCACATCTGGTAATGGATATTTATTGTTGGGCTTTGGGTTTTGACGCAGCCGCATTGAATGGGTCCTTGGTGCTTGATAAACCGGTTGTGGAGGTATCACAATAGCCTGCTATGGGGAGGCGTCTGAAAGAGTGTCATTAGAACATGTACCAGCATTAAACGGACTAGAAACCAACATGTTAGACGTTGAAGCAGTATTAGCATTTGATAATGTTGGTGATGGTTCTTTAAAGGCGGGTGGAGAGGTGCTAGAGGGTGGGGTAGAAGGCAGGATATTACCATTAACACCATGGTTCATGTGGGAGGACACACCAGCCGTGGACATCGTCAATGAAGGATGTGATGGTGAGAGTATTGGTGTGAACCAAGTGCGGCGAATGGAAAAATATTTTCTATAAAATGAGCATGTCTTGCAATGTACATGCGTCCAGTTTTGTAATCTAAACAATGGTAACCAACGTGCAATGGACTATATCCTAAGAAGTAAGAACATACATTGAGTAGAACGGAGTGAAAATTTATGAGAATTGTATGGCATTAATTAAGGAAAAACAGCACAACCAAATATTTTCAAAAACTTGTAATTCGGTTGTTGATGGAAAAGTGTTTGAAAAGGTGAGATATTGTTTAAGAGTGGTGTTGGTAATCTGTTAATAAGATAAATGGTGGTTTCAAAAGCATAAGGCCAATACTTAAGAGGAAGAGATGCATGGGCCAATAATGTAAGGCCGGTAAGAAATAGACTCTAGGTTTGAGAATGAGTTTCACTTTAACGTAACTCTAGGATAGCATTTGTATATAGAGAGTTTTTCTAAAAAGACTAATTCAAAATATTTTGAATTTTGAATTAGTCCGTTACAGTATTAACTACAGAATATAACTACATTAATGGACTAATTCAAAATTAGTCCATTACAGTATTAACTACAAAATATTACTACACTAATGGACTAATTCAAAACAAGAATTTTGAATTGTCCGTTACAGTATTTAATTACATTTCTTGACAAGCACTAATGAACATTACATATGGCACCCTGAAATTGGCTAGGCTAGGCTGTTCCAGGTTTTGTTTGTTATCCTTGCTTGTGAACGAATAGTTTTCCATTGATAGGGGACGAAATTGGTGATGCTTCCTTGAGGGTATACATCTGCTAAATTATTTCGCACAAAGCTTGAAAATCACATGTTTTTACAAACGACGATTATCATTAGGCTGCTCATTTGTGTTTGAGTTGATATGAGATGCAGGGTTCTGAGTTTGCTACAATTGTCAAACTCCTTAGCATCGGTAAAACCTTCATGGAGTTAAATTTTGTCATCAAGCATCAGATGGCAAAGCAGAATCTAATGATACGTAGCCATCTACCAACAAAGCTGCGAAACTACCAAATGGACTCTAAGTTTGCCTAGAAATAGCATAAAAAATCATTTTTGTCCTCAGAGAACATATTCTTTGAAAAGGATAGGGGAAACAAAGAGGAGGTACAAATGGAAAGCATATAGTTAAATTCCAACCATGGCGCCCGGAGGTGAACCGGTTTCACTAAAGCGAGGGCATTACTAGTTACCCGTGCAAGATCCACCACTTTTCGCCTGACCATCACTTTCACGTCCCCGTCCATAACTCGACCCCCGAGCTCCCTCACTGATTCGCCGAGCTAATCCATGGAGTCGCCCAATCTTCATAGTTAATTAGTTGGGAAGAAAAATCGCTAAGAATGGAGCCTGGAGCCCGGGTTACGGGTCGGGTATAGATCGCTAGAATTGTGTGACGTAAAAATGGATCAATTCGGGTTGAATCGTTTTCAGCCACCTGTTTATCAGGCCTAGTTCTATCACATGCAAGCGAGTCAGTGACTCAGTAAGCATGAGTGATGAAGGAGGATATACACGGGTTAGAGACTACCGTATCCGAATATATTTAGAGGAACGTTGTCGGGGCGGCTAGTGGGCCTTTAGTCCCCGGGATTCGGCCCTCCTATCATGACCTAAACTTTGAATGGGCCATTTCATGGGCCGTGTATGTTATTTGGGCTTTTCCCTCGATTACTTGCACCTGATTATAGTGAACGAATCACATCCACACCAGACTTTATTGAATACCCAAATTAGGCCCATCGAACTTAGACCAAAACTCTGGGCTCTATCTCTTGCATTGTGTTTTTGGGCTTAGGGCTTTTTGTGATATTGGTTATCGGACAACTCTGGGCACTATCTCTTGCATTGTGTTTTTTGGGCCTCAACCAAATTGGTTTTTTCCACAATCTCAGCAGCCCAAGTCTGCTTGATGAGAAATTTGTGGAGAAGTACCCTTGTGTGTTTTGGTCAAAATTCTTTAAATGTTTGACTGATCTGGAGAGAATCATGAACTGATTATGCAACATTTCGCCATCGAACTACAGTGATATGCACTCACCGTGGCCCGAACATCGGGAGGGCTTAGACAGCCCAAGTTGAGTGACCAACAATCAAAAAAAAAAAAAATTTTGGTCAGATCCAACAATCGGATTTTGATCGCCTTTGTTCCGCGTCGACCCTTCGTTCAATGTAGGAGCATTGCCATGGATGAATCCGTTAGCGAGCTTCGTGCGTGAAAGCGGGTCCGTTATACCACCTACCGGCTACGCCGTATTGATAAATTTCCTATACGTAATTCTTGCATGTATGTTATATCTTCACGAGTTGAGGAAGAATCGTTCCTATAGGCAAAGTTGCAATAGGCTCGCAAATGATATCCTTTAAAATTACTTTTCTTCGTTAAAGTTTTATATGGGGTCCGTTCAATTTTTACCCGAACCGGCTCCTTTTTCCCCTCTGAACTTGATCATTTAGATCCTCAAAAAGGGGTCTTGATTGTTTCAAAGTAACCACTCATCTTGACAAGTGATTATGGTTCTTCTTCTTTTTTTCCTCTCTTTTTACCGGAGTCAACTTCTTTTTTAGATCTTTGCACAAAAAGTTATTTTTTTTTGGTTGGTCATCTTGATTTCTCTTGACTTGGTAAAACTTGCAAAGGTGGCACCCACATGTTTGACAGACCACAATTCAAAGATTTGTTGAAGACCATGATGATTAATAATCGTATTCTCCTGAAAAGCTCGATCCCTCCAAACTCGGATCTCAATGGAAAAACAAGCGCGTCTTAGGGCCGCACTAATTAAACCCTAATTACATTAACTAACCACCTCATGATAATTAGGCCAAAAATATAAAAGCACCCATATTCCTTGTTCCTTTCCTCTCGGTTTTACACCCATGAACGAATGTGCCCCAGATGGGGGTGGTATGAAAAGAGTTTGTCAGATCTCTGAAGCACTTAGCCATCTTTGATGGGTCGGTCCTCCTTAATCATTATTATTTTTTTTTAATTTTGCACTTAGTTACAAAAAGGGGTCTTTGTTATAATTATTAGGAGATTAAAACCACAAATGGGGGAGCGAGCGGGGATAATGATGCCCATCACATGTTGCCACTGACATCATCATATCTGGCCACGACTTCTCCTCTTTCCGATGTTTCCCAGCATTCAAACATCACGTGTCGATTTTGTTTTTTCCAGTCATCGATCTCGTCGAATTACGCTTCTCTCCCCCTATTTACATTTCTAACCATACAGAAAATATTTACGTTGACAAGCATCCCTAACACACTCCTTGAGGGTTCGAATGGTTTGATTTTTACTTTTTGCTTAGCTAAAATGTTGAGCTCACGTACTTTGACTCTTTTGCAATTCGAGACTTCTAAAAACGGCGTCATCGATGGCGGCTCGTGACTCTCTCTGACTGCACGCTTATAAAAAGGAGTTAATACAATAAAAAGTATACTAATGTTTGCAGCTTGTTGTTCAATAATTGGCCTTTAAGCCGGTGAGCTTATCGATGGAAGTTTTCTCAAGCAAACGCCTAAAAAAGCGGCAAAAAGATTCACCCTTTTGGTAAATAACATGCTAGTTTTGCCAAAAACTTCCATGCAGCTCTTGTTCTCGATAAGGGCAGAACCGTCCTTCGGAAGACAAGCTGCTTGTGAGTTGCACTTAGGATAAAGAAGTCACATAACAGAAAAATTCTCCATAATATAAATTGATGCCCCTCGTGGGGATTTGTGCAAACACCCCACCTAAACTTTCGCCTCAAGTTAATGAATTAATGCATTAGGATTAGGAAACTCATATAATCTCATTAAATACACATTAAACCCTAATAAAGAAAATGGGGGTGTTCTTCTCCCATTGAGATTTACATCTGTCAGAAGCACCCTCCCACTAATTTGAATTACGCCTGGCCTCCACCCTTTTGACTCTACAGTTTCAGGATTTCTTTACTGAGGAAAACCAAAGATGTGCATGGCATGTTTCCAACTTCATCCCATATATCCATGATACTTTGGTCTATTCTTTTTATTGAAGTTGAGCTCATCTAGTATGATGAGCAGCTGTGCATGTGGAGTCACGCGGAGCCAGTCGCATAATAGTTCCGTCTACAGCAAAATTATTAGGTAGGCCAAAAGAAAAAGGAAGTGGGGGGTTGTGTTTTTTTTCCTTTTCTTTTTTTGCAATATTTATCCATTTTTATAAAGAATAAACTGGAGTAGTGGAAGCATGAGCTGAGACCCAACACTTGTAGTTGGAACGTGGCATATAACTCCTTTTTTGTCCATTTAGATGCTATCAATACTTGGAAAAGATTAGAACACGAGATGAGAGCCATAAGTTCATTCTAATGAAAGAACTTTCCATTCTAAGAAAATTTGGCTCCTTTTGATTCAAATGCGTGACCTTCTGATTTTGGGAGCATCCAAATCAACTCATTTACTTATTATTTTGTCCATTTTGATGCTATTAGTACTTGAGAAAGATTAGAACGCAAGATGATGAGGGCCATAACCTCATTCTAATAAAAGAAATTCTCACTCTAAGAAAGTTTGGCTCCTTTCCCAAAATCAAGATAATAATTAAAGATCAAAATATGCTTCACTCCCCTAATAGAGTTTATATGAGATGATTGCACCGGAGAAGCTTCTGCTATCGCAGCTGTCTTTATCCATATGAAGCAAACGAGTTCTTGGTTAAATTGTGGGGTGTGAACTAAGATCTTGTGTAGATGACATTTTTAGGGTTTAGTATGAAAAGAAAACCAAAGAAAGAAGAAGGCTTATTAGCTGGAGTAGCGTGGAAGGGCAAAGACCAAAACAACATGTCACAAGACTCAAGACTGACGATTATGCAACTTGCAAGCAAAGAAAGGAAATAAAAAAAGTTAGGTGAAATTTGGAAAATTTATAAATAAGCATCTATTTATGGTGGGGTCAACACGATTGGTAGGTTAGGAAGCCCCTTTTATGAAAGTGAAGAAAAAAATGAGAGTGACAATATCTGCTAAACAGCTGCTTATATAATCATATGCTGGCACATGACCTATTCTCACATGTTCTAGTGCTCTAGTCCCAACTGCTAAAATCTTGGCACTGCCCAATATATATATACTTTTTTAATCGTGTGACCGAACATTCACGTTCTTTAGCGAGATGTTAATTAAGTCCAGTATAACTAACCTTTCCGGACAAAACCCATCAAATTGCGGTGGAAAAGAAAGAACGGAACAAACCCATGTTGTCGTCGTTAAAAAGCGTACATAATGAATATACATCGCAATCCGGATCGCAATGTTCGTTCTTCTTACTATCCAAAGCCTTTTTAATTCATGTTCATTTCCTAGGAATGAGCTAATTTCCTTCTGCTCAATCGACATTCATTAAAAACTCCTACAACCCTCCCAACTGCATGTGTACTTTGCTGCCCCTTTTCGTTTTATGGCACAACAACAGCAAGAGTCGAGAAGCAATCGATGAACGCAGGCAACATGTGAATCCCTCCTCCTCCCTAATTCGGGCAAAGCGACAACAACAAGTGAACCCATCAAAAAGGAAATGAGCAGCAAAATTTCATGAGAGCCAAGCGGGTTAATTCGTTGTTGGGTTTTGAAAAGAAAGGCAAATGCACGCGACCGCAGCAAGGCCATAAGTTTGGCCACTGGGGACTCTACAGATGCAGTGCGTATAATAATGATCGATTCTCCAACCAAACTCTGTCTCTCTTACTAGTCATTGTCCATACAGCTTTCACCCAATTCATGACTCCTTGCTGTGTTTTTTAATTTTTTTTGCTGCATTATTGACCTTCTTTCTGGGGTCAGGAATTTTGCAGAGATTAAACCCTCCAATTGCTAGAGTTAGGAATTGCCCAAGGCATTTTGGTGCTAAGGAGAAGTTGTCGAAAATATTGTGTGTTGTGACCGTCTTTGTCATCTCAAAGTCATTTCTACTCAGTGAATTCGTAGATCTTAGCTTGCCTGCCACGCTTTTTGGGAATGGAGCTTATATGGACAGTCATAAAAAGAAATCAAACTACGGGTTACTCTTACGCTGAAACAGGAGTGGGCATGTTTTCAGGGTAGATTCGAATCGATGAAAACAGAATAGGTTCCAAGATATGCACCTGAAAACCTGAAACAAGTCTCTATGTGTTTCTTATTCTACGTCTTCTAGCAATCCTGCTGTATTTCATGACGTTTGATAATGAGTGTGTAATCTGAAATCATTAGTCTAAGCTTCCTATTTCGACTATACTCATGACTGATACTTTTACTTCGTGTGTCTAAGTATGAATTATGATTAATGAATTGTAGCAGTAAACGGTTGTGATTAAATGCGATAATTTACAGCAATCATTTAATTAAGAATACAAGTGAAATCTAGGTATACGTTGTAATAGACCCACAACCTATGACTGGGTAGGTTCCAGGTTTCAAAAAATGAAGAATCGATTTCGACGAGTAGATTTCAGGTGGAATCTGAAGAACTCACCCCCTACCTCGAAATATCGACACCGTCTCCTTCTCGGTAGTTTTGGATCGTTGTATTTAATATACAATTAACCTTTCAAATTTCTAGACTATTCCCTATTTAGGAATTGGCAGCACTTGGTCAATTTACAAACTTTACATAGTAGAAAGGAAAATGCTTTCTCGACAGTACTGTCAAGGACAGTATAATCTTAACCATAGATTCACACATCATTATTGCGTGTTTTGCATTAAACACTCATTAATTGAGAAATTATGTGATAAAAAATAACTAACAGTATTATTAAATTATTAGGCCAGCAGCTTGCCAGTAGAAATTGAGCCATTTCGAGGGTGAAAAGCCCCTATTGTCAATATAATTACTCGTTCCGGAGGCAAAATTTAACATGTTTTCTCTATTTTTTTTCTTTTGTCCCCTTTTAATTTTTCTCGTATTGAGTGTTTGATTAGACACTTTCTTTCTTTCTTTTCGCGTTTTTCTTTACCCTCTCTAAGATTTATCAAATCAAAGGGACTGACAAGTCTGACATATACTTTTGGACTGTGGTGGCTTCGCACTGTCCTTTTTGGCTTTACCCGTAACTTTTTTCTCTTTGTTTTTCACCCTTCTTCACACCATTGGAAGGAGAGCAGCGTTGGTTGGTGCACTCAAAGTCATGCCCATCCACAAATTATCTTGTGCTATGTGATTTGGAAATGAAGGAAGATTAGTCTCGTCTTCACATGTAATGTAATGAGATGTCGATGGTTTATGAATTTTCTCGCGCATTAATTTTCTTTTGATCAATATCACGAAAAACTTCAAACTGATACACCTGTAACAAATTTACACTATATTATTTTCTTGATCTCGAAAAATCCCAAACCGGTACACCTGTGACAAATTTATCCCATACTATTTTCTTGACCACGAAAAACTCCAAACTGGTACAACTATGACAAATTTACTCTCTGTTAGTTTCCGTTAAATTGAGTTAATACTACAAAACCCCCAAACTAATACACTTGTGATAAATATAGGGTAAAAATCTCAAACTGATACACTCGTCAACTGTCACGTGTCGTTCAACTCAATAATTTGACGGTAAAATTTAACGAAAACTAACGAAGGGTAAATCTATCACAAGTGTATCAGTTTGGAGATTTTGGTGGTAAAAAAATAGTTTGGGGCATATTTATCACACGTGTACCAGTTTGAGGTTTTTGTTGGTAAAAAATATAGTATTGGGTTCGTTGTAAAAAAAAAATAGTTTGAGGTAAATTTGTCACAGATATATTAGTTTGGGGTTTTTCATGATATTAACCTTTTTTTTTTCTCGTTTTCAAAGAGGCCGACCGAGCACACAAGAGTGCGAACTTTCGGCGAAGACTTAAAAACTCGAAATAAATTACAGGTGACAGATGATTTCATGACATATCAACATCACTTAGGATAATTATATATGACAACAATTGTATTATGAAAATGGATATAACTTGCCAATATCAAGTCGGAATGGTATTTGTAGTGAATTATCCAACTAAGTTAAATTGTCAATAAGTAAATGGAATCCCATTGTAAATGGTTATTCTGAATTGACAGACTTAAATATGTCATAATAAAATTAATTTTATCGCCGGTATCGATTTGGGGTGTACCAATTTGAGGTGGTGCTTGGGCCCTTGGGGGTTGTTTAATCGAAGACCTTTTTTGTTTTTTTGCATAGGGAGAAGTAGAAAAACGAAACGCTGGGGGGGCGTAGCCAAAATAAATGAAATCTAGTAGAATGTCAGACATTGTCAGGTGCTTTGGATGAACAAAAACCCGCCTGCAATAATCAATTATTTTTCAGACAAGACATGGAAAGAGAACCCAATGCTACTCTCCCTCTCTCTACAATAAATTCATCAGATCCTTTTTCTCACTTTCAACTGCAATTCACTGCCACAGAAGTACACTAGATTTTTCTTTTTCAATTGATAGACAGATATAGCATGACCCATTTCCCCAAAATTACTAATTTGCTCCTATATGAATTTAGGGATACGCAGCAACACGATCTTAATCATCCATTTAGACAAAGCAATATGTTTGAAATTCCTAGGGAAGAAGAAGAAGAAGAGGAGGAGGAGGAGGAGGAGGAGGAAGAGAGATTCAAAACGGAACTAAAGTTCAATACTGAAAAGTTCTGTACATATGCATGAGATATCCATAGAAGAAGAAGCTAACAAAAATTTTTCCCGGCTAGATCCCCCGACTTTCTTTTTAACTTTTGTACAAATAGACGAAACTGGTCTGGTCTGGTCTGGTCTTTCTTTTCTTCCCCCCGCTTCATTTCTCGCGCCGGTCAAGAATCCCTGTAGAACGTAAACTCAACGAGGCTAAAGGAGGAGCAAAATGTGTCAGCAACTAAGGGCCTCATACTTCACCGGAAGCGGACGATTGATCCCCACCTGAGACAACAAGCTACTGACCGCCGCGAGATCGCGGCAAAAAGCCCCCTGAAACCCTGTCCCATTGGCTCCCGCTCCCGCCGCTGCCGTGGTATTCTTGTTCTCGCCAGGAAGGATCCTGTTGCTGGCGGAATTCGCACTTTCTACGGATGATGTTGCGGCCTGGTTCGCCTTGGGCTCCTCGGGGTTGTTGCTCTCCTGCGCCTGCTGGAGCTTGATCGCCGCCGCCTGGATTGCAGTAGCGGCAGCTTGCTTCCGCTGCTTCTCCGCCGCCACCTCCTCCTCCAGGATGCACGACATGATGCTGTTATAGCCCTTCTGGATCAACCTGTACAGCAACAATGCCGACATCCTGGAGCGGTCCCGGACGGACTCGAGGTCCCGCTCGTCCGCAAACTCGCACCGCTCGATGAAGCCCACGGCCTTGTCGGGCTTGTGCTTTAGGGAGAGCAGCAGGTGGGCCCGATCCAATTCGGACCGCGAGCACCCCCGTCTCAACCCGATCAGCCCATAGTAATCCACATTCCCGGTCTTGCCAGATGCCACCAGTTGCTTCAATTCCTGGATTTTCGTCGTGAGTGTGCATAACTTTCCTGGAATTTCGCGGTAATGCACGTGGTGGCGCTTCCAGGCCGGCCCGGGAAGTTTCCGATCGCGCAGGATCGTGTTGTAGAGAAGTTTCAGGTGTTCCAGGTCGTGGAGGCAATCAGGGATGCACCGGATTCCCTCCAGGAGCTGGGCTCGAGTCTCCAGGGCCTGGATGCAGGTCGGGTTGAGGGCCAAGGTCCTGTTGCAGTCGGCAATGGACTCCGCGACCCGGCCTGCAGAGCGGTATGCTGAGGCCCGGTGCATATAGCACTCGGCCAGGAATCCCTGTGGTGCGGCGGTACCACGGCGGCTGTCAACTATTTTAGTGAAGTGGCGGATGGCCTCGGAGTGGAGGCCCACATCAAGTGCAGCAAGGGCCGCGGCGCGCCGGCGGCGGAGTAGCTTGATGTGGCTCAGGAGCTGGTTGACGGACTCAGGATCGGACGCGAACGCAGCAGCCCGGGGCGGCGTGCCGGGCGGGGTGTTTGGGGATGCGATCTCGGCAGGGATCGGGAGGTCCAACAGGGAGAAGCTGTCGTCGGACCAGGAGACGGACTCCCGGCGGAAGGCCGCCGTGGCGAGGCGCTTCCCGGTCTGGAGGAGCACCATGGCGTCCTCCATTAGGCCCAAGTGGCAACATGCCTGGCCCAAAACCAAATATCTGCAATATAAAAAGAAACTCAGTCAAACTTGAATACTTCTGGAAATGATGCAAATGTTCCACCTTACGCCATAAGACTTTCATTATTCCATTAGGTCACACATCCTATACAAGTCCACGTTCTACCCACTGACAAAGCAAGAATTAAACAAAGACAGAGATTAGTCTTGGTTCTTATGGAGTTTCTTTTTTTTAAGCAACTGCTTAACCTAAAGTTTTTGTCTACAAGAAAAAAGTTTAATAATGAAGAAAATAGCGAGTGATTATGGGATTTTTCCACTTTTGAATGCATAGTAATACAAGCAAAAAGGCAATTTACAGGATTGATTCATGGTCAAATTAAGGTAAATAGATCCTTAATTACCGGATTTACTCAAACCCATAAAGAAGAGAGTAAGAATGATGTTCCCAACCCAACACCCGACTCATCAAAAGTAGAACCTCTAAAAAAGACCATTCATTGATAATGATAACCCAAAAAAATAAAAAATAAAATAAAAAAGGAAGCAAATCTCAATAAAACCAGTAGCCATCGCGAAATTACCTCCACTGCCCTTCTTTGTCGCAGTTTTTGCACAACCCGGCCATCACCTTCCTCTTCAGGTCCGACACGGAGAAGCACTTGAAAGTTGGATCTCGGCTCGTCGACCCCGGGGACGAGAGCAGCTTGACCCGCTCCCTCGACAGCTGCGACGACCCGTCCGACGACGACGACGACGAAGAAGAAGAGGAGGAGGAGGACGTCGACGACGACGTCGTGTCGTCGCTGGCCAGCTTGAGGCTGGGGATGTAGTCCTGGAGCATGTCGGCCACGTCCCTAAACCGCCGGAGTTGGAGGAGGCACCTCGCCTTGAGTTCGAGGGCGGGTTCGAGCCGAGGCGACAGGGCGAGGGCCGAGTCGAGGAGGCTCAGCGCCGACGCGATCTCGCTCGGCTCATGGCTCGCCATCAGATACTTGGCGTCCTTTAAGTACCTACCCACAGCCTGCGAGACCCGGAACACAATCAATGCGTGACGACGAGAGCCATCAATGACTGAATGAACCAAACCATTGCAAAGAATCGATCGAAGTACGGTAACCAAGGAAAACTCAGAATGCAGATACAGAGAGAAGGATGAGAAAGAAGAAGAGAGGGAGAGTGAGGTCGAGATTTGACACCAACACTGCGCAAAAGATGCGATTTTGAGAGATTCTCGACCTCAGACTAATCTCACTGATACACGCAACGACCGATTGAGGGCCGAGGGGTAAACGGCCAGAGAAGCTCTGTTCTGGGCAATACCTTTCGGTTGGTGAGCCACCAGTGCTTTCTCTCGCCACCAGTCGGACAAGGAGAAGAAGAAGCCATGGCCGTTCTGGTCGTGGTTCTGGGCCTTGCCGGGGTTGATGCAATGTGGGTTCTTGTTCTTGCTACTGTAGAACAATCGACCATGGACGACTCTCCCTCTCTGCTCTCCTCTCTGTCCCCTCTCAGAGGCGAACAACGCATTCTCGCGAGGGGAAATAATAAAGGGGGAGGAGGAGAGAAATGAGAGTTGGGGTGGGCGAAGGAATAAATGAGAAGAGAGGGAAAATGGAAAGGAGTTGGTGGTGGCGAGAGTGAGAGAGAAGGGAATGGGAGGATTTAAATCGGGTTTTGAAGAGATTTTCGGAGAGCTAAAAACGAAACAGGGTAGAGAGAGAAAATTGCCAGCTTTGACCTCAGAAGAAAAGAAAGCTTTCTTTGATCCTTCAATTTCATAGCTGGCAACACACCTCAGATTCTCTCTCTCTCTCTCTCTCTCTCTCTCTCTATCCACAGAGGCCTATGTAGAGTGGCCTACGACCATGGTGGTGTAGCGGAATGATCCAAAAGATGTTTACCCATCTCCACATGAAATAAATGAACTCTCACCATACTTAGGGCACAAGGGTAATTAAGGCAGAAATATGCCCAAAAAAGATAATTATATTTCCATACATTACACGACGAATAGCACGGGAGATGACTATGGAAAGTTATTATGTCAATCAAAGATATGCTCGATCAAAGGGAGCGATAAACAAATCTTGTCGTTTTCTAGTAACAGAGATGATTATATAAAAAGAAAAAAAAACACGTCTAAGTGTATAACCAAACAAGATGTAAAGGTTTCAAATAAATATTCAATATCTTTCTCTTTGAACGAGATCTCAATTCCAGCGACGGGCAATCTCATGAGATCCGAAGAATAAAGAGAAAATGTTCTAATTAACGGGAAAATATCGTAGAGATGTATCTCTAACGATAGATGATAGTATGAGTAGAAAAAAAAAATATACTCAACCAAGAACAAAAAACGAGTTTGGGTTATTGCTATTCTCAATACATTCTCTTTCAGCTGCAAATTTTTGTGAACAGGACGTCCTCAATATAATATCTCGAATCCGATTGGATGCATGAGATTAAATTTCTTTTACAAGAAAGGAAAAAAATGGGCACGAGGTTAAGTCAAACTATTCGATTCGATCGAATTATAGGTCATTCGCATTGGTGATAGGAGAATTGCGAATATCGACTTCCTCATGATATGGTCAAAAGATCGATTGATTTAGGAAAAACTTGTTTAACATCATGTCCACACAAGAGTGTTGATTTAATAGCTTTATTGATTTTCCATTTGCATTACTTGCTAAAGCCAGAAATCGGTGTCCTGGCTCCCCGAGTTTCATCCATTGTGATTGAGCATAAGGGCATTAGAGAAGAGCATATAATCAATGAGGGTGTCTTGCCATTTTTGCCATTTTGGAGAAACCACCCAAATAGAGAAGAGCACACAATGAATGAGGATTAAGGAGGAGAGATTAGTATTAAGCAACTGGTGCCAATGCATGCACACAGAGAGAGAGAGAGAGAGAGGGGAGAGGAGGTTAAAAAGTGATGGATCCAGTTCGGGTTACAACGACCCGAATCGAACCGAACCAAAACAGTACCCAATCTTTCTAATAGAAAGCGACCCGTCTCTCGGAAGGAACAGGAATCATGCTTTTCTTTATGCCCTTTTGGGGTTTTCCCTTTGCTTTTCATCTCATTCACCCACATTTGATTAATGAATGCACATGTTCTTGGATAGATGGCCAGATGGGTTTTTCCCCTTTAAACTCTCTCTCTCTCTCTCTCTCTCTCTCTCTAACTTGCCTTTCCTCAATCCACAAGGAACGCCATCTCTTTAGAGAGTTTCTAGCAAAATCCCTTCCTACAACCTCGTGCATAGCACGACTCTTCTTGCCCATGTCATCCCAGCTCATCTTGGTCCGACCGGGCTTTGGCTCTAAGCCGAACGAGATGGGAGTTTTTGGCCTGGTGCTTGTGTTAAGTACCCCATAACTTTCATGAAGTACCACATAACTTTCACATAAAGAAGATAGTACCACGCAACTTTCTCCACTTTTTTTTTTGTTTTTGTTTCTCGCGATAAGTGGTACATTAAGCCATCTTTTCCGCTTTCCTATCGTAGCGGAGTCGTATCATTCGATGTCGGTGAAAGATTATATTTCCAAAAGGGTTAACACCACCAAAAATAAAAAACTGGTATATTTGTAACAAATTTACTCATAAGTAATTTTTTTATTACAAAAAACGCCAAACTAGTATACTTGTAATAAATTTACCAAAAATTAATTTTTTGACCACTAAAAACCCTAAACTGGAACACTTTTGACAAATTTACATTCCGTTAATTTTCGTTAAATCTTACCATCAAATTGTTAAGTTAGATGATACGTGCCAGTTGGCGGATGTACTTGTTTGGGGTTTTTACTCTCTGTTTGTCACAGGTGTACCAATTTGAAATTTTTTCGTGGTATTAACCCAATTAAACGGAATCTAACATAGGGTAAATTTATCAGATGTGTACCAGTTTTGAGTTTTTTGTGGTAAAAAAATTAGCTTTGAGTAAATATGTCACGGTTGTGACTGTTTGGATTTTTTGTGATATTAACCCTTTTCAAAATGGAAGAATTCCATTTATAATAGCTGCATTGCCATCTTGATTAGAGGAGAGTTATCACTTGGAAGTAGATCCATCAAGGATGTATCAATTTTTTGTCAAATTCAAATTAAAAGCCATTTGCATAAAGCATGAAGCCCACAATTAGACTCGTTTTCCAATGAACTTGTAGGATGATTAACAATCATATAGGAAAATCAATTTCTCATGCCTAGCTATATTAAGATTATGGAGAGACTAAATTTATACACCAGTCCATCAAAATTAAGCATTGTTTCTTTGATTTTTGCAAGCTCGTTCTCTCTTTTTATTTGCTCCATGCCTAAGGCTTAGTGACAATGGAGAGAGGTGGAGGCCGCGACAATTGGGATGCTGGAGTCGACGACGAGGAAAGGAAGTGGAAGTGTAAACTATAGAGAGAGGAGATAAATGTTAGGATCGTTGAAGAGAAAAACTAGTGACGATACTGAATTTTATTGTACTAGACAATCTCTTCGATACTATACTAGTTTAGGGTACACATAATTATGATGGAAATTACATATATACCATTGGCGGCATTACTCTCTTCTCAATTTTAACATGAAGATTACATGTATCCCATTTGCAGTAGAAAGTTTCTCTACTTGAATATTACTTTCTTCTATCAGACTCCACAAATCCATCGAGAAAAAAAAAGTGTAGGTAGAGATTTTTATGATGATGTGTCAAGAGTATCCTAATTTGTTGCACCAACAACTTGACTGCTTAAAATTCTTTACAATTATCTACTCTCCTCACTTAGAAATGTGTCCAAATAACATGCCAAAATGTGGGCTTACATCATAATTATTACTTGGGAATTTGTGCATTGGTTATTGTATAATTTCGAAGAACCATGAAATCGCGACCAAGTGTTCTTCTGTTAGATAAAAGTGTGATCTGCAGATCTTTATGTGACCACACTATCGAACCACTTTGAATGTCTAAGTAGCTAGATTAAGACGTGGTTCAATATATAATGTTGCGACAAATACATTGATATCAATTATTGTCCACGTCGTTCTTGATGTACGAAACATTTCATCTGTTATGAGCACTATTTTCAATGATGATCTTGATATGGTTGATTCGTATGAAATAAATATGGAAAATCTCACGTCTCATTTGATTTGCCGCGGAATTGAATTTCTCGGGAAATAAGATTTCAATTCCTTGAATTTCCATGTTTAAAGAAAGACTTCAGATTGAATTTGGATCACTCATGGAATCGACCTCCTTGACCCCACTCCGACCTGCCGATCAACCCCGCCAAGAAATATACATAAAAGAGAAATTAGTTGTCTTATAATAGTTTTTTATTTTTTAAAAACTTGCACTTTCAAACATACTTAGTCTTATATTATTAATTACATTTAATTATCTAAAACGTTCTTACTTATCCAAAGACCTTCAATGGAATAAAAAACCATCATCAATTGTTAGGCAAGAAGAGAAGTTTTGTCTTTTTTAAGTGAGGCTAGCTTATAACTTTCAGCACTAAAATAATGTGAGACTAAACTTCTGAGATAACCTTACTTACAAGTCTTGCATTTTGTGTCTAGCGCAGCGCCTCGAGGCACCATCGCCTCTCGATGGCTGCGTCACCCCACCCCGCCAAGGACATGCGGCGGGGTGGGGCAGGGCAGATCCTTGCTAAACGGGAATGGGGTTTGGACCCTGTCCCCGCCCCTTCTCATGCTCATCCCTAAGTACAGTAGACGAGTTGAGTCAACAAGGGGGTTGGCGTCATCTGCCAATGTAGGCGTACCAATGAGAGATCGTGGCAGTGATCGTCGACGCCGGCGCAGGGACTAGCGACACAATGGCGGGGTGATGTGATCTTAAAAGATCCTTATTTCAAAATGCTTAATCTTTCAACTAATTTGAAAAGGCGGGTATTTCGAATCCATGTGAGAAAGTTTGCGGATCCCTTATCCATGAAATCAAACGAGACCCCAATGATTTTAAGGGCACGGAAACGGAATGGAAGCAATCAATCATGGGCCAGTTAGTTAACATAGCTTCTCCAATTTTCCCGCCTTAGGAAGGTTAGGTCATACATTGATGGGGACAACACGACATCATTGTCAATACCAACCCCAGTGTGTCGAAGAAGAGTCGCCATTCCGAAGTTACAAGAATCCTCAACCCTTCACATGATCGTGTTTGGTCCAGAAGCAAAGATGGAGACCAACATTCGTGGGCGGGCGATTCATTCTCGGAAGAGGGAAATGCCTTCGTAACAAGAGCATCATCTCTTATTTTTGGTGCACAAAACTGACGAACCCTCGCTAATAAGGGTATTTATCTCTAATTCGGTTTAAAGACTGGTTTACGACAACACGGTCTACCTAGTTTAACAACCTTGTATAAACTGCATCTTCTCCTATAATGAACTAGGTTAAGCTAGTTAGATGTTCATCTGAACAATACTATGATTTTTCCTCTTTCAACAAACCAAATAATGGGATTGCAAACTTGAAATTAGTGGCAAACGAACGACATTATTGCATCCTATGGTATGAACCAAGCCGCGGCCGAACAACTTCCCCATCACCAAAAGAAATAATAAAACGCCAAAGGGACAGAGAAGTCAGCACAACAAGAAACCCAAACGATTAAAAGCTTCAACGAAACCTAAGAGGGGGAGAAAAATACGAGATTTGGGTCATCCTCTATTGATGTTAGATACAGTAGATGTGTCCTATAAATGTAGCATTTATTCTGATATTTTTTCTGTTCCTATAGATTCGGGACCATTGGACCCAACGCCATTGACAAGCCACAAAGGGTCTGAAAAAAAAAAAAAACAAATGTCGGGTCCGTCGATGCTTCCCGCGACCATATGGTTTGGAGCTCCAATACAGCTGACAGAAGATCCAGGTTGTGTTTCAAAGTTATCATGTATGGATACATTGGTCTTGTTTTTTATTATCGTATCACATTCTTAGGTAAAGGTCATCAATGGAGGGAAGGGGTCATTGGCATGATCAAAAGGGTCCAGTTTCGGTTCGCTAAACTATATAATTCGATAGGCTCTTCTGAACAACCCCCAACCTTGCCTATATGCACACTCCCAACACATGTACTTCTCCTATGTTCCAATTAAAAATCTTGCCCTATGTGTCCAACATTTTCAGCTACCACAGAGAGAGAACGAGGACAAGCCATGAGATTGATTAATTGTTGAAGGAACAGATTCGAGTACGTGGGCACGGCATCGATTCAATTCTCCACACCACTGAGTACAAATTAGTTTGTTGGAGGCGCTCATCCTGATTCCGGCTTGCGTCTTACCCAGTTCATGCGGTTAGCACAATCAATATGTATCAATTAAGATGGGCTTTCTCATTCAAAAGGCCAGGCTAACTATATATATTTTGCATCCCTAGTCGGAGCAATTCCTTCAACGATACCTCGGATTGATGGAATACGAGTTATATAGCACCGCTCATGCGGAAATTCAACCGTTTATGAATGTGGGAAATGTCCATCTCCGTGACTCACCGATCAAAAGGGTGGACAGAGGGAAGCCACGCGGAAAACACGGCGAAAGGAGGTTAACATGTCGGGTAGGCGGCCGTATGAAAATTCCTCGTTTCTTAGTTTGCATGGATGATATTCACAACCCTAGGAACAACAACAACAACAATACTAATAATGGGGGAATGCAGCCAAAATTGAGGGGTTGCTGTCCTAGCTGCTCCCCCTATCCACAAGGACAAATTTTCACAAAAACGAAAGAGAAAACATGGAATGTTCAATCCCTTTCGACATCCAATATCCACACATGCCATGTCTTTCCCCCTACCTCGGTGTAAATGAATTGACCAATTCTCACAAGAAGGGTTTATGGATCATTCATGTCCGTCCTTCCTCGCAAAGGACTATTATTGGTGGTTGTTGTTCCTTTCTAACATTCTTTTGGAGACGATCCACTCCTTTTTTTTTTTCTTGTGTTGTCATTCCAAATTATTGCCAATTATCTCAGTGCCAACATATGAGGTAGATGGATTCGAATTCAATTGATGACGGCCGTACTGGCACGTGGCAGCTGCATTTCGAGAAGTACTATATAGTTTCTCGTCCCCACTTCCAACACATGATTGGTGAGTGGTTCGTTAGCAGGGTTCCACTTCCTAACCCCTTTTTCTTTTCTTTCATTATCTTTCGTGGTCAAGGACTTGATCCGAGGATGGTTAAAGGAGATTAGACAATGAAGCGCGGCTCGTTCGAAGGACGTTAGTTGTGATTTAGACCTCTGCTAACACATCAGATCAATCACATGTAAAAAAAAGAATGAAAACCGCATGGAACTCCATGCGAAATCATTAGGATTAAGCGCATAAACTCGATGAAACAAAGAGTAAAGGCAAGAAAGAGAAATCAAGACACGAGATTTATCGCAATTCACCTTTAAGTTAAGGCTATATCCAACGGAGAATTTCACTATAATTAACACCTCTCACATCCGGCAGAGTGGAACCCCCGTGCCTTCCTGTCGATGGGGAGTACGAACCACGCCCCAACAGAAATCACGCGTTCCAATTCAAACGTTTCACACATCGTGGTTCCTTCTGTTCATACTATAAACCGATCCATGCAAATGCATTTATATTGGGGTTCTTATCATATCGGATCTTGATCCACCAATCGAACCAACTCGAGCAAAATTTAATGAAGCTAGGTAAGTCTAGTGCGCCCCCATTACTTTGGACGTGTTGTGTGCATGGAGAATGTGATGACAACGGGTTGTCAGCGAGTCATTCGCGAGACGTTTCCAACTTAATCCAGCATTAAAGATCACGTGCTCTTTTAGTAAGGTCTCAATGATCTTTAACCTTAACTTCCTCCAAGTAAAATCCTAAGCCGAAACTAAAGACAGCCCACGAATTCTTTTCTTAAAAGGGGTGGTCTCCACACGATCGTAATAGGTGTAATGCATAGTGGTTAACCATTGCCAGGGTGGCTAATACCACCCACTAAGACAACATCCTTACTTAAAAAGAGAATCAAAGCTATCCTCGATCCCTCCTTTTGCTAATCTTAGTAACATAAGATTATAATCTCTAAAATCAAGAACTATAAAAAAGAAAAAAAAAGAAAAAGGAATCTCTTGTGGTGGCAAACTCTCCAATTCTCTTGACATGTTTGCGCCGAAGGGAGCATTCGGGGGGTGACGTGAAACCCTAAAGATTCCCCTCCTCACCCAATCCTAAGATGAGGTTCTTGTAACTCTCTGTCTTTTTTTCTCATTTTGACGGCAGAATAATTGGGACTCTTAAATATTATTTAAAAAAAAAACTAAAGAAAATGGGTAATTAAAATACATGGGAAATTCATATTTCCATCTAGAAACTCTCAAAAAACGTCGAGGGGAAAAAAAGAAAGGCATTGCCGTGCAGAGCTCAGAGGAGTGGCAGTGGTCCGCACGTGTCTCGTGATGGCACAAGCACGTGGGTAAGTGGAGGGAGCCCAAAACGACGTGCAGCTTTTGCAAGCGAGGCCAGCCTAATAATACGGGGTGGTTAAGTGCAGTGTTCTTGTTTTAGCCCGAAAAAGTGGCTAATTATTCACCTAATATTGCAGAGATTAACACAAACTCACATGTTATATGGAAATAACTTATTATTTATTTATTAATATATCGCTTTTTGCGATTTGTAAAGTTTTTAACGTTTCGCCTTTCTTTAAGCTTGCTTTTCAGGGGAGGTGGATATATCTCTGACATTTTGGGCATCATATAGTAAAGTTTCTCAATGATTTTGACTCTTATTTGAAGCCGGTAACTGGCACATTTGCCAAATTCGATAAAGGGAAAAGCACAACAAAAAAATAAGATAAGATAGAATTAAGGAGTGGGGAAGTGAAAAGGCGAAGAAGCCATTTGATTTTGGTATATGGTAGATAATGTGAATTACTATTAGTTATTAACTCTTTCTATTGACTTCAAAAAGAAATGGGCCCATAGGCATGCTGCCTTACTGATAAAGAGATTAGGGGTGGGGATGCTAGTAATAGTATTATAGGTGCAGAGTTTGACTCCCGCGCTCTCCAAAGAGGCAAAGCAAAAGTCTAAGAAATGAGAGTTAGAGATAGGATAAGACAAAAAAAAAATTTAAAAAAATTAAAATAAGGTTTTTCGGCAAATAGGAGCCTGAGTTTTCAATTAACGGGGACAAGTGCCGGGTTAGCGAATAATTAATTAGCTAATCGTGGGGAGGTTAGCTTTCATTCTCCTATTTTTAAGCTGAAAGTAAGTGATACCATTAGCAACCAAGTGTTTGTTAGACATCGTTTGGTTTTGACTTCCAGAGTCGTACTTAAAGACATAATATGCGGCTGCGTCATTATTCTGATCATAATTATTAGGGGCGCCAAGAAGAAAAGTCCACAGAAATCGAATCTCGAACTGAATCGAATCCGCCTTAATAATAGTGAATTAGGGTCTTTTCTAGTTGGATAGTAAGTAAAACGAGGGACTCCCGCTTGTTCAGTTCAATTTCGATTTATAAACCCGACCTGACCCGAAACACATTATTAAACTCGTTTCGAAACCAAAACAATCAAATTAATCAATATTTCCTAAACGCTAAACACATTCCCGAGCACAGAAAAGGATCGAACCCTTTTTATTTATTCGAGTTTGATGCGGATCGGGTATCGAGTGGGCTTAAGTATATATTTTATTACACGTACTCTCCACTTTGGAGTCGGGTCGAGTATCATCAAGGACCCGAACCGAAGCAGCCCGTGGACATTCCTAATCATTACCTGCCTCTCTTCGTACATAATAATCAACTTATACTCGTAGTCGTTTTGAAAAGAGAGAGAGAGTAAATTAACATTATCCCTGCTCAGAATTTGCTTTGATAGGAGCAAACACAGCATCTTTTTTGCTTCGATCGGCAGCAACATCCTCTGCAACTGGTCATCGGATAAACCGTATCTTTGGAGATTACAAAATTATGCAGATCGTGCATGCAATTGCACAGGGCTCCTAATTGTTAATAACGCCTTGGAATTGCCAATTCATGAACCGGGCTGTTCACTCATATTCCATCCCTCTTATATTCACACATGATCTGGAGTTCATGTTAAAATAACATGTGAAAGACATATGAAGAAGCTGATAGGCTAGCTGGAGTATTTAGGGCTTGGTCAATTAGGTAGTCAAACGTGGATTCTAGAGAGAGAGAGAGAGAGAGAGAGAGAGAGAGAGAGAGAGAGAGAGAGAGAGAGGTGGTTTATTGCTCTTTGTCAAGGAAAACATGACTATCAAGTATCAATTCAAATATAATTGTTCATTGCTTGAGTAATCCCCCCCCCCCCCCGAATTATTTGTATTTTGAGTGTGATTAAAAGGGTCTAAAGCTCTATGATTAAGATCTCTGTCTGAAATGGATTCTAAGCCACACTTCACGACTGTCACGACTGTACCACCTCCGAAGCCGCAACAGCTCGTAACACTCACCTAATTTTGAAGTGTTGCGATTGTGAAACGTGCACTACTAAACATACACACTACAACACTTCGCGGCACATCAAAATATAGTTTAACCACAGCTATATCAAACTTGGCATAAAGAAGGCTTATCCAATTGGGATAATGACCCAAATGGTCCCTGAACTTTGATCCAATGTGCAATGTGGTCCCTAAACTTTTAATTTGACCAATATGGTCCATGAACTTTGGTCCAATATGCAATGTGATATATAAACTTTTAATTTGACCAATATGGTCCCTAAACTGTTGAAACATGTTCAACTTAATCCCTGAATTATAGGAAGATGTTCAACGTAGTCCTTCTATTAATTTAAGTTCAGGACGACTTTGTACATTTTCTTATAGTTCAGAGACTAAGTTGGACATGATTTAAGAGTTCGGGGACCACGTTGAATAAATTGAAAGTTCAGGGACCACATTGCACATTAGGCTAAAGTTTATGGACTATATTGGTCAAATTAAAAGTTCAATGGATCACTTTGCGTATTGGGACAAAGTTTGAGGATCATTTGAGTCATTTTCCCTTGCTAATTTGTCTTTTGGAAGCTAAATGATCTAATAATGCATGAAGATAGTCAATGATCTATCTTCAACGAAATAAAAAGCAAATGCTTTTACAAACACTAGATGTATGCACATCACCCTCCTCTCACATAATTATAAGTACCGTTACCATGTAACTATGGTCCACATACACCCCGACACCTTTTCATACGACTGTAACATCTAAAATCAAGATGAGACCCGAAAAATCTTGATTCGTGAGGAATGCCATCTTCAATTTCTTTTTCTTTTTTTTTCAGAAGAAAACGTATTGATGCAACTTTTTTCTTTTCTAATTCAAGTCGACCCATTTCTTGAATCTCAATCAAAGTAGGATTAATGTAGGTAAAGTTTACTCAAATCTAGCTTTATCGGTATTCGACATTCCATAATACTCCTCACAAAATCATATTAAGCATAGACTTTTGGAGAGAAACGATGCCCCTTTTGAGTGACTGAAGTCTCCTTCTTTTTTGGCTATAAACTCAAAGTCTTTACTTCATCAATCATCTCATCATCTGATCTTTTAGGGGCCCAAAAGAAGGAAAGGTGGACTAAATAAGTGGGTTTCCGGCATTTGGGAGAAGTAAGTGTTGAGGGATCTATAATGTCAAATATATACTTGATTAAAAGTTTCTGAAAAAAAAAAATAACAATAATATGTTTTCTTTCTCTACTATTGCTTGAAGCCAAAGGCAATGACAAGCCCAAACTCAAGCGCGATTTCCTCGGCTTTTTGACAAAGCAGATGCGGCTGATTTTAGTACCTTCGGCCTCACGCAAAATGGGGTCAATGAAATCTCCATAGACAAATATAATATCAACGGATATGGAACTTGTAGGGAAAACAAAGGCCAATAGTGAGGCCACGACTGTCCTATAAGACCACAGACCACATAGTTTATATACCAGCGTGGACCTAGATCTGTTAAAATGAGTCATAGATCCATTTCTTAACCCATATATGATAAGCTGAGTTGTTATATGGGTTATATTCGAATAGATATGTCATAAATTGATTTACACAAAATATGAGTGTTAAATAGGTCTTAAATGAGTTTACAACTTACTTAAACTCAACTCACATCTATAACTCTTTCTTCATTCTCGATCTTGCGTTTACTCACTTTGCACTCTCACCTCAGTTTGAGTATGAGTTTTTCTAGATTAGGTTAAATATAAATTTTTTTTAGGAATATGGTCGGATCATGGGTAGGGTCAGGTATTGATCACTAGATTTGCATTGCATGAATGGATCACAAAAGGGTTAAATGGGTCTATTTGGGTCGGACAATTTATGATCCGATCCACCTATTTGACGGGTCTACATGGATCTCTCACTATCATCTTGAACGAATCAAAACTTTTAGACGAGTACTAGCTATTTTCTTCCGCATTGGTCAAAAGAGGTGAATAGAACATAGTATCGAACCTCGATGAAGCCGATGCTAATCACATTGAGCGAAGAAGCAAGGAGTTCGTGCTTTTCAAACATAATATTAATGCAAGATATTAAAATCAAACACCTGAGAGAATCAAAAAGTGTGGTGAGCCTCGTGAAACTTTTCCTGCAAGTCACGGGGATCTTTTCGAGCCCCAATCGGTGAAGTCATCTTTTGCTTGAAGCTTTCACAACCAAAAGAAAAAGGGAAAAAAGAACTGAGAGATTTCTTCTCAGTAGGAATAAGCAAAGCGGCTAGATTCAAAGCCACGACCTTAGAACTCAAGCTAAGTACAATCATCCGAGGGAAGCATCGTCCACATGTGGAAATGGTTCATGAAAAAGTGTACCAAGAAATTGGACCGAGACTCCGATGCCACATGACGCGAGAAAAAGAGTTCATGCGCATCGAAATCTTCTTTGGCACAAGCGGAGTCATTTCTTGCTGATTACGCCGATTACATTCAAATGGTGAAGATCCCATAAGAGATGTCTGTTAGAACAAGGAAAGCTAATGAAATTTGACCCTTGAATTGCTCTCTTTCATGACAAACCAAACACATGCAATTTTCCACCCTTTTTCTTTGGAAATTTTGATGTGATAACAAGCAAGTAATAAACGTCTTATAGCACGCACAATGAGGTAATGTGCGACATTTACTTCATCTTAGCATAGTTTAGTCACGTTTTAGATGCATTCAATCTCGTTCTCGGTTCGACTACTTTTTTTAAACAAAAAAGAAAAGAAGAACTTATCAATTCAAATGTTTGTCCGAGTCTAGTCTAGAAGGAGAAGAATGGTCGAAATTGAAAGTTCCCATTTATCGATAAATCTTCGGACTTGACTAGCAAGTTTGGTTTGGTTACTGTTCGTTCTTTAAGTCAGAATGGAATGATGAACTCCGTAGTATCTACGTTTAGTTCAGTGTAAGATTTTTTTTAGCCAACACCGCTTAGCTTCCTTTCCACGCGACAACTAGATCGAGTTCATTCGGATTTCTCCAGTTTCTTCTGTATGAATTGATCTTTGCTTCACTTTTTACTTAATCAAAATCTTGCGCTTTACACACTTTGACTTTTTCTCAAATTTGAAACACTTAATGTTTTCGCGAAACACGAATGTCTACACGTAAGTTCACATATATTCTATCGTTGATTTTTGTTTTTTGTTGGAAATTCAAATAACATATGTCAATTTTGACGAGAAACCGCCCATGTTGGAAAGTCATATTAGTAAAAGTAGTTCATAAACTTTGACCCAATGTGCAATGTGATCCATGAAATTTAAATTTGTTCAATGTTGTCGTTGAACTTTAGCCCAATGTGAAATGTCGTCAATGTTCAATGTGGTCTCTAGAATTTAGGTGCATATTCAATTTAGTCTATGGATCGTATGAAATATTTAGGGACCGCATTAAATATTTTCATACAGTACATAACAAAATTGAACGTGTATCAAGAGTCCAAGGACAACATCGAACAAATTAAAGATTCAGGGATGACATTACATATTGGGCTGAAGTTCACGGATCACATTGAATAAATTTAAAGTTCAGAGACCATATTGCACATTGTGTCAAAGTTCATGAATCATTTATGTTATTTACCCTTCTAAAAAGAACGCCCTTGTCAATATGTGAAGCGGATCTTAATAGCCTTTCCAGGCGAAGGAGTGTAGGACTCTAGGAAAGCGACGGAGACCGCGATGATTAACGCGCAATGGATAGACAATAGAGGGAGCCGTTCATGTTCTTTTGGGTAGCTTCAAGTACGACATTTTGGGAGAGCCA
The DNA here is from genome assembly GCA_029784005.1 of Lenwebbia sp. NSW1173648. Classification (NCBI taxonomy): domain Eukaryota; kingdom Viridiplantae; phylum Streptophyta; class Magnoliopsida; order Myrtales; family Myrtaceae; genus Lenwebbia; species Lenwebbia sp. NSW1173648. Next base: position 37,593,822 of record JARCGZ010000001.1, read on the forward strand.
GTCCTACACTTTCGCTCCATTGGTAAAGAAGTTATGGGAAACGCATGCGCGATTCATTCATCAATGAAAGCGCCGAACCCCGCTTGAATTTACGATGCCGTGGTTCACGAGACAAGTGACGCCATGGGGTTGAAAACTTGAAACTCGGGAGTATGGTGATGAGTAGATCTTGTCAAAATCGGGCCTGAACTTATCTCAAACATAATGCTGAATTTCTATACGGATTAATTATATTTAATAAATGGGTCATAAATTGATTTAAACATAATATGAGTGTTAAATGGGTCGTAAACGAGTTTACAATCTACGTAGAGCCAACCCAACTCTATACTCTCTCTTCATTCTCTCTTGCCCTCACTCGATCTCGTGCCCACTCACTCTGCACTCTCACCTCAATTTGAGTATGAAATTTTCTAAATTTAATTAAATATGAAAGTGTTATAGAAATTGAGTCGGACCATTTTCGATCTGACTTGCCCTTTTTATCTGTACAGGGACGATTGAAGAGAGGAGAGAAGATAGGGCCAGGCATGGCCGATTCTGACCCACGATGCACGATCCAATCATGCGCGGGAGCAGTGGAGAGATGCGATGATTGGTGGTGGGTTTGGGCCTTCTTGGGACTCATTTATTGGGAATGTCAATTGTCAAGGGTCAGTACGTCATGCTGTTTCTCGCTCGTTTCGACGTGAAGTTTTGTCACTACCTTCTTGCTCAAGCCTCCCACATGATGGGTCGGGTCTGGTCTGGGTTCTGAGGCAAGACCAGAGCGCGAGCTGGTCCTGTTCGCGACCCACGTTCACACATCCTTCACATGGTACGACAGGAACATGTTCCGAGGATTTTGGCAGTGAAAGGCTTCAGTGGCCATCTTTTGACCTTCAGTTTTCGATGGTTTCCATGTAATGTTTGGACTCTTCCTTCGATCAATCATGGGGTTCTCTGACTATTTTTCCCCATTTCCTCTCCCCTACTCGATTCCAACTGTTCAAGCACCAGCTCATGCTATGTGAACTCCTGGAAAAGGAGGGAGATGGGAGATTGGAGATGGGAGATGGGCAAAGGCTTATCCTTTCGGAAACATGATGATTGGTTGTCTGCAAGAATGCGTCTGCCTCCTGCAATGGGCCTTGCTCGAAAATAAGGATAGTGTTGCTCCGACTGAAAATCGATGCTAATGAGTAATCGCTGTGGATATCGCAGCAATGAGCGTTACTCTCCAAGTATAGAAGGGCGACGATGATTAAAAATATCCAAAAGCAGTGTCACGGCCCCGTGGCCGACTAGGTGAGGGTTACCGGCCCTCGTCGGCCCAGGATTAGGAAAAAATAAAAACTGTGACAAAAGTTAAACCAAAAAAATTGTTCACGGCAACGTTAGTCGCGCCACGTAGGACAGACGGCGCTGACTAGACCGACACGTCCGTAATTTCCGATCAAAATTGGTCGGAATGACTAAATTGATAAATCGTAAAAAAGTTCAGGACTATTTGGTACAATTACAAAATTTAGAACTGAATTGACAAATCATCAAAAGGTTTATGACTGAATTATCATAAATACAATATATTTATGACTTTTTTGATAATTTTTTCGATGATTTTGTGATAGTAAAATAGAGAAGTAAAGGGCTAGCTCGGTCATATCGGTAAAAATAGGAGTAGTTACCATTTGTTAAATAGCTATGATGATGATGATGTGAACTTTTGGGTTTTAGTGACCAAGTTGATATGCCATAGATTGTGCAGGGGAAAAAGTTCACAAGTTTGATTTTTGCTCGTTTCACACTGAACAGTGTATCAAGTTAATTTATCCGAATAGTTCCACCACCTTATAATGTATATTGTGGAGAGAATTTTAGGTGGTCTCGAAGCACGACCTACCCATCTACTCAAGTCAAGATCTGGGAATGAAATGTATTCAATTTGTCGGATAAAATTAGGGAATTCCTAATGCACGTAATTTCACACAAAACAAAAAGAGAGAGTACCCAATTTTGGAGCTGTCTTTGCATTTTCTATCCAATTTCTACTCCTCCATTCCCTGCTTAATTCACAATTGGATGTAAATACGACACAGATTTGAGGATGGCCTTGGCACAATACAATGCCAATTGAAAGAATGGCGCCTAAATCATCTTGCGATGATGCCCCATATGTTAAAAAGACAAAAGGAAAAAAAAAAAAAATTTCGCAAATTCCTCTCAAGACTTGATCACTCCTAGAGTCTCAGCTTGAAGCGACACCGAGTGCTTGACATCCCCAATATGAAGCCTGTGCTCCCCCATCGGAATCCTCCTAACACCGACCCTGTCCACCACGCTCAAGTACTTGCACACGTGGATGTTGATCCGGACCCTCTCGCGGCCCCCTGCCACCACGTGGACCTTCTGGAAGCCCACCAGCTGCTTCCGCGGCCCCCAGCTAGCCCCCCCGCCGCCCGGGGGCGTGGAGTACACGAGCACCGTGTGGTCCCCGTCCCTCGCCCCGGCGTTCCTGACGTCCAGCTGGACCCCGAGCGAGAGCCTGGCGCACCGGACGTGCGTGACCCTGACCGCCTTGCCGGAAGTCGTGGCGTTCGCCGGCCGGCGGCCGTCGAGGGGGACGGCCACCGCCGTGGGAGCGGCGGCGATCGTGTGGACGAAGTGGGTGTAGCTCAGCCCGTGGCCGAACGGGTACACTACCGGGCCTTGGTAGAATCTGTAGGTCCTCCCGGGGTAAAGGTTCGATCTCGTGGGCCTCATGTCCATCACGGTCATGGGTACGCTTGCTAGGTAATCTTGTGGGTACCATGTCATAGGCAGTTTTCCTCCTGAACAAGATAATACTAAGTTTAAAACTATTTTAGCGGAACAAAAAAATGGTAATATTCACTTCAAACTTAAGGGAAATGAAATAATATAATTAACTATGATTTAAGTTTAAAATAAGTTTAAATTATGTCTATCCTTAACAAGAATTATAAACAAGAAGGCAGAGACCTGGGTTGGTTGCTCCGAACAAGATATCTGCAATGGCTGCACCGCCAGCTTGGCCGGGGTAACCGGCCCACAGTATGGCGGCAACCCGAGGATCATTCTTAGCGAAGGAGATGTCGACGGGCCCACCGGACATCAAGACTAGTACGGTCGGACCCTTGGAGGCCATGGCCACCTTCGACACGAGCTCTTGCTGTCGTCCCGGCAAGAGGAGACTGTCCCTGTCCTTGAACTCCGCCTCGATACTCTGGTCGAGCCCCACCACCAAGACCGTCACGTCGGCTCCGTGTGCCGCCTCGATCGCTGCTCCGAACTGCTTGTTGTCGCGGCAAGCTACGTCCACACAACCTTGTTGGTGTATCGTGTTCGTGTACTTGCCAATTCCTTGAAGAGGAGTTGTATATCCACATGCAACACCTAATACACGACAATCATTGTTAAAAATTCGATCAATCGCATAGTTTAAACTTACATGTACCGTGATGATTAAAATTTGAACCATTAATCCAATGTCGCATAATTAGAAATAGTTTTTGATTTCGGCAAAGCGAAGAGAATGCTCACCGGCGTAGTTCCCGATCATCGTGACGGTGGCGTCCGAGTTGGGGCCAATGACGGCGACAGTGTGGTGGCGGCGAGGGGAGAGAGGGAGGGTTGGTCCCTGGTTCTTGAGGAGGACGACGCCTTGCCTAGCTGCCTCAAGGGCGAGGTCCTGATGGGCCGGGGTGCACACGTCCTTCGGACCGAGCGTCCCGTACGGCTGGGCCGACGGCTCGCCGTCGAACATCCCCAGCCGCATTTGGACCGTCAGCGTGTTAAGCAAAGCGCCATCGACTTCGGCTTCGTTCAACAGGCCTCCTCTCACCGCTTCCTCCGAGTGCGTAGCGAGGAATGGGCCACAGTCCAAATCTAGGCCTGTGTGAAATGCATATATAAATGTGAGATTAGCCCTTCTCAATTTTTTATTTAACATTCTGATTTTTGTCCGTCGATTCCAAATTATCACCATTATTAAAGCGAAAAATTGAAGAGCGAACCTGCTTTAATCGCATCGGCAACGGCCTGTTCCGGCGTGGACGCATAGTGTTGCTTGTCATAGAATACCCCGACCGAATCACAATCCGAAACCACGTACCTGCACTCCCAGATCTAATCGCAATCAAAATTAACCCAATTCGTCGTCTCGCGAGTTTGTACAACTAAATGAATCGCGAAGTACAAGGCATTACCCGTTGAGCCGCCACGCGCCGCGGACGGTCTTCTTGAGGAGGTTCGGATCGGCGCAGGCCGGGACTCCGTTGACTTGGTTGTACGAGCACATCACGCTAGCCACCTTCCCTTCCATCACGCACATCCTGAACGGGACGTCGAACGTGTCCTCCATGTCCTGTTTGCTCACCTGTCAATAAAAGTGTTTCGAACATGAGAACACGCCACTAGCCACATGTTCTTATTTTCATAACAAATTAAGTTCAGCCACCACATTACATAATGGGCTAAAGTTCAGGAATTATATTAGTCAAATTAAAAATTCAAGGATCATATTACACATTGAATCAAAGTTCAAGGATCCTTTATATGATTATCCCAATTCGTTCGCCAGAGTATTATTTGATTTTGTTTTTCCGTTTCGATAGAGACGGTCTAAAAGCTTTTCATGGATCGAGATGGGCGGGTATTAAAAAGCTATCGTGACAACCATATTCTTGTCATCATAGTGCCATAAAGCCCACGCAAGTCGATCACCAACCAAAAGTTCAAAGTCGCACCATCAATTAGCCATACCGTACTGACAGTGACAGGAATGGACGGCCATGCTCCGATGATCGGAATCCGCACCCGGCGTCGCGATTCATTTAGCCCACTTTTAATATAAGAGTCTCATTGTAAATTTTACAAGTAATGACTAAATTCCAGTGGGTTTTGCAATTCAATTTTTTGAGTTTAATTTGATTGCCGGATACGCGTCAGACCCTCGATTGTGCTAATATCGATGCACTCCGGCAGAAATTCGACTTCGTCACTAAGATGTGCCTGAATTTCGTCAATGAAATGATCGACTTCTGATTCAAGTGCATTGATTAACCCCATTCCGATCGGTTCCATATAAAGAGTTCGATAAGTTTTTAACCACGAGCGGACTTAGGTAAGGACATTCGGGTTCGATAGTGATGCCAAGCTCGCCGGGTCCAATCCCATCTATCGATCAAGTCATCACTAAATATAGTGGTTCCGTATGTTATTTCGGTAAAATTCATCGTGGGCCAAGCGAAAACTTACCCGCGCGTTGAAGTGGAAGCGATCGATCCCGTTCCAGTTATCGAGATCGTAGGCCGTGAAGTGCTTGCAACAGGCCGCCACCTTCAGCCGGCCGCCGCCGTCGCTCCCTTGCAGCCCTCGCACGTAGCTGGCGGCGTAGCGGCCAACCACGACGGGGTCCTCGCCGGGAGTCTCCTGTCCCCGGCCCCAGCGTGGGTCGCGCAGGATATTGATGTTGGGGCTCCAGTAGGTGAGTCCGCCCATGCCTCCGTTGTACATGCCTCTCGCCTCGTCTGACACTACCTGCGCCGAAAAGGATGAAGCATTAAACGACGCTGCGCTTTTATGACTTGCAAATTCGGGGGCAAGTTGCAACGACAGGTCGCGCGATTGGCCGGAGAGGATAAAGGTCGTACGTTGTTTAATCCAGCCGACGTCCGATTGTGACTCCCGAAAAGATTGCCAAGAGATAAAATTAGAAACTGGGTCCGCCCCAATAATTTTGATTGAGATTGCCTAAGTTCATTATTTTTCAGGTAATAATTACCTAGACTGTACTTATCTTACTAAATCAATAAATAAGAAACCACAAACACAAGATAATGTGACCCATTCTCGGGATCCATTTGGAAAACAAGAGGAAATAGTTTAATCTATTGAATATTTAGGGCGGACCGAGCATATTTGAACAATTATATGCAGAAAATCTCACGCGAAATTCATTATCTATTATAGTTAAGTTTTCGTGCGTTCTTAGTCAATTCGGCCACAATCTTCAGCGTTAGGCTGAAGAAAATAAAACTTGTTTGTCCGACGAACGAAAGCTGTGTCTGCATCATACAGAGATCTTGGGAAAATTATGTCATAGTTCTTTGCGAACCCTTTATAATTTATTGTGATCATTAGTCACTAATTGGTTATTATTTAAAAAGTTACCTTTTTGAGCCTGTCGTGCATTCAAAAAAGCATAATGTCCGATGCATTGTTCTAAAGCGACGACGTTTCCTATGCTCCCACATTGATGCACACGAACACAAACGTCAAAACCTCAAGAACACATTTAGAAAAACCCATACAATCCCCCCCTTTTTTTTTTCTTTTTCAAAAAGAAAGCATCTGCAGAGATGGTGGGCCATTTTACTGAGAGGATAGTGTTCTTGGGCTCCTTTTTCTAATTATTCCTTTAGGTAATGCAGCTTTAATTCACTAAACCGAGAAGACGAGGGCAGATGATCACCTGTCCAATTGCTTCCCACAGCGAAGCGTTGAAGGAAGCGGCGGTCGTGATCACTTGAGGGAAGCTCGTGGCGCCAGGGAAGTCGCCGCCGAACTTGGTCCCCGGCCCCACGTTCGAGACCCCGTGGAGTGCCTCCGACCACCACTCGTAGCCCCTGATCCCCAGCCGCGGGATCGCGTCCGCGGTGTTCGCGAGCAGCTTCACCTTCTCCTGCAATGTGAGCCGCCCGACCAGGTCCCTCGCTCTCTCCGGGATCGGGGACGACGCGCGGCAGAACGGGAAACCCCTCGTCCTCTCATCCTTTGGGTCGCAAGCGAACGGCTCGCGGGCATCGACGGCAAGACGGCAGATGCTGCCGGAGATGAGGAGGAGGAGGAGAACGAGGGTCGCCGCAGTGGCGGCAGGGACGGCGGCTCCGGTCATCGCGTGGCTGTTTTGAGGGGAGTGGGGGTGTAAAAAAAAAAACGTGAGTATTTATAGAAGTGTGGTGGGCTAAACAGCTGCGATGCATGATAATGCAATTGGAACTGCTTGGTGAAAGTGATGTTTTTTTTCTGGTCGATTACATTATTGGATTTACCAGTTTTTTTTTTTTTTTTGGAATAAAGTTAAGAAAATATTTTTATATTAAATTTATGTAAAGATGAATATTCAATTTTTTTACCAAATAAAAAAATATTCAATTTGAGTATACCATCAGTACTTCGTTTTCTTTGTTCATCAGTACGATGGTACGATTTGGCAAGACTTTGATGTCAAATGAACTAGTTAGCAGTTTTGAAAAAAGTTGAATCTTCGAATAAATGAAAGATCCGATAATCGAACATCGAAACATCAATGACTGACATTAGTATTAGTAGAGTGTCCTGGAAGCTCTCTCGATACTACAAGTGCTCTTTTGTATTTTGAATGAGTTAGCCGTTGAGATACGCGTGTGAGTGATATTAGAGAAGTCTCATATCGAAGAATTTTGTGTGATGAGATATGGAGCAGTCAATATATCCAATATTAGAGATCTTAAGATATCTACTTGATTCTGCACATCTGTCGGGATTATGCATATATCTCCTTTGCTATTGCATGTCCTTGATTGATTATATTTGATATTATGTTTATCTTATTACCTTAGATAGTTATGTAATAAAACCTATAAATAGGCTCCAAGTTGACATGAGTGAAGGTGAGTCCAATTAGATATGTTGATGGGCTTGAACTTGGGCTTTCTCTTGGCGATCGTGAATGTATCAAACATATGTTGCGCGCTCCTAACATTAACTAATAACAAGAAGCCATAAAATAACACCACACCCAGATTGAACGAGACAGAATTTCCAAAAGCCTTTTTGTGAGACTTTATGGGACCACTACCAACTATTCTAAAAGCTTAAGCTTATAGATGAAGGTGTGGCAAATGGAGCATGGAAGCATATTTAATTGGGGAGGCAAATGGGACCTGAAAGATTCGAACTCGGGACCTCTTGCTCTGATGCCATGTGAGATTTTGTGGGACCACTACCAACTGTTCTAAAAGCTTAAGCTTATAGATGAAGGCATGGTTTAATAATTATATATTCTAACACTTTTTTCTTCCACAATTGTAAGTGTTGTGCAATATCAAATAGGCTTCCAATAGGGTAATGGAACTAAGATTGGTTAATCAAATGTGATAGATATGACGGCCTGTGTGGTAGGCAACATAACGGAGAGGAGTGAGACTTGTCCGGAGCCTCGTGGGATCCTGATTCCACATAAACCGGATCATTCATAGGCATTTTGCAAGCGAGTTTCACGCAAGACTTACAAAACCAATGATCATAATTGTACATGATCCTCAGACTCGGATTGTATATCCCGACCTGAGAGAGAGAGAGAGATGTAAGTCTGGCATAAACTTGGTTATGTGGATCTAAACGCATAAACACATCATGATCGTTGATCTCGTGCAGAGCCCACATGATTGGCCAATCAATGAGTTAGTGATGGCTACGGTTTAGAACCGGCCGGTTCCGGTTCGTGGCCACAATGAACCGGAACCGGAACCTTAAGGGCCGGTTCCGATTTTGAACCGGCGGTTCCGGGCCTGTTCAAGGCCCGGTTCCAGTTCAAAATTGAAATGGAACAGGCCGGTTCCGATTCCAGTTCCTGTTCCGGCTCCGGTTTCGATTTTCAAATTTAATTTTTAAATAATTAATTATGAAATAAAAAAAATAATGAAATTATGAAATAATAAATTGTCAAATACAATTTGTAATCAAATTTGGGGGGGAAGGGAAGTGGAAGGGGCTTGAATTTAATGAATTATCATTAAGCGCCTACATATCTTCTTGGGGTCGAAGAATCAAAGCACATGTTGTTCTTTTACCTTTGATAATCCCATACTTACCTCGTCATCAATCGTCGCTACCCGTTTCGCCTGTTCCGGTACCGGTACCCTTGGCGGTGGTATCTCCATCATCGAAGAATTCGACTTCATTGCTGCGATCCATCTCTTGTTGTCGATGTTGAGCCTTTGTCCAATCATCGACACAAGCTTGAGCCTCCACCGATTCCGGAGCTAATCTTGAACGTCAGTCGTCGAAAATGTTGCCTCCAGCGCTAAATGCTTGTTCAACCGCAACTGTTGAGCAAGGGGTTGCTAAAACCTGTCTTGCGATGAGAGCTAGAATTGGGAATTGGGTTAAATGTCTCTTCCACCATTCTAGAATTTTGAAATCTGTGCCGCCTTCGGATTCACTAAACTCAAAAAAAGTGGTTAAATAGGTCTCTATTTCGAAAATATTTCCTGTTGCTCCCTTTTGTCTTTTTTGCCTATTTATCAGCATTTTATACCATTTACTAATTCTACCTAGGTCTCCGCTTTGTACGTCACTAGGTTGGGAAGATCCATTATCACCTACATTATATCTATTAGAAAATTCATTATACATTTCTACTATTGCGTTTTTAACTACTGTTTGTATAGTTCTAATATCTATAAATTCAATCAAATGTAAACAGTCATAATACATATTCAAATTATCACCTAAACCATCTAATTTGATACGTGGATCGAAAACACAAGCAACCAAATAAATAAGAGGAATTTTGTTATAATAATGCAGCCATTTCGTTCGCATTGCCATAATAGTTGGACCTAATTGATCATCTTTTTCATTTTCTTCAAAAATACCAGCAATATTAACACACTCTATTAAAAATAAATGCATAGTAGGATAATAAACACCGGATAAAGTATAAGTTGCATCATTAAAAACTTTTAAAAGATCTAATTGTTTTTTTGCAATATCTCACTCTTGTGGGAATAAATTAATTTGAGAAATATTATTCGAAATAAACGTACATAATAAATCTTTATATGTAAAAGATTGATTAAGCAACTCGTACGTAGAATTCCAACGAATTGGAACTTCTCTTGGATATCTTTTTGGTCTTCTTCTATTTACTTTACAAAATTTTCCCCATTCTTTCATAATTTGAGGATGTCTCCATAAAAATTGAATTGATGTCTTTATTGGGTTGAGAAAAACATCAAGAGTTTGTAAACCATCTTGTACACATAAATTTAAAACATGGCAAGCACATCTAACGTGAAAAAATTATCCACCAAAAGCGGGTTTGCAAATCTTTTCTAACTCGGGAATGAAAGCAGTATTTGCCGCGGCATTATCAAAACCAACTGAAAAAAATTTATTGACCAAAAAATATTCTTCTAGAACTTGCTTAATTATTCTATAAATATTAATTGCCGTATGTCTATCACCAAAAACTCGATATGTAATAACTCTTTTTTTTAATGTTCCAATCATCGCCTATCCAATGACATGTAATACCCATATAAGAATGAGTTTGCCTAGGATCACTCCAAATGTCGCTACCTATATGCATACGTCCATTGAAATTCATAAAAAAAAATTCAAATCTTCTTTTTCTCTTTTATAAATATCAAAAAGTTGGCGTTTAAGCGTATTTCTCGAAATAGATTTTGCTTGTGGAATACATGCAGTTTGTATAAAATGATTAAAACTAACTTTTTCACCAAAATTAAACGATAAACGTTCAACGACAGCAAATCTAGCTAATTCTTCTTTATAAACTTTGTCATTGTAACGAAATAAAGGAGAAGCATTAGAATTGACGTACCCAAAAATTTATTGTTGGCTGGTGTCGATCCCTGCTTGCGTTGGATGTTTCGACCTTAGATGTCGTTTAAATGTTCCATAGCCGCATCCACCTGTAAATTTGTATATTGCCTCACAATATTTACATTTTACCTGATACTTGTTTCCGCCTAAATGTTCCTTCGTAAAGTGTTCCCATATGTCGGATGTACCCTCCCGTTCCAACTCCTTTGTTATTGATATTTCTTTGACATTGGTAGGAGGAGGATGCATGTTTTCTTGCGTTGGGACGTGCTCGACGTTGGGAATAATATTGATATCATCAACATCGTCTCTCCAATATGCAAAATCATGAGTATCATGAGGATGATCGGATTCTCCAATTCGGCCTATCGGGCTCTTTCCTCTGCCACTACCTTTACTTCCACTTGCCATTTTTTGAGAGAATTAAGCGGAAAGCGAATTCAGAAAATTGACAGAGTCACAGATTTGAAAGAATTTGAGAGAATTTATGAGAATTTGTGAGAAAAAATGAAAGATGAAAATGGATATTTATAGAATTTAGAATAGATTTATTTAATATAAAAAAATTGGCCAAATGGCAGTTGCAAGGCAACGGCTATAAGCCGATTCTGAACCGAAGGAACCGCCGGTTCACAAAAAATGTAACCTGGAACCGACGAGCCCGGTCAACAGGCCAGTTTCGGATTTGACCCGGGCCGGTTCCGGGCCCAAATCAGCCTGTGGCCACCACTACAACGAGTGACCCACTTCACGTGGATCTGGATCCAGGCAAGTATTCATCGACCAATCTCGACTCGAGAGAGAGAGAGTCGCTCCTTGCTTTGAGAGGGCACAGATGGCATTGAGGGATTGGTCGTGGGGTGGCACGTGAACGAGGATTGGGGATTGGTTGGTGCATTTCCCAATGCAAGAAAACAAGTGGCGGCCAGTTGTGAGAGAAAATTATGAGGGCGATCGGGTGAATGTTAGCTCATCCGAATCGGAGCTCTTCTCTTCTCACATGCACGGCCACTGAAGCTTCTGATCCGCTCATCAGAAACCTTCCCTTATCCCACAAGCTTTTTCCTCCTGAGTGCGATTTCCTACTCGATCTATGAATTCGGTGAAGTATTTCACGATCTGGAGATTTCCCTGGTCCTCGATTTTTCATGAATCATTGACAGTATATGCACCATCGAAGTGCTCATAATTGGAGAATTATCTATGTCAAGAAAAATTGTTCAAAAAGTCATAAATTTATTGCACTTATACCAATTGGGTTCTAAACCTTTTAATTTTGTCAATTGCGTCTATCTAGCCAATTTTGGATGGCCAATTTTGGAGGAAATTGCTGACGTGGAAGCCAGTTGTCTTACGTGGCACTGCCGGTGGTGACGTGGACAGCTGTTAATAATACTTACGATTTTTTTTTCCTTTTTCTTTTTGTGTGTAAATTCTGATGGTCATTATTAGATCTGGCAGTAAATGGAGAAGAGGTATGGCCACCCTCGTTCTCAGATGCTGAACTTGACATTCAAAGTCTTAGTGCGAGAATGCTTGGCTTGGAAGAGAGGTTGGCCATCAACTCCCACTGCATTTCTTATTCCGATTTTTTTGACTTTGGGGACTTTAATGATTACATTTTATCTCTATGTTTTTTCGTGTGCTTTAAAAGTTTATTTTTCCACTTATAAGCATGTTTCAAATAATCAAATGATGGGCAATTCTTTCATTTTTCAAGGTCTGCTTAAATTAGGTTAACACCACGTTAGATTATATCACATTATTCGATGCCTGTGAAATACTTGCCATTTTTTTTTTTATGTTTTTCATTTCACCTTTTAGGATTTGATTTTCATTCGATGCCGAGCGCATGCAATTTTTTCAAAATATATGAAATGGCACGGGCATGTGAAATTTCATAATTTTTCTCGAATTCAAAATATTTTTGGTTTACTTGAAAAAGCATGAGGAGAATAAACTTAAAATGATCGAATCTCGGAACTCATTTCTGGAGCTATTTTCTATCCCGGAACTGCCCCCAGTCCTATTGTTTAGGTTTATCCCCAGCTCTTAAGGAAATAAATTAATATCATCTCTCATCTTGTTCCATGTCCTTATTATTATTATTATTATTATTATTATTATTATTATTATGTTGATTATGTTGATTATGTTGTCATTGGATTCGAAAAGCTTGAGTTAATAATGCAGCAAACAAACCACTGTGTGCGAACAGTATGCGTCAGGCATGAATAATTCTTTTTAGATTTATCAATTGAAGTCACATTTCATATTTCAAATAAGGGTATGAAACGTGATAATTTTATCAAAAGAGGATCTAAAGTAGATTTTATTTCAAATAAAGATCTGAAGTAGCAAAGTCAATCTCAAATAAGGGTTTGGCTCGCCGGCCGGCCGGCAAGGACTTGATTCTTCCGGCCATCGGAACATGGCATTTTTGTCCGAAACTAAATGTGGTAAGATTAAAAAGAAAAAATAAATTAAAAAAGCCCAAAAAAAAAAGGCACAACCGTCGTTTTTATCTTGATCATTTGATTTTTCCGGTGGCATAACATGGTTGTCGCGATCGACACTGCCAGCCCGCTATGCGTCGACCAGTCGTCGTACCACCTCGCCAGCGTTTTGTCACCACCTCGTCATTGCAAGCCTAGGCACATCCTCGGGTGTTAAGCAAAGCCCCTTGCCTTTATACTTTGTCTCTGCGGGTCGTGAGACGGATCTGGGCTTAGGATGTCAGATCCGACTTCGCCAGCCTTGGAGATCCCAGATCTGTTGTTCCAGCCCATGCGCAACCTCAAGCATCAAGCGACCCTCTGTCTCTGCGGGTTTGGGCTCGAGATGTCGGATTCGACATCGCCGATCCCAGATTTGCTGTCCCCGGCCTTGGAGATCCCAAATCCAACCATTGGCGACCTCCGAAGCGCTAGGAGAGAGACAGGACAGAGAATGGTGATGACCAATATTCTTTGTTTTTTATTTATTTTAAATATTGCTCTTTTCTTTGTAATCCTTATGCAATTTTTGATTTGTACAAATAATACCCTATTCCGGCTGCCAGAAAAATCAACTACTCGCGTAACGGCGGGTCAAACCCTTATTTGAGGCTGATTTGTCCACTTTAGGTCTTTATTTGAAATATTTATTTTGGATCATCTTATGTGAAAAATGACCTGTATAATGTTCCCTTTCAAGTTTCAACTGTTGAATCGCATGAGCTCGACGTGAAGCTCACGTTAAACAAGATCGAGATGCCGTGGACACATACGCGTGGTCCAATTTCTTGCCACTTCCTTGCGGGTAAGCTCTTTCTGTATTGTTTCTTGGGATTGATAGTGGATAGTGGATACTATACAAAGAAAATTAGCGATTTCTTGGGAATGTGTCCGGGATTTGCAGCAGAGATTTGCCTGTGGTCATACATACTTTTTTACTTTATCCCTTTTTATCATTTTTTTTAATCCTCTCACTCAATTCCTTTAAAAAAAATAAAATTAAGTTCTATGAACCCGCGCTTAGGAAAATGAAATCTGCTGCTCAATTTTATTTTATTTTTTGGTCGAAAGAACCTCGATAATTCTCCTTCTCATTCGGGCCAATAAGCAATGAGAGATTCGGCTCACTACCCACCATTCTCCTTCTGTTTTGGAAATCATTCATGATGTAATTCCAAATCTCAATTTCGTTTTGTTCGTCCAACATTTGAAGCAAAAACTGCCAAAAAGAAAAGATGGGTCGGTAAAAGTCATCATTGGCGATCGTGTGAACAACCAAAAGGGGGGATATCATGATTGATTTGCCAAAAATTCAGAGATCTTGAGGTCGTTCGCTGTAATTTTTCATAATTATAACTTTAGTTGTAGGTGATGTGATTCCTTATAACGTGTCGTACAATTTACAAACCCCTCACAACTGTAGGCCACGAATGTGACATGCCCGGGATCGCCATAACCGGAATGAGAAACACAACATGCCATAAAGGAAAAAGGATTAGCGCACATGCTTGGTTTGAAATCCATCGGAATTGATGCGGAACATAGACGTATCGAGACTCGAGCTCTTCTCCTCTATTCCCTCTTGTTTACGCTGGCCGATGAGACAACCGCTCTTCAAAACGAAAAGGTACGTTCTGAAATTCTGCAATAGAGGGCTAGAGGGGGGACTTGAGCCTTTATATAGAGTTTCCAATGCAGACCCTCTCATCTCGGGTCGTGCCTAACTTGGCCCACACTAGCCAGCCCATATTAAATTGTTTAAGAATCCTTATATCTTACCTTATTAGACCAACCCCGTTAATCGATAAATATCAATTTCAATTAATGTAAGCCCACATAAAAAAACTCTTACATTCTCCCACTTGGGCTATATTAATTGCAATTGTAATATATGTGCGCACATTTATGCTCGTCTAGAGATATTCTTAACAATCAATTCGATCCTATAAAGTCTCAAATACCGAATCATGACGATAACTGCATCAATAGACACAGAGCCTTTCATGATCACAAATGCCTTTAACTCTACTGATATTGATTCAATATGGTAGTGCGGTAAATGGATAACACCTCACTAAATAATGATTCTTTATGTATCATCTCCTTTGTCAGTCACATTCTCTCTCCTTATGTGTCACGAAACTTGATGTGCCACCAGAGATTATCGTTTATGGTTTCAATGAACCTTCATATGTCTTGTCCTTATAGTTAACTTTACTTTATGTGTAATAAGAAATATATTCAAGGCTAACAACTAAATGCCCCTAGCCTTTACTCAAGGTTTATACATACCATGCGATTTTCATCAGATATATGTATTCAACATCAACTCGTTCATAAATACTTTATTGCATGTAAAAGAGTTGATACATATTTAAATGTTACGAAATGTAACAAACACAGATGTAAACTTTATTAGAGCAAAATCAAAATAGCTCCCACTGAATAACGGCATCCCATGATACTTCTAAGCCCATGCTTATGACATGTCGTTCTAATACACGAGGGCGAAGACCTTTTGTTAGTGGGTCAGCAACTATATCATCTGTGGAAAAAATGCTCTATTATAATGTCACCATTCTCAATTGTTTCCTTTATGGTCAAAAACTTGACGGCCAAACTTAGACCCCTTGAGATCTCTATTGTTGTTAGTAAACAACACTGTAGAGCTATTGTCACAAAACAACTATATGGGTCTATCCATAAAATCAAATACGATTAACTCTCTAATGAGGTTCCTAAGCCATATAACTTGAGTAGCAGCCGAAACTCATGCTATAAACTCCCTTATATGGTAGATGATTATATGGATTTATGTTTCTCACTTTTCCATGATACTGCACCTCTTGCTAATATAAAGATGATCAACTTCCAATCATCCTTACAGCCGGTAAGGTCTGCATCCGAATATCCTTATGGCTGCAGGTTCTCAACATGTCTATGAATCAGCATATAACCCTTTGTCCTCCTTAAGTACCTTATGTCGCGACCCTCTCGAAAAATTGGTATGGGAGTTAATGGATTTCCAGGATCTCGTCCGCTCGATAGGATGGTGAGAACGAGGCGCATGCCCTCTCAAGCCTATACCAAATTGCGTCAGGAGGGAATTTATATCATGTTTAACCTTAGTATGGTCGGGTGACATGTGAATGGTGTACATGCTATTGGAGTCGCCACCAATCATTTTTTGGAGGGTATAATTGGAAACCCTACCGAGCGGTTGGAAGATTTTGTTCGGTTCTGCGAAAACTAGAGAAGAGGGTCCGGGAACTTAGTTACGCCACTCTTACGAATAGCACCCTTTCGGTACCTAAGTTGAATGATTTCCTAACTAAGATTTTCAAGCAGATGTATCGAGGTAAGGTAAGCCCTAACATCTAGGCGATCATGCAGATGGAAATTTCTAACCTAGCAATCACAGTCAATGGGAGTAATCACACAAATCAAGGCAATCAAGATATACAAACAAGGCATGTCAAATCATGTCATACAATGCCTAGTGAAGCCCTATAGGCTTAGACAATATACCATTAAAGTTCAAGAGTAGTTTGGAAAAATTTGGGACGAAATGTCCAGACGGGCAAAACGGTCATTTTTGAAGGTTCGGGAATCCAAAATCAGTAAAATTGGGTTGCACAAGTTGAATGTGGCCATTTCCCATTTTTGTGATTTTTGGAAAAATTTCGAAATTTTTCTGGGACAATTTGCCCGTAAAGGGCAAAACCGTCATTTTGGAAGAAAGAGGGGGAAAAATCATCAAAAATAAGATTGGCCAATTGATTTGAGCCATTTTCTAATTTTTTTAGATTTTTCCAAAATTTTTTAGATTTTTCTATGAATTTTTCAATTTGTTTAAAATTTTAAATGAATTTCTGATTTTTATTTTTATTTTTATTTTATTTTTCGAATCGGGTCAACCCGGCGCGCGCCTCTCGGGCGCTCGACCCTAACCATATGGGTCTGGGTCGGTCTAAAACGACGTAGTTTTGCATTTTTATTTGAATTTTCGAATTTTCTGAATTTTTTTTTATTGATTTTCTAATTTTCTAGCCTATTTACTAATCTGATGCCCCACAATGTGTCACGTGGCTAATCCACAGCCCTCAGATCACCCTTTTGAAATCTACGGCCACAATCGAATGGCATGGCTAATCCACGTCCATTTGATCGGATTTATTTTTTTATTTATGAAAAATGATTTTTTTATTTCCTAAAAATCCAGATCGTGACACATGGCAGAGCCACGGCCGTCCGATCTGGATGTATTTTAGTTTTCAGAAAGTTTTTTTTATTATTCTTCCAAACGAACCGGTCGACGTGGCTGCCACATGGCTCCACGTCGGCGCCACCTCGACGGTTAACAAGTCAACGGTCGCGAGGTTGAAGACGAAGTCGATGGCCGAGAGTTCTTCGGTGAGAGCCAACTGTGAAATCTCAACCGATTTGGCCGATCTTGGTGTCTACGGACTCGTCTCAACCTCTACTACAACATATCAAAAACCAAGCCTAATCCAACGGTAAACACAACATGGAGCAAGCTCGAACAGATCAACAATGGCAGAATCTATACGTGCAATCCGGGGCAAATCAAGTCATTCTAATCACCAAAAAAGCTTCAAAGATGTTCAGAGACCTTACCTGCAAGTCGTATCGATTCGGTTTGGCCTAATTTGGGCTAGGGAAGCTCGGATGAGTTCGGCCATGGAGGAGACTCATTTTGAGGTTTCGACGCAAAACCGAAGCAAACGAGAGGCATAAGCAAAATTAGTGATGCATTTCTAGATATTTGGAACTGGTTTCAAGGAAAATGATCGAGCAATCGGAGATCTGCCATTGACGGACCTCCGAAGCTCCAAGAATGGCGCTCACCTTGTTTCCTGATGAAACGACGAACGGATGGATTCTGGACGTTCGTATGGATCTCATGAAGCTTTCGGATGACGTCTTGAAGCTTGATTCGTCCTAAATCTTGTTGGCCGAAGCGTCACAGTTGCGGCCCGAGGAAGCTCCAATGGCGGTGACGGGAGCCCTCAAGAGCTTCTTTCTCCATCTCTTTTTCTCTCGGAGTTGTTATGAAGTGGTTCAACTAAATGGAACTCCTCCTCCTAATCCGGAAACGCATGAGATAGATATACCCGAACCAAATTTTTTTGGCGCGCTCGGGGCTCTCACCGACTCTGGGAATCGCACGTGCCCGACGCCAAGTCACGTGCCATTAGGCACGTTGGCGTCGGGCACACTCCGGCTTACCAACCGGAGCTCCAACATGCATGAATTTGGCGTGAAAGTGGTCTACTTTTGGTTTTTTCTCTACGCGCGCATGAATTTGCAGGCTTGGGAGAAGATGGTCTAGTCAGGCCCGGTCGGGCCGGATCCCAACTCACAAAAATCGCCAAATTGGCCTGCAAAAATTCATAATTTTTCAAATTAAATCTCATAATTGGGTTTTATGATATGGATTTCATCTAAAAACATGATTTTTTTTGAAAAATTCGCTCTGATTTGTGCAAATTTTTTTTTGGTTTGACCCGAAAGTGAAATTTGAGAAATTCAAATCCTAAATGGCCAAATTGGATCAAACCACCACCACCAATTGATTCATAAGGTTGAAAACTATAGGGTGACGGCCTTATAATTTCAAGATGGTCCCTAGAAAAATTTGAATTTCACTTTGATCAAAACCCAGGGACTAAATTGAAAAATCCAAGTTCAATTTGCTCCTTTTCACCTAAATTGAGCAATTTCTTGAACAATTGGACCGAATTGTAATTTTCGGTGAAAGAGTGGAACGTCACGACTCCAATAATGCGAAAATGGGAAATTAAAGGTCTAAAATGTAATTTTCAGCTCAATTTGGGATTATGCTCAATGAAGAAAACTATAATCCCGGATTGAATTTTTCAAATTTTATTTGGCCAAAATAAAAAGGGAATTGAAATAAAAATATGGGCTATTTTTTGTATTCGTTTTGGCCTCAAATGCTATTTTTCTTGATTTTCTAAGTATTTTCCTATTTTTCAAAAATATTAAAAAATGAAAAAAACATGAAAAATTACTTTTGGTTAAAAAAATGGTTCCTTAGGCTTGGCCAAGGCTTCCAAAGTTGATTTTGCAATTTTATGAATTTTTTAATTAATTTTTTTAAAAATAAAATGACCAAAAATCAAATGTTAACACCTTAAAACCTTCTTGGCAGAAACCTAGAGATCGTGCTCTGGATTTGACTAAAATCTGCCTAGAAGTCCAATTGCAAAAGCAACGTCTAGTCTAGTGAAAACTTAAGTATACATGATGCTTCCAAGTGCACTAGCATAAAGTGCATTCCTTATTTGGGCTTTCTCAACAACCTTATGAGGACACTGTAACAGATTCAGTGTACCACTCTTAATGATAGGATCAATTCCTATCAAGCAATACTGCATGCTAAATCTTTTCAAAATACGATTAACATATGTTCTCTAAGACAAACCCAATAACGGCGAGAACGATCACAGTGGATCTCAATGCCAAGAACAAAAGACGCATCATCAAGGTCCTTCAAGTTAAAATGCTTTGACACCATCTGCTTCGACTCATGCAATAATCCAAGATTACTCCTCACCTGCAAGATATTATCTACATAAAGCAATAGGAAGATAATATTCCTCCCACTGACCTTGCAGTATATACACTGATCCTATTTATTTTCGACATAACCGAATGAAGTTATAACACTATGAAACTTCAAGACCATTGTCTATAAGCTTTCTTGAGAGCATAAATAGACTTTTCAGTCTACGCACAAGCTTACCTGAATCATCAGCTGTAAATGCTTCGGGGTTGCACCATATAGACTTTCATATCAAAGTCTCCATTCAGAAAGGCAGTTTTAACATCCATCTGGTGTAACTCCATATAAAAAAATAAGCTACTAATGCCATGATCACTTTGAAAGAATCTTTAGAAGAGACTGAGAAAAAAATCCTTTATAGTCTACTCCTTTTCTCTGAGTGAAAACCTTGGCTACCAGTCTGGTTATAAACTTCTCAATCTTTTCTTTGGAGTTTATTTTAGTCTTATACATCCATTTGCAGCCGATGAGCTTGGGACCTTCAAGCAATTCAACAAGCTCCCAAACACCATCATGTTTCATAGACTGCATCTCGTCTTTCATCGTATCCAACCACAGATCTAACTGAAGACAAGAAATAGTATCTGTATAAGTCACTGGATCAACCAAACAGCCGATATCGTAGTCATGCTCTCCTAGATAGACTGTATAGCATGATGGTATGGCCGATCATCTCTGCCTGATAGATCTTCTAAGTGAAGCTACTTCAACCCTATCATGCACATGTAGGGCTTGAAGAACTTCATCAGGATCTGTCTTATCAACAGGATCCTAAACCCTAACAGATCCAGTTTATGATATGGGAGGCTTCATGATCATCTTGTATAGACACAGAAGACGACACAGTAGTCCCCACCATATCGATATCCTCAATAGTCTCTGAGCAGTTACCTTATTTGGCCACACCAAATTCCAGAAATTTCGCTGTCTGTTATTCCACAATTCCTGTGCTTCCATGGGAATTATATGTACAATACCATTTCAAATGATCTATGTAATATACGACGTAACACCGAGTGATTCTGGAGTCCAACTTACTCAATGTTGGATTATATATAACTTCACTTCTGCAGGACATCCCCAAACCTTAAAATAGTTCAAGCTAGGTTTACGTCCAGTCCATAACTCAAAATAAATCAATGGACTAGCTTTGGTAGGAACGCGGTCTAGAACATAAAAGGGTCTCTTTCAAAGCTTCACCCCACAGCAAACTAGATAAATTGGTTTCTATTTACCATACTCCTCATCATAACCATAAGGGTGTGATTGTGCCTTTCGGCCACACCATTTTGTTCAGGACTCACAAGTATAGTAAATTAAGCTACTATCCCAGAATCCTCTAAGTATTTGGAAAATGGCCCTTTATGCTGTCTAGCATCGCCATGCCTGCCAGAATACTCACGAACTCAGTCATATCCGACAACCTTTATGACTTTCCTAGCCATTTCTCTACTTCAGTCAGAAAAAACTTGAACTCATCAAGAGACTCAGACTTTTCCTTAATCAAGAACAGATAACCATATCGGGAACAGTTGTTAATAAATATGATGAAATAAAAATTTTTACACCAAGTTACCGTATAGGGTCTATTGAGATCAATGTAAATGACCTCCAATAGATCAAAATCAAGTACTGTTGTATTTCTTCCTTATTTTAGTCATTTTACCCCTACAATAGTCTACACAAGTCTCCAGGCTTTCAAGAGCAGGCAGGATGTCAGCTTTTATCTACCTTTATTTGCCTTTCAATTCTTTCCCAAGAGATGTGACCAAGACATTTATGCCACAATACATAAGACTGTTCTTTAAGTAGAGACCTTTTAGAAATAATATTTTCAGCCGTATAAGCGACGTATATATCATTGGGAGTTAAACCCAATATGTACAATCCATTGGATATAATGCAGTACCCAACCTTATTTGAAATAAAGAACATAGAAATATTATTATTCCTTATTTCAAAAGAGTAACCACGCATGTCCAAACATAATACGGAAACTAAGTTCCGTCTAAAGTAAGGTACATAAATGTGTTCCTTAATGTCATTAAAATGACACCTCCCATAAACTCAACGTCGACTTTATTGTTGTTTCCTATAATGAGCACTGTATCATCTTGATTTAGCTTTCTCCGATTCATGAATCCCTATATGGTGAACGCCACATGATTAGTTGCACTGCTATCTAGCCTCCATGAACTAAATGAGGCTTGCTTATAGATTGGATTCACAAACTAATGCCAAAGAATCATTACAAGTACGCTCACGATTGGATAACTAAGTGTTAATATGTCATAGTCTTTCTTTATGTGACCTTTCTTCTTACAAAAGAAGCATCGGTCACCATCCTTCTTAAAAGATGCTGTCTTAAGATCCAAATCGTCAGAATGACTAATGGTTTCTTGAGTTACTTTTATGAGTAAGATTTTCAAACCTCTTGCTCTACTAGTCTAACATCCTTATGACGTAATCTTTAACTCCATCAGAACCATCAAAACTCATGTTGAAATATCCTTGCAGATGTATCCCAATCCCGGCAATAGACAAGACACAGTTGCTAGTCTCTAAGACTTCCATCATTTGTCTAGCAGTGCAGTCAGCTGGCAAACAACTTTTCAAGTGTTCCTGAATGGATTGCTTCATAGTTAACAAGCAAATCCTATTGCTCTTTTCTTAAGCAGCAAAATGTGCTTTCTAGGGCCCAAAATGATCTCAATGAGATCAGCCAGCTAATCCTTAGTAAGAGCAATATGAACATCTACCAGCTCCATTCAAAATAGAAAATCCTCTACATATTTCTAAATGATTGAACTAGTATGAACCTCAATCCTAATGGAGTTGCCTATTATAGAGAATGTAACTAATTTAAACAAGCAATGTATATAATTAGCATCATGTGAGTGTTATATAACTTGAAACCGTATAAGTACACATCTTGAGGGTCACATGCATCATCATGTAATCACATTTGGACAGAATACATGACATGCAGCTGTAGAATCTCCACATAATAGCGACCATGAGAACATATTCCAAACTACGTGAATCACCACCTTTGGGTGTATCAACCATATGTTGTGCATGTGACCCTCGATGAACAGATAATGTGTAACATGAGATTGAATAAGTACACATCCTGAGAGTTACATGCATCATCATATAATCACCTTTGGGCAGAATACATGACGTACAGTTGTATAATCTCAACATGACAACGGCCATGAGAATATATTCCAACCTTCGTGAACTCACTACATTTGAGTGTATGAACCACTAGGATCAGATAGTTCTCAAGCACAAGTTGTACATGCATCCCTCCATGAACCAATACACAATCACCTCTTTTGGGAGTATGACCACGCATTAGAACAGGAGACATCCCACCACAATATGAGATCGATATTTCTCAAATCCAATCAAGTGTGCCACTTTGGCGATCACTACCCAATTGAATCATAGAAAATCTCTCATACCAGGGATATAAATCTTATGCCTCACATCTATTATATACATGTAATCTTAGACTTGATGACAAAAGCAATTTGTCCCTAAAATCACATGTGATGCCAATTACATTGCTCCACGCATTGATACATATCAATAAATTAGCTCTACACATTTTGTATGTGGTCATAAACATGTGAGCTCATATTCTGGCAAAAGGACACTTTTGGTGCCAAAAGTTATGTACGAAGATCACTTATGTGCCAAAAATTTCAATCGGATCACTTTAGTGCCAATTTTTTTTAGAAAGGATCACTTAAGTGCCAACTCCGATATGCTTCTCCGAAAATCCGATGTGGCACTTTTTTATTAATATATGATGCTGACGTGGCTTGCCGAAGGTCTAGTGTGGCATTTTTTTAAAATTTAAATTTTTTATTTAAAATACTTTGAAAAATAAGCTGAAAAATTCAAAAAAGCTAAAAATTCAAAAGGGGGGGATCTGCAGGTGGCGAGGCCCTTTTTTTGTTGCTTTTTTTGCTAATTTTTTAGCTTATTTCAATTTATTTTAAATAATTTTTTTATTTTAAAAAATTTCTGTTAATTTTTCTATTTTTAAAATATATTTTTAAATTTAATTTTTTTTTATAAATTGTGAAGTCCATGTGAACTTCATTTTTTTAAAAAAAATTCCACTGAAAATTTAAAAATTAATTAAAAATGCCACGTATTGAGAATGGTCAGAATTTTTTGCAGGAGGCACCAAAGTGATCCTTTGGTCTCCGACTTGGCACTGAAGTGATTCGATTGAAACTTTTGGCACCAAAGTGATCTCCGTATACAACTTTTGTCACCAAAAGTGTCCTTTTTTCTCTCATTCTTATTTTCGAAACCATATGAAAATACAAGAAAAATGCCCTAAACATCCTTGAAAATACACATACATAGGGTTCCATGTGCATTTTTTCATCTATAAAAGCCACAAATATGTAATATGAATATACCACAATGTAGAGCAGGACCAGACGAAGGCAACACCGTCGACCACGCTCCGATCAGATACCCCATGCGCCCTCACACGCCGCCTAAAAGCTTGGCACGTGAGGTCCACGTACTGCACGTGCGAGACACGTGCGTGGTCGAGTCAAATCGGGTCGGTCATGTGACATCCCGAAATTTCGAGATTTGTAAGATAATAGGATTCGATGGATTTTAACCACGAATTCTATTCGAATAAATAATATTGGATTTTAGGGTTAAGGGACAATGGTTGGACGAGACTTTATTTGGTCTGATGAGGGATTTGGAAAATCCTAAAGCGTCGGTCAGAGAAAATCAAGCCGGTTTAATCGAGCCCTCAAACTGAAGCATCGAGACCATTTGCGCCCGAGCCCAGTCCTGGCCGAACCTTAGAAGTAAATTAACCATTTTGCCCCTAAATGTATATTTACGATTTTATCCTTTTCCTCAAAATGACCATTTTACCCCTTTGCAAAATTACCATTTTACCTTTGATGAGAAATTACCAAAGTGCCCTCAGTCATTAGTGCCAAATGACTAACCTAACCCTCCCTAAAAAAAATTGCCTTTCTACTATTGCTTTATCATAAAGGATAAAATCATTAATGGGGATTTGACTTGTGGGCCCTACCCCCATTAATACCCCTCAAATCACTCTTTTCTCTCTTCTCTTCCCCCCACGGCCGAACGCCTCCCCCCTCTCCTCTCTCTCCTTCGGCTAACCCTACCATCACCATCTTCCCCCTCCATTTTCCTCCATTGTCGCCACCCGCGTGCTTCGCCAATAGCCACCGCGCCGCGCCACCCCTTCAGCGCAGCTTGGAACCGCCGTGAGCCTATCCTCACCCGCGTGCTCTGTTGCCGCTGTGGGCCGAGACGTCCGCAAGTCACCGCCGCACGCCGTTCGTAGCCGTGTGCGCCGCCACGGGCAGAGCCACCAGACGCTGCGCCTCCGCCACCCGTGAACTCGTCGTCCCGAGTCGCGCCAAACCCCTCACCCGCGCCATCCACTGCCCTGCGACCGAGCAGGGGCGTCGTCGCTGCGCCACCGCCCGAATCACCGTTCACCCGTCGCCATTCGTCCGTGCCACCAGTGACCCGCCCGCTCGTGTCGCCGAGCGCCCGTGTCGCTGCCGCCGTCGCCATCGTCACCGCCGCTGTTATCGTCGGCCGTTTGTTGTGAGTTAACCCCTAATCTCTAATTATGTCGTTAATTATGTTTACGGTTAGTTTAGATTATGTTAATTGCGGTTAGTTTATGTTAATTATGGTTTAGTTAATAATTAACCTTGGTTAGGTTATATTAATTAAGGTTGGGTTAAGTTAATTAACCGTGGTTGGGTTAGTTAACCTTGGTTAGGTTAATTAACCATAGTTACTTTATTGCTAACCATAGTTATTTTTTATTAACTGTGGTTGGGTTAATTAACTGTAGTTACTTTATGTTAACCATGGTTAGGATATTAAACTATAGTTACTTTTTGGTTAATCATTGTTAGATTATTAACTATAGTACTTTCATTAATCGTGATCAGGTTAATTAACCGTGGTTGGATTAATTAATTGAGGTTGACATAATTAATTATTACTGGGCTAATTATTTGATGTGGAGTTAATTAATTAAGATCGGGTTAATTAATTATAGTTATGTTAATTAACCCTGATTCGAATAATTAATTATTATTGTGTGCTGATTGGATAATTGCCGAGTGCCTTGATTGTATGTATATATATATGGATCTGAGGTGTGATCACATGTGACTTTTTGGCTGTGTTTTTTGAGCATGGAAAATGGCTTCAAGCCGAGTTTTGAGCACGACCATATTTGCATTGGGCCAAATGCGTATACATGAACTGGCATGACTGTCTAGTGTGCTTGTGTGATCACATGATGAAAATCTTCTCCGGGGGTACCAGGGGACAATGCCTGATATGTCCGTCTCCCGGGGGTACCAGGGAATCATACGGCTTATTAGTTGCCTGACAGTCCGGCCCGGGGGTACTAGGGGAACTGGACGGATGCCAATCACGACTTGTGCCGGACCAACGCTACTTATAGGAATGCCTGATATATCCGGCTCGGGGGTACCAAGGGAATTATCGATTGCCGTGCCCGACGGAGTGGAACGACGTTCGGTCATGCCGAAAGAGCACTTAACCGTCCCAGGATTACCATGGGGTTGTGCTATGGCCGAGTGACCATTAATAACCGGAACACGTGTGATGCATCATGCATGCGAGACTGGGATGGGTGTTCTGATTGTGTGCCTTGGTTTGTATGTTGTTTGTATAATGCTATGATGATACTGTATAGTGTGTGTACCAAGGTGGGGTAAGTGTGCACGTGGTTGATAGTTGACTAGTTTGAGTCAAGTGCCTGATCACGTAGTAAGTAGAGCATTGCGAGAATTGCACACTATTGATCTGCCATCGATAATAACCTGCATGTATAGGCCGCCCTGAACGAATCAATGCCCCGCTGGGACTTAGGTGTTGACTCATTGAGATTTTATATCTCACTTGTTATTGTTAACCGTTTTCAAGACCCTAGCGATGGAGAGCACTCTGAGGTGGACGTGGGAGTCGACCTCTTTTTGAGTAGCCGGGAGTAGTGTTTACCCCAATCCTGACCTGGTATCTTTTTTTATGGTTGTAAGAAGTAACCCTGAGGCAAGGTTTGCAGATATGAACTTCCCAGGGTTAACGGTTAATAAATAAAATGAGCTTTTGCTGTATGATGGTTGTTGATTTCCTTTCTAGCTATCCCTGTTATTATATTTGTCTGGGGATGTTAGTCGTTTTCGCATGCGCTTAATTGAAATATAAAATGAATGGGTCGACAACGTACCTGAGACGTCACCCTTAAATGACTCGAGGTGTTTGGTAGGGTTACTGCGTGCCCTGGGATTGGATTATGACAACCCCGCCTAAGAGTGGTATTAGAGCAAGGTCAGCCTGATCCGTTTGGTCATAGCCTAGAGTGACAATGTGTAGCACCCCGCTCCGGGTACTACCAGTAGAGCCATGACGTCCCAGGCCATCACGTCTAACTATTCTCATTATATATTCATTTTCATGCAGTGAAAGTCTCGATAACATGTTAAGTGGTAGTAGCATGTCATTACTTAAAGGATATACATAAACATCATATCATATCGGATTATAAACAACCACAAGTTCAGTTGGTTACATTAGCTTATCAGATTAGCGTCAACATGGAGGTGTCAGCATGGGGATGGTCTACGGTACCTAATCCCAACTATATACGATCGGCCCATCTCCTAGTCATCCCAAAGTCAAAATGCCGTAACTACTGACTCCACGTTTGTAGTCTTCCAAAAATGCCACTCGGTCACACCGTCTCGAGCTCGATGGGGAGACCGTAGCGGGAGCCTGGGGGAATCGGAATGAAACCCATACCTATCAATCTAAAAACCATAATACCCCAAGTGTAAGTAAACTTAGCGAGAAAATTCAATCACTCTAACGCTCGTTCGATTCACCATATCGATCGAGTCCATTCATAGCATGGCAATCAATGCGTAAACTAGCCCTCTCGTATAAGAATTCAAATATACATAGCGTCAC
The DNA here is from genome assembly GCA_029784005.1 of Lenwebbia sp. NSW1173648. NCBI lineage: Eukaryota > Viridiplantae > Streptophyta > Magnoliopsida > Myrtales > Myrtaceae > Lenwebbia > Lenwebbia sp. NSW1173648. Next base: position 37,621,590 of record JARCGZ010000001.1, read on the forward strand.
ATGAATATGCAAGATGCAAATGAATGAATGTATGTATCCCATATGCACCAATTGCAACCTCCATTCCCGAGTCTATTCCCGACTCGTACATTAATACTTTTTTCGGCAATTACCGCCGACCCTCATGGCAACGCCCCGCCATTAGTTCCTCACTCCGAGGCTTCACGTTATATACCACGCGGTCCTCTTGGTGCCACCTACCAAGGCATCCCGTCTCCCTCGGGGAATATTCACTTGTATTATCGTGGCCATCTCCACTCCATTCTCCATGTATATGCTATGTCATATGAGGATGCAAGAGGTACATTAATAAGATCTCACTCTCAGTATATTCACATGATGAATTTAAATCAAGTCCAACTACGCCAGGATATATATATAGATTCGGCATGCTTGAAAAACACACTGTTTACAACATAGAACTACATTTCTTACATTCGTTTCTTGATATCTCACTTCCACCACCAGCTCACATTCCCAACTATACCTTAAACATATTCAATTATTTTAGCTTGAAACTACTCTACCCACGGATCATTCACTTAATCAATCCCCTCGGACTAGTGACATTTCTCACGCACAATCAACTCCGACCTAACATACCGATTCTCTCACCCATCCATTGCCGAGCTCCTCTAATTCATTTCAATTTCAATCCTGTCCCCATTTGCGGTCCATCGTTCACTTAAAGAAAAATGCTACCAGCACCCCATTCAAGGTCCTACCCTACACTTCAACTATTGGGGCGGAGTATTCTTCTTAGTCTCACGATTCATTTCGGAACTAATCTAGCTTAACTCACGATTAGGAATTCGTACAAATGTATATCCACTAATCCGCAAGGCTAAACGGTACTGTGGAGAGAATGGGAGCGAGAGGGAAAGGATTTACTCGCCTTAATCGTTGGTAGCGACGGATGTGCAGCTTGATCTCCGGCGGGAATCGTCGGTCACGGGTAGCGTCGGAAAGGGAGAACCGAGGGATTCCTAAGAGCTAGATCAAGAGAGTTTGCATGATAGTTCCCCAAATGAATTTTGGGAGCTCTCTCTTCCTTTCATGGGCGTGGGCGGATTGCACAAAGGCAATGGAATGGAAGAGAAGGCTTCTCTTCCCTAGAATTCTAATGATTGCATTTTTGGTGGCAATTAGAAGTCATCAGCCAAGTGTCCTCTCCTCTCTATGTTATTCATCATGGTTAAACTCCATGCATGACAATTTGATTTTTTTTTCCTCCATATTAGCGCACGGCCACCACCCTCTCCACTTCACATTTGCGCATAGCCAACCACCACCTCCTAGCCTTTCAATATGAATTTTTTACTTTCTCCTATGACCTTAGTCATATTCCCCATGTTGGCCATGACTCAATAAGTTTCGGATTCAATAAGAGCTCTATCTTAAGCTGAGTCCCAAGAAAATGGCTCATCTTTATCATTGAATAATCCATTGGTCATATTAGGCGCATTTGGGACTCGAAACCATAAGCCTTGAATTTAATGTAGACAAATTTCTAAGACAGACTTCTTCGTAATGTAATCATCCAATAAAATGTGACGTTGCACATTTTCCCGTCGATTGCGCCCATTATAACTTATTCCGAATATACTTCGCAATATATCCAAAATGACCTTTACATAAGGGTGACCAAACTTCATACTTGCTACGTAGGCTTTCCGTAGCAACATCGGATAATCGGTCTTGAAAATGATATTTATTGAAGAGGTTGCTTGTCTCAAATTACAACCCACTACGGTAGTAATCGAGCATTACAGTCAAAATAACATTAACTTAGAGAGCTAGTTTTCAGGATGCTACATAAGATACGCTGGGTATTGGGATAGTTAATAGGATAAAAACCCCGTGCTTGTGATTGTTGATTGACTTTTAGGTTGTAGTCCTAAGTTCTCATTACATGTAGCCTTTGGGGGACCAGGAGTCCGTAAGGTCCTGCAGATGAGAAACCGCAATCCGAGAGTGCCTAGAGGAAGGGCAACTCAGGAGGATCCTAGAGTGGATGGGATTCTACAGGCATTGGAAGCCCTTGGGGATATTGTAGGGCAACAAGTAAGGAACCAAGCTACTGTTGCTACTGTGACCCCGAACGAAGACCCGTTGGCTGGAAACGAGAATGATAGGCAGCCGATGCATAAGTTGGTAGAGCAATTTATGAGGCTCAAGCCATCAAAGTTTGCTAGAGTAGGTGATCCAGTGGCTGCAACCTCTTGGATCAAGGAGTTGGAGAAGGCTTTCACCTTGCTGAGGTGTTCCGAAGAGGATAAAGTGATGCTGGCCGTTTACCAACTTCATGGTAACGCTAGCACGTGGTGGGAAGCCACGCGGGGAAGGATCTTTTGCGAAGATATGGTCCCGATGTGGGATGCCTTTGTCAAAGCCGTCAATGGAAAGTACTTTTTGGATTGTACGCGAGAGTAAAAGATGGCCGAGTTCCTGCATCTTCCACAGAATCAGCTGTCAGTGGATCAATATGAGGCGAAGTTCACTGAGATGTCGAAGTATGCGTCGAGGATGGTTGAAGACCCTATGGACAGGGCAAGGAGATTTTGGGATGGACTGAAGCTTGAGATCAATGATTTGCTGGTACCGCTGAATCTCAAGGATTATAATGAGCTGTATGAGAGGGCCCAGCTTGTGGAGAGAAACACTGCCGAAAAGGCAATCGTATTTGGATCGTGATTTGCTCCTCCTGCTAAGGATGGTCATCGGTTTGGGAAAAGGCCGATGATAGGAGGAAAGCATCCCATTCCGTCCAACCGAAGAAATGATGTGGGGAAGCTGACATACAACCCCAATGTTGTGTGCCGATTCTGTAATCGGAGGCATGGAACAGCCCTGTACGCTTTTAGGAAGGGAGCCTGCTTTGGATGTGGTCAGCATGGTCACCAAGTGAGGGATTGCCTGCAAAGACCAATGCGAATGCAAGCGCCACCGTAAGGAGGACAACCGCGAGGGAACACTACGCAGAACAACCTGAATCAACCCCTAGTGCATGGACGGGTGTAAGCTGTCGCCCGAGAGGAGGCGAAGGACTCGCCGACCGTTACAGGTACGGTCTTCTTGCTCGATCGTGTAGCTTATGCGTTGTTTGATCCAGGAGCCACGCATTCGTTTGTTGCTGAGCAGTTTGTTAAGTTAGTAGGGTTAAGCCCGAAACCGTTGGGAATGGTCCTTACGATTTCTACCCCACTTAAGGATAGTGTAATGTCTGCCGTAGGATGTTCCGGTTATAAGTTGGTTATAGGCGGTCGCGAGGAAAAGATGGATTTGATTGTGTTGGAAATGTATGACTTTGATGTCATCATTGGTATGGATTGGCTCATGAAGCAACTGGCTATGATGGATTGCTATTGCAAAGCAATTCAGTTTAACCCGTCGGAAGAGGTTAATTTCGAGTTTGTTGAAAACCAAGGAGGAACCTTGACTCCCTTGTTTTCGTCGCTTGAGGCGACTTGTCTGTTGGATAATGGTTGTCAAGGCTATTTGGCAACCATAGTTAACACGTTGATTGAGAAACCAAGGATGGAGGACATCGTAGTAGTGTGTGAGTTTTTCGATGTCTTTTCGCAAGAATTGCCAAGATTACCACCGGAAAGGGAGATAGAGTTTGTGATTGAGTTAGTCCCTGAAACGGAGCCAATTTCCAAGGCACCGTATCGTATGGCTTTGTCGGAACTCAAGGAGTTATGAGGAACATGAGCAGCATCTAAGGACGATACTGCGAATCCTTTGGGAACATAAGTTGTATGCCAAGTTCAGTAAATGCGAGTTTTGGCTAACTCGTGTAGCTTTCCTTGGTCATGTAATCTCCGTGCTTCAAGGATATTGTATAGTGATCAACATGTGGATTGGACGATAAGTCAAAATGGTAGCGACTTACCGATAAGCTTGAACTGTGAAGTTTGACAGTTAGCCCTGTACGATTGATTGTAGATATGAAATTGTGGTAGATTGATGCTGTGGATCTTAGGCTTGAACATGTGCTATATCTTGATGATTTTAGTTATCGATCGTATCGAAAGGCCCTGAATGATGATTGAGATTCGCAAGGAAGCGAACAATGACTTTGGACGAAAGGCCTATTTGATTCTATGATATTGAATCTGAATGGATAGAGACCAGACTTGAGGTTTACAGAGTGACCAATTCATCAATCACTTGTGGCAATAAATTAGTCAGTTAAGATGAGGATTGGTGTGAAAATGAGTGATATGTGAAGAGCAGTGAGGTCGATCATGCATTGCACGAGATTCTTACAACAAAACTACTGAGTTTTGAAACTTCCATGCATGAGCATATCATCATTTTGTCGGACTTGATAAACCGTCAGCTTGGTATAGGACAAGATTGACGGGATACCTATAAACTGTAGTGAAGCATGGTATGGGCCGTGTGGAACAGGACTCTCTTCGTAGGTGTATAACTTGGGACAACTGTAACGATCAGGTCTGATGAGGGTGGGGAGTGATCACCGGGGCAGAGAGGCTCGGACAAGGAGCGGCTCCTGGCAGGCTTCTAGGATGGTGATAGAGACAGGAATGACCCAAGCTATACATTGAAAAAGATGAGTCTAGTTATCAAGCTGAGTCCGACCTGTTTACGAAATCTAAAGATATTTTTCGAGTTTTCTGGTTTTCCAAGTGGAAGGGTTTTGAACTAAACTACTTTTGACGTTCGAAATGTTTTTTTGAGTTTGAATGGAATGAGTTTTGTGGTGACATACATAGCATTACGTTTTGGACGATGGATAGTGACGAGCGGATGAGATGCCATGGATATGAGAAATGCCTGAATGCCTTGTGGGTGTTGGTGAAAGTCGAGCGTTTGTATTGTACCTCCGTTGTGATCGGAGAGGGCCTCTGCTTGTGATCAGGGTAGCCTTGAAATGTGATGAAACCCACAGGAGCTTGCCGGCTAGTGACCCGACAGCGTCGTGGTGGGGTGTGAATTGTGTGTTGTGTGTGAAGACCGTAACCAACGGAGCCACAGGCATCGCATGTGAAATTGGCATCGTGAGTGGCAGAGAGTGTGATATGTCCTGAGTGAGAATGGACAATCTACCTGATGTTATACGATGGACATTGTGGTCCTGAGTGACGCAATGTGGATTGGTGAGTGTGAGAAACGAGCTTGAAATATTCGTAGTAACTGTTGGTGAATGGCATGCTGGTATTGCAAGATAGATCTGTGAGTATTTGGGTCGATGAGGACTCCTGTCAACGGTTAAGATTATGAGATGTGGTGATTCTTGGAGATTAAGATATCATAGTAGCGCAGTGAAAGCATAGTAAAAAGGTTGAGGATTTAAATTTCGAGGTACGTTGGGCTATTTGAGATTTTGGAACGAATCGGGAAATGGGCTTCTCGTCTCGCGTTGCCACCGAGACTTACTCAAGTGCATGAAGTTTTCCATGTATCGATGCTGAGGAAGTATAAGCCTGATCCAGCTCACTTGAGGAAGTATGAGCCTAATCCAGCTCACGTGCTGAATTTCGAAGAGATTAATTTGGAGGAGCGAGTATCGTACGTGGAACATTCAGTGAAGATAGAGGATAGGAAAGAGGAAATGCTTCGGAATAAAACGATTCCCTTGGTCAAGATGATTTGGCAACACTACGGAACAGAAGGAGGGACGTGGGAAAGCGAGGGTGTTATGATGCGCAAGTACCTGATCTTTTTGGTGATGTGTAATGGTATAATTTCATGGACAAAATTTCCTTAAAGAGGGGAGAGTTGTGACATCCCGAAATTTCGAGGTTTGTAAGATAATAGGTTTCGGTGGATTTTAACTACGAATTTTATTAGAATAAATATTATTGAATTTTCGAGATTTAAGGGACAATGGTTGGATGCGACTTTATTTGGTCTGATGAGGGATTTGAAAAATCCTGAAGCGTCGGTCAGATAAAATCAAACCGATTTAATCGAGCCGTCAAACTGAAGCATCGAGACCATTCGCACCTGAGCCTAGTCTTGGCCTAACCTTAGAAGTGAATTTATCATTTTGCCCCTAAAGGTAAATTTAAGGTTTTGCCCTTTTTCTCGTAATGACTATTTTACCACTTTGCATAATTACCATTTTACCCTTGATGAGAAATTACCAAAGTACCCTCAGTCATTAGTGCCAAATTACTAACCTACCCCTCCCTAGCAAAATTACCTTTTTGCCCTTGCTTTATTCATAAAGGACAAAATCATTAATGGAGATTTGACTTGTGGGCCCCACCCCCATTAATACCCCTCAAATCACTCTTCTCTCTCTCCTCTTCCCCCCCACGGCCGATCGCCTCCCCCCTCTCCTCTCTCTCCTTTGATCAACCCCACCATCACCATCTTTCCTCTCCATTTTCCTCCATTGCCGCCACGAGCCGAACCTCACCCGCATGCTTCTTTGCCGCCGTGGACCTAGCCTTCCGCGAGTCACCGCCGCGCACCATTCGTAGCCATGCTCTGCCGCGGGCAGAACTGCCGGAAACCGTCACCTCAACCACCCGCGACCCCATCGTCCTGAGCCGCGCCGTTCGTCACGCCGAACCCCTCACCCGCGCCGTCCACCGCCGTGCGATCTAGCCTTGTCGTCGTCGCCGCGCAGCCGCCCGAACCGCCTTTCGCCAGTCGCCGTTCGTCCATGCGACCCGCCCGCTCGCTCATGTCGCCGTCGCCGGCCGTTTGCTGTGAGTTAACCCCTAATCTCTGATTATGTCGTTAATTACTTTTAGGGTTAGTTTAGATTATGTTAATTGTCGTTAGTTTATGTTAATTATGGTTTAGTTAATAATTAACTTTGGTTAGGTTATATCAATTAAGGTTGGGTTTGGTTAATTAACCGTGGTTGGGTTAGTTGACCTTGGTTAGGTTAATTAACCATAGTTACTTTATTGCTTACCATAGTTATTTTTGGTTAACTGTGGTTGGGTTAATTAACCGTAGTTACTTTATGTAAACTATAGTTACCGTTTGTTAACCATGGTGAGGTTATTAAACTATAGTTACTTTTTGGTTAATCATGGTTAGATTATTAACTATAGTTACTTTAATTAATCGTGATCAGGTTAATTAACCGTGGTCGGATTAATTAATTGAGGTTGACTTAATTAATTATTGTTGGGCTAATTATTTGATGTTGAGTTAATTAATTAAGTTTGGGTTAATTAATTAAGATGGTCTTAATTAATTATAATTGGGTTAATTAATTATAGTTAGGTTAATTAACCTAGCTTGGATAATTAATTATTATTAATTAATCATTATTGGGTGCTGATTGGATATTTGTTGAGTGCCTTGATTGTATATATATATAGATCTGAGGTGTGATCACATGTGACTTTTCGGCTGTGTCTTTTGAGCATGGAAAAATAGCTTCAAGCCGAGTTTTGAGCACGACCATGTTTGCATTGGGCTAAATGCGTAGACATGAACTAGCATGATTATCTGGTGTGCTCGTGTGGTCACATGATGAAAACCGTCTCCTAGGGTACCAGGGGACGATGCCTGATATGTCCGTCTCCCAGGGGTACCAGGGAATCATACGGCTTATCGGTTGCCTGCCAGTCCGACCCCGGTGTACTAGGGGGACTGGGCGGATGCCAGTCGCGACTTGTGCCGGACCGACACTCCTTACAAGAATGCCTGATATATTTGGCTCGGGGGTACCAAGGGGATTATCAGTTACCGTGCCCGACGAAGAGGGACGAAGCCCGGTGGCCATTGGTACTAGGGGGTTGTGCTGTGGCCGAGTGGCCGTTAATAACCAGAACACGTGTGATGCATCATGCATGCGAGACTGTGATGGGTGTTCTGGTTGTGTGCCTTGATTTGTATGTTGTTTGTATAATGCCATGATGATATTGTACAATGTGTGTACCAAGGCGGGGTAAGTGTGCACGTGGTTGATGGTTGACTAGTTTGAGTCAAGTGCCTGATCAAGTAGTAAGTAGAGCATTGCGAGAATCGTACGCTATTGGTCTGCCATCAATAATAACCTACATGTATAGGCCGCCTTGAGCGAGTCAATGCCCTGCTCAGACTTAGGCGTTGACTCACTGAGATTTTATTTCTCACTCGTTGTTTTTAGCCATTTTCAGGACCCTAGCGATGGAGAGCACACTAAGGTAGACGTGGGAGTCGACCTCTTTTTGAGTAGCCTGGAGTAGTGTTAACCCCAACCCTGACCTGGTATCTTTTTTATGGTTGCAAGAAGTGGCCCCGAGGCAAGGCTTGTAGATACAAACTTCCCAGGGTTAACGGTTAATAAATAAAATGAGCTTTTGCTGTATGATGGTTGTTGATTTCCTTTCTAGCTATCCATGTTATTATATTTGTAATGTTAGTCGTTTTCGCATGCACTTAATTGAAAGATAAAATGAATGGCGACGTCGCCCTTAAATGACCCGAGATGTTTGGTAGGGTTGTTGTGTGCCCAGGGATTGGGGCGTGACAATTCAACGGGTTAGGTCAACCCGGTTAACGGTCAACAAATCGGTCCACCCGTACACGTGGCTGCTGACATCAGCACGACCGTTGTCCACCAAACGACGCGTTGGAACGCATCATAGCGCGTGGATCCCACGTGCAATCACGCCTCTAGCAGCCTCAGGCGGTCAGCAACCACTCAAAATGATCGTATGCTCGTACCCTATCCGACTATGTGTTCAAAACTAAATTTCACCAAACGAAAACACACAAAAATGACATGAACTGTAACGTTCGCCGATGATCGTCGCGCGCCGCCATCGCTGAGGCTCGTGTGGCGATTTTCGTCGTCCCCTGGATGGGTGTGACCACTCGAAATGCTCGTATCGACGAGAATCAAAAACAATTTTCATCGGACAAAACTATCGAAATCATGCCAAAACAGAATGTGTTTCAACTCTCGGTTAGGCGGCTCTGATACCAAATGTGGCATGCCCGGGATTGCCACAATTGGAATGAGAAACACAACATGCCATAGAGGAAAAGGATTAGCGCACATGCCTGGTTTGGAATCCATCGGAATTGATGCGGAACGTAGACAAATCGAGACTCGAGCGCTTCCCCTCTATTCCCTCTTGTTTACACTAGCCGATGAGACAACCGCTCTTCAAAACGAAAAGGTTCGCTCTGAAATTTTGCAATAGATGGCTAGATGGGGGACTTGAACCTTTATATAGAGTTTCCGGCGCGGACCCTCTCATCATGGGTAGCCAGCCCATATTAAATCGATTAAGAATCCTTATATCTTACCTTATTAGATCAACCACGTTAATCGTTAAATACCAATTTCAATTCATGTAAGCCCGCATAGAAAAACTCTTACAACAACTTCACAATTATTATTTTTTCCAAAGTAAGTTAAACCATCCACTTTCGATACACGATAACATTTGGAAATAGATTGTTCGAAATCCGATATCGACAATATGTTCCGAACGATTAATTTCTCGTGATGACTGAACATGAGATGCTATGGATAGTCCCATTTTCAAGTTTTCTTCACATCGTTTCGCTGCACTACGTTTGGAACACGAAAATCTGACTTCGCGACACGGAAAACCATTTAGGAAACTTAACAATATACCCGGTCGCTCTAGTACAACGCAAGAGTACGCGATCTTGGACTTCGCCTTAATTAGTTGGCTCGACACAATTGGAATTTCACTTTCATAGCATCAATCACACTACGTCCTAATTAGCAAAAGTTAAATCGAACCGATTACATCAAACCGCTGCATATGAAAACGAAACTACCGACCCGGCCCAACACAGTCGATGGGCTCAAAGTTAGGACACCGGGCCTTGTCATAGACAGACTTTCAGGTCGAACGGCCCATAAACACGAACACCACTATAACTCCCTAAACTCCTGAATCATTACTACGTTGTTCTTCGTCAAGATCCTGGTCAGGACATGTGCCGTTGACTTTGGTCCGTCCCACTTCTTTTCATCGCCATTAGTATTTTTCACAACAACTATGATTCCCTAACGCACTTCAGAAAACAGAAGCGGCGACTCTAATCTTAGAACCCTATGTAATGCTTGAAGACCTTGTGAAAGTGACTAGAACAGCCAGTAAGGCACCTTCTTCTCAATCCTCTTCTCTTTGATGGTGTCCAAACTCGGCCTCCATCCCTTCCCCGATAGCTGCCTGCTCAAGTACTCCGGCCTGCCATCCGTGATCTCCGACGTAATCGAGTCTGCTAAGGCCCACCTCTTGGCTACTCTCATCTCCTCTTCCCGGTTCCCCTCCCCAGGTGGCGTGTGCTCATCGCATCCATCGCCTCCGGGGCCGAGAATGCACATCCGCGCGAACAATGGCAAGAGCCTCGAGGACGAGGGCAGGAGAGACCTCGACCTCAGGACCGAGTTCGCTGCGAAGAGGACGTGCCGAGCCTCCTCTGTGGATAGGGACACGGGCTTCCCCCGCTTCACGGGGAGCATGAGGTAAACTTTCCCAGGGTGGAGCTCCCGGTCGGCGGGCAGCGGGGTCGGCCTCTTCCCGCTCGTCTTGGGGTCGAACTCGACCACGACTTGCTGCGGGTGCTCCAGCATCAGCTCGGCCGCGGTGAGGCCGGGGTCCTGCAGCCGGTGCACCGTGCCGTCCCACAAGACGACCTTTCCACGCCCGGAGGAGGATGAGGAATGATTCCTAGACTCCTGATTCCCCATTGATGACAGAGAGAGCGAGAAAGGGTTCTAGATTGTGGGAGAATTCGTGATGGTACAAAACGGATCGCTATAAAGTAATCGTTGTTAGGATGTGTTGCATTATATTGAGGTTGAAGAACGAGTCGACGTAGGAATGTGTAGGAGGTGTTGGTTAAACGGCTCCATCTCGTGATGTGGGTGGACTTGGTAATAACCGAAGACGGGGTCGTTGGTTTAGTATTTGGACACCATCTGACCCTACACTACTCGATAAACAACAAGGTCCAAGGAGTCGTTGATTCTCCCATTAAGGTATCTAATTGCAATCTTCGCCATAATGGGTTTCTCTAAGTTGGATTGAATTTGACAAATTTTAGCTAACTAATGCATCTCCTTGTATGTACATTAGTCAATCATGTACGTACTTACCGATAATTGAACTTTCACATTCTTGACTAGCAACGTCGGTTTTCGAAATCCCGCCGCTCTTAAAGTCCGTTTCGGATAGGACGATCAAATTGATCAAGAATTTGTAATCGCGTCTGGAATGGACAATATACGGATAGAAATGGAACATTCAATCCGCAAGCTCCAAACATACACACCTCCGGTAGCTGATAGGTTGGTCAAAATTCATTCGATTTTATATGTTTACGGTGCTGTTTAGCTTGGTGTGGTCCTTTTCCGGAGATGATTTGGTCTCCTAAATCTTGCTCTACCTAAAGCAAGCAGAGGAAGAAGTCAAGGGACGGTTCAACTATAACTGTTGTTAACTAATTGGTTCTTTTTTACCGGGAATGGAGTAGATTGGTTTCAAATATATTGAAGTGATATATATTATATGGTTATGCAGGGAGTTGAACCGGGGCGGTCCAACTACAACTTCCCTATGTTCCACATGAGATATTAGAAAAGATTATCACATGAACTCCTTTTTATGATTAGATCAAGTCAATTTAATGTAGAAAACCAGGTGGACTATCCATAGTTTGATCTCACCTGAACAACATATGTTTTCATGGAGTTGTTGTTCTTTCATTTGCCTTGGTTTCTAAATGCACTTCCGCAGTTCCATCGGAATCTATTGTGAGGAACTTTCTCGAGTAATTCTTGTTGGGCTTATTGGGATATCATCGGGGTCGAGAAACATTTGTGAGCGAGTGCAACTGTAATTTCCTCTTTGCCTATTATCCACTGGGAAAATTCTAAATAAAAGTCTGAAGTGCCATCATTTTCTCAAATAAGGGTCTAAAGTAGACCTCATTTTAAATAAGGGCCTGAAGTGTCCTCGTTGTTTCCAAGAAAGGCCTGATCAAGGGCATTTTTGTCATTTACTTTCTTAAGTTTTTTCTAATCTTTTCTTTTCTTTTTGGGATATGTTCACTAGAAACCCTAAAATTTGTTACAAAAATACAATTGAGTCCTAAAACTTATTAAATTTGGTGCAATCGAATCTTTCCGTTAACTCCGTCCAATTTGACTAACAAAAAATGCTGACGTGCTTTTTTTAATATTTTTTCTCTCCTACGTGGCGATGATGTGGCCAAAACGACGTCGTTTTGGTCCAAATATGATTTTTAATATAATTTATATTTAAATTAATTTAAAAAATAAGCTTTAAAAAAATAAAATACAAAAACACACACATGTAGCCCTCGCCGCTGGTTCTGTGCTTTTTTTTCTTAAGCTTATTTAAATTACTTTAAATAAAATTTATAATAAAAATTAGATTCGGACCAAAACGACATTGCTTTGCCACGTCTTCGCCATGTTGGAGAGAGAAAATATTTTTTTTTTAAAAAGCACGTCGGCATTTTTCGTTAGTCAAATTGGACAGAGTTAATGGAATGTTTCGATTGCACCAAATTCGACAAATTTTAGGAGTCGATCGCATTTTTTGCAAATTTTAGGACTCGATTACACTTTTGTGACAAGTTTCAAAACCTCTGGTGAACATATCCCTTTCTTTTCTTTTCTTTTCTTTTCTTTCTTTTTTCCCTTCCATTTCGCCGGTGGCCGGTCTTAGGTGATGTTCAGCCACTAGTGAGAGCTGGGCGAGGCCGGCGAGGACTTGGGCTAGGCAACCATCGCCGACCCTCCCCCATTGGCCGGCGAGGGTTGCCAGGCCCTCGTCGGCCGCAACAAAAAAAAATAAAAATGGAAAAAAAGAAAAAATAAATAAATAAGTAGATTACGAAAATCCCTTGATCAGGCCCTTTTTGGAACAATGAAGAAACTTCGGACTCTTTTTTGAAATAAGGTCCACTTCATACTCTTATTTGAGAAAATGAGGGCACCTCATGCCCTTATTTGGAATTTCCCCTCATAGATAAATCATGCCCATGATTTTCCTCTTTACCCATCATTGAAAAGAGCCGGGTTTGCTAGTCCAAGTTGACAAGGTGGAAGTTGTCCATTGTTCTTGAGAGACTAATCAAGCTACCGATTGGATCAGAAAGGCCCATCGAAACAAAACCCTCCCTACCAATCGGTTGTCTTTGCACCCTCAACCCCTTTGGAATATTTGTGTTCAGAGACTTACTTCTTGAGCTCTAGTAGAGCTTGCTTTATGAACAAATTAAGCGTTTTTCCGACCGAAAAAAAGAATCATAGAGAAATAATACCGTGAATCTCTACCTGTGAAATTGTCATACTGCCAAATCACGTAAATCCATCACGTCAAGTTTACTTTTCGGTATTTATTCTTTGCTCGAGTCATTTTGGTATTGTCTGCTCTTCCGATATTGTTTGTTACATCGGATAAAAAATCTTGTTATAGCACGTCCGGCATTATAAGTTCTAAATACAGGTTAAGTTCAACTAGCAATTGTAATGCTTTCCTGCCTGCTTCCTTCAACTATTCATGACTCAATCAAAGATCAGTTTATAATAGCTTAAGAACAACCCAGCTCTGTATATCAACATGAAGGATCCATTTGCCAGAGAAGAAAAGAAAATCTAAAGACCTTTTTTGATCTTCCAATAGGAACAGAAGAAGAAGAATCCACGTCCTAATTGTCTTCCAAGATGGGCTCCAACACAGGGTTCCACTGTCTCCGACTATAACTATTCAACTGAGGTTGGAAGCCGCCGCCTGCGCCGCCACCGTTTTTCTCTCCTTCCGAAATAGCCACATACAAAGTCCCTCCCTTACTCTTCTTCATCTTCGCCTCGCTCCGCTTGCGAGTATTATTTCTTTTCATTCTGAACATCGATTCTATCGCCGCCAACTCCGCCTCATCCACCTTCGCATTCATCCTACTCGCGAGCACTGCCAGGTACGTCTTCCCCGGTACGAGCTCGTCGTCGGCATGCATGGCCACGATCCGTCGGCTCCTCCATATCTCATCGACGGGAGCGACAATGCGCCCCGGCGCCTCAAGCATGACCTCGGCCGCTTTCACGGGGGTGGGAAGTCGCCAGAGCTTCCCGTCGGGACCCAGGAGCACCGCCTCTTGAGGGCATGGCTGGGCGCAACAAGAAGGGAGATTACCCATGGCTACGTTCGTCGAGTTACGATTTTCTCGAAACTGAAGGTGCAAACGATTGTTCTAAAAAAAGCTTTTTTTAACTTGCTGTGTCAACTTTGTGGTTGTGTGAGTTGGAGGAAGCATGGCGGGAATGAAGTCATTAAATACTCAACGTGGGGAGTCAACGTGGGGACTAAGAGGAAAGTGCAAGGAAAAAGAGTCAAAGGGGCAATGAAGAGAGGGTTGACTTCAATTGTGGACAAAGAGGAGAGACATGTAAGAGGAGTTTAAGGTTGGTGTTGTAGACGGGGATCTGATCCATGGCAGCCTCTACAGGATAGGGACGTGGGTTTCGATGTAGATTGGTCAATTCGTGTTGGTGGAGCCATGTGGCGACTCGAGGAGTCACCACGACGTTTCGACTCCTTTCGATTTGTTCTAGTACCCTGGGTTGGCCTTTTCTCTCTTGGTGAAGACATTGATGAGGTCGCGTGGGGAAATCCAAATCAAAAAGGTTGTCCTGGAAAGATTCGCATGACCGATCTCGTTTGTGGAAGAACGGATGATTAGCATCGTTGATGACTAGGTCAATCTCAGGCTCAGCCAGCTTTGCTTATTAATCTGGAGGAAAGCTCGATGATTAGCAACAGTTTCGCGAGTGGGAAAGCATTTCACGACAGGTGAATTGTCTTCATCCCCGTGTTACCAAGCAAAATCTGGGATGGAAATCCCATTACGAGGATTAGTCTGCAAATCGACCATTACTGTCACGGTATCACCCCGGTGATTTTTTTACTTGAACTCCGTTGCAGAGCTCCGTCGTCACACATCATTACATGTTTATTAAAGACATCGGATCACATCGATTGTCTGCATAGGAAGATCACTGGACAAGTACTCAATCAAGATCGAGCATTATCTGATTCGGGCATGTCAACCCAAGGCTCAATACCCAAAAAAACCAAACTTTAGCATTTGTATCAATTATATTCAAAATTATTTTTTGCCTCATAAAAAACCCATAATTTTTACTTTTGTCCTAATTTTACCACCGTTAGTCTTCCATCCAAAATCATCGTCAGTTAATCCTACGTGGCATTTCCACGTTGTTGATTAATTACACCTTAGCAAAACTGACATGAAAAAAAAACCCCACCTTTCTTTTCTGTTGTCTGCTTCCCCTACATATTGCCGACAGATACAAAGCCACACAAGACAGCGCGTTCGGGATTGTCCTGGCACTCAACCACCCAAAGAACAGATAGGCATGGAGTTCTGATTATTTGGACGAACGATCTCAAATTTCGTCGTCCATGAAACCTATTGGTTTCGAATTTCGAAGATTCATCAATAAGTTCGGCGAGAAAATTCGAGCCACGTAGAATAAAATATGGACGGAAGGTTGACAATGATAGAATTGTGACAAAAGTAAAAGTTGAGGATTTTTTATTTAACAAAAAAAATTGAATATAATTAGGACATATGTTAAAGTTAGGGGTTTTTTGAGAATTAGGCTAGTAAAATTAGGACAAAAGTAAAATTTGAAGATTTTTTATGAGACATTTTTTTTTTAATATAATTAGAACAGATGTTAAAGTTGAGGATTTTTTTAAGTATTAGGCCATAAACCCAACGCATGAAGTCTCCTCTTCAGGTGAATAGAAGCTATTCCTAAGTTTACCAAATGAAGAAAACATCAACTTGTGTATTATACTGCTAAGCTTCCTTCTAATGTGACGTTATGAATATCACTTGATACACTTGCCTATTTCTTGTTGGTTTCAATTTCCAAACCTAGATATAATTTAAGGGGAGCATACTTGGCAATCAAAAATAGAACCTTATGTTCCAAATAAAGCAAGGCAGGGAGAACTTTGATCAGCAAATTACAATACCAGAGAGACTAACTTGTTGCCACAAGTGAATTTTACAGAGAGAGAACAACAATTCCTCCTTCCAAACACATTCACAACATATATCCAGTGTAAAGTAAAGCTCCAGCGCTAAAACAACAGGAGGGTGAATGCTGAAAACATATTTTTTTTCAAGGGGGCTGTACTGCATCTTGTGGATCAATAAGCTACTTAATGTACTGAGAAACCCACTTGAAACCATCACCATAGCCCATTTTGCGAACGATGCTGCACATGAATACCTCCAGGGGACGGACATTTGAGTCTGCTAGATTTACCTTTCCCTTTCCAGTGGTAAAGTTGGTCAAACCAAGATGGTATCGCAGTTCATCTTCAGAGGCAGCATAGGGTATGTCAATCTTGTTCCCCAATACAAGGAATGGAACATTCGCAAGGACCTCATCAGAGAGGAGTGCATCCAGTTCCTTCTTTGATTCTGCAAACCTCTCCTTATCATAAGCATCAACCAGGTAGACGACGGCATCCACCTATGAAGCAGAAGATGTCATTTGCCCATAGCACTAGAATTGTTTAAGTAGAGAATCCAAGTGCAGCTATACACAAATGGAACACTAGAAAATGAAAACAAGAGAGCGAACGGGTGCATAAATGAACAAAAGAGACGGAAAAAATTGTACGAATGGCTAACTAAAGTTTCATGTCCGAAAGCACATGCAGTCAGCAGCCGCAAATGTAATTATGAAAACAACTTATACATTAAAAATATCATTTTTACTTTGTTAAACATGTTAGACAAAAGAGAGAGCTTAGAGAAATAATATACACTGAATTCCTCATTTTACCCATACAACTTACTTATTTGAAACACCGTGATAACAGAAATTGCAAACCTTCCAATGATACCATAGGTCATGAAAATTCCTTGTTTACGAAAAGAGAGAACTTTGATCAGATCTACAATTAAATTTATTTTCACGACAACCGTTAAATCACGACACAATTAAAGATTTGATTGCTTACGTTAACTTATTCTGCACACATAGTGCAATCAAGGGTATTTAAATCTAAGGGCCCGTTTTTTAGGCTTTTTTAAGCAAAAAGTTGCATGTTCAATTTCCTGCCTAAACTTGACATGATAATAAAAATTTTGAAAAAATATTAAAATCTGACATGGGATCTTATATATCAATAACTATCCCTACATTTGGAACGATTGGCGTTTCACACAAAGAAGCCAAATTGCAAAATTGGGAAAAGGAATTAAAAAGGTAAACAGTTACAAGCTATCCCTAATATCAATCCCAGGAGCCAAAAAGATCTCAAAGATTTTACAAGATACCTCATATATGTCTATAAACAAAGTATGGCAATAAATTTCCATTCTTGTAGGAAGCATAGATCCTTCCCAATATGTCAAACTTGCCATCCATCACTACGCACAAAAGACACCATGATCTAGCTGTTCAAAAGAGGAACCTTAGATCATATAGTAAGTGTTGATCTACTCAGAAACATGTAAAAAAATGGCAATACAGGAGAAGGGCAGGGTTAAAAAAAAACATAAAAAAATAGATGAGGCCATAACTTCCTTGGCCAAAAAGTTCACAAAAAGATAGCCAGAATTAAGATGTTTTCAAAAGGGGAGTAGCGTGGGAAAAAGTGCAATTAGTCACTTGGAGAAAACGAGAGAACACTGAGGCAAATCATCACCACACACAGAGAGAGAGACAGAGACAGAGATAGAGAGAGAGAGAGAGATGCAGAGAGAGAGAGGATTTGCCATGTTGGTGACAATAAAGAGGAATCTCGAAGACAAATAAATGCAAAATGATTAAGAAAGTTGGAACATTAACATCATTTACGCAACTAGACACTGCACTGCTGGATGCTGTGCAAGACGGACTAGGACTTCTGTTAAAGATATACCTTGGCATAGTAATCCTTCCAAACTCTGCGAGCAATCTGATGGCCTCCCAAATCAAAAGCCTTGAACTTAATTTTCCCAATACTCAACTCTTCAGAAGTTGGATACTGCGTGGGCTGATGCTGAACTAGTCTCTGAAACAATAAACAATCTATTAATGCCCGTAATTACATCAAAATTCCTACCTTCCAGTCAAAAACTACTTTGCCATGTACCAATCTCAATCAACATAAATCATAAACAACCAGCTCAAATCCTACAAGTTTCACTAAACTAGTCAATATTACCATCCTGAACAATTGCTCAACATAACATTATTCATCAGCCAAGCAGAAGAAACTCCGACCTCAGATATCAACACTATTTAACATTTTCTCACTCCATAAGAGTAACAACACCAGAACTTACAGCTGAAAATAATCAGAATTGTAAATATTGGAATCTAAAAATCCAAATCCGCAGTCGCCTAATCCATCAATCAGCCATAGCCACCGCTTCCTCCAATCCAATCCCATCATCAAACAAAACCATTTCAAAACCTAAGATCCTTCAGTTACACGTTGCCGCGTCGACTAAGAACAGATTGCCGAACCGGCAACAAATAACACACGACCTGAATCGAACACAAGACAGAACGAGAAGCCAAACCTCGTCCTTCAGCATGTGAAGCAAGGTGGTCTTGCCGGCATTATCGAGCCCGAGGAACAGGATCTTGGCCTCCTTCTGCCACAGGCCGAGCGAGGCCAGGACTCCGTAGAACCAATCCAGCAGAAACATCTCTCGATCAGCTCAAGCAGCTCGCCGGGAAGAAGTCGCCGATCCGAGCGGTGATCGCGGAGGCGAACCGGGATCGAGTTCAGCTCTAGCGCGCCGAAAGGGGACGATCAGCTCTCGCGAGACAGGAGATCGCCCGAAGCGGAATCGACGAAGACCATGCCGCGAATCCGATTGCTTTTGTCGTTGCCCTAATTGGATCGAAGACGATGGAAGAAAGGAATGTGACGTGTGAGAGAGAGAACGGCCAAAAGAAAATGAAAAAAAAATAAAAAAAACTGGTGGCGAATTATTGTCAGCTGGATCTGGTTTTCTGGTGGGGCCGGAGACGGGTTCCATGGCCCATGGGTTTTGGGTGGCTAGTTGGGCTTAGTTGTGTGCTTGGACCGACCGGGTCGGCTGGGTTCCGGCCGGAAACTTGCTCCGTTTAATTTGCTAAAAATAAATAATTTAAAAAATATTTTCCTAAATATGATCATTTGTGTCGCTTACACAAGAACGAAAAAAATTATCATTGTCTACGAAAATATTTAAATATTTGATATTATCAATAATGAATTTTTTTTATAAACAAATTATCTGAAGCGATCATTATTTTAAAAACAATTCCAAATTATTTATATTCCACGAGATAAAAGAAGCCCGGTAAAAAAAAATAATCCACTAGGTTACGATAATTACCCCATAACAATCTCGTTATTGCATAAAACTCCCATAAATTCCAAATGTAAAATATATATTTTTTGCATGCTCTAGCGAATAAAATCATTTCCAAAAGTAAATCTATGGCACATTCTCTCACATTATTAAGATTGTTAGTGTCATGGGTGGCAGTGATTGTTTTTGTAGCTATTTGTTGGAGACTATGCTTCACTGACATCATAAATAGGTTGAAATCGACTGATAGTGTAAAAATTATATACCTATACTGCGGGAAGATTATCAAAAAAAGTCTTAAACATGTTGCAATTGTGTGAATTCAGTCATAAACCTTTTTTTTTGCCAATTGAATTATAAACTTTTTGCATTTGTGTCAATTCAGTCCATTCGATCAATTTTGGTCAGAAATCGCTGACATGGACACCAGTTATACTACGTGGTGGTCAAGGCTCGAACTTTTATTTATTTATTTATTTTTCTTTTCTTTTCTTTTCTTTTTTTATTTCTTTTGTTTCTCTTTCTTTCTTTCTTTCTTTTTCCTTCCCCTCTTCCTCTTGCCAGTTGGTGAGGGCTGGCGAGGCTTAACCTCGCCAGCCCGACGATGGTCTGCCTCACGCGCCCCTACTGAGGCTTGACCTTGTTGGCCCTCTCCTCTGGCCAGTCGTCGAGGTCCGACGACCTCTCCTCTGGCCAGTCGTCGAGGTCCGACGACCGGCTAGAGGAAGAAGGGAAGAAAAAAATATAAAATAAATAAAAATTTAAAAAAGTATTAAATTATTATTAAAAATTATCCACGTTAATGTCAGCCGCGCTACGTAGGACGGCCGGCATCCACTTCAGCAATTTTAAGCCAAAATTGGTCGAATACCTGAATTGACACAGATGCAAAAAATTTGACTCAATTGAGAAAAAAAAAATTATGACTCAATTCGCACAATTACAAAAAAAATACATGAAAGATAACGGAAAAATAGGTAGGGCGGATTCCTGATCAATCTTGGAATCTGCTCGGAACCAATCGATTTGGGTTCCAAGTGATGAGGTCTCTTCCTGCCCCCCCTGTGAAGGTTGCAGAATCAGAATATTCATCAATTTAAATTAGCATGCGTAGGAAAAAGCTCGAGCGACCTTCAATAAAAAAAAAATCGTAATCTTGGGTCCGATCTAGATTCAGCTGATTAGACTAGAATGCCCTTACGCTTTGCCCAAGTCAATGTCTTTCCCAAGATCTCAAGACTTCCTTTTCACTTAGACGTGGACACTTCTATAAATCTAAAGGCACAAGTTGATACCGACTGGCCTATGTCATACTCATGACTGTATCGGTCAATTTGGTTCTGCAATTGATGGCACTAATTTTCTCTCTCTCTCTCTCTCTCACTTTTTCAGCGGAATCAAAAACTTCAAGTGCCTGTCCGTGATCAATGTTGCACCTAACCCGATCGTGTTTAGGAAGCCAAACCTGCCAAATACGTGAAGGGCCTGCAAGACCTATAAATTATGTCCTTGGTGGGGACTCAATCGCATGAGAAATAACAATAATTCACAAACTTTAGTCCGATCAATTTTAAATTTATTTAATATGATCCCTAAATTTTAGCTCAATATGTAATGTCATCTTTAAAATTTTAATTTATTCAACCTGATTCCTTGATTTATGACGTATGTTCAATCTAGGTTGTAGAATCTAATTGTTCTGTTTATATCGAAGTCTACAAAGTCTCGTTGGTGAAAGAGTCGAAATAATTTTTTCGTTCAATGGAGCTGACCCAAGTTGCAAACGAGAAACTTCTAGATTCTCCCACCAAGACTTCAAACATGGCACGACCACGGAATCAAAGTAAAAACAATTCATTGCAAAGCCTATTCTGTCCATAACATTAACTGCGTATATGCACAATTGCCCACAGATCGACGCCACTAGTAACGACGGGATTAGGGCTACGTAGCTTTTCCTCGACATCGAACGGAGATTCATGTAGTTCAAGAAGAAAGAGAAGATTTCTCAGTAATCCTCAGCTTGATGCTTGACAATCACCACGGGACACCTAACGTGCTTCGAGCAGTAATCGCTAACGCTCCCCAGTAGAGCCCTGCCCACGTCAATATCAAGCATTAATATAACCTGTCTTCGTCCTCTCTCTCTTTTTCTCTTTCTTCCTCTGTTTTGGGTTCGTCTGTTCATATCCATCGAATGGTGAAAAAGGGAGGAAAGAAACTAGAAAGAGATTGTCAATAGCTAAAGCTGCTTTTAAAAGGGTTTATGAGAAAACTAGATGTAAACGACGTTTTTGTGTTGTTGCTTCGGAATTGAAAAGAGACTTATGGAGGGAGGAATCAAGTCGACGTACCTCTTCATGAAGCCATATCCATGGCTTCCCATAACCAGAGTGTCCGCTCTGAGTTTCTCCACCGCGTTGCATATCACGGCTTTCGCTTCCCCTTTCCCGACAAACCTCTCCACAGTCATCTGCAAAATCAATTCCCCGAATATAGACTTTACCATCAGGAAACCAAAGTAAAAGAAATGAAAGGAACAAGACGCGATCTTTTGAATAAGAGGAATATCTGAAATCAATCAAAAAAGAGAGGAGGGTCAAGAGAGGTATACGCTGGTGCTGCAGCTCCTGTAGATCGCCTCTGCTCGTCCCATCACCGAATTCACCAAGTCGCATCCGTACTTTTCCATGGCCGCATTCACATCGCTCGAGAACATGTACCCTGCAACGGAAATGGATTGATTAAACCATAAATTTGGTTCTTGATGAAAACTTATCAGAGCACAACCCCGCTCTGCTTTGACCCAATCACTAATTTCCCTCTACGGGCTTCTACGGCAGAAGCAACTCAGAAACCGAGAAAGAAACGAAGAAAGGAAGAAGAGCCTGATGCTCTGTTCTGTATCCCAATCACTAATTTGCCTACACACGCTTCCATAAAAGAAGACCCTTTACTGGGAACAAGGAAAAGAAGCACGAAACAACTCAGAAACACAGAAAGAAAGAAAAGAGGAGCGTGATCTGAGGGTTGATGATGATTACCTGCAGCGTCGAAGAAGGAGAAAACCGGGGGAGGAGGCTTGACGTAGAGGAGTACGAGTGTGGGGTTGCCGTAGCCGGGTTGGTCAGCAGAGATGAGGTGGGTGAGACACCACGAGAGGGCGTGCATGCTCTCCTCGCTCTCGTCCACTGCCACCACTATTCTCTTTTCTTTCTTCATCATCATGTTCATGTCCACCTCTCCTTCCGTCGACTCCTCCAAGAACGAATAGAGAGATTCTTGCTCTTTTGTTTGGTTGGCCACAGAGATCAAGAGGTTTCTACTTGCTCTTTCGGTTTGGAGATGTTTAGGAAGAACAACAGACGGTCTTGTCTTCTTTATAGGAGGAGGTGTTGCAATTTTTGAACTGTCATTTGTGTTTTTTGGGTTTTGGTGGGGCTTCCTGTTTCCAGTTTTCTAGTTTGTCTGTTTTCAGGATTTTATTGGTAAGCGGTTTTCGATGTGAAATCACGAAAGTGGCGGCTTGATAAAAAGACTCTTTTGGGTCCGCATGAATTGGTATCTTCGAAAAATTAATGAAGTAAGTTTACTTCCTAAATTTATCATTAGATAAAAAGACACCTGTCATTTCATTTTTTTTCCATTCTTTCCTTTTTGTTCTTCTGGTCTTCCTTCTTTTTCCTCCTCGTCCTCGTCCCCTACTGAAAGCCTCTCGTCGCCGCAGCCAACGCTCAGCGCCACTCCATCTACTGCGCCCTTGCCATCCTCCATCGGCAATGCCACCCACCCTAAGTGATACGAGCAACAGTTATGCTAGAGGCTTGTCCAAAAAGTCCTAAACATATTGTATATTGGTCAATTCAATAATTAACTTTTCAATTTTGCCAATTTAGTCATAAACCTTTTTAATTGTGCCAATATAGCCTTAAACTTTTTAACGATTTGTCAATTTAATCATTCTGGTCAATTTTGATAGAAAATTGCTGACGTGTCGGTCTAGTCAGCGCCTGGCCGACGTTGCGTGGCGAGGTCGACCTCTCTAGCTAGAGGAAGAAGGAAAGAGAACAAGAAACAAAGAAACGAAAAAATTCAAAAATTTATAAAAATTAGAACAATTAGAAACATGTAATAAATTGTCCCCGTCAGAGATTTTCGACCAAAATTGATCGGGATGATTAAATTTATAAATTGTTGGAAAGTTTAGGCCAAACTTGACAAATCATCAAAAGGTTTGGGACTAAATTGGCAAAACTAAAATGTTGAGGACTAAATTGACCGCATTATAATAAGTTTATGACTTTTTAGATTTTTTCCTTTGGCAGATGTAGTAGCAGTGATTCACGATTTATGTGTGTGTGTTTTTTTTTTTTTTGGGGTAAAATGTGAGTGTATTATGGTAAAACCAAAGTATTCCTAGTGACCTGCAAAAAAACTCCATTCATTTTCACTTGAGTTTACATTCTTTATTGTTAAATAGGGTAAATTTACATTTACTTTTCTCTAAACTTAGAGAAACAATCCTCCCATCACTTTACAAACTAAGGCTGGTTTGGTCGTTAAGATATAAGCCAGGATATGATATGTTTTTTTTAGCCTGTGTTTGGTAGTTCTCCAGGATAGGATAAAAGGGATATAGAGGTGATATAGAAAGACAAAACTATCATATGGTAGGGGTGGGATAGATCAAGATAGGATTTCTCAAAAGAGCAAACACGAGGAGAACCAGATTTTTCTCACAACCACCGCCTCTCCTCTATGTTGGGCCACCTCCGCTACGTCAGGCCGCATCTCCGCCACGCTGGGCCGCCTCTCCGGTGGCGGCGATCGTTGAGTATGGCCGCCTCTCTGGCGACGCCAGGCTAGGGTCTCCGGTCGCAAAGCCGGGATATCTCTACGACCTTATTCTTTAAATGATTTTTTGGCATGATATAAGATCATGTCCCTTATTCTTTAACAGCTTGAACATTTCCAACATTCGAAAGGGGTCTCGACATATTACAAAGAACTCGAGGTTGATTGCTGAATTTCAAGATATCTCTCTTGGACGACCTGTATGAGTGCATCTTTAACGTGTGAAAAGAGCCTAATAATTAGATTGTTCTGCACTTGTTTACTCACTCGAAAAGACAACAAGCAAGACCAGCGTGTCATTCTCAAAAGATTTGACTCCAAATCAAGACCCCCGCTTCTACAGGGCCTGCTCCTTTGATGTTGTGCCTGAATTCAAATGACAAAAATCTATGCTCAACAATAACTCACGCATCAGTACTCATCATTGAATAATTTCTGAAGCATCCTAATGTTTCAACAAAATAGAGTCAATCTCATCCGCGTCTTGCCTCTGCTTATCGGACTTTAAATTTGTAGTTCACCAAACAGTATATAGGACATGACAAAATCCTTGAATTTCTTATCATATTCTACCCAGTCCTATTCCGACTAGAAATTCGAACAACCAAACGCGACTTGAGGGTTTCGTTAGCAGGAAATAACATACGTATCACACACGTACGAAATTCAATTGATTGGGGTACTAAGGATAATTGAATGTGGTCTTGCTTAATACCAAATTGAAGCTGATTGTGCAAGTCTTTTTCTTTTTTCTTTTTTTCTTTTAGCGGTCGAGTGATGTCCAAGTCGACTTTCGCTTATATGGACTAGTCCCCCCCCCCCCCCGGGCAATCTTAAGGGCGCATCCACCTTACCAACTTTGTGCATTCACGGGCAACAAAACTTGAATCCAAAACAAGAAGCACAGGGGCAAACTCCGTGCCATCAAGCCAACGCCTTTTGGTTGCGCGACCCTTTATTCTATATATGCTAGCTTTTTCTAGTGGTTTGAGGGTGGCGGGCGACCCCTACTTGCCCCTCCATAGCTCTGTGTTGGCTCTTTGCAGCGGCGTTTGACGGTCGCACGGCCGTTGGTAAATAACGACAGAGGGTGGCGCAACCTGTTTGCGAGGAAGCCAAAAGGTTGGGGCGGGCCCCCCCTCCAATCAAATCGATGAAGTTGGCTATACATATTGTGGCTTAATACCTAAAAAAAACCTCAAATTTTATCATCTATCCCTATTTTATATATATTGTTTCGTAGAAAATCTCAAACTTTTACTTTTGTTTCAATTCTATCGGCCTAATACTAAAAAAAATCATGACTTTAGCATTTGCCCCATTTATATTCAATTTTTTTTTTGTCTCATAAAAAATCCCTAAATTTTTGTCCCTATTCTACCACCGTTAGCCTTCCGTCCATAATCACCGTTAGTTAATCATACGTGGCATTTTCACTTCGTTAATGAATTACACATCAACAAAGCTGACATGAAAAAATCCTCCAACTTCTCTTCTATTGTTTGCTTCCCCTACACATTCTCGGGAGATACAGAGCCACTCAAGACAGCGCGTTTCGGATTCTCCCCGGCAATCAACAGCCCAAAGAACGGCTGGACGTGAAGATCCGATTATTTGGACGAACGATATCAAATCTCGCAGTCCTGAAACCTGCTGTTTTCAAAATTTCTGTCAGAAAATTCGAGCAGCGTAGGATTAACTAACGGTGATTATGGACGGAAGACCGACGGTGGTAGAATTGTGACAAACGTAGAAAGTTTGGGGGTTTTTTATGAGATAAACAAAGTTTTGGATATAATTGAAGCGGCCGCTAAAGTTATGATTTTATTTTATTTTTTGGTATTAGGCCTACATATCGTTGATGAAATTCGAATATAACCTTCAAACCACAATCACCTTCCTTTTATTTTCTTTTAACAAAAGCTTAAGATGACATTTATTAAATACTCCGATAACGAAGCTTGTCTCTTCGTTAAATATGGAGATATTTCTTTATTATGCACGTTAGTATGTGCTCGGAGTCCGGGATAATAAGACGTTTTGCATTATTTGTGTTTTTGGCTGTGGCTGTAGAGAGTGGAGAGTTCGTGTAGGCATGGCCCAAGAACTCGCAAAAGTCCATCCTGCCTTTATTTTTTTTGTAACATCTTGCATTGCTAATCAAAGCCAAGTAAATATCTGGCTGTACCATGTCATATTCTACATAGAAAACAAACATTTTTATGCATCGACTCAATTATATTGACCACAACTTGATGATAATAAGTATCCAAATTCTCGAAAGAAAAAGTTTTCGGTCATGATTTGATTTATCTCGGAATTTCAATAGAATCACGGCTAGTTATCATGATCTCAGTATGTTGGATAAAGTGAGCGCTAAATTATTCCTTTGAAATGCTAGAACGAGGGCTCCCGAGCACTTGTTACTCCCAAACAAAAAGTCATTACCAAACATATTTAAGATGGCATAATTAGATCTTGTAAAGCATTGATTACACATAACACGAGAAAAACAATTGAAATTCTTTTAACTAGCTACTTAAAATGTGTCTGGAAGACACTTGTCATCCATGAAAAATAGCTAACGTGGCGGGACTCGACGGGTCGCTTTAGACGGCCGAGTTTGAATTTCAATTACCAAAAGATGCCTCGTATGCATACTTAGAGATTAAGAAAAAGGAGGGTCCAAATCAATTGCTATTGCAAGTTGGAAAAAACAACTGCAAAAGGAAAATGGGAGTGTGACCGGTGGCGGTCTAAGGGTTACTAGGACATAAATTAGGTTCAGACCCCCTCTCGCCCTTTCTTTAGTTCAGATGCATATCCATGTTGTGTTATGTTGTGTCGAGCGAGCGAAAAAATCAATTAAAAGATAATTTCGTATTGACTTGTGTATTAAAGAAAGAAAGATGAGAATAAATTAAAAGAGAAGACAAATTCAATGTATGAATAGAGTCAGCAGTTTGAGCCTTTGAAGGACACCTCTGCTTAAAAAGTTATAAATGAAAAAAGGAATAGCTCTAGTGGTTTGAGGGTGGCGGCGACACCCACTTGCACCTCCATTGCTTTGTGTT
Organism: Lenwebbia sp. NSW1173648; assembly: GCA_029784005.1. Classification (NCBI taxonomy): domain Eukaryota; kingdom Viridiplantae; phylum Streptophyta; class Magnoliopsida; order Myrtales; family Myrtaceae; genus Lenwebbia; species Lenwebbia sp. NSW1173648. The sequence goes on from JARCGZ010000001.1 coordinate 37,648,856, forward strand.
GGCCCTTTGCAGCGGCGTCTGACGGTCGCACGGCCGTTGGCAAATAACGACAGAGGGTGGCGCAACCCGTTTGCGAGGAAGCTAAAAGGTTGGGGCGGGCCTCCCTCCAATCAAATTGATGAAGTTGGCTATACATATTGTGGCTTAATACCTGAAAAAACCCTCAAATTTTATCATCTGTCCCAATTATATATTTTTTTTGTCTCATTGAAAATCCCAAACTTTTACTTTTGTCTCAATTCTTTCGGCCTAATACTAAAAAAAAATCCCAACTTTAACATCTACCCAATTTATATCCATTTTTTTTGTCTCATAAAAAATCCCTAAATTTTTGTCTCAATTCTACCACCGTTAGCCTTCCGCTCATAATCACCGTTAGTTAATCATACGTGGCATTTTCACTTCGTTAATGAATTACATATCAACAAAGCCGACATGAAAAAATCCCCCAACTTCTCTTTTATTGTTTGCTTCCCCTACACATTCTCGGGAGATACAGAGCCACTCAAGACGGCGCGTTTCGGAATCCCCTCGGCAATCAACAGCCCAAAGAACGGCTAGACGTAAAGATCTGATTATTTGGACGAACGATCTCAAATCTCGTCGTCCCTGAAACCTGCTGTTTTCAAAATTTCGGCCAGAAAATTCGAGCAGCGTAGGATTAACTAACGGTGATTATGGACGGAAGACCGATGGTGGTAGAATTGTGACAAAAGTAACAAGTTTGAGATTTTTTATGAGATAAAAAATGTTTTGGATATAATTGAAGCAGCTGCTAAAGTTATGGGGTTTTTTTTTTTTTTTTTTTTTTTGTATTAGGCCTACATATCGTTGATGAAATTCGAATATAACCTTCAAATCACAATCACCTTCTTTTTATTTTCTTTTAACAAATGCTTAAGAGAACATTTATTAAATACTCCGATAACAAAGCTTGTCTCTTCGTTAAATATGGAGATATTTCTTTATTATGCACGTTAGTATGTGCTCGGAGTCCGGGATAATAAGACGTTTTGCATTATTTGTGTTTTTGGCTGTGGCTGTAGAGAGTGGAGAGTTCGTGTAGGCATGGCCCAAGAACTCGCAAAAGTCCATCCTGCCTTTATTTTTTTTGAAACATCTTGCATTGCTAATCAAAGCCAAGTAAATATCTGGCTGTACCATGTCATATTCTACATAGAAAACAAACATTTTTATGCATCGACTCAATTATATTGACCACAACTTGATGATAATAAGTATCCAAATTCTCGAAAGAAAAAGTTTTCGGTCATGATTTGATTTATCTCGGAATTTCAATAGAATCACGGCTAGTTATCATGATCTCAGTATGTTGGATAAAGTGAGCGCTAAATTATTCCTTTGAAATGCTAGAACGAGGGCTCCCGAGCACTTGTTACTCCCAAACAAAAAGTCATTACCAAACATATTTAAGATGGCATAATTAGATCTTGTAAAGCATTGATTACACATAACACGAGAAAAACAATTGAAATTCTTTTAACTAGCTACTTAAAATGTGTCTGGAAGACACTTGTCATCCATGAAAAATAGCTAACGTGGCGGGACTCGACGGGTCGCTTTAGACGGCCGAGTTTGAATTTCAATTACCAAAAGATGCCTCGTATGCATACTTAGAGATTAAGAAAAAGGAGGGTCCAAATCAATTGCTATTGCAAGTTGGAAAAAACAACTGCAAAAGGAAAATGGGAGTGTGACCGGTGGCGGTCTCTTTCCTCGGGAGTCTCCGGCCACGAAAAGCGCATCTTATCCCCTCTTCCTCATCCACTATCGAGTGGTTTAAGAGCAATCCTCAGCTCAAAAAGGCTTTAATCTACAGAGGGAGCTGCATCATCTTTCTTCCCGTCACATTGGAGAAAAACTGTCGGACGAATCTGTTTATTACGCCAAATATAAATTACTTGAATTTTTTTTAGAAAATATCGCTTGCATCACTTACAAAAAAAATGAATGAATATATATATATTTTTTCATTATCCACAAAAATATTTGAACGTAGATTAATGTCGATACTAAAGATATTTTTCATTAACTAATTATTTCAAGTGATACAAACAATCTTTTTTAGGAAAATATTCACTATATAATTTATCATTCGTGAAACAAAAGAAGCTTAAGAGTATTTATTTATTTTTGAAAAAGTATGAAAATATAATTTACGTTTTACCCAACTATTACTTATACTTATTTTTGTAAAAAAATTAAAAACATACATGAGTTTTACCTTTAAAGACCGCTTTACACATTTTCATTAATTACCATCGTGTCTCTATTTATGGAGTTAAAAAAATGCTCATCCCCAAATCCTCACACCCTTCAAAACACTAAAACAAGTTTGCAATGAGGGACAATTTGATCGGTTCAATGTCGGATTTTGTTAAGAGGTATGGCTTGAAAAGATTTGAACTCGGGACTTTCTGCTTTGATATCATATGAGATTTTGTAGGATTATTGCCAACTGTTCTAAAAGCTTAAGTTGTTAGATGAATGCATGATTTAATACTTATATTCTATCAATATCATCGCTGGAAATGCTTAATTTCTCTATTGTATGATGGGGACTGAAATACAATAGTAGAGGAGAAGATTCTGAAGTATGCGAGAATCTGTGTCTTGATAGGGTTTAATCTAATGTTTTTTTCGCGACTAAAAACAATTGGTCTAACTTAAATAATGATCTTGGGGTATAGTTTAAAAGGGTTTGGTACAATTTTTTTGCTTATACCTTATGTATAATCAACTCAAACTTCGTCGCACGACTTAAAGTTCATGTAGAAATGCGGCTTTAGAGACGTTATTATCTAATATAAGATCAGAAAGTTCTTTGGTCTCACTTTTAGTACCTTACTAATATACTTTCACTTAATTAAAATGAATAGCTAATAAAAGAGATAAAATCGTAAATATGCTTTTTTTTTTAGGGATAGGTAACTTTCATGGGTTGGTCACTCTCCATTGATTCCCAGCTTCCATCATCTTTTTTTTTTTTTGGTCGAAAGATAACTTCATTCCTTAGATTAAGAGTTCTTACATAAAAGGCCCCAAGATGGGGCATCAGCACCAAGAAAGTCCCAAAGTGGTTGGGGCGGAGAAGAAACCCAACTCGGGTTTGTGGGCCAAGATGAATTGGGCTTCGCGTTTGTGGGCTTCAACCTCCTAACTCGGGTCGTCCTCTCCTTTAACCGCACGAACTAGAGGGAGGCAGTCAGATTTACAAGTTCTACGGATAAGAATTGTTGTCACCATTTTGAAATAGAATTTTTCGCATCTTTGAAAGAGAGACTAATTGTGTGTGTTCGCATAGCAGGACTTGAGCACTAATTTTAACTAACTTGCACGATGATAATGTCTCGATCCCTGGCTCCCTGCGTTATCCTTGCGTAGGGACCGGTGTGTTTAGGTTTTATTGAATGTTACATCGACATTTGTCTAGGTTTTAACAGGCCCATGTGTGTCGTCATATCATAGGAACCTTCGAATCGGGCAGCTTATAGTCGAATCGTTTCTCGATTGACAGACCCAAACGAGGGTGGTCCGTTCAGCTGTTCAAGTGTTGTTATTCCCGAGCCCATCATGTTGCGTCCGGCCGATTTTCCTTCAGTGAAATAGAACAGGAGTCTTGTAAAATTCTTTATTTGGTCAAGATGGGCCTAAATGTTCTGATTGGAAAACAATGGCGAACCTAATGCTCAAGTCATGGGCCACACTCCACCACCAAAGTGTCCAACGTTAGGTGAGCTTTTGAAGGCAACCCTTCTCCAATCCAGCGGTTCAACCACCATCCCCCATCACCAGCAACTCAATTCACTAATCTCAAACGTACTCCATGCATTTCAAACTATATATTACCAATCCCTACCAAAATTATTCATGACAAGTTGGTTGCCTTCTTCATGTCATTGGTTCCGCTGGTTGTACCGCTTTGTCTCTCTGCTTTTCGTTGGGCTAAGTGAATCAGATGGTAACTCGCTTTTTATCCTTAGAACTATGGGGGCGACGCCTTCAATTTCTAACCTATCGGCCGTACAGGTTTACGAATCCCACGCCTTGGAATCCTCTTCCTAATGACATGAATTTAGGCTTATCTGTAGCATGACTTCTTTTTTATCGAGTCTTTCAATATTCGTCTCATGCGAAGCCATCGATCCAGATCAATGAAATTTTCAAATAAGAGCATGAAATGTCTTCATTTTCTCGAATAAGGGCATGAAATGACTAAGTCGTCTCAAATAAGGACTTTTGGCCGGGCGCCGAGCATGTGACTATTCCATTTCCGGCCCTCGGAGAAGAGGTGTTTTAGTATAAAAAAAATTATAAACATATTTTTTAATTTTTTTAATTTTTTTTTCTTTTCAATTTTTTTTTCGTTTTCCCTCTTCCCTCCAGGCCATCGCCATGCCTCGTCGATAGACGCCTAGCTCGCCAGATCTAGTGAGGGCGACTGGTGGGCCTCGCCTATGTCCCGTGGAAGGAAGAGGAAAAAGGAAAAAGAAAAAAGAAAAAAAAAGAAGGAACAAAAGAAAAGGAAAGGAAAAGAAAAAAGAAAGAAAAAAGAAAAAAAAAACAAGAAGGAAAAGCAAAATAAAAAATGTAAAGGACGAAAATGCCATTCGACGGTGAGGTCATGCCCTTTTTGAGATTGATATGGCCATTTAATGTCATTATCTAGGAAAATGAGGGCATTTTGGGCCCTCATTTAGAATTTTCTCATCAAGTTATATAGGATATAATTTCATTTTTCATGGTTTATCAATTGTCTTATGCGGTCTCCAGACTCTCCACTGCCGGAGGGAACCGTCCGAGATTAATTTTATGTGAGCTCGTGTTCATATGTTGATATAATGCGCGTCCCAAGCTTAAAAGTTGACATTTTTCAAGATTTCTTCTAAGGAAATCCACGTCAACATCCGATTTCAGAAAAAAAGCAAACCAGTCAAAATCCGCCCCCCTTCAATAACATCGAAAACATAATAACATTGCATTCACTACTTCAATCCAAATACAAGAGACAAACATCTCAATTCAAAGAGCAAAACTTTAAACCAAGGCAAATCCCAGACAACTTTAACACAAAACAAACTTCAGATAACAAGAGAAATCATTAGAACAAGATTAAAGGTCACACGCTCAAAAAACACATCTATAACTTCTTCACACTAAAATCGGCGGCCGATCACCGAATCCATTTTCAGTAACGAACACATTTTGAGAACTCCATCTGATGGTACGGCTTTGCCTTTCGAAGCATCACCGAGCAGAGTAAAAAGTTACTCCCTAAGCATGTTACTCCAGCAATGGCCGTATATGTCCCAATCAATCGTACGAAAAATCACAGGCTAATATTTTAATTAAAGCCATTTCCTAAAACTATCCTCTGATTCCCCCACGTGGTCGAATCGCCAAGATTCTAAGAAAATCACTTACCACTTTAATACAATATTTTCTTCGACGAGTAGAATATTAATTCTGAATTTAAGGACGTGGAGGATATCGACGGTGGAAAGCCGACTCGGATTCGGTAAAACTCAATCCGCCACCGCAACTCAGCGGAGTCCCCACAGAGCCGACCACTTGCTATGCTTCAGGTCTAAAATGGCACTCAAACTTTTCATTTATAATACTTTTTTTTATATAATAATTACATTAAAAGTCTTAAAACTTATCACGAAAGTATAATCAAATCCAAAAATTTGTCATGAAAGTGCAATAGAGTCATAAAACTTTTAAAAGGTGCAATTAAGTATTAAAACTTGTCACGAAAGTACAATTAAATTCTAAAACTTTCAAAAAGTGCAATCAACAGAATTACTTGAATTCATCAATTTGATAAATTTTAGGATTTGATCGCACTTTTTGAAAGTTTGATTTACCAATTTGACAAATTTTAGGACTTGATCACACTTTTTGAAAGTTTTAGGACTCAATGATACTTTCTAACAAGTTTTAAGACTTAATTGCACATTTTGAAATTTTTATGGCTCAATTGTATTTTCATTATAACTTTCAAGACTTTCGACGCATTTAAACACCCCCCCCCCCTCCCTTTTTTTTGGCAAAATGCTCTTAAACTTCAAAAATACAAAAAAAAAAAAATTCCCGAACCCTCGAATCATCAATTCTTACCATTTGTTAAGACTGCTCAAAAATAAAATCCAGAAAATGAAAAGGAGAGAAAAAGACATGAGCCTAAACGTAGGATAAGAGAAATGGCGACGGACAAACGATAAGATCGAGAAGGGGATAAGCACAAATGTCAGCGTCCCACGTACCCAAAACATGAAAAATTTGCTTCTTCTTTGTTTTCCTCGGATAATCCAAAAAATGTTAAGTTTCTCCTTGGGGGAGAGTATCGTCATTTCGCTCCGAAAATTCAAAGGACGAGAAAAGAAGTAATATTACGTGATTAATCGAATAAATAAATTGGGGGAAAAAAAAAAAAAAGCAACGTCATGGGAGCTTCAACGATGGGCCCCGCTGGATCACAGCTAGAGCTAGCTAACTCGAGCTTTTTCGGTGACCGCGTTTCCCCGTTTCTTTTATCTCCGACCGGGCCCCACTCCCTCTTTTCAAAATTCTCGGCGTTTCGGGCACCGTTGATGTGTGATCGGACGGTCGGCGTTCGAACCCCGAGGGGAAGCGATATTTGAAATTTTGAAGTGCTCCACGTGGGGACAAGAAATGGGATTCTTTTTCCCTTGGTACTATTATTGCATCACTTTTAGGTTGCGAGGAGATTTTAAGTTTCGGCAATCATTTTACTAATAAAAAGAATTGGAGACATAAGGTTAGCCAAGAAAATGATACTTTAGCCTTAACATGAACTTATCTGGATGGTGTGGTCAGCCACATCATATAAATAGATCCTGAACTTTACCTTAAATCTTCCCCATCCTACATTAATGTACATTTATTTTCCGAAATATGGTAAAATCAAACCATCTCTTCTTGTCATATGGACTAAACGCTTTCTCGCAGCTCCAATTCAAGTCTAATCAAATCGAATCACGTTTTTTCACGATAGATTTGGATATGAAATTATGATACGGGTTCGCTCAAATATTAGTTTGAAATGTCGGATTTTGGAAAATGGAGGGCAAGTTTATGATTGAACTTCTTTTTTTGGGTCCAACATTGGTTGATGCATAGCATCCCATTTTCAATGTTTTGGCTATTGATAGATAAGAGCTGATCAAATCTCATGCTCTCACTAATGCTCCGACGTGTCATGCACTATTTTTGGAGTTGTTCCACTTGTGCTAGATGAGACCCCCACGATTTAGACAAATTTAAAAGTTGACATCACATATACTTAATGAGGGGGGAAAAAAAATCAAGTACATGATAATAAAGGTTAAGTCATGCGTGGCGCAAGCGTAGTTAGATGATTATGCATCTAAAGAACTATGGATTTCGGATTGTTGCTTGAAGTGTGTGATTATAACTGACTGATGTTAATGCGGTGATAATTTGTGAATATAAGAGAGCGAGCTAAATGTCACTTTTCTATATATAACATAGATTGGAATCAACGGAAAGAAGGCGTGAATATAGAGTTCATAAAACTATTAACATTTTACCCTTTGGGAAGCACAAGCTTTTAATTTCACGCGACATAATTTCCATAAAGAACTAATTCCTTGCATCCCCGAGATCAGATTGGGGAGGTAGACTTAATTTTGTTGTTCACCATAGAGGAAACAAAAAAAACCAGCATCGAAAACCTAAAGACCAGATTAATTAATGGGAATAGCTAATAATTTTCCACAAAAGGAAGCAACGTAAGAGCACGTGCGGTGAAATGATCGCACTTTCCTCCACGAGGTTAAAAAGTTCGATTCGTGTTTTTGCAAAAGCCTCTGATCAGTTTGTGTTTAGCACGAGGCTTGAATCAGATATAACGCAACATTTATGGTAATGCTTCTTCCCCCTCCGCGATCATTTTGAAGTTGGTAAACTACATTTCGCCTCCCCTTGAATCGCAGCAATTTATTGCACATAAAGAAAGGAAAATTCTAGAGCTTGACCGAAGCGAAATATGGTCGGCCCGATACAGCTACGAAGCTTGGAAAAATTGTGTCCGTAAAGACTCTTTGACTTGGCACCACAACCATTCGCCGTGTCCCAGGCGTTAACCGGTCAAAGCCTTCGCCGTCGCCTTCCCATTCCAATTTCACGCGTTCGAATTCTGTCATAACGTTCCAAAAAGATGGAAGAAATTAATGAAAACAATTTCACGAAATTAAGAATCCTCTTCCTTAAAATGTAAGGTAAGATATACGGGGCATGATGGAAGCATTGGAAGGGCATTCTCGGAAGTTCGAGTCCAATTCTTTTCAATATTTAAAAGTCCTAGCCTCCACATACGAAGAAGAAGGCACGGAGGATTGGAAAAGGAAACAGTGGATTGAAAACAGAGCAAGTTTGAATCATCTGTCATCCTCCTCCTCCTCACATAACACACTCCCACGCAGAGAGAACCAAAGAGCTGCTCGGGAAAAATAGAGAGGGCAAGATGGGAGATGTTTTGCTGTTCGTGGATGATTTCCCGTCGAGCTCCGCGATTCCGTACTGCAGGATTTGTCACGAAGCGGAGTTTGAGAGCGAACAGAGCTTGGAAGCTCCTTGCGCTTGTTCAGGGACCGTCAAGGTGAGGAGAGCTCGTGAATTCTTCCTCTGTTTGGAGCTCGTGCTTCTGTTTTTGATTCTCTGTTCGCTGTTTTGATCGCCCTCTTGAATGTTTCCCTTTTTCCTTTTGTTTTTCTCTCACCACAGCGATTCTGATTTTGTCTTGCTCATCGCAGTTCGCGCATAGGGATTGTATCCAGAGATGGTGCAACGAGAAGGGAAGCACAACTTGTGAAATATGTCTTCAGGTAAATTTTTTGAAAAGAAAATCGATTCTGCTGCTGAACAGAACAAGAACGAAAAGTGGAACGTTCATGCTTTATCTTCTTCTTCTTCTTCTTTTCCTGTGGAAGAATAGCTGCGATTCAGGCGAAACTTCCTTGCGTGATTTTCTATGCACGTGTTTTGTTGCAATTCGAATTGGACTTTTGCTCCTTTTGTTTTTTCGTAAATGTTCAAGCTTTTTCTTCAAACTCTTCCCTGTCAATCTTCAGATTGCCTCAAAATCTGTCTCAATTGAAGTTTTCCTCTGCCTGAATTTCTCTATCCTCTCCCTCTGACTCCTGCCATAAAATTATGTAGGAGGACTAATTCCTAAGCTATCATCCAAACAATTTTGGGTTCTTGAAATTCTCAACTTTTTTCATTTTTATTTTCCCTGGAGTTTTCTTGAAGTGAGCTTTTGGCCATCTTTTTCACATTCCCATCCTTACCATCTTCACATGCTTGAGTTTTCTTGAAGTGTTTGTTCTAATCTACTCTGTTTTTCTTCATCTGCAAATTGCTACAGAACTACGAACCTGGTTACACGGCACCCTCGAAGAAGGCTCAATTGATTGAAGCAGCCGTTACTATTAGGTACTGTTCCCTGTTTATTCGTTAATTCTACTTTATTAGCCTAACCCATGGCCTATCACCTACAAATTATAGGGTGGTTAGTCTTTTCTCTGTGTCAGCCCCTACATTCTAATTAGTGATCACCACCCTTTTTCGCGCCGCTTTCGGAATGCTGTCCCCATAAATGCACTCATCTTTATTGACTAAGTCCATATAAAAAAGCCAGACATGCTTGACAACTAATTATTCTGCTAACATGGGACTACTTGCATTACAAAAATTAAGAAATCCCTTTGTTCTTTTTCTTGTACCAATTGTTTCTGGCTTCTTGGAACATCTCTTGGCAATCGATGTCAAAACAGACGGTAGTCTAATTCAATTACAACACACATCCAAACTCGTTTGTCTTTTCAGGGATAGCTTGCAAGTTCCGCGACTCGAATCCGAACCGCAGAGCCCGAGGATGGCCGCAGGAGTACCGATCGAAGCCGTCCACTCCGAGTGCGCCTCGGCCGCCGACCGGGGCGCAGCTTGTTGCCGGACATTGGCTCTCTCGGTAAGTCCATTTGTACATTTCATACTCCACCGCCAGTGATCATTGACTTATTATAATGAGAAACAATTATATAATAAGCATAAACATCATATTGGGTGACCACAGACCACAACTTTGAAGGAACTGAGCAGTAACCCACGATTTGCCACCTGTCAAGTTGGCAACCAAACTGGATTCTGCAGTACCGCACTTAAAAACAATTTATGGCTTGAGAAATCCTATTGGGTTAGCGTAGAATTGATAAAGAAAGGGAAATGAGGTCCATTTAGCCCAAGAGTTAGTTGGTTTGGTGGGGATCTTTCTTGTCCCTTCCTTTTTCTAGGAAGGCTGTGGATTTTCATGTTTTCCTAGCACAAGTTTGCTTAAATGGGTCGTCCATTACATTACTTTTGTACTTTTTAGGATTCCTAAGTGGTTCGATGTGGCTGTAGGTTCTAACTTCCTAATCATCTTTTTTGTGGACAGTTTACAGTTTTCTTGCTTCTAAGACACATGCTCGATGTGCTCTCCGGCAAACCGGAAGAATACCCTTTTACCCTCGTCACCGTAAGTTCTAAGACTCGTGCTTCAAAAAAGGGGAAAATAATTGAAATTGAAATTTGTTTAATTGATCGCCAACTTAAGATTTGTGGGATTTTATTGGTCTGAATTCTATGTTTTGCTGTGGTGGAAACAGGTTCTTGTTTTGAGAATGAGTGGGATTGTTGTCCCTATGTACTTATTGATTCAGACAATCACGGCGGTTCAGAACAGCATCCGGCAACGTTACCATGTGAGCATCTTCCCCCCTTTTTAAATGGGAAAAATTAGGAAAAAAAGAAGAGAAACTTTTTACTGCGTGTGATAGTTCACAAAAAAAGATTTAAGTACTAATTAAACCATTGTATGTTCTAGGTCGTGGACGATGAAACTCCGAACGATGAAGAAGAAGAAGAAGAAGAAGACGACGATGAAGACAGTGATCGGCGGCGTCAACATATAGTTTGACGTTTCTTGTTGATATTTTTGCAAATTTTTTTTGTTTTGTTTTTCTTCTTCATTCATTTGGTGTAATATATTGAATTGCTGCTCTCATGATTTTGTGAAGAGCACCTCGTGCGAGAATGATGAGTAATTAAAGAGAAGCGGAAAATAAATGTAATTGTATTCTTTCACTAGTGAAAGGGGAGTCATGCATATGATATAACATTGGATTTATGGAAAGATAAATAATGAACGTGCTCGTGGTACATTGCTATTGTCATCCATAGAAAATAAAAGTACCAAAAAATTAATTGAATGATGGCTTCAATAATGGCCCATTAATCATTCTTAATCCATGATCGAACGGATTGGGGATGAAGAAGGTATCCTCCTTATGGATTTCTATGCAAATATTCATCATAGTTCCATAATACAAATAAATGATACAAGACGATTGGGTATGTTAAAGTACACACGTTCAGATACCAATTGATTTCTTGCTCTTCGAAAACCACGTGGCTTCGGGTACAATTCCGATTCGGCGTCACTAGGATCAGGGTGCTAGTGACTTGTGCATGGACAGTTGAGGAACGGGCACAAGCACCACGTCCAGTCTCAATGGACCCCTAACCCGTGCACCAAGGACCTTGCCACGGGTACTTGGATCCTAGCCACGGGCACGAGCACCAGTCCTGGGTCCACAAAAGCTAGGCTCGAGAACCAGCTCGTGCTCGGCTCCCTGGTGCCTTGGCTTGGGTCCACAAAGGCCGGGCCCGAGGCTCTAGTGCCATTTGCTTGACTTCCGAGTGCCCGGGCCAGGATCCATCGAGGCTGAGCCATAGGACCTCGGTGCCCGTGGCCGAGTCCATAGAAGTAGGGCTTGGGACCCTGGTGCCTATGCTCGGGTCCCCGACACTCGAGCTCGGACACGGGCCTAGGCAATGGGGTCCTGGTCCATGGTGTTGGGGTCCTGGGCCCACCCTCAATGGATCAAGGCATAGGCGTTCGGGACCCGGGCACTAGCACCGAGGTCCTTGCCTTCGTCTTGGGCGCCAGAGACTCGGGCACTGGCACTAGGGCCTGACCTCGATGGACACGAGCCCGAGTTCCAAGCATTTGATACTAGGCCCAGGGATCCGGGCACATGTACCGAGGTCTCGGAAGGCCGGGCATCGGGTTCCCAATCTCCGCCTTTGTGGACCCTGGCCCAGGCATTGGGGACCTGGTCCTGGCACTGGGGTCTCGGGCCGAGCCTCAATGTATCGAGGATCGAGTGTTGGGGATTTGAGCACAGGCACCAGGGTTTTGGGCTGGGGTGTCGGGGAGCTAGGCAATGGTATTGGTGTCCTAGGCACAACCTCCGTAGACCTAGGCCCCAGCGTTGGGGATTTGACCATGGTCTCCGAGGTCCCAGACATAGGTGCCCGTGTCTAGAGTCCAACCTCTATGGAAATGCCCTCGAGCACTAGGGTTTCGGGCACGACCTATTTGGACTCGGGCTTGGCCTTGGTGCACCTCAATGGACCCAGCCCCGGCCTCTAGACTCGAGTTTGCTACCAAGGGCTCGGGAACGAGCGTTGGAGTTCCCACACCCGATGCAGAATTTCCGGTTCAAGCGTAATTTTTTGGTCATATTTTGAAAAATGGTTTTCAATTTTCTAAAGAGGAATTGTTTCCCCGAAAGCATATATTCTCCATTGACTTGGAAAACATTTTCTGTTAATTTATTTTCGTACACGATTCAAAAATATGCTCAATTAGATACGTTGTAAATGTATTGTCAATGGGCATGTACGTAAATTAATCATGATATCTTATTTCTAACGTAATTCGATTTTAAACTTTGAATCTTTCCTATTTTATAAACAGCCTTACCCAAAAATTAAATCTTGAAATATATTTCTCTTTCCATATAATATTCGATATTTTATTTCTCTTTCCATATATATATATATATATATATATATTCGCTTTTGCTAATAATAATGAATGAAAGAGGCCCTCCAATTTCAAATATTTAATACCATATCTTGCACTAGATAGCAAAAATCTTAGGATATCTTCCTTAAACAGTTAAGTGATATCAGATCCGACCATTAAATATACTTATATCTTCTATGTCCTTATATAGAAGATACTCCTGTAAAGAACAGAGACTAATTCAATTGGGTTGAGAATTTTCCCTTTAAATTCACGTGGTTCACTCAGGCATAAATTCAATCTCGCACATTGAATTGCCCTATACGATCTGATTGTGTTGAAATTCCACATCGCGAATTAATTAACAGTGAAAATCATATACATGACATCGATTTGTGTCATGGTCACAAACTAATACGGCGACGAAGAGACCAATTTCACATGCAATAGCACGAGAGAGGAAGAGACACCGGTACTCTCTAAACTTTTCGGAGTTTGTTCAATTAGATCCCTAAACTTTTTCAATTTTCGTAATAGAAGTATCGTGGTCTTGGCTAGCTATCAACTTGATTGATTTGTTTATTTTTGGTAGTAAATGTTTAATTTAATTTAATTTTTGTTTTAGGGATTTTTCTAGTCATGAATCCTAATCTCTTTTCCCTTTTCTCTATGGGTCATGTCGGTGCAAGAGATTTAGATACGCTTATTAGGAAGTTTACAGAAAGGGTAATGAAGATCATACTTTGTAAAATCTGATTTGTTTCTTTTTTTTTTCCGTTTTTTAATGTTTTACCACCGAGATACATTATGTAATCTGACTGGCTGTGAGGTCTTCATGAAGATCCAAAGGTGTAAGAGATTCTTGTGACAACTTTAAGACAAGAACCTGCTGCAATATAGTTTCTTCTGTTGAGAACTTGATCAAATGTTCTATGAGCATTCTTGCACTTGAAGGTGGGGTGTTTAGCTATCAATTTCTGTTCTGAGTCGGTGAGTCGATGCTCTATCAATCCTCGAACTTGATCTGAAGTCCCGATAGGGAGTCGATGGCATAAGTTTGCAAGCGTGCCGGGTTACGCAGTCTATGTTAAACATTCCTTTTAGGCATCTACAACCGTCGTAACGTTATAAAACAACTAGATTATTCCTATCCTATCGCCAAGCACGGTGCGAATGCTCACTTGTATCGTGTCGATAATACTAGAAGCAAAATACCATTATCATCTGAATAAATTTTTTTGCAGGTAGATGTTTACTCTTGCCAATGACTTTCTAATGAATTTTGCCCTTTTGTAAACTTACCTATATACTTGTCATGCATGTGGAAAAATTTCCATGTCATGTCCTAGCTTGTTAAACAGATTTCAAAGACATACCTACACAGCAATTCTGCTGAGAAAGGGAAGGTTTAAATAGGAGATGATTTGTTCTGATTTTATGCCTTAAATAATACAAACAAGCGTCTGATTACATTTTTTTCGTGTTGGATTCTCTGCTCTTTGAACCTCAAATGGAGAAGAGTCCCGGACTCTCATGGTCATAACTGGAAGATCCAATGATCGGTGTCATCCGCCATGGGAGCATGCAGACGGTCTTGCTTCTCGCGATATCAATTGCCGTGGGGGTCATCACCATATTCAGTCTCGTATGCTTGATTGCGAGGGCTTGGGTTATAGAGATGCACTTGCGAGCTGCGCTCATAAAGCAGATGGAGGTGACTCGGCAAGCCGAGAGCAAGAGTATGAGCAAGAGCAACGCCTTTGCTCAAGCCAGCCACGACGTTCGTGCGTCTTTGGCCGGGATCATCGGCCTTATAGATATAAGTTATGAAGAAGTTTCTCCTGGTTCGGAGCTAGAGAAAAACTTGAAGCAGATGGAAGCTTGCGCAAAGGACCTGTTGGGTAAAACCAGTTGATAAACTTTTGTATTTCCTTGAGCAAGTCTGACGGATTTCGTAGAACTGATATTTCGAACATTCCTCTTTTTCTCAGGTTTTTTGAATCGCATTCTCGATACGAGCAAAGTTGAGGCCGGAAAAATGCCGCTGGAAGAAGAAGAATTCGATTTGGCTCAGCTTCTTCAAGACATAGTTGATCTGTATCATCCAGTGGCCATGAGAAAAGGTGTGGATGTAGTTTTAGACCCTAATGATGGCACGGTGCTCAGACATTCACTTGTGAAGGGAGATAGAGGAAAGCTTAAACAGATACTATCTAACTTGTTGAGCAATGCTGTTAAATTTACGGATGACGGTCACATATCCGTCCGGGCATGGGTTCGAAAACCCAGCTTAGAAAATTCGATACTCGCTTCCCCTAGGAATAGCCGGTGGAAACGCTTGATGTGCTCGTTCTGTGAGAAGAAAGACGAGGACAGTGACGATGAGGCTGTGAACGAATTCCGGCAAAGTCCTAATTCTGCGGAATTTGTATTCGAGGTGGACGATACAGGCAAAGGAATTCCCAAGGAGAAGCGGAAGTCGGTATTTGAGAACTATATCCAGCTCAAAGAAACAGCTCAAGGACAAGAAGGCACCGGCTTGGGCCTCGGCATTGTTCAGTCTCTGGTATGTTCCCAATTTCTGTACCTCTTATTTATGAGCATGCCATATTCTGTAACAGTAATACAGCATTAGGACTATTGGCCGCTATAATCAATCGGAAGCAGCTTCCTTTATAAAACTGTGCTGCTCATGGTCAAGGTGTTTCATATGATGGGAAGAGAAATTATCATCATGCCGTCTTCGATAGTATAAGCAACTATTCGTCTTTGCTAATCGAGGCACTGTATCAGGTCCGCCTCATGGGTGGAGATATAACGATCAGGGATAAGGACATGGGCGAGAGAGGAACGTGCTTCAGGTTCAATGTTTTCCTCGACCCATGTGATGCCGGTGCTACAAAACTGTTAGAGGAAGACCTCGAGGCTGGAGGTTACGGAGCAGCGTGTCATCTCGGGCTAACCTGTGCCACTAGTCCTGGGCTGAGCTTCCGTAGCTCGAGCACCAGACAAGCGCGTAGCCCCAAACCTGAAGGATCTCATGTCGTGTTATTGATCCAGAATGAAGAGCGCCGGAGAACTTGCCGTAGTTACATGGAAAAACTCGGAATACAAGTTCTCGTGGCGAGCCAATGGCAGGATCTTCCTGTTATTCTGAAGAAGGTACAAATGAAGGTCGTCAACGTTGCATACCATAGTTCTTCAGGAAAATCAGAGATGAGTTGGAGGATTGAAAGATCGAGCAGATCCGCTTCGTGCAAGAAGGCTCCCGGTAGAGTCAGGGGCGTACCTCTCAGATTCCTTGACGGAGCAGACCACACTCTCCCTGTCTACAGGAGTCCTAGTCCCAAAGGTCAAGCGGCCTTCGTGCTACTTATAATCGACGCCAGTGCTGGACCATTTCAACAAATATTCATGGCAGTGGGTGAATTTAGGAAACTCATTCCGAGCACTCGTTGTAAGGTTGTGTGGTTAGATAAGCCGACAATGAGAAGTATTGACCGAAGCGCCATTAAGGGCAAGCTCGACCCCGACGATATCATCATGTCCAAGCCCTTTCACGGGACCCGTTTGCTTCGAGCGATAAGGCTTCTTCCAGAATTCGGGGGCTCATTGCAGAAAAGACCGAGCGAACAGGTGAAGGAGAGACGAGTCCAAAATGCGGAAGCAACCAAACCTTTAGCAGAAGAAACTGGAAATACCAGCAGGGAGAAACCTTTGAGTGGGAAGAGAGTATTGGTCGTCGACGACAGCGATATAATGCGAAAGCTGGCTCTACGTAATCTTTCCAATCTTGGAGCAACGGTTCGGCTATGCGAAAATGGAAAAGAAGCTGTACAATTGATTCGTGACGGTATTGATGAGCAAAGGGAGCGAGGAGTTTCAGATATTCGCCGTCCTTACGACTACATATTGATGGACTGCCAGGTATAGTTTTTAGACTTTCGACCATTTTCAAATTCAGCCAAAATTTGCCGTGATATTAGAGCATGATTAAACTGTCGGATCTATTAATGTCAGCAAGTTCTTAGTCTTAAACTCCACTGAAGAGATCAAAAGATGTTTAGGCCTCTCGAAATTTTCCTTGTTTCAGATAATGGTTACAAGATTTGAACTTTCTATAGATAACTGAAGTAATGTTTAAGCTTGTATTTTCACTGATCTCCTCTGTTCGTGTAGATGCCCGCGATGGATGGTTAATGTTTAAGCTTGTATTTTCACTGATCTCCTCTGTTCGTGTAGATGCCCGTGATGGATGGTTTTGAAGCGACAAGAAAGATCAGAAAGGAGGAGAAACGATATGGAATCCATACGCCGATCATAGCATTGACTGCTCATTCTTCAGGCGCCGAAGTGAAGAAGATATTCGAAGCCGGGATGGATTTCCACATTGAAAAGCCTGCGAACGGGGTTCGCCTGATGAAAGCCATCAGTGAGATTCAAAGTAGAGGAGGAGGTGTGTAATCAAGTGCTTCTGATGTTTAATATGCGGATCCTATGCAGCATATGAATGGACTTGGACAATACATGTTTCTACGTACAGTCAACATAAGAATTGCCATACAAGATGGCAGGATCTACTTTGTGAAAGTTGTACAGCATCAGGGGTCAACAGTTTCTATGAACTTGTACAGATTGTTGTGAAGTTGCTAGGTTTTCTACAGGAACTGCATAGTCATTAAATGAAGGGTTTAAGGAAAAAAAGGTTAAATTTCTTGCTCCGGTCGTTAATGAAGTTGGAATATACGCTTGCCCAGGTACTACATATAACGTACGCACAACGTTTACGATACAGGCTGTAGAACCTCTTGCAAACGATAGAAGCAACGGTCAGGGTGATTTTCAAATTCTATAACAAATGATTCGCTGGTTACTAAATGCAAACAGGATTTTTGCTAGCGATTCACCATATAAACCTCATCTTTGTGACTATGAAACCTGAAGGAGAAAGCAAGAACAGTTGAATATCGAAAACCAGAAACGAGAATGCCAAAGTACATTAATATCAGGCAATATGATTAAGCAGTCACTTAATTGGCATTTAAAAACTAGTTTACCACAATAACTAGGTTAATGAGCTCCTTGTACACATTCTAATCGGCATTCATTATAATAAGAAGATCAATTTAATTTTGTTTTCTTCGAGTTCACTGGTGGCTTCTCGGTGGCTTCAACATCATCTTCGGAAGAACTCTCAACAAGGTCGTCCGGAACATCAGTGGGGACGTTATGTTTGGTGATGTATTCCTTGAATATCCTCATACTTTCCTCTTTCATTGAAGCTAGTTGCTCCGAAAGAGCGCCGCCATTAGCAGCTGCTGCAAAGGTATATTTTTCTGATCCAAGTTGAAGCGTGGCTTGAACAAGGGGCTTTGGAACACCAAGAGATTGGACGTCCATCATGAACTTGTGGGCCTGTACTGATCAAAGAATTAGATCAGAAACAATTGGAGGCAAGCAACTCCTACCAACAGCCAGCCAATTTGCACCGTCTGTCATTTGCACGTAAAAAGTACGTAGAACAACTTATTAAAGGGAAAGGAATCCAACAAAACTAAATAAGAACAGAAATCTCGCAGCATTACTTTCAGCAACCTGGATAGAGTGCCACCCTGATATAAAAATTTTCAACTCATACGAAACTCACTTCCATCTATATTGCCATACTCTTCTTAACGAAAATATGCAGAAAAAGGAATCACTCAGTCCAAACATCCAAACACGTATATGTTAACCCAAAATTAACTTCCGAATCCCCGCATAGTTGGGGAATGTCGTACTCCAAAGGTACTTGTTTTTCTTTCTAACAGTGTACTTAAATGTTAAAAATGGCCAAGCAAATAATCAAGTGGCTAGATGACCATTTGATCAGTTGGAGTTGTAAACCTGATGACGACATGGTCAATGTTCAAGTAGCAAGCAAAAAGGTATGCAAGCACTGAGACTAATAGTGTCAGGTGTTAGGATTCGGCGTACAATCAAATCTAAGTAAAACGTAGCGAGAAAAAGAAATCGAGACACTAGATTTTATCCTGATTCACCCTTAAACTAGGGCTACATCCAGCAGAGGATTCCACTATAATTAGCACATCACACCTCTCGTCACATCATTCAGTTACAAGCGAAAAAGAGTATATATAGTAGTAGAGAAAAAGAGAGCGGGAACCACGTGCCTTCCTGTTGTTGGGGAGTATGAACCACACCCCAACATCAGGGTAGTCGGAACTGCACATTATATAACAACCAACATTTATATCCCCACTTCCAAGGTAATAGCAGATGAACTATTCTTCATATGTTCATGGATAGATACTAGAAAAAGTTAAATGGTATTGGCTAGCTCACAAGCTACGCTACGCATATAACCAGTGCTTGCAGAAGCCAAAGGTTAAATTAGAGCAGCCCACAATATATAACAAACAACATTCACATCACCACTTCCAAGGTAATAGCAGATGAACTATTCTTCTCATGTTCATGGATAGATAGTAGAAAATATTAATTGGTGTCGACTAGCTCCCAAGCTATGCTGTGCATATAACCAGTGCTTGCAGATGTCAAAGGTTAAGCTAGAGCAGCCCTAGATTTTTCTCCCTGCTAGTCAGGAAGGGTAAAATTGATTTTGCAAAGTGATCACTAGGACCAAAGTATGCTGACACCGCAACAGAACGCATCTCACCAAAACATGATTATAATGCCCCAAAAAATCTGCCACTTCATTCACCCACAACTGTTTGCCGCTCGAACACCCATGCCCTTGCTTGCTCCAACGCAATTAGTGAACTCCTAACCCATTTAGACAATGAACACATATTTTCAAACCATTTGCCAAAGGAGCCAAACAAATGCAAATGCTAAATTATTTCCCATAACAGCACTACTACAACAAACGAAACTTATCCTGTAAATACTAAAGACTCCATATTTTTTGGTCATGGAGAATCCATTTCTGGCATTACCATCGATCGCTAAAACGTACTTTTACGTTCATAATATAAAAAAAACAACACACAACACCAATCAAACATCGAAAAAACACAGAAATAAAAGAGGAACTGATGCTGCATCATTCCAACGAGTCACCAACAGAACACGAATCATCGCCAACCATTGAAGCTCACGCGGGTAATTCGATTGAACATACTTGACTCATACTTGGCAAATCTCTTTCGTTCTCGTGAAAACCAAGATATTCACAGAGAGAGAGAGAGAGAGAGAGAGAGAGAACCTGAAAGGGGAAGAGAAAGGGAGGGATTCGTCCGAAGATGAGTGAGAGTGGTAGAGGGTTCGAGTGGCTCTGACTCTCGCCGTCAAAGCTTCGATCTTTCCTCTATTTCCTCTTCTTCTTGGGGTTTATGCCCATTCGATGCACACACACCAGAAGCACAAACCATAAAATTTGATCAAATTCTGACCCGAAAATTTTGACCCTCTCCAAAATATTTAATCTTTTCATTACTCTTTTTGCTAGAATTTTTTTTCTTTTCTTTTTTGGTCTTTTTTTGTTGTTGTTGCTAGATTTGAGAAGAACGAATTATCACACAAGAATTTAAGAAATGCTCTTGCAATAGAAGTGGCCATCTCAGTCTATGAATGGCTCGTGATGCTATTTTGGTCAAGAAATATAATTTAACAAATAAAGACATCATTAGTCTCTTTATTTCGCTAAGGCTCAGTTTGCTTGGCAAAAAATTAACGAAAATTTTCAAAAAATGGCTTCAAGTGCTCTCATTTTTTCAAATAAAACCTTGAAGTGGACTTTGTTTCAAATAAGGGCTTGAAGTGCCATCATTGTCTCAAATAAGGGCTTGAAGTGGCTATAGTTATTTCAAATAAAAGCCTGACCCTGCCAGCCGGCCAAATTTTTCGGCCAATCAAGGGCATTTTTGTCAAAATGTAAATTTAATCTAATTTTTTGTTAAATTAAATTTAAAAACAAAACAAAACAAAAAGTCAAAAAAAAAAAGGGGAAAAACACAGGCGGGAGGTCAGTCCTCCCGCCTGTGTTTCTTTATTTTTTTTTTTCTACTTTTTGTTTTTTTTCAAAATCTCTTAAAAATAGAAAAATAAAAAATAAAATAAAATAGTAAATGACCAAAATGCCCCTAACTAAAGTGACTCAGACTCTTTTTTGAGAGACTAATATAGTCACTTCAGACCCTTATTTGAAACAATGTCTACTTCAGGCCTTTATTTAAAAAAATGAGGGCTTGGGGCCCTTATTTGGAATTTTCCCAAAAATTAATGATATGAAAAATATTTTCCTAAAACAAACACTTGTATTGCTTACGAAAATGAATAAACAAAAATAATAATTTCATCATTCACAAAAATATTTAGACATAAATTATTATTGATTACGAAAATATTTTCAAGGGATTATTTCTAAAAAAATATTTTTCGAATTGTTCATTTTTCGCAAAACAAATGGAATCTAAATGTGTAATCAAATTTCTGAATATTTTTTTGTCAATTGAACCCTTGAACAATATTGGTTTTTTAATTTATGTTCATCCTTTTATTGAATAACTTATTAAGTAGACTAAGTTGGTAACGCAAATCGCCACGTCAGTACCACGTTGGTTGTGACCGGACTTACATGGACGTATTTTCGGGCCATGATGACGACATGGTCTAATATTTAGGAAAATTTAAAAAGTGAAGAGGAAATCAAGAAGACAAACACCCACACATAGAGAACACGCAAATAGGGAAGGGAGACTGCGATGGCGACGGTGGCGGCGGCGGCGGCGCCCAGCCACAAGCATGGGGCAGACGTCCCTGACCGAGATCAGGCGATGGCGCGGTCAGTGTTGTAGATGGAGGCTGAGATCGCCGACACTGGTATAAATCTTAGATCCACCATGTTCGATGGAAACCGCACCCGTGCAATTATTCTACTGCTACACTAAAAACCGACTGAGACCCAGACATGCCACGGATTTGAAAACGCAAATCACTCGGCTTTCGACCAACAAAAGGAAAAAGAAATGGCAACAGCAAATGTCTAACTTCTTCATTAATTGATTGAACTTGATGTCGACGAACTCGCAAGTGTATTCTGATCTCCACCAGTAAATGCTTACAAACTATTCCCCTCTCTATCTGCCTGTAAAGAGGGTCTGTTGACAACCCGAACCCGAAAAAAGAGTTCGAGCTGTAGTTCGAGCTGAGCCCCACCCCCCCAACCCGAAAAAAGAGTTAGTGAAGTTTGAAAAGGAACACGAGAATCTAAAATCCCGACAATGTCTTGGTAAACCAATCAGACAGGCGCCTCATCTTGACAGACGACTCAGCGTTTGTTGCGAAGTACGATTGAGCATTGCGCATCAACTCGGTTATGTCATGCTTCACCGCTTCCACTCTCCGATAATAGTTGTTCTCCAACCTCAGCTGGATCAGTTCTGGATCCAAACCTACTGGAAATCTGCAAAATTGAAACATGAATAGGGTAAAAGAAGGTCAGTAATTAGGTTAACCATTGTCTCAAAACCAAAGAACATCATTATACATGACATTTACACGAATTACAGAATTGACACCATAACGAAAGTAGCTGTGATCCTATATAGGGATCCTCCATTAAAAGGCTAATGTTTCAGCATCTTGCCCCTTTGAAAACCACACATTACTTGCTAGTGGCTGAACCACCTCCGTTTGTAAAGAAAACTTCCGCAACTTGCTAGACCCATCGAAATTACACTTCCAAATTCACGTGTTTAAGCGACATGTCAGAAGATGGCTCGATACAGAGAAGTTACCTATTTGAAAAATCCAATTTCTGAGCGGCTTCATTCAACTTTTGATAGCCATAGTAGTCCTGCCACATTTGCACAAGAATACTTGTAAGCATCCAGACTTTCATTTCTAAAACTGATAAAATTTTGGATGCATGACAGGACAAGCAAACAAAAATTGATGTTAAGATATGGGACTGAAGACAAAACCTGGTTCTTGCCAACTGAACGCTCTAGCTTGGAAAACATGGACAAGAGCTTATCTCGGGTTTCGGGATCTATATGAGGATGATCCCAGGATACTTCAAGATCATGTAATTCCCAAGGACTGTGCAGATGGTTTTCAGGAGGATCAGTCCTGTAACGAATAGAATATCTTTCCCACGGACTGTCAGGAAACTCAGGTGACTTAGCTTGTACAGTTGTTATTCGACCCTCCCACCAACTTCCTCCCGTCCCATTCTCATTTCTCCACCATACAAGGCACTTATCCCTAAGGCTCCACTTTCTCTGCATAGAATTATCATACCATGTCTTTTCAACCAGAAAATCAGGAAAATTGATCAGCTCTGGCAACATCAACTTGAATGTCCGTCCAAACACATTAGAAGCAGGATTAACAAATTTAAGAGTCAGTTTACAGCAGCTCTCCCCAGAGCCTGGACAGTTGGCATAATCAAGAGCTTCAACCTTGCAAACTTCCACAGCACTCAGACTCCCTCTAAGTGACCTCCAAGGGCCAACATCTCGCAAGCAACTCGATTCGATGAACTCTTGATGTCCCTGAAAATCAAATAATCAATACATAATTGCTGAGGAAGCAGCTCGTAGAGCTTAGTATTCTTAGTAAGAACTGCTCGCTGTAAGTAATCAAATGATACCTGTCTCAAGTAAACAACTTCATCACCTAACTGAGTTATATAGCGATAACCCTCCTCATGCTCTGACAAAGTCAGCCATGACTTTTTCCTGAGATTCTGGCTTGACTTTCCCCCCCAAGGGAAACCTTGATCATTATTATTACTCTCGCCCCTTTTATTCCTACTAGACCTTGGTCTGACCATCATTTTTGAACCTGACACCCAATCTTTAGATACAAGCTGATCACGTGCTTTTCTTGAGGATATCTCTGCAAACTTCGATGTCCCTGAAGTCTCATGTCCTCTAACCTTGAAACTGTGATGGATGATATCCGGCTCTGTGGATGTTGCCTTCATCTTCAAGGATCTTGCTCTACGTATTGCATCTGTCGCAACTTCAGGGTAGTCGATAGCAATATCATCGGGATCTCTGAAAGCAGCGAAACCTTCCTCCCTGCAGTAACCAAGATCTTCCGCATCTGCATCAGAGCTCTGTGGCCTTTCCCTGTCGAAGTCTGTATCAGACACCACCGCATTTGAATTCAAGTGCAGTAGCTCCATGGAGGTCAACTGTTCAGCAAATGGAGCCTCTTCGGGAGCTCCAGGGTTTTGATTGTGCTCCGAATGTGGAGGATGTTTTATGTTCCTATTGCTTTCATCGCCAGTTGAACCTTCGACTTCAGTGGATTTCAGTTTGGACGGACCCCTTGTTTTGATTCTTAAAATAGTTGATCTTTGTGGAGGATCCTCTTCAACTGCACCTGAATTTCCATCTGGTTGGCTCTCTGGGGGAAAGTCAGCTGATGAAAATGTATGTGCACCCTCAAGATTAGCATGGTCATCTGTTCTTGTAAGTTCCCCACGTTCGAGTACATCAGCTCCACACTTCTCCTCACCCCTGCAAGACAAAAGTTACCCAGAATATACTAGAACTTCTAGAAGTAAGATAGTTTAAAATTCCTCTCAGATCATACCTATTCAGATCAGTTTCATTTTCCTTATTCGCCCAACTTGCCCTAGTTCCTTCCGATGCATCAGTCGGCAAAATGTCTGATCTCAGACGCACTGATGACCGCATCTTGACCTCTCCCCATCTGATCTCATTCTCGTTGTCACCAGCAGATGCAATCAGGACGTCATCAATATTTTCAGGTACTTCTTTATCCTCATGTACATTACTCGAATTCACAAAACGAGAAGCTACATCGTTGGATGTGGCAGCATTCATGTTCTCTGTCATTTCTTGAGAAAGATGAGGAGGTACATTCAGCAGATCAGCATCATTGTGCATTATCAGTCTGGTGTTTTCTGAAGGCACAACTTTCTTAGAGTCACGAAGTGAAAACTTCAGAACCAATCTTTTCCTGTTTCCAGCATTTGATTGGTACTCGGGCAATTCATCAGGTTTGGTGATTGGTTCTTTGCCTTTTCCACCTTCCTTCTGCAGGCCAGGGAAGTACCTGTCACTAGCGTCTCTTTCTTTGTTTGGGTTAAGCCCCAGTGACTCACTCTCGGACAATGAGTCTCCTGAGTTGTCAATATTTTCTCCTTCAGTAGATGTATCACTGATTTCACAAATCATGTTCAAAGCGTTCCGTGCTGCAACACGCTGGGGCCTCAAATTATGTGCTTTGATAGACTGCCTCTTTGAAGATTTCCTGCGATTTTTTGATTTTTTATTTTGAGTATCCCTGGATGTAGAGCCTTCACATTCTTCCAAGTTCCTTTTCTTGACACGTCTTCCCGACGAAGTTACCCATTCAACCTTAACAGCATATGAGGCTAGATTCACTCCCAAGAAAATGAAAAAAGAAAAAGAAAAAGAAAAAGGAATCGACTTAAGCACACAAAGAATTACCTCAGTTCCATGCTTTTTCCTTCCTGCCCTACGGCGGCTATCTCTATGGCTTTGTTTGGTATCACTGTCTCCTGCACTGCACTCAGGATCACTGGAAAATCCAGCACTTAAACTACCCCTCTCACCTTCACTTTCCTCAGTAACGTTGTACTCCGAATCATTATCTTCACTGACAATTTCATTTTCCGGTTCCCAGAAAACGGCATCAATGAACTCAGGTAAAGGTTCAATCATCCTTTCCAAATCTGCTAAGGGCAGCATCTGATACTCCTGACCGAGAGTAAAGTCAGGACCAACAACAAATCTAATGGTAGGAGGACGCCACTCAATACCCAAGGCACCAAGCCGTCGTTGCTGGTACATAGTTTGATAGGGTTCTGGATATGGAACCAGACCTGGGATATAGAGGATCGGAGATTATGGTATTACCTATCAATGTCTACAATTAAGCAATCTGATAATAAGCATGATGTAAAGAAGCCACTCACTGGAGTCACAAAGAGGATCTTGGACATTTCTTCGATGCGGTGGAAGTTGTGACTCCTGCATATAAATATCTAAGACAACCGTACTGAAAGCATATTTCTAGGTAAATTCAGAGGGTGGTAGTACATGAGGTGCCAGAAACTTGAACCCTAGGTTTGGGTGAAATACTAGTTTATGATGCCTGAGCAGTGAGTTCTTCTCAAGAGATTAGAACAAGAAAGATAAAACAAGCAAGACATCAAAAAGCATCACTAACTAAGATGATCGACTATCGTGCCAGCTGTCTCTAATGCACAAGCATCCCTCACTAAGTGATTCAATGTCCAACAACTGACGACTAAATATTTGAAGCTGGTGTTTCATCAAAAGCAATTGACACTCTGCTGCTAAACTAGATGCCCACAATATGATGGCCACTGCAGATTCAAATAGATTCATAAATTTGGCTGAAACCGATAGATAATATTAATAATCAACAAAAAACTGGAAAACTCACCTGATCAAGAACGTTTCCAACAGTGTCACGTATAAGGGGGCGGTAGTCCCCAAGGAAGAACTGTATGGAGAAAAAAGGAATCATGGATTTATGGAAAATAGCAGATAAAACTGCACATGGAGTGAAGAAAATAAACTAGCTCAAAACAGAAATTTTCAGCGACCTGATCATATTTGGCATCCTTTTGGGATTCGCCTTCACCAGTGTTTATGAGATGTATTTGCCCAAAATCATCAGAAAGTACAATTGAAGTCCCGTCCCTACATAACAAAGCTCTTTACATAGATAAACATGTGCACTAAACTTCACCCAGTGACCCACAGTGCCAAAACTAACCAGAGGAGCACAAAAGAAAATCGAGAATTGCTATTGATCCACACATCGAGAAATTCAGTCACGAATTGCAGAAAGACTTCAAGCATCAAACAGACAGTTTTGTGGCACTCTAATATAACATCAATTGTCGGAAATCAGATAGTGCAAAGAAACTGAAGATGGTTATACTCACTTGAGAGCCCTCCCTGTTAACAAATAGCTTAAGATTGAACTGTTACTTGTTACCAAGTAAATTTCATCGTTTTACCTTTACTGGGCGTGAGTTGTGTTCCAATCCCGCTGACGTTTTAGTTGCTTATAGTTTACTGAGATGACAAGTTATGAGCGTCAGCACGGCTCTTAAAGGCAGTATGCCCTGAGTCTTTGATAGATTCCATATATGGCTACTATTGAATGTAAAGGTACAGAAACAGCAACCTTGATTTAGTTGTAGCAGCTGCGATGGCCCATGTTACTATTTCACTAACTAATGCGCCCCAAGCAACTCAACAACATGAGATCAACTTGATTCTCCAATTCTCAACCGATCAATACTGGATTTTTCCTAGTAATCTATGAAAGACTGGGATACTAGGTTATTTCTGAACTAATCCTTATTAGATCTTTTCTACAATGAGCTATGAAAGACTCCGATGCTTAGGTTATTCCTGGCTTCTGAGACTCCATAAGCCTCTTCATACAAACATTAAGAAAGTTGATAATGGTCAACAAATAGCAGAAAATTGTCTGAATCAGCCCAAGCTAATTATGAGCTGCTTGCAAAAGAATTCTCAGATGAACACAAATGATAAATTATCACAAGTAGAGAAAGCGTCCCAAGGCTCGGGAGTGGAAATAGAATTTAGAAAATTGAAATAGAAGCAAGGGAAAGAGCCTTTTTGCTCTTCTCTCTATGGGTGCATGAGAGAGAGAGAGAGAGAGAGACAGACAGACAGACAGACAGAGCCATTACTCAATAATAGAAAATATCCGAACTTACGGAGAAAACTTTCCATCAACCAGCTTCACGCGCCCAATTTCATACACCCGAATAGGTCTGCCTTCCCATATCTATAAAGAAAAAGGAAGTATCTGAAACAGCGTATTGACGAACGGGAAAAAGCATTGGCATTAATAGTTTTGAGAACCATAAAACTTACATCCCAAACAATTGCTTTTCCATCATACCCAGCACTCATAGCTATCCGGGGATTGAATGGATGAATATCTAGCACATAGGACTGCAAGTGAACAACAACTAAGTGCTGAGCCAGAGCCTTTTAAGTCAAATCAGACAGTAGATTGGATGAAATTCCAAAATAAAGATGTTAATCCGTAACTATCACAAGGCTCGATCCAACCGACACTTTGCAGATACAGAAACCACTTTATCGACTTACACTAGACAACTTGTGACAGCAACCCATAGCTCTGATACTAGAATGCAGATTAGATTCTATGGAGGCTATGTTTTGCGCTCTCATTTACAATCTTTTAGATGCCTTGTCTCCTCATGTATTTTCGTTGTATAGTTCTGGAAATTGTTACATCATATCCGCCCACACATGGATGAGTCACAGACCTCAACTAGGTAATCCACACATTTATAATAGAAATAAACTATGCACTCATCACATTAAGAAACAAAAAAAGAGATCTGTCAAACAAAGGAGCATACTCGAGAAACCATCAATTTTGATATAGGATGCACTCCTTCAATTACTTAGTCGATTGCGCTGGTACTCCTTCTCAGTCAAAGACACCAGACGACAACATTTTCTTGTGAGCTTGTAATATGTTTTTTCATGTTCACCTAGATTCTTCCCTTGCAACATCAGATTCTAATTCACCCTCAGGTCTCAATGCTAAGTGGGCGTCTAGTTCAATTGAGAATTTTCTTTTTAAACTTCGGATGCGCTTGTGCAAAACTAAAGATCAATCCTTTCTGTAGCCACTTCAGCAGTTCTCTCCTGATAGAACTTTTTCGACTCTGAAGACTCAATGGCAGTTTGGGACAACATGAACTGAGTTTCCACTCTCATCCTCAAGCTTCTGGTCAATTTGGTCCCAGGGTTCTTGGTAATATGAAGGTTAATAAAGGGGTTTTCCTGCTTGATCGATTTCTTCATTTGAAGGAAGATCTCTCGTTTGATGATCATTAACAAGGATTTGCCCACCATTGTGAGATCAGCAGCAAAAGAAAGAAGAAATTAATTGCTCCAGAGGGACCAGGCTGCAATTCGACTTCAGCATATCATATATTTTGCAGGAATGTCCTTTATACCCATCAAATTCAACAGACATGTCCAGAAAGTAATATCCATCCACATAGATTTTTGAATAAAGAAATTTATCTTTCAGACAAACTAAATAATATGCTTCCAAAGTCCGGCAGATGTTTTCTAAATAGATTCTTTGAGGGTGGGGATAGTGCCCAGAAGGCTTCATGTGTCAAAAAAAGAAACTAATCAAACACTAACCAGAACTCCACAGTAAAGGAGAAATTGAAAAGAAAAAGGCCGTAAATGGAAATAGAAAACAATAAGCATGCTGCTGGACAGACAGACTGTGGGGAAATAAACAAACCATTGCTTTGTATAATATTTTTTTCCTTTGCATGGATTATCAGTGTTAATTAGGAGACTGCTATAACTTAAACATGACAAGATCAAGAAGCGACTTACGGAGGCACTGTGACCGGTCAAACAATGAACTAAACTACCATCACCAGCATTCCACACACATATCCGACAGTCTGCATTGATCGTAAAAAAGAACAATTATAATGAGTACCGAGTTAAGAAAAACCAGAAGAAATCAGAGGGAAAATAAAGAGATGAGCCGTAGCTGAATGACTAAAAACAAGCAGAAATGAGATACATTAGTTGCTTGACAAATGATTAATTCATTTACAAACTGAGAAAAAGACAGGGAGGCCAGATTGTGTAAGAGACTGGAGGAAGGACCAAGATCTTGCACTCAAACAAGAAAAGAGAACGCTTATTGCTAGTCATTAAAGAACGTTGAATGTTTATCAAGACAGTCAAGTCCTAAGCAGACTGCCAAGAATCACACCACAGGGTGCAATCTGATAGAGGGAAGTGACTTCACCATTTGTGGAGGATTGTACATATTTTATGAGAAAAAGATGAGGTTCCATCTAAACAGAAGGATGTCGCATAAAAGAAGTAGCATATGAGTAAAGAATAACTGAAATAAGAGTCTTCTCGGGTTAAGACGAGGAAATCGCGTTTTCATATAGACATGTTCTAGTTTAGTAGGCCTTTACCCATAATAGCTGCAAGAACAAAGCGATTATCCAAACTCCACACGATCATATTAACACCACGAGGAGTCGGAAGAAATCTCTGACGTGGACCTCCTCGAGGAGGTTGAGGCGGCAAAGGGGGAGGTGGAACTTTCAAATGGTACGCTCGCACCCAACGTCCACCTTTTCCCTATAAAAGCAAGAGGGTTTATTATACCTCAAAACAAAAATCCCCAAAAGATTGACGGATAATGCAAAAGGAAAATGAAGGAAAATGCTCCATTAAATTCACAACTGACAGTTTTCTTGTTGGATTGTCTAGAAAGTACTCACATTGGATTTGCGGGATCTCGGCACCCATATAATGGCACTTCCATCACGAGAACAAGTGACAATGTTGTCATGACAGAACCTGAGAATCTCGGTGTCATGAAGGCATGTGATTAATGTATCAACAAAGGAAGGGTTAAGCAAGCAGCCATATATTAAACAAATGAAAGCGGATAATTGCCATTTGGAGTGTCATAAGATGTTCAGTCAATTTTCATAAAATAATAAGACAAGATACCATGAATTTCTAAACTTCGGAAAATTATCCTCTTTCAAATTATCAGACATTGACGATCGGGGAGCCACAGAACAACCACTGCATGTACAAAAGAAACCAAGTAAGATCCAGAGCAAACATTGGCCAAAAAGAAAGATCCAGTGACAACTGCCTAGTGAAAAAGAAAAAGGTTTAATTTTCATGATTAACTAACCTAAACTGGACATAATTGACATCGTTCTCATGCCCACATAACACATCCATCTCATGAACCGGTTGTTCTGGATTATCCGCATTGGCTTTACAAGCATTCCAGACCTGCAATATGTGTATACATATATCTTCATAAGAAATCATGACAGAGAGAAAAAATAAAGTGACCGTGACACAGTCCCCAGCACAATTATTTTTTCTCACACAGTCCACATCACTTACTGGTATGATACTAAGAACAACATAAATTATAGACATAAGAATGTCATTATACAGATTATGAGAATAAACTTGCCCTTGCAAAGGTGTCAGAGCTACCAGTCACAAATACAGTTCCATTGGCATTGTAAGCGCAGCATAGTATTTGGTGGCTTTGCGGGGCAATACTAGAAGAAAGTTCATTGTTTGAAGGACCGTTACTCTTCCCTGCAACACACTTGAGAGTTTTTTAAGCTCATACTCATTGCCAAAACCAGTTTTGAAATAACAGATCTGGAAGCAAATATCTGACCAGCAATAGCATCTGGTGGTTTTGGCAGGTATATTCTTGGAGTGCATTGAGAATACCTAGCATCCCAGAGTCGACAAGTTCCATCATCTGATGACCTACAAATAATAGAAACAATGGCTTACTAGAGATGCCAAAGGAAAATCAGCAACTCCACAGTCCCGATAAAGGACACTTCATAAATTGGAGGACGAACATGTTGCATAACTTGTTGGAATAAATTTTTTACAGAGGCAAAATCATAGTGCTCACTGTGTTTTGTCCAGTGTCTTAGAAAAACCAAACAGAGCCTACCTGCCTGCCTGCCTTATCACAAACCATATGCCTCACTTGTGATCCACTTGACTTGGAGATGATAAAAGATCCATTCAAAACCAGAAATAGCAACAACTGCTGGTT
The DNA here is from genome assembly GCA_029784005.1 of Lenwebbia sp. NSW1173648. NCBI lineage: Eukaryota > Viridiplantae > Streptophyta > Magnoliopsida > Myrtales > Myrtaceae > Lenwebbia > Lenwebbia sp. NSW1173648. The sequence goes on from JARCGZ010000001.1 coordinate 37,680,465, forward strand.
AACTCGGTTAAAGTCAAAAATAACAACCATCAAACCCTTTGATACTAAGGAAAGTGTACTACATGGATCCTTTCACGCCATGGAGTTGCACTCACAATCATATCCTCCCAAATATCTAAGTGCTCGAGATCCTTCCTTAAAGCTAGGTTTCCTTAGGTCCTCCTGTCTCCTTTACCCTGCACCTCCATCACAAGGTCACTCTTTTTACCGAAGGATCTGAATCTACCACTTCAAATGTTAAAACCACCTACAGAGAAACTCTCTCATCTTATTCTCAACTCAAGTCACACAGACTTCTCCTTCAAATATTCTCATTCTGATTTTCTAAAGTGCACAAACTCCTACTAGACTTTCAACTCTGTTACACTCTTTCTGTGTGCATGTCAGTACTTATTGCTAAACCATCACATATGTAGAGTTCATTTGAAAAGGATTATGATAACAAGTGCCTCAGGAGCAATTGTTAAACACCTCAATGAAGAAACTCTGTTATTTCCAATGCACCGTCTTCCTCTTGTTATATGTAATTAGTTTCATTGGAAACGAAGACATTTCGTTATTAAGTATGGTAAACCATTGCCCCAGTGCAGTCGTTAAAAAGATCCATTTTAAAAATGCTAAAGTACAAAAACTCAAGAAAGGGAATGAAGAGGTAAAAAGATGAAGTTTGCATATCAACTATAAGTTCACATTGACCGCTACCTAAAAATTGTATTAGCTTTGAATTTGAACTTGTTGTCAACCATTGCATTTTAAGCACCACAACCCACAAATAACAAGAGACTAGTGAGTTATGTATTCACTAAAACTGCATTAAATAATTACCCTTAAATCATTCTCTAGATTTGATTAAAGCGCTATTATGTACACAATTTTTTTGTACCTTTTCTTCTAGTTTTCTCAATGTTTTCAATTCAAAATGATAATGAGTTGCAAATGCCTTGTTGGCCTCAATACGGTAGAACTAATTAGTGGAATTTGGAAAATATTGATTTGAATCCCGTCATGTCAACAATCAACTATCTCCCTGTCCTAGCTGTTGGAGCATCAAGACATATACTGTCTGATTGTAAACAATGTAATCCATTCTCCCCGATAAGTTGGCTATTGTGACTCAAGAAAGACTGTTGTTATATGGTATATAATTTAAGTGTTTTAAGCAAAAGATGTCTTGGTACAAGGTATAAACTGTATCGGTCCTAAAAGTTTGAACATGGAGAAACTACACACAAAAATATGAAATGAACAAAGTCATCATCCTTAAATATAGATCACAGGAGATGAAGTAAAACATTGGAAAAGTAACAAAAAGAACAGTGTCTCACGATAATAGCTGATATACAGCGCTGGGCCTGGGATTAAATGCAATAGCAGTGACAGCTCCAGTATGCCCCCGCAAGACTGAGATTGGGAATCCATCAGGTAAGCGCCACTGTAAAGCAAAAGAATAATAACAATCGTGACGCAGGAGGTGCATAATAAAAAGAAGTAAGTGCACTTAGATACAGAGCAAGGCATTCTTACAACTCGAATAACGAAGTCATTTGAAGCAGATGCCACCAGTGCATTGTTTGAACTTACAGCTAGATCAGTAATATCACCCTTCAGATTTTGCATGAACAATGAGGAAATTAGCAGTTATAGTGGGGTATAAATCTAAGCTTCGTAAACTGATTTCATTATGCGGAAATGATAAACTAACTTCATGTCCCCGGCAGCTTGCCAAACAAAATGCAGTTTCCATTGACCAGATCTTCACAAGACGATCATCTGACCCCGTGATGACATATCTTCCTGATCGATCAAATATTGCTGCAAGATACAAGTACGTAGGGAAAAATATCTTGGTGAATCCATGTTTTATCATTTGAGTCTACTAACAACCGCCCCAGTAGTAATAAACTTCTGGGATGTAACTCGACAAAGGACCGACTAGACAACTAAATCGCATTCTTTCCACAAGGCTCAAGGACACATGAGCAGAAGCAGTCAAAAAGAGCGGAATTTTAGAGAAAACCTGGTATTCCCAGGGAATTGCTAGTAAAATCAGACAGATGTCTGGAAAACCACAATTACTAGAAAACAGTCAGCTTGTCATTGGTTTCCAGCAAAGGGAGGGGAAAACTACCCAAAGCATAATGCATAAGTGGGCATGTGAGAGGAGAGGAGAAAAGGAAGGAAGAAAGATTGTCAACAACATGATGCAGTTTTACAGTAGGATAGTACCTTACATCTTCCAGCTAGAGAACACCAAAGCATTTTAAGGATTAAAAAATGTCATAACACTGAATGTTGAGAATGAAATAAACAAATGCATACTACTGAATCAAAGAAAATAGAAAAGATGAAGACATCCTCACTGTCAAATAAATTATCATGAAATCCTACCACAATAGACAGCAACTCGATGTCCCCTTAGCTTCTTAATATTTTGCATCCTTTCAACCAACATCAATGGCTTCGCAGTAGCATAACATGCAGAGTGAATTGATGGGGCACGATGGTGCTTTCTAAAACCTCCCCCTATTTCCCTTAAACCAAGCCCACGGACCTGATCAGCCCGCATATGTGGCCAGTGCAAGTAAGCTGGTAGACGTTTAAGTTGCTTATTGATCTTGCTCCTGTCAACTGTAAATCATCGATCAGAAGTTAAACTTCTTATCACTTGGTCATAATCAGAGTGTATTTATTAGAGCAAGCTAAGCTCGAAGAAAAATGCGATATCAACCTTTACAGATGATAGAATTCAATATAGAAAAAAAGTCAGAATCCACAGAATAATGAAAATAATGTTAAAGAGCACGTTTCATGCTTTATCCCTTACATAACACTACAGAGAGAGCTAAGGAAACAAAAACAAGGCTACATGCTGAAATGCAAGCTTAAGTCTCATAAATGCCATTCGAGGGACAGGACAGAAAACCTCAATCAAGAACAATTCAGAACAGTAGACCACTGCTGCAAGAAAACTGACTATTGTAACAATGAAGATATAACCAAAAACCATCGCATGAAGTGGATAACCAACCTCCTATTGATGCACTTCCAGGAAAAAAAGAAGTATGATCTCACTCACCAAAGATAGGCTACAAATATGCATATTAATAACTTTATCAACCTTTACCTAAATACAGTTACATAAAGTAGCATCACTATGGTGCTAATCAAGAAAAGTTAATAAAAGAAAGTCACTTTCTAGCCCAAAGATAAAAGTGGACCTCCTAGGTGAGAAAGACAAACAGGCAAGAATAAACTGAAATCACAGCACTTGGCAAAACATATCACTCATGCATGAAAACTGGAATAGAGACCTCCTGATTTTTTTATATTTGTAGATACATTTATAGCAGATGTTCATACAAAACGTCTACCGCACCGACATGTGGTGCAGTGACGTGCCGAGTGTCCTCGGCCATCCACTTTTTCTACACATTTGCTCTTCATTTGCAACACACATATGCCAATCTGGTATGCCTTTTTATGTATAAGTTGCATTTATGCGATCTCCTTTAAAGTCTGCAACATTACTTGAACATTTTGTACATGCCCATCATTGAGACCTAATATGAATGAAAAAAGTCTGCAAATTCGAAAAAAAGAACTTATATCGAACACAATCTGCACCTGATGAGTCTAATGTGGATCGGATAAGGATAAACCAGCTGTCATGCAAAGTGCGAATACAATGTTTTTTGGACTTATCTACATAGTTCATGACCAATATAAATTAAGATAAATAACAATGAAGGTATCGTAAAATATATATAAATAAGATCAATCATGTTGATGTATTTAATCTAATGAGCTCACACAATAAGTACTTGGAAACCTTCATGAAGGTAATAAATTGCATGTGCTAATGCTATGTCCACCATAACCTAAGTGAACTGTACGGATGCATAAAAAAGAGTGAATTTACTCATATATCCAACAATGGACATGCATGGGACTTGATCTTATTCATAGAGTATGTTACGTTGTCATAACCTTAAATATACCGTATATTTGAAGTACATAATATTTAGATTAGCTCACTAATTAAATGTGGCAAACCATATACTGTGTATCTTCGGTTCATCCATAGAGTATATTTGGCTGCTATCTATACGTTTTTTCCCTCTTAATTTAAATCAATTAGGCCTAGCATAAAACTCAAGTACGCTTTTGCGATAGTTTTAATTGTAACTATTTACACTACGATGCATGTGAATAAAATGTGGAAACTGTGCGAGCACAAGGCAGCAGACTAGGATATAAACTTGGGTTTTGCTCAAACTGTTGCGGCGCCGCCGTGCCGGTACGTGGCGCATCCCTTGTCGGTCCTCATCCGCTTTTTCGACACATTTTAACCTTCATTTTCAACATGTATACCAATGTGGGCATGTATCTTTATCTAAATCGCGCTTTTGTGATCTGCATTTTATTTGTCAACTTTGTTTTGCCCTCAATTATATTTTGCATGTCTACAACTGAGACCTATTATGACCATACAAATCTAAGAAAGTAAAAAAAATTGCAATAAATTTAATTCACAAACAGTTGGATTAAGAAGGCTTATGTTAAATATGATTTGTCCACACTTGGACTAAAATGATAATTATAAAAGGTGCGTTGTTGTGCAAGGTGCAGACTAAGTCTCTTCAACTCATCTATATAACTCATGAGCCCACTATGACAAATCCCATCTAGGTGCGGTTTGTTCTTTATTGTCTAAGACCTCAAATACTTTATGTGTGACTAATTCTTGAGTTCATGAAAATAAATAGTCCAAAAAACTGAACAAATTCTTTTGTTGAATAAAATTTGATTGTGTGTGTGTTGTAATGCAAAATGCAGATATATAGGAGCTCTTAAGCTTAACAATATAACACATGACCCCACCATTAATTTGAGACAAATCACATTTAGGTCAGTGTGATCTGTCTTTTAGTGTCAAGTTTATCAGTTCGAATCCATTGTGAGCCTCCTCTATTTGGCGACAAATTTGGCCATCATGAAGTATTTTATGGGTGCCTATGTGGAGCCTCCTTTATGTGCAATCTATCTTTTAGTGTCTAGTTCATTCGTTCAAATCCTATGTAAAGCCTCCTCCTCTATTATGAAACTTAAGTGGTTCAGGAATAAATGAAAAAAACAAAAAACTTACATTGCATACAACTTATATGTGGTGAGCTGAAAATAAAAATTAATAGGTCCATTGTTACGTAAGGTGCAAATAAAATAGTATGCACAGGATAGATTACAACTGTAAACAGGGCACAATATTGATCAAATAAATGGATTTATTTTATTAGAAGAAACAGTGGATAGGAAATCAAACTGCCATGAAACATCACATACCATCCAACAAGGAAAAGGAACCAACTCCCAGCAACGTTGGAACATCAGCAGCGCTGAATGCATCTATTCCAACCTTGTCTTGCACTAAATGGCCTGTATACCGCATCAGTTGCTTGAGAAGCTTTACCAAGTGGTCTTTCCCAATGTGCGGATACCTATTTACACACAATGTCAGATGGTTCAGTTTACATTATCTAACGTAGGATAATATGAAGGAGCACGCTGCTGTTAATAACACTGATGTCTCGTGCTTTTAAGATAACTACAGCCTGAATTCAATCTCCTTCTGCATCTCACTTTCTGATCTGTTCTTTCCCCCTCAAACTATAGCCCCACCACATGAACATTAAGAAAGGTTTTGATAACTCTCAGATTGATTAGAACAGTCAATTATAGACAAGACCATAAATTACGAAAAAACTGGGCTGGGCTTGGATATTAACAAACATCATTTAAATACTCAATAACCAGCAAAAGAAAGTCACAAGAACAACTCCAGATAACAGGTCGTGACATTATATCTAGCTTCTATCCACTTCATATACTATTTGAGATAAAGCAAACTTGTAAAGCATGAGGTTATACCAATACACTGCACAGATGTTGTGTGATTGCATGAATTTATAAATGCAGATCACACGGTTAATTCACTTGGTTGATAGGATTTAAAATTCTTTTGGTGCGAAAAGGTAAACAAGGCTAGAAAGTAGAAGCTAACAAACCTTTCCACCAGATTACTGTAATTTAAAGGGAAAGAGATGCCATCATCATCCTCATTCCCACTTCTTATTCCACTCCTAGAAGCCCAAGCATGATACCTTCTAGGAAGTAGCTGATGCTCCAAAAGTTCATTCCAGAGTTGGCCAAAGGTCCTCTGGCATGGGCCAATCGACAGAAAATGCATGATCAAGAAGTATATTTCGCTGAGGTCTACATCAACGTCAGTCTCAAGAGCATGACCAGAAGCTCTCACTGGCCTTCCGATTTCAACCAGTTCATGCACCTTATTAGAGAAAATCAAAGGTCCCATGCTAGAAGAACATGCTCCACCAGAAGAAGCACACTTCGGGAAATCCATCATCTACTAGAGGCTGAAGCAACAAAACAAGCACTCGTTCACCACTCTAAGTAATTAAGGATGCATCTAGAAAAGATAGCCATTAACAAGAATATCAACTTGTCAATGCGATTCTTCTGAAGGAATGAGGATCCGAATATGCTATCGATCAAAACTCTAAAACCATTATGTTGAACCTTTGATTCAAAACTAAAACTGCTAGCCCAAGAAACAGAAACATGAAGCTAGAACCACATATCTATATTGTTCTTTCTTATGTTATCCAGACATCAATTGTGACAAGCATCTTCTTTGTTGCTAATGTCCTGGGAAAGATGTGATGACCATACCCATTCCAATACTTTTTAGAAGAAAGACTCCCAGAGAATGGGATAACAGCATGCTTGGATGGCAGTGCTGTTTTAGCACTTTGAGTACCGGATATTATAGCATTTAATAATAAACAATGTCTTCATCTACCACCTCAAGCTCTAGAGAAATGCAATATGGGCATTAAAAGAGAAGCCATAAAAAGAATAATATGTATAAAAGGAAATCATAAAAATGGAACTCTTGAGCAATACTGTTATACCATATTTAGACGACCGCTTTTCCTCTACAACTTAAATTGAGATACAGACTGTTATATGTCAAACATATTCCTTAAGATCAAGTACAAAAATGAACCAGCGTTCTTTAATAAATCTACACATCAACCATACTCATAAGCAGTTTCACAATTTTAAAAACATGACATTGAGTGGAGTTAGGTGCCATGGACAAAGCTCAAGTGTCATCCAGCTATGATGGCAAGGCTAATTATCGGCCTTAAATCAGTTACGACAGATTAAGAGAACCAACAAACTCAAGGTTGGGCTGCCATTATGATACAGCAGGAAAGCAGTAAAGACAAAATTCATGTCTCCAACAGAGAGCCAAAAACCTTTTGAATGAGATCAAGTTCCTTATGCCAGCTTTCCTAAACAAGTACGGTAAAAGGACTTCATTCACTTAACACGGCCAGCAAACGATCTTATGGGGATTAAGCCACAAGAGAAGGGGTTTAACTCAAGTAAGGAATAAATGCATTTTGAACAAACCTTCACATCCGAGCCAAGCTAACCAATGAGTTAGGCATAAAAGGAAAGAAGAGAGAGAAATTTCCTGTTACATGTGTTTCATGGACATGACTTTTAGGGCACAGGACAGTCATGAGAACAGAGACTAGCTCATTGGTATTTTTATTACTGTATTTTCTTCTGGTAGTTAGTATGTTTTGTATCTTTTTCATTATTTTATCATTTAGTTCTTTAGCCTGTATTCGCAAGTGGCACCGAGGGGGTGCCAGCTCATGATCAGTAAAAACAGTTCTCTCTTTTTGCTCTCCTTAGGTTTGGATCCTGTTTCTATTTCACATGCCCCAACCTGCCCACCAGGAAAACCCGCTTCCACAGGCCGAACACCTATGACAGGGGATCATGTGTCAATGAAGTCCCAAAAATACTACACGCTACTAATGTTTTACCAAAAGTTTCGCTCGACGAAGCATCTATCCTCAAAGTAAAGTTGCAATTTCACCATTTTTAAAGGCTTTGCAGTTTCTCTGCTTCTTGAAGCTCCCAATAATGTGTATTTGTGTGAAATTGCATGTTCCAGATCGTACTACCCGTAGACCTACCAATATTTCAATAATATTTTGTGTTAAATTGTCTCGGAATACAATTTTCGACAATTTACATAATCTGACGATTCAATGAGAATGCTTCTGATCTAACTAACCAAACCATGTGATAAAAGTATGCAAACATAAATGACTGTTCAATATTTACCATAAGAAAATGCATTAACAGGATTGTAACAACTTAGATAAATATTAGACCGTGCTATTAATGGCATGTGTTCATTTTAAATGAATGAGGATAACATTTGATCCATGCTCTATTCAGACCAACCCCCACCCCAACCCACTGCATGTGATTTTTATTAGGTGCTCCAAGAGCAATGCTCCCTAATGAACAATGCCTAAAATTGCCACCTTGGTACTCAATAATCACCCACTTGGCATCCTTCAATTGCAATTTCCAGGACTTAATTCCATATTTCTGCAAAGGTTTATGACATAATTGAACCAATTGAAAGGTTTCGGACTCAATTGCACTTACCTGATTACATTTCATACAAAAGGTTTAGGACTTGTGGTGTAATTTGCCTTATTTTGTTCGATCGATGAATTGTTTCCTAAAGCAACATGCAGTTCAGCTACATTAAATAATCAATTTAATTCCATGTCAAATGGGGAGGATCATCGTAACTAAAATCAAAGCAATTTCAATCTAATTCAACTCATGGCACGAAGTAGGTCAATAAAAAACACGTGAAGCTGATATAGCATAGCTAGTTGCTTTGATAAATGTTAACATGAGGGCCTCATTGACAAGCAATCCAATTTCTTGATAAAATCACTGGATTCTTTCCTTTTAAATTCTGAAAAATAGAAACTATCTCTACTGTGCTTAACCCACCCCACATCAATCCACTAGCCAAGCAAACCCCCAATACCCAATGCATCAGCATATAAAAGATTTTCAAAGGATCAAAACTAGATGCATGACTAAACTCCATAAATTTATCAAAATAGTTAGGTAAAGAGGCAACTCATGCTGAAAAGTTTATTTCTTTAAAAGATTTCTATCCATCGTACATACAAGGACACCATAAAAACCCCATAATATTGGACAAAGAAAGTATTGAAGTCCAGTTCATCTCCACTCCAACGAGTAAAGTTATGATAGATAAAGCTTTTGTGAACGTTCCTACTCAAAGGATTGGATGTACTATCCATACGGCATTGAAAATTCAGATGTCACTATTGATGAATAGAGAAGTATCCCTAGACTGGTAATTTGAATAATGCTCATTGTTGACAGGTTGTTTCTGTTGTTGATATGAAGAGGAATTTATGAAACCTGAAATGTGTTTAATACTCCAATGCTCCATCTAATTGTTCCACCAGAGCAAACTACAACATCAATCTTCAAGAATATAGGAAATAACATTTCTTTGGATTCCGAAAGAAAATGTTAATATGATTTATGCGATCTTGGATTAATCCCTTGAAATAGGGAGCAGACATCCAGATAAAGCAGCCTATTTTATATCAATAGCGGGAGAAAATGATATTTTGGCAAATGACTGAAAATGGAGTTCACTTTACTAACAGAGTGGCTCCATTCTTTAAATGGAATGCTTCTATCAATCAGGCCATTGTAGAGCCTGAAAACAGCAGTCATCCCGTCCTTTACGTGCCAACTTTTCTCCAGTTTCATCCAAGGAAATACATTTATTAAACTACAAAACAATGACACTAACTTGAACCTAATCACTAACAGGAATTCCACTAGTTTCTCCTTTACAAACATTCAGCAAGTGGAAATAAAGCAAACAAACGGGAGATGGTACCGAACAGTGGCCGCCACGAAAAAAAAAGAAGACAACAACTGAAACAACAAAAAACTACAAGCTCAACGGAAATCGCATAAGCTGTACTAGATTTTCCAACAACATCCATCCAATCACGTGAAATTCCTCGCTCAGAAACGCCAACACCAGAAGAAACACCAAAGCAATCATGAAATGCACAAAACCGCCATGGACTAAAGATGCTGCAGCCCTAGTCAGAGGCTAAAATTCACGCCATTCTATCAGTCGATTTCTGCGAGAACCGATAGACGTCCCAATCCACAATAACTACTCCAACCCAAGTTCGCATGCATTAAAAGCTCCTTAAAGCATGAGACAAACGCAAGATCTAACGCATAACATAATCAATGAAACAGCCCAACAAAACAAAAAAACGAAACTGCCCGAAACTGAAGCTGCGATACTGCTACCGGACAAGATTCTTGCTTACCCGAATCAGAACGCACTCAAACACCGACCCGCTCCGAGAATTTGCGAAGTCGGAGACGAAATGCGAGCTCGCATTCAAGCATCAAGACAAGCGAATCTCTCCTTCATCGACATGTACGAGAATCCAAGCTGCACACCAAGTGACTCAGAGATAGAGAGAAGGAGAGGATGACGGAGAAATGATCGTTGGAGGAATATGAGAATTGCTTTGGATTTTCTCTGCAGAAAAGCGCGAGTAAATTACAAAAAAATAATTACGAAAAATTGATTATTGCTGGGTCGAATTATTTATTTGTTTCGGAAAGGTGATTAGGGTGCACCGAGCTTTGATGCCTGAAGCGGTGCTCGCCCCGAAACTACCGGAAATGCCCTGGCCCGGGCCGAAGACTCGGCACGGTACTAGGGGCAAACATGTCTTTTCACCTCCGGAACGCAGCGTCGTCGACCGTCTTCTCTGTTCCCGGTATTTACGATCTTGCCACGCTTGGCGGTTTTCGGTCATTGTCATTACGGGAACATACTCTTGGTATCGCGACCACTGTTCTTCCGCAATGTGGCGGTTAGAGATCACGTGCTTTTTTTCATTTTCGATTGGTCCGTTAATTTTGGTCGTGACTCGAGAGGTTTAAGTGGATTCTGATTTCTTATTTGGAAGTTTCGAGCCGAAAAAGAAAAGACTCGTTTGGAAAATAATATCTTGTCATTCTTCACAAAAAAATGCATGACTTTTATAAATAGGACGAAAATTTTCAAAAAAGAGCCCGAAGTCCCTTCATTTTCTTAAATAAGAGCCTGAAGTACATTCGTTGTCTCAAATAAAGGCCCAAAGTGAATATTATTTCAAATAAGGGCCTGAAATGACCTTATCAATATAAAAAAAGGGCTCGCCTCACTAGTTAATAGGGGCATTTCGGTCATTTCGTATTTTGACTTTTTTATTTGTTTTTTCCTTTTTTCAGAAATTAAAAAAAATGAAAAACTGGAAAAAACAAAAAAAACAAAGAAACACGAGAGGGGGTGGGGCGACAGCGAAGGCCACCAGGGTCGTCGTCCTTGCCAGAGCAAGGAGAGGGCCCCGACCCTCTTGTAGATCTAGGCGAGGGTCGCCGGCCCTCGCCTAGGTTAGGGTCTGCGACGATCGACTTGGTTCAACCAAGGGCCGCGGCCCTCTCCCTGCTCTGACGAGGGCTAGCAGGCCCTTGCCTTTGGTCGGCAGGATTGCCAACCCTCGCCAAGGCGCCGCCCCACCGGTGTTGTGGCGGCGGCCACAGGTAGGAGGGCAGCCCTCCCACCTGTGTTTTTTTTTTTCAATTTTAGTTTTTAAAATTTTTCAATTAATTTAATAAAATTAGGTTAAAGTTGTATGTTGACTAAAATACCTTTGATCGGTCAAAATTTTTAGCCGGCAAGCGAGGTCATGCTCTTATTTAAGACAATGAGGGTACTTCAGGCTCCTATTTGAGACAATGACCAATTCAAGCCCTTATTTGAGAAAATGAGAGCACTTTGGGCCCTCTTTTGAAATTTTCCCTAAAAATGAGGAAAGGGAAAATTAATTCCCTGCCCAAAAATTCGCGGGTAAGTAGTCAAAATTCTTAGTGATTTTTCTACTTTAGGTGCTTGGGCTTGAATTTGGGTTGTACCTTTTTTTTTTGGGGTCAGAATTTGGGTTGTACTTGATTGAAAGAGAATGTGTTGGTTAGATAGACTGTTTACCGAAATTCATCAAATATAGTATGAAGACGGAATGTTATTTTATGACGCGGATTTGTTATATACTGATTTCAGTTGAATATCTTACCTAATTTTTTTTGTTGACCATTGCTCAAACCTATAGGATTGAAAGCCAAATCAGCAACTTCCATTAACATGAATTAATGAAAAGATGACATTGAGTATTTTCATAAAGTATATGGTCTAAATTGAATATGTACAAAAAAAATTAATGACCGAATTGAACAAATTACAAATTAAGGGACGATAATACACATTGAGCGGGAAAAGCACCAAAATAGTCATAAACTTATTGCATTAATACCAATTCCATCCTAAACCTTTCAATTTGATCAATTTAGTCCTAAACATTTTCACATTGTTATCAATTCAGTCCATCCGCCCAAGTTTTACCGAAATCACGGACGTGCTGGCGTGGACATTTTTTTACTAATTTTAGATTTTTTTTATAACTTTTTCTTTTTTTATTTTCTTTTCATTTTGACCGGCTACCCTCGCCAGATCTGGACGAATCCATTTTGAATTAGGATAATGACATAAATTATTCCCGAACTTTGACCCAATGTGCAATGTAGTCCTTGAATTTTTCTTTTATTTTCTAATGAATTTTTTATGTGAAAACACAGAGACAAAGGGCAAGTAGATAGGAATCCGAGCGTACTTTTTAAAATTCTTGAGATTGGGTTTTGGGGCTTTTCTGGAGTTTTGCAGTTCAAGAAAGATCGGAGATGTGCATATTTCAGCTTCGCGGATCAAGCAACAGACAAGGCAAATGTGGTTTTAGTGATGAAGGGAAGCCACATTGAAGAGAGTGAGACTGTTGAGAAGCACTTAAGTAAGGAGCAATCTCGCGCCCTCTCCCCTGCCTTTGGTTCTTCATTTGGGGTGTATGAAAGTTCTTGTGCTCGTGTGATCTCTCCCCTTCAAATAGTTTGCTCGTTAATGTCTTGTAACCAAGTATGATATGAGGTTTTCAATTTTGTCCTGAGCGAGAACGCTTAAAAATCTCTACCCTAAAGTGCCATATGAAATAGGAGAAGGTTTGAAAATGTTATTAACACGCCATTTATCGTCGCCATTTGAGTACTCCTAGGTCTAACTCATGTAGGCTAGACCAAGGCTTCGTTTGTTTTTTGAAAAACAACTTCCAGAAAAATGTTTTCTTGATAAACTAGTCACACGTCAGCGCCAGCTGTGCTACGTAGAATAGTTGGCGTCCACGTCAGCGATATCAGGCCAAAATTAACCGGATGGACTCAATTGGCAAAACGTGAAAATGTTTATGACTCAATTGGTAAAATTAAAAAGCTCGGAACTAAATTGGTAAAAGTGCAACATATTTAGGACTTTTTGGACAATTTTTTTGTTCAGGCATAATCATCTTTGTAGTTGGCTTGTGTCACTTTTTAAGTAGCGGCCGATGTTTGTTTTCTTTAGCTTCAAAGCTTGTCTGAGCAAGCCATCTCCAGAACGCATGGGCAGTGCAAATCATGTCTTTGTAATTTAATATTTGCTCAGCTCATTAGCAGTAGAGGTACTTCATGTCATTACATTCATGATGTTTCGCTTCTTACTGATGTGAAGATATGTTGTGATTCCATTTAAACATGTTTATGCTGTTGCTTCTAATTACGTGATGAGGCAAATTTGTGAAGAATACAAGATCAGGCCATGAAATTGTTAGCGGCTCAGTGCCCCACCATACTTCTTTCCCAAGATAGATTTCCTTCCTCAATTTTGAGACATCGGAAAAGGGTATGCATGTAACAAGACTAGACCGAACAGAAACTATCTCAATGACTGCAAATAGACCCATCAATCTTCCTCTCACAGGCAACGAATCAACTCAGAAATGGCAAGGAGTCTAGGAGCATCAGTTGCTAATGCAATACCGGGGAGACTATACCAAAACCATCTCCGGATGGGACTTCAAATCTGTAGGATACAACATTATACAACATAAGATTGTGTGGAGCTCATTCACACTACTATGAATGTAATCTCATACATTCTGATAAAGACATCTTAAACAACCTATTCTGTTGTCGTGCCAGTGTTAATAAGGGTGAGTTTCACGAGTAGGGCAGTGATCTGTGCTGAACACGGTTAACAACTGACATTCAGTGTGAAAGTAGATGGAGTATAATCAGGGGCCATTCTAGTGATCTACATTCTAAATAAGATGTTCATTACATCCTGTCACTATCGTTCCACTGACTACATGCTGAAGGAAAAGTTGCTCTCTCAAATCTACAGATCCACAACACATACGGAGCTCCATAAAATTACAGTCAAAGAATAGGAAGAGCAACCAAGCTGTCTCAGGAGTAGCATTTGCAAGAGACATTCAGACAACTGTCAGGTCACGGAGGCTTCAGTGGGCATTATAAGAGCGACTCAGAGATAAATAGTTGACAGCAGGAACGAGCACACATCAAGCGTCGATGAATCTGATATCAAAGGTCTGGGGATGTATCTGCCAAACATTTAGGGAAGCATATTCCTCCAAGCATTCTTTCAGCTGGGCTTCACTATAACCCTGTATGGAAGGACATGCCTCGATCAGTTAGAAACAATAGAAAAAAAGACGACTGTAATTTCATCAGCTGTCAAAGTAGTCAGTTTAAAGTGCATGGAATTGCTAGCAGCGCATAAGTAAGGGGATAATAATAAGCAAAAACGAAGGTTCACCACCTTTGGGAAAAATCTCGCTTGTCCACAAGACAGCTCATATTAGTTAATATCCAGTTCAAATAAGAAGACCGATCTGGCAATGCTCTTTTCTGACCATATGGTTTCAAAAGCAAGAGATTACCCATACATTTCTAAACAAAGGAGAGCTCACTATCAGAGGAAAAGAATGAATTCATCTTGCAGAGGACTCTATTTCATTTTGAGTGCAGTTGAAACTTGGAAGATATTCAGTGCTGCAGCAGTTAAGACATTCAATCATCAGAAAGCACACTGCAATGAATATCTGAGAGCTAACCTTTCTAGAAATCCAGTTAAGTGCATCAGAATAAATCACACTCATCCTGTTTGTCCGAGCAGCTTCATCCCGTAGGATGGAATAGATGTCAGATATAGCGTCAAGACCAGCTCGCTGCCGATCATCAGAGTACAAAGAGAACTTCGACATCTGCATTAACCTGAGTGCTTCATCCACATCGCTCTGGGTGACAGATTCGGAGAATCGGAGCCTTGCTAATGCCTACGGGCAATGACAGTCATTTAATTGAGTGAAACAACAATAACTCTCCATTAAATGAGCAATGATTTTACTCCCTTCTGCTTAGTAAACCAAGACCAGATTAGAAAAACACACTAGAGTGCTATTCTCAACTTATATGTTAATGCGAACCATGATTCTGATAAAACTTACAAACCTGTAATTTTTTATCTGAAAAGAAGTTCTTAGAGGATTTTGAACAAAAGAATTTAAGTTACTGAACTGTAACCTAGTCTAAACTGTGGACATTCATCACTGTGTTTAGGTTAGTCATACATGATAGTACAAAGACATGATTACTTACAGCTGATATACGCAGAATGCTTAGCAAAGTTCTCACTGTGGTGTAGGAATGGGGGGCATTTGTCTTAGCTTCTTCCTGTCGAATGGAGGAATAAGCACTAGCAATATACTCTTCGAGTTCCCTTGGAACACATGGAGACACTCTTCTTGCAGCGGATATATATGCACTACAAACAGTGAAGAGAGACAATTTATAAACAAAGTGAAGGGTTAATGGAGAAGTAACTGATACACAAGCATATGTTCTCAGGCAAGACGAGCAAAAATATGTTCCTTTCCAAAGACTAGATCTTCACCGTTTCATATAAAGGTGCATTAGTCTTCCATTATCGGGACCTTCTAAGTCAAGATTCTGAGAATATATGCGTAAAAAGTAGCATAAACTGAACAAGAAAAGGATCAGAGCCTCTGCACAAGTATAAAATCAGCATTGTCACCTAATTGATATGATACGATATTAATCCACATGCTAGCGCAGAAGTAATCCAGGAAGACATACATTAACAAACTATCAAGCTGCTAAAACTTACACGATCAAGATGCAAAGCCATCTTAATAATTTTAATAACTAACAAGCAAGCTCTATAGTGCAGTTAGACAAGCAGCTCCACAGTGCATCAGCACAAATCTCGACAAAATTCAATGCTTCCATGAATTAATGTTACTGTTACTTCTGCTGTTGAAATGAATGGACAATTAGCCTTAGCACAATAGCCTTAGCACAAATTAGACTCAAATGAACATCAACTCTGTAATATCCAGAAAAGTTACGCATCAATGGCCAGGAATGCTTTTTGACCTTGTAATTATCAAACTTTATTTCAAAAGCAAAGCAGATGCCAACCCACAAGACATTAATTTACTCTAGACATGCTTTGTTGAGTTCGTATTACATGAATCTTCAATATGAGAAGATATAGAGAAACTTACCGAAGAATGGATGGCTCAAGGGGAGTGAAACCAAGAGCAGGAGATTCTCTATTTTGGTGGACATAGACAATGTGCCTAGCCATTTCAAGATCATTATCCATATCTGCACGATCAAGGATCAACCACAGAAGATCAAACCTAGACAGCAGTGCTGGAGGCAGATTAATATTCTCAGCTGGAGTTCTGCGGAGATCATATCTTCCCCTGCATTTCGGAATTAAATAGTGCTGATGTTAGTAAACCCGAGGAAAGGAGGGCTTATGTGTAGGCAAGTAACACAAGCATCACCGCTGAGTACAGTGAGGAGCCATACCAAGCTGGATTAGCAGCAGATAAGACAGCAGTTCTAGCATTCAATGATGTGGTGATCCCAGCCTTAGCAATACTAACGGTTTGCTGCTCCATCACTTCATGTATTGCTGTACGATCTGACTCGTCCATCTTATCAAACTCATCTATGGCACAGATACCCATGTCTGCCAGTACCTGGATTGATTTTCTATTTTGTTTATGAACATGTTTAAAAGATGCACAAGTACTTATATTGTAACTGAGCTATCCCAACTGTTATGATTATTCATGCATTTGAGCTCAATATTTGAGCGAGATCCTTCTACTAGGCTGCTTCGGCACAAAACTATTAGTAGAATCTTCTGTAAGATTGTAAGTGACATCTCCCTTCACCAAATTCGCCTAAGAACAATATGGGTGCCATTTAGTTATGTGTCATTGTGCATGAGAGAGAGACTGACCAGTGCTCCTCCTTCCAAAACCATCTCATTTGTCACCGGATCCCTCTGGACTGCAGCAGTGAGACCTACTCCACTGCTTCCTTTGCCTGTGGTGTATACCCCTCTGGGTGCAACATTTATAATGTGCTTCAGAAGTTGACTTTTTGCAACCCCAGGATCACCCATCAGACAAATGTGTAGATCTCCCCGAATCTATAATGCACGAGTATTTATAAGTTCTAGAAAAACACAGATGAAAAGTACAAGAATGCTTCTGAAAGTACAAACTGGCCTTGAATGTTCGGTACAAATGTAAGAAATGAGGAAAGGAACAGGATGTGAATACTAGTCAAAGCAGCCATAAGCAAATCATATAGGTCCAGCGAAACATGCTCAAGAAGGAAGAAAAGGCATAGCCAAAAACTGGCAGTTCTCTCCACTAAACAAATTTTTTATAAGCGAAACTCAAATTGCTACATGTCAGCCATATACTGGTTAACTACACCTCTACTGTCCTAGTATATGAAAGGAGACACCAGTCAGTCAAGAAGATGAAAGTCCAGCATACAACAATACTACTGTTTTTACCTTCATCCCATCCTTCAGCTTCCGGTGAGGGGCTCCAACAAGAAGGAGAAGCAGAGCCTTTTTAATGTCCTCATGTCCAAAAATTTCAGGTGCTAATGAGCGTGCCAACTTGTTATACAAATCACCATCCTCAGCTAAACGTGCAATCTGCTCTTCCTCATCCTCTTTAAGTTCGTAACTGCAATGGAAATTATACAAATTCTTCTTCAGGCCTAAGATAGATGATCATCTTTTCATAGCTGAAAGGTGCAAGTGCAGGAATTTCAATTATGAAAGAAACTGTATAAGTTATCTGTCCCCAAGCTAGTCTAGACAAGAAATGATTTGACAACCATTTTTAACCAACAATTAGACCACCAATTAATCAGAATGGTTAGTTACTTTGCAATTAGCACATTATATTGCATCCAGCCTTGCATTCAAGAAATTGCCTTTACATGTCTCTATTCAGCATGAAGGTGAAAAAGTCAAAAAGCAGAAAACCTAGAAGAATATACAAGCATATGAGCACATTTCGCAGGAAACTTCCTTTGCACATCATATCTATTGCATCGACAGCCTTAACAATCATCTGATATTCTCTTTCATACAATATAATCCAAATCGCCAATGTTTGACTACCACGCAGGATGAATTGAACAGAAATTCACAAGTGTTTCATAGATGGAATATTAATGCAAGAAAATTTTGATAATGGAAAGTGACAAGAATAGGCCTCTTACTAGCATCATTTAAGTAGTATGATGCTACAACTCTCTCCCCAAGGAATATTATATGTTGTCCAACAATTATTTTCCGCAATGCAAGCTTGAAACTAGTCCTATCCACTCTCTAGCGCTCCAAACCAATAAGGAGGGGGGCAAAGCAGAATTCAGGCAACTGCTTTATACTGAGGACCTAGCAGTTAGCAGCAAAGGGTTGGAGTTGCTTACTCCTCATATTTTTTCTTGAAATGGGAAACAGACATGGCCTCCAGGTATGTATCCGCAACTAAGCCAGCACGCATAGCTCTGAAACCGGTATATGGAATCGGAAGGAAAATTCCTGACAATTCAACAACATCGCCTGGTGCTACCTGATAATGTTCAACAAAGACAAAGGGAAGTCAAAATATTTTCGACAGCAAAGTTCATTCAAAAATCTTCTTCAGCATGTTGAACCAAAAACACTATGCCTTCTAGTCAACAATAGATCAAAAACTGAGATTCTTGGGAATGTAACCTTTCACACTACACATCTATGCCACATCAAACTTCACTCATTCTAGGGACATCTTTTTGATGACTATATATGCTCAATTGGTGTTATCAAAACCAAGGATCATAGTGACAGCCATGGAACTTTTATTTGTAACCAAACTTTTTCATGCTAAAGATCAACCAAATCAGAACAGTTAGAAGAAGACCTCAAATTTAGCTACAGAAATTACTTCAGGCCTTCAAGGTATAAGACATAAATCACATAGATTATCATATTTTTCTCTCAAATTGGAAATCTTCTAGTATGAAAAAATTATGATGGTCGCAATACACCGCTTCGGAGTCACGGCAATAAACTAATGGAAATCCTTACAAAAGCAGTATATCTCGAACCTATACAAGTCAAGTAAAAAAGGCTGCCGTGGTTATGCTGTTACTTTTACTAACTGGTGATCGTATAATAATTAGTTTGAACAATATATTTGGTTCAACCAGACAAAATTCACAAGCTACTCTAACAAGAAGTAGAGAGACCAAACTCCGTTCACTAAACCAAATAGGAAGATTCTTCTAATCCTACCTTCCTTGTGAGTTCTCCCCTCAAATGAATGGTCATTGTCCGAGGAATATGGCCTTTTGGGACATGTTCAGCTAACTCTTGAATTTTTGCCTGCATTACAAAGCCAAGAATTTCCTCATAAGAAATGGATACCTTATAGACCATCCCATTAAGATATAGACCATCGTACTAGCAGAGCTCCCTTTACAGGGAAATATTGCAGAGTCTGATATGTCAAAGAACAACTAACCTCCTGAAATTTCAAAAACTTGGAAGCTCTTAGTTGAAGGATAAGGTTGCCCTTTGTTTTGTTTATTGTGCATTTCTTTGATGGGCACTCAAGCAAAGGCATGAAAACTCGAGCCGTGACTTCCTGTATCAAGAGTAGACAAATTGAGTAATCATTCTACATTATGTTCAGCGATGGGTTGAGAAGCCAATGCAACGTATGGGCATCCTGGACATGGCTATATAACAGCTTCCATGTTTATACACATTCCATTGACCAGATTACTTGAAAATGAAGATATGGCATTTGATGAATCTTAAATTGGATAATGCCAGGTAATACGAAGGAAGTTGGCAGGGATTAGTTGCGATTACCTGATAAATTTCAAAACCACAATCTTCACATGTATAAACAGCTACTTGCATCAATGGTTTGACATCTGAACAGCGTGTAATGATCCCAGATGTCCTTACTAGCTGACCGATATAAGACGCTTTGACCTCTCTAATAGTGAATGGCCGTCCTTTCGAAGATGCTCTAATGTAAACTTCACTGAACAAAAAAATTTAAGAGGAAGTCACGACTACTGAAGAAACAAACGAAAAAAAGATATTTTCCTTGGAAACTGACTAAATGGAACTCAATGATCAGGTACTGGCCAACTAGCAGAAAGCCAAAGCATTGCACAACATACTAAAGAAAGAGGAGAAAACTTTTCTCACTGCATGAATTGTAAAAATCTTGACATCAATCAAATTGCCAGCAGCCTGTATTCTGTGGTTTTGTCGATAAATACTGGTGCAAGAAAATCAAACTTCTTTGGGACACCCTCAAATTTCGGCTACGAATGCATTGTTGTAATCGGACTAGCAGTCATTAGTAAACAGATTAGACATTCATAGAATCAAAGGACAAGGCCTCTGATGAAGCTTACAAGTATCGTTTGATTTCAGAAGGCATCTTCTGAAGTGGATCCACACCGTCCACGTTGTCTCTCCTATCCTCAGACCTCTGAGTTAAAAGTATGTCATGATCATCATCCGGAAAGGGCTCCGTGGGTTCTGGCATGAGCTCATCGATGGCCTCACCAAAAATTCCAATATACCGCCGAGTATTTTCAGTGACTCGTCTAAGAAATCCTTCATCAAAGTCCTTGTACTGCAGACGTGTTACCACATTGTCAGAAGTAATTACAGAGCATAAGGAAACTTAGCATGTATGACAGCAATAAGTGAAGTGCAGAAACTTACCTCGACCAAGTCCTCGAGCTTGATCTCAACAGCACGAATTTTTCTATTTGCTACTTCTTGCTGAAATCGGGAAAGGCGGACCCTCGTGTAAGTCATTTAAATTGCAAATAAAAAATGAACTACGCTCGATTCAATTGTAAATCTAGGGTTAATCGTTTTACAAGTACTAGAGCATAATTGCACACAAAATAGGCTCCGCAGCTACAGTCAACGGACATTAAGAAAAGGATCGGCACGATGTGCGATCAAGCACATACCGTTTTCATTGATTTCTACCTCATTCTAATTCCAAACACGAACGGTTTACATCCAACAACGCTGAAAAGGACATCCGTACATAAACAACAGTCAAGAGGACGAACTTACGAGGACGTTCATGTACTTGGCTTCTCCATTTGCATCGACGAAGTTCGAGAGGAAATCCTTCGCAATCGCTGTCAGCGTCACAACGTTGAATTCGGTTCCGGTTTCACATAACGCCAATGATTAATTCCACGCATACCCACAAAAACCATCGCGAGAGAGAGAGAGAGAGAGAGAGAGAGAGAGAGAGAGGAACCTCTATCTGCCTTGAAGTCGAGGTCCTTCATGGCTTCACTTCACCAGAATGACAGAGAGAGGGCGGCACAGAGAGAGAGAGACTCACGAGTGAGGGTTGGGGAGAGAGAGAGAGAGCGCGCGAGAAAGAGAGATTTGGCGGTAGATGAAGATGGAGGGGCGAGTTTTTGGCGGGAGAAGGGAAGCAGAGAGACAGAGAGACGATCCGGTGTGCGCAGACGTACCGTAGTTGGCGCGTCCTTGACCTCAAGTAACGGTCCTGATTCATCTTCAGTTTCGCGCCTCTGAGGTCATGTCGTGTCACAGCACCGGGTTATGAACTCGTTTAACCTGAATGCAATAGGTTGACCCCAAAAATGATTCATCAAATACAGAATGTCCTAAAGCTTTACTAGGAATGAACTAAGTGAATATGAAATTATCAAACATCAAAATTTAGGTTTCCAAATTATTTGTTACAATAGCGAAAAACTCACACTTTGCGGTTGGCAATGAATTTTTTTGGGCCAATCTTTTCAACAAATTTATTTATGAACTTATAGGTAATGTTCATGACAAGAAAAACTATTACTTTGGCTGGGCATTGTCATGTTTAATATCATGCAAATGATAATTTTTCCGAGTGAAAAGTATTCTTTTCTTTGCCACGTGAGCAAATGTATATAATGATTTCATTTATTGCGCCACGTCTATATGTTTTCGCTCTCAATTCTTTGAATAAGTACCACAAGCTGTAACCTAATTAACTTTTCAACGTAATTAAAAGATCCAACTCATGCATTTCTCTTTGTTCAAAATAGAAGTTAAAAGTACGGATACAAATCCAATTAGACAATAAAAGCAAGTGAACAAGACTGATTGATTAACCTCTATTTTTCTCATTTTTTATGAGATAATAAAGGGCAAAAAGGATCTTGTGTGTTCAGGAAAGAGTAGGTAAGTCCTAAGACAACCTTGGCCCATGATGAACGATGCCCAATAAATCCTCCACAAAATCTTCAATCCCGTTACCATTATTAGTACACAGCATAAGCTCACATTTAAAAACACTCACATTTTTATAATGAAAGGGGCGAAATCCAAATGTTACATTAGAACTCGCCTAACAAAACTTGATCCAACATGATCTCCAAATAATAAAAAAATCAAACCTCTCGGTAGACTCTTTAAAACTAAGGTATCATTCCCATCACATAAGTGAATTACCCAATTTGCTAACCACTTAACACATGAGTTTCCTTCCCCAAAAACACTCATCTATATTAATCTAAAGATAATCTGTGTTGGATTAATTGTTCCTGGAGAGAAGTTGCTCAGCCACCGAAATCCGAGTACCAACCCAATTGCAACGCCTTGAATGCTTCGTAGAGTCTTAATTTTACGCTCGCAAAGCGTGCACCTTCCGAGAGTGTACTTATAATCTTGGCATTAACAACATTGAGCGCCTAAACTAAGTTTTTTTTTTTTTTTTGGTCGAATCCTAAACTAAAGTTAACTTAACAATGTTTTAGCCTACTCCTTTGGTATAGTGAAGAGGTAGTATAAGATCCCCCATCTCTAAACACAAATCTCTGCTCTTTGCAGCTTGCCTTGTAGCTGTATCGGCTTTTGAGATTTGATGGTCACCGTTAACAATAACATAGCAATCTTGGCATTAACAACAACATAGCCCTCTTGGCGCTGCCAGTCGCAGCAAGTAATGATCGTTCACGCGAATTGACGGCCAGGAAGGAAACACTCTTCTATCCTCAATTATCAACTGCCTCCCTTTCCTCTGGAGAGTGGCACAAGAGTGGAATTTCTGATCTCTGAGTCATCTACAAACCTACAAAAGATAGTACACGCGGTTCGAGGCACTTAAATTAGAAAAGCAAAAAGACAACATGTATCAGAGCAGTAGAGCAACTGTTGCCTGTAGGCAAAAGGCGCAACCTTCAATTTCAAGTATGGTGTACGGTATCTCTCATAAACAGAGGAACATCAATCAACTCTAGTTTTCCTCTCAATACTTGATTTGCTGAGAATAAGCACACCAATTACTATGAAGAGTGCACCTGCAAACCACTAAGAACAGGACTTCATGTGAATTTTGTGAAATCTACATTCACAGCACAAAGTAAGTGGAGTGAGAAGCTCAAATCATTTCCTCCTTTCGATCACAATATCGCAACCATTATGTTAGTCAAGATAGCAATAATTAAACCTAAAACTCAAGTCATTATCAGGAACTAGGAAGAACTTGACACCTTTTATTGCGAGGTAAAGACTACACCAAGAATCCGTGAACAACAGGTCCATCTATTGCCATGAAGCAAACTAGCTCTTTCCCCTAGCAACTACATCAATCTCAGAAGCTTTCATCTGATATACAAAACCCCCCTCCATTTTCTTTTTCCCCATTTATGATGGCATAATTATCCTCACTGCATGAAGTCATGAGAGAATGAATTATGAAGTTATCTCTTGCATAATTTGTCTCCCAACTGTTAGCCTATTTGCCTTTTTCCATGATAACCAGTTCCAGTTCTCCAGAGAAAGAATTCTTCTCTTGAGGGAACTAAAATGCAGTTGCGATATTACTTGTATCTGCGGAAAAAACCTTTGCTAGCTCTATACCATAACAACAGGATCTTGCAGCAGATCCAGATTTAATAAAGCCACATCTTATTTTAAAAGCAATAAAGAATCAAAGCTTGAAGTATTTGAGTTTGCAGGACAAGGCAGGAAAATAGTTGATCATGTACCTGAAATCTTAACGATTCATCAAACAAAAAGAACCCAGCTAATCCAGAAGTGAGGAAATTTGTGGAGAAGTTTGTAACCGTGGCTTGAAGAGACGAGAGACTCTTCATGCTGTTGACATAGCATCCCCACATTGTAACGTTGAATAGTATAACAAAACCATACTTAATGACCTGCTAAAAATTTCGTTTGTTTGGGCGTTAGTCCAGGAAAAATATGTCCGAGTCCACGAACTTCACAATTTATCAACAACACCCAACTAACTGCAACAATTACTGGAAAAATTCATCACGGTGATGTATCATGACTGAATAAATGCTTACCTATGCATATTAGATAATCAGTGAACACATGAAAATACTTATAAACAACCTGCCCTGCAGTCACAATAAATGGAGGAAGAGGAGGAGGAAGATGAGGAAAGTTTCCTGTCAAATAACAGGCTTTAGGGCAGTGCAGTGCAGTCCAATCATTGTCAGGTCCTAGCAATCTAAGTTAAAAATGATGAATCAACGTCGACTATAACCCCTAGCCTTCCAAGCTAAACGATGCGGGTTCGATTCCCGCTTATCTGGACTCAGAGAAATTTTGTTCTCACACGAAGAAACAAACGTCCAATTCTTTTTACATTATTCTTCCAGGGAATGACTATTTGACATTTCAACGTTGATCCAATCAAATGAACTCTATTCATCATAGGACTCAACTAGTTTACGTGCTTACACAGATGTTTCTCTCTCTTCTCTCTCTTTGTTCTTTTTCTTCATCCCGGTGAAGATACAAACCTCACAGATGACATTCCGGTCTGGAAAGCTCACATAGATCCAGTCAGAGATCTATGTGTTCGGTGTGTTTTCAATTTCCTCTGCTACATTCTTCGAAAGTTCATGTAAAAGTTCTACATCCCCATCTCATAAACAGAGATTTTGCACAAATTTCCTAAGCTCTTCCACTTAACTTGAAGCTCCCGTCTAACACTGAGCCAGGCGTCGACCGATTGCCACGACACCCGCTCGGACAGCTTCCAAGCTCCCTGTCCGTAATCTATTTAACCAATCTAAGCAGAGGTAAAGAAATTTGCAGGAGCTTTCCTCAATTAGAGCTCCCGCAAATCCTTATCCAAACAAAATTGGATGCATCGCCGTGCAACGGCTACCGACCACACCTCCCATCGCGCCACACGATGGTGTCGAGCGCTTCGGCCGGAGATACGTTAGGGACACGGTCCAACAACACGCCAGATTTAAAATTGCAATAGCTGGAACCCAACCGCACAATCTCGAGTACCAAATCAGCACCGCGGGGGACAATTATAGATAGCTCGCGTAAAAACAAGCAGGATCGGAGATGAGGGATGAGCTCGAGTTTACCTGAGAAGAGAAGAACTTAGCGGAAATGGCGGCGAGAGCGGCCATGAATCCGGCGGCGATCGCCCACGCGTAGCCTCTTCCGATGCGAATCTCCATCGCAGATCGTCGAGATTTGTCACGGAAAGGGAAGATGACGAACGATCGGGAATGGCATCAGAAAACGGCGCCTGCCAATGATGGGCCGTGATCTTGAAATCAAGGTTCGAGGCTCCAATGCAGGGCCTAGACCCACTTCCCAAACCGAATATCGTACAGAAGCGCAGCACTTTCACGATGCAATGCTTGCAATTGCCACGCACTGTCTTCCACTTCCGATTTCTATCCTTATTTTCTCACCAATAACTACCTGCGTCTATTTTCACCGTTAAGTTCCAATTAAATTTAGTCTTAAATCTTTTAATTGTGTCTATTTTATTCTAAATTTTTTTGATAATTTGCTAATTTAGACATTTCGGTCAATTTTCTATTTCACATGGTCTACACTACCATTTAAAATTTTTTAAGATATTTTTAAATTTTTTTGTAATTATTTACTTATTTTTTTCTCTTTCTTTTCTTTTCTTTTCGTTTCTTTCTTTTTCTTTTTCCATTTCCCCCGCTAGCGGAGGCTATGGTGATGGCTGGCCGCACCCCAGAGACCTTAACAATGGGAAAAAAGGAAATAAAAAATAATAATAAATCTCAAAAAGTGTCCAAGTCGGCACTGGTGCCAGCCATGAAAAGTGGACGACCGAGTTCGCGTTAGCGATTTTTGATCAAAATTATTCAGAATGACTAAATTGAAAAATCATCACAAGATTTAAGATTAAATTGACAGAATTGATATATTTATGACTAAATTGGCTGCTGTACAATTGGACAATAATCTCTTCCAAGTAGCTATCATCTCTTACCAAATCTCTTCTTTTATCCGATTTCAATTTCAGAAATCTAAGATATAAGCCCATATTTCCATAAAGTAAAGATATTATATTTCTTCATCTTAATTTGGCGCGCGCATGCATTACTCTTGTTCCAACTAAGATGCAATTTCTTTAGTTATAAGATCGCCATAAGATCCGAAACGCGATGTTTTGACCTGGTCAAACCCACGGGTTTTGCCTGCCCTATGATGTCCAAACAACGTGCGCATTACGTGGGCAGCACCGACTCCCGACGATGGAAAATCCGACCAAAAACCAGGCCACATCAGACGTGTGCCATGACGTCATCATGTAACCCCCTACCTAATTTAATAACATTTATTTCGCCAGATAATAGTCACCCACATCGCAAAGAATATCAAAGCACCAAAAAAGAAACTAGAGATTATGAATAGATTAAGCTGGATATTAAAATTGCCCGTCCGTCAGTAAATAAAAGATAAAAATCGCAATTGACGAGATAATTAGAAGAAGATCTCCAGAATTAACCGCTAAATCCAAAAAAGTTCTGGAATATTCGTTTTCCCAGTGGACCAATCACAGTCCGCGAGCCTCCTCTATAAAAGCCCTCCTCCACTCCGTCTCTTATCTTCTTCGACCTCTCTCTGGTTAGCGCGTTTCGTCGTCCGCCGAGCCGTCGCCAGCTAAGTATTCGTCCCCTTCTCTCTCTCTCTCTTTCTCTCTCCGTCTTTCCATTGCGTCGTGTCAATTTCCCTGTTCCCTTTCGTTGTGTTGGGCTGAGAATCGGGGGCACTCTTCGAGAGCTTTTTAGATGGTCTAGGGTTTCAGATGTGGGAAATCGAGTCGTGTCGTCCATGAATTACGCGATCCTCATGTTCCGTTTCCGGGTCCGGATCCTCCACTCCTTCTCGGTGGTGTTCCTGTACTGGTTCTACTTGTTCTCATGAGCCGGTCTCTTTTCCCGATTGATCGCGATTCCTACCTCCCTTAATTCGATCGAAATTGTTGTCGAAAGCAAAATTGAAATAATTCTCGGTAGGCGGAGACCCTTTGATTAGTCGTTGCTGAATTAAGTGATTGCTCAAGGGGAGAGGACTTAAAAAATGGGTTCGGTTCGGCGTCAAGCGAGCTCGGGATCCGATAGTGATCCAAGGTGTGGAGTGGCCGATGAAAGAAAGAGGAAGAGGATGGAGTCCAACAGGGAATCCGCCAGGCGCTCGCGGGTGAGGAAACAGAAGCGGCTGGCGGATTTGGTCGGGGAATTGGGGCAATTGCAGCAAGCTAACAGTGAGCTCACAGCGAGTATCAACGCCGCTGCGCAGAAGTACGTCGAGGCCGAGTTGGCGAACAATGTCCTTAGGGCCCAGGCCATGGAACTTACTGATAGGCTCCGGTCCATGAACTCGGTGCTGGAGATCGTGGAGGTGGTCAGCGGGCTTGCGGTTGATATTCCTGAGGTACCTGACCCGTTGATGAAGCCGTGGCAGATCCCTTGTCCGATACTACCCATCATGGCATCTGCAGACGTGTTTGAGTGCTGATGTATCGTTCGCTGTTGCAGATTTGGAATGAGTGCTCCGGATTTTAGTCTCTTTACCTTCGTGGTTGATGCTTATATTGTTCAATGTCTCTAATGTTCATACTTCGTCTTGTTGGCAGTGGTAATAGGTCGGTATCGTGTCTTGTGACTGGATCGGCCCTCTGTTGTATAAGTGGGTCGTTTTCACCCTCATTAGCTTTCGAAATTTCCATGATGATGAATGGTTGTAAGAAACCTATATTTGCAGTTTGTGGACAAGACAGGTTGTGATTCTGTATCCCCGTGCTTCTTTCAGCAGGATATGGTGTCCTAGTTTTTCATTGCTAGGGCCAGGATATGATTTCTTCTTTTCTTCCACAGTAATGCTAGGGACCAAGGGTATGTAGATTGGTTTGGAAATTGCTGTTCATCAAGCGATGCGGTAAACTATGAAACTGTATCGAACAAGATGGTCATTTTCGAACTATCCAATAGGAGTTTGCCTCATGATCGTGGCCATTGCCATTTTTGTTTTCCTATTCCGTTGGATCATTCTGTGGTTTTCTTATTGTGCTCTATTTGTGGCACAATCATGCACGACTTCAGTTCTTGTTCACAAGTCTAGCCTAGTCGATGCCCGAGAATTAGGGGTGAGGCGGTTTCCGGTCCGGTCCGGTTCTCCTCAAGAACCAAGGACTGGACCGACGTTTCCAGTTCTCGGGCGGTCCAATGGAAAAGGACTCGTATGTGTAGTGGCATGTCAAAAGTGGAGTAATCCTTGGAATTCCATAGGATGAAATGCGAATAGACAGTTTCGACTAGCCAGTAAATTGCTTATTAGGGATCATGATGCTTGAAAATGTGGTTTGCACACACAATCAGACGCGTCAGGAAATTGTTTGATATTTAGAGGGGAAGACAGAGATTGAGCGACACTCAACTCACCTGTCATTTATTTTGCTCCGCCTCCGCTGCTCAGTCGCAGAATGTTTGGACCGAGGTGTGTTGGCATTCTGATCGCTACTCTTTCCGTCAACTTTCACCCTCAACTCTCCTGCACCAACTCCGAACTTTCCTCAATAGAAAACATGGAACTTAGATGAGATCATCCTTTCCTGCGATATAAATCGAAAGCTAAAGATGCACATATTAAAGGAAAAATTAAAATAGACCGGTCCGGTCCGGTTCGATCCTCTGGAACCGGGAATCGGACTGCCGGACATCGGTTCCACTTTTAAGAATCGGTAACTGGACCACCGCCCTCTGGAACCGGAAACGAGACCACTGGTTTGGTGTTATCCGAGCGGTTTCCGGTTCGATCGATCCAACTTGCTCACCCCTATTGAAAATGGGATGCTAGAAGTCGATTAAGTTAGGTTTAAAACAGTGTTCGTGCTATGCTATCCCTCAGATGGACGAGTTAAGACCAGGAGATGCTATAGTTTAACTGCCTCGAAGATATTATGGTGCGAGATATGACTTGTGTGTCCTGTATCTTGTCTCGCAGTTCGTCCTTTTTCCCGATCCGCTTCCAAGTTGCTGTTGGTGGTTTGGGCGGATGAACGCTAGTGATGGAGAGACCACGATCCTTGTTGGTCTGTACGCCCAAATTATTTATCGAGCGAGTTAGTTTTTCCTCTTTCTTAGATGCTTCATCTCCCTTTCTCACTTGCGAATTTGTGGGAGTTAAATCAGGATCCGCATCCACTGCTAGTAGTGTCGGTGTTGATCAGTATATAACATCATGTCAAAATAATTGTCTATCTCACATAGCCACAAGGCTTTCGTACCAGTTATCAAGTCGAGAAATGACATCTTTTACAAATTTTGAAATTGGAAATGAAGGTTATTTGATTCATCCTTCTCGAATATGTGATACATACGAATCAGAATGCTCGTGATACATGCGTCCTTCTATACATACAGTGATGCATGCGTCCTTGTATATATACACTGCTACTTTTGATGTACATATGACGACTTAAAACTCGAACACAATAAATAAGTCGGACTCATACATGACCTCGAAACTCACTTATTCATTATACGTTATACCTTCCTATAGCACGAAATGGGAACAGCTTGCATGCAGAGGTGTTATTCCCGCTCTTTGCTTAAGCCAGTCGCAGCGAATTAGACGAGCTTTTGAAGAAGAGATGAACCACTCAACCAATTCTCCAACCCCTCCTGATCCTGTATAGGCTATAAAGCTCCACTCAGGGCCCGTTTGCATAGTTGTGATCATTTGGTAACACACAGCAACAACAAAAAGCAAGATGGGAAAGCTTCCTAGCTATAAGATGTTACCTTGAGAAAGCCGGAGCATCCAGTTTTCCGATCATAGCTACTATCAAAAATATGTATCAAACAATCTCTCCATAACCCACTCTTCTCATGCGCATCATCAGTTTCGATTATGATCCTTGCTTCCAATGCTACAACATCGAACACCTGGGATGTACAACTACAGATCATGCGTTGCCTCCGTTTTACCTTGAATGGTTTCTTGTTTCTCCACTGCGACAAGTATCAGCTTGCAAAAACAACAATCCAACCAAACCATTAGGCAAGTACATCTCCCATGGCATGTCGCTGCGTTAAACTGCAACTCATGTTAAACGTTGCAATCACATTGGAGTGCCTCTCCTGCACTTGCTCTCATTGGTAAACAATTTCTCACATTGGGATGTACAACTACAGATCATGCGTTGCCACCGTTTTACCTTGAATGGTTTCTTGTTTCTCCACTGCGACAAGTATCAGCTTGCAAAAACAATACTCCAACCAAACCATTACATCTCCCATGGCATGCCACTGCGTTGAAATGCAACTCATGTTAAACATTGCAATCACATTGGAGTGCCTATCCTGCACTTGCTCTCATTGGTAAACAATTTCTCACAAGCTGCAAACCAACAATGAAATTTCGAAACTCCTAAATTGACCTCGATTCTTTCGTTTCCGGCAGTCTATCACTCAGCTTGCTGACTTCGTGAAAAATGGATTTGTTTTCATTGCCGATTTCCACCATCTCATTGCCTATGCTGCTACTGATCCTTATAATCCATTTGTCTTGTGAAGACTAAGCACCATTTCTTTCTCACCACAACTTGTTACTGAAACTATCTTGATATTGTGGGAGAAGAATAGGTCCATCCAAAGCTGCATCAGGAATCCACCAACAGCATGTTCATAGCGCCTAGCAGAAACCCGACACCATCAACAATCTCCCCTCACTTGTGAACTCCATGTTAGGTATACTCCACCTTAATCCATGTATTCTTTTGCACCAACAGGTTGTCACCAATCAACCATTGGCTTTGATACTGGGAGCGCATAGCGGAAGCCAAGAGGGAGCCTAAGTCCGAGTCCGTCAACATCTCCAGTTAGACCCACTTTTACTCAAAAGCTTCAACCAATGAGTTATTGGTCAACTAAGATATATTAACTATTTCACCCCATACCAATCGCCCGTTGTGGGACTTTTTTTTTCTACAACTCCTACGTCATCTCAACACAGCATGTGGCTGTTTTGCTAACCGTGTATGCATCATGTATTTTTGGAACAATAATTAGTCTAGCCCCATCGAGAAGCACTCAACCTGTAATGATTGAAAGACAAGTATTAATAACTAAAGGATACTCTATTCGAGCTAAAAAGCTAGCAATACATTTCCAACTCTATGACCATCCATAGAAGCTTCTCAACAGTTAGTGCACATAAAACCGCTTAAGTTCCCTCAAAAGAAACTATATTCTCTCAAAATAGGGTAAATTACAATAGGTCCATGTATTTTGATTGAATTAGAGATGCAAACTTTCAACTTCAAGAAATAAAAACCTAACTTTCACATACTATTTCTAGTCCTTCAGTTTGGATTTTGTTGATGTCACAGTATAAAATTAGTGACTAAAGTAGATATGCCAGTACAAAATGCTGGGTCACTCGCATCTCTTAAACTGTTCCATTTTCACATTCCATGGATCGAAATTCTACATGTAGGCAGGGAAATTGTTAACAGGAACAACTTTAAAGTAATGTTAAGCTGAAATTGACAAATAAAAATACAAAGCAAACAGGAATACACTCCACCCATGACACCACATTGTTCTGACAAGCGGAATACAGGTCAATCATGAGTCATGCCTGTTCTTAAGAATTTATGTCTCTCTCGCAATATCATACGGTTTTACATGACATAAATCATCCGTTAATAAGAGGAAATTTATTCTCTTTATAACTTGAGGACGTGACAGTTTGTGAAAACGTAATTTCATCTGGATAGCCTAATCAAGGCTAGGCCTTCATTAGATGGCCATGAATCTCTTTGCTCTGTCTACTATTGTTAGCTCATGCACAAACAGTTCCATAAGTTGGCATTTGTAGGTGTTGAAACTCATGATATGAGTGGGATCTTAAAGCTGAAATAATCTGATGACAACCAAAAGTAGCAACGAAAGAATCATTTTCAGCTGAGAGTATAAGGACCATGACACATGCTCGGCTGAAGTATGGGAGCGTGATTTAAATAGAGAGAATGGAGAAGGGAGCTCCAGCTAAATAACTCGGCAATTAATAAGCAATTTATGCAGAGCGACAGTAGGAACAAAGGAAAGCCGGTGAAACTACAAATGATCTCCATGGTGGAGCATTACCAGAGTAGCATGCGGCAAATACAGCCAGACAGTAGTGCTTGATCACAGAGCGAGTGACTAAAGTACTTGTGAATAAGTAATTGGCTTACTTAGTGTAGGGTCAAGAGAGATACCTGAGTGAGATCACGGTACAATTCAATCATGTGATGAGCACATCTTCAATCACGATGCAGCGAATGTGAGAAACTAGGGGCCAATCTTTCCCTTTCTTCCGCTGGCATCTTTTCTCCAGCAAAGGGCACCCATAGATGAATAGATTGGAAAGGGAAGATGACAAGCCCTCTGCCGGCATGGATCGAAGAGTTTGGCAGCCAATTATGTGAAAGTTTTCGAGACAAGTGAGGTGGTGGAGCCCTAAGTTATCCAGTGATTTTAGACCCATATCATAAATCAACAAAGTGGTAAGAGAAGCAGGCAGGATTTGTCCCTCTTTTGGGAAGGAATGGAGCTTAGGACATTGTCCAATGAACAGGTTTTCAAGGGAGCCCAGGCTATGAAGCCCTTTTGAGTTCAGGGACGTCAGATTCTTAAAGCCAAAGATATACAGAGAGGTGAGAGAGGTTGGCAGAAGCCCCATCTCAGGAAATGACTCAATATTTTTCTCCTGCTCAATGACAAAAGTTTTAAGAGAGCATAGTGATTGCAGACCCCAATCCTTGCGGCCAGTGATGAGCTTGTCACAATCAGAGATTGAAAGCGCAGCCAACTTGGAGGGTAAACCCCGCTCAGGAAATGACTCGAGTTGTGGACATGAGGATATTTTCAGTGACCGAAGCGAAGGAAGGAGAGCCTGCATGTTTTCTGGCAGATACTTTAGATTATGACAGTCATTCAACTCTAATGAAGTGAGGTATGGGGCAGCCAATCCTCCTGCAGGGAAAGATCTAAATTCAGGGCAATCACTAATGTTCATCGAATGAAGAAGAAGTGGAGAACCGTCTGAATTTGAAAGATTTTCCAATTTTCCAATCTCCACTAACTGCATATTCTTGACTGAGGGGAAAATTTCCAGAGGCAAGGATATAAGTGAATCGCAGCTCTGCTTCAAGTTCAGATATTGAAGAGATTCATGGCATCTGTTTATTGGCAACTCTATTTCATGACTGTCTTCGAGATTGAGTCTTGTCACGGTAGGAGGAAGAAACCTCAAGGGAAGGGTTGAAAGATTCTTGATTTCCATATCTTGTAACTCAGTGCCATTTAGTAGAGACTCAACTCCAGAAACCTTTCCACAATCATTCAAATCGATCTTATGGAGAAGTGGTGCAAATGGTAGAGAAAACGTCAACTGTGGGCACTTTTCAATTGACAAGGCTGATAGAGAAGGGAGATGGCTCGGTAAACCTCCACTCAACTCAGGGCAATTTCTAATACAAAGCTCCTGCAGATGTGCAAAGGCAAGACCTCCTGTCTGTATTGCAAAAGAAGCCCACTCTTTCCAGCAGCACATGTCAGCAAATTCCAAATACTTAAGTGACTGAAAAGGTATACAGTTACTACCATTAAATTCAGTACCCACCCTTGTTACTCCATCAAATCCCTTGATTATCAACTTCTCCAGAGATGGTAGCTGTCCTAAAGGAGGCAATGACACACAGTGCTTGCAAGATTCAAGACGCACAACTGACATATTAGAGAATAAATCATGTCCCAGCCAATCAGGAAATGACCTACCACTATAGGACATAATGATAAGCTCTCTCAAGTTCCAATGAGGTTGCAGCTTGTCTAATACATTTAAGCAATTTTGCTGCGTAACATTGTTATCAGAACCCCATTCCAGTACTAACTTTTTCAAGTACCTTTTTCCCTGCAAATTGACTATCTCGGCATCTCGGTAACTCTCAACATTCTGCAAGCCCTGAATGGAGAGTGCACCCATAAGATTCCCAAGCTCCCCTAGCTCCCTAACCCTGGTCCCCCCGTTTTCAGCCACCACGAAATTAGTTAGTGTCTGCAAATTCTTCAGTCTGTTCATCTGCAACGGCATTCTCTTCAGGAAAGTCTCCCTTATATCAAGATGACGCAGACAGGTTAGGCTACTCATGTTGCTCGGTAACTCAATGAGAGACTGACAGAAAGCAAGAATTAAAGTTTGCAAGTTGTATAGAGTAGTAATTGAATCAGGCAATCTGCTTAGACTTCTATTATAGGAGAGGTTCAAGTAGCGCAGTTGTTTCAAACATCCAATTGAACCGGGGCAACATAGAGATTTTCTGATAATGAGACAAAGATAGTGCCCTTAACCGTCTCAGGGTCGGCAACAGAACATGCAGTACCTCATCAGTCAAGAAAAAGAACTCATTAGATGTCACATAATCCACGCTTAGTGGCAGGAAAGTACGTAACTGCATTGCCCCAGCTAACACTCCGAATCTAGAAGCAACATCATATCGCGTTCTTACAAATGACAAATGGCGAGTGCTTGAGGACACCTGGTGTGCATTGCCTCCGTCCAAGCTAAAAAAAGATTGACCAGCTACATATCTTGCTAAGTCATTGACTAGTTCATGCATTAGAAAACTTGATTCGACATCGCTTACTCTATGAAGCAAAGATCTAGAGACAAGATCACAGAAGCACTGATCACCTACTTCCTCTAATGTCCTGCTGTCCTTAGGTTGTTTTATCAAGCCCTCAGCAATCCAAAGTAAGATCAGTTGGTCCTTCTCATATTTACAATCCTTTGGGAAGATTGAGCAATAGGCAAAACAACGTTTCAGTTGTGGAGGAAGGTAATGATAACTTAACAACAACGCAGGGAGAATTTCATTCTTTCCAGGTGCCAAATCCCAAATATTACTCTCTGCAATTATTTCCCACTTTCTGATATCAGACTCAGAGCGTAACAAACTACCTATAGTCTTTAGGGCAAGAGGCAATCCATCACATCTCTTTACAATTCTAGGCCCAATATCTTCAAGTCTCGTGCGTGCCTCGAAGTTGTGCTCGTCAAATGCATGTTTTGCGAACAAGTCCCAACATTCTGTGTCTTGTAACTTCTGTAAAGAGTATGTTGAGACGGCACAAGCAACTGATGCGACACCCTCATTTCGTGTTGTCACAACGATTTTGCTGCCTCTTGCTCCATAGGAAAAAGGAACTAGGAACGCATCCCAAATGTTGAAGTCCTCATTCCAAACATCATCCAATACCAAGAGAAATTTTTTCCCAGTCAAGAAGTTCTTCAGTTGGAGCTGAAGCTGGTTGAGATTTTCGGTCTCCTTCCTATACGAGGAGAATTCCTCAAGAGCCGTCGCCGTCAGCTTGCAGATGTCGAATTGTTGGGACACGGAAACCCACGATCTCAACTCGAAACTCCCCTTCACCACACCATCATTGAACACAAGCTGAGACAGCGTGGTTTTCCCAACACCTCCCATCCCAACAATGGCGATCACACTGGTGTTCTTTTCGCTCCGATCCGACAAAAGCAACTCGATTACCGCCTCCTTGTCCTTCTCTCTCCCAAAAACGCCTGATTCCTCGACTAACGAAGTGGTAGGCAAAGTCCTAGGCGTCCTCTCGCGAATACCTTCTCTTAGGCCCAACACTTCTCTCTGCTTCACTACACTCTCCAATCTCTCCAGAACCTTCTCTAACTTGTCCCCAAATCTACTCACACAAGCAGCCGAAGCGAAGCTCCAAACCTTACAAACGAGAGGCCGAGACTCGATCCCGGCTTCGCGCTTCAGATTCTCGGTCGCGATTTCATCGAACAGGTCGTCGGCGTCGTACACGGCGTCCTTGAGCTCGTCGAC
Organism: Lenwebbia sp. NSW1173648; assembly: GCA_029784005.1. Lineage (NCBI taxonomy): Eukaryota > Viridiplantae > Streptophyta > Magnoliopsida > Myrtales > Myrtaceae > Lenwebbia > Lenwebbia sp. NSW1173648. Next base: position 37,717,013 of record JARCGZ010000001.1, read on the forward strand.
CCACCTCCTGACGGAGGAGCTGGTCATCTGCTTCTCCTCCGCGTCGTCCAACACGGCGTTCGCGGACAAGAGCGCGACCTCCAGCTTCTGCAGCAACTTCCTCTTGCTGAGCTTGCTCGATACGAAGAAGTCGACGACCTCGCGAGAGGCCATCCGGTCGAAGAGCACCTGGAGGAAAGCGGAGAGAAATGCTCCGCCGACGAGCGCCTCCGCCATAGATTTTCAGGGTCCAGGAGAGAGCTGAAAGTGATTGGAGAGGAAGGGAAGATGATCGCCAACAGAAGAGCACCAATCTGTGAAGTCCTCCTCCTTCGATAGGGCGCGCATGGCAACTTCTGCTTCACTCATCTTACGGTCCGAAATTGATGTTTCTATTTTTTTTTTCGAAAGTAATATTTTCATTTCACTGAAAAAAAAAATTACATTGATTGAAGATAAAAAAAAAAAAAAATCAGAGTAAGTTAACCTAAAAGATAAATTAACTTAGTACAGTAGTTACAAAGACTTACTCAATTCACTATAAAGACGAAGACGGGTCTGTCATAAGATCAAATCTCAAATGACAATCGATCACTGAATCTCGCAAGCACACGCCGAGATATTCTTCTCCACCTACGGCTTTGTCAAAAGGCGATGCGCGCTTAGCTAACATTTTCTGATTGTGAGGATGACTGGGAGCTGGGTCCGCCTCTGTGGGGCCCAGCTAACGTAAAAAAAAAAAAGAAGAAAGAAAAGGAAGTCAAAAAGTCAAAGGAAAAGAAATGAAGAGACAGAACTCTCTTGCCCGCTAAAAAGGAGAGCGAGAGCGTTCTCGCAAAGGGGGCATAGAGCGACGCACGTAGCGTGGAGAAGAGGCAGATTTTTCAGTCCAATTTCTACGCCCGAACGTTATCAAAATTACCTGAAATCTCGGTATATTATTCGTGAGACCGAAGCCTATAAGTTCATAGATTTCGTTTGTTGTTGTCCAATCATGATTAGATTTTCTTGCTTCATTTGTGTTAATCCATTCTCGTGGCGATGAAATACTAGATAGTAATCTGTAACTGGAGAATAACTTTTGTATATCTCACTACTCTCGATGATTAGTGAAAAAAAATTAGGGATCCGTGTTTTTCTTGCGATTTCTCACGTAAAAGTCAAGGTGGTGGTGTTGCATGTGTTTGACATCGTATTGCTAGAATATAATATTGATTGTTGTTGGGTTTAAGTCGATATTGATCCGGTTTAGTTTTTCGAAATCCAGAATTGGGCTATTTCTTGATGAATTATTGCCCGATTCTCCTCAACGGATGGGACATGGACAGTGCATGGTCGGCATCCGATGGGTCTCGCCGGCCAATGCACAATACAATCCCATCATTTCGCAATGATGGTCAACGTGATGGAGCATGTGGTCTTGACTCCTTTTCTCCAAAGAAAAATCCAAGTAACTTAATTTTATCAAACACAAACATTAAAAAACTCATAACAAGTTAGATAATCTTACCTTTTAACAAAAAACAAAACCAAAGGACACCTAAATCATTTATGCTATCGCATGAGATTAAAATGACTTCCTATTTCCAAGGAATCGCAATGTCCTTGTCCTTTGGCATAATACCCTAGATTAACTGATCTATAAACATTATCTCATCCAATAGACATGTAACTTTGCACAATAAAAAATTAAATATGCAAAAGAATTTTCCCTACCATTATACTCGCATAAATTTTCATATCGAGGCAATAGTTTCCTTTCTATTAATTATTATTCTTTCTTTTTATCTGTTTTGTCTCTAACTCTTTTCTCTTTGAATCGTGCTCCTCTTTGCAGAGCGCCAGAATTGAAACTTGCACAATAAAATTTTAAGTATTCAAAAGAATTTTCCCTACCATTGTACTCGCATAAATTTTCATATCGGGGCAATAATTTCCTTTCTATTAATCATTATTCTTTTTTTTTTTATCTGTCTTGTCTTAACTCTTTTCTCTTTGAATTGTGCTCCTCTTTGCAGAGCGCCTTGCAAACGTGATACTAACGTCTCCACCCCCAATCCCTTCACTAGTATTTACTAGCAAGGCCGTGTATCTATTATTTCAAACATCTCCTAATAAGGTAATTTTGTAAAATCTCCTGAGTTCAATTTTTTCATACATACAACAATACCTCGGGTACTTATTTGCTAGTTATTTCATAAGGAAGCAAGATCAATATTCCAAGGATAATAGATGGCATAATACTAGATGCGAAACAAAAAAAACATAATTTGTTATTTTTGCAGCAGAAAAACAACCATAGCGCACACCACCACATATTGCATTGCATGCACCTCTTAATTTTACAAAAGCCAAAGTAAACCATAAAAAAGAAAAAGAAAAAGTTCATTCCACCGAAAAGAAATTATTTGTTCAAAATAAAATTGCCCGGATCTTCTAATTATCGTAAGTACGGCACTCGTCGGTCTCGGGGTTGTCCTTGCAGTAGTTCTCGAGCGGGTCCGAGTCCTTGTTCCGGTCCCGCGCGTGGCTCGCCGCCGCGCTCAGCTCCTCCACCTCGTCCCACGCCGCCGCGCACTCCCCGCTCACCGGGTTCTCCGAGCACTTCTCCTCCGCCTCCTTTATGCTCTCCGCGACCTTCCGCTCTATCTGCTCCGGCGCCGCCGCCACCGGTCTCATCGACCGGGGCGCGCGGCCCCCGATCCTCCAGGGGCGGCTCAGCCGCGGGAAGCCGATGCTCTGCGGCTGAGGATGGAACGGGCAGAGCGGCCTGGTCGTGAGCCTCGGGGAGGAGATGTTCATGCCGGTGAGTGTTGCCATCGTTTCCGGTGGGTTTTTGAGATGTTTACGTAATGAAGCGAAGATGAAGGCACGACGGAGTGAAGATAGCCCAAGAGATATGATGAGTCAGAAAGGCTTTTAAATGGGGCTTTTGGGGGGATTGTTGAACACACATTTCTTATCTGGTGGGAGCCAATTGCGTGCTGCCGCGTGGAATGGGTGTCAGATATTTTTGGGCACAAATATCCAAGAGTGATTATTATTTTTTTTTCCGACCCAGAAAAATAATGATCATTGTATCCTCGACCAAAAAAAAAAGAAGAATAATCATTGTATCCGGTTGTGGGATCAATGGGATGGGCGTGGGGCGCGAAAATCCCATACGCATAAACCGCCTTTACCCCAGATCTGGTTCAAGTTGAATCGGATTAAATCGATCCGGTTTCCAAGTTGAACCGATTTTGAACCGGTCTTTAAAGAAAAGCCACTTTTGTTTTGTATGCATGGATACTTGGATAGTCGAACCATAGTTTTCGACACGTGGAAACAACAGTATAATCACTTTGGTGCAACATTAAGGTTCGTTTGTTTCGAAAAAATGTCTAATTTGGAAAATATCTTTTAAAAAATAATTACTTATATTGCTTGAAATAATTAGCCAATAAAAAATGTTATTATTATTGAGGATAATTTACATCTAAATATTTTCATAGACGATAAAAGAAAAATTCGTTCATTTATTTTGTAAATGATATAAGTAATTATTTTCAAGAAAGAATACTCTCAATTAGTTATTTTCCGTGAAATAAACGAAGCATAATACGATATTATAGAATTTTGATATTTTTGGATAAAACAAAAATTGGATTGGGAGTCATAGGGTCAATTCCTGGTTCTAGGCCATGAACCGACTCACCCCGGCACTGATCACCCATGATGATCACTGATTTAGTTGCAAGTAACTTGTCTAGTTGAGTTAGTGTTTCATGAGCTCTTGACACAGACATAACGTCTTTTTTGAGTTATGATAATCGAAGGCGGTGTAATTTGGTCTTTTAAGCTAGTTTGAGAGTTTCAAACACAGAGGATGCATTACGGGTGAAATGTAAATAGGATAGGCGAAAGATTTCAAGGGAAAAGTACCAAAAAAATATTAAACGTATAGCATTGGTACTAATTTAGTTATAAACTTTTTAATTGGGTCGATTTAGTCGTAAAATTTTTCACATTGATATTAATTCAATCAATCCGGTTAATTTAGCTTGAAATTGATGATGTGGATACCGTCGGTCCTACGTGGCACAGCCGGATCTGACATTGGCATATATTTTTTTACACTCAAAATAACTCGTCAGGCGAGGCACATGCTGCATACTTGAGAGATCAATAGATGTGCAGAGCATGTGAGGGATCATCACACATGCAAAGTACGCGAGGGGGTCGACACTTAGGCAAAACACATAAAGAATTGATGCACATGATATACATGTGGAGAATAGGCGTTTCAATAGGAAGTGAAAAGCCTCGTGCAAAGCATGTGCTAGTGTCGATAGGCATCAACTGAAGAGGTCATTAGATTTGAGCTTCAACAAGAAGCAACCTCGCCAAATTCAAGGTTTTTCAGGAGTACCAAAAGATGCGAAAATTATCTTTGTAAATTCCATGGCGGGAGGATAGATTTGAGGCGGATAAGATTCAAATAGTCTCTAAGAGCAGGTCAAGGAACCCGCAGAACGCGGAGAATGTGACCACACCCCTCGCTATCGAAGGAGAGCTGGTAAGTGTCCTGCTGACGATTATTGGATTGTCGAATCTAAAAAACTCTCAAGATGCGGAGAACATGGACACGACTAACACAATTGGAAATTGAAGAAAGACGCCAATATTATCAGTTATTTGGAGGCAAATAACTACTCACAAATCGGTTCAAAAGAAATCGAAAGATCAAGGAAGGCGGCAACTGTTGGCGTGTAAGGATTACAACCGCTGAAGAGGAGTTGCCACTTCAACCACTATAAATACCACCAGACAACCACAGAGAAAGCCCCCCGAATAAATCAACAAATTTATCTTATCTTTACTTATCGTACTGCATTTACTTTCCTTAGCTGTAGTTTTCAGATTCTCATCGTTGAGTCAAACTCCGGCGTTTATCTTTATCCCAGATAATATGCCATCGAGTCAAACTCTGGTGCATTATCGAAGTGTATTCAAGGCTTTGTCGTCGAGTCAAACTCTGATACTGTTTTGGGTGCGCTGGTTCGTTACCTTTGTAGGGAATTGTGCTTGCCAGATCATTCTATCGAGTCAAACTCTGGTTTGGTTCACGTTTGTGCGCTTTCTTTCAATTTCACCTATATCGATTCATTTGGATTTGTACTTGTAGACTCTCACCATTGAGTCAAACTTTGGTCGAGACAATATTTGTGTAATTCTATTGGATTCTATAAAAATTTTGGGCGTTAATTCTTCTGACTATTTAGAACTCTCCTGTCCAAAATCATCACAAAACCCCTTATCACATTTAAAAGCCGAATAACGAATTTCGGTGAAAGATATTTGATCACAAAGCAATTTCGACGAAACAATTTTTAATAATATTTTCCTTTCTTTTTTTCTTTCCCTTCTCTTTCTGCTAGTGGCCGATGGCTAGCGAGGCCGAACCTCGCCAAGGCCAGGGCATCCTCGCCGGCCATCGGCAAAAATATAAGGGAAAAAACAAAGGAAAAAAGAAAAAATATAAAGAAATAAAACCGTTATTATATAATTATAAAAGAATGTCTATGTCTGCGCCATCAGTGCCATGTAGGACGGCCGGTGTCTATGCCAGTAATTTCCAGTCTAAATTAACTGGATTAACTGAATTTGCACCAACTTGAAAAAGCTCCGAGACTAAATTGACCAAATTGTAAATTTAAGACTGAATTGCCAAAAATGCAATAGATTTATAACGTTTTTGCTCACTTTTCCAAATTTTCCAAGTACTTAGAGTCTTGTTTTAGGAACTCCTGTTTGCAAGTCAAAGAGAATGGCTGCACAACTCTTAAAATAAGCTTGATCAAGACGTGCACCATTGGATCCCATTAGTTGATCCGCAAACTTAACTCGCAACTTTTGTCAAGCAAACATTATTTATGTCGTAAATGCACATAAGAACAAAATGATTGCTTGCTCATTTTGACGTTGAACATCATTTCAAGGGTGCTTGGTACAATTTCTCAGCAGCAACGTCTTAGATATTTAACGATCATTTCCATTGGCAACACCACCGCAATTGCAAAACCTCGTCGGGAAGCTACAACGCAGCTTCAAGGTGCAAGCATAGCTATACGTTGGAACGTGATAACGACGCTACGCAACTACATCCCAATTATGTTTTTACGGGATCAATTCCGAGTAATGACAATTCGATAGAAAATCGAGTCGACCTCCCTTTGGTATTCTCTTTATTGTAAGTCGAGATTTTGAACACACAACTTTCGTTAGTTGGAGACTCGTGAAGCACGTTGTAAGTAACATAAACCAATTAAGTTCAGGCTTTTAATCTGGGCGGGTACTCTTAATCCAGGATAGTTCGGATGACTTCAAACCAACTAGGCCGATTACGAGGGGCGGACTTTTGTGGTCTTTGAAGTCCTCGTATCTTGAAAATGTAAATCTTCGCATCTTGATCCCATCATTCCTTAAAAGCTTTGGTTCGTCGAAGGTCAAAACAAGCTTGGAACATATCACATGGCAAAAATTATTCGACGAACATTTAAAGCTGCAACGCCGTGGTCGTCACAAGAAAAAAAAGTTGTCGTCCTAAAACTTTCAATATGTCTCTCTTTTTTTTTATATAAAAATAATGACATAAATGGTTCATAAATTTTGACCCAATGTGTAAAGTAGTTCATGAACTTTTAATTTGATCAATATAATCCATGAACTTTAACACAATATATGTAATGTAATTTCGAAACTTTTAATTCGATCAATATAATTTATAAATTTTGACCCAATACATTTTTTAGTTTCATTTTTTATTCTTCGTTTTGGTCGGAAAGATACATTCTTTATTCGGCGAGCGCTTTGTGGACCTGATACACTGCGCTTGATTCCACACTGAAACACCCTTTTTCCCCAACAAAGAAGCCGATGGACATAGACTCTTTTGATTATTAATCCATCCCATCCATCCACTGAAATGATGCGTCCTCACAAAGTCTACCAGTTTCACCGCCTCTCCATCCTCTCTCTCTTCCCTCCGTCTCCTCCTCCCTCCTCCTCCTCCTCCTTGAGACTCTGCAGGTTCTCGTCGCTCCGTGCGCCTGGCCACCTGAGAACTCAGCCGGCCGCGGGCGAGGCGGTAGTGGTGTCGAGCACGATCATGACCTCGTCGAGGCTTCGCAGCTTAGTCCCCGTCGGCTCCGCGGTGGCCGCCGAGAACGGTGGCGGCGATGGCCCCGCTCCTAATGCTGACGCCAGCAGTTCCGGTCTCGGTTTTTACGAGGACGAAGGTAGCTGATGTGTCCGGAATTGAATTCTAGTCCGTTGCTTTATTTACTATGTTCGAGTGTGTCGTGTCGTCTGGCGATCGATTATTCTCAGAGTAGGTGTATACGATGAGAGTGAATTGCATGTGGACTATATAGTCTCTGAGCTATTGATGGCAGAGACTTCAGTAGTGTGAATCGCGATTTATGCGGAAGGGAATTAGTCAAGATGGGAAGAGAATAGAGGCGTTCGGCAATTAACTTTTCCGGAGCAGGAGGTTTTGTAGAGAAAGCTTTACTTCAAGTGAGGCTTCCGGTGCCAACAATGCTTCTGCTGTGCGATCTATCTCCAGTTTTGGTCCTCACATCCACTCTTTTGATGGACTTTGAATCTTACGTTGTCTCTGTCTGCAAGGCCATAGTAATTAATTCCATTCCACGCCTTTTGGTTAGAGGAAGTAAGGTCTGAAGGAAGTGGCGGTAGACCATGTTCAGTTCCACGTCATAACCTTGAAGTAGGCTTACGTCTAGTCTGTTGAGCAAAGATCAACAGCATTTTCCTTTGTTGTAGTTCGAGAGTCTAGGCTCCAGGACAATGGCCAATGATCTGATTTTTCTTCACTTGTATGAGCTGATATTAAGCTTTACAAGTCAAAGGTGGTTGCCTAGACATAAAAGTGGCAAGACAACACTCTATTTGTGTACTGAATCCACTCTGAGAGCTTCTTTTTTCTTCCCCTTTCCTGTTAATTATTGAATCACCAACAGGTCACTTTAATTGAAAAAGTGTTGCCTGGTAATATGTTAAGCTTATTTGTTTGCTTGCATTCATCAATAAGAAGTACTTTGAAATATAACTCTCTGTCCAAGGGTGGAATCATGCTTGCTTCAACCCTCTGATTTTCTGTTGGCAGACTGAAGTTTCCCCTTGGTATATTAATTATTTATATTTTAGGCCTATTGTTTTCAACATTCCGAATACACGACTTTTCCTAGCATGCACTCGAACGATCTTGGATTTGATTTTTGGGTTTTTGTTACTGTACATTTCCCAGCAGCAGAATACTCATTATGAATTACATAATGCAGGTTCAGCATTGGGTGGCGCATATCGTCTTCCTCCACCAGAAATTAGAGATATAGTCGATGCTCCGCCACTTCCCGCATTGTCATTCTCCCCACAAAGGGATAAAATTCTGTTTTTGAAGCGGAGAGCTTTACCACCTTTAACTGAGCTTGCAAGACCCGAAGAGAAGCTGGCTGGCATCCGCATTGATGGAAAGTGCAACACCAGGAGTCGGATGTCATTTTATACTGGTATAGGGATCCATCAATTATTGCCTGATGGTAAATTAGGGCCAGAAAAAGAAGTACATGGGTTTCCTGATGGTGCAAAGATCAACTTTGTCACCTGGTCAAATGACGGTAAACATTTGTCCTTCAGCATTCGATCTGATGAGGAAGGCAATAGCAGTAGTAAGCTTCAGCTTTGGGTTGCTGATGTGGAAACAGGGAAAGCCAGACCATTGTTTGAGTCACCTGAGATATGCTTAAATGCAATTTTTGACAATTTTGTTTGGATAGATAACTCCACACTGGTAGTTTGCACAATACCCTTGGGCCGTGGAGAACCACCAAAAAAGCCTTTGGTTCCTGGTGGTCCAAAAATCCAGTCTAATGAGCAGAAGAATGTCATTCAGGTTAGAACATTTCAAGACCTGCTGAAGGATGCATATGACGAAGATTTATTTGATTACTATGCCACGTCTCAACTTCTTTTGGTTAGTTTGGATGGTAAAGCTAAGGAAATTGGTCCACCAGCTGTATATACCTCCATTGACCCCTCTCCAGATGGGAACTACCTTTTAATAAGCTCAATCCATAGGCCATACTCTTTCATTGTACCTTGTGGAAGATTTCCCAAGAAAGTAGTTGTATGGACTGCTGACGGACAATTTATCAGAGAACTTTGTGATTTGCCCCTTGCAGAGGACATCCCAATTGCATTCAATAGTGTGCGCCTAGGGATGCGCTCAATCCATTGGAGAGCTGATAAACCTTCTACCCTCTACTGGTAATTGTCTGAAAATCTTTGGTGTTTTGTTTCTGTTCCTTTTGCATGTATTTTTTGTGTCAGTTTGATGATAAAGATTAGCACCTCACTTTTCGTGGTGAGTACCGTCGTATTTTGCATTAGTCATTCACTTTTAGCACTTGCATGGGAAGGTTAAAATTAGTGATAAGACTGCCCAGTTCCTGCATGCTGTCTACAATCATACATGTGTTTTTTGCAGCTTTTCTTTCAGGAAGTCTGCTTCTCATGCATACGCTTCTGATGATTGGTAGTTCTGCAAAGAAGGGTAAATAATGGGGACCCAAGTAAATATCAAACAGTTACATATTAGGATCATTCTTGGTCAGTGCTTTCTTTCTTAAATGTCCATGGTTGATTTCAGGGCCGAGAACTTTCCACATTCTTTCACTTAAGGAGCACTGGTTACATATTTACTTGGATAAGATGTGTCAATTTGATAAGCAACACTTCTGCATAATTTCTAAATATCCCTTCTTCTGAATGTTCTATTGTTGGGTATATGATTATGATAGTGTTAGATAATGTGACTTTAGACGGAATTAATTGACGCATTATTACTAGTTTCTGTGTATGTGGCTTCTTTTTAATTGATTTAAGGCATTTAGGGTGGAGACACAAGATGGAGGGGATGCGAAAGTCGAAGTTTCTCCACGAGATATTATTTACACACAACCAGCTGAACCACTTGAAGGCGAACAACCAGAAATCTTTCACAAAGTGGATCTTCGATATGGGTATGAATTGTTTTTCCCTGAGATTGAAGTCCTATTAGCAATAAGTTCTTCCTGTCGGTTCAGGAGATTTGGATACCTTTCTCCTTCTTTTGTTTTACTTGTATTTTATCTAGTTAGTTCAAAGTGATTAAGTCATGAATCATGGCTACATGATTTGCAATCACTACAAAAGACTCAAATGGCTAACTGTGCCTTATGTAGCAAACATTGTAATATGGAGTCTTAATTTATTTCTGTTCAGAGGAGTTTCTTGGTGCGATGATTCATTGGCTCTGGTTTATGAGTCTTGGTACAAGACACGGAGGACGAAAACCTGGGTTATTTCTCCTGGATCCAAGGACACAAATCCTCGTATACTATTTGATAGGTCATCTGAAGATGTGTACTCGGATCCTGGTTCTCCAATGCTTCGAAGAACACCGGCTGGGACCTATGTTATTGCGAAAGTGAAGAAGGGAAATGATGAAGGCACTTATGTCCTATTGAATGGGAGTGGCGCAACACCAGAAGGGAACATTCCCTTCCTTGATTTGTTTGAAATGTAAGTTTCTGTAAGTCCGTGCTCTCCATTCTCCAGCAAGTTTTTCCTTTTAGCTCTAAAGCATTGGCATTGTTTTCTACATGTTCGTTCAGGAATACGGGCAGCAAGGGACGAATATGGCAGAGTGACAAAGAAAAGTATTTCGAGACTGTTGTTGCTTTAATGTCCGATCAAAATGATGGGGACATTATTCTTGATCAATTGAAGATCTTAACTTCGAAAGAGTCAAAAACTGAAAATACACAGTACTATATTATGTGCTGGCCAGATAAGAGAGCTTGTCAAATTACAAACTTTCCTCATCCCTATCCTCAATTGGCCTCTCTCCAGAAAGAGATGATTCGATATCAGAGGAAGGATGGGGTTCAACTTACAGCAACACTTTATCTGCCACCGAACTATGATTCATCGAAAGAGAGTCCTCTTCCCTGTCTAGTCTGGTCATATCCTGGAGAATTTAAAAGCAAAGATGCTGCTGGACAAGTCCGTGGTTCTCCTAATGAATTTGCTGGGATAGGTCCGACATCAGCTCTTCTTTGGCTGGCTAGAAGGCATGGGTTTTTGTTGTTATTTTCCTTCTATCCCATTTCTTTTTCAGTTTCCAGGCATCTGTATTGACTGATTTATGCAAATTTAGGGACTGGTAAATAATTGTTTTAGGTTTTATCTCGTCTAGGTTTGCTATCTTATCAGGACCAACAATTCCAATCATTGGTGAGGGTGAAGAAGAGGCAAATGATAGGTAAAGCAATCTTTTTCTGTTTGGATAAAGTTAGTCTTCATGTTCGTGAATTTCCTCTGTGCAATAAGCTAACAAAAGCCATTTCTTGACAAGAAAGTATAGGTCTATAGAGACAGTAATATTAGAGATGTTTTGCCAAATTGTTTGTGGATTTCTTTTCTGTGGATATGACTTGCTTAAAGTTAAGTTATACGTCTATGGATGCATAACTCGTTAATGCTTCTGGTGGATGCTTCTCCTCGCTGGTCTGTCCTCCTTTAAGGCAAACGTTACGTGCTGTACTTTTTTCCATAGTCTGTCTGGGTGCTTTTTCCCCCACTCCTTGTTCTCCTGGTTCTGATTTCCATATATTCTTTGGCACTAAAATCTAGTGAAAAAGTCAACCTTGAGATGTGTAAGAATGAGCTGCTACCCTGTAGCTCTTTGGCTCATGCCTTTGCGTTTGAGTGAAAATGAATCTGAAAAATGTGAACATTGTGCTTTTAAATGTGAAATGGATGATTATAGTATAGTTTTAACTGTACATTTGACATAACTCGACAAAAATTCCAAAAGATTTAGGACAAACGTCCAAACACTCTATCCAATAGAAGCCACATGATAATAATAATAGTCAAACGCCATAGCCAAAAAGCCTGAGCCACCCCAAATATGCTCTTAGACTTGAACTAAAAATTTTGGCTCAATTCCTTGGTCAGTTATGTGGAGCAATTGGTTGCAAGTGCAGAGGCTGCTGTGGAGGAAGTCATTCGTCGCGGAGTACGCTCCTCTTCTCTTTTCAACCCATAAAATTATTGTCAATGAGATTATTTTTACAGCTTTCATTTATGTCATTTGCTGATTAAGGTTGCTCATCCAAACAAAGTTGCCATTGGAGGACACTCATATGGAGCATTTATGACCGCAAACCTCCTTGCACATGCCCCTCATTTATTCTGTTGCGGAGTAGCTCGTTCTGGAGCTTACAACAGGACACTCACACCTTTCGGGTTTCAGGTAGGCCAGTGGTTGGATTCTTAAAGTATATCTTGTCTGACTTGACCTTGTGTCTTCTGAAGTTGCTTTTTCTATTTTATGTATGAGCGCTGACAATGGGCACTGTGCCTCTTTGTTTGTATAGAATGAGGATAGAACTTTGTGGGAGGCTACCAATACATATGTGGAGATGAGTCCTTTCATGTCGGCTCATAGGATTAAGAAACCAATCTTGCTTATCCATGGAGAGGAAGATAATAATCCAGGAACACTAACCATGCAGGTATCTATATGTTTTTGGGTCTAGTTTCAGGTTTATTTAGAGAAATGATTTCATACACTATACTCATGGGTGGTGTCTTTGTACTTTCTTACCCTCTTATACGCTCTCCTTAACTGGTTTATTCAGTACTGATTGATTTTCTGATTGCAAATGCAAAATCACTAACCTGCTCGCCACTTTGATCTGCATTTGTGTTTGTTGCAGTCAGACCGCTTTTTCAATGCTTTAAAGGGTCATGGTGCTCTTTGTCGCCTTGTAGTTCTTCCCTTTGAGAGCCATGGCTATGCTGCTCGTGAGAGCATCATGCACGTCCTGTGGGAAACTGATAGGTGGTTACAAAAGTACTGTGTATCAAATACTTCTGATGTAAGTGCAGATCTCGATGCATGTAAAGATGATGAAAGTAAAGGAGTGGTGGATTCAGAAGCCAAAGTAGTTGCCGCTAGTGGTGGTGGTAACCCTGAGCTGGCTGATTTTGATCAGGATCAGTTCAAATGCGCTCCAAGAGCATCATTGTGGTACTTACTACATGCTTTCTTGGAAATACTCCAGCATCATTCTTTCTTGGGGTCTTATCCTCATGTATATCATAAATGAAGTACTGCCACTTTTACAGAGGTTATCCTGGAAGGAACGATTTATAATACCTAATTAATCTTTTCTAGCATTATGTGCTTCAACTTTGCTATAAGTACGTCTGTTGTCTGTTGCTGAGGGTTTGTGCATATTAAATGGTCGCAGAAGAACTGTTGCAGATTTTACCATTTCTTCTGTGTTCTTTCCCACTTGTCACCGATGTGTCAATGGCCCCTTAATTTCATTTCCCTTTGTTTTGAACTGAGTAGTTTTAGAACCTTTAGAGAGATTCACTTTGAAACCTACGGTGTGCGTCTTTCTGAGCTTCATTTCATGTATAGATAAATATAATCATTTTGGATTTTTTTTTAATTAACTTCATAAAGTGAATTATCAGAGCATGGATGAGATAGCTCGTATGTATTTTTACCTTATGAATTATTGTAACTTGCAGAGGAATGGAAGATGCGGATAGAAGAAACTTGGATCGGCAGCTCTGTCTGTTAAATGGTTCCTGAGCAGATCAGACTCTTTCCTAAAGGGCAATGCCTACTTAATGATAGAAATGACCCCTTTGAGGATATTTGGCTGGCGACGCTGCACTGAGAGTCCTCCAGAATTCACTTGATTCCACTGCCAGAGTTCAAATCGGTGAGGATTGGTTAAGGTTGTGCCTTCACCAGGTATCTTTGCCCGCAATGTTGTTTAGTCCGCATTGGAGCAGCAGTTGCAAAATGCAGAGTTCTCCGAAGCAGTTGAGCATGCCGCGGTTTGATTGTATGGCCTCATCTTTCAGTCAAAATATCATGGAAGACCTATGAGTTTTGTCTGTCGAAATAATGGAAGGCTCGATTTCGTCGTACTCAATAAAGTATTGCTGCTGACCAAAAAATAAAAAATAAAGTATTGCTGCGCAGGGAAACGTGTCATGGACAACTTGCTTTAGGATGGTTCTGTGCTGGCTCTGCTTACTTTATTACTAATAATATATTTTGTTTCACAAAAAATTAAATAATTTAGTAAATATTTTTTAAAAAGCGATCGCTCGTATCACTCATAATAAAAATGACAGGGCAAGAAACTTTTCTATCATTTCCATTGATGTTTAGACATAAATTATTAGTGTGAAGTGATACAAGCGATTATTTTAAAAAAAAAATATTTGTCAAATCGTGTGAAATAAATGAAAACCCTATAGTTTACAGGGTTGTGCTATATGGTTAACTGTTGCTAACATCACCGTGTTTAAGTCGTTTTCAAGCACGCAAAATCACGGTTCTCCTCACTTGTTGCCAGAATTACATAGTGCCTGGTATTCAGGTTTAGCTAGTAGTGCTATGGGCGTGTGTTTTTTAGTACCGTAATTTTACCAATTTTTACATGACACGTGTACTTCAGGTAGAAATGCTATCTTCTTTAGTCATGCCGGACTTTTTCTGTCTAGAATTTATGAAGGTTTAAAAACCATTAAACATCATTTAGAGAAAACGGTGGGTGCAAGAAAAGGTAGAAAATCAAAATACCCCATTATTGCCTTTTGAAAATCCGGTCAGGTGGTTTCGTGGTGCTTTATTGCTTTTGAAGTAGGCTGAATGAACGTTCAATCGGAGATTCTGTAGAGTATCATTCATACCTTGAAAAAAGAAAAATAATCTCGAAACTTAATAAATAAATAAAAATGTACTTAATTCAAAATATGATCGGAAGGCGAAAATTGACTTTTTATTTGTTGCGCACCGTTTTTCTTTTCTATTACCATTAAGTGGTATTTTGAGCTAAATCTTGCATATAACGGTCCGGTTAAGCAAGCATTTACATATGTCCGAGACTAAATTTTGTTACGGCCTTGTAAAGGTGTCGCGAAAATTTGGAATCAAAACCGAGAATCGGTGCTTACCGAAGCACAACATTTCACTCCATTTTACCAACTCAACTCAACCTTTTTGAGATGATCCATAGTTAGTTCTCATAGTCCTCGAGGACAACGAGGTCTTATTTTCACTTCACGAGCATGACAGATGGTAATGAAGAAATCTTACTCCATTTTGCGAGGGGAAAATTACCAAAAAAGTCCTAAATCGATTGTAATTGTGCCAATTCAGTCCTAAACTTTTTTTTTTGTGCCAATTCAGTCCTTTCGGGAAATTTGGCCGGCCGACGATGACGTGGACGCTGACCGGCGCTGATGTGGACGCCGGCGCTGACGTGGTCGATTTTTAATAATATTTTATTATTTTTTAATTTATTTTTTTCCTTTTTCTTTTTGTTTTCTTCTCCACTTTCCTTTGGCCGATCGCCGATCCGGCGACTGACTAGAGCCGGCGAGGGCGAGGTCGGCCTTGCCTAGGCCGAGCCTCGCCATCGTCGTTGGGCGAGCTCGCCTGGCGCCGGCGACAGCTAGGCGAGCTCGTGTAGCCATGGCGGCAGAGCTCGCCCAGATAGGTAGCTTGCCCAGATTGGTGCTGAGAAGAAAAAAAAAGGAACCATAGATCGGTAGATCTGTTTTTGCTTGGCGTTTCGATTGCCGGGTCTTCGTACTTTTTGAGGTTGCGATTGGTCTGAGAATTCGCTCGATTTTGGATGTGTTTGATAGGTCCGGGAAGAAAATGGAGGAGGAGCACCGTTGCCAGGCTTCGTGTCTCTGCGCCAACAACGACGGCTTCTTCGGGAGCCCCTGCGACGGACTGGGCGAGCTCGGCCGCCATGACTGCTCGAGCCCGAGCTCGGCCGCCATGGCTGCTCGAGCCCGAGCTCGGGCAGCCATGGCGAGGCTCGGCCTTGGCGAGGCTGACCTCGCCCTCGCCAGCTCTGGCCGGTCGCCGGATCGGTGACCGGCTAGAGGAAAGAGGAGTAGAAAACAAAAGGAAAAAGTAAAAAAATAAATTTTAAAAATACTAAAATATTATTAAAAATTATCCACGTCAGCGCCGGCATCCACATCATCGCTGGTCAGCGTCCACGTTAGCGCCGGTCGGTCAAAGTTAGTCGGAAGGACTGAATTGGCACAAATGCAAAAGGTTTAGGACTGAATCGGTACAATTGCAATAGGTTTATGACTTTTTTGGTAATTTTCCTTTTCGCGAGCATGGCGAGGCTAATGCATTTGTCTTTATAGTCAAGCCACTTATGTACGAAAAACATCATTAGCATAAAAGAATGGGTTAATACCACAAAAAATCACAAACTGATACATTTGTGATAAATTTACACCAATCATTTTTTTGGATCACCAAAAACTCCAAACTGGTACACGCGTGACAAATTTACTTTTTGTTAGCTTCCGTCAAATTTTGCCGTTAAATTATTGAGTTGGACGACACATGTCAGTTGACTTGTCAAGTCCACATGGAAATGGTTAATACCATGAAAAATGCCAAACTGATACATTTATGGCAAATTTGATGAGACAAGTTCTTCCTTAACTGGTACAATTGTGACAAATCTACTCCAAAACTTGTAACACCTGTGATAAATTTACCCCAAATTAATTTTTGGGTTACCAAAAACCCTAAATCGGTACACCTGTGAGAAATTTATCCCAAACTGGTACATTTGTGACAAATTTATCCCAAACTATTTTTGGGTCACCAAAAACCCGAAAATTGAATTTAACATCGAGAATGTCGTGTCCAGTGATTTATCATTGCCATTTTAAACTATGCATATGCTCCTTCTATTGGCTCAGTGCAGCAAGTATAGTTTCGTGGCTTTACTTTCGTTCTCTCCATTTTGTGTAAATGATGTCATTGGCATTTTGACGATGAATCTAGTCGATTTCATACGGCTTGTAGGCAGGGAGAGACTCTCTCTCTCTCTCTCTCTCTCTCTCTGCCACTCATGGACCTATAGATTTATCGAGAAAAATTGCCACCTCAAATGTTCAGTACCCTCTTTTAAATGGGGTTCGAGATTCTAACAATTACTACATACCACA
Organism: Lenwebbia sp. NSW1173648; assembly: GCA_029784005.1. NCBI lineage: Eukaryota > Viridiplantae > Streptophyta > Magnoliopsida > Myrtales > Myrtaceae > Lenwebbia > Lenwebbia sp. NSW1173648. The sequence continues at coordinate 37,734,128 of JARCGZ010000001.1, forward strand.
TGTGAAAAGACATCGCTTATGCTCACCTTGTAGAGGGAGTATTGGCGGAAGGTCAAGTAAAACTCGTAAAAGCTCAATCCATCGTTAATTTTCTTACGCGAGATGTCACATTAGGTAGTGATTAGGCCATATAGTGATACTTGATTGAGCCATTTTGTCTAGAGTACTACTAGAGTTACTAAAAGTGTTATTAAAGAGTTCTCACTAAATGATGTTCGCAATTTCCACTACCTTAGACAAAGACGACGATGAAGGACTCGATGAAGAAGAAGACGATCTAGGGTTCTCACTAGATTGAACGGTTAAATTGAAGGAAGCTAACGAAGAGTAAATGTGTCATGCATATATCGGTTTGGGATTTTTTGTGACCCAAAAATTAATTTGAGATAAATTTGTCATGAGTGTACCAGTTTGGTATAAATTTGTTACAGATGTACTAATTTGGGATAAATTTATCTTAGGTGTACTAGTTTGGAATTTTTTGTGGTATTAACCCCCAAATTTTCACGTGGACTTGTCGTCAATCTCCATGTGTCGTCCAACTCAGCAATTTAACGACAAAATTTGACGGAAGTTAACGAGGGTAAATTTACCACGCGTGTACCAGTTTGGGATTTTTGTGATCTAAAAATTAGTATATGGTAAATTTGTCACATATGTATCAGTTTGAGATTTTTCGCGGTATTAACAAATGTACTTTGCCTTACTTCCAAATTATTATGATCACTATTACAATTACTAACTATCATTTGATAAACTAACTGAAAATTAAAGTCCCAACAAAAATCAGAATTTCCAAACTCCCACCTGTTATTCCCCTCGCGCACAACGCTCGACTCAAAACTCCTCTCTCTCTCTCTCTCTCTCTCTCTCTCTCTCTCTCCCTAACACAGCGGCCTCTCTCTGGGTGGCTTCACCGACCGCAAAGGCGGCCGTTCGCGGCGTGGGGCATCTCAGATCGTGTCCTAATCTCGATTCCGATGGCAACTTCCTCGCGGCGTCCTGGCAGCAATAAATGTTTTGTCGAGATGGGAGTATAAATTGGCGAAGACCTGCTCGTGGACGCGGTCATCAGCCCCCATTGCAATTACGTTGTGAATCAGTCCACAAAGTTCACAAAGTTTCAATCCATGTAGAAATCGTTAATGACTTTGTTGGCATTATTTGTATTCATCCTTCATTAGCTCTCTTCCATTAAATGCATGTAGCTTTTTGGTTTTCAATCTTCATCAGATGCCTACCATGTATCATGCTTCACCGATTCGTTTTCATTCTTCTTCTGACACCCACCATAAATCAAAGGTATCCTTTAAAGAATACTAACAACTCAATCTAGAACACATCAAATCATATGATCAAATCTTCGACGATCAAATTTATATTATTTTAACAAGCAGATAAGCTCGTTTCCGTTGGTCGCCCCATGCCATGACGGGCTTATTTCCGAGCCACCACATGGAATCGTAGCCCACATCCCGACTCCACCTCGGGGCCACGAATTGCCGTCTCAGTCCCAACTCAGCCCCAAACGGCTAACCTCAAACGGAAACCACGGAATTCACGCACCTAAGCCCAATCAGACCACACGCAAGGATAGTTTTCAAAGAGTGACATTCATCGGATTTCGTTGCTGCCAAGACACCCCTGAGCAAAATTGCTACTAGAGTCGAGCCCGAGTACACGGTCTAAGTTGCACCACGCTGAGACCCAGCTGCCTTTGCCATCGTGGAAACCACTCAGGCCTTCACCGCCGTTCGCCGACCGTACCGCCGTTGGAGGGCTCATCGTCGCCGCTTTGTTTTGAATCGCCACCAAAATCAAGACTCGTTTTTGTGGTTGCCGATATCGTCATGTCCTCCAACCGCTTGCCACTAGCCGCCGTCTAAGCCCAAGCCGCCGCCGTCGTCGTCGATCCCCGTCAAGCTCAAGGGACTGATGAAGAAACGACCCATTTCAGTCCTTATGTTAAATTTTTCCGAGCGCGCTTTGTGGACCGGATAGAATACACTTGAATCCACACTGAAACTCCCGTCTTCCACAACGAAGAAGACGATGGAAATGGGCTATATATATCTATCAGCCCATCAATCCATTGGAATGATGCGTCCTCACAAAAGCGAGTCTTGAAATACCATCTTCCTTAAGTCACGACAGACTTTTTCTATCTTGAATTTATGAACGTTTAATTGGAGCAAGGAAAGGCGGAAAATCCCCTATTGTTGCCTTTTGAAAATCCGGTTAGGTGTTTCATCGTGCTTTATTGCTTTTGATGTATGTTGAGTGTTGCACCGGAGATTTTGCAGGTTTGGCTTACTTGGTTGGGCGTCGGCATTCCATGTTTGAATCGCACCAACTGCCTGCAAATTGTTTGGATCAAGTCTACCTATAAAGGCGAGAGGTACGAAATCAACCTGACTCCTAGAGCTTGTATGTTGTTTTACGTACCCGCAAAATGCTATCTTCTTTAGTCATGCCGGACTTTTTCTGTCTAGAATTTATGAAGGTTTAAAAACCATTAACAACACCATTTAGAGAAAACGGTGGGTGCAAGAAAAGGTATAAAATCAAAGTAACCCCCATTATTGCCTTTTGAAAATCCGGTTAGGTGGTTTTGAAGTAGAGGCTGAATGAATGTTCAATCGGAGATTCTGTAGAGTATCATTATTCATTCATACGCATCAGCATGGCGAGGCTGATGCGTTTGTCTTTATAGTCAGCCCACTTATGTACGAAAAACAAACATCAGTAGCATAAGAGAATGGATTAATACCATGAAAAATCACAATCTGATACATCTGTATTAAATTTACCTTAATTAATTTTTGATCACCAAAAACTCCAAACTTGTGAAGCGCGTGACAAATTTACTCTTTGTTAGATTCCGTCAAATTTTACCATTAAATTGTTGAGTTGGACGACACATGGCGGTTGACATGTCGAGTGCACGTGGAAATGGTTAATATCATAAAAAAAAACCCTAAATCGATACACTTATGACAAATTTGATGTGACAAATTTATCGTAAACCTGTAAAACTGTGACAAATTTACCCCAAACTAATTTTTGGGTCACCAAAAATTCTAAACTGGTACACCTGTGATAAATTTACCAAAAATTGATACACCTATGAGAAATTTACTCCAAACTGATACACATGTAACAAATTTACCCAAAATTACTTTTTGGGTCACCAAAAACCCGAAAATTGAATTTCGTCATAGTAACGTAAGTAGTCGTTAAAAACCCGACTTGGTTACTCCCTTGGTCCACTTGGCAGCGAGTGTCTTTTGTCACGTCAGATCCGTTTGCCCGATAATGTCTATGAATGTTGCAACGTTGGAACTTTATCGGCCATTACGAATATAAATCCAACGGAAGGTACTTTTGGATCACTGCTACAAGTTCGGGATATTGGTGAGACGAAAAAAAAAAAAAAAGGTTATATCGTTGGTGTTCCACGAAGATACTTTTGGGTATAAGGTGCAAGTTTGGCATACTAGTGAGACCAGAAAAAAGTTGCTTTGTTGCTTAGGTGTTTCATGGTGCTTTGTTGCTTTTGATGTATGTTGAGTGTTGAGCCGGAGATTTTGCAGGTTTGGCTTAGATGGTTGGGCGTTGTCGGCATTCCATGTTTGAATCGCACAAACTGTATGCAAATTGTTTGGATCAGGTCTACCTATAAAGGCTAGAGGTATATATATATAATTTTTTTCTTTATCTTAGGTTTAGACCAGCCTCAAAGACCGAGTAGAAGTCAGAGCTGCTCATCTCTGACTAACCAGGCTTGAGACTGACCAGATCGAGTGGCGATTTCCAGCATCTTGTGTTCAATTCACATGTGATTTTTCAAAATTGTTTTTTTTTTTAAATTTATTTTTCCATTTTAAGGAGTGAATGTAAAGTCACTTTTTGGAGCACATAATTGAATAGTGAATATACTCAGAGCGCAATGGGCTACCCACTTTCCCGGCAGATTAATTGAAGTGGAGCTAACTAAAGTCCCAACAAAGGACAAAGTGCAAGCCGACAAGAAAAGATCCCAACTCCAGCAGCTCACCCTCTTGGAATCCACGCCCGCCAAAGACCACCCACCACCACCAAAACTACAAGAACAGTAGTCCTTTGTTAATTTTGGTCTCCCCAATGAATAATGTGTCGGCCCCTCCTCTTCCTTAGGTCAAGAATAGCTCAACTAGCCACTTTGTAACTTTGATTTCATGATTTAAGGAAATCTAAATTTCACTTATACGGCGAATCTCACAATTCGACACGTGAAAGATTAGTGCCGGCGGATCGACGGGACTTCGCAGCTTTCGATGCATTGTTCGTTATTGTGTTGGTGATATAATCCCCGTGGCGAAACGTGACATTATTTTTGTTCGGTAAGCACAATAAAATGTCTCACGAGTACTCGTCAACACGGATCTTTCGACTTTCGCTCACATTCTCCTATGCTAATCGCGCGCTCATCTCGTGGATTGATTTCAATGTGCCTAACATTACCCTTTGAAAAAATAGCACCCTTCAATATTATTATTGTTATTATTGTTGTTATTATAATCATTTGTACATTAACTATTACCATTATTTGATAAACTAATTGAAATTTAAAGTCAAACAAAAAGAGCATAATTTCCAAACTTCCCACCTATAATTCCCCTTACGCCCAACACTCAACTCAAAACTCCTCTTTCTCTTCTCTTCTCTGTCTCTGCCTCTGCCTCTCCCGAACATGGCGGCCTCTCTCTGCTCCGCCAAGCTCATCGTCGCCTTCTTCGTCCTCTCCGCCGTCCCCTTCGCCTACCTCATCTCCCTCGAGCTCTCCCCGCCCTCCACCCACGTCTTCCACTACCACAGCTCCGGCTTCCTCCGCGAGTGCGCCAAGTGGGACGATCCCCGCCGCCGGTTCCTCGTCTCCTTCGTCGAGGGGGGCGTCGGCCAGGTCCCCGTCCCCGACGACTACTCGCCGGGGCCGTCCGCCGTGCTCGAGGAGGCCACGGTGGTCAAGGACGCCGACCTCGCCGGGAACGCCTCCCTCGGCCTCGCCGTCGACGGGGAGAGGGGGCGGCTGCTCGTCGCCGTCGCCGACTTGATCGGGAACAGGTACTCCGCCGTGGCGGCCTACGATTTGTCAACGTGGAAGAGGTCGTTCCTCACGCAACTCAGTGGCCCAAGTAAGCTGGAGAGAGAGAGAGAGAGATTATTGAGTGAATTAAATCAATTTTTTACGCTGACATTGACATTTAACTTATTCTTTTTTGTTATTGCGTGGTACGTCGTCTGCCTTTACTGTATTGATTTAATAGATAGATTGTTTTTCTGTGTTATGGAAAGAGGTAATTGATGGAGAAAAAAAAAATATAAAAATTAGCCTATCAGAGAAAAAAAAAAAATGAAGGTTTGGTTTGATGCATTATATATGCCTTTTAATTTCTAGAAAAAGATATAATTTTTTTTTTGGTTAAGTACAGAGCATGATAGCACAATGATAAACGGATCACATCGTCTTTCATAAGTCACAAATTCAAATTCGAGTCATGTCGTGAACTTCGAGTCAGAATTGTATCTTAGACATCCCCGCAACCTCATGTGAGCATGCGAGACAACTCACTGAGGATGCGGTGACGGGCTCATACGCCTACGGATGAACAGAATTGTCATGACTCAAATCGAACATTTCGTGACGACGATAAGACCCTTAACAGTAATCTCAATAGAAATAACTACTCCGTTCGATTCTCTCCATCCTTTCCCTGATTTAACAAAGTGAATTTTTGTACTTAAGATTTGTTTTCTTAACAAGCTTGCCCCCTGTGCATGATCCATTGTGGGTCAAATCAATGGGTCGGGTAAGGTGGTTGATCTTTGCCTTTCAAATCATGGGGAGAGGACGACCTGTTTGCTTCTAATAGCAAAGTTGGAATGAAAAAATTGACTACAGACTTCCAAATATTTATCAGGAGTATACGCAAATAAGGGGATTATGATGTTTTCCAATAAATGCAGTACCTAAATATTTGCCCTCCAAAATGGGGCAACGTTTACACCACCACACAACACATCAAGCACCAAAATCTCGCTGACATAAAAAAACTTAGCAAATCATTAGTGGCATAACAATTTGGGATTATGAGGATCGGAACCAGATTCATACCCGGCCCGCACCCAAATCACCCCGATCCGTTTCTTCTTGTTGGTATTTTTTTTTTCGGAATTTACTGTTTTGCCATTTAGTTCATCACGTGTGGTATCATATAAGTTGCTAATTGGGATCATATAAATCTATGGTCGCTTGGCGTGCTTGATCTAAAGATAAATTTCTCTCTTTTCTTGGTGCCTTGAATTAGATTTGAGTCTTGGGCAGCCTAGAAGGTAAGGATATTCATTAATCGCCTCATGCATTTTGAGTCCTTTTGTCAATGCTCAATGTCCTTGGCAAGTTTTTACCCTCACATCCTCCTAAGAAGTTGCTTTCCTTAACCGGCGCAGGCGATGAGAAATCCTTTGCGGATGATGTCGCGGTGGACGCCGAGGGCAACGCGTACGTCACTGACGCCAAAGCAAGCAAAATCTGGAAGGTCGGGGTGGACGGCGAGCTCCTCTCGATCATCCGATCCCCGCTGTTCATCGCGAAGGAGTGGTACAGAAACCTGGTCGGGCTGAACGGCATCGTGTACCACCCCGACGGGTACCTCCTAGTCATCCACACGTTCAGTGGCAATCTCTTCAAGATCGATGTCGGAGGGGAGGAAGTGAAGGTGGTTGATGTTGTGGGAGGACCATTGACGTTTGGGGATGGTCTGGAGTTACTGTCTCCTACCAAGATTGTGGTTGCAGGAAATCCTTCAGGGAGATTGGTAGAGTCTCTTGATGGGTGGCAGAGTGCTTCTGTTGTTGGGAGGTTTAAGGGCCCTTCGCATAGGTTGGCGACCGCCGCTGCAGTGAAGGACGGGAAGGTGTATCTGAATCACATGTTTGGGCTCGGGTACCCAAGGAAGAAGCATGCTCTCGTCGAGGCGGTTTTCTCGACATGAGGAGAGGAAGGGGACGAACTTTTCTAGAGAAAAAACCAGAGTTACGCTAAATTATACCGAGTTTGGCTAAATCATACTTTTCTGGATTCATATTGTAAGTGGAGAGAGGAGAACAGAGGTCATAAAGCTCATGGGTATTCTGTGAAATATGATGGTGCTTTTTTACCTTCTTTGAATTGGCAAGAACTTTTGGTTTTAGATGAAGAGGCCTGTGAATTCTTGGTCAAGTCCTTATGGATCTGTTTGGCAGGCACGGGTTTTGCAATAATGTGAAGGATCATAAAGCTAGCAAACTCGGAACACCCAAAAAAAAAATGGCACGGAGAACTTAGCTTTATGTTCAAGCATAGACCTGGTCTATGCTTGAACATAAAGCTAAGTTCTCGGTTATTCTATACCCTCGTTTCACTTTACAAAGCACTACGTTGCATTGACTGCCCCTTTTTTTCGCCCACTGAGTTGTACATTTTCCCGGGAAAATCAGATTGAGTTTTGGCTTGACTTCTATATGGGGTGTTGTTGGGTCGATTAGGATGGAATTGCCTCAAATACGTCTGTTTGGCTAAGATATGAAACAACCACAAGAAGTCAAAAAGCCGAGGACAAGGCCAGTGGCCAGAATCACTGGTAAATAAACGACTGTCAAACAGCTTGATTTGTTCTAGAGCAGTTACACTGTGAATCCACTCGTTTATTAGGTCGAAATTTATTCATCTCTAGGTAATACCTCTCTCTCTCTCTCTCTCTCTCTCTCTCTCTGGTGTATATATACAAATGTACAGTACTACGCTCAAACCCTTTGTTTGGATGATTTCTATAGTATAGTCTTACAAGTATAGTTTGAACTAAAAAGAACTGTCTTGTCTCCTGCCAGTCTTACAAGTACATGTTACCTGGGAAGACCGACCCTGCGCACTTAATGACTGAGGCTGATCACTGGTGCTTCTTTGCTCTACCTTGAGAGACCAATAAATCATCTCTCTTCGAACTCTCAGGTCTCCGGGCCCATGCAGGAGCTTGATCTGGCCCATAACGATAGTCATAAAAGAGCTCCTCACTCGCTTCAATATGCTCCTTCGCAAAAATTCCCACCCGATGATCTCCTGCCACTAGCATCACCTGACAATCCCTCGGTGTTAGCTAAATGACACATATATCCAGACAACAGTCATTGAGGCTTTAAGGTACCTTTGCATAGCAATTAGGGTTGGATGAGTGATTTGCAAATTTAAGCTTGTCTCCTTTGCGGAAAGCATCAAGGACGTACTGCACCAGAAAGTGGCAGCAGTTTTAGGTCGGGAATATCACAATACAAGAGTATCTACATGCAGGGTAGACCATACATCAAATAACAAGCATGGAATGGACATTGCAGAACGCGACTGGAAGACTTGTAAGATGGCGTGCCATGAACTTTACAGGCACAGCACAGGTGCATTCAGAATGTTGGTGAATTGTGAACTCAAGTCCTTTGAAGCTTCTATTTCCAGATATGATGTGCCGTGTATCTGTTTTTGGTTGTATTCACACAAAAAGCTTATGGTTTCAAGAGCAGCAATTCTGCCCGTTAAACACAAAGTGAAGCATCGCTAACATGTATATAATATTCAAATTCCTGATCAAGCTAACAGAAGAAATGAGGATCTTGAGTGACAATCTGCATAAGTAACATTATGCTGATCCAGAGGAAATATCCATGTAAACCAGGAACTGTTCAACATCGGCTTCCACTATGACAAACCTTTCAGCCATGAACTTCTACCTTGGAGCCTGACGCAACTTAACTTAAAAACATGCCAAGAAACCAATATTGGCGACAGAACAGCTAACATAGACCTTGTGGAAAGTGCATCAAGCTTTTGTTATGGTAACAAACTGCCATATTTTACATACAATCAGACACAAACATGTGTGCGGGAACACATAGAGACTTAAACAAGCACGTGAGCACATGCACACGCATGTGCACAGAGAGAGAGGAGAGAGATTACTTGCCTGATCATTCAAATCAAAAAGAAATGATGAGTTAGCACGGTCATAGATTTTCCCACGTTTGTCTGCCTCTCTATGAGATATCAATTCTCCTGTATATTCTCCAAGATAGTCATTTCTGTTCACTGGGTTCTGAAATCATATCAGCCAGTCAGAAAAACAAATTAGTAAGCACATGGAGATGAGCTTTTCAATTACTCTAATAAAAATGAACCCAAACTGATGGAAGAACAGGGATTATTAAACGAGAGTGCAGAGGGATCACCGGATTAGTAAATCTTCCTGTGTATAACAAAAGCAACACCTACAATGTATGATAATATAAAGAACTCTTTTACTTTCCTAACCTTCAAGAAGGCACCCCATCCAGCAACATCAGATTTTGCCAAGAGGATCTGAATCGCATCAAAAACCAAAATATAGTAAGACCATGCATCTTTGTTTGGCACATATAATAAACTAATAATTATTTGGCATAAGATTCACTCACTCTTTGCTGCTGCCTTAGCAGGAGCCTCATGTTTCCACATTGGCCTTCACCACGCCTGGGGGGCTCATCCAATGAACCATCTCCACAACTGTGTAAAGCAAGCGGGTAGAGTAAGTTACAAAAGCTGAATCTGCTTACCAAAGTTGGTGGGAAAAGGTTCGTACCTCACCCAGCAGTTCCGGCAAACATCCGGATCACATTCACGTCCGGCAGCAAAGCAGGGGCATTGCCTACTTCTGCACTGACTTTTTGCACAATGACATCCCCTAAAACGGTTCTTGCAGCTTTTTGAGCACCTGAAGATCTCATAGGTGTCGTTATTGAAAATTAAAGCTCACTTCTTCTATAGCGCAACATCAAGAGCTAAGTCATACATTAATTGGAAAAGAAACCCTGAAACCGATTCTCTTGTTTACTTGTATTGCTTCTTCGATTTTTAAATAGCTATCAAGTGGCTCTTTCTGAAGCTTGCCAAGAAGACACGTGATATATAATAACTGAAATTGTATCAACACGACAAATGAAATTCTAAAGGAAGCTTCAGCTGAGCTTAAACGCACTGTATCAACTGAAGCAAGACTTTTAGATGTGATTTAACCTACCCACAGTACTTTTCACAGCAAGTTCCATTACGTAGACACGTGCATTGCTTTCCGCACATAAACTGGCAGCCACATGGAGTATACTGCTTGCAAGACCGATTTTTACCATCTGCAATTCTTTTCCAAATCGAAGGATGACCAGCAGACTTCCAGGAATATTTGAGTTTCCGTGTTCTGCCCCTCCTTCGAAGTAACCGAGTTTTTGTTGGCATTTCTTCCTGTGACATTGGTGTAAAAGTTGCAACTCTATGCATCATATCATCTTCGGTAATAAAAAATCCCAGTGATAAAAGTACAGAATCACCCTAAGTAGAACTTAATGCAGATATTTTTCTCAGAATTTCAGACTCGGAGAAGCATGGCATTCAAAGATACAGGATGGAAGCTACAGGCCCACAACTACATATTTAGGAACTTAGCCTGCATACAGCTGCTACTTGATGTTTACATGGTAATAATCTTAAGTACTTTTTCTGCTCTCTTTTCTGTTTTCTCTCGTTCCTATTTGTGGCTAAACTTACAAGAAGCTGTTGCTAGATAGTACTTTTATCATTGAACACAAAATGGAGACATGAAAACTCTCTACAGAATGAATTATCCACGCACTTACAGTTTGGACGCAAAATCTTACAAGAATGTCTGTGTTGCCTCCGGTTAGAGGTGATCAATGGGCAGGCTCGGAGAGGGCCGGCCGGATGATTGGGCCTAATGTGTTTGCCAAGCCTTACCACATCACAAGTATGGATGACCTGGGCTAGGGCAAAAAATGGGTGGGCCGGCTTTCTCAAGTAAGGCCTGTGCCCAAACCTGCCCATTTACCTCTCAGGCTTGGGCGCACGAGTGGGCCGCCTGCCCGTTGATCACCTCTACTTTCGGCAGGGATAGACCTTCTATTCTCCCTTCTAGCTAAAGTAACAATAAGAAACACAAAATAAAATAGAGAAAATAGAATAGCACAATTGGTCCTCATTCACATGAAGATCATTTTGTACTTACAATAGCATGATCCATATCTGCTTTTCCATTGTCTTCTAAACAAGAACTAGGTGCAGCACCTGATCTATTGGATATTGAAGGCCCAACGTCATGCATGTAGCTTGATACTTCCATGCATGTTTTCAAGCCAGAAAGCATGTTTCTGGCAATGAGACAACTGGAAAGAAAAATAAGCTTTAGCAGAAAATTGGAGGCGAAATGTACAAGCTTTTCTTATTATAATACAGAATACATGAATCACAAATTAAACATCAAGCAGCATATCCATCTGCATATTACTTAATAAATATCTGTAAAGCCACTGGCCTTTTTCACCTCTACTTCCTTTCTATGGGAAACAGCAATTGCCACGCTCTGAAAAAATATTCTGCCGCTTCATGTGCAGCCTATTATCAGGAATATTTCAGGATTCTGTATGACGTGACGAAATTACATTTGGCGACATGTAATTATAAAAGAGTATTGATTTAGTAAAAGATGATAAAAGAGTGGAAAAAATAACGCAAGCACTCTCATCAACACATGATGTGGATGAACTTCAAAGTCATCAATCATGTCTAATAGAGATAACGGAACCAGTAAATACACATTACACTCGGTAAATCATGATGCATTAGCGATAGAATTGTTAGATAATATTTGTCAGAAGTCAAAACATGAATGATAAGCGAAGGCCCGCCACTGCATAAACCAGCATTTTAAAAAGTTATGAATATCTCTAAAAATATTCTCTGATCATGCCAATTATGTTAGCCAGATAAATCATTACAAAATTCATATTTATTTGACTAGCAAAATATGGTTTCACAACGAAACAAGAAAAACGAAGTAACTCATACACAAAATCTGCTGCCTCACAGCAATTCGTAAGTTTGTTGGATTGTTCTTCCAGATTTCAAGAATGTCAAATCCTCATGAAATGTCACTGTATTAGCTAAGAATGTACAAAGACGTCTAGAGTAAGAAATTACATGAATTGGATCCTGTACCTGTTTTTACCAAATATTTCTATTCCCTTCGTATATAATTCTTTCTCAATAGGTTTCCACTCACAGATGGGCACCATCCTTTCACCTGCAATTTCATTAGATTTTCGCTTTTCTTTATGTGCCTCTGCAACAACATTACCTTCATCTCTCATAGTGCCCTGTTCTCCAGCATTATTGGAAGTCTGTACTGAAGCAGGTATCACCACGACATCTTCCTCTTCATTTATAATAAGGTCCTCTGTCTTATCACTAGAAGGACCGCCAGAAAATCCGAGTTTGCCAGAATCACTGAAAGTGGACTCCTTTGCAGCGTCAACAATGACTGGGTAAAACTCCAATTTACTAGATACATCGGGATGAGGTGATAGCAGTATCTTCTGTTTCTTAACAGGGAATCCGCCAAAATCATCAGGAATGAGTTTTGGGTCTTGCGATGGTGTAATTTCCTTCTCTATATCCTTGCACTTTCCGGTGATCTCGGCGCACAGCGCAATTACAGATGTATGACACTGTGGATCTTCATCAACACCTTTTGAGGAAGAAGGTATTGCTTGCTCATGCACTTGGGTGATGCCTGTGCTGTGATCTGCAATAACCAGCTCTGCAGCACTAGAGGATCCCATGCTTTCCTCTTTCTCTTTTAAAGTTTCCCTTTTCATTCCATTGGAACCATCGATATCAGAACATTCCAATGAAGCCTTGATAGTATTCAACTTATTCAACTGCAAACAATCCTAATTAATTTTAGATTGCCACACATTGCCCACCCCCCCCCCCTCAACAACAAAAAAAAGGCAGATAATGAGTAGATAAAAAAAAGGAGTAGAGTTGAACAAGAAGACGACTGAGACTATTTAAAGAGAAATTGACAACCATTTAGAAGCATTTCCATTGCATGATATACATAAACAATGTTCTTATGGCTGTAGGTCAGATAATGAGTAGATAAAAAAAAGGAGTAGAGTTGAACAAGAAGACGACTGAGACTATTTAAAGAGAAATTGACAACCATTTAGAAGCATTTCCATTGCATCCCCTACATAATATGAGTCTCAAGGCCCAGAAGTGCATGATAAATACCGCCAAAGCGCGCTCTCTCTCTCTCTCTCTCTCTATTGACACTATTTCTTTATGGGAGATTCATTTGTTCATACCTTCAGGTAGCACTGATCACCACAAGGTTTTCCATCTTCTTCATGCTCTAGAGAATAGGGCTGCTTTTCACTCTGTCAAGAAAAACCTATAAGAAAATATAGTAAAATTAAAGTAGGGGGGGAAAATGACTTGTGATATAGCTGCCACTCCACTTACAGGAATAATTAAGCTTTGGGAACAGCCATGAAGACGACAATCAAATAGCTGTGGAAATTCCCAAGAAGATAAGCATGGTTTTGATGCCTTCTTCCTTAGCCAAAACAGAGAGAAGGAAAGGAAATGGTCTCTGAATGCATACCAAGCAACGACGACAGAAAAGATTGTCAAAAGAATCTAAAGCAGCACTGAGGGTCTTGTCCAGATATATTCCCTTATCAGTTCCCACATCTCCAGAGTTTTTGAGATTTTTGTTCTGTTTCTTGTCATAGTTCTCTTTCAGAAATTTGTATCTCTCCTGCAGATCCAGAATCAAATACATCTCTCAAGTCTCAAGTCAGCACAAGGAGGATTTTCTTATGAACAACATACTTTTTCAATCAAAAGAACACAAACCACCAGTTCGATGCTTTTGTTATAAAATCATCGTCTTGTTTAGATCACCTGGATTTCTAATTTGGTGCCCCCAACAAACTGGCTCACAATGTTCTGTACATCCTCGCTGGAACCATACTCCTCAAAAGCCATCCTGGAATCATTACAGGGAGACACGATTCATATCAATAAGCTGATTTTAATTAAAGTTTGGACTCTCTCTTCATGGGTTCCCACTTATTAAGGTCTGGCTAATTCATTAAACCAGTTGTTTTAGCTACCATACTCTATCCTGTTTAACAGGAAAAAGAAAACAATGCTTTTCTTTGGAAATTTCAGGAAATCAGCTTTTCCTCAAGCAGTTCCTAATCTCTTCATGACAAAGTATATGTTCGAATTTCCACTTTCAGTAATCCCAAGTGTTAACCTATCTTGCCAAGAGACAACTCATGCAAACAAACTCTCTCCACCTATTGCAGACACCTGATCATGTTATACTTAAACCTCTCTAGAAGCAAATAGAAATACTTGACCTGACATTCTTTTAAAACTATGCACTTACCATAGTATGCGATCTTCAGCTTCAGAGAAGTCATGCTTCTCGTCCTCAGTCTCGGTCATATCTTCCTCACTATCGCTGCAAATGAGTGCTTCACTGCCATGTTGGTCATAGTAAATACGTCTTCTCCCAACCACTGACTGGTCTTCAGCCATTCTCTGATTCCTGCAAGATGTGTCCAATTAGAATCATCACTTACAGATGGCAGTGTGAGCACTTGCCCACACTCATGACAACGAGAGTGTGTGTAAAACACACTAACAAGTCGGCTTCGGTGCTTTTACCAAAGCCAACAATATTTACCAAGAAGTAGTACCTATCCAAGAATATCCATGTGGTATACGGAGGTAATTTCTCAGTATACGGAAGCTTGGTGCCCACAAGGGATGACAATTCGTGACTGTAAATGCCATCTTTATCACCTGATCCTTGAACAAACGCACTAAACTTCCCAAGAGGATTCTCAATCCTTGACAACAGTATATTACTGAAACCATCGTTTTTTGATGCTTCTGACAGAAGCTGGCATACATGATCTTCTACTTTCTTCCCATTTTTCTCAAACTTCTCCTGCGCGATAGAATCAGAAGCGGGTTCATGCCATATCGCAGCATTCACTACCAAAAACTAATCTCCAGAGACTATCACTAGCAGAGATTATCAAGTGAAATCATCACTCTAAAAAAATTATACACATATATGTCCGACGAAACAAAATAGACTCACTTTAACTGAAGAATTCCTCTCAGCTTGAATTTGCTTTCTGAGCAGGTTTATCTTAGAGACCAAGTTTCCAACACCTTCATTCGACCGCTCCCCATTCAACTTCTGCCATACCCAGAAAAAAAGCACGTGAATATTGAAAAATCCATAGAATCAATCAATCAAAAATTGAGATGATCAACTATACCTAAAAGGGCAATCATCATGATCAAGAAACTAGACAGAAGAAAAATAGCTGCTTTATCATGAGATGCCACCGTTGGGTTGCAGATAAAAGGACATCCTCGTTCAAAGTAACAACTTCGATCGATGAAGAACAAGCAGGGTCCGGGTCTTCATTAGTATTGATTGTACAGTGGATACGATACATAGGAGATTAGAGACCCTGCTGATGAACGGCCATGTCCGCTCCGACCAAAGGTGACTCTAGAAAGCAGAGAGAGAGAGAGAGAGAGAGAGAGAGAGACTGACCCTGGGCTTGGTGCCAGAGTCGCTCGCCTTGGACACCATAGCTGCTCGCTGCTCTGCGTCCTCTACCCCCGTACCCAGCATTCCGAGCGACAACAGCGTGAGAAATTCTTGTAGTCTTTGGAGTGGGGGACGGACACGTGTCGCCACATTGCTTGGTCTATTTTATTTAACATTATTTTTTTCGCAAAAAATAAATAATTTAAAAAATATTTTTTAAAAATATCGCTTATATCATTTACAGAATAACAAAAAATATTTAGATATAAATTAGTGTCGATAATTTTTTAAAACGATTAATTGTAAAAATAATTTTTTTAAATCATTCATTTTTCTCAAAACAAACAGAACTTTAATTACCTTTACTTATTTTAAAGCCTGAAAATTACGTAATTTGGTTTTCATTCACCTTGAAAAATCGAAAATTCTTTAACACCATGCTTAAAAGAGTGATTAAGAGGAATGAGGAAGGATCATGGTAACGCATTCTTAATTTGATGGAGGAAAAGATCAGGGGATAAGGATAGATTAGTAAAGTCAATTTTCCGTGCGTTTTATATCCCTTCGAATTTCTTCAAATAAGAATAAATTTTTTGAGGGGCTTATGTCTTAATAAACAATTTATTTCCTTCTATCCCACTTATAGTCATGGCCACGGTTCCGGTTGATAAAAAAAAAGCAAAGGGAAAAGAGCCATTGCCTTGACCGGGCTCGACTCGCGGGGTCTTGACTTGGGCGCGGGTGAGGGTTGGGTCGCGGGGGTGGCGAGGTGGTCGGCGAACGAGCGACGTGGCGAGGTGACGGTCTGGCAATAATAGCTCACGGCTAGGTGGCGCTCGATCGAGACTGATTGCAGTTCGTGGAGCTCGGGGTCGAGAGAGGTGGAGGTCGGGGCTCGGGGTCGAGAGAGGTGGAGGTCGGGGCTCGGGTCTCGCGGGCAGACGGGCTGAGGTGGGTCTCGAGGAGCTCGAGGCTGACGGGGTGAGCTGCGACGGCTGGGGGGTGACGGGCTGGCTGAGTGACGACCGATGGAGGCGGGTTGGCTGGGCGGTGACGGGTGAAGGGAGCAGAGGAGAGGGAGGGGGCGTCGAGGGTACACAGCAGGGGGGAGTGAGCGCAGAACAGAGAGGAAAGAGAGGGAAGGAGAGGAGAGAGAAGAGAGAAGAGGAGGGAAATGATGTGACAGGGGCGCACAGCAGTAGAGGGAAAAGAAAAAGAAGAGAAAGAGAGAGCTCAAAGAGGCGACAAGTGACAACTTGGTCTTTTCTTCTTCTTCTTTTTTTTTTTTTTTTCGTACGGTTCGGAATTGGCCCGAATCGCCTGTTTCGGGCCCGGTTTACAGTTTGAAGAAATCGGAACCGGGCCCATATGCCACTGGTCGGTTCTGGTTTGGAACCGCCAGCCCGGTCAACGGGCCGATTCCTAGCCCAAACCGGCCCGTGGCCATGACTACCCACTTATGTATTTATGTCGTATTCATTTTCTAAATATAAATAATGAACATCCACACCATATTGCATATTTTTCTCTCTTTTTCGTCGTTAGTATACAATTAACGTTATAAATTAATGAGAAAATTTTAAATAAGGGCATGCCATTATTTTCTCAAATAAAGATCTGAAGTGAACCTTATTTCAAATAAGGGCCTAAAGTACCATCATTAGGCTTGACGAAGGGCATTTTCGTCATTTACTCTTTTTTCGTTTTTTCTTTATGCTTTGTTTTTTTTTTCCCATTCCTTTTCGCTAAGCTAGGGCTTGGCAGCAACAAAGAAAAAAAAGAAATGGGAAAAAAGAAAAAAGAAATAAATGTTGAAAATGCCTTTGGTCAGACCCTTTTTTGAAAAAATAAAGACACGTTAGACTTTTATTTGGAATTTTCTCTAAATTAATCCCTTCAAATATTTTTCTCTAATAACAATTTATATTTCTTTATTCTCTTTCTAATCACTTATAGTTGAAGCAAGAGTTGAGAGGAAGTTTACTTTTATGTTCACCACGTGACACTAAGTTTTTTTATTTTTTTTGCACGCTTGTCACGTGGTTTTAAAGATTTGCTATTTAGTTACTTAAAACTGCAAAGACAGATATGGCCCCACAACTATCAAATTATCATGTTAATTGGGATATTTTCATTTTTAAGCATTATAAATATTCTTTTTCATTTTCGTACATTTTAAAGTAACATTTTCTTCTTTAAGTAAATTAAAATGAACTCTGAATTACGAAAAGTTACGAATGAAGTTAGGCAAGCTTTACTCCTACTCGAGGCCCACGGCTTGTTGTTAGGGTATAGGGGAATAATTACTTGTCTACTTTGGGTACGGATAGTCTATTTTCTATTGGACCGAGAGAAGTGTTTAGTTAATTTCGGCACATAAAAGCGGGGAGAAACTAGCCCCAGATATATTGTACGGATATCAATTAAGTTTTAAACTTTTCAATCTTGTCAATTTAATTAGAAACCTTTATACGAAATTTTGATGTAATTCTTTCGGTCAACTTTCGCTGAAAATCGTTGATGTAGCGTTCAGTCATCGTCAGCCAGTTGTACGTAACACACTGCCACATCCGCGACTTCCGAGGAAAATTGGTCGGAAGAAACTTAATTGGCAAAATTAAAAACTTTAAAATTGAATTGGTATTTGTAAAATTCAGAACTGAATTGGCATTTGTACAATTGATTTAGAACTGAATTGTACATTTGTACACTCAAGCATTAATTGAACGCATGGACTCGGAATCGAACGTAAACGGGATTGACGGACTCATTGACATCAATATCAATATTCAACACATGTTGCGATAACATCATTTCCCGTTGCATTGATGTTCGAATTTGAGATGCACAAAAGTTACTACCAGAAATATTCTTTTAGTGCTTGGAATGCAAAATATGAGTGCAATCTATTATATAAACTCAGATAAAGAGTTTTTTGCTCGGACAAATAAGAGTTGATAACGCAGAAAAAATTCAAATTTAATCGAAAAAAGTTGATAATCACTGTAATTGAAGTTGACAATTTCTAAAAGAGTTCGTAAATTTAACAAGTTGCTAGGGTAAATAACAAAAAATCGAATGAACATTGGCAACTTAAAACTAATCAAATAGCATAAGAAATTTTTTCATTGTTACAAATCCGCATACGACGTTATGAATTTTTTCAGAACTAGTTGGTAACTATATTAGAAACAATGTTAGTATTACATATGATGGTTAACAACTTTAAGGCGTTGGTAAAAACTAAGAAGTGTAAAATGAAAATTTCTTAAAGACAAGAGAACTTTCATAGATAAGAGAAGTTGCCAATACCAACGGGTAAATGAAAATTTCTAAAAGACTGAGAGAATTTTCATAAATAAGAGAAGAAGCCAATTGAAAAACCAAATAAATGCCGGTAATTAACTCAAATAATTGGTAACCGAAAATTAGGTGCTGGCTCAATTGGAGACATGTTGGTAATCACTTAGGGGTGCATGAAAACCTTCCAGGAATAGAATTTCTGTTCCAAACCTATTTCTGGAACAGGTTTGGAACAGAAACTCGTTTGGTAACGTAATTCTATTTTTCTATTTCTAGAACAAAAAGTTGTTCCAGAAATAGATTTGGAATAACTTTGAGAAACAAAAAATTTTAGTTTCTGAGAGAAATAGAAATAGAATTTCTGTTTCAAGCCGTCAGTCGCCTGCCGCCGCCTACTTCTATTCTAGAAGTAGAAATTTTCAACTGTTGTCAAACGAACTTTTGTTCCAGGATCAGAAATTTATGTCGTTATCAAACGCATTTTTTGGCTCCAAAACTAGAAATAGAAAAATCTATTTCTGTTCCAAAAACCTATTTCTGGAACAGAATGGTTTTCATTCACCCCCCTTATTATTTTCTCATAATAGTTAGTAAATTTAGCAAGTCGATAAGTAAGACAAGTTAAAAATGGCGACTCTATGGAAAAATACTAAATTCAAGAAAAATAGATGAATGTAGGTAATCAACTCAAATAAGGATGGGTAAACCACAACTAATTGGTGATCAAATAAGAGAAAACTTGGTAAGTCACGCAAATAAATGTTGGTAAACTCATTAAAATTTTTTGATAAATTTAATGTGTTTAAAAAAGAGAGAGACAGATATAGGCTAATAAAAGATAACGAAAGTTGATAAATGAAAACAACATTAAATCATTATAAAGTAACTTAAACAAGAGTTGATAATCCAAAAGGACCAAAACGAGTCGGTGATTTAATCAGAACAAACGTTAGGAATTCATTCAAATTAAGATTGGCAAACTCATATTAGAGTTGGCAAATTTAATGCGTTAATAAGGAAGACAAATAAAAGTTGGTAAAAGATAAGAAAGTTGGTAATTTCATGAAAGTAATGGCAAATTACCAATAGCATTATCGAAAGACCAGGCGACGGACGATAAGAAATGTACTTCGTTTTAGAACGGAAGATCGTCCATTTGGTGTGATTGTGAATCTCATGCTTTCAAATGCCAGAGCTTGCTTCAGCTTTGGACTGTTCGTCTTACAAGCACAAATGCCTTTATTTATGTCAGCAGAGCATGATCACGGACCGCAATACATTGCAAAACGAAGAGACTATTCAAATTACAAGGTTTGCAGCTATAATTCAGCTCTAGGAATCGCACATCACACTGATCTCTTCTAGGATCTCCGACCCGAATCGTCTTGACGACTTGGATTCATGATCACAGATAGAGCATGTGTCGAAAAAACCGTTCAGAGGAGCGAACTGCGTCCTGAGCACAAGATGTGATTCAGGAAGAGACTGTTATATAGTTTGCAGATCAAGATTCATAACTCCATTCACCGAAACTTCCAAGCCGAGAGAGAGAGAATCGGGGTCCCTTTCCAGCCAACCAGCAGGCAATTGCCGTCTCGGTCGAGCGTGCAAAACCTCTCACAAGCGAACTGCTTCGCGACCAGGGTGGCCTGGTAGAGTGAGGCCTCGCTGAGCTCGAGCTCGACCATCCGGTACCTTGCGAAGAAGGCCCTCCACACGTCGATCTTCACATTCCTCGTGAACCTCTCGTGGCCCTCCGTTGAGACTATGTTCCTGATCCCGATGCTGAAAATTTCCTCCGTGATGGTCTTGTACTCGGTCTCCTGAATCATGCACGTCTCGAGGCAGTCGAAGTATGCACTGTAGAAGAACAAGGCTTCGATGAAACGGGCCACGAAGGAAGGAGAGTTGTGGTTCGCCTCCACTTCGGTCATCACCATCACGGACGGGTTGAGATTCCTGACGACACTGAACATTTTCTCGAGGGAAGTTGGTCTCGAGATCATAGTCCTCAGCACCATTGGTGCGTAGACTACTATGGCTTCGCCGTCCTCTAGGTTAAATTGCTCTTCCCTAATGTCTTCCAAGTTTGGCAAAAAGACTACTTGGAACGAAAAGGGAATGTTCATCGATTCCGCGACGCTTGCTAGTCTCTTGCCTGCCTCTTCTATCTTCTCTCTGCCTGCCGACCCAACTGCGGTTATCTTGAGAAGCTCAACCGGGCCTCCTTTCCGTTCGGCGAGAGCCTGCATCAACACTATCCACTGGATCCCGCTTCTTATTTGGAGATCTATCAAATGGATTCTGGTTGCCGACAGGGTATGCTCGAGGATTACTTGTAGCGCAGTGAATTGAGTGACTTGATTGAAGGGAAGTTGCGCGTGGCATTTAAGACTAATGAGACTTGTGCTCAAGCCTTGACTCATATCATCCTTTCCGGCCTTTCCTTCGAATCCCTTTGCACTGATCATCCGTCCAGTTTCTTTATCTATCCTGTCTCGGAGAGCCACCACAAAGTACAGGACGATCCTCTGTGCCGGGCTCGCTCTCTTGGACGCCAACAGTTCACAGTATGAAAGCAATCTGCTGGCGCGGTCGAATTGTTGGTCGCCTACTTTCTCGGCCGCCGCTAGAAGCAACTGAGCGAGTTCAACCTCTTTCAAGTCCTCCTCGGAGATGCCCGAGAAAGCAGGACCAAAAGGGTGTGTGAGCATGGAGAAATGGTTGTCCCTTTGATGTTGAAACTGGATGTACCGAGTCCCAGCCACTTTCATTATCTCTTCCGCTGACAGTTTCGGCTGGCTTACCGGAACCTCGCGATTCGGCTCCCCCGGTTCGTCTCCCTTCGACTTCTTGACCACCGTCCAATAGTTGCTGAGGAGCTCCAAAGTCGCCTTCGAAGACGGAGGGACCATCGGTTTTTGCGTATTCCCGAATTCCGGACTCTCCTCAGATCCTGATGTTGGAGGAAAGGAAACATTCAGATTGAAGTGATCAAGGACCATAGAGTTCGACCCGAGCTGCGATTGATCGGGCAAACGGACTCCTTTGTTGCTCAAATTCTCTTGCCGACTTCCAAACCCGGAGAAGAAAGGATCGAGCCGGGCGACATCTTCACCTCGATGCTCTTGCGCGCCTTTAGCCACTCTCTCCTCTTTATCCCGATCATCAAGAACACAGCCTTGGTCGAAAAACGACGGAAAGGAGAAGGAAGCATTCGCCATTGCTGAAGCGAGAACCTTGTCGGCAAACTCAATGCAGAAACCAGAGGATTGAGTTATGAATGACGTATTTCAGGACAGGGATCTCCATGTTCATTACCCGTCGAAGTAATCACTTACGTACGGTAATAGATAACACTTCGACAGTGATTTGTCAAGTGTTGGACAACTACAGCTTCATGGAAATCTACTCGGACGGATTACTTTAACTCTTCTGAGAAAACTACGTTTTGAATTTGGAGAAAACGTCAACGCAGGAACAAGGTGAAACGGTCCAAAGACGTAGCCGTCCCACATATAATATTATTTTCCCGGAAAAAAAGTCGGAAAATCTCGCCTAAGAAGCTCAGCCGACCGAGATACGACAGAATAGTTAGTAAATTTAGCGAGTCGATAAGCAAGACAAGTAAAAAATGGTGACCCAATGGAAAAATTACTAAATTTAAGAAAAATAGATCAGCGTACGTAATTTTGGTGATCAAATAAGAGAACAGTTGGTAAGTCACGCGAATAAATATTGATAAATTCATTAAAAAAAAGTTGATAAATTTAATGTTGTTTGTGAAAAAAAGAAGAAGACAAATATAGGCTAATAAAAGATAACAGAATTTGATAAATGACAAAAACACTAAATCATTATAAACTAACTTAAAGAAGAGTTGTTAATTCAAAACGAGTTGGTGATTTAATCAGACAAAAAAATGTTAGAAAATCATTCAAATTAAGATTGGTAAACTCATATAAGAGTTAGCAAATTTAAGACCATGATAAGGAAGACAAATAAAAGTTGGTAAAAGGTAAAAAAAAAAGTTGGTAATTTCATGAAAGTAATGGCAATTTACCAATGGCATTATCGGGAAATCAAAAGAAATCGACTTCTTTTTAGAACGGAACAATGAGATTATGAATCTCCTGCCTTCAAATGCCAGAGCTTAGTACAAATGCCTTCATTTATATGTCTGTAGAGCATGATCAGAGACTGTAATACATTGCAATACGAAGAGACTATTCAAATTACAAGGTTTGCAGCTATAGTTCAGCTCTAGGAATCGCACATCACGCTGATCTCTTCCAGGATCTCCAACCCGAACCGTCTTGACGACTCGGATTCACGATCATCGAGCAAGCATGTCTCGAAATCGCCGTTCAGGAAGAGACTGTTATATAGTTTGCAGATCAAGATTCATACTTCATGAACTCTTGAAGGCATCCACATCCCTCTCCTTCTCTCTCTCTCTCTCACCGAAACTTCCAAGCCGAGAGAGAGAGAATCGGGGTCCCTTTCCAGCCAACCAGCAGGGAATTACCGTCTCGGTTGAGCGTGCAAAACCTCTCACAAGCGAACTGCTTCGTGACCAGGGTGGCCTGATAGAGCGAGGCCTCGCTGAGCTCGAGCTCGACCATCCTGTACCTAGCGAAGAAGGCCCTCCACACGTCGATCTTCACGTTCCTCGTGACCCTCTCGTGGCCCTCGGTCGATACTATGTTCCTGATCCCGATGCTGAATATTTCCTCCGTGATGGTCTTGTACTCGGTCTCCTGAATCATGCACGTCTCGAGGCAGTCGAAGTACGCGCTGTAGAAGAACAAGGCTTCGATGAAGCGGGCCACGAAGGAAGGAGAGTTGTGGTTCGCCTCCACTTCGGTCATCACCATCACGGACGGGTTGAGATTCCTGATGACACTGAACATTTTCTCGAGGGAAGTTGGCCTCGAGATCATAGTCCTCAGCACCACTGCGGCGTGGACTGCTAAGGCTTCGCCGTCCTCTATGTTAAACAGCTCTTCACTAATGTCTTCTAAGTTCGGTAGAAAGACTACTTGGAACGAAAAGGGAATGTTCATCGATTCCGCGACGCTTGCTAGTCTCTTGCCTGCCTCTTCTATCTTCTCTCTGCCTGCCGACCCGACCGCGGTTATCTTGAGAAGCTCAACCGGGTCTCCTTTCCGTTCGGCGAGAGCATGCATCAAGACTATCCACTGGATTCCGCTTCTTATTTGGAGATCTATCAAATGGATTTGGGTTGCGGACACTGTATGCTCGATGATTACTTGCAGCGCAGTGAATTGAGTGACTTGATTGAAGGGAAGTTGCGCGTGGCATTTGAGACTCGTGAGACTAGTGCTCAAGCCTTGACTTATACCCACCTTTCCTTCCAATCCCTTCGTGCTGATCGTCCGTCCAGTTTGCTTATCGATCCTGTCTCGGAGAGCCTCCACGAAGTACAGGACGATTCTCTGTGCCGGGCTCGCTCTCTTGGACGCCAACAGTTCACAGTATGAAAGCAATCTGCTGGCGCGGTCGAATTGTTGATCGCCGACTTTCTCGGCCGCCGCTAGAAGCAACTGAGCGAGTTCAACCTCTTTCAAGTCATCCTCGGAGAGGCCCGAGAAAGCAGGACCAAAAGGGTGCGTGAGCATGGAAAAATGGTTGTCCCTTTGATGTTGAAACTGGATGTACCGAGTCCCAGCCACTCTCATTATCTCTTCCGCCGACAGTTTCGGCTGGCTTACCGAAACCTCACGATTCGGTTCCCCCGGTTCGTCTCTCTTCGACTTCTTGACCACCGTCCAATAGTTGCTGAGGAGCTCCAGAGTTGCCTTCGAAGACGGAGGAGGCATCATCGTTTTTTGCTTGTTCCCGAATTCCGGACTCTCCTCAGATCCTGATGTTGCTGGATGGGAAACATTCAGATTGAACTGATCAAGGACCATAGAGTTCGACCCGAGTTGCGATTGGTCGGGCAAACGGACTCCTTTGTTGCTCAAATTCTCTTGCCGGCTTCCAAACCCGGAGAAGAAAGGATTGAGCACGGCGACATCTTCACCTCGATGCTCTTGCACGCCTTTAGCTACTCTCTTCTCTTTATCACGATCCTCAGGAACACGGCCTTGGTCGAAACCGAACGACGGGAAGGAGAACGAGACATTCACCATCGCTGAAGCGAGAACCTGGTCCGCAAACTCAGTGCAGAAACCATAGGATTGAGTTATCCATGACGTATTTCAGGGCAGGGATCTCCACGTTCATTACCGGTCGGAGTATTCACTTACGTACGGTAACAGGAAACACTTCGACAGTGATTTGTCAAGTGTTGGATAACTACAGCTTCACAAGTGGACACCCACATTGGGAAGAAGGCTTCATGAAATCTACTCGGACGGATTATTTTAACTCTTCTGAGAAAACTACGTTTTGAATTTGGAGAAAACGTCGACGCAGGAACAAGGGGAAGCGATCCAAAGACGTAGCCGTCCCACAGATGATATTATTTTCCCGGAAAATGAGTTGGAAAATCTCGCCTAAGAAGCTCAGCCGACCGAGATACGACAGGAGTGGAGGCCAAAGTGGGCTTTTTTCGAAAAGGGGTCCAATTTTATTTTTTTTTACCGATTTGGAGCTGGTTTTGAAAAATTTACCAATTTGGGGTCGGTTCGGGAGCGGGAATACCGAACGGAGCCCGTTCGGTAGTCTTGGTGCCGAACTGGGCCCAGTTCGGCAGCCCAACTGCCGAATTGGATTTGGGCTCATTTCTTATTTTTAGGCCCAACTCGACTGAAACTACAGATTGGGAGGAACTTGTATTTAGGCCGTCGAATTTCAACTTCGTTACCAAATGCATTGAACCATCATCTACTTAGCAATCGACATGCTTCCGGCGTCGTGGCCGCCTTGGTCGAAGAACAGCCAAAGCGCATCAAAGTGCAAGTAAGTGAAACTTAGATGCATTCGGTGAACGAAATTAAAGTCGAACAAAAGTTGATCCAAGTGCATGGCTGTCGATGCTCATTATCCACAAAGATTACACACCCAATACATCCTGAATCCTCATTTCACATAACATCAACCAGATCATTGAGTAACTAAGCCCCAAACACTCATATGAAAAAGAACAGCCACAGATGACAAACTAGAACTTTTCCTGCTTTCAAACAAAATGAGCCGCAAGAACACCAGATCAACGCACGGGTAAACATACAACCAATACCCCATCATCATTTCGAGCAAGAAAACAGAGGACTGTTCAGAAGCACATAGGGGAGAAAGAAAGCACCGATTTGGGGTTGGTTCGGGGGCGGCAATACCGAACGGAGCCCGTTTTATTAATTATTTGTTGAAACGGAAGACCACGTTCTTTTACTAAATTATTTATTAATTATATATCTTAATAAAAATTTCAACTAATTATGTTATAAAAATAAGCTTTAAAGATAAAAATTATATTTTACTAAATGTTATAAATATAAAATAATTGAAAAACAAGTAAAAAAATAAGAAATGAGCCCAATTCGGCAGTTGGGCTGCCGAATTGGGCCCAGTTCGGCACCAAGACTGCCGAACGGGCTCCGTTCGGTATTCCCGCTCCCGAACCGACCCCAAATTGGTAAATTTTTCAAAACCAGCCCCAAATCGGTAATTTTTTTTTTTTGGACCCCTTTTCGAAAAAAGCCCGGCCAAAGTTCCGTGGAATTAAACAAAGAAGATGACTCAGTCCAAAATATAAAAAAACAAAAAAACAAAGAAGATGACGCGACTGTTTCAGAATCAGAGGGAAAGAAAGGGACAAAAAAACGTTTGGACAAACTCCAATTTTTCTATTTATGAAACTTTGATGCATTGAACGATGTTGTTCGGCACATAAATGACCCCTGATACAATTTTAAATGTCTTGTGTCAAAACTTTAAGGACGTGATTTTAGTGCCACAATTTCATGAATAATTATTTTAGTGCCAATTTTTTTTTAAATGGCGAATTTAATTGACTTCTTGAGTCACTTGAATATTTAGTAACCTAAGTTATCGCTCTTTAAAAAGTCGTGGTACTTAAATGATTATTTAAAAAGTTTCAGCACTAAAGTGGGCATAGTTACGGCACTCATCCCGTCCTTATGCTAGATAACGGATGATTGATCTTATGCTTCATCTAATATAACCTGCTGGCTATGATTGGACAAACTATTCGGTGATACCATCGATTCTGTTTGAGTGTTTGTATGCAAGCTCATTGAAAATCTCATAGATTTTTCGAGCTTGCGATCACCAAGTTCATTGTGCAGTTTTCTCTTCGCAGCAGGAAATTGGCAGGCAAGAAGAAAGGTATCTGGCTTAGCAAGCGATTGTGCTTATGCTACCTCATACAAGCTGGTTTTTCTCTGATTGAAAAGCCTGTCCAGATTGTCTTTGCTTAAATGAGTCGGTGCATCTAATCAGCATAGCCATTTCGATCTTCTTCAGTACGACAAGCCATTATCTGTGGCCCGGTGAACTCCTTGATTGACTAGCATTAGCCACTTACATGGTAAGGAACTAAGGAGTTGCCCACCTTCGAAAGATCACTGAAGTCATTCAGTTCTGAAGAGTTTGTGATTGATCCATGGAAGGCGGTCCGACCCGGATCATTATTTGACTCCGCCTTTCGATCGAGCTAGAGTTTGCTCTACGGTCTTTTCTTGTAAATAACAACCAAATGTCAGCAACTTCGCGTAAACAAAACTTCCCCGATCCAATTAGTGCTTTTTCTTTGTTTCACTTATGAAGTTGGGAGAGCGTGAGCCTATACATAAGTGAAAGGCTTCTCTAGTCTTTCAAATGAGGCAATGGGCTAAGTGGGCTGGACTTTATTATACCCGCGTGCAGGTGCGTAATTATGAGGTGCACTTAGCATTAATCAACGATTATTATTTTTTATTTATTAAATTTTGAAATTATAATAAGAAATTAACTTTTTATGAATTGCAGTTATTTATTATTATTATTTTAAATTTAAATTTTTAATTAACTAATTATGTCTAATGATTATTTGAGGCTCTCACAACCTCTGGAGATGTGTGTCCGAATTTACGATTTTTCGGACATGAAGAGTTGTGTCCTGATTTAACAGTTTTTCGAACACGAAAGGTTGTGTTCTTTCGGAATAACATGTCTATTCACAAAGGTTTACGCTATTATATATCTAAGGATTATGTTCAATATTTACAACTTCAACTTTCATATTTTCATTTCTTTCCAAAGAGATACAACCTTCTTTTTCAATTGTCTTCCTTTGAGAGTTCTTGGAGAAATACAAGAATTGGTATCTGGTATTCTCGCTTGAGATTTTGTTGTATCTTATAGGATTTTTTGCCAGTAACCATTAACAGCATTGTGGGAGTGTTATCAATTATCACGCCTCAAATTTTAATTCCATTTCTTCCCATTCGTTCACTAAATTTCTCATAACCACTCATTAAAAATAAGTCCCGTGCCTCTCCTTTGGTTCGCATTCAATTGCATACATGAAAGGTAGGACGAAAAAGGAGAGGCAAAGAGTCCAATCCCTTAACTTTGTTTGAGACTGCAATTAGATGTGTCAAACGGATAGGTCAGGTCGGATCGAATATGGTCCGACCCATATTGACCAATTTAATTCATTTTGACCAATTTTCATGCAGTACAAATTTAACGACCTATACCCGACCCGTATTACTTAAACACTTCTATATTTAACCAAATCATAGAATACTTGTTTCTTATAATTTGATAAAAAGAATGATATTGCTAAAACACTTTCATGCAATACAAATTTAGTGAAATTTTTAGTACTTTTTTTCTTAAAAATTAAGATTTTGTGTAATTTTTTTGTTTTATTTTTTTAAAGGTATTTTTTATTTCTATTTTCTATTTTATTTTCCTTTTTTCCCTCCGAAGGCGGCGGCGTTCCACCTCTTAAATAGTTTTTACATTTTTAATTTTATTTTTCTTTCTTTCTTTTACTTTAAAAAATATAAACTAATATACTTGACCACTTGTGACCCAAGCCCAAGTCCAACCCACTTAATTTTTTAGATGAGTCGAAAATAGGTTCAACTGTGTGACCCCTTTGATTCGACTTTAACTTTTTGGACCTATTTTCACTTGACCCTTTAAAAACTTACCACCCATTTGTACAAAATATGAGTCAGAAAATGGGTCATGGACCCATATGGATGGCTCTAACTGCAACTGACCTTTGGTGGTAAATAGCACTCCCTTGCAACTTCTCAAGGGGGGGACGAGAATTTTTAAGGGATTTGATGATGCGGCCCATAGAAATTGGTCCAAAGACATGGTCAAGTGGTCATGTGGTGCTGAAGAGAGCCAGAACATGTTATTATAGAGGCGCTCTGCTTGATCCAGCCAGTATTCAGCTGACAAGCCCAATAGCCCTTTGATGAATCTCGAGGGCCACAAACTTCTCCACACTGGCCCTTGTCTTAGGATCCAAAGCAAATGCAAAGCCCTGATAGGCAAGAATTCGTTGCATTCAATTGGCCAGAACAAGTCAACCACGTGTCAAGAAACAAGAGACCTAAACTTGAAAAGAAAACACTTAAACTCTGTTTGTTTCGCGTAAAATAACTTTCAGAATTTTTTTTCCCAATTTCCCAATATTTGGTTCACAGAAAATAAACTAGTCAAGGAAAACATTTTTGACCAATGAAAAAACACCTTCAAAAGTGAGAAAGATGATTTCCTCTTTTTGAAAAGAGAAAATTATTTTCCCTCATCTTTTCTCCATGCACTCCTTCACATTCCTTTTCTTTTTTTATTATTTTAAAAGAATCTAATTTTTTTTTCGTATATTTTTTGTAATTCTATAGAAAAATCAAATCATATTTTCTGTACAAAACGGAGGAAATTATTTTCCTATTCATTTGCAGGTTGTAGCCAAACACATAAAAAATATTGTCATTTTCCTGGAAAATGACTTTCTGGAAAATATCTTTTTGGAAAATATTTTCCAGAAAATATCTTTTTTTTCTCCACAAAAACAAATGGAACCTTAGGGTGCGTTTGTTTAGTGGAAAACTTCATGATAAAGGAAAATAATTTCCCAAAAATCATTTTTTATGTGACCGAAAACGTTTTCTGGTGTTTGGATCTCATTTGAAAAATGATTCAATCTCATGACTTTATCTGAGGAAAAAAATAAAATTTTAAAATACATTTTTTTCTTTTTCTTTGCCGGTCGCCGGCTACGGTGACGTCCGGCCACAAGCGAGGGACGAGCTCGCACGACACTGGCTCAGCTCAGCTCACCGGTCTAGGGCGAGCTCGTCCCTCGCCTATGGCTAGCCACCAGCAAGGAAAAAGAAAAAAGAAAGAAAATATATAAAAATATAAATGTAAACAATATAAAAAATAAAAATAAAAAGTAAAAAGTAAAAAATGAAATATTAAAATATCCAAAATTCAAGATAAGCAATTATGGAAAGTGCTTTCATCTCTTCAGATTTAGGAATTCACTTTTCTAATTTTATGCATGAATTTTTGATTGACCGAAAAGTGTATTCCGTTAATTAAGTCATTTTCGACGAACCAAACCGGTGAAATCTTGGAAAATTAATTCCCGAAAAATACTTTCACCCAAAAAATGGAGTCTTACGATGCATTTGGTTTGCTTTTGGGAAAATACAAAGGACTTTAGGTCAAACGTGTTTTTCGAATTGCAAGTAGTGTTTGGTAAATTATAATTTAAAAGTGCGCTAGGAAATAACTTCGATTCAAACGGTGGTTTGAAAAAAACCATACTTGAACTTTTCTTTTTTCTTTTTTTAAAAAAGAGAACTTAAAGTCAACGAACTCTCAACGGCTGACAGGCGGCAAAACGAGGCTAAATTTGGTTGTTGGTGAGTCAGACTTAGCTCTAGCTACCTCTCTTGAGGTTGCCTAGGTGGCGCGACCCCAAGCGACGCGGCTTGAGGTTGCACTTGGGGTCGCGCAACATTAGGCGAGGCTGGCCGATGCCAAACTGGCTTGCCGGTAGCTGGCCTCGTCGACCTAGTCGGCCAACTTCACGCAACCCTCAACGAAGCTATCTATGTGGAGAAGATGAACAATGGTTACGCGGGCAAAAACACAAAAAAAAAAATTGAAAAAGTTGGTAAGAGTAATTTTAAAAGAAAAAAATTGTTGAACCCCAAAAAATGGCCTTCCAAAAATGCTCAAAGCCCAACCTGTTTTGGGCTTTAATCTTTGCCGAGGCTAGTAGGGACAAGGGTCCCAAAAAAATATCAAACGCCTCAACTTTTCTCCAAGAGGCCCCTTGAAAAAGCTGAATCAAACGCAGTCTTATTTTAAGACATTTCGGTCAGTGATTAGTTATGTCCGACATATCATTGTCCTACCTTTTTTTCCCCAAATAGGCCTTACCAATTCCTGTGATGATTGCAAGCATAATTGCTGCACCTCATCTGTTTTTTATAATCTGGACCTAAGTTGAACTAATGATCTCCAAATCCAATTATTAGCTGCCTTCCCGGAAGTGGAATCTAATCATTTCCTGTCTTCTACACCGTGATCAATGCTTCAATGCCAATACAAATCCTGGACAGTTTCCTCTTATCATGATTCTCCAAAGAGAGTCAATGCAGAAGAAATTGTCAATCAATAGAGATAGTACCATGAAAAACATTAGGCATTGACCGAGAAATGGACAAAGAAAGAATTCAATATCTCCGTGGAATTAAAAACAAATTACAAATCAAATGGGGTGGAAAGCTTTGGACCCACCTTTTTAGACTATTTCCTCATCCAAACAGGGCTCACCCAAGTCCTCTTTTACTTGTCTACAGAACAGAACAATCCCAACCCACATGAGGCCCTTCACAATCCTGATCATCCCAATCGTCACGGTCAGGTAATACAGCCACCACCCCACAAAGTCAGCCGCCCCAATGCCCATCATCAGCTCCTTCTTGACCTCCGGCACCACCGCCATCGCCTCCACCTCCCCCCTCAGCCTCCACCACCACAGCCCGCCGAACCCCATTGCCACCGAAGCCCTCCCGAGCGGCCCCTCCGCCCGCGCGCCGCCGAACACCGTGTCGTCCGCCAACGGCCTCACCACCGCCCTCGACCAGTAGACCGTCGTCTCGTGGAGCCCGAGGAAGAATATCGCCTTGCTCAGCAGGCTCCTCTCGGCGCCGCCGCCGAGGCGGAGCGGCAACCCGTCGACCCCGGCAGCGATGCTCCCCTCGATGCCGAGGCAGACGCAGACCTGCAGCGTGCACAGGGCGGCCCAGGCCACGGGCAGGCGAGCCTGGCGCAATGCCGCCCTCGGCGGCGGCTCGGTCAGCGGGGGGATCTTCCCGGTCAGGCCGTGCAAGAGGGTGCAAACTGTGAAAATGGCCACGAGCGCATGAAGCAGGGATGGATGGGTATAGGACAAGATGGACAGAGGGAAAGGGAGGATCTGCGGGATCGAGTCAGCGAAGACCGATGAGTAAAAGCTGACACGCGAGAGCCTCGCCAACAGAAGGAACGAGAGAGGAAGCGAGAGGCTGAGCAGAGTGACGGTGAGGACATGAAAGCTCTGCTTCAAGGTCGAAGAATTCATCAACTGGGGCTCGTGCGGCCGTGGGCAACGCGTGAATAGCCACACCATCGTCTTGCTTTGATGATGGTGGATGCAAGAATGAGGGACTTAGGACAAGAAAAAACAATGAATTGAATTGAATTTGGTTGTAAGAGAAGGAACAGAACATAACAGAGCAAGAGCATCTGTCTATTTATCGAAATTTCTACGAAATGGTCAATGGAGTGGTGTCCACGTCCATTGATCTAACACTGATGGAATGTGCCACGCCAACACGGAACATCATGTACATAAACTAGGTTTAATTATTTTTCTCCTGTACCCACCAAACACATAAAAAAAACCAAAGAAAAACAAGAAGGAATCAGCCCAGTATTATTTCAATGCGTATCTGTTTGGTTTCACGAAAAATGAATGATTTCAAAGATATTTTTTCAAAAAATGATCGCTTGGATTGCTTGAAATAATTAATTAATGAAAAATAATTTAATTATTGAAATTATCTAAACATTTTCGTTGACAATGAAAAATATTTTTTATTCATTTATTTTTGTAAAGGATACAAACAATTATTTTTTTGAAAATAATTTTTAAATAATTTTTTGTCGTGAAACAAATAGAGCAGCATAGTTAATATTCAAATAGATTTGAGGAAAAATTCCAAATAAGGGCTCGAAGTGCTTTTATTTTCTCAAATAAGTGCCTAAAGTGAACATTATTTCAAATAAGAGCTTAAAGTGGCCATGAAGTCTCAAAAAGGGCCTGGCCTAAAAGGCATTTTTGTCAATTCCCATTGACTTTTTTACCTTTTTGTATTTTTGTATTTTTCTGTACTTTTTTAAATTAAAAAAATAGTTGAATAAAAATAGAACACATAGGCGGGAGGGGAGCCCTCCTGCATGTGGCCATCGGCCCTCGCTGCCAGAACCTGGAAAATCTCTGACGGCGGCCGCAGCCCTCCCGTCTATGCGTGTTTTTCTCTTTGATTTTTTTTAAATTTTTTAAAATAATAGAAAAAGGAAAAAACAAATAAAAAAGAAAAAAATAAAAAAAAAAGTGAAACAACGAAAATGCCCTTACATCAGGCTATTTTTTGAGACTCCATGGCCACTTCAGGCCCTTATTTGAAACAAAGTTTACTTCAAGATCTTATTTGAGAAAATATGGCACTTCAAGCCATTATTTGAAATAAGGTTCACTCCAAGCTCTTATTTAAAAAAATGAATGCACTTCAGATCCTTATTTGAATTTTTTTCCAAGATTTGAGGTCATTTCAAGGCCTTGAAGCATAGAGGTCTGGTCGTTAAGGATGGGCTTACGCCACCTGCTAAAAATTGCGTTAGATTTGATTATGAAGCTTTATGCTTATTGTCCGGTTAAATATTTACAAGTGTAATTATTTAATGTCCTGCATTATTTATGCAGCCTAACCGCTGGTAGTTAGATAGTTCATGCTCTTCCACGTGTCTTTTTCTTCTCTTTTCCCTTGAGTGTTTTTTTTTTTTTTTTTTTGTGGGGGAAGGGGGCGGGGGATCTCTCCATAATTGCAATTAGCCTAACTAAAGTTGGCGCAGCAACAACAAACTGCATCAAATCAGAGCTTATCTCCCTATGCAGGGCTCGATTAATTGCAAGAATCTCGTTACCGCATCTCGCTCAATTCTTTATGAGATCATCCGTAAACTCTAAATGCTCCGTATTTTTCCTTATCATCTCCTTTCACGTCCTTCTATGTATCATCGTACAGACCCATCAAGGTAATGAAATGGTGGAGGCCTGGTTGGGAGTGAAAGAGCTTCACACTCTAGAGGTTAGGGGTTGCACGTCCGACAGAGAGAGCTTCTGGGTATGGTAAAAAAGAGAGTGATGGCGTAATGAAAAGATGGTGAGGACGAGAAGTACTTCTTGAGTTGAGAGGTCATCTTTTTTAACTTCTCAAATCGGAGGCTCTCTCCACCCTCCCCAAACCCTAGCCACCGGTTACATTTTTGAGGGAGAGGGAGGGACCTTTCTCTCTCTCTCTCTCTCCCTCCCCTTTATCATTTTCTTAAATTGTTTTGATCTTTTTTTTTCATTTTTCTTACTTTTCTCCTGTTTAGGAGCTTTTTTATTCTGATTTAGTCTAGACCTGGAAGCTTTTCTCTCTCATTTTTGGGAGATTTCTATCCCGATCAAGTTTAGATTTGGGGTTTTCTACATGTATGTTTTCGGGGTTTCGCAAGTCCGATTTCGAAGGAGATCAGAGGAGTTTCGTGAAGGTTTCGCTCGTGTCAAATCTATGCCCGTTCAACCTTTTTACTCTGCTCAGTGATGATTTTTGGGACGTTAAACCTAGGCGAGCACCTAGTTATGGCCACAGGCCGAGTTGGCCCGGAACCAGCCCGGGTCAAACCCGAAACCGGCCCGTTGACTGAGCTCGCGGTTCCAACCCAGAACCGACCCGTGGCATAAGGGCCTAGTTACAGTTTATTCAAACCTTGAACAGGGCCCAGAACCGGCGGTTCTGGGCAGGGTCCGAATCGTGAAAAAAAAATTAAAAAAAGAGAGAGAGAAAGAGCCGTTACGTGACCATTGCCAGCAGTCACCAATTTTTTTTTTCTTTCTTAATTAATTTCTAACCTATAATATAAATACCCCTTCACTTCTCTTATTTTTTTCATACAAATTATCTCGTCATCTCAATTCTCTCAAATTCTCTCTAACTCTCAAATATTCACAATATCCAATTTATTATTTTCTTTTCTTCAATTACATTCTTTAATTCCTTATTTTATTTATTTATTATTTCCTTTAATAATTTCCTATTTCAAATTCGTTTTTCATACCCTATATTTTTTGCATTATACCATATATTTTTTTCTATATAAAAAAATGGCAAGTGAAAGTGGAAGTAGAACAAGTGGCAACGGCAAGAACAAGGTAGGGGAATTCGATTATCCTCCTAGTCCTCGTGATTATGAAGATTGGTGACTCGAAATTGATGTAGATGATGAAATCAACATTATTCCAAATATGAAGCAAGTCCAAATGCAAGAGAGTCTTCATCCTCCTATCGGTATCGAAGAAATATCAACAACAAAGGAGCGAGAGTTTACATCCGACGTATGGGACAACTTCACAAAAATTGAAAGATTTGATATAGCTCCAAAAAGGTATGATGTAGTTTGTAAACATTGTGCGGTAAAATACAAATATATCGGTGGAGCAGGATATGGAACATTTACACGGCATCTTAAGGCGAAACATCCAACCGAAACGGGAATTGACACAATGCAACAATAAATTTCTGGGTACGCCAATCCTAACACTCCTCCTTTATTTCGTTATAATGAAAAAACTTATAAAGAAAAATTAGGTAAATTTGTTTCTGTTGATCATTTATCATTTAGCTTTTGTGAAAGATTTGATTTTAATAAATTTATACAAAATGCATGTGTTCCACAAGAAAAACGTATTCTTAGAAATACAATTAAACGCATAATTAAAGATCTTTATAAAAAAGAAAAAAAAGATTTACAATTTTTTTTTATGAATTTTAATGGATGTGTGCATAGAGGTAGCGATATTTGGAGTGATCATTGGCAAGTTCATTTTTATATAGGTATAACATGTCATTGGATAGATGATAATTGGAATATTCAAAATGAATTATTGCATTTAGAGTTTTTGATGATAGGCATACGGCAAATAATATTTATAGATTAATTATGCAAATTTTAAAAGAATATGATTTGCTTAATAAAAAAATTTCAATTGGTTTTGATAATGCCGCGGCAAATATCGCTTCAATTGTTGAACTAAAAAAGATTTGTAAACTCGTTTTTAGTCGATATTTTTTCACGTTAGATGTGCTTGTCATGTTTTAAATTTTTGTGTACAAGATGGTTTAAAAACTCTTGATATTTTTCTCGACATAATAAAAATGGCAATGTAATTTTTATGGAAACATTCCCAAAAAATGAAAGAATGGTTAAAATTTTGTTGAGCAAATGGAAAAAAACCAAAAAGATTTCCAAGAGATGTTCCAAATCGTTGGAATTCTACTTACGAGTTGCTTAATGAATCTTTTGCATATAAAAATTTATTATGTGCATTTATTTCAGATAATATAACTCAAATTAATTTATACCCATACGAACGTGATATTTGCAAAAAAAAAGTTAGATATTTTAAAAGTTTTTAATGATGCAACTTATACTTTGTCCGATGTTTGTTATCCTATTACGTATTTATTTTTAATAGAATGTATTAATATTGTTGGATTTTTTGAAGAAAATGAAAATGATGATAAATTAAGTGACACTATTAGAACAATGCGAACAAAATGGCTACATTATTATAGAGAAATTCCTATTATTTATTTAGTTGTTTATGTTTTTGATCCACGTTGTAAATTAGATGGTTTATGTGATTATTTGAATATGTATTATGAATGTTTACATTTAATTGATAAGGTAAATATGATAACTATATAAACAAGGGTTAAAAACGCAATAATAGAATTATATAATGAATTTTGTAGTACATATAATCTAGGTAATAGTGGATCTTCTCAATCTAGTGACATACAAAGTGGGAACATATGTAAAATTAGTAGAGGTTATCAACTTCTGTTGCATAGGCAAAAAAAGCAATAGGAAGTAATTCTGAAATAGAGAGCTATCTAACCGTTTCTTGTGAGTTTGATGAATCTGAAGGCAGCACAGATTTCATAATATTGGATTGGTGGAAGAGGCATTCCACCCAATACCCAATTCTTGCTCTCATTGCAAAATAAATTTTAGCAACTCCTTGTTCGACAGTTGCGGTAGAATAAGCATTTAGTGCTGCAGGCAATATTTTAGAGGAACGACGTTTAAGATTAGCTCCCGATTCGATGGAGGCTCAAGCTTGTGTTGATGATTGGAGAAAGGCTCAATATAGACAATAAGAGATAGATCGCAATAATGAAGCCGAATTCTTTGATAACGGAATACCACTGACACAGGTACTGGAATGGATAGCGACGATTGAGGATGAGGTAAGTATGGGGTTATCAAAGGTAAGAGAATTATATGGGCTTTGATTCTTCTATCCCCAAGAAGATATGTAGGCGCTTAACGATAATTCATTAAGTTCAAGCCCTCTCTCCCTCCCTTCCCCCCAAATTTGATTACAATTTATAATTTGATTACAATATGTATTTGATAATTCATTATTTCATACTTTCATAATTCATTATTTTTTTATTTCATAATTCATAATTTGATAATTTGATTACAATTTTATTACAAATTCATTACAATTTAATTTTTAAACTCAGAAATCGTAACCGAAATCGGAGGTTCCATTTTCGATTTTGAACCGGAACAGGGCTCGAAACCGGCCCGTAACCAACTGTTGAGAATCGAAATCGGAACCGCCACTTAAGGGCTCAGTTTCGATTCCCCCTAAATTGGAACCGGAACTGCCGATTCATAAACCGGAACATGAGGTCCCTAGCCCGTGGCCATGACTACGCGCATCGCCGAAAGGCAAAGCCATAGCAACAGATGGAGTTCTCAGTGTGTGCTCATTACTGAAGAAGGATTTGGTGATCGATTACCGATTATAGTGTGAAGAAGTCATAGATGTGCTTTTTGAGCGTGTAACCCATAACCTTGTTCTAATGATTTCTCTTGTTATTTGGTTCTTGTTTTGTTTTGGAGTTTTCTGGGATGTATTTTGATTTGCAGTTGAACTGCAATATTTCTCGCTTATATCCCGAGGAAGTGAATGAAAAAGTCCCTTCTTGACGCCTTCGTTTTGTCTGATCGAAGGTGGGTTTTTGTTATTTCCTTGTTATGTCCATCAAAGTTTGATTTTTGATACAGATTTCTTAGGTTTGATTGCCTTTCAACGTAGTACATGCAGTTCTGGTTGATTGTTTATAGTTTGCCTTTTGATTATACTCAACAACATAGTAGCTGGAGGCAAATCTATGTCTCGTGGGGAACAAATTGTAACTTTGATGGATTTAAACGGGTCCTTGTTGAAGCGTGGACTTACAGTGATTCTGGGCTTTCTTTGGGTCAAAAAAGCACTTGATTAGCAAATACGTAACCCCCCCATTCGAATGCTCTGAAGGTCCAATCCAGATGGTTCTCATTTTGGTGTTCGAATTCTGATTTGGTACTGTGGAGTGTGGACATGGCACTAGATAAGGCGCATGCAAGACTCGATTAATTGATCTTGCTCATTGAGCAAACGCTTAGTTATCGACAATTTGTTGTGTTTCTGTATTCATTGGCATCTTCATTTATGAACTGATCACATTGTATATGTTTCTATCCGTCATAGAAGTATCTGAAGCTCGATATCGTGGGCATACTTGTTCGAATTCTGGTTTGGTACTGTGGAGTGTGGACATGGCACTAGATAAGGCGCATGCAAGATTCGATTAGTTGATCTTGCTCATTGAATGAACGCTTAGTTATAGTCAATTTGTTGTGTTTCTGTATTCATTGGCATCTGCAATTATGAACTGATCACATCCGATACGTTTCTATCCGTCATAGAAGTATCTGAAGCTCGAAATCGTAGGCATACCTCTTTATTCATTTTATCTTTCCGGGGTTCTTATATAGAATTTTATTTTGAAAGGGCAAAAAGGGGTAGCTGGAACTGCCGCACTTGGTAAAATGCTCGCTTACCATTCTTGTCGTGTGATCTGGATCTCTTGTAGGGTGAAAAGTTTGGTCGCCAATGGGAACTAGCGGAGAGTATAACCAATGTTCAAGTGATTATGAACCAGATGAAGAGAGACCGGTACTTATATCAGCTCCATTTCCTTTAGTAGATGAGAAGCCTCAACATGTTCTCGTAGGAGAATCTTCCAAGTGTTCGATTACCATACAGAATACCAGTATTGACCAGGTGGAACTTTGGGGGATCAGGATTTTCTCGTTGAATCCTACAGACTCGTTTACGTTGTCTCTCATGGAACCACCGTCTCTCAATTCAGACGACAGATATGTTCGAGCGTTTCGTCAAGGTTCTGAATTAGAGGATAGAATATTGCAGCCACATCAAACTCTAAAGATTTGGTTATCCTGCAAGCCGAAGGATATGGATTTGCAGCAAGCTATCGTCCATTTTGACGCGGAGGATGCTAGGATTAAACGCATGGTCTTCTTATTGGCTGAGGATAAGACCTCTCAGTCTCTGGCTTCAAACGGGTCATACTCAAGAGTGTTATATCTAGCAATATTACCTAGAGTGGGTGAATAGGTGATTCTGAATAGTTTTGAAACTTAATGCAGAATTTAACAGTTCCAAAACACAAACTGAATAAGATCAATAAAATGACGTGCAGATAAACTAAACACAAAGAAGAGAGTTTAGAGATAGAGAGAATTTGCACGCCAAGTTTATAGTGGTTCGGCTTTAGCAAGCCTACGTCCACTCTCCCACGATGACAACCGATTGACTGGATTCCACTATGAATCATTGAAAGGTTATAAGAGATGTCACACTTATCACTTTTACAATAAACCTCTCAAAGATGAAATGTTTCAGCTCTCGAGAACAAGAGAATATGAATCTGAACAACTCAACACTTTGGAATTTTAAGTTCTTCAACTCCCTCAGCAACAGTCACCATTGATCTCTTTCATACTCCTTCGACCTCGAACTAGCCGTTACCAAGGTCCTTCAAAGGATCGCTCCTCAATCGCTGATTGAATGCCATCAATCCTGATTGAATGAGACTGTATTAGAAAAGATTTAGTAGCCGTTGGAGTAGAGTCTAAACTTTTCAAATTCAGTCGCCCATTAAAACTAAATCCTTAGTTTCCATAAGTATAGTTAATTCAAATCTCCAAGATATCTTGTTCCTGAAAGGTAATATCCAATCGAGGATATTCTCCTGATTTGATTGGAAAATAATCTTGTCAATCAAATCTTACAAACTTCCATAAAAGTCGCGGCCAAACCAGAAACCTGACGTTTTCAGAATCTAGCCAAAAAGATACTGCAGAGTCTGAACATAATTTAGAAGCAGTCTTCAAAAGTACAAAGAGACTCTTTGAATCTGAACATATTAGAACAGTGACTCTGAACTTCAGTAAAGTCCTTGCTGACGTGTCATATAAGTCTTCTCCATATTTAGTCTTCAGAGGCAATATCTTCCTCCATATGAATAGCAAATCTTTGACTATCTTAGAAACAAATATGTAACAACTACTCCTTGAGTTTGAACACCAGAAATGAAACAATACAAGCTTCTATTCACTTGTTCATTTCTGTAATAAAAGATTATTGGCATTAACAAGATTCTTTCCAAAGAAGAATAGTTTTGTCAGAATCAAAACATTCAGAGGGAATGTGTTCTCAACAATCTCCCCCTTTTTTATGATGACAAAACTTCCTCAAAAGTAGATTATGAAACGTATTTGTTTAAACGTTAAGCATAGAAAAGATTTCACAACAAATATAAACTTATAAGCCATGTGAAACTTTTCAACAAAAATGTGCATCTGAAAAGTATGTCAGTGAGGTATATGCACTTGAAAAGTGGAAGGATATCACCATATGTCGCTATTAGCGGGATACTTCATTTTGGCGTACATGTTTACTTCCACTAAGATTGCGTTTGGAGTTATGAATTCACAGTTGTATGTGTAATTCCTGTAAATCCTGCAATCTGCAATTAAAGATAGCTTCTCCCCCTTTTTGTCATCAGCAAACAAGGATAAATGTAGTAGCAAACTAAACAAATATTATCAAACCAACAACGCTGTTAGACTATAATAAAGTCGTGACAGAGAATGTCTACACAAAAACATCCGAATAAAAGAAAGTCAAATACAGTCTTTTTGAAAAGCTTTTTTCAAGTGGACGAAGGATGAGTTTGTTTTGAGGAGGATGGAACATGGACAGGCTCTTTGTCGCCCTCCTTTTCAGCATCGCCGGGTTTATCTTCAGCTACTCTGCTCAACCCACCAACAAGAAAAGAAAAATCTTTAAGTGCTTGCATCTCTGGAAACTCTTTGCTGATTCTTTCATCTTTAATCAGAGTGTAGGTATCCAGACTTGACATGTGGGCGCAGAAGAGGTGGTAATATTTTTCAAGTATTTCCTAAAATGTGTTTCGCTTCTTCTCAATTAGCTTCTCCATCCAATCCAGCTTCTGAAATATCTCAGCCTGAAGATTTTCGACGTCCTTCTGAATTAGATTCTGTAGTGACTTTGTATCCAGCAGCTCTATAATAAAAGCATTCAAAGTTTCTTCCGGATTCAGTTTCCTTGCAGGAGTGTGAGTTCTTTCTTCACCCATCATTGGAGCCTTACCCTTAGAACTTATATCCAAGACATGCTGCAAAATATTCTTTCCTTGAATTTGAGAAGGTGGTGCATCTGAACTTTCTTTAATGCTTTCAGCAGAAATAGACTCAATTTCTGTGGGTGGCTTTTTCGAGATCTTCTCTATATGATGCTCCTTATGAGCATCAGATTCCACATCAGCTTTCTCCTTTTGAACAACATCAGCCTGAATTTCTTCAGTCTAATCAGCATTTGATTTGGGTCCTTCGGGTTGTTCCTCAGCAACAGATTCATCTTGATTTTGTACCAACGTACATGCATCTATATTCGGTGGTTGCTCCCCCTGAGTATGTGCTGTCTTTTCAAGCGTATCTGCAGTGGACTTATCTCTTGTTACAAGGAATTCAT
Organism: Lenwebbia sp. NSW1173648; assembly: GCA_029784005.1. Taxonomy (NCBI): domain Eukaryota; kingdom Viridiplantae; phylum Streptophyta; class Magnoliopsida; order Myrtales; family Myrtaceae; genus Lenwebbia; species Lenwebbia sp. NSW1173648. Next base: position 37,776,218 of record JARCGZ010000001.1, read on the forward strand.
CTCCCTTGTCAATCTCCATGTCCTCAGATGATGATGAGGACCTCTTCTTCTCTCTGGCAACCAGAACATCAATGGTTGTTCTATCATTCAGTTGTTCTTCCATTATTTTCACATACTCATCCTTAGCCAGTTGTGCTTCTTTTTGAGCCCTTTCACCAGTTATCTCTCCAGCGTCTTCTCCTTCTACATGAATCTTGGGGAGGTCTTCTTCTTTGTCATCAAGAACCTCCCGCTCATGTATCTTGCCGGTGTCTTTACCTTCTACCTCTTGACAATCCTCATGGTCATTCTCATCTGATTTGATACTTGTAATGTCCTTTTCTGATGCAGTGGGAGTTCTTTCCTCATCTTCTCTCGAATTATCTACTTCTTCCTCTGACTCTTCTTCTTCTGAGGAATCACTCTGAACACCGACTTCTTTGCCTTTTGTAGCCATTGTCTTCCTTCTTTTTGCAGACCTCTATGTCTGCTCTGGCTCCAACTCCACCAGAACTTCTTCTTTATTCTTATTGAACCACTTCCCATCAATTAATCTGAACCCCCATTTTCTGGATCATACTTTCACCAGCCGGCATGAATGGAGTTTGATTCTGGGTCAGCTCTCTAGGAAGCTTCACTTTGTGGTGTTTCAGAATCAAGGAAATGAGTCCTCCATAAGGCATTTGGCCTTTTGATTTGTGCACAGTCCTGTACATATGGAGTAGGATAGTGTACGCAAGAGAGAAATCATATCCAGTAAGTAAGGCCCACATAAGTTTTGCTTCAAACTTCGAAATGTCTATTTTTGAAGAGGCCTTTGGGTGTAGACACTCGATAACTACCTTGTGCGTGATTATGTGCTTGAGAGGAAAGTCATTGTAGGCCACATGAGCCTTAGAATCTCGACTGTAATTTTCCTTCCCTGTCAAATAGCTATAAGCTTCCTCTAGTTTAATGTCTATGGGCTTGAAAACATTCTGCCTTACTTCCACGAACTTTGCTAACTCATTCACATGTAGGTGGTACTGATCATCTCCAATCTTATAAGAAAAAGACTTAGGATCAGTAAAAGAAAGGGTGGAATAGAAGTAAGCCACTAAGTCAGGAAAAACATGTGCCTTGACAAACACACAATCTTTCAACTTCATCTCCTCCAGATGCTTTCTTACAGGGATACTAACCCTGTCGAAATGCTTCACATCAAAAGCTCTGTATGGAATCACACCGCGCTTCTTCAGAGCCTTGTACCTATCCATATGCTTTTGCGACAGAAAATAACGATTTTTGAAACTCTTGTCTCTAACATAGCGAGACAATCTCCTTTTAAAATTCCTGTAAACGACATCGTCGTCGTCATCAAACCTTCCTTTTGTCTCTTCTTCACTTTCTTCCTCAGCAGATTCCCGAATAACTACTCCTTTGGATGGGGTCCTCTTAGGTTTTGGAACATCGGGGACCACAACCTTTTCTTTCCCTTTCCTAGACACTTTCTTAGGAACTTTTTCAGGGATTTCAACAGCAATAGGAGTAACAGTTCGAAGAGGCATATCCAGCAATTTCAGGAAATCTTCCTCACCCGCAAACTTGTGAATATTTAGAAGTTTAGCAATAATGTCGTTATCAGAGCCATGTTCTTTGAATGCATCATGCAGAGGCTTAATAGAGTGAGCCATAGCAACCGTCTCGTCATAGAGATATTCAGACACACATGTGTCTATCTGATTGCTACTACTCTCTTCGGATGCGGTGCTTTTCACTAGGGTATCCCTCGATTTCCTTCCTTTAGTCAACCGTGACGATTGTCTTCTTTGTTGCTCGCTTTTCTCAACGTCCTTCTTCGCAAAGGAGGATGATTTAGGAGCCATTGAAGAAAAATATTGGATTTTTACAAAGAAAAAATAAGAGTAGTTTCGAGCGAAGAGGGAAAGAGAGTAAGGGTTTTCTTGAAAGAGAGAAAACTGAGATATTAAACGAAAAAGATAGTGAGATCTGACATGAATAGGGTTTTCTTAGACAATGTGATGGTTCAAGTTCTTTCAAAAAATTTGAAAAAGAATAGAAAATTGTAAAACGGTTATCTTTGGAAACAAAATCAATTTGGAATAAAATTCGAAGAAAACAATCTAAAGATAATATTTTATATCAATCAATTAACAGAATATATATATATATATAAGTTAGAAAATATACCTTAAATTCTTGCATTTCCATAAATCTCGAAATTTAAGGATAGTATGAATAACTGACCTTTGCTTCTGAATGAACGTTCTGGAATTGTGCTTCTGAAAATAATTGAGATCCTGTTTCTGAGATAACTTAGGAAAAAAGATTAATGATAGCCAGTTTATTGCGAATGTAATTGAAAGCTTCCTTATCGAGGGGTTTAGTGAATATATCTGTGAGTTGATTCTTAGTGTCAACATGTTGAACGTGAATATCTCCATTTTGAACATGATCACGTATGAAGTGATGTTAATCTCGATATGTTTCGTCCTTGAATGTAGAATTGGATTCTTTGTCAAGTTTATAGCACTTGTGTTATCACACTTGATTTCTACATTCAAGTCTTCAACTCCATAGTCTCTCAGTTGCTATTTTGGCCATAGAATTTGAGCACAGCAACTTTCAAGAGATACATATTCTGCTTCTGCTGTGAAAAGTGCAAATGTACTTTGCTTCTTAGAATACCAAGAAATTAACATATTTCCCACAAGTTGACAAGTTCCAGAAGTACTTTTTCTGTCAATCTTGCAACTAGCGAGATTTGCATCTGAATATCCTTTCAGAACGAAGTCTAAATCTTTTGAATACCAAATTCCATAAGCTGGATATGTTCCGATATATTTGATGATTCTTTTTATAGCAGATAGATGTGATTCTCTTGGGTTTGTCTGAAATCTTGCACATAAGCGGAAACTATATAGAATATCCGGCCTTGATGCTATGAGATATAAAAGCGAGCCAATCGTACTATGATATAGTTTCTGATCAACTTATTTTCCTTGTTAATCTTTATCAAGCTTTGACGAATGGGACATTGGAGTTTCCGTCTTCTTGCAATTCTTTAGACCAAATTTCTTGACAATCTCAAGAGCATATTTCTCATGATGAATAAATGTTCCTTTCTTGGTTTGTTGAATCTGAAGTCTAAGAAAGAATCTCAATCCTCCCATCATGCTCATCTCGAATTCATCATGCATTGCTTTAGAGCAATTCTTGTGCAAACGTTCATTAGAAGATCCAAAAATAATATTATCAACGTAAGCTTGAATAAGAAGAATATCTTTACCCTGCTTCTGAATAAAAAGAGTAGTGTCAACGTTACCTTTTACAAACATATTTTCAGATAGAAAGCTGCTTAACCTTTCATACCAAGCACAAGATGCTTGCTTTAAGCCATATAAAGCTTTCTTCAAGGAATATACGAGATTCTATCCTCTTGGTTCCTCAAAACCAGGTGGTTGTTCGACATAAACTTCTTCTTTGATGTATCCGTTCAGGAATGCACTTTTTACGTCCATCTGAAAAAGCTTAAAGTCATTGTAACAAGCATAAGTAAAAAGTAGCCTTATGGCCTCTAACCTGACAACATGTGCGTAGGTTTCATCATAATCTATTCCTTCTTCTTATGAGTATCATTTTGCTACCAGCTTTGCTTTGTTCCTGACCACCTTTCCCTTGTCATCTAGTTTGTTTCTGAACACCCATTTTGTTCCTATTACGGGACGATTTTTTGTCTTGAAACAAGCTCCCAGACATTATTGATCTTGAATTGATGAAGTTCTTATTGCATTGCATTGATCCAATTTTCATCAGCAAGAGTTTCTTCAATCCCTTTAGGCTCAATTTCAGAAACAAGTGCTATGTTACTCATTACTTCCTTGAATTTCGATCTGGTTTTGATTCCTTCATTCAAGCTGCCCATTATAAGCTCCTTGCGATGACTGGATTTATGTTTCCAGTTTTTATTTAATCTCTCGTCTTGAGTAACGTTTGGATCTTTTGTTTCAGACACCATTTCTTCTGGTTCTGCTGCCGTCTGTTGATCTGTTTCTTGATTTTGAACTTCTTCAGAAGCATGATTCTTTTCAAGGTCTTCAACTGGTTCTTAACTTTGAGGGAATGACAGAACTTGAGCATATTTCGATGAACCATTTTGATTCTGAATATTCTCATCAAACTTGACATTCATTGATTCTTCAATAACTCTAGAATTTTTATTATAGACTCGATATGCTTTGCTCATTGTTGAATACCCCAGAAATATTTCTTCATCTGACTTCTCATCAAACTTACCAACTCGATCATTAGTATTCTTCAGAATGAAACATTTACAACCAAACACACAGAAGTATGTTAAATCTGATTTTCTTTCTTTATAAAGCTCATAGGGGTTTTCTCAATAATTGATCTTAAAGAAACACAATTTAAAATGAAACAAGCTGTTGATACAGCTTCTGCCCAAAAATGCAATGCAATTTTACTTTTGATCAAGAGGGTTCTCGACATTTCTTGAAGAGAACGATTTTTCCTTTCCACTACCCCATTTTGTTGAGGTGTGTAAGGAGTAGAAAAGTTATGCTGAATTTCAAAATCATCACAGAAATCAGAAAAGCTTTGGTTTTCAAATTCTCCCCCATGATCAATTTTGATGCAGGAGATAGAGTAGCCTTTCTCATTTTGAACCTTCTTAGAGAATTTGGAGAAAGATAAGAAAGCATCGTTTTTGTGCTCAAGAAATAAAACCCATATAAATCTTGAGTAATCATCAACTATAACAAGGTAGTATTTCTTACCTCCAAGACTTAGTGTTCTGTTAGGACCAAAGATATCCATGTGAAGCAGCTATAGTGCACGTTCAGTTGACACATGATTAATAGATTTAAAGGAACTTCTTACCTATTTCCCAAGTATACAAGTTGAACATAGTTTTGATTTCTTAAACTTTGTCTGTGGTAATCATCGAACTAGTTTCTTGGAAGATAGCTTTGAGATGTGCTTGATACTGATATGGCTTAGCTTTCTGTGCCATAGTTCAAATTCATCCTTGATGGATATAAGACACTTGATGTCTTCAGAATCAACATCTAGAAGGTAAATGTTTCCATGACGACGACCAGTGAAGGTTTGCTTCTTGTCTTTACTAACATCTGAGTATTTTGAATCTTGAAAGCAAATTTGATATCTAGAATCACATAGTTGACTTATTGAGATCAAATTGTATTTCAGTCCTTTGACTAAAGAGACGTCGTTGATCATAAGATTTTTGATTTTTGCAGTCCCTTGACCAACTACTTTGCCTTTGTTCTTTCCACCAAACGATAGGCTTATACCATTGTATTCTGATAGTTGAATATATTTTTCTGGATCACTAGTCATTTTTCTTTGGTACCCAGATCTTTTTGGGTTCGTGTGAATTAGTCACAGTTGATATTTTTCTATTAACAGGTTTCCATACCATCATGCAATTATTTCTAACATGATTTCTAGCACCACAGTTTACGCAATGCATTGGATAAGAAGATTTTGTACACTGTTTATGGAAATGCCGTTGATAAGCAGATTTGGAAGGTTTATGCGAAATCCTGTCATTTGTTTCCAGAAATTTATTTTTGAAATTATTTTCCTTTTTGAAACCAAGACCAGACTTGTCACCATACGAAACTTGTCTGGAAATAATATTTTCCAAATTTTTCAAACTTTGAGAAAATTTCTTTAAAATATTTTCAATCTAAATTTTCAAAGAATCATTTTCTTTCAAAATCAAATCACAATTTTCCTTGATTTGGTGAAACTCCCTTTGCAAAAACTCAATCTTGTCTTTTTGAGAAACATCTTGTTGTTTTAAAGAGAAAACTTCCTTTTTCAAAACTGAAACCCTTTTGAGAGCTTCTTTATAGTTCGTACATAACTCTTCAATGTATTTAGAAACTTCATCTGGTATTTCAGAAGGACATACCTCAACTTCTGAATCTGAGTCTGATTTTGAATCTGACTTTGCCATGAGACATATGTTTGCATAGTCATTCTCACTATCTTCAGAATCACTCAGAGTTTCTGCCTTCAATGCCTTCTTGTATTTCTCGAACTTGATCTTGTCTTTCTTCAGAAGCGGATAGTTGGGTTTGATGTGTCTTGCCTTCTTACAATGGAAACATATTACGTCTTTGCTTTCCTATTTGTCATTGCTTGATTGTCTCTGATCATTCCGTCTGAATGATTTCTTCCCTTTAAAGTTTCTACCTTTTCAAGCCATCTTTCTAAATTTCTTCACCATGAGTGCAAGCTCTTCGTCGTTTTCATCTTCATCTTCTGAATCTGGCACTTCAAAATCAATTTCAGATTTTAAAGCAATAGACTTCTTACCTTTTGAATCTCCTGTTTTGTCGGCACGCTCAGTCTCATATGACTGCAAAGTTTCGACGAGCTCATCAATGGATAGAGGTCTAATTGTTTGACATTCCTGTATTGATGGCTTGATGTAATTCCATTCGTCTGTAAGTCCTCGAAGGATCTTTCTGACTTGCATTAGTTCAGCTACAAGAGCACCTTGCCTCGCAAGACCACTTGTTAGTATTTGAAACCTGTTAATCATTTCAGCAATTGACTCATCGGGCTTCATCTTGAAAGCTTCATAATCACTTAGTAGAATACTAAGATTGGTTTCTTTCACTCTGTCAGTTTCCTGATATGTGACATGAAGTCTGTCCCATATAGCTTTTGCCGATTCTTCTTTTACGACGCGATTATATAAGGGAATGAATAGAGCACAGAAAAGTGCGTGTATAGCTTTGGAATCGAGTCCTTGTCTTTTTGCTCTTTCGGCGTCTGACAGTGTTGCTGTAGCATTGGTGTTGTTATTTGTTTCATTTCCAGTCGAAGGAGTTGCCGTGACAGCGAAAACTACTCCATTGACAACAACATCCCACATCAGATCACCTAATACCTTGAAGAACCACTTCATTTTATTGCACCGCATATTGTAATCCTTTCCGTCAAAGTATGGTGGTTTGTTGCCATAATGTGAGTCACTTGTTCTTGTGAAATTGTTGCTAGACATAGTAGACCGTTAACTCAGAAGTAAAATACTTCAATATAACAAGCAACCAAGCTCTGATACCAATTGTTGTATCTAGCAATATCACCTAAAGAGGGTGAATAGGTGATTCTGAACAGTTTTGAAACTTAATGCGAAATTTAACAGTTCCAAAATACAAACTGAATAGGATCAATAAAATGACGTGCAGATAAACTAAACACAAAGAAGAGAGTTTAGATATAGAGAGAATTTGCACGCCAAGTTTATAGTGGTTCGGCTTTAGCAAGCCTACATCCACTCTTCCATGATGACAGCCGATTGGCTGGATTCCACTGTGAATCATTGAAAGGTTACAAGAGATGTCACACTTATCACTCTTACAATAAACCTCTCAAAGATGAAATTTTTCAGCTCTCGAGAATAAGAGAATGTGAATCTGAACAACTTAGCACTTTGGAATTTTAAGTTCTTCAACTCCCTCGGCAAAAGTCAACATTGATCTCCTTTATACTCCTTCGACCTCGAACTAGCCGTTATCAAGGTCCTTCAAAGGATCGCTCCTCAATCGCTGATTGAATGCCACCAATCCTGATTGAATGAGACTGTATTAGGAAAGATTTAGTAGTCGTTGGAGTAGAGTCTGAACTCTTCAGATGCAGTCGCCCATACAACTAAATCTTTAGTTTCCATAAGTACAATTAATTCAAATCTCTAAGATATCTTGTTCCTGAAAGGTAATATCCAATCGAGGATATTCTCCTGATTTAATTGGAAAATAATCATGTCAATCAAATCTTACAAACTTCCATAAAAATCGTGGCCAAACCGGAAACCTGCCAAACGTGGGTCTTCAGAATCTAGCCAAAAAGATACTGCAAAGTCTGAACATAATTTAGAAGCAGTCTTCATAAGTACAAAGAGACTCTCTGAATCTGAACAGATTAGAACAGTGACTCTGAGCTTCAGTAAAGTCCTTGCTGACGTGTCATATAAGTCTTCTCCATATTTAGTTTTCAGAGGCAATATCTTCCTCCATCTGAATAATAGATCTTTGGCTATCTTAGAAACAAATATGCAATAACTACTCCTTGAGTCTGAACGCCAGAAATGGAACAATACAAGCTTTTATTCACGTGTTCATTTCCGCAATAAAAGATTATTGGCATTAACAAGATTCTTTTTAAAGAAGGATAGTTTTGTCAGAATCAAAACATTAGATGGAACGTTTTCTCAACAAAGAGCTCCGAGAAGGAGACAATTCACCATGGAAAACTGTGAGTTTGCGGTCCCGTCGCGTCCTGTGAGGGGGAAAATCCAAAGATCGAGGTCTCATGTGCTTCCGGAGTACCCCATCCCGAAGAAGTTCAGGGAGTTGTTTATGAATAACCGGTCCCCGATGTTCTTGATGAAGGATTGACAACTGAGAACTACTCAGCTTACTTCAATGCGTTAGTTATTATCGAAGAGCTACACTTGGAGGTAACAATGATAGTTAAGAAGTGTTGAACAAGTATTATTTATTCTTGTGATCTAAAATTACGATAGCACTCCTATTTTTTCATCTCAGAAAGTAATGAGGCGACACAACATGGAGTGTGTCCAAATGACAAGGAAGCGCGCTCATCTTCTATCTTTGGTGGTTCCTGGGCTTGCTGAGAAGAGACCTTCACTTTTACAAGGGGATGTTGTTTTGGTGAAGCTTGCTTATGAAGATGCGGCTCATACTATTCCCTATGAGGTTCGTTGATCATCTTGTATAGTATCTTTCAAACCGTCTATGCATTAAATTTTTTTAGCATTTTTCATTTATAATGCATACTGTGTACTTTTGCTGGAGGAGGAAAGTTCACCTCACAGGGGAAGAGAGAAAGTGGAGGTGTGTGATCACAAATAATTACCCTGTGTGGGAGCTTTGAATTTTCCCCCTGCTCAGGGAAGAGAAAATAGATGCTCTATCTTCTTTTAGCGCGTTGAAGGTTTTTCTTTAAAAGCTGTCGAAGTATAAAACCTGATTAGCTGTTAATATTACAAGTTCCGGAGAGCATCGATGCTCTTGTGCTTTTTATTGCTATATTTCCAGTTGAAATTACTCTCCTTGACAGATACCTCGGTATCCAGTGACTTACATGTTTGGAAATTACTGATTGATGGGGCACTATTCAGGGTTACATTCACCGCGTCGAAGCTGATGAAGTGCTTTTAAGATTTGCGGAGGAATTTCATGACCGTCATCGTAACAATATCTTTTACAGTGTTCAATTCGCTTGTAGTCGGGTAAACATGAGGCGGTTGTATCAAGCCATTGAAGCTGCGGAGCTTTTAGGAAATGAAATTCTGTTTCCAACAGTTTCAACTGGCAGAAGGTTGATCGAAGGAGCACCCTTTGTGCCTTTTATGCCTAATTTGAACGAGGAGCAAAGGCGTTGCATTCAGATGATTCTTGGTTGCTAAGGTGCTCCTCCCTATGTGATTTTCGGGCCTCCGGAACCGGTAAAACAATGACCTTGGTCGAAGCGATTTTACAGGTATACAAAACACGGAGAAGTTCAAGGGTCATTTTTTGTGCTGCTTCCAACAGCGCTGCAGATCACATACTGGAAAAACTAATCACAGATGAGGTTGCCCAAGTCAAAGAGAGTGAGATCTTCAGGCTGAATGCTACCAGTCGTCCTTATCACATTCTTCAGGCCGTACATATCTGCTATTGTGGAGTCTGTCTTCAGATGTCCTCCTCTTGAGGCTTTAATGCGCTACAGGATCATCATATCTACTTATACAAGCTCATCCCTTCTCCATGCCGAAGGCGTAGAACGTAATCACTTTTCCCATATTTTTCTGGGTGAGGCCGGGCAAGCTTCAGAGCGTGAATGCATGGTACCCATTGCCAACCTTTGTCGGAAGGAAACGGTGGTTGTACATTGTACTAGCTGGAGACCCGAAGCAACTGGGCCCCGTTATACATTCCAAAGATGCCGAGGCTTGTGGATTGGGAAAATCTTTCCTAGAGAGGCTCTTTGAACACGACTTCTACCTGAATGAGCACATCGGGTTTGTGACAAAACTGGTGACAAACTACCGGTGCCACCCTGCCATTTTAGATCTTCCATCAAAGCTCTTCTATGAAGGGCAATTATTAGCATGTAAAGAAAACTCCTCTTCTGTGATCCCATCGTCCGATCTGCTTCCAAACAAGGAGTTCCCCGTTCTGTTTATTGGCATACAAGGCTGTGATGAGAGAGAGGGTAATAACCCGTCATGGTTCAATCGAATCGAAGCAAGTAAAGTCGTCGATTTCATCCAAAAGTTGAGAGACAGTTCGAGTATGAGCGAAGCAGACATTGGGGTAATAACACCATATCAGCAGCAAGTGGTGAAAATCAGGAAGGTGCTTGAATCGTACGATATGAAGGGTGTCAAGGTGGGGAGTGTCCAACAGTTTCAGGGTCAAGAAAGAGAGGTCATCATAGTTTCCACTGTCCGATCGACACTGAAGCATACCGAGTTTGACAGAGCTCATTGTCTCGGATTCTTAAGCAACCCGAGGAGATTCAATGTTGCAGTAACCCGCGCTCGGTCTCTGCTTGTCATCATCGGGAACCCTCACGTTGTGAGCAAGGTAACTGCACCTGACCCATTTCGAATCTTTGAAGGTTATGCACTGTGTTTTGCATGTACTGACAACCTATTACAATGTTCATGACTGACCATGGTTCGTTGCTTTATCTAGGACCCTTATTGGGAAAAGCTGTTGCAGTATTGCGTCGACAATAATTCCTACCAAGGCTGTCCCCTCCCCGAAGGAGCGGAGGATGATGGTGACGATGACTAGTCTTTCGTTGGGGAGAAACCTGTTCGAATGCACATATGAGTTGTGCTAGAGAAATCCCACATCAGAGAATTGGTGTGATGTAGAGCAGTTAATATATCCTAGTTGACTCATAATTCATTGGCTTAAATTTTTGAGTGAATGTGGGTCGAACTAGATATATTAACAGCTTAAACTTTGGGCTCACTCTTGGTGCTCCCCAAGCAAAGGTATTGGGCTTCATAATTCGGTCCGGAAAAATATATCTTGATGCAGAAGGATAGTTGGTAATTCAGTCCGGAAAAATATATCTTGATGCAGAAGGATACTTGGATTAAATGGAAGATTGTTAACACTGAACTCACACGTTGTGCTCCCCAGCGTTTAAGGACAAAAATATATCTTGATGCAGAAGGATACTTGGATTAAATGGAAGATTGTTAACACTGAACTCACACGTTGTGCTCCCCAGCGTTTAAGGACCTGTAGAGATCTCTCGGGTAATTCCTGAAGACTATCATATCATCCGGTTCGATTTGCGATCTCAAAAATACCGGTTAGGAACTTGTGATTTTAGTCAAGTTCCCGTTTCTTGATGGGACCGGTAATTCCTAAAGACTATCATATCATCCGATTCGATTTGTAATTCCTGAAGACTATCATATAATCCGATTCGATTTGCCATCTCAAAAATTAGGAACCGGTGATTTTAGTCCAGTTCCCGTTCCTTGATGGGACCGGATCGAATTGGGAATCGATCACCTCTAATACGTGGTTATGAACCGGTGATTTTAGTCCGGTTCCTAGTTCCTTGAACGGACCGGATCGGATCGGGAATCGATCACCTTTAATACGTGGTTAGTGCAAATGCATGGCACCGTTTCTTTTCCGAATGCCACCTGTTGCAGGTTTCCATGCCGTCCTTAAGTCCACCCCAAACCCTTGCCGAGTGGCCAAAAGATAGTAGAAAAACGCTTTAAACTCCTGATAAATATCCGAGTCCTCCTCCGGTCCTCTAATCACCGACTACTCACCTCCGAAATGAGCCACGAACAGCCGCACAGGAGGGCTCAACGGCAACAAGAGCCGGTCAAATACGGCGACGTGTTCGCCTCCGTCGAGGGCAAGCTCGCGGACAAGCCGGTGGCACTGAAGGATGCCGATCTGATGCAGACGGCGAACCTGATGCTCGGCCAGGTCCAGAAGGGCGCAGCCGCATTGGCGATGCAGTCGGCGGCCACGCGGAACGAGGATGCCGGCGTGGTCGGGCGTAATAGCATGAACGAAATAGTGGCAGAGCGGGAGTGAACGTGGCAGCCTCGGATCTTCCGGGTCGGCGCGCCATCACCGAGTCCCATTGGGCGACAGGTGTGGTTTCAAGTGAACAGTTTCGAGTAGTTCTATTTTGAAATAGTCGTTGAAACGTTTTGATTCTGTAGCGTCTGACAATTTTTATTTATTTTTTTCTGTTTTTTGGGCGAAGACTGATTTGGAAAGTGAAATCAAGTTGTTTGGAAATTCAAATGCTAGAACAATAGCATATAAAAACCATATGGCCACATGATAAAAGTTCAATTCTCGAACTAGTTTGTGAGATGTCACGATTGTCATCGACGCGATTGAGATCATGTCGGAAGTTCTTGCTAAATAATCTAGTGTCTTATGGTTTTATAACTAGAAGTTCTTTTGTTGCGGCTAATTTACACAGGTCCTAGGCCAATACTCGCAGCGGGCTCCTCTGGTGTCTGGTCCACTTGTGCCTGAAAACAAAAACAAACCCAGCGGGGACGATGACGGCGGCGGTCCGATCACGATTCGAGAAGCCCTGGAAGCTACCGCTCTAACGGTCGGAGACAAGCCTGTGGAGCAAAGTGATGCAGCCGCTATACAAGCTGCAGAAGTTAGAGCGACGGGTCGCACCACCATAACTCCTGGGGGAGTCGCAGCCGCCGCTCAGTTGGCCGCGACTCTCAATGCCAGGACGACCCGGGCTGAGGAGAAGACGAAATTGGCAGATGTTTTATCGGTAATCGATTCGACTTAACTCTTTGTAGTTTTCAGCATTTGGTTAGAAATTGGCATTCTGGCATAGAGGTTGCAAGAGATTGCACGTTCCTCGGAAAACACCAAGCAATGTAGGAGCAAATTTTTTCCTAGTAACGTAATGACTCAGGGTAACGAAATGCTGATCGTTCCATACAGGGCGCTTCATCGAAATTGGCTTCAGCTGGCTTCGGATAGGCCAGCGACGCGTGCAGATGCAGAAGGGATCACAGCTGCTGAGATGAGGAACGACCCATTCCTGACCACGCACCCCGCAGGGGTTGCAGCAACAGCGGCGGCGGCACGAATCAACATTAGCAACAATAACCGAAACGACAAAGATAAAGTCCCTGACATATAAGTCCATGAATCTCCTATCCGATATACAGTTACATCTACCGGCATGGATGTTTGCAATGTAGAAGAGAACAGCTCACCCTGCAATTGCCCGAAACTGGCAAACTATGTACAGTGTTTCCTTTTGTATTAGAACTGGTTCCGGTTTCATACAGTCCGGTTAAAGAATAGTCTCTTTCCGAAAACATGTGGTGCACTGTTCCATCAATGGATCTATGATGAAGCTGTAACGTTACATTTCATTTATGGAAAACAGAAGGTAATGTTCATCTCCTCCTCCTCGACCGCTTATATTAAGTACCATCAACAAATGTAGCTTCATTCCTGCACTATCACCGAGAAGGGGGAGAAGACCGAGCAAATCGGTGAAAAAGAATGAGAGAGAGAGCTTCCGAGTAGAAGATAAAAAAATTTGGTTTGTGCTAGTACCGATTCGTTTGTGCCGGTACCGGTTCGTTTGTGCCGATATAATCTCCAACATTAGTAAGAAATATCAACTACAAAGGATCACTTTTGAACTTGGCAAGAAGAGAAGTAGCAACAAACTACACCATACATACTCGCAGAACCTTAGACAAGTTCTGTCTTACTACTTTTTAGCCCTACTTTTTTTGAACTAACCACTGTCCATCCATCTGCATCCGTCTGAGGTGGCCTCCCCTCGTCTCCAGCTTTGTCGACTGCAGTCGGGCTCGACTGAGATTTTGGTGCATCCACCATCATGTACGGCAAATCATCCATGGTCATGTCCTCGCTATCACTGTCTTCTTCGTCTTCTTCACCTTCAACAACCTATGTAGACATGAAGTTGTGTCAAGGAGAATTTGTGACTTGTATAACAACTCCCGTAGGATTGATATATACAGTGGTCTCCGATCCAAGATTAATGTCTCTATCAAAACGAACATGCACTTTACACAATATTTTTGGTGTTGTATGCAATACACAGTGTGTTCATGCAGATGATGTTTCCTAGAATATTATAGACACGTCTGTTGGATCTAACAATATTACCTAAAGGGGGGTGAATAGATGATTCTGAACACTTATTGTATTTAATGCGGAAATTAATATGTTCAGAACATAAACCGAATGATATCAGTAAAGAGACGTGCAGATAAACTAAACACAATAAGATAAGTTTAGGGAAGGAGAAATTGCACGCAGTGTGTTTATAGTGGTTCGGCTTTAGTAAGCCTGCGTCCACTCTCCCACGATGACAGCCGATCGGCTGGATTCCACTATGAGTCGATGAAAGGTTACAAGAGATGTCACTCTAATTACTCTTACAAAGCAACCTCTCAAGACTGAGAATTTTAAGCTCATAAGAACAAGAGAATGTGAATCTGAATAACTCAGTACTTTAGAATTTTAAGTTCTTGAACCCTCTCATAACAGTCACCATTGATCTTCTTTTATACTCCTTCGACCTTGAATTAGCCGTTACCAAGATCCTTCAAAAGATCGCTGCTCAATCTCTGATTGGCACCATCAATCCTGATTGACCGAGACTGTATATAGGAAGATCCAGTAGCCGTTGGAGTAGAGTTTGAACCCTTCAGATTCAGTCGCCCATACAACCAAATCTTCAGTTTTCATAAATAGAGTTCATCCAAATCTCCAAGATATCTTGTCCATAGAAGATAATATCCAATCGAGGATATTCTCCTGATTTGATTGGAAAATAATCCTGTTAATCAAATCTTACAGACTTCCATAAAAAGACGCGGCCAAACCGGAAACCTGCCAAACGTGGATTTTCAGAATCTGATAGAGAGATAATGCAGAATCTGAACGTTGTTCAGAAGCAATCTTCTGAACCAAAGAGACTCTCTGAATCTGAACAGATTAGAACAGTGACTCTGAGCTTCTGCAAAGTCCTTGCTGACGTGTCACATAAATCTTCTCGAGATAAGTCCTCAGAGGCAACACCAACCTCCTTCTGAAGTTTTCAGAGACAGCGCAGACTTCCTTCTGAAGTATTCGGAGACAGCACAGGCTTCCTTCTGAAGTCTTCAGAGGCAGCATAACTCTCCATCTGAATACTGGACTTCAACTATCTCTGAAGCAAGTGTACGACGACTACTACTTGAGTCTAAACGCCAGTTTTGGAACATTATAAAGCTTTTGTTCACAAGCTCATCGCCTGCAATAATAAATTATTTGTATTAACCAGATTCTCTTACAAGAAGGATAGTTTTGTCAAAATCAAAATATTCAAAGGAAATGTTTTCTCAACATCCCCTTGTTGAATGTATTCCTAGGAAATAACCTGCGCATGATAAGATAAATTTCATGTATAGCCCTGAGAGAAGTATCGGCAAAACCCTTATTATTAATGAGGATACCACTTACATAGTCTTCAAATGTCAAACCTTCAATGAGAACTTAATCTTGAAGACACCAGAACTACATATCATGCTAAAAAGACCAAAGTATAGGGAATGGTTTTATAAGAAGACATTTCCCTGGTCAAGATCTCAAAACAAAGAAAATGGATTCCTAGCATCAACAACAGAGAAGGGGGAAAAACCGAAATGCAGGGGACCCCACCCAATAGAATCTTAGCATCACAATAATACATAAACGGCCCTACTCTAGCTCCTCCTCACTCTCTCCTTTGATATGTCCCAACTTCAAAATTAAAGACTGGCAAGCAGAAACCAAATCAAGTTCCATCAAGGATGTCTCAAGTCTCAACGAAGACAGGATTGTAGATGGCTCAACGGTTGCATGTTATCTCACTCAGCAGAAACTCAATGTCGATCACAGCTATAGCAGCGATAGAGTCTATTGTCGATCACAATGATTGCATGTTAATATGCTCCCAACTTTAAAATTAAAGACGAGCAACCAGAAACCAAATCAAGTTCCATCAAGGATGTCTCAAGTCTCAACAAAGATGGGATTGTAGATGGTTCAACGATTGCATGTTATCACACTCAGCAGAAACTCAATGTCGATCACAGCTATAGCAGCGATCAAGTCTATTGTCGATCACAATGATTGCATGTTAATATGCTCCCAACTTTAAAATTAAAGACGAGCAACCAGAAACCAAATCAAGTTCCATCAAGGATGTCTCAAGTCTCAACAAAGACAGGATTGTAGATGGCTCAACGGTTGCATGTTATCACACTCAGCAGAAACTCAATGTCGATCACAGCTACAGCAGCGGCCATACCTCACGAGAATTTATTTATTTTTTTATACTTAAAGCGAATGAAAAGTTCTGCTCAGAACAAGCATGAAGCATGAAGCTATACGCAATCTCCTTGCAAAAGATAAAGTTGGTCACAAGGGCGAGAGCAAAACATATCGTGAAAGATTCATCTATTTAGTTCATCCTCTTTACGGTCCGACCAAAATAAAATTCCACACGAAAACTTCATTCGATGTTCTCTTATTTGCTCGTCCCAAAGGCTTTGTAAATACATACGTGCCTTGCTGAAAATAAGCCATGAGCTACATTACTTGCTCCGCCGAGGCAGTTTACACTTCAGAACGACAGTCTAATCACTTCCTCTTCGGAGGCACATACAATTGCCAATGAGTAACCCAGTTTCCTTTCAAACTTTTTCCAACAATTACAATACTCCCCGTCATCAAGCAATCACCCATCATTTCGAACAAGAAAAACAAGGAGCCTATGGTATCCAGGCAAAGCTTCTCACAAGAATTACCTGCTTGATGTGCGCAGGTGCTACTCTCTTCAAAGAAGCCTCCCTTAGTTTCTCAATTGTTGTGAAGTTACCTTCCAGACATTCTTCATGCATGGACATTAATTTCTCCGCCACCTGCAGAGAGTAACGTAGACTAAGTAATAACGAAAACATGTTTTACCAGCTATGGCTGGCCGCGAAATCTAATTCGCACCAATGCCAAAGTCAATCAGGGGAAGAAGAAAGGCATACCTCCTCTACACTGCCATCTTCGGCCACTGTGTTCAGAGAAATCATGGCTTCATACAAAAGATCTTCCAAATCCTCAATGTAAAGCGGTTCTAATCAGATAAAAAAAGAAGGAGCAAATTAGACCAACAGCGCGAAAATTGAAGCTCATTTCCCACTCGAGCTCAGTGTTCACCAAAGGAAACCCACTACGAACTACTCAAAAACCCCATGTACGTCTGCCGCATCGTAATCGGTGCCCGTACCTGTCGGTTGCGTGTACCAGGTGAAGATGTCGTGACCGAGCTCATCGGCCCTCTGCCGCGAGTTGCGGCCGCCCCACTCATTGTCGACGGCCATCTGAAGAGCCGACCACCTGGAGAGCGTCGGCGCTATGCCTTCCCTGAAGATCAGCATCGCCTGTTCCAGCAGCCTCGGAGGTTCCATCTCTCTCTACTGTCTCTCTTGACGCTGGAGAAGGTATGAGGGTTTTAGAGAGCGGTGTGCTCGGCTATGTTACATGGACACGGCTGAAAAGGCGTGCGCCCGACCCGCTGGGACACGGTCGGACACGCGTGCAAGCTTCCGACATGCGGTCAACGATCGCGTGTCCCGAAGGTAATTCGGGAAAATTACAACAAAAACTTACTGTGTCAGAGCTTCTTGGTGGTCGTCTTCACCAACTCGCGCTGAATCGAGGTGAGGAGTACGGACTTGAGAGGGAGGACTGGGTCTGTGGATGAGGTGGGCGAGTAAGTGAAACATAGGCAACAGTGGCCGTGTAAAATGTTCAGAATGAAACTTTTAGCCCCACGGAATATTCCATTCACCTTTCCTGGGGTTATCAGGCCTTTTTCCTCAGCATCTTGGATCATGCTAAGTGCGATCCTGCATAAATTGTATTGACGAATACCTATCAGAGTGTGCTAATAATTGATGCAAGCCAGCAGTAACAGAGGGATAATTGTTACTTGCCTATCTTTAACGCTAGAACAAGGCTCCATATTCTCAAGCTTCGCGGCGATGCGAGCTACACAGCCTTCCACAACCTTATTGAGATAAACCATTGGAGTATTGCCTATTAACTGCATAATACCATGAGCAACACGTTAATTGGATAGCACACGACCAACCGGAACTTTGTGAGAGAATCATAATGACATTGGGAAAATGGCATTCATAGAGAGTTTATCTCGGTGACATCTCTCTTGATAGCACACTGTCCCTCCATGTCGTGTTTCCGCAACAATCTAGAAGCCAACAAGAAAACACATTGCCAGATAAGTCTTTTGCTCGAAAAGTCAATTGAGAAGCAACAGCCAAGGTACTGATCATACTGCTTTTTCCATGAAACAGTAGCCAAGGCCATGCTTCTACTAAACCAACATCACTCCAGCACGAAGGGCAAGCAAATGATATCGGCCGAAGCCAACTTGCAGCAACACTCGGAACACTTAAATCAGCTCAATCATCGACGTAAAAGGGGAAAAAACGACAGGGACGAAATTCATCGGCTGTCAACTTTGATGAAGGAGCAGTGAAAACACACAATTCCCTGACTTTCACATCCTCTAGGAGAATATCTACACCTATTTCGACTGAGCATTTAAGAAATTAAAAGACTTTGGGAAGCAACTGACTACACGTATCATTACTTCTTCTATCTGAAAGTATAATCTTCTCATCCTCAGTGTCTAGCAACAAAAGCTCGGCAGGATCTTAACCAACACCCATAAGAACAAATCTGAAAAAAAGCTCCAGAAACTCTCACAAACTTCCACGAGCACCCATAAACAAGAGCAGGAGCCGCAAAAGATGCACCAATCAAAACACTGCAATTCGCTGTCTTATTCACGGACTCACCAGGAATCAGAAAACGCAGTATGCCTCGCCAATCGCTCTGCAGGGGAAAGCAATTCGAGCAGTGCAAGTTTAAACAGAGGAAATGGGATCCAACCCAGTGACGAGGATGAGGAAATTGGAGCACTTGAAGGTCAGAGAGTTCAATAATTCAATAAGTCAAAAGTAAAACTTGCTTCTGCAATTAAATAAGAGGAAAGATAACCAAAGGAGCAGGTTGAGGATTCATGTACAGATTTCGAAGCTTTCGTGCTTTGTCCGCTACTTCGTCACCACCATCTTCTACTTCTTCTCCCCCCGATTCAAAGGGCTTTGGGACTCGGGTTTCTCTCTCTCTCTCACACACTCTTATAAGGATATCCAGAGCATCATTGACTTAGCATTTAGTAAGATAAAGTCACTGTCATTGTGTTTTATTCATGTAAGAAATTCAATTCATGAAATTTCACTCACTGCTCGTCAGTCTGACATCTGGGCTGCGCACTAAATAGCAACCAGCTAAGAGCAAGACCCTCTGCTCCCAAGAAGACTCCAAGAGCAACATAAGAAGTGTTTGATCCTCTTACTAGTTGTTATTTGACTTCGTCAAAGAGAGGAAGTTGACTGCTCGCAGACACCCATCTTGAACTATTCGAACTGTTCAAACAAACTGATCAAATTCAGGAGATCAAACACCCAGAAAAGTTTGGAATGGAACACCCTTCATTTCCATGCTCGTTCCCAATTTTTCCTTTTTTAATCTTCACCCTTTTGTCTCTTCCTCAAGGTGAATCAGCCAAAAAAGCTACCACTGAGAATACTACAACAGTACAATCACGAAATCTTTCGCAAGCCTCCTGTTCGCAAGAAACACCCTTTTGATTCTTCTCGCCTTTAGACCTCTCAAATTTTAACCCACCTTTTTCAAATGTGGTGGAAAGCTTTAGACCCACCTTTTTAGACTATTTCATCATCCAAACAGGGCTCATCCAAGTTCTCTTTTAATTTTCTACGGAACAGAACAATCCCAACCCACATGAGGCCCTTCACAATCCTGATGAATCCCAATCGTCACGGTCAGGTAATACAGCCACCACCCCACAAAGTCAGCCACCCCAATGCCCATCATCAGCTCCTTCTTGACCTCCGCCACCACCACCATCACCTCCACCTCCCCCCTCAGCCTCCGCCGCTCTCCCGAGCGGCCCCTCCGCCCGCCCGCCGCCGCCGAACACCGTGTCGTCCGCCACCGGCCTCACCACCGCCCTCGACCAGTAGACCGTGGTCTCGTGGAGCCCAAGGAAGAATATCGCCTAGCTCAGCAGGCCTCTCTCGACGCCGCCGCCGATTCGGCGTCGCGCGGTTCAGCCGACGGGAAGAGGAAGAGGTCAAGCGAAGGAGCTGCTGGTCAAGCTATCGCCGTGCTCGAGCAGGAAGAAGGAGCAGCGGCGTCGGGGCTGATGGTGTCGTCGAGTTAGGGAGGAGGAGTGGCGTCGGGTTGGAGCTGGGCGGAGAGAACGAGGGAGCTCGGTGAGGGCTGTCCACCGAAGAAGAAGAGGGAAATGACGAGAGGGAGAGAGAGAGGAAAAAGGCTTTTATAGTGGGGGTGTGAGAGGCCGCGGAAGAGAGGGCCAGAGGCGGTGGCTTCGCGGCCTCAAATCCAGTCTAATTCCCACGCGAACTGCTCTATTAAAGACCAAAATAACTAGCAGGAATAACGGTCCCACCACTTCTAGTTATATCGCGCCTAACTACATCTTTAAATTCAAATATAATCTCCATCGTTCCAAATTATTAAATCCCCCAATGTCACTTTCGCGGTTTCGCCTCTAATCCAAGCCCGATATATATACTATTCTGCTTGCAATTCAAACCAGGCGAAAATTCAAATAGTCACATGCAACCCCAAGCGATGCGGCCTGAGGTCGCGTGACCTCAGGGCTACCGCTGGCGAGGCTGGCTGATGTCGGACTGGCTTGCTGGCAGCTAAACTGGCCTCGCTGTTTGGGCTTTGACCTTTGCCAAGGCTAGCGGGAGGGGTCCCAAAAAAGATTTTCAAACACCTCAACTTTTCCCTAGGGCGCTTTAGGCCTCTAAAACCTCTAGGAAAATCTGAACCAAACACAGCCTTATTCTCAAACATTCTTGCTCAGTGATTAGTTATGTCCAACATATAATTGAATTAACCTTTTTTCCCCCAAAATTGGCCTTACCAATTCCTGTGATGATTGCAAGCATAATTGCTGCACCTAATCTGTTTCATATAATCTGGACCTAAGTTGAACTAATGATCTCCAAATCCAATTATTAGCTGCCTTCCCGGAAGTGGAATCTAATCGTTTCCTGTCTTCTACACCGTGATCAATGCTTCAATGCCAATACAAATCCTGGACAGTTTCCTCTTATCATGATTCTCCAAAGAGAGTCAATGCAGAAGAAATTGTCAATCAATAGAGATGGTACAATGAAAAACATTCGGCATTGACCGAGAAATGGACAACGAAAGAATCCAATATCTCCGTGGAATTAAAAACAACTTACAAATCAAATGGGGTGGAAAGCTTTGGACCCACCTTTTTAGACTATTTCCTCATCCAAACTGGGCTCACCCAAGTCCTCTTTTACTTGTCTACAGAACAGGACAATCCCAACCCACATGAGGCCCTTCACAATCCTGATCATCCCAATCGTCACGGTCAGGTAATACAGCCACCACCCCACAAAGTCAGCCGCCCCAATGCCCATCATCAGCTCCTTCTTGACCTCCGGCAACACCACCATCGCCTCCACCTCCCCCCTCAGCCTCCACCACCACAGCCCGCCGAACCCCATTGCCACCGCCGCCCTCCCGAGCGGCCCCTCCGCCCGCGCGCCGCCGAACACCGTGTCGTCCGCCAACGGCCTCACCACCACCCTCGACCAGTAGACCGTCGTCTCGTGGAGCCCAAGGAAGAATATCGCCTTGCTCAGCAGGCTCCTCTCGGCGCCGCCGCCGAGGCGGAGCGGCGACCCGTCGACCCCGGCAGCAATGCCCCCCTCGATGCCGAGGCAGACGGAGACCTGCAGCGCGCACAGGGCGGCCCAGGCCACGGGCAGGCGAGCCTGGCTCAATGCCGCCCCCGGCGGCGGCTCGGTCAACGGGGTGATCTTCCCGGTCAGGCCGTGCAAGAGGGTGCAAACTGTGAAAATGGCCACGAGCGCACGAAGCAGGGATGGATTGGTATAGAACAAGAAGGGCAGAGGGAAAGGAAGGATCTGCGGGATCGAGTCGGCGAAGACCGATGAGTAGTAGCTGACACGCGAGAGCCTCGCCAGCAGAAGGAACGAGAGAGGAAGCGAGAGGCTGAGCAGAGTGACGGTGAGGACATGAAAGCTCTGCTTCAAGATCGAAGAATTCAGCAACTTGGGCTCGCGCGGCCGTGGGGAACGCGTGGTTAGCCACGCCATCGTCTTGGGTTGATGATGGTGGACCAAAGAATGAGGGACTCAGGACAAGAAAAAGCGATGAATTGAATTGAATTCGATTGCAAGAGAAGGAACAGAACAGAACAGTGCAAGAGCATGTGTGTATTTATCCAAATTTCGGGGAAATGGTCAATGGAGTGGTTTCCACGTCCATTGTTTTAACGCTGATGTAATGTGCCAAGGTGCTCGCCTAGACGTCAACACAGTACATAAACTAGGTTAAGTTATTGTTCTCTTGAACCCACCAAACACATAAAAAAAAAAAACAGAAGGAATCAACCCGGTATTATTTCAATGGGCAGGCTCCGTTTGTTTCACAAAAAATGAATGATTTAAAATATATTATTTCAACAAATGATCGGTTAGATCGCTTGAAATGATTAGTTAAGGAAAAAACGTTTCAATTATTGGCAATAATTTATGTCTAAATATTTTCGTTGACGGGTGAAAATATTTTTCATTTATTTATTTTTATAAGCGATACGAGCAATTATTTTGTTGAAAAGATTTTTCCAAATCATGACATAATTGCAAAATCAGACCGGCATATGTTGATATGCGAACCGGTTTGGGGTCATCTCAAGGCGTTGAAGCATGAACGTCTGGTCGTTGGAGGATGGGCTTATGCCACCCGCTATAGATGTGTTAGATTGATTATGAAGCTTTATGCTTATTGCCCAGTTAAATATCTACACTTGTAATTGTTTAATGTCCTTGAGCAATATTTATGCAGCCTAACCGCTGGTAGTTAGATAGTCCATGCTCTTCCACGCGTCTTATCCTTTTCCTCTTCATTGTGTTTCTCTCGATAATTGCAATTAGCCTTAACTAAAGTTGGTGCAACAACAACTGCATCAAATCAGAGCTTATCTCCCTATGTAGGGCTCGATTAGTTGCAAGAATCTCGTTGCCGCATCTCGCTCAATTCTTTATCAGATCATCCGTAAACTCTAAATGCTCCGTATTTTTCTTTATCATCTCCTTTCACGTCCTTTTGAGTATCTCTGTGTAGACCCGTCAAATGAGTGGGTCATGTAGAGTTTGGATCGGATCATAAATGGTCTGATCCAAATAGACCAATTTAACATGTTTATGACACATTTTATTGCAATGCAATTTTAGTGACTTATAACTGACCCGACTCATATTCCTAAAACATTTATATATTTCATTCAATCTAGGAAAATTCATGCCCAAAATGAGGTGAGAGTGCGGAGTGAGGGAGCGCGATATTGAGCGAGGGCGAGAGAGAATGAAGAAAGAGTTATAGAATTTGGTTGAGTTTACGTAGGTTGTAAACTTATTTACGATCCATTTCATGTTTAAACACGATTATTGAATATAATTAATACAAATAACAGCTCAACCCATCATATACGGATTAAGAAATGGATTTATAACCCATTTTAGCAGGTATGTTCTCATGCCACTTCTGATACTTCCCTCGAATAGAGTCATTTCTGGTCTTGTCTTTTATCGTATTCGCAGTACATCCGACGAAGCATTCTCGTTTCCCACGCACTCATTTTGCGGGCATGTTAGGTTTTTAACTGCCCATCCATTTCTCAAGGTCAACGATTTGTGATGGCCGAAGAAAAAGTCAACGATTCGCTCTTTTCGGACCGGACCTCAGTAAAAGCCTCGAAGCCCGCCTATGTGCGAATCAGGCTTGGGCCTGGGCCTGTCCAAAAAGAATTACTTCGTTATTGGCCAAAAAAATTAAAATGCGACTAGACTGAACCTCTTTATTTTTTATTCTCTTTCTTTCTTATATCATCGCACGATTAGATAAAATATGTCCCAAGCAAAAAATAAAAATAATTAAGTTTAAGTAGAATCCAATCTTAGAATCTCTCGTCAATGGTTTTTTTTTTCCCTTTAAAGTGGAGCGTGTTCGGAATTTATACTAGACCTGTCAAAATAGGTCATAAACCCATTTCTTCACCCCTATATGATGTGCTGAGTTGTTATATGTGTTACTTATATTCCGTAAATCGGTTTAAATATGATATGAGTGTTAAATGGATCGTAAATGGGTTTACAACTTCCTTAGACTCAACCCACCTCTATAAATTTCTCTTCATTCTCTTTTGCCCTCACTCGATCTCGCGCTCGCTCACTCCGCACTCTCACCTCAGTTTGAGTATGAGTTTTTCTAAATTGGATTAAAAATGTAAGTGATTTAGGAATATGGATCGGGACAGGTACGAGTCACTAAATTAGCGTTGTAATAAATATGTCATAAACGGGTTAAATGTATCTATTTAGGTCGAACAAACCCAAACCCGACCAGACCCACCCGTTTGACGGGACTAAATTGTACATGAGCGATATAACAAGAGTGAATATAAACTGATTTCGTTTTGTAGTTAGGCTTTGTTTTTTTCCCCCTAAATTTCCCCTAATCGACCCTAGAAAAATGATTGAAAAATATGCGTAGAGACGTGCCAAGTATCCAAAAGTGAATGGTAACAAAATTCCTGATCCATAAATTAAGTCGCCATCGATAATTTCGATTAAAAGAGAGACGTCATTACCAGACTAAGCCCAACATGCTCGAACTCAAATATATATATATCCAAGCTTGGACAGGTTCAAACGTACGTAGGTCCTACGTGACCCCCAAATGTGACGGGCCATACGAAGAACAAGTCTTGCCCTTTGACACTTCAATCGAATGGAGGAAGACAGTCTTTAAACACACGCATGGATTAGACAAACCAGCGTGATGTAGACACCTTTGTTTTATTTTATTTTTGTGGATAACACTAAACTTCGCCGGCCCCCCCAAAAAATAAAATATCTATGCGTGCATATACTATTATAAAATACATTCCATGACGCCCGGCGAAAAATCTCATCCACATGAAATTAGTTTTGGTAAATATCATATGATTCAGAAAATGTATATACACACGGCATATATTAAGAATAATCAATGTCGAGAAAGCAACTTTGCCCTAATATTGTTCCTTGTGCAGGCTCCATGCTTTGAGGTTACGTCATATAAAACAAAACCGTATGCCAAGAAAAGTTCAGAAATATGTAGGCGACCCGACCAAAGTTAAGGAAGAAAATAAAATTAACTCCGCAGGCGTTAGTGTCATTTTCTGCTTAAAAATTTGTAGAATTAAAGCAAAAGTTGTGCGGGCTTTTTATCTATTTACTATGGGGAAAAAAAAAACCCTATTCATTATTTAGTTTTTTTCCTTCGGAGAATACGTTTGAATTATTTTTATTATGGGGTGGTCGTCCTTGTCCATGGCATAATTATAAAAAAAATCGGAACTTAAGATAATTAAACAAATTCTCGACGAGGGAAAATTCATCTTTTTCCCCCTGTTGATAAGTGCTTGAACTCCACGCATCTGGAATTGAATTAAGACTCCATTTATTTCGCGAAAAACGAATGATTTTAAAAATTATTTTTTCAAAAAAAATTACTTGTATCATTTGAAATAATTAGTCAATGATTTTTTTTTCATTTTCAACAACAAATTATGTCAAAATATTTTCGTGAATGGTGAAGAAATTTTTCTTTTATTTATTTTGTAAGCAATATAAGAGATCTTTTTAGAAAAAAATGTTCTCCAAATCATTCATTTTTCGCTAAATAAATGCTCCATATTTACCAAACTCAACCACTGGTCATGCATCAAAGATCAACCACCGGTCATGCATCAAAGAATAAGCTTTATCTCTATGTCTTTTTCCTTTTTGCCAAAAGAAAACATCATTCATTTGTCAAGATCAAACATGAGAGGAACATAAAGAAATTAGGGTTTTACACAGTCACAGTAGCTTAACTTGATCGTAAAGTGCACCGAGGCTTTGTCTCTATGTCAAAAAGCTAATTTCTTTAGGCATTACCGAAGTTCTTGTGGATGTGACCTCACTGAATTGAGTATATGATAATTTAATTTGGTAGGTTAAAAAACAAAGAAAAACAAAAGGAAGCATGCGATAAATGATTGATCTGATCCTCCAAGAAAGTTGATGGAACTGTATACCTAACTAAAAAGGGAATAAAAAACTTAACCGGAGATAGAAATGCCAACGAGCGCGTGTTCAATTTTTTTTGGCGTTTGTATCGCTTACAAAAGAAAATAACATACAATATTTTCTTAGTCAACATAAATCTTTATATTCAAAAAAATAATTTCCAAACTTTAAAAAGTTTGAAACCATTAGGCACGTCTAGACCTGTCAAAATGGGTTTAAAACTCATTTAATAATCCACAAGAATTTAAATGAGTTTTAGCAAACTTAGCATGACAGCATAATGGGTCTACAAAATAAAGAAGCCGAAATAAGTTGATTTTAAGTGGATTGTGAACCCATTTACACACTTAAGACAACCCATTTGAGAGGTCTCTACCCTTTCACTATAATGTGAACTTAACCCATTTAAGAGACCCAACAATTGATCTGATTTTTATAGTTTTTTTATTTTTTAAAATTTTCTGAATCTTTATAATTTTTTATTTTCTCTTTTTCTCTCTTTTTATTTTCTTTTTTTTTCGATGAAGTCCGGCGAGGGCCAGTCGACCCTCACTGGCAGCAAGCGAGGCTGTCTGGGCGAGAGCTGCCAGCTGCTGGCGAGGGCTTTTCGCGGCAGGGCTACCGAGCAATGTGTTGGTGCAGGCAGAGCGGCAAGAGGACGCCAGAATTGGTTGAGTGAGTGAAGAGTCGAGTTGAGTCGAGCCTCCATGTGTTTCCTCCCCCTCCCCCCCCCCCCCCCCCCCTCCCCCCGATTTGCGAACTCTCTTTCTCTCTTCCTTTCACTTTTTACTTTATTTTTCCTCTCTTGCTCTGCCGATTTCCCCACTCTCCATGAAGACGAATGCTTTCTCAGGATGTTGAACAAGATCGAGGTGTTCTTCCGCACCATGAACTCTTCGAGTTGCTCAAGATTTGAGCTTTCCCATGTGTATGTTTGTCGTCGCCTGAGATTAAAGACGATGGTCACCATGACATTGCCAGAGACCGGTGAGGGACGTCCGACCCATGCCGGTGGCTGGGCGCCACCGCCTTCACCACCACAATCTTCCTCATTCACATGTTCTCTTGTGTTTTGGTGTTCGTCTTTTTGTTTTTCATTTTTCTTTAACTTTCATATGTTTTTGTCCATGTCATCATCCTGAAACCAAAAAGAAAAAACAATGGGGGCAGTCTACGTGTTTAACAGAAGGAAATAAACAAAAAAGAAAGTTAAAAATTCCTTTTTTTAAGAAAAAATATATAAGTTGTCCACTAAATTTGTATTAAAAACATTTTAGCAATATAATATTTTTTTAAAAATGATTTGAAACAAATTTTCTTAGATCAGGATAAATATGGAAGTGCATTAGCAATATGGATCGGGTCGGGTCGGTATGGGTCAAGAAATATACATTACGAATAAATGAGTTATAAACGGATTGGACCATTTATAACCCAACCCACCCGTTTGACAAGTCTAGGCACAAGAACCCCAATGCCTGTTGTTGGGTCCTTAGTAGAGGGCCCGAGTCCATCGAGGCCGAACCCAAGACCTCGATACATGTGCTTGTGCCCAGTTCCCCGACACTCGAGAGTCCATAGAAGTCGAGTCTGGGACCTCGACACCTAGGCCCGGGACCTCTACACTCTTGCCCTAGACCCTAACGCCTGGGCCCAAGACCCCGACGCCCAAGCCTGAGTCCATCGATGCCGGGCCTGGATCCACAGAGGTCGATCTAGGGTTCACTGAGGCCAAGCCTGTAATCCCAGTTCATGTGCCCGGTTCCTCGGCTGCTTGTGCCCACATTACTACCGTTTGGCTAGTGCATGTCTATTGAGGCATGTTTTCCTTTCCAAATGCCAGAAAACAATTTCCAATTCATTTTTAGATTTGAGCTGAGCACCGGAAACTTTCGTTATTCTCCTAGCAAAAAAATTTCTTGGAAAATGTCCAGAAATGTCAAACTTCCCACGAAACAAAAAGGAGCCTAAATGTATGCACATAATTGGTGCAGAATACGAAGAAACTTGCGGTCGAAGGGCCCGAATTACACAATGTGGTGTCATCCTCTTCCATGATCATGGATCTCATGAACTTGGATGCCGCATTCAAGTGAGAAAGGAAGGCATATTCAATCGAGGGTTCCTTATGATTCTGCCCAGAAAAGCAAAAAAGGAGAGGCAAATCGGCAAAAAGGAGGCACCACTACAATCACATGTGATCTTACCTTTTTGAGCACATCTTCTTTTCTTTGTGCACTTCTCAGCTCAACCCAAAAAGGGGCACCCTCTGCTGTGCCACGTCACCACACCTCCACCAAATCCAGTAATCACAACTGTACTTCCGTCCCTCTCCTTGCGTTTGGCAAAGTGCTCGCTAAGGATTTTGGAAGTCCAAATTGGATTGCCCGTCCTTTTGTCCACGTGGCGACGAGGTATTGCACGGACTCACCTGCGATGTCAAAATTATTTACGAGAAAAGAATTATTAGACAGAATCATGTTATTGATCATGCAATGGATCAAATTAAGCACGATATTCAGAAAAAAAAAAAAAAAACACACGGATCGCAACTTTTCAGTGCGTTCGGGGAAAAACAGATATCCTTTCAGCGATCTTGAGATCAGATTTCAGGCCAGTCGGGTTAAGTCCATGAGAGAGCGATGTAAACGGAATACATGCTTATCGCCATTGATTAATTAAGACTTGTAGGGCCAACATGATTCATCAAATTAAGTAATAAAAATATGTAATTAGAAATAACTGACAGTATTACTATTAGGGTAGTAATATTTTATTTCCTTATGTGTTTTAATGTGTGGAATATTTTATTGGAAGGTGCGGGGGGAGGCTAGTGGGGGAGGAGAGTAGTGACATGCATGGTTGTGATCACAGAGCTCTTTTAATAAACGAGTGACAAGAGATGAGGGAAAGCAACTTGCTCTTTGTCATTTCTCTCTCTATCCTCATTCCTCCCTTCCTCCCTCTTTGCCCCTCTCTCTCTCTCTCTCTCTCTCTCTCTTAATCAATTGGAGCACATCTTGATCCATACCTCTTCTTTCCTTCTTTCCTGCTTCTGCCGCTTCATACTCTTATCAATTCTGGGGTTCTTGAAAGTTCTTGTTTTGTGGAGCAGCAGCAGAATTTGTGGGCACAGATCGTTCATGGCTGCTGATTCTCCTCCCACGCCAAAGCTTGACATGGAGGAATCTGAGGAAACTAAACCAGAGGCTCAGGCGTCCAAGAGAAGGTAAAGAGTTTCGATGAGCATGCATCTTGAGAGACTGGCACTTCTTTTCCAGGGAAATCTTCTTCTGCATTTGCCCTTTTGAGTCTTCCTGATTTACTTAAAAAAACCAAGACTTTCACTCTTGGATCTTTCTTGGGAGTAATGGATCGCGGCGGCGGGGTTTGTTGCAGGAAGGTGGTCCACAAGACGGTTGTGAGGGTGAAGATGGAAGCAAACGTGGGGAAGCAGAAGAACGAAGGGCCGCCTTCTGATTTTTGGTCTTGGAGGAAATATGGGCAGAAGCCAATTAAAGGATCGCCTTACCCAAGGTATCATCTTTCTCCTTGTGTTCTTCTCTGCGCAATTTCCCTCGATTAGGACACTCCTAGCCCTCGAGAATCTCTCTTCCAGTCTCTGTTTTGGCCATTCCTGACATTTCTTTCTTCGCTTTGGCATTTAATTTTGCAGAGGGTACTACAGATGCAGCACATCAAAGGGGTGTTCAGCCAAGAAGCAAGTGGAGAGATGCAAGACAGAAGCTTCGGTCCTGGTCATCACCTACACATCCACCCACAACCACCCAGGCCCAGACATTCACTCCCTCAACCCCACCATTCAACCGTCCGAGGCCGATGATGATCCTGGAGAGACCACAATCGCAGTCTCTCCCGCCGTCTCTGCCCAAGAAGAAGAGCCAGAGCCAGAGCAAGATCAAGATCAAGATCAAGAACAAGAACGCCATCTCGATCGAGATCGACCCACCCACGTGGCGGCCATTGATGAAGAAGACCCCGCGCAAGAAGATCCCTTCCACTACCTCCGATCTCCGACCAACTGCTCTTCCCAAGACTTGGTGTTGGAACAAGAACACACGCTCGCTCTGCAGCTGCACGTGTATGAAGAGCCTCCAGTTCCTCGTTCCCGCCACGGCGACGACGACGACCCGCGCGGCGCCGCGGCGGCGGCCCTGCCGCCCGAACCGGAAGAGGGCCACGACTTCTTCGACGAGCTCGAGGAGCTACCCGCGTTCTCTCATTTCGCGAACCTCAAGAGGAGCAACTGCTTCTTCGACGACAGGATTCCCGTCGTCCCTTCTTGATTCGAGCGCGGACTGCGTCGCTGTTTTGCCATGGTTCTTTTCCCCACGACCTAGGGAAGGAGAAAGATTGTACACCCAATCCCCCCCCCCCCGAAACTTTTTTGTTCATAAAACCTCATGTGGGTTGTAGTGCGAGTTCTGTCGATGGTGTCTCAGACGTTGCTTCTTTTTCGACCGCATGTTCGCGATCGATCTGTGCAAGACGAGAGAGCGAGAGCACAACGAAGATGGTGGTGGGGGGGGCAAAAGGGTCATTATTTCTCTTCCTTAGGAGAGAGTTAGGGGATCGAATGGCATCTTGCGCGATGATGGCAAGTGAATCGAACACGCCACTCTTTTTTGTTCACTTACTCGTCAATTCTTTCTTATGGTGAAAAAGATGGCAGAGGAGGATCGCGAGTGGGTGTGGTGTGCTCAGGTGATCGTTCGAGGATAAGGCTAAATTTGGATGGAGTGGTTGAGTTATAAGATAAAAAGAGAGATTTTTCTTGTAAATTTTCGCAACTTTGTGTATAAAATACAATAGACAATACCTTAAAAAGTTTCGCGATTAATCGGCGAGATTAGTCTTTAATTTATCCGACGGTCGTCGAGGGCATTTTGTTCTTTTATTATTAGCCTGTTTCATAGGTTTCATCAAACCTCTCTGGTTTGTCTCTTTTGAGGAGTTGCAGATTCGCCGTGCAAAATGCCAAAAGGAAAGCTTTTGCGCACTCCCAAAATCCACCACCTGTTGGAGTTTGTATGTTGTTTGTGAAGGACGTCTCGATACTGTTCCGTATAGAATCTGCCAAAGTAGAAGGCGTGCGTAGAGGGAAGCAAAAAGAGGTGGCACTCTTGAGTATTGAGGAACCAATCCGTCCAACAAAAAGCCCCATAGCTTTTTTCAAATGTCCCCATATGTTTTTTGTTTTTTTCGTTTTTTACTCTTTTGGGATCCAAATTAAAAATAACACCACTTTTTTTTTGTGGTAAATTTGCCATGATGTATCATTTCGGGATTTTTCGTATCATTCACCCAAATAAAAGTAACGCAACTTCTCGCACGTCTTAAGAAAAGACCACTCTTTCTCCGGTGGGATAAAAATGACACCCGTTACAGATTCCATCCGTTCCCATTGTTAAATCGCCACACGCCGTTCGACGTGGCTCCGTCGCATTGACGTGCACAGAGAATGGCGCTAAAAACCACGCCGTTCTTGGCGTAAAATGCAGGAAAAAAGTGGTAAGCAATTGTAATAAGTTAATAACAAGTCCGTTCTTTTTGTGTTGGTTGACGTGGCTAACAGTTCACGTTGGCGCAATGAGGGTGCATTTGGTTCAGTTTTCCCAAAGGGTTTTGGTCCTTTAAAGCCTCTCTGGGAAATGATGGGGTATTTAGCAAGCTTTTTCAAGGGGTGTTGAGTCAACTGCTAGCCTTGGGAAAGCTAAAAGTCCGATACTAGTAAGGGACCAGCATTGGACTTTCAGCATTTTCGGAATGTTGAAGGCCCCACTAATGAAAATTACTTAGTTACCTATTCCGCTCTCAAAACTTTACTGAAAATCCATTTTTACCCATCTTTTAAAAATGAAACCCTAGTTTCTGTTCATCTTCTTCAGAGTGGGGCCGACGACGGTCGGGTGGGTCGTGCGACCTCAGACCTTGTCCCCGGCTACCACCACCGATGCCAAATCTAACTCGTCGGCCGGCGAAAGTTTTTGATTTTTTTTAAAAGAAGTGAATAAAAAAGAAATATGCAACCAAAAGCCCTTAACAAATTTTTTTTTTGCCAAATACTACTTATCCAAAGTTGCATTTCAAAGTATTTTTTATCAAACACCATTTGCATTTTCCCAAAGTCATTCAAGCTAAAGACATTTGCATGCCGAACCAAACGCACCCTGAATCATGTAGGCCAACACAAAGCGATGTGATGGAAAGTGTACGGAACTCTTAATAGATGTCATTTTTGTCCCACAAGTAAAAAGTTTAACCTTTTTGTTGGGGACATTTAGAAGTTTGTGTTACTTTGTCCCTGTGAATAAAAGTTAGGGTTTTTTTTATGAGACTTTCTAAAGAGCCTATTATTATTTTTGTTTTGTTTGTTTTATCTCTAACTCTCCTCTCTCTGACTTTCGCTTTGTCTCTTTGCAGAGCGCTGGAGTCGGACTCTGCGCCTATGATACTAGCGTTCCTACCCCTCCAATCCCTTTACCAGCAGGGCCTCATGCTTATTGGCTCTATAATTTAAGTTTCAAGTACTCCCTCTCTCACAATTGCAGCACGACCCCTACCAAGATGGTACCATAAAGTCATATTGATGCCCAAATTCCTTTTAAACAGCTGAGACAGACGGAAATTACATTATAGAATTTTTTTTCGAAAATCCATTTATGTCACTGATCTCTGAATCCATGTTGACACAGCGTAAACCAACTCGAAAACTTCGTGTCGTCGTCCTAAGCGTATAAAGATATACACCAAAAAGGGAGACGGCATCTGTAACAAAGTTTACTACAATGGGAGAAGGAAGAAAAGTACTACAACTTTATACAGAATTGCAATTGTAGGCTCAAAATGAACTGAGTGGATAGAAAGGTGAATGACCTACGTTGCTTCGGCTATTACGGGAGCAGAGCTTTTAGCGGACTTCAAAGGAAGTTCGGATAGGACAGACAAGAACAAAAACTTCCTTACTTGAACTGAGAGATTCCTTTGATAATGTGATCATCCACGTATCCTAAATGTCTCACCAGAAGCAAACCAAATGGACTTCTTCTAATCTCTCTCTATCGAATCTTTTGAATGGAAAAAATTATCAAAAGAGTCTTAAACCAAATATATTTATGCTAAATCAGTCCTAAATTTATCAATTTGGCCAAGTAAATCCAAACTTTTTAGTAATTTCTCAATTTGCTCGTTCCTGCCAATTTTGGTCGGAAGTCAATGACGTGGACACCGGCACAATTTTTATGATTTTCTTACAATTTTTATATCTTTTGTTTTTTTCCCATCTTCCTCCATCGGTCGTCGGGTTTCGACGATGGTCGACGACAACCAGCGAGGGTGACCTCACTCGGATCTGGAGAGCTCGACCTTCACCCGCTTTGGGTGAGGCTCGCTTCACTAGATCCGACGAGAGGCGACCTCGTCGGCCTCGGGCAAGGCTCGATTCGTCAGATCGATAAGGTTGAGGAAGTCGGCCTTTGCCAAAACCGACGAGGGCAACCTTCATCATTTGTCACCATCGCCTAGGCCAGACGATCAGCGGACTTAGAAGAAGAAAAAAAAGAGAGAAAAATAATATAAATAATACAAGTTACTAAAATAATCCACGTCAGTGCCGGCCGTGCACATAGGACGACATCCGTCCACGTCAATAATTTCAAATCAGAATTGACAAAAGAGACTAAATTAGCAAATTAGCAAAATGTTTAAAACTTAATCGGCCAAATTGAAAGATTTAGAACTGAATTGTCACAAGTGCAATAATTTTACGACTTTATGGCAATTTTCTTTCCCGAATAGGGTTTCTTCTTCACGGACTTGTACGACAAGATGATAGGCTCTAAATTGGTGGACGAGCCCAACAATTCTTCGATAGCTCGAAATTTCTGAACGACTAAGAAAGAATGGAGACATCCACTGACACTACCAATGTCTACACGTTCTCGAGGAACCATTCCGAACGAGAACTAAGAAAGCATTAAGAGAGAGAGAGCTGAGGCAAATCAACTTCCAGAGATGAGTCTGATTTGACAACATTGCATTCTATTGCAAATCGCAGTTGGCATTGCCAACAGAGCATGATGCAGGAGAGCTAAAACAGCAAAAATTGCTTTATAAAATCAAGATCTGCCTGCTAAATTAAGCCAATGCAACTCAAGGCTTCTGAAACCTAAACCCTGCGGTTCACCAGTTCTCATGGTAGAGTGACATATCTACACTCTTTCATTAACATTTGTATAATAGGAAAGAACGGAGTCGGGGAGAGCTGTTGCGAAGTGCAAAAAGTGAAAGGAAGGGAAAAAACCTACAAGATGCACTGGAAAGTTGCACATCTCTAGTCTTCAAATTATGTAGATCCTCAACAAATTATTGTGCTCTGGAAATTACAAGAAATACACCGAGATTGACGATTGGTGAGGACCGCATTAAAGGGACCAAGGAAGACAACTTAGCTCCTGCAACATCACAACTAGGTCAGAATGACGCAGAGCAGCGAAAAGCTTTAGCCCATGCATCGAAAGAGAGGCCAAAAGAAATAACTAGTAAAGTTGAGATTGAACTTATCACAGTCAAGCAGTACCTGTATAGTAAACTCACTTGTTCCCCAAAAAACAAATCTAGCCAAGATGAGATCCATTCCTATTTTAAATTTGTGTTGCGGGTATCAACCATTGTTTAGCACAAATGAACACTTAAAGAGGACAAAATGGTCAACCCTCCAACAGCCTGCCTAGAAAGCTTAGAGACGAAGGTGCCTTCATGAATCTGCCGCAGCTTCCAGGGGCTGAAGAGCTTTGAGCCTTCATGAATCTGCCGCAGCTTCCAGGGGCTGAAGAGCTTTGAGAGGATTCATGATCACACCATCAATAAGTCCATACTCTTTGGCTTCCTTGGCACTCATGAAGAAATCACGATCTGTGTCCTCGTTGATCTTCTCAAGACTTTGACCCGTGTGATAAGAGAGATAGCCATTAAGGTTTGCCTTATGATGCAGCATTTCATTTGCCTGGTAGTTAATTCAAATTTCCACCCATAATCAGAAACGTAACAGAAAGTTTCACTGACTGAAGATTCAATACTAGGCAGACCTTCATTCTATAGAAACAAGGTCCAGCCATTTCATTCAAGTTGAGCGATTCATCCAGACTACAGCTGTAGCATGTGAATGAACTGGAGCAGTGATTGCATTGCGACGATTGCTAGTGTGTGAGTGCTTGTGCGCGCGTGCGTGTCCACACCCACAAGTTTGTTTTTGCTTGTCATACATGTGCATCCACGCCCTGTGCACATGGATGCCAATAGGTGTATGCATGAAAACTCATGGCTATACATATCGATGCAAGTGATGTTCATGTAGGCTGAACATAGACAAACCTGGATATCTATGTCAGTTTGTCCACCTTGTGCTCCACCAAGAGGTTGATGTATCATTATTCTTGAGTTTGGCAAGCTATATCGTTTCCCTAACGTCACAAGTGAGAAACGTACTATCAGGATCTAAAGCATAAAACACACGGAGCTTCACACAGCGAGGATATAGTTCATGACAATGAGCTACCTTTGGTCCCGGCACTTAGCAAGAAAGCCCCCATACTGCAAAAGAAGAACACGGATCGATCAACCAACATATGCTGAGATCGGCTAAAAGAGTTTGAGTAATTAAATGAACAAACAGAACAAAAACAATGGGAATGACAACAAAACAACAGAGTTCGAGATTTGTTTATTAACTCCACCTGCGTGCTACAATCTTTACGAGTCACTTCAAAAGTTTTGATCTCCTTATTGTAGCCTTTGTAGATTATACTTCCGACAACCTCAAACAGGTTTCCTTCATCTCATTCCCCGTCATACCCCACACTTGTTTGCTACACGTGCAAGTTAATTCTTATACTCCCGCTATTTCTTACCAGTTTGGATGTAAGATGGGTCTTCAAAATTCCGCATAGATAATGCATGGAGAAATCATGAGCCTGATATACAGGCACGCTCTTACCACTGGATAGCTTATACTTTAGGGTTGAAAATCCTTCCAACAACTTGCCTCCACTCTTACACAGGTAGTATAAATATTCACACTGTAGCTGGTAGTATCATTAAGCCTTTCCAATTGAAAACTCAAATCACTAAAAGCATCCACATTCTATGAAGGTAGAACAAATCGCATCATCTTTATAAATGGAAAAACATGAATTTGACAATCTGAAGCTTCACTTCGAAAGCAGCTGTTAAGAATTTTATCTCGAGCAACAGTACAATTGCCTAGTTCGTTCAAAAACCTCTAGGCTACCATTGTATTACCCTGCAATGACTGCAAGCTTTATAAAAGACTAACAAATCGCAATCCTTCTTGTGGCATATCAAGCAAACAAGAACCATGTCAAAGAATATGATACCTAGCTGCAAGTCCAACACATACAGTGGAGACATCGGGACGAATATGCCTCACCGTGTCAAATATGGCCATACCTAAGGGACAAAAGGTAAACAAGTCAACCATGAACCATGCCTTCGAAGACCAAACTATACAACAATGAACCACCAGAAGAAAGCTCCCATAGTAAGGACATACCAGCTGTAACAGATCCTCCAGGAGAATTCACATACATCACAATATCCTATTCAATGATAGAGCAAATGTGTAAGAGCTCATAATACAATTGCATTTGACCTATAAAATGCCAATACATGCATTTCCAATCAAACTGCCCAGAGCGTATGAGAAAGTATATGAGCATGTGTCATGGTCGTGCTCAATGTCAATTCTACAAGATGTTTTTGCCGGATATAACGAGAGACTAGAAGGACCTTGTTCGGATCAACAGCATCTAGGTAAAGAAGCTGAGCGACAATAATGTTGGCCATGTCATCATCAACAGCACCACCGCAGCGTATTATTCTCTGTCAATCCACCAGATACCATCATAATATTCTAAAAGGCCAGCTAAAGTTATGTGACAACTGCCAAGTCATAGGCGAAAACCAATTTTAGAGCAAAGAAACTCACATATTGGAAAAGCTGGCTGATTACGCTCTGAAAACGCTCTTGTACCATTGGCGGAGGCCCTTGACCTTGTGCATAAGTAGGGAAGTATGGTGAAGATGGAATTTGCAAATCATCCCTAGGAAAACGAAGAAATGAACATGAAGCACAAAATACCCTGAATTTATCAAAAGACGCAAATATTTCAAACTGACAACTACCTTATGGACCAGATGCCCTGCCGAGAACTCCTCTCTGGAGCCCAGAACTCACCCGAATAAACGGCCTTTACCGGCTGAAGATTCTTTCTGTTGCAAACAAGCTTGTTAAATTTCCTGCAGATATTACAGTCAATTCTTGTTCATCAGTAACAGAAAAGAACTATCATCATACTACATTGCATTGAATCATATTATGAGCAGGCTTCTAACAGTCTTCCAGACGACACTTCATTATGCTAGGACAGAGAGAACAGAACCCTACGAACGAAATCATTAGCAGAGCGAGAGAAATTTCCTCTTCCAAAACAAGACCTTTCAAATTCCTATTTCCCAAAGCAATCTTACACTCACAATTCAACCAAACGTTTCGGGTCAGCTTTCTGCAATCATCTTATTAAAAATGGACTCTCGATTGTATCAGAATCACGTGTAAACACTACAACTCGAGTTGCCATCACTTTTTTCTGAGGTAACTACAACACGGATACGCTCTAAAAGCGAATTCTGAGCGGTCAAATTGGGAACCAAACCAAGGTTTCCTACTACTGAAGCTAACCACAAACTCGATTCCGCTTCAATTCACGCTTCGGCGAACTCTCTAGCCCGACGAACTGTGACGATTTGGCAAACCCAAAAAACCCTCAAAACCCCTCAACTTTGGGCGTTTCCCCAGCAAACCAAAGCGGAGTACCTGGAACGAAGCGGCTCCGAGGGGAGGGCGAGCTTCTGAGAGTCGAGCGAGGCGCTAGGGTTCGGGGAGGGAGCGAGAGAGCTGAATCTGAGAGGCGAGGAAGCCGTCGACACGCACGCGTGCGCCATCTCCTCCTATCGCTTCGGTCTCCGCCCTTCGATTAAGCTTATACGCAGGAGCGAGCGGAGGAAGCTACGATAGCCGAGAGGGGGAAGTGGAGTTATCCGAAGTGGGTTGTCGAGGAGGAAGAAAGGAAGAGACGGCGGTTTTTGTGGCGGTGATAAGAAGATTGCTGGAACAAGAAACCGCTCGTACAACTACACTGACTTGATAGTAACCGGTTCATCTTCGCTTCTTCTCGTCCAAGCTCGACTAGTCGAGATCATTCCTGCCGTTCCCAATTGAATCGTGACCGTTAAATGGAGGTGACCGATTTCAGGAAGGATCATTTGGACATCAGAGCTAAACTCGTCGAACGGGTGGGTCGGATAAAAAATTGACTCAACTTAAATTTACCATATAACTCAATTTGATTCATTTCCATGCAACACAAATCTAATGCCTCATATTTGACTTGACCGAGTTTGCAAATATAATTTCATATTTAATCAAATCTAGAAAAACTCATATTTCTGAACTGAGGTAAGAGAGAGAAGCGAGGGAGCGA
This sequence comes from Lenwebbia sp. NSW1173648, assembly GCA_029784005.1. NCBI lineage: Eukaryota > Viridiplantae > Streptophyta > Magnoliopsida > Myrtales > Myrtaceae > Lenwebbia > Lenwebbia sp. NSW1173648. The sequence continues at coordinate 37,815,218 of JARCGZ010000001.1, forward strand.
GAGATCGAGTGAATGCGAGAGAGAAAAAGTGAAGAGAGAGTCATAGAAATGGGTTGAGTCTAAATAAAATGTGAACCTACTTAACATATACAATGTTTTCGGCTTTATAATTCTATACAAATTTTTTACCCATCTAGTGAACATAACTAACTCATATACTCAGCCCATCAATTATGGGTTAAAAATGAATTTATGTCCCATTTTGATAGGTCTAAAAAGTCGAGTCTAATTTGTTTAGTAAAAATTTACATAATTGGTATTATGCAATGATTTTTTAACATATGACTAATAATAATCTTATGGTGCGTTTGTTTGAGTGAAAATGTTTTTCGGGAAATGATTTTTCGAACTTTCATCTATTTTGTTCGCCGAAAATGATTTATTCAACGGAAAACACTAATTATTCTGAATATTTCTTCTTTACCCAATACTTCAAAGATTCAAATCAAGAAGTTAGAATTGGTCAAATTTTCCGGTCAATGAAAAATTCATGCATAAAATTAGGATAGTGAATTCCTAAATCTAAATAAGTGAAGAAATTCTTCCTCTCAAATTTTTTTAAATTTATTTATAGTCCTTTTTTTTTCTACCTTCGCCGCTTGGCCGGCGAGCTCAAGGCTTGCTCGAGGCCGCTGCCGGTTGGTTGCGGTGGAGGATGTTGCAACGGAGGACGAAGGAAGAAGGAATAAAAAAAAGAAAAAATATATAATTTAAAATTTTGATTTTTTTTTTCGCTTAAGATAAAGTCATGAGATTGAAATCATTTTTCAAATAAGAACCAAACACCAGAAAATAGTTTCACTCGCATATCACAAAATAAAGGAAAACAAATCATTTTTCTAGAAAATGATATCCAGGAAATCACTTTCCTTTTTCATGAAATTTTCGGTGAAACAAACGCACCCTTTAGTAGTTGAGTGATCTCGTAGGACATGGTGTGTTTTATTCTCCCATATTGGATGTCATTATATGTTTTTATAGATAAAAGGTATATGAGACCGGCTCGATTCTAGAACTTGTGTGTTATTCAGACTTGGTAGGGACTAGTATGGCTTGCCTATAGATTTTCTGGCGGGAGATATTAGCATTAGGTTGCCTTTTTTGCACAAATTATCTTATTAAAAAGTCTGGTGAAAAAATCGAACGAGAGCAATAAATTCAACATCAAATGAGAACGATAGTTTTTTTTTTCAAAAGAAAAATTATAATTATTATTTGGGATAATACTCGAGGGTATATAGAATGTTTTCAAGCCTAACAACTCTATAATAACTGCAGAAAAAAATAAATACTAAAAAACAAATAACAAAGCATATTATGCAGCGAGAAGCACACTCTCATCCTTAAAAAATAGATCCGTCATCGTAAAAGTTTGGCGACCGATCACCAGATTCAGTGATGAGCACACATCGAGAACTCTATATGCTTCTAGGTTCGACATCCTCATCACCATCATCAAGCAGTAACACCAAAATTAGTATGTTGAAAGAACACATATCAAATATCTGTAAGGAACTCTTCGATCTATATATGTATATAGTTAGGGAGAGTAAAATCCCTGGATCTAGACCTAAATCTAAATAGGGAGAGAAGAGCGGCCTAATCTCAAAGGGTTTATGGAGCCACATCACGAGCGTCGTCATCAGTGGCTGTCGATTGGACGAATGACCGAAATGATTTCCACATTCACCTAAGATCAGCTGTATAAAATTATTTACTCTCACAAACTCCGAAAACAGAACAGGGGAGAAGAGGAAAGGCAATCCAAGCCAAAAAAAAAAAAATTTCTTGAACTCTCGCGCAAGATCTCTATCGCTCAATATTTTGGCATCTTTGTCGGCGCTTCTTTCTTGATTAACAAACAGTCAACGCAAAAGGGATTCATTGACTTAAAAAGCTCGGGTTACAATATTGAAATACAGACTCCAGAATGTAATAGACAATCTCTTTTATTCCCATATTTGGTATTGTTAGATTTTATGGGGTGTATGGGAGTACCATGGTCCGCCCATGTATGCTATCCCAGCCCCTCATCCTCTCAGATAACTGCCAAAGGCAGTTACTCCTTTTAAACGTAAAAAAGGTCGCGTCTGTTCTTACGTTCAAGAATGAACGAGAGAAAAGAGAGAACAGTACGAGGACAAGAAAAGGACGACGAATTCCGATTCCACTTCCGAACGTCTGACTGGACGAACGATCTCTCGATGGACTGCAACGGTAACATTTAATCTGTGGAAAACGATGTATGTCCGTTACGTGATGTACTTCTCCGATCAGTGACTCAAGTAAGTTTCTGGGCTTGTTAATTCCGTGTAATTCCGCTGCGTACGTTATGGGATTTGTTCCCTTCATTTGTATCAGAGCCATCGATTCTTGTTTCCTGATCAAGTGATGTTTTGTAATCGTTTTAACGCATAAAACTCGTTTTTCGTCGCTACTGTTCATTGCGAGTCGATTCTGTTCTTCTCAACCAAAATGTTTTTTGAACACATCAGAGGAACGGGCTTGGTGAGACGAAGATTTGGAGTGGTCAGCCGTCGCGAACCGACGCCGGAAAACGCCGCACGCGCGCCACGCGCCGTAACGGGGCGGGGTCCCTCGGGGCCGCGGCGAAACGTCGACTTTTCGTAAAATTTGGCTAAGTGAAAATGGGTTTTAAGCATACCATCAGACTCGTATCGACGATACGAGCGTTTTGATGGGTGGATCGTCGACGGAGGATGCCGGACGGAGGCTCACGCGCCGCCACTCTCCGGCGGGTTCGGTGCGCGTGGGCCTCACGCGCCCACATGTGACGCACGTGCGGCACCTCTCCAACAGCGTGGCTGACGTCAGCGGGTCAGGTACTGACCCGGCCCACGACCCGACCCAGTACCGACCCGTTGACTGGGTCAATCATTGACCGTTGACCATTCGCGTTGACCGTTAACCGGAAGAATTACGTTTTTGCCCCCGAACTTTCTGAAAATTGCAATTTGGTCCTCTAACTTTCTGAAAATTGCAATTTAGTCCTCAAACTTTTGAGAAATTGTATTTTGGTCCCTGATCTTTCTGAAAATTGTAATTTGGTCCTCAAACTTTTGGGAAATTGCATTTGGGTCCCTGCTTTTTCATAAAATTGCAATTTGGTCCCTCAGTTTTTGGAAAATTGCAATTTAGTCCCCAAAATTGTTGAAAATTTCGATTTGGTCCTCGATTTAAAAAAAAATCATTTTGGCCTCCGTTGACCAAACGCGCCAGAACTTTGACCGGCGCGTGGAGGCGCGTCCAAGCTCCGTTTGGGGCGTGCGAGATACCGTTGTGTTCATATCGAAATTATCTTCAATTTAATATATTATTTGGATAGGTTTGATGTATTTAAAATTATGAAAATACGTTTGAAACCCATGATACACGTATTTTGGGGCGTTTTTCGAGTATTTTTTGTTTTTCTATATTTTTTTGTAAATATAGAGGATATCTTACGTGTTCATAATTGCATGCAAATTATGTAGAGCATGATTGCTAATAGCATGTATAAAGTTTAGAGTACTTGCTTTTATATCTTGTATTATGAAATTAGAGTATGATTTGATGCATGAATTATTTGTGTATTAATTCAAATCATGCCATGCCATGTTATGATTACAAGATATAGGAATCATTGTATGATTATTGATCTTTATTCGAGTGGGGAGTTCTATAAAGTTTTAGTAACTTTAATGAACTCAATTTTACATAAATGATTATATTAATAATAATTTCAAGCGATGATTCTTAGACGATGATTGGGAACATAGTGAACTTTCGAATCTGAGACCTTATATGAAATTATTCATTAATGTAATTAGTTAGTGTAAAATAGATGCATAAATGTTAAGAATTAATAGTTCGTGAATACATGTCTATAGAACTTCGTGTTCAGATACAATAGCCATAGCTTCTTAGAATATCGTAGCTAAGCTTAACAAAGGAGAGAATTTGAACGGCGAAAATTATGAAAACTGGAATATGAAAATCCAGTATGTGCTAGAAGAGCAAAAAGCACTAGAAGCTCTTAACCTAGTTAAAGAAGAATCTAAAGATAGAAATACTGCACATCATAGAAAGTATAAAGAGGCATTTGCTGCATGGAAAAAGATGAACTGTATTGCTTGCATTATGTTGCTGAGTAGCATGAAAAATCATTTTATGCATGAGTTCATGCATTTATGAAAATGCCAAAGTCAAGTGGGAAGCATTAAAAACTAAGTTTGGTTAGACATTGGTCACCACGTTGAGATAGATCACTATAAGGTTTGACACTTATATGATGCCACATGGGCAGAATATAAAACAACATTTTGAGAAGTATGTCAAACATGATAAGTGAATTGTAAGATGCATGCCACATTTTGACTAAGGAGCAGTAAATGCAAGCAGTAATCCATTCTTTGCCTCATAGCTATGTGCATATCAAAAATCCACTTAATCCACAATGAAAAGTAAAGACTTTTGAGGATGCTTTGCGCAGTCTTGAACCAGAGGTGGATCGCCTTCTGGCGGCTAAACCAATAACTGATATTTGTTATGTTGGTTCTAGTTCACATGGAGCTTCGGACTCCAAGCATAAGCGTCAAGATGGGTTCAAGAAGTGGAAGGGCAAGGGAACAAATTCTTCAAGAAAGAAACTGAAGTTTAACCGACATGGAAAAGGAAAGTGTCCTTTCAAGAATGACATTTTGTAAGTGAAGTGTTTTATTTGTGGCAAAAAGGGTCACTTTGCTCGCCACTGTGGTGAGTCAAAGAAGTTAGAAACCCTTTGTACACTTCAGAGTGTTACTTATGTCTCCAATTCAGTTTTTGTAACTGAACCTCATCCTTTGTGGACTGTAGACTCAGGGGCCACAGACCATATAGTAAAGGACATAGATGCCTTCGTGGAATTTTGACAAAATTTCACATGGAGCATAGTAGATATATGTAAGAAACAATTCCTGAGTGGAAGTCAAAGGAATTGGCACTTGCCAATTGAATATGCGTGGTGGTCACACCATGTTCCTACATAATGTGTTATATGCTCCAAAAACTCGACGGAATTAAGTTTCCATGTTAGTTTTGGTTAAACTTGATTTCAGTTTGAATTTTCATAACGATAGTGATAACTTGTCGTTGGGAACAAGTAAATATGGTTCTGGATGGTTTCATTATGTTGATTGTTGAGTACAATAATGTGAATGTTAGTTATTCCCTATTTACATCTTCTGTAATGATGTGAATTATGGCATGCTAAGTTAAGTCATATTGGCCAATAGCGAATGTTTAGATAAAGCTAAAGAGGGCTTATTGGCAATATTTAAAATAAAATAAAAAAAAATCAATTTGCCTATTTACGAGCATTGCCAAGCGGGAAAAACAACGAGGAAACCATTTGGAAAAGGAATAAGAGCTGAGTTTCCTTTGCAGTTGATCCATTCGGACATATGTGGTTCAATGAATGTGAGAGTAAGGCATGAGACTGTTTATTTCATCACATTTATTGATGATTACAATCGATTCGGACATGTTATTTTTGATTTCTCATAAATCTGAAGCATGAGTTGCTTTGAGAAATTTTTGAGGTTTTAGAAAATCAATTTAAAAAATAAAATAAAATAAATTTAAGATCCGATCGAGGTCGAGAAAATCTATCTGATCAGTTCATATGTTTATGTGATGAAAATGGAATAGAGAAAACAGTTGACTATTCTATTGATTCCTCAATAGAATGTAGTTGTAGAGAGAAGAAACATGTCTCAATAAAAACGGTTAAGTCTATGATGGCACAGGCTAATTTGCCTATCACCTTTTGGGGTGAAGATTTGTTGAATGCTATCTAGATATTTAACAGTGTGCCTTCTAAATCAGTTAACTTCACTCCATATGAGTTGTGGACAGGTCGAAAATGAGATTTGAGTTTTCTTAGACCTTGAGAATGTGCTACTTATACACACGAGTCTTCCCACAAGTATGGGAAATTGGGCCCTAGAGGCAAAAACGAGTATCTTCATGAGATACTGAGAGCACTCGAAAGGGTATGTGTTTATAGGTGAGCAAGAAAGCAGACAGTGTAACTGAATTAGAATCACGAGATGTCACATTCTTAGTGAATGAATTTTAGAAAAAGGTCGAGATAGGTGAAGACTATTCTCTGTTTAAAATCTTGGATAGTGATAATGATTTTATTGAGGCATATCATCCAAGTGGGAGCAATGTGAGAAGTGGGGAATTTGTTTCGAATCAGTCTCAATTGCAACCACTTGATGTGAAGATGCAGTCATTATCTAATCCGAGTGGGAGCGTAATGGAGATTGACGTACTAAATGTATAATCTCAAATTTGGCGAACAAGTCGCAAAATCGTTCTCCGTCGACTTGTCGACGTTTAGACATTGAAGGTAAAGCTTTCATGGTCGCTCCACAAGAAGAGAATGAGCCAAGGAATGTAAATGAGGCTCCGACTTGCCCCAATAAGAAAAATTGGATACAAGCAATGGAAAAAGAGATGGAGTCAATGAGATCAAACCAAGTTTGAGAACTGATTGATCTTTTAAACGGATGCAAAGCCATTGGGAACAAGTGGGTTCTCAAAATAAAGCGTAAAGCTGATGGCTCGATTGAGAGATATAAGGCTCTCCTTATGGTGAAATGGTATAATCAACAAGAAGGAATTGATTATGAAGATGTTTTTTCTCCTATGGTGAGATTTATTTCAATTCGTCTTATTCTGGCAATAGTGGCTAATATGGATCTTGAATTACATCAAATGGATGTAAAGGCTGCAATTCTCAATGGAGAATTAAAAGAAGAAAATTATATGAAACAAACCGTTGGGTTTGCTACAGAATGCCAAGAACAAAAGGTATGTCAACTTGTAAGATCGATATATGGTCTTAAGCAGTCTTCGAAACAATGGTATATACGTTTTTCATAGTGTCATAGTGGCATATGTTTTTGTAATGATTGATGAAGATCATTGTGTATATATCAAAAGATCCAAAGATCAATTTGTGATCTCATCATTATATGTTGATGATATACTAATGGCCGAAAGATATATGGAGTTTGTTGATACAGTCAATAATTGGTTATGTTCCAATTTTGAGATAAAAGATATGGGTAAATCTGCATATATTCTTGGAGTTAAGATTTCAAGATATTGTTCAAAGAGATTATGATCTCTTTTACAAGAGACTTATATTGATAAAGTTCTTGAATGATTTCGTATGCAAGACTGCAAACCCAAATATACTCCTATTGTAAAAAGTGAAGGATTGAGCCGTAGAATGTGTCTTGAGACTCCACAAGAAAAGGAACGAATGGAAGGTGTTCCATATGCTAGTGCTGTTGGAAACTTAATGTATGCTATGGTGTGTACAAGACCTGATATTTGTTATGCAGTTGGAATGGTGAGTAGATACCAATCCAATCCAGGTCAAGCACTTTGGACTGCCGTCAATAGAATCCTGAGGTATCTGAATGGTACTGCTAATTATTCGTTGAGTAATCAAGGTAGAGATCTGCGCCTTGAAGGCTATACTGATGTTGACTGAGGAGGAGGTTTAGATGAGAGAAATTCTACCTCTAGATTTGCATTCTTACTTAACAATGGCGCCATATCATGGAGTAGTAAGAAGCAAACGTGTATAGCCTTATCCACAATCAAAGACGAATTTGTGGCATTATTAGCAGTAGTTCGAGAGGGTGTTTGTCTCAAGAGATGTTTGGATCAATAAGGTGTTGCTAAGAATGCTGTAGGTTCAATTATTGGTTAATTGTGATAGCCAAGCAGCAAGAGCTTACATTAAGGATCCACTGCAAGACGAAACATATAGACACGAAGTATGATTTTGTGAAAGACATGGTTGTACGAAAAGATGTGAACGTACAGTACATATTTACGCATAGAATGATAGCAGATCTTATGACGAAGTCAATTCCTAGAGACGTTTTTTTTTTTTGGTCATGTGTTGACAAAGGGATTAGTTCCCTATATTGAAATCTCTAGGATTGCGTAGAAGTTGAAGTACTGGATATTTATTTTTCCCAAAGTTCACAGATAATGGTATGTTCCATTATTATTAATGCTTGAGTTTGTTCGATATTTATGCATATTAATGCTTAGTGCATTATGTTGAGAAGGTATGTCGGACAGATAAGAGATTAGCCCACTCACACGGGTAATCAAATTTATTTACTATGTGATAAATAGATATGAGACAATTTTAAGCTCATTATCTAGGTGATAATTGAGAGCTCGAGCTTAAAGTATAGATGCCACCTTAACAAAGTGTTAAGATGAGGACATATTATTTGTTATGTCCGAAAGTGAAATAGCCCACATATTTCACTTTATCTGTCTTAATGCCAGATGTGAGTTCTGAAGGATTCTTTCAAAAGAGTAGATTTGTGAACTCAAGTTAGACATTGGGTATATCTAAACTATCATCTGTACGATATTAAGTGACAAGACATACGCTCCATGGGAAAGGAGAGAATACCGTAATACGTATTTCATACTACATATGCATGAGACGACCAATAAGAATTGGCGAAAGTTTTGATCTCAACTTTCAAGCCGTGTGAGACTCTTGAGGGTAAAAGTTCCTCAAATTTGTCCCCTCACGACTCTTACTTATTCTCAAGATTTCTATTCAGCATTCGCTATCTTAGAGTGTTGCCAATGGTCATGAGATTGATTCGATCTAATGGGACATTTCTAGAAAAGCGAGCTGAACTGAAATTGAGAGGTTTAAGGGAAGAGGAAGATCAATTTGTTTTGATGTCACATTCTATCTTTGTATTCACAGGTCGACCAATTATGATTATTTGAGTTTAATCATGATTGTGAATACAATGCATATGAAATGCTTAAAGAGATCAAGAGAGATATGATGTAAATGTGACTGATTAATCTAGGGTACTGCATACTGGATCTACTCTGAGTTAATATGCCCATTTTGAGCTGCTATATACTCCTAATAGATGTATGGCAACGAGCTCTCGTAGTATGCTGGTCGCACGGATTATTTGTTGATATGAACTTTGCAGTAAAGAGAGAAAGTTATGTTTAACCCTTCGTGGGCAAGTGGGAATTGTTGACCCTTCGTGGGCAAATGAGAGTTATGGATAGCCCTTCATGGGCGAGTGGGAGATGTTGGATTTTATGGGGTGTATGGGAGTACCATGGTCCGCCCATGTATGCTATCCCAGCTCCTCATCCTCTCAGATAACTGCCAAAGGCAGTTACTCCTTTTAAACGTAAAAAAGGTCGCGTCTGTTCTTACGTTCAAGAATGAACGAGAGAAAAGAGAGAACAGTACGAGGACAAGAAAAGGACGACGAATTCCGATTCCACTTCCGAACGTCTGACTGGACGAACGATCTCTCGATGGACTGCAACGGTAACATTTAATCTGTGGAAAACAATGTATGTCCGTTACGTGATATACTTCTCCGATCAGTGACTCAAGTAAGTTTCTGGGCTTGTTAATTCCGTGTAATTCCGCTGCGTACCTTATGGGATTTGTTCCCTTCGGGTATTTTCTTGAGTTCATGTTTGAGGAGTTCTTTTAAGTCTATCGTAAAGCGATTTGCACAATATCATTCTCGGAGAGAGGCATGCGTGATCGCCAGCCTCTTCAGCACACCGTCAATCTTCACAACCGGAGATTTCCGCTCTCATCTCAGCCACTCCGATCTCGCGAGTGCTGCAGTTCGTGGCCACGGCGCCGAGCATCGACCCGACCTTGCTCTCGTCGCGTGGAGCGACGGCCTTCTGCGTGGTTATCTCGAGGGCCAAACTGTACAGCTCCTTTCAGGCGGCAAGCGCCGCCGAGGCAGGGGCGATGCGGAAGGGTCAGCAGCACTCTCGGCGATCTCCACAGTAGCGCTCTCCGTCTTCTAGTGCAAGCCTGGATCTCCGCCCAGACCTTCGGGAGCCCGTTGGTCGTCTCGTTTACAAGAACATTCATATCATTACAGTGACTCGGAATGAACCACACCTGCCGAAGACACCGGTCAATCTTCTGTAACGAGGGTTTGGTCTGAAAGTGTTTACCATCTCGGTCCATGTAGTATTGCATCATCCTCCTCGTACAGATGAGATGAAGTTGGTCTAGCGGTCCTAAGATTTTAGCTATATAATGGCGTTTTCCATTCATGAATTGTGATTGAATGTCAGGTCAATCACGAGTTTAAGACGAGGAACAGCGAATTCTCGTGCAGAGAGCAGGTATATGAAATTTTTAGAATTCAAGTCCTTTTTAGAGTCGGTTTTCAAAAGGGAAAATTCAATATGTGTATATCAACACCACTTCCTCTTGCAACACATCCGGGAATTGATCAATAAATCCGCTCTACATTCAGAAATGAACTTGAGCAGCAATGGCGAGACAATTGCTCCCAAGCTTCTGCAGAATGCGGTCGGCCCCTTCGACCGGCGACTTCAAGCTCAACTCGGTGAAAGAGTCGTCGCAGGTGCTGGCGTACGTGATCACAGCGCTGAGCTCGCTGTTCAGCGTGCCGACGTCGTGCACCGCAGCCGCCTTCTGCGCTTTGCTAAGGCTGTCGAGGGCGGAGTCGTAGTTCTCCTTACAGGTGCTGAGGGCCATCTTGTCGGCGGACGATGCGGAAGGGTCAGCGGCGATCTTGGCGACCTCGGCAGCGGCGCTCTTAGTCTTCTCTGTGCAGGCCTCGATCTCGGCCGCGAGCATCGAGAGCGGGTTGGCTGTCCCCTTCAGGTGGGCACCGACGGTGGAGATGCAGACGTCGGGGTAGTCCGTCTGGTGGCAGATGTTGACCACCGTGTGATCCACGTTGTCGAGGTCGATGTGGTTGAGGCCGACCGCCTGCACGGCATTGGAGGCGAAGAGCGAGACCTGAGGGATGGACGACGGCTTCTGGAAGGAGGCGGGAGTTTGGGGGAGCTCCTTGTGGGCGACGGCCTCTAGGGAGAGGGGCTTGCGGGCCACGCAGACGGCGTTGAGGACGGGGAAGGAGAGGAACAAGGCGGAGGTGGCGGAGACGAGGAGGAACAGCGCGCAAGATTTGGACGTCGCCATGGTTGTCTCTCTCCGATCTCCGAACGAAGAAGGTTGACGGAGATTGGTTTAGAGGAGGAGAGATGCCTGTAAATAGGGTTTATCAATCTGGTCAACTTGGTAACTTCCAATGCTATTTTTGGCAGTGAAACTAATTAACCGATTTTTCGTATTTTTAGCTAGGTCTAATTGGGACCTTTTGATGGATGATTTGGGTACTAATCTTTTGGATATTAGTTAGCTTTAAATAGGCTATAAACAAAAACTCATTAAATGTGTGCACGGGTCGAGTTAAGAATAGAGTAAAAAAGAGAATTAGAGAAATTTATGTATATTTCAAGTATCATAATGAAAAATACATTTGGATCATATCTAAGGGAATATATCAAGCAAGATACGCACAATCAAATGGAGATACAGAGAATCAACAAAAATATCTCTAGATAAGAAATTATCCTAAGGAATCCCTGATTATCTCTAACACGTTGGGTGAACGGACGAAATCGACATTTGAAAATCTAGCGAGATCACCTTATGAAACATAGTTTAACATAAAGAACTCGTTTATAAGATATATTGTACAATTTACAAAGAAATTATAAATATACGTGGAAGGAGAGAGGTGTTTTAAATAATTTTAACCCAAATATTTCGAAGTCTTGAACCCGCCTATAATAAGCACAAGCCACCCCAAATTCACTCCTCTCGAAAAGGATAATTCGAAGACCCCGTCAACCTAGCCATTAGACACACTTCAAACGGCTTAGGGGCCTGCATGGCAACCATTATGATCCTAAAAACTGATTCTGATTAGAATGATTTTTTTTTTAATTCTGTTCTCTATATGAGTTTTAGAGAATCGGAACGTGTTTGATAACTGCACAAAATTTTTGTTCCTTTAACAAAAACGCGTTTGGTAACTACGCAGAATTTTTGTTCCAGAAAATAATTTCTCTTCCCAATTTGTATTATTTAATTAAAATAATTACATAGTTACTTTGTGAAATTTCATAATATATTTCGAATTAATTGAAGATTAATTCATATTGATTCTCTTATATAACATATTGCATATTGCATTATTTTGTGCTATTATGTCTAATTGCAGTGTTATAATGAGTCATTTTAAGCTGAAAAATGGAAAGACCATATTGGGTTAGTGTGTGATTTCAGATTAGCTCGAACCCTCCTAGGTCTATACCAAATCGCAACGAGGGAATATCAAATAAGATCTTAGTGTGATCGGTGGCATGTGTATGTGTACATGCAAATGGAGTCGCTACCAGTCTTTGAGGAAGGTAGATCGAAAACCTTATCGAACGGTCGGGAGAAACCGTTCGATTCTACGCAACCAAAGAAATCTAGGATCCGAGAACTTAGTTACGTCGGTGTTTCCATCGACGCCTTTTCGGCACCGAAGTTGAGTGTTTTCTAAACGTGTTTCATACAAATTTTCAATTCATTTTTAAATCTATGAGCTAAGCCAATGCTAAGTGTTCACACAGGTTGTTTTGTCTTTTTTCAAATTTTCTAAAACTAGACTAAATTTAAAGTACCTAAACCTAGGCAAATCACAACCAAGGAAATCAAGTGCGCAATCAAGGAATCATGGCATTGATAAATTGCATCATAAAACCTAATGAAACCTTAAGGACTTAGAGAAATGTCGTTTGGGTTTAATTTCCAAGGTGTTTATGATTTTCCTAAAAAAGAACAAAATCTATGAAATCTGGAGAATCTAGGCCCAAATTTATGAAAACGAGGTCAAACTAGCTTAATCTAAGCTTCTTCTCTTTCTATGGATTTTCTAAAAATATATATATACTTTTTTAGAAAATTTTCCAATTTTTTATTATTATCTTAAGTATTTTTCTTAAAAAATGAGACTTCATTCTGTTTTAGGTCAAGGGAAAAGTGATGAGAGAACTGAAAGGGAAAAGTGAGAGATTTGAGACTTCATTCTGTTTTGTGATTATAAAAAATGATTCTTTTTTCCAGAATCAACTTTTTTTTTGTTCTTGTTTTTGCTCTAAAACTGTTCCCGAAAATAGAATCAAAATCATAATCATTTACGTCACCAAACATGATTCTCATCTTTTTTTTATTCTAGAGAACAGAATCAGAGAACCAGAATGGTTGCTATACAAACCCTTAAATTCCGAGCAAAAAAGAAGAAGAAAGGCTTAAACATTCATTGCATAATTTAGACATCCAAACGCCCATTTTCGGATGCTGGAAAAAAAAAGGGGGGGGGCTTAGATTCCGAGCAAAAAAATGGCTTAAACATTCATTGCATAATTCAGACATCCAAACACCCATTTTCGGATGCCGAAATTAAAAAGAAAAGGGGTTCAATCTTAATTCATGTCACGTGGAAATAAAAATATAATGTGAAGGTGAATAATCTGAACAATATATGACTAATAAAGCGAGTCACACGATACAACAACACGGTTAACACGATTATCAAACGCGTCACCATATTTGGTGCCAACACGATACTGTACATCGACCCGTTTATGACGGTAACACGTATACCTTGTGTTGACATGTTTGATACCTTTCAACATGTTTCTAAACAATGATCAAGGGAAATTTGTCTAAAAATAAAAAATTTATTGCATTTTTGCTAATTTAGTCCTAAACCTTTTAATTTTGTCAATTGAGTCCTAAATTTTTTACATTTATGCTATTTTTTTCATAAATATATTGTATTTGTGCCAATTTAGTCCATCCGATCAAGTTTGGTCAGACGACACTAACGTGGAGCTGTCGGGGCAATTTTTTATAGTATGTCAATTTTTTTTTAAATTTTTTTTCTCTTTTCTTTCTTTTTCTTTTGTTTTTTGTTCTCCTTTTTCGTCCAACCGATGGGCCACTGGCGCTGACGCCTCTAGCCAAGGTCGAGCTCGCCCAACGACAGCAACGGCGATGCCATGGTGAGATCCGACCTCACCCTCACCATCGCCTAGCCATGGCGATCCCTAGACGTTACAGAGAGAGAGAGAGAGAGAGAGAGAGAGAGAGAGAGGTGGCTAGCTTGGGAACGAGACAAGAGATTCGAAGGGTTTGAGTTGGAGGAAGGTATTGGCAATGCCGACACCATGGCTAGGCAATGGCGAGGCCGAGCTCGCCTAGTGGCGACTGCACCATTGTCCTCCGGCCCTCTCCTCCAGCCGAATCAGGAAGAAGGAGAACAAAAAAAGAAAAAAAAGAAAAAAAGAAAAAGAAAGAAAAGATTAAAAAAAAACAAAAAACACGAAAAAATATTAAAATATTTATTAAGAATTACCCCGTCAGGGCCGGTCAAAGATGGCCTGATGGACTGAATTGGCACGAATGTAAAAGATTTAGGACTGAATTGACACAAAAAATATTTATGACTGAATTGACACAAATGCAAAAGTTTAGGACTGAATTGACAAAAGTGCAATACGTTTATGAATTTTTTGACAAATTTTCCTAATGATTAATGTTACATTTGCAGCAAATTATTGGGCGAGGGTTTTTCATGTCATACGATTTTCTAACCCTGATCATGTTTATATTTCACCTTTGTTGTTTTTAACAAACGTGTGATATTTTTATGCAATTTTAACCCTAAAAAAAGTCATTGGATATGAGTATTGGACACAATAAGACGAGTCTAATCACGTCGTATTAAAAAAGGTAAATATACATGTGGATTTACATCGACGGATCAATCGTATTGATCCGTGTTCAAATAACTTGTGTGATATTATAAACAAGTTTGACTTGTTGATGGCACGAACCAAATCCAAACTTAACCATTTATTTTCGCGAAAAATGAATGATATGAATTTTGTTTTAATACAAAACGGTAGTTTGTTTCTCTTAAAATAATTAACTAATGAAAAATACTGTCATTGTTTATAGCAGTTTATATTTAAATATTTTTGTGAATAATAAAAATATTTTTCATTTGTTGATTTTTAGGGAAAATTCCGTTTAAGGGTTCGAAATGCCCTCATTGCCCGAAATAGACATTGTTTCAAATAAGGGCCTAAAGTGTTCTTTTTGTTTCAAAATAGAGCATGACTGAGGACATTTTAGTCATTTCTATTTTTTTTCCTTTTCTTTTTTCCCTTTCTTCCCCCCCCCCTTTTCGTTTTTGCCCTAGCTCTTCACTGGTGACCGGTCTCGATGGCTGGCCACCGATGAGGGCTAAGCTAGGCCTTCGGCGACGGCAGCGGCCTCCCTCGGACGAGGGAGGGAGGCCTTCGCTAGCCTCGCCTGGGCGAGTCGAGGGCGGCCGACTCGAGGGTTACCCTCGTCAGCCAGATCTGGCGAGGACAGCTCTCGCCTCACCTGGGCGAGGGCCGCTGTCCTAGTCGGCAACCTCGCCCCGCCCTCAAGACCGAACGTACATGAGGCTTCCTGAATCATAGCTCGAATTCATCTTTGCTCACCTAGGCCAGGCCGCCCTCGAGGCGAGCGAGGGCCTCGCCTGGGCTAGCAGAGGGAGGCCATCGCCGGGGCGAGCAGAGGGCGGCCCTCGCCGGCCTCGCCTGGGCAAGGTGACCGCTGCCCTCACTAGATTTGGCCGGCGAGGGTAGCCCTCGACTTGCCCGGGGAGGCCGGCGAGGGCCGCCCTCTGCTTGCCCCGGCGAGGACCCCTCGGCTTGCCCGACGAGGCCGCCGCTGCCCTCGCCGGTGGCCGGCCATTGAGATTGGTCACCGGTGAGGAGCTAGGGCAAAAATAAAAAAAAGAAAGGAAAATAAATAAATAAAAAGAAAAAAAAAGAAATGACTAAAATATCCATATTCAGGCCATTTTTTGAAATAAAGATGGCACTTCAGACTCTTATTTGAAATAATGTCCACTTCGAATCCTCATTTGAGAAAATGACGACACTTCGGCCTCTTAAACAAAATTTTCCCTGATTTTTATGAGCAATTCAATTCGCGGCGACTCAATCCAAGTAGCAAATTCGGGTCGAATTAAGTTACTATTTGACCCGAGTTCGCGACGATCCAATCCAAGTAGCAAATTCGGGTCGAATGAAGAACCCGAAGAGAAGCAAGCTGAAAGCTGGAGATGTATGCGAAAACCTTCTATCAGTCCCACACAGCAACACAATCTCGAGCTCTCTGCTTCTGTTTCGTCACCAACCTTCTCAATCGCACGTCGATTTAGGGTTTTTTCTCTCGCTTTCCTTCTCTGCCGCTCTGAAACTCGAACTTGAACCATGTCGAAGAGGAAGTTCGGATTCGAAGGGTTCGGAATCAACCGCCAGGCCACCTACAACTTCGAGCAATCCCAGCCTCCGCAGCGTCTCTACGTCCCTCCTTCCTCTCGCGCGCAGGGCCACGACAACTACGAGGACACCGACCTCGACAACATCGAGTACGAGGACGAAGACGCCGCGAGGGAGAACGGCGCCGGGAATGGCGAGAACGACGAAATCGACCCTCTCGACGCGTTCATGGAGGGGATACACGAGGAGATGAAGGCCGCGCCGCCTCCGAAGCCGAAGGAGAAGGTGGAGAAGTACAGGGACGACGAGGAGGACGATCCGATGGAGAGCTTCTTGCGGGCGAAGAAGGACGTGGGGCTCACGCTGGCGTCGGACGCGTTGCACGCCGGTTATGATTCAGACGAGGAGGTTTATGCGGCCGCAAAGGCAATCGACGCCGGGATGTTGGAGTACGATTCGGACGATAATCCGATTGTGTTGGATAAAAAGAAGATTGAGCCGATTCCGGCTCTGGACCACGGTGAGATTGATTATGAGCCGTTCAATAAGGACTTTTACGAGGAGAAGGAGTCAATTTCAGGTGAGTGTTGCGGACGCTATTGCTGATATAGTTATGTTGATAGGTTAGAATCTGCTTGATTGCTATCTTTGAGCTTGCTTTTTCTGCGTGGTAATTTTCTCGGCATAGCTAGATTCTAGTCATTATTATATGTAGAATTATTGGTTGTTCATGTTCATCAACGTTTCTGCAGTCTCTCTTTAATCTCTCGGGACAAGTATTCTGATGTTGTCTAGGTTCCAAGCAGCGGAGTTCTCATTTTCGTGAATTGTGGGGTGTGAATGTTTTTAGTATGAAAGTACATGGGTGACTTACACCCCCATTCCATTAGTTTTGACTGTTCTGAGTCACTGCTTAGTTTCAGATATGAATACCCACATCACACTAACTGGATTTCCATGCACTGCGGCATTATGTTGAGCTCCTTGTATTTTTCCTTTTTTTATTTTTGCTCCATGTGGTGTGACGCCCAAAATTCTTGCTTTTAGGGATGAGTGAGCAGGATGTCGCTGATTATAAAAAGAGTTTGGCTATCCGGGTGTCAGGATTTGATGTCCCAAGGCCGGTCAAGGCATTTGATGATTGTGGTTTTGCTCCTCAACTTATGAATGCTATTACGAAACAGGGATATGAAAAACCCACTTCGATACAATGCCAAGCTTTACCAATTGTGCTCTCAGGAAGAGACATCATCGGTATAGCAAAGACCGGTTCCGGTAAAACCGCTGCTTTCGTGCTTCCTATGATAGTGCATATCATGGATCAACCTGAACTGGCGAAAGAAGAGGGTCCTATAGGGGTGATATGTGCTCCAACCAGAGAATTAGCACACCAAATATATTTAGAGTGCAAAAAATTTTCCAAATCTCATGGCATACGTGTCTCTGCCGTTTATGGTGGAATGTCCAAACTGGAACAGTTTAAGGAATTGAAGGCGGGATGTGAAATAGTGGTTGCAACTCCTGGAAGATTGATAGACATGCTAAAAATGAAGGCACTGACAATGTTGAGAGCAACTTACTTGGTTCTTGATGAGGCTGATAGAATGTTTGACCTTGGATTTGAGCCGCAAATAAGGTCTATCGTTGGCCAAATTAGGCCTGACCGTCAGACATTACTATTTTCAGCAACTATGCCTCGAAAAATTGAGAAGCTAGCCAGAGAAATCCTCTCGGATCCCGTAAGAGTTACTGTGGGAGAAGTGGGAATGGCCAATGAAGATATCACACAGGTGGTTCATGTCATTCCTTCTGACGCAGAAAAGTTGCCTTGGCTTATTGAGAAACTACCTGCACTAATTGACGAGGGAGATGTGCTAGTATTTGCCTCAAAGAAGGCTGCCGTGGATGAGATTGAGTCACAGTTGTCTCAAAGAGGATTCAAAGTTGCTGCTCTTCACGGTGACAAGGACCAGGCTTCTCGGATGGAAATTCTTCAAAAATTTAAATCCGGCATATATCATGTTCTTATTGCGACAGATGTGGCTGCTCGGGGTCTCGACATCAAGTCGATTAAGTCAGTTGTGAACTTTGATATTGCACGTGATATGGACATGCATGTCCATCGCATTGGTAGAACAGGTCGTGCAGGTGACAAAGACGGGATTGCATATACTCTTATAACGCAAAAGGAGGCTCGATTTGCTGGGGAGTTGGTTAATAGTCTGATAGCTGCTGGTCAGAATGTTTCAACGGAGCTCATGGATCTTGCCATGAAGGTAAAATTTGAACCTCGTGCTAGTTCTGATATTACACATATTACATCATTTATGCAGTCAATTGAGTGATTTGATGGCCCGTTGCATCTGGTATATTTTTGAGTTTTTCCAAATGTGCAAAAATGCACACTTTCAGTGTTACCCTTTCTTCCATTTGCATGGGTCCCAGTGGGGACTTCATAATGCGTACAAGTGATGTTGCATTGACAACTGACCTACATGATGCTGGCCCCTTGTGTTTTTGTCGACTATCAGTGGAAGAAGATGTAGGCAGTCATTATAACAGAGGAAGGATGGAAAAGTGGGATAAGAAGAGAGTCGATGCCTTAGCACTCCATATTTAGCTTGAATTAACGGGCAATGTGGACAAATATAGGCTTAAGCAACAGTTTGAAGCTTTCTTGACGTAATAAAGAGACTTCTACCTTCCTCACTCTTCTCGTCCATCTCTTCCCCTCCCCCCACCCAGAATCAAAAATAAATGCATTGTTGCCTATGTTACATGAAATCTGCAAATGCAGATCTTCCCAAACATGTGACTTTTGGCATCCATGAGAAAGGGTTGAGAGTGAAAAGATGGTGGAATGATTAAGATGGACAGCTTGCAAATGATTATTTTGCTTTGCATTCTATTAATTTTAGCGCCTTTATCATATGCTGTCGTTTTCACTCTTTGAATATCCATGTGAGATGGGCTTGTCTTTTGATTAGACTGTTTTTTGTCAAAATTACTGAGACTTTCTGGCCAGACGATGTATTCAGACTCAAAATGTCCCATTTTTCGCTTGGAAGTTCAGTTAGCTCTTTCTTCAAGCTCTCTTGATATCATTTTGTGATGGTCCTAGGTTCTGATTAGTCATTTTATTTGTCAAATATCAGGATGGAAGATTTAGGTCCAAACGCGACTCAAGAAAAGGAGGTATACTTAGCTTCATCTTGTCTATGCAACTTGCTCCGGTTCTGATTTTTTTTGTCTGGAAATTGGAAGTCCTACTTTGCAACATCTCTCTCTCTCTCTCTCTCTCTCTCTCTCTCTCACACACACACACACACACACACACACAAGCGTGCCCGCACACAGAATGGTGATAAATCATCTCTGGATTTGTCATAAAACATGGTGGAAAAAGTTAGAAAAACGTTATTTTCTAATTGATTTTTATGTTTCCTATTCATGATATAATTCTTTAAGCAGGTGGGAGAAAGGGTCGGGGAAGAGGGGGCGGCGGCAGTGGTAGAGGCGTTCGTGGAGTCGACTATGGTTTGGGTATAGGATATAATCCGGAGTCAAGTACATCATCTCAGAATGCTCCAAGTCGATCAGCAGCTGTTAACTCGTTGAAGACTGGGATGATGGCTCAATTTAAAAGTAACTTTGTGGCTGCTGCTTCTAACTCCCAAAATCAAGACATAAATAGCAGTTCAAACATGCATGCAAGCAAGAGACCGGCGATGACTGGATTTGTATCTGGTGGTACTATAGGAGGAGATGATTATAAAGCTCAGACAACTAAGTCATATAGCACTCCCACATCAGGAGTAAATCCTACCGGTCAGAGATCTACAGAGAATGCTGGTCATAGAAGGTCAGAAAGGTTAGCTTCATTTCCTGCCTATGGCCATTATTTGGTATATGTGCTGTCATTAAACAAGTCTATACCTTTTGTTTGTTTCCAATTTTGTAGCAGTAGAGATAAAACAAGGGAAAGGCGCCGTCCCTCTGGCTGGGACCGTTGATTTAATGAAAACTGGACCTATGTTGAAAGTCTTTTCATCCCTGAGGATAGTCCAGATGTTGCTTTGTCTGTATGTAGATTGAGTAAGTTCCTCATCTGTAAGTTAATGTTCAAGTATGTTTCATATCTACAGCATAAAACATCCACTCCAGATGTAGCAGGACTACATGAGTTTTTAACTCTTGTACAAAGGCCGCGTTTCTCTTCTCTGAAAATTCTTTTGAAAGAATCCAATTGAAGTAAAAGAAATGCATGATTTCTTTGTTTATAACTCATGGATTGCCCAGGAGATGTGGCCCGAGGGGGTCCTGGTTTTAAGCATGCTTGGTTTGTTATTCTAGCGGTAGTTGTACCTCTTTTCTTGGACGATTCAGAATTGATGGGAGTCATCACGATGTCGTTGCTGTTGAATGACGATGCTCCCATTGAAAACTGTGATTCCTGCTCAAAATTACATATTCTTTAGCTGGCTCTACTATGGTTATTTATTCCCATAGTGTATCACTCTTAAGATGCTTGAAGGTGGCATTGCGTCCCGGATGGTACTTGTCTTTGTATTTATGCTACTTCGGAGCAGGATAATGATTACTATCTCGGCCTCTATGGCTGAAAACGCAATGCAGGCCAAGGTCAGTTCCAGCTCCTGATTTTGAATGTCAGTAGTTAAGGTACTTCAACCCTTACTAGCCAAAGTCCCCTAAATCAAACAAGCTCCAGTTCTTTCCAGAGCTGGCCGCAAACTCTAGATGCCCGTCCATGTCCTTTGGTCTCTAAATTGGTTGCCTTTTTCGTCAAATGTTTATTTCAGTGTTATTTTTTCTTTGTGATTACCGTTATGTTCGAAATATCTAGAAAGACATCATTATTTACTTATCAATAACCTGTGAGGATGTGTTGCATTTGTAATTTGAACTTGCTCTTGATAAGAACGACGCAGTTGTTATTCAGTCCGCTTGATGCCACATTATTATGACATGGCTTTGGTTAGTGCTACAATAGAACATTTCAGTACGGTGGTTTTTTCAAAAAAATCGAACTGAACCGTTAAGGTATACTCTCGAATTGAACCAAATCTCACCCTGAACCAAATATGAACCGAACCGAAAACTCAGTTCGGTTCGATTGTCAGTCAACCGAACCAAATTGATAAAAACTGAACCACAAAAAGGAAATGTGATTTTTTCTATTATCCGAACGGAAAATGAGCGAAATTTTGGTTAAGTTCATTTCAGTTTTCGATTCAGTTATTCAGGACACTTTCGTTCCATATCCACTATCACGGAGTAATATCCAGAGGTTACTAATCTTCTACGTACTCTTTATAAGATCATATCCTACCAAGAGCATAAAAAAATTGGCTGATTCAACCATCGATCTCGTAAAAAGAAACTGCTGATTTTTTTCATAAAAAAAGAAAGAAAGTAATTCTCTGCGAATAACTAACAGTATATTTATCTCGCCATATGCATAGAATTCTTCCAGAGTTATAATCCACTTTAGTACCATGTACAGTGCTTGCTTTTGCATATGTGCAATCATCATGCCTTTGGGCATTGCCCTAATTCAGTGTTCTGCGTGACTTCTCTCCGTCGGATAGCGTTGGGACAAATCTCCAAGCAAGGCTCCTTGAGGGCCGCATCCTCTTGAGGCCGCGGAGGATGAATGCCAAACTTGAACTACGCCATTGGAAGGAGAGATCGTCGATCAGTTACTACCAATCGAGAGTAAAGTTGCACGAGATCGATATGAATGACGCAATGCCCAACCCCCAACGATCAATCCTCTCCGGTCCTGCCCCCGTCTATTTTCCTATAACTCTGCCCGTTTACCTATAGACCCTTTTGAAGAAAATGATGCGAGTAGCGCCGGACCCGTGGAACAAGAATTTCCCTCGAGAACGGCCTACACATGAAGACTAAAGCTGGCACGCGAAGCAGATTTCACTGAGTTAAATATGCAGATACCTGGCAGCTGTAGTCTTCAAAGTTCGGCTCCATATGCAAGGGAACCCCCATGTAGTCCTTGAAGAAAGTCTGGAAAGAGTTCAATGACACCAGACAAACCATAAGAACCTCAGAAAGAGATAAACCTCTTTTATCTCGCTTTATTACCAGGCAAAAAATAGCAAGAACTCCGGATTTTGATGCTTTTCATGTTGGGGTCAGATCGACTAAATCTCTGTTTACTGAAGGAACCATCTGTTTCATTTGGGGACATCACTAACCTGCGTCGGAAGCTTACAAGTATTGACGCAAATCCCGACACACTTGCTCTCCTCCAAATACTTGCATCTCTCCACAAAGACCTGTACTGCACATTATGGCATCAAAATGGGGATCTACAGCGCCCATTTCTGGCCACTGCTCTAGACAACATTCTTCATGGTTTAGAGACAGGTAAAGGCGTACTATTTAACATGTATTACCCCACTTTCACAAGAGGTGCCATCAGGAAGGTCGACAGAATTGACCGTGCATTTTCCCATGAGCCATTCACAACTGAGCACAGTCACTCTTGCTTGAGGGACAACGTACGTGCACATCAAAACAGAACTTCATTAGCTCCAAACAAACACTTCCCCTCCCTCGAAAATCCACCAACAACGACCTCTGTTGTTCAACACAAGCAAGAAGAGAAATCAAGCCAGACGAGAAACTCACAAAAAGAAAACTTACCAACCATCACTGCAGCTAGCTTTCCTCCTCCTATCGGTGCGATGAGCAATTGGTAAAGCTCCGGCAAAAACGGAGGGAACAGCGATCTTAAAATCCTAACCTGTTGTGAGCACCGACAGTTACACATAATCACCAAATCAATGATCAGCTTCAAAGACATTTCGTTCTCCTCATCAACCGGAAAAATGAAGTACCTTATAGCGAAAACACATTGGAACCGAACAATGCATGGGCACCAGAGAGTAAAACAGAGAGAATAAAGCACAAAAAGGTGCAGAATTTGCTCTGTCAAGCACAGATTAAGTATGTCGTCAGACACAAACACACACCACGTTTCCAGTTTATAGATAAAAGCGATCCCTATATATCAGGAGAGACCATTCGATCGTCCATTTTCTGCTGAATTTAGAAGAAAACCAAGCAGTACAAAGGCGCTATACCGTTGCATCTCTGGTGTCGGAGTTATTTGAGCCCTTCATCATGAGGCGGCGCGCGACTTCGATCAGCCCGTCGTATCCTGGCTTCTCTGAATCCCATCCAACCTCCTGTTAATAGCCCCTTGAAAGCAACAACGTGGACATCACCCCCCCCACAAAACCAACAACATACCCAAAAATCGCACGACTTGCCCAAAGCAGAAGCAACATCAACACATTGCAATAGCATATAGCAAACCAGCAAATCCCCATGGCGCGGCAAATGACACAAAACCTGTTTGATTCCCAATCATGTCTCGTTTTCTCTTGTTCTATCAATTCAGTGCGGGAGTCGAGCTGACCTTGACCATCTTGCTACGAAACAGGTTGAGGAACAGATCGTCGAACACGCCAGGCTTGTATTCAGCCCTGGAAGTCGCATCATCTGCCACGATCTGATGAACACGACCCCAATTGGCCTCATCATAATCACAGAGAGAGAGAGAGAGAGAGAGAGAGAGTTGAAGCAGCGCACCGTCTTGGAGTTAAGAGAGAGACGGGTGGGGAATCTAGGGCTTGGTCTGCGTGGCGCATGACCGCGGAGAGAAAGCGAAGACATGGGGAGAGGAGAGAGGAGAACCAGTGGCTTCATCTTCAATGACAATCCCCAAAATTTCCGAACTTTGCTATTATCAACGGAATGTAGGAAGAATTTTTCTTTTCTTTTTTTCGTAAATCTTTCTGGTATTTCCAAGCCATTGAGAAAAAAGAAGAAATAATTTGAAGAGAATTTGGGGATATCAGGTGTGCGGATACCAACACGTTAAAATAAAAAACACATCCAGGAGAGGCACTAGAGGCCCTTATAGAAGCTTCGCCTTCCTCCATCTGGTGGGCTTATCTCGTAACCGAACGCCGATGAACTAGAAGGAGCCCCTGATGATTACAAGAAGATAGAAACTTCATTTGATGATTATTCGTGGGTTTATTGCACGTTCATAGTGTAAAACAAAGTTGATAATAGTATTGCCGCCTTGTCTTCTAGAAAGTGACTAATGCACTATATATATTATTCTAGAACGGTTTCATTTTGGAGAATTTCTTTATTGAGATGGATTAATATCCACGTGAAAATGCCACGTCAAGTTGGGATTAGACCATGTGGTAGATTTGAAAATACATTGAAAATTTGTGATTTTTTAAGACAAAACAAAATTCAAGGCAGTATAGTTTGGGATTTTTTTCGAGACAAAAAAAATTTGAAGTAAATTTGGGACTTTGATCTAAAATTGAGGGGATTTTTATGGAATTAGGCCTTTCAACATGGTGTAGTTTTTTTTGGCTTTCAAAACGACAAAACGGGTCATAAGCAGACTTCGCTAAACGGCGTGCTTGGCAGTTTGAGATGAAACGGTGCGTTTTCTAGGCTAGCTCAGCTCTGCGTCGAAATGCCGCTCTCGGTTCTTTAAACCCTCACTAAACCACAGCCCCCGTCACTAACCACCGTCGGGGGGCGCTGATCGGCGAACAACATGAACCCTAGCCGACATATAGCCTCCAGATTAACGCACCTGAGACGGCTATCCGCCGTGGCCGAGACTCCGACGCCGGCGGCGGCGCCGTTGGAGGCGAGGCCGGTGCGGATTTACCGGAGGCTGTCTCCTCTGGCAGGTTTCGGAGGGAGCGTGTCGAAGACGTTGAACGATTACATCATGGAGGGACGTAGGTTGAGCAAACTCGACCTCGTGAGGTGCGCCAAGGAGTTGCGCAAGTACCGTCGCTACGAGCACGCTCTCGAGGTTGGTCCGATTCTAGCCCCAATAAATAAGTACCTCTCACGATTTCGTCCCTCCGTCGAAGTCTGAGCATTGATGGTAATGCGGATTAGTTTGGTTTCTTTAGTCGTTATGATGTTGGTGAAAGTGAAGGCTTCTGATGTAGATAGACGTATTGAGCGATGTCCGATGCTCCATATCTGTTTTGAGTGATAATGTGTATATGCCGTTCAATTTTTTGCCAATAGTTCAGTCAATGTTCACCATTTTCCCCTTGATCAGCGGTTGATCAGGGGTTGATAGAATTCTTGGCTTCTCAGCGAAGTCTTTCAAAAATGGCAGACAAAGAGCGAGAGAGAGAGACAGACAGACAGACAGAGGGATGTAGGAGGAAAAAACCGACTGATAAGTTCGAGAGAAGAGATGAAACTGATTAGGGATTTCTTGTTGCATCGGAGTGTTGTGCTCGAATAATTACGACTGCCTCAACAGTGCTGTCAAAGCTTTTAACTGAGTGAGCGAACCAGACGTCCAGATGATTGCTCTAGGCATGTTCAGCTCGGTAGCTTTCTTTAGCTTTCTTGCATCTTAAGAGTCGATTGCATTCATTCTAGCTTCCAAGCCCTATGCTAATTTGTCTGAGGTGACAGATATGTAGATCTATACTCAACAAACAAGATCGTCTACTGGTTTGTGTGTAGTTTTTGTTTCTTTTGTGTGGGTGCGAGTCTGACAATCTTCAGATTATGTGTTTTTATTTTTTCATTTTTGGCCATCAAAGTTCAAGGGTTACACTTAATGACATGCTCGACATCAGGGAACTTAGATGTTGAAGATCTCGAGAGAGAGCATTTGGAAGGTTTAAAGTTTGATATGTGCACCTTTACTTTTCATTTTGCTTTCCCTTTCAATCAGTGTGATACAGGCGCCTTCGCCGAGAAGGATGAAAATTTAATGACAAATTAATCATAAGAGAGGGGGAGATTTTCGTATCGTGTGGTGGAATTCAAAGCCCATGAGGAAATCCATGTTCAAATACAGGCTCGTATGTTCCATATGTCAGAGTCCTGTACCTTTGATTTTTCCTTGTGACACTACACAATTAGGGGAAATAAATTTACTTGTGACGGTTGGGTCAACTTACCATTGAACTTTCATTCCTTTGACTACCAGGTAAATTGGGGCTACATCTGTTCTCCTTGGTTCATGAATGCTTATGTTTTCTTTTTAATAAATTCGACTATGATGTGCATGTTTGACTTGGTTCCAAGTTGATTTCACGAGGATCAATCTTCGTCAATTCTTTTTATATGCATTGGTGCACTTAATTGAGTAAGTTGATGTAATTGTGTACCATCAATGTCTTTCTATGTCAATTGCAGGTAATGCAATGGATGGAGAAAAGAAATATCAATTTCGCATATGCAGACTATGCGCTAAACTTGGACCTGATATCAAAGGTCAAAGGGGTAGATGCAGCTGAGAATTATTTTAATAGCCTCCCGGAATCAGCCAAAAATTTAGTTACTTACGGAACTCTTTTAAACTGCTACTGTAAGGAAGCTAATGAAGACAAGGCATTGGCCCTCTTCGAGAAAATGGATGAACTGAACTTCTCTTCCACTAGGTTGGCTTTCGGCAATCTTATGACATTGTACTTGAGATTGGGCAAGCCTGAGATGGTCCCTTCCCTTGTAGCAAAAATGAAGGAGAAAAAAATTTCCTTGGACAGTTTTGCCTACGTATTCTGGATGCAGAGTTATGCAAGTTTAGATGATATTGAGGGAGTAGAAATGGTGTGGCAAGAGATGTTGAATGATTCGAGTCAGGGTGACGATTGGACCGTGTATAGCAACCTAGCCTCGATCTATGTCAACGCCGGACTATTTGAGAAAGCTGAGTCCGCTCTGAGGAATCTGGAAACTTTTATGAAACCCCAAAACCGTGAGCCGTACCATTTTCTGATCAGCCTGTATGCAGGCACTTCTAATCTGAAGGAGGTGAATCGGGTTTGGGAGTCCTTAAAGGTGGCTTTTAAAACGACGACCAACTTCAGCTATCTTATTATGCTTCAGGCGCTTCATAGACTAAAGGATGTAGAGGGTTTACTAAAATGTTTCAAGGAGTGGGAGTCTGGTTGCTGCAGTTATGATGAAAGGTTAGCGAAAGTCGCGGTAAGTGCATGCCTAGAGCACGACATGCTAGAAGAGGCTTCAAGAATATTCGATGAGGCCATTAGGAGGAGCAATAGACCATTTTTCAAGGGCAGGGAGGTATTTATGCTCTACTTCTTGAAAAAAGGTGAGGTAGATTTGGCTATGGAGCACTTGGCTGCAGTTAGTGCTAGAGCAGGAGGTGAAGAGTGGCATCCTGATGCAGTTACTATGGACGCATTCCTGAAGCACTTCGAGGAAACTAAAGACACTGACTCCGCCGAAAAGTTCTGCGAGCTTTTGAAGAATGAAGTGGGTGTCAAGGTGATTGCCACCAAGGTGTTGCTGAAAACTTATATAGCAGCTGGCAGAACGGCTCCGGAGATTCGTAAAATGCTGGAAAGAGATTACATTACAATGGATGACGAGCTCTATAATTTGTGTGAAAAGGTGTGTGCCTCGTGACTACTGTGCCGGGAGCATTACTGTAGGCATGGGTTAGTTTGGCGTACACAATCAGACAATCGT
This sequence comes from Lenwebbia sp. NSW1173648, assembly GCA_029784005.1. Taxonomy (NCBI): domain Eukaryota; kingdom Viridiplantae; phylum Streptophyta; class Magnoliopsida; order Myrtales; family Myrtaceae; genus Lenwebbia; species Lenwebbia sp. NSW1173648. The sequence continues at coordinate 37,843,034 of JARCGZ010000001.1, forward strand.
TGCCCAATTCGCAGTTCACAAGAGCTCTTAGTCGTTGCTGGCATTCGTTTTCTGTATGCGTGGCCTGGAACATTTGCTGAGCTCTTCTGTTGATTTGGCACTGGGAAGTATCGGCCTAACAGTCATCGTTGCTCACTCTGTTAGTAGAGAGCACTTTGATGTGAAAGTATCTTTCAAAATGATCAATAATACAGGTTGTATAAGAAATGCAAGGAATATTTATTTGAATTGATCTGTAGTGAGCTCTCCTGCAACTGCCAAATTTCTTGAAAGTTCTACGGCGCAAAGCATAGCAAGCTTTTGACCCCAAAAAAAAAAAAAAACATAGCAAGCCATTTAAATGGGTCTGTTTACTAGGATCGGGTAAACATCCTCAGAAAAGTTGTGTTTGTCTCCGGATGCACACGAGCCCGAAGGATCTCTCATCCTTTTGGATCGCATGGGTTTCACGGAGGGTTCAATATTCACTGGTCGAGATTTGCTAGGCTCGTAAACAGCGAGAGCATCTACAAAATTCTTCCAATTTACAAGCAAATCTCTCTCTTACCCACCTCTGATGGGAGGACGGGAACACAAATGTTCTCGTTTATAGGTAATTGTAACGCATGTGTTGTGGTTTGGCCCAATTGTTCGAGTTGTTCTTGTGCTTGGTCGAGACCTACGGCTCGTAATGTATCGAGTCGAGCACACCTTTTTTTGAGGTTTTTCTAAGGAAGACTACAATCTCAACCAAGCACCTTGGTACATGGAAATCAGGACCCAAAAACATTAAGAGTAATACAGTCCAAAAAACAAAAACAAACATAAATCATTTTTTCTAAATATTGAGAGTAATATTGAAAAACTGACTCAGTCTCAACCAAGCCAAGCTACAATATACTTTGATATCAACAAGATGACCGGATACACGACACATTGTGTATTGTGAACATTGAAAACACTAACTGAAGATCAAATGTCAACACGAAAATTTGTATGGAAGTGAAGCTGTTCGATTCCGTGGAAGGATTAATGACCTCGACCCTCAAACACTATTGCCAACACTAAAACCAGATGATTATTCCATAGATACTTCTTCCATGGGAGAAAACTGGAAACTTCTAGGTCTCGAAATGCGGTAGATGGCGAAAATCGACAGGCACAAAGCGATCACAGAAAATAGGAAGGAGAACACGCTTGCCACGTCCCAGGAACTTGTCGATTTTGACTTCGTGAGCGTCGACCCGCCTGAAGTAATATCCAAAGACACCCAGTCACAACTGATGGAGAAGTGCCCCGATCCATGCCATGGAGTCCCATCGACAGGATACCAGAATGCCGCTGATATTTTACTCGATTCACCAATTGTGAACTGAACATCCTGCAGATATCACATTCCAAGAATCATTCAAATTTCTTTTCGCTGCATAATTAAACTGATTTGCATGAGAGGGACTTAAAAATCCATATATGCATAATACAACCGGACAACAGGGCACCAAAAGATTGCCTTCTATCTAACGTTGGTCTAAACACACTGCTAGAAAACAAATTCGAAAACTGTACCCATTTATAGACAGATATATATTGAAGAACAGAACACATTGGAGATGACTATCTTCCTACTCTAGCTGGACCAAAGTATCTCATAGTCGCAATTCACCAGTTCACAACATCTAAAAATGCAAAGACAAAACGGCACGAGAAAGGCAAAATGAACGTCAAAACTCATCACGGTACATTGCACTGACTAGGTAATCAGGACAAACTATGTTCTAGTCATTCCAAGTCTTGTTTTCTTAAGCAGCTGATTAGAAGGAACATGTTGTAGAAAAATGCTATCAAATTCACTATGACAATGATGACCTGCTCTTAACCTTAAATATTGCTATGACAACCTAATTTCCCCTCATCTATTTTAACATAACCTAATTTCGCTCATCTGCTTTAACACAGTAGAAATAAGAAAGATTTCCTTTCTGATTTAACAGGTTATTGTAGACCACTGCGCCGTGGCCTATATCCTCTGACTGTATGGCAAAAAGTAAGAAAGCTACACAAACCTGTTGAAGGTGATCCATCGTTCTCAAAGGCCTTGAAAATTCAAAGTAATATGTGCCCTTTTGACCATCTGATCCATATGGACTGTCTTCTTGGACAAAACCTGACATATGCGTATATAATTTATTATTGGTGAATTAATTGAGCAAAACAAGCACAATTGATAGTTCTATCACTTGGTGAAAAGCTATTGCGGTAGAGATAGGGAAATCTGTTTTATGCCAAAGACTCATGGGCAACCGAAAATGCCTTAACCTACTGGTGTCAGTTGGGTTCTCCGCTCCAACTACTCAGAGCAGGACCAATGTAACTAACTATAAATTCGTCACTTACTAGAGCACCAAGAACAAAAGCTAAAGGTTTTAATTAATCAGCACTCCATGCAGGATATGACCATGGGTGGGTAAAGAATGCAATATACAGCAGCTAAGTCACAGAGGACAGGTGCATGAAACTTCATATGCCTATATCCTCTCCATGTTATGTAAGGGGATTTATCGCTCAGTCATTTAGTAGGAGCTATGACAGGGGCAACCTATAGTTAAATATGCCATCACATTTGCATTCCAAATACATGAATAAGCGGAAACTACTTTGATTGCACACAGAATTAAGCATGTTCATGCACAGGCTGTAACTTTATATATTCATGAGATTGCAAGCAGTAAAGTACCAGACTGTACAGACAAGCTGCTGTGCCACCATGCACCTCTCCAGTTGTTCTGCGCACTGGAGTCATTTCCTGAAGCGGAGAGACAGGCAATTGATACGTTAGTACTCCATCTCTCCATCCGGGGTTTAACTCTCTCACTCTCTATCTGGGGGGGTGGGGTGCATGAAGGAAGGGGCGGAGCTCGAAGGTATGAACACTTAATGGTATAGCCATGAAACAAGGAGGATTTCAAGCCCTATTTGATATCAAGCCCTATAAAGGAGCATCACACAGTATCATGACAAACTATCAAATGGAGCCAGCTATGCAAATGTCTCAGTCAACGCAAGTTTCAATGGGTTGAGAAAACAGAGCTTCTATCAAGCCATCCCATGCTAATTCTCTTTCATTTCAGGCAAGCGCAAGGCAGACATGGGAAATTCATCATCCTAATCATAGATTATAGTCTGACAAATTATATCATAAGCAGCTTATCAGAAAAAAATAGTAAATAGCCATGTAGCTGATTTCCTGCAAGAGGCAAGGCACTTAATTCATTTATGACAAGAGCACTAAGTACGAGGATTTTCCATTACTTCAGACATGCAGATTCTATACTGTAGTTTTCTTATGATGATCAATTGCCTTTTCAATGAGCAAGCTAGACTTCTATAATCTGTTTGCTGGCTAGGATAAATCACAGATTTTTCCCTGCTCTAGGAGTAATCAAAGGTCTATATGTTTTCTTTGCCATCTAGAACGGAGAGCATTGCATCAAAATGTCATAGGTGGCAACATATCCTTGCAAACAGTGAACAAACACTCTGTTTATGTGATTTGTAATAACTGTCATTATTGTTGTGATTTAGATAATAAGGCTGGCAGATACACTTGGGTAAAATCAATCGGCAATTAAAAGAGAAATGGAAGGGCATTTTCAGGGACTAGCCCTCTTTCAAGTAGAGTTGGAGAAAGAACAATATAGACAAGAAGACCCATCTTTGATTAAACAGCTAAAAGAATAAGCACAAGATCTGAAGATCACAATTTTTCTGTTCGCTGTCAATATGGCAACTACAAGTGGAACGTCAGGAAAATGTGACCATTGACTTTTAATGAACTTTATGACTTCTGTGCCACATATGTCTTGCCATCAGCTTCTTTTGCACTGTATCCTCACCTTTCCCGTTCATGGTTAGTGGTACCTCCTCTCAGCATAAAAATTCATAAAGATACTGTATATCCAAGGAGAAAAAGAATTCCTTTAACCGTGAAAATACCTGAAGGGCCAGTTCCATCGAGATATCTGCAGTGCGGGGTCCAAGCATAAAGATCGACCAAATGGCCAAACCTATTTTCAGGAACTTAAACATCAGAATGGAGTTTAGCAAGCAAGTCACATGAACTTGAAAGTATCCTAATAGCAAACATCAGTCAAATTCCTGGAAGGTCCATGAGATTTTCACCTGTCACCACCATTTCCTTCAGCAATATCAATAGGATTTCCACCGTAGAGCCTTCCCGGTATGGCATTTCCGATTGAAAAGTGCATTATATCAACTTCATGGCCTTTACATGTCTTGCTGGTGCAAGTATCAGTGCCTTCCTTACACCCACCCATCTATTAATAACAAATATTGTTCTTAGACTAGGAAACAAAAACTTTGATTGTCATGCTGTCGACTGCCAAAAAAAGCAAACAAACAAGGGAACAAAGCACCAAAAGTTTGAGAGATTACATCGTGATAGGTAGAACTTTGACCAATTTGGAACATGAGAGCAACCGAGGGGCATTTGTTACTGTTGCTGCATAAAGAAAGGGAAAAACAAAGAAAAGAACATCATTTTTGCCGTCTTTCATCGCCCTTAAATGATTAAGAAGGGGGACTAACGATGCAGTCCAGTTTAGAAATGAATCATAAGCATAATACAATTTGCAGAGTAGGACTTACGTAGAACTCTACCAGCAATGACAAGAATGGAGCAAACTTTAAGCTTAAAGCATGACAATCAAACTAAAGATTATGCCAACCGTATACTTCCCTCCCACTAAACCATTACAGAGCCTATGGAAGAATCACAGTGAATGCACCTTCAGTTCCATTCAGAACCCGGTCCTAATAGGCAACTTAACCATTTTACTCAGAACCAGCTAAATCAGTTGAGCACATCACATTGATTCCATCCGACATTTCGATTTCGGTTCCATTTCTAAATGCAAGCTCGAGCGCTTGAGCTTACCCTGGAGAGTACACATAGTCGCCATCCACTTGCAAAGAGAAGAACACGTCTTTGCCGTCGTGAAGAGCCTGCAACAATTCCAATTTCGCCGCCCCTGATTATTTGCGCAGCACCATACGCTTCCTATCCGAAAACAAACCTTTACGTTCTCGAGAGAAAACTCTCCAAGCTCGTATGCAAAAAGCGCACCTTAACGGTCATTTTCCCGCCATTGTACTCCTTATCGGCGTCGGGATCGAGAGCGGGGAGGAGCGCGAACTCGGACCCGTCGACGGCGTCCCAATCGTCGGGGCGGCCGTCGAGAGCGACGACCCCGGGCCGGAACTCGGCCCGTAGCCGGATCTCCCCCGAGTCGGACTCGCACCTCCACTCGCCCGACTCCTCGTGCGAGCTGACTCGCGCGACGACGAACGTGAGGGCGAGGAGAAGGAGGGGCGGCAGGAGACGAGGCATTGCGGAGAAGAAGATGATGGGGGACCCGAGAGGTGGCGTGAGATCGCGAGCTTGAACTTATCGAAGAGAAGTCAAAGCTTTGACTTCGCTCTGCGCTCTCGGTGGTTCCGTCAATTTGGAAAGGACGAACGAACGAACGAACGATGTTCCATTTTTATGCCATTATCATGTTTAATTTTTATTTTTATTTACTATGAGAGAAAATAATTAGTACGATGTGTAGTACATGGCTGTTGGGACATGTAAGTACAAAAATAGTAAACTGTCCCAGGAAAATAAGTACATGAGTTACTTTATGTAACCAAATCGAGTTAAACCTCCGGTTGTTTTGCTAGAAAACAGATAATTTAAAAAATATTTTTTCAAACATAATAGCTTACGTTACTGAAGTGATCACTTAAAAAAAAACATTTCCCTAATCTTTCGATTTTCGCGAAATAAATTAGTGTAATCTAAATCTATAATTAGTCGGGTAGTATCTTTACTAACTATAGGTTGATCTTAATACCACGGCGTGTTTTATTTTCTACCGATTTATCGTGTCCTTCATTTGAGAAAAATAACGTGACATGGCATAGCCAATTCAAATGCTAAGCATACATGTTGGTAGTGTAAATTTACGGCCCAAATGTTAAGATTAGATGTCAAGTTAAGGCATGAGTCCAAAAGAAAAAATAAAATCCAAGAGTTAAGTTATATCAAGTTCAACCTCGATCTGAATTCATTCAGCCTAGCCTCGACTTGTTGGTCTCGATATGACATGTATTGTTAAGGTTATGCACACAAACATAATAATGAAATAAAGAGTAAAAACGAGAAAGAGAAAAAAAAAAAAAAAAAACACAACTTTGAGACTTTATAAGATTTTTTGGTTTGTTTTCCTAATCACCTGTTTATCAGATCAGCTTACATCGAATTTGATCCAACATCTCTTTCAGGCACGCCACGGGGGACCTTTTTTATTTATTTATTTTTTATTTTAAGTTTTTCAAAATGGCAAGGAAGAGGCAAGAGCCTGATGCTTCGAGCAATCGGACACCCTCGAACAATATTTCGGAAGCGCTCGACGAGAAGACTTGAGACGAGGTCCCAATGCTGGTAGCATGGGGTGTCAAAATTGAACCGAAAATTTGAACTGAATCATTAATCGAACTGAATCGAATAAAAAATTTATGTATTTTCGTTCAGTTCGATTTTCGGTTCGATTAATAGAAAAAATAACTATTTTTTTTTGTTCAGTTCATTTCGGTTTGGTTCGGTTAACCGAATCGAACTCAAAGTCGCTTTTTTATTTATTTATTGTTCTTTTGTTTTTTTTCCTTTCGTGGTGGCTGAGGGCTGACGGAGCCGCCGACCACTAGCTAAGGGCCGGTGACCCCCGTAGGCCCGTTGGCGAGGGCGTCTCGAGCCCTCGCAACCTCGCACGGCCGGATCTAGTGAGGTGAGGGCTCGCGGCCCTCACCGGCCACCGCGAGGGTGGGCAAGGGCCAAGAAGGCTCGCGACGCCCTGACCGAGGTCGTCGCCCTCAGCCACCAAAAAGAGAAAAAAAAAAGGAAAAAATATCGAAAAAAAATATCGAAAACCAAACCGAACTGGAATTTTGGTTCGGTTCATATTCAGTTCAGAGTGAGATTTGGTTCGGTTCAAGCTTAACATCTAATGATTTAGTTCGGTTCGATTTTTTTTGAAAAACAAAACAAACCGAACTAAACCATTGACACACCTACCTAGTACATACCCCGGTGGTAAATGATGAGATGACATACCCAACACGAGAGCGAATCCTTCATAAGCTTTAGCCTCGCTCAAGATTGCAGGAAGGTCAATCAACTAGGATGAAGGATTCTCGGTCCAATCCCACCCTAGAATTTGAATCGGACCGGGAGGACCGATTCCCAGTTTCAAGGACTGGGAACCAGACCGATAGCATTTTTTATTTTTGTGATTTGTCGTTAAATTTTTTTCGTTAACGACATATTCATCGGACCACCTATCACTAATTGCATCGCATCGTCGCTAAACCTAAAAGTCATATTAAGCATCCTAAGTTTAGGCTTAGATTTAGGTTTAGGAATTTTCTTTAAAAAAAAATTATTCGATTCGGTCCAGTCGGTCTAGTTCCCGATTCTAGGGGAAAACTGGACCAAAACCCCCGGGAACCAGACCCAACCTATCGGTTCGGTCCGATTCGAGCAGTTTTCACTTCAATCGGTCCATCATGCTCAACCATACAATCTACTATACATATATTTATGGACCTTAAAAACGGGTTAAAGTAACTAAATTTTACAAGAAATTATCATCTCTTTCCTAAATTATCAAGTATTCTAATACATTTAACAAATGTATATTAATTATGAATTCTTATTTGAGCCAATTACCGACATAATTTTGATTATTGCGAAATTATTTGCTGTTTCAATAATTTATAACATTTTTTCTATCGGATTTGACAGTTGCCTTCGACAATGTACTGGAAGGGTGTACACCGAAAGTCCTAAAACTTATGACGAAAGTGCAATTGAATCCTAAAACTTTCAAAAAGTGCAATCCAGTTCTCAAACTTATCAAATTGGTGCAATCAAGTCTTTCTATTAATTTGGTCTAACTTGGCTAACGAAGAACGTTAACGTGACTTTTTTTTTGTCTATTCTACTTGGGGCTAACATAGTGATGGCCACGGTTCGGAACCGGCGGTTCCGGTTCGTGGCCACGGATGAACCAGAACCGGAACCTTAAGGGGCGATTCCAGTTCCAATTTTGAACCGGCGGTTCCGGGCTGGTTCAAAACAGAAATGGAACCAGCCGGTTCCGGTTCCGATTTTCAAATTTAATTTTTAAATAATGAATTATGAAATAAAAAAATTATGAAATTACGAAATAATAAATTATCAAATACAAATTGTAATCAAATTTGGGGGGAAGGGAGGAGGAAGGGGCTTGAACTTAATGAATTATCATTAAGCCGCCTACATATCTTCTTGGGGATAGAAAATTCAAAGCCCATGTAGTTCTTTTACCCTTGATAATCCCATACTTACCTCATCGTCAATCGTCGCTACCCGTTTCGCCTGTTTCGGTACCGGTACCGATTCCTATGGCAATGGTATCTCCATCATCAAAGAATTCGGCTGCAGATCCATCTTTTGTTGTCGATGTTGAGCCTTTATCCAATCATTGACACAAGCTTGAGCCTCCACTGAATCCAGAGCTAATCTTGAACGTCAGTCGTTCAAAATGTTGCCTCCAGCGCTAAATGCTTATTCAACTGCAACTGTTGAACAAGGAGTTGCTAAAACCTGTTTTGCGATGAGAGCAGGAATTGGGAATTGGGTTGAATGGCTCTTCCACTACTCTAAAATTTTAAAATCTGTGCCGCCTTCGGATTCACTAAACTAAAAAAAAAAAGGTTAAATAAGTCTCTATTTCGGAAATATTTCATGTTGCTCCCTTTTATCTTTTTTGCTTATTCATCGACATTTTGTACCCTCTACTAATTCTACCTAGGTCCCCGCTTTGTACATCACTAGGTTGGGAAGATCCACTATCACATATATTATATATATTAGAAAATTCATTATACATTTCTACCATTGCGTTTTTAACTACTGTTTGTATAGCTCTAATATCTGCAATTTGAATCAAATGTAAACAGTCATAATACACATTCAAATCATCACATAAACCATCTAATTTGGTACGTGGATCGAAAACACAAGCAACCAAATAAATAAGAGGAATTTCGATATAATAACGCAGCCATTTCGTTCGCATTGCCATAATAGTCGGACCTAACTGATCATCTTTTTCATTTTCTTCAAAAATACCAGCAATATTAACACACTCTATTAAAAATAAATGCTTAGTAGGATAATAAACACCGGATAAAGTATAAGTTGCATTAGTAAAAACTTTTAAAAGATCTAATTTTTTTTTGCAAATTTCCCACTTCTGTGGGAATAAATTAATTTGAGAAATATTATTCGAAATAAACGTACATAATAAATATTTATATGCAAAATATTGATTAAGCAACTCGTACGTAGAATTCCAACAAGTTGGAACATCTCTTGGAAATATTTTTGGTCTTCTTCTATTTGCTTTACAAAATCTGCCCCATTTTTTCATAATTTTGGGATGTCTCCATAAAAATTGAATTGCTGTCTTTATTGGTCTGAGAAAAACATCAAGAGTTTGTAAATTATTTTGTACACATAAATTTAAAACATGGCATGCACATCTAATGTGAAAAAATTATCCACCAAAAGCGGGTTTACAAATCTTTTCTAACTCAGGAATGGAAGGAATATTTGCCGCGGCATTATCAAAACCAATTAAAAAAATTTTATTAACAAAAAATATTCTTCTAAAACTTGCTTAATTATTCTATAAATATTAATTGTTGTATGCCTATCATCAAAAACTCGAAATGCAATAATTCTTTTTTGAATATTCTAATCATCGCCTATCCAATGACATGCAATACCCATATAAGAATGAGTTTGCCAAGGATCACTCCAAATGTGGCTACGTATATGCACACGTCCATTGAAATTCATAAAAAGTTTTTCAAATCTTCTTTTTCTCTTTTATAAATATCAAAAAGTTGGCGTTTAAGCGTATTTCTCGAAACAAGTTTTGCTTGTGGAGTACATACAGTTTGTATAAAATGATTAAAACCATCTTTTTCACCAAAATTAAACGATAAACGTTCAACAGCAGCAAATCTAGCTAATTCTTCTTTATAAACTTTTTTATTGTAACGAAATAAAGGATGTGTGTTAGAATTGGTGTACTCGAAAATTTGTTGTTGGCTGGTGTCGATCCCCGCTTGCGTTGGATGTTTCGACCTCAGATGTCGTTTAAATGTTCCATAGCCGCCTCCAGCTGTAAATTTGTATGTTGCCTTACAATATTTACATTTTACCTGATACTTGTTTCCACCTAAATGTTCCTTTGTGAAGTGTTCTCATATGTCGAATGTACCCTTCCGTTCCAGTTCCTTTATTGTTAACATTTCGTCGATACTGGTAGGAGGAAGAGGCAGACTTTCTTGCGTTGGGACGTGCTCGACTTTGGGAATAATGTTGATATCATCAACATCATCTCCCCAATATGCAAAATCACGAGGATTATGAGGATGAGAATAATCGGATTCTCCCATCGGGCTCTTTCCTCTACCACTACCTTTGCTTTCACTTGCTATTTTTTGAGAGAATTGAGCGAAAAGTGGATTCAGATAATTGACAGCCACATAATTGAGAGAATTTGTGAGAAAAATGAAAGATGAAAATGGATATTTATAATAGTTAGGAACTTAGGATAGATTTATTTAATCAACATAAACATCACCTTTATCCCAAACTAGTTGGGGTCGGCGGTCAATGAACCCCAAAAATAAATAGTAAAGGGAAAAATGACTAAAAAGGACAGTTTGAAATATAGAAGATCTACCTCTCCACAATGCTAATAGCTTTCCTTCACTTCGTCTTAAGACAAACCGTACGCCAATCCAATTCCCACTCCATTAAATCTTGTTTTACTACTTCCCCCAAGTAAGTTTCGGCCGACCCCTTCCTTTCTTCATGTCATGCTCTCGGTAACAAACTTCTGTTCTTACCGAAGTATTTAGGGATCTTCGGAGAATATGCCCAAACCATCTCAATCTATGTTCTCTCATCTTTTCTGCCACCAGTATTGCTCCAACTTTTCGTCGAATATCTTCATTTCTTATCTTATCCATCCTTGTATGACCACACATCCACCTCAACATCCTCATTTTCGCTACTCTCATTTTATGCTCATGTTGCTTCTGTGTTGGCCAACATTCAGCTCCGTATAGCATTGCAGGCCTTACTGCTGTTCTATAAAATTTTCCTTTTAGCCTAAGAGGGATTTTGCGATCACACAAAAATCCTGATGCACTACGCCATTTCATCCAACCTGCTCTGATTCTATGGCTTACATCCTCATCAATCTCTCACTCCTTTTGCAATATTGATCCCAGATATCTAAAAGCATCTTTCTTGGGTACCTCTTGTCTGAGCATATTTACGGATTCTTGATCTCCTCCTCTTGCCGTGGCGAACTCACACTTAATGTATTCAGTTTTACTTCGACTTAGCGTAAATCTTTTAGACTCCAATGTACTTCTCCATAATTCTAATTTAGCGTTAACTCCAGCCCTGGTCTCATCAATAAGCACAATATCATCTGCAAATACCGTACATCATGGCACCTCATCTTAGATATCTTTTGTTAGCTCATCTATGACTATGGCAAAAAGATAAGGACTCAAAGCAGAACCTTGGTGTAAACTTACTGTTATTGGAAAATAACTTGATGTGCCATTACAAGCCTTCACACATGTAGTAACGCTATCATACATATCCTTGATTGCCTCTATATACTTTGAAGGTACTTTTTTCTTCTCAAGAACCCACAACAGAACTTTTCTTGGAACCCTATCATACGCTTTCTCGAGATCAATAAACACCACATGTAGGTCATTCTTCTTTTCTCGATATCTTTCCATCAACTGTCGTATCAAGAAGATAGCCTCCATGGTAGATCTCCCTGACATGAAACCAAATTGATTTACAGAAACCTTGGTCTCTATTTTCAGATGATGCTCAATAACTCTCTCCCACAACTTCATGGTGTGGCTCATAAGCTTAATGCCTCTAAGCTGTGTGAGAGGCTAGAGGCAAGGCTTTCTTCGATATGTACGAAAAACTTGGGAGCAAAAAGGGAGAAAAAGGTATCTATAGGCTTGCAAAGATAAGCTGGTTCCGGTTCGAAACCGGCGGGCCCGATCAACGGGCTGGTTCGGGGTTTGACCCGGGCCAATTTTGAGCCCAAACCGGCCCGTGGCTACCACTAGGCTGAAGTGGCTAAAGCATGAATAACAAGGCTCAAAATTTGATTTTTTAATATGAATATTATTTAAATTAGAATAATTTTTTTTTTATAAAAAACATGGGACGACAAAAGGGCGCTAGCTGTCGCTGCGAACCACCGCCGGGCGAGGATTGGCCAGGGTCACCAGTCACTGGCAGGGGCTCGGCGACCTCGGCCGACCCTCCCCCAACCATGGCCGGCCATTTCCAGCTATGGTAGGATGGCCCTCTTTTGCAGTCCTACCTTTTTTCTAAATTTAATTTTAAGTATATTTAGATTTAAAAAAAAATCAAATTTAGACCGAAATGATTCGTTTTGGCCTTGTCCTGTGCAGAAATAGCTCGCCTCACGGAGCACTCAGTTCGTCCGCGACTCCGGTGTGCGTGTCCGTGTATTTCATAGAGACAAGTCGAGTCCTGACCAGACCAGTGAGCGAGCCCCGGATTCCTGCGACTGCATCTAAACCCATAAAAAGGTGAATTCATAAACCCTCGGTCGCACTAGATCCAATCAACATCCACACCTCACGAAGCTCGAGCTCCGATTCCATCGGGCGGGGGGAGGAGATCAATACCAAATGCGCACTGCGCTTCCCGATCGATACATGCCCGTGTGAGAATCGCGCCAAAATCCCACTCGCTCATCCCCGATGACGTCTCGCGCAATGCGCGCTTTGCTCTGCCTGCTGGTCGCCATCTCTTCCGTCTCCTCCGCTCTCGCCGACTCCATCCATGGTTGTGGCGGATTCGTCGAGGTAGGGTCGGGAGCTTCCGTTTCCTTTGTTTTTCGTGTTAATCCGTTGGGCGAGAGAAATCATGGATCGAAATAGGGTGACATCTCATCCGGCGTTATGCTTGTTAAGCCGAACTTCTCAGTGAGACTGGCGGTCTGATCTCTGCTTGTGGCTGTAGGCGAGTCCGTCTTTGATCAAGTCGAGGAGGCCGAGCGACGGGAAGTTGGACTACTCTGAAATCGCGGTAATGGAACTGCTTCGCGAGCTCTTCTCAATTGCTTTCTTTCTGTTCTGCAATGATCCTAATGATGAAGCAAGACGAGAGGTTTTCGTAGTTAGTGGTTTCTTGATGTTTGGATTGATTAATCGATGTACTTTATAATCTGGCAAGACCAGACGGTTGGTGTTGAAGCTCACAAGAACTTCCCCTGTTTTTTATACGCATCGAGTCAAAATAAGCGTTCAAACATATTTCGGTGGTGATCTGATGTTTGCTGCGCTGCTATGGTTATTTTGAGCTAAGTGGTTACGCACGCTAAAATGCTCTTTTCCTCCCATGCTTCCTCTGCAACCTGAGCTGGGGATGTTCCTGATTAGGTTGCAATTGAAGATGAGTTGAGCTACTTCGAGCTTGAGTTCAAGTCGTTGTCTTAGCCTTACTGCAGCTTATATGAGAAATGACTTTGGCAAATTAAGCCTAGTTGAGTAGAGTTCGAGTATATTGAGTACTTGATTGACTCAAGCTCTAGCTTGAAACATATTGAGCGTTGACTTTTTTACTCGAGTTTGAGTAGTGAACTGTGTGGGCTTGACATTGCTTTGTAGAAGTAGGATCTTTGCTGTCAGATCAAAGTTCACTGTGAGAAATCTCATGGATCCAGCATCCAGTTTGTTTGACATCCCATCTCCTTGGTCGCTTGAAAATGTCACTTATCCTGGAAAAAGTAGTGTATTAGCCTGGATATTCCTTTGGTGCTAAACTAGAATTACAAAAACAAACTTTTGGCATGACCAACTTTTGTAGGGTCTTGACATGGACGGTCAATGTTGTGGTGAGTGACCTTGACAAGGAAGATTTTCAGTTTAAGACCAATGAGAATAGTTCATACATCGGCTTCTCTGTATCATCATCGAGATATGTACGATGTTATGTACGCCAAAGTGATTACTCTGTCTTTTTGTGCTACGTCAAGTTTAAGGCACTATAAATGTCAATATCTATGCTCAAAAGTCTTGTCATACTAAATCACAGGTTGAACTTCGCACTGTAGATGGATTGGTAAAAGACAAAACTCAATGTGCTCCCAATGGTTATTACTTCATTCCTGTTTATGACAAGGTATTGTTTTCTTTTGCTTTTTCTTTTTCTGAAGTTGTGGCCATTCGATGATGATTATATCATTTATACTTGTGCCTGAGAAAATCTTTTATGCTTTCCTTTTGTTTTTGGCTCATTGACTTTGACACATTTATTTAGAGTTTATGACATGCTAGGTTTCATTATTATTTTCCTTCAAATTGTAGCACAAAGGGAGGCATACAAAACTGAAAGTTCTGGAAGGAAAGAGTTAAGGTGGAAAAATGAGAGAACACTTGAAGTCAATGTCATGTTTTTGAAAAATCCTTAAGTTTCTTAATAGATTGAGGTTTTGTTTTGATCTTCTCTCATTTTTTTCGAGCAAAATTATGCATTGGCTGTCTATGTCTAATAACTCGCATTGCCCATGGCGAAGCAAGTCAAATTTTTTTTTAGCATCCTCTGATTCACACACCCAAAAGGTAGAGCTGAAAACGAGGAGTAGATCAAAACTCACCCTGAAGTAGCAGATTGGTCAATTTCATTTGCATAAAAAAAGCCACTGCTTCATATTTTGATAACTCGCATTGCCCATGGTGAAGCAAGTCGAAACAATTTTTAGCAATGCAATTTTTTGAAAGGCTCCATATGAGTGAATCAGATTCGCGAACATTTCTTTTACTTGAATAACTTACTGTGGAGCAAAACGATGCTTTATAATGCCTAAATGTTGGTATCCTTGACAAAGCATTGATTCTACTGTAAGTTCTTTGAGCATGTTACTTTTTCCCTGCATTGTTGTCATCTAAGCTAAGGATACTTGCAGGGTTCTTTTGAACTCAGAGTTAGTGGACCTGAAGGATGGTCATGGCTTCCAGATAAGGTCAGTTACTTTCGCTGTTATTTAAGTAGAGTTTCTCTGTTGTTTTGCTAGTTTCTTTCCACTGTTTTTGCAAAATATTATGCTTTCTGACAGATATGCATGTTCTGAAATATGTTTTCCCTCTTTTTTCTTTATGTTGAAGGTCCCTATTGTGATAGACAGTGCTGGTTGCAACAACAACAATGATATTAATTTCCAGTTCACTGGGTTTGTCCGACGAATCTTTTAATTTCTTCATTTGTGTGTAAAGTTTTCGTCATCAAGCTGTCTGCTCATGATTGCTGCACGTTGGTGCAATTCTCCATATGATAGGTTCACAGTGTCAGGAAGGGTTGTTGGAGCTGTTGGTGGGAAAAGCTGTTCTCGTAAGAATGAGGGTCCTTCTAATGTAAATGTTGACCTTCTGTCTTCTACTGGTGATATTGTCCCTTCTGTTTCTACGTCATCTGAGGGAAGCTACAAGTTCAAAAATGTTACTCCAGGTACAGACAATTTCATTTACTGGTTAAAGGATTCTTGTAGTGTTTAACTGGTATTTGAGGTAATTTGTTTGTTTGCAACTTTTGCGAACATCTTTCACTCCTGTTCAGATAGTTTAAACAATGAACTTCTGGGCTGCATAATGTATATATGTTTAACATGATACACTACATCATTTCAGTTGCCAAGAAAAACTGCTTTGTCAGATATTTGCCGCATTATGAACTGTCAATGCCATACTCATTGTAGATTTCTTGAATTGTGTTTCTTGGAATACAGGGAAATACAGTTTACGTGCTTCTCATCCAGAGTTGAATGTTGAAGTCAGAGGTTCAACTGAGGTTGGATACTTTTGGATTTGATGACTTCGGTATTTCTGTTCAATCTTTTTCTCTCTGTGTACTTTACAAGGATCTATACTCATCCAAACCAATATATTGCAGTCGAAGGAAACTCCAAAGCAATAATCAGTTTTAGAAACCAATTATTATATTGTGCTACTGTGTATACGTTGCTGCCTGTCCATATCTGTTTTAGTCTACTGACCATTGACTTGAATATTTTCCATCTGCAGATAGAACTGGGAATTGGGAATGGCATTGCCAATGACATTTTTTTTGTCCCAGGGTATGACATCCGTGGATCTGTTGTTGCCCAGGTAAATTTAGGCATGCATTCAGGTTGCATGCAAATGTGCATCCTCCACATTTTGTTTGAAACTTTCTCTAACAGCTGAATCGTATATCAGAAATATCTCATGGAGAAAAAACACGAGAACTATGAAAGCTTTTACTGAACTTCTTAGATTATTTGTATGGTAAAAGTCTTACCTTTCCCACTGTTTTGAAAGCGCTTCGTGTCATTCTATAACTGAATTGTCAGTTCGTCCTTTTCTTTTCCTTTTTAAAGTTGCTGAATGTATTTATGGGGCACAGAGGATTCCAACTATTGTTTATTCACAAGAGATCTATAGAATAGCTCCAGTTATTATTTACAGCAAGACCTACGCCAACCCTATTTTTTCATGTATTTGATGACACCGCTCATTTCTATATTTTACTTGCTCCTTATACCTTGCGCGCGTGCTATTTTGTGAATCTATTTATGTGGCACAGAGTATTCCAATATTGTTTATTCACAAGAAATTTATAGAACAGCTCCAGTTAATATTTACAGCAAAACTTATACCAACCCGATTTTTCCTTGTATTTAATGACACAGTGCACATGATATTTTCTCTTTCCATGGGCTGTCTAAGTTAATCTGTATTTACAGTTGGCCTCACCATGTTAAGGTGTTATTATTTTATTAGTGGTTCCGATCGTACATAAGAGATAATTGTTTAATGTTTTGGCAGGGTAATCCAATATTGGGAGTACACATTTACCTATTCTCGGATGATGTTGTTGAGGTGGACTGTCCGCAAGTTGATGATGATGTGATTCTGCCTGTACAGAGAAAAGCTCTCTGTCATACCGTATCTGATGCTGATGGAAAATTCATGTTTAAATCCATCCCCTGTGGTACTGCTTTTGTTCTTTGTTGTGACATATCTTTCCTCTCTCGCCCAATACGTCACTCTTGGTCTCTCCTCTCTGTCCGATCATTGTTTTCTATGCTAATTCAGCGGTCATGGGCATGTAAATGTCTAAATTTTCGAATAGGGTATGGGGTTAAATGCATCCTGAGAATAATGCAGACATATCAGAAAATGAGACTGACTGTACCTAAATATACTAAGTTCTGCTTCTTTATGATGGAACTTTTGAAAAGATGCAAGAGAAATGAGATCTTGTTCCCTCCATGCTTTTCTTCTATATTCAGTTCTGTACTGATTTCCGAATTTTGCCCCATAAAGTATTAGAACATGCTCCCATGATCATGTCTCTCTGATGGTTCCTTTTGTGGTTAGTGAGATCCTCATGGTCTGACGATTGCAATTTGTCTCTTTCTTCAGAGCAGTTGTCAATGTAAATTAAGCATTTAAACATTGTTAAGTCTGCTTGTTATGGATGTGGATGTGCTACTATATTTTCCTTCAAGCTGGAATGATAGATTAAAAATAGTGTTTTATATTTTTGATTCTCTTAGTTTCAGAGCACCATTCCGAGTCTTGAGTTTTGACTGACAAACTATTGAGGCCTATAGGAGCACACACCATGCTTTACTTCCTTCATCAATGTTTTGGGGATCGGCATTAGTTTTAGATACTTGGAGATGCTTGGGCCTTTGGAGCTCAGATTGATGCATGTCAGTGATGTTCATGTTTGGTCAGACTTGCTCAGCTTTATGAAAATCTTGCAGGAACTTATGAACTCAGGCCTTACTACAAGGGTGAAAATACTATATTTGATGTTTCACCCCCAGTCTTATCCATTTCCGTTGAGCATCAGCATGTTACGATTCCCCAAAAGTTTCAGGTAATAGTTATGCAAAAGGTTTCAGGCAAGATAAGCCTTCTCATCTTATCTATTACCATGTGGACTAGAATTTCGGGTTCTATTGTTGCAAAATAAAGATATCAAACTCCTTATAAATTGATGTGATTTCATTGAATGCACGAACATGTCATCTTATATGTGTGTGTGTGTGTGTGTGTGTGTGTGTGTGTGTGTGTGTGTGTTCGTTACAGTGCTCTCCTTACTACGACAAATGGTCATGAACACTTGAGATGCTTGCTTAGCCAATGTTTGATACTTTATTATCTGCCAATTGCTTATTTTTTTTTTTATGTATATCAGTTTTAAGAATTCTAGATGTGTCACGGATAGATTCACTCGTCCTCTTTTCCTTTTTGTCTTCAGAGGATCCTGGTAATGATCTTGCATAGCTTATTCTCTGGTGTGACGTGTGCTTTCTAAGTTTGCCTTTTTCCTGGAAATTGTTGCTAATGCTTTAGGGTGTTCTAAATGCCATCTATATTTTCTTAATCAATATCGTTCTCCTTTGATAGGCTGACAACTTGTAAATGGTCCGATTAGATTGAAGTATAGATTCTTCATACAGTCGTACCGATTAATGTGTGTATCAAATAATTCTCTATAATTAAAGATCTTGGCAATCATTAAGCTTCTGATTCAGTTGCTAGATCATTTTATTCTTGTGATGTAGGCTTTGTCTAGTCTTTTCCGCCTACTTGTTGCACTAGCGACTTATTGGTATGGATCAGTTGTTTTCTATTTGAAAATGACTCTTCCGTCACACTCTTCAAGTTCCTACAAGGCAGGAGTATGCGTTCGTTCTTGCGAGATTTTGTGGGACCACGGTCAACTGTTCTAAAAGCTTAAGCTGTTAGATGAAGGCGTGGTTTAATGTTTAATTACTCTAACACTCCCCCTCACACTTAGTCTGGTCTTTTGGACTAGTACTAAGCATAGAAATATTTCATTGGGGAGGCAAATATGGGCCTGGAAAGGTTTGAACTTGGGACTTCATACCATGTGAGATTTTGTGGGACCACTGCTAACTGTTCTAAAAGCTTAAACTGTTAGATGAAGGCGTGATTTAATATTTAATTATTCTAACAGTTCTTTTGTGCATGTATTGTATGACAAAATGTACATTTGTGACATAATTTGGTGCACACGTAGAAATTCTGCTTGTGGAATGATTTGGGTCGCGATGTCTCCTTCTGATATTAGATAATAATTACTATCACAATTCACTGTTCTTAAAATTTAGGTCACTGGATTTTCTATTGGCGGTCGAGTTGTTGATGGGAATAACGTTGGAGTCGAGGATGTTAAGATTATAGTTGATGGTCATGAAAGGTCTATCACCGACAAGCAAGGACGGTACAAGCTTGACCAGGTATTGTTTCCTTACTGGGCTTTTCCTGACATGTGTATGGTTCTACTTGGTTAAGATTTACCCTGAGCAAGATCTCCACCTGCTCTTTAAACTGTATTTTCTCATATATTTGATTACACCAGCTTCCAAAATGTATTAGAAGGCATATCCAGTATCGAATTTGCAAGATGACTTTCTACATATTCCAATGGGAACTCATAAGCGAATGCTTGTTAGAATGTATCATATCGCTTAGCAGTTAACTGATCTTCTAGTCTTTCGGAATCTATAGAGACTAAAGGTCTACTCTCCATAAGTCTACGCATATGGATCTGTTCAATGAGTAAAAGAAAAAGAGTTTGAAATAAGTGGATCATGTAGTTCGCTATCATCACCTGCAGACTTCCCAAACCTGCAGGTTCTTTTAGCATTGCAATGTGATAAGTATGTACTAGGTACAAAGTTACTCGACTTTGTCTGTGAACAGCTGGCCTGAAACAGAGTGCATGCTATACTTGATCTCAAGGATCTATTAATTTGTGCTTGAAGTCCTCCTGAAGCTTTTGCTGTGTTTTTCATTGTTGATTCTTAAAATGAAAACTTTCTTTCCTCAAGAAATAGAGCTTCTAAGATTTTCCCTATGGCAGTAAGTCCCTGTAGATCTATTTACTGTAGCTTGAACACAAACTTGGTTAGCTCTTTCTTTCAATATGTCAGTTTGTTCTCCTGTTCTGCATTAGAATTCATTAATCATGACTCCATCGTGTTCTTTACTATAAAATGAGCTTGAGTAATTGATGTGATGGGTGCATGGTTTATCTTTTTATATGTTATATCCGGTTTAAACCTTGTGTAAATTTAATTTCACTTACTTCCTCCTCATGTCTCCAAATTTAGAACCTTTATGGTAGAATATTAGGAGTATGTTCGGATAGGGTAGTTCGAATTGATGAATATCTGTGAATATTGATATTTTGTTTGTAAACGGTTGCAGGTGACATCTAATCGTTATACAATAGAAGCTGTAAAAGAGCATTACAAGTTCAAAACATTGAAGGATTATTTGGTATGCACTATCATTGAACTTGTGAATGCATTTTGTCTGATAATGTTGTATGTGGTCTTTATACTGCTAGCAATATAACATATATACCAACTAATATTCTCTTTTCTTTCAACGTCCATTCAGGTGCTGCCTAACATGGCTTCAGTTGCAGATATCAAAGCAATTTCTTATGACGTGTGTGGTGTGGTTCGTATGGTCCATTCTAACCATAAAGCAAAGGTATTAGATATGATTTATTCTTTGTTTAGAATGATTCTATCCTGGATGATGATATGATTATAGTTTCATTCACCAGGTAGCTTTGACTCATGGTCCGGAGAACGTGAAACCTCAAATGAAGCAGACAGATGGAAGCGGAAGTTTCTGCTTTGAGGTAGATTCATTTATTCTTGGCATGATACTGTATGATAGATTTCTTGTATTTGGAATAGCACCTGAATAGGAAGAAAAAGCTGTCAAGTCAGGGCCTGTTTAATTCAAAGTTTTTTTTTTTTGTTGAGAAATTCGGGGTATTTTTCCAAGAAAAATGTGTAGTTTATGAAATTTACGGTATCTTGCTCTCTCTCTCTCTCTCTCTCTCTCTCTCTCTGCTTTTCTGTTAGTGGTTCTCAAAAACGCATTTTAGAAACTAAAACCTCATTTGGCCTAATGAAGTTGATCCATTGTTTGAATTCATGGATCTGGAAATTTGCTGCAGGACCAACCAAAGTTGGGTTGCTGTTTTGTATATCTTTCCAACGTGACTTAGCATTCCGTTGGCTTGGTTTCAGATGTCAATAAGCCTAAAAGTTATTATTTTCCGAGCCTGATGCAGAATTATGTAGATGAGCAGTAGAAATACTGAAAAAGTTTGTGCCAATCAGAACTGATACACTTGTGGAATGTAGAACTATTTAAAGAAAGAGGGTGTCCAAGTTTGATCTACTCTCAATCAGCCTCATGTTTAAATGTACTGATTTTGCATTGGTATCTGCACCTCTGTTGATCTAATGGAGAAGTAGATGATAGCTGAGTTAGACTTTTGTCTTTGCTTTTTGTGTTTTTTCTCTGTTCATAATTTCTCGTATGCATTGATCCAAGATCACTTATCCTTGCCTCAGTTAGCTACATCTTTGTCTTCTCCAATGTCATTTAGGTTCCGCCTGGTGATTATCGCCTCTCTGCTCTGGCTGCTACTCCAGAGACTGCCCCTGGACTTCTTTTTGTGCCACCTTATACTGATGTTGCAGTTAAAAGTCCAATGTTAAATGTTGAATTTTCTCAGGTACTGTTTCTTATCACCAAACTTGCTTTTTCAATTAATTTTACTTGTTTTCTTGTGTCTTTGCTGAGATTCTTTGAATTCCATAATTTTATTTAAAGGATTTGATTGGATTGTGAGTTGATAAGGTCTTTTGCCGTCTTTCCTTTTTTCATTTTTTCACCTAATGGAAAAGCTTGCAGAAATTGCATCAAGTTTCTCACCTGGAGTCTCTTGATAATGCCTGAAAATGTGCATTTTGTAAGGTTGTCTCTGTCAATGTACAAGTATATGGATCTCTTGTTATTTTGGATTTTGGAATCTAACCCTTTTATCCCCTTTTAATTCCTGACCTAAGGCACTAGTAAACGTTTTCGGTCATGTTGAATGCAAAGAGAAATGTGGCCCCTCTGTTTCAATTTCTCTTACGAGAATGGCTGGTAAACATGATGAAGAGAAGAAGACAGTTAGTTTGACTGACGATAACAGTGAATTCCTCTTTGCAAACGTCTTCCCTGGGAAGTACAAGCTTGAGGTAAAGTGCCTAGTCCTTAATCTCCTTCCATAGGTAGTTATCAATCTCCCACTTTTTTATACTTAAAACTATAGTCATGTTTTGATGCAAGCACATTGGAAGACTAGTTTCTCAGGAGTTGCTATAGAGAATACTGAAAGTTAAGAAATACCATCTGAATCTCACTCCATTTGTTTTATTTCATTCAGGTGAGGCATGATTCGCTAAAATCAAAGGCTGGAGAAGATAATTGGTGCTGGGAGCAGAGCTTCATTGATCTCAACATTGGTTCTGAGGATGTCAAGGGAATTGTATTTGTACAGAAAGGTTATTGGGTCAATGTCGTATCCACCCATGACGTAAATGCTGTTATGACTCAACCAGATGGTTCATCAATAAAGTTGAAAATAAAGGTCATTTGCTGTAAATCAAAGTTTAGACTTGAATAATGTCCAAGTAAAGCCACATAAATCTAAGTGAATTCATCTTTCATGCTGGGAAACTGCAGGAAGGTTCCCAACGTATATGCGTGAGATTTCCTGGCGTCCATGAACTACACTTTGAGGACTCATGTATATTCTTTGGAAGTTCTTCGGTGAAGATTGATACATCAGATCCTTCAGTATGATACTTAAACAACTTTCTCTCATCTTGGTGGAAAGAGCAATTGGTTTCCAGTTCCTACTTTCACTATTTGATTGCATGTTTATATTGCAGCCTATTAATCTAAAAGGCGAGAAATATCTTCTCAAAGGAGTTATTTTTGTTGATTCAAGCTTGCTTCAATTACCAGAAGACATCACTGTGGATGTGATAAGTAGTGAGGGAAATGCTTTGGAGGTTACTAGGGGAAGTCTTCTATCTGATGGAGATAAACAGACGAAGACTGCTGCATACCAGTATTCTGTGTGGGGGAACATTGGTGATAAATTAACCTTCATTCCTCGAGACTCCAGGTATATATGCTTAATGGCTTTTGTGTTGTCCACACCACTATCATTATTCTTGTTTCTTTAAAAGCGGTGATTTAAATAGCGGTACCGGCAGGAATCAAGTTCAGACCGAGATCTTTTGTGTTGTCCACACCACTCATTGCGGGCGCTAGTGTGGCAATAGCGCGAATCTGATCTGTTGTTTGTGTGTTTTGGTCTGTCTGTGTCTGCTGGTTTGGAAGAAGAAGACGATGACGACTTACGCTTGGGTGTTTTGGTTTTTTTTGGGGGGGGGGGGGGGGGAGGAGGGAGTGTTGGTAGTACAACCATACTGAAAAAATGAAATTCTCAAGCCACGTGCTTGATGTCTCCTGTCTTTATTTTTATTGGTTCCTCTATTTATCTGTCTCCTTTCTGTTATAGCAAAACTATCGTTAAGTATATTATTAAGCGGGCCGATGACAACGATAGAAGTTGCCACAAAGCAGATAAAAGAGAGTCCAAATGGTAATCTATATTTCTTCTTCACAACTGTTAAATCCAATGGTAGGAATATATAATTAAGGTATTTATGCCCTTACCTGCCTGAAAAAGCACTCTAATGCTAGGATAATGACACAAATGTACATTAATTCCAGACACAGAGGTCAATTTATGAATGTCATGTATGTTGAGAAAATATTTTGAAAACTTACGACTGCTATGAATGCTGTCCGCGATTCAGTGGCCATTATGCCCGCATCGGCAACTATTGCGGCGGGACCTCTTCTGTGGTCGTGACTGCAATTTAAAACCTTGTTCAAAAGTGGTTATCCTTTTCTCCTTTATCATGTTAATTGGCCCTTTATCTTTTTTCTTGAACAACATTCTTTTCACTTCTTTTGCAGTCTACTATTGTATTAAAAAACTTTTACATTTTCCAAAACAGTTGATATTAATCTTTTCTTTTCTCTGGAAATATTTATGCTACGTGCCATTCCTCTACTATCTGTGACTGTAGCTCACGTTTAATTTAGTGTTTGCATAAATGCTTTCTTCTGTGATTCCAATAAGTTTCGGGATATGGGCTGTGCTTACTCTGTTTCCTGAATGAAATAGTGATTGTTTGGTTGAGTTTCTCGTGATTTCTGAAGTGTGAAATATGGTACCAGGAATTTTCCAAATTTGATATAGAGATAGTAAAGGGACCGGGAGTTGTCACTAAACATAAAAAGAGAGGTCAATGCTGATTACAATCTAGAAATCTATTTGAATCCAGATTCTGGCACATGTGCATGCTTGTCTCCGCATGCATGCAGGACGAGAGATTCTCTATACAAAATGATCACATGAAGACTAAAATCAATCTGAGCTAGAGAGAGATTGAGAAAAGAAATAGATGTAAGCATTGCATTATTTCTGTTTCTATCATTAGTAGTGGTTCTTTCTAAATTATCATTGGGAGTTCATTTTTGTCAAACTAGCTGATACATATCAGTGAGCTTTTTGGTAGGAAGCTTTCTATAACTTGTCATACTAATGATTTTTGTCCTGTATTTCATCCTTCCAATCATACTTTCATCATATCCACCCGAGCAGCTACAGCTTACAGGTTTCCTCACTCTTTTTTGGCATCTACTGTTTTGTTAATGGAATGCCTATGTGGTGATGGCCAGAATGCTTGTTTCCCTTTCTATTGTTGCTAACCTTCCTCGAGGCATTATTGTTTATGCTTCAACTATAATGTATTGCAGGGATGACGGCGAAAAGAAGATCTTGTTCTATCCAAGACAGCATCAGGTAATCATCAATGGGCTTTCTTCCATTTTTACTCCTCTCTCTGAGCTCTCTAATTATGTCTAACGAACAGTACCTGTACTTCTTAAACTTTCCCTTGGAACCTAAGTGACTGATTTCCCTACTTGCTTGATAGATTTTGGTAACAAATGACGGCTGTCAATCGTCAGTTCCTCCATTCTCTGGTCGACTTGGGTTATACATTGAAGGATCAGTGTCGCCCCCTATTCCTGGTGTCGATGTTAAGGTTATAGCTGCGGGAGACAGTGAGAATGCTCCACTAAGGAAAGGTGAAGTAGCCCTTAGAACTACCACAGGCTCGGATGGTTCGTTTGTTGGAGGACCTCTGTATGATGATATTACTTACACTATTGAGGCTTCAAAGGTATGTCTCCCTCGCACTCTTCGTTTTTCCTTGGCACGTGGGTTACTCATTTAATTTACCTGAACATGTTTCTGAATCTCATTTGTGTTTTGACCCAAAGAAACTTACTTGTGGATGTGGCATTTGTGCTTTTGTTCAACTTTCTGCTCCCAAATAAAAGACTCTGATATAACATGAGTTTTGATACTCTCACATCTCACATAATAAATTAAGAACTTTGAGTATGGTTGCAAAGAAATCACATGAGAGAGGCATTGTCTTATGCTTTGTTTGGGAGAGAAGGGAGGGGGAGCAAATGAAAGTTGGTTAGAAAATTGAATTTTGGCGAGAAGGGATTGGAGGGAAAGGTGAAATACACAAACCCCCCCCCCCCCCCCCCCCCCCCCCGGGCGCCCGCGCGCGGGCATCTCCCAAAGAAAGCATTATTGAATGATCTTTACAAGTGAACCTTTAAATAACTCTGGCACAATTGAGAACAATTCCATGTGAGCATCCAGCCACTTCTTGAGGGTTCATTGTCTTAATTTCTTTCTTCTTGTCTTCTAAAGATGCAGTAGTCAATCAGCACAAACAGTCAATTTAGGCTATCAATTCAACATTTGGCCATAATGTTTTTACTTGATTTATTCCTTGCTGCATTTCCTTCCTAGTACCTGAAAGGGTAAGAAGAGACTATGTTGGTGCTTTCCTTGCTCTTTGCTTTGTTTTATGTCTTGATCTGAGAAAATAGATATCAGCTTTGTTTGACACTATCCTTTCCTATTTTGGCCAATGATAGTTACTTAGCTGAATTCTTATGTTGGCTCTAAATTCATCATCTCATGCAGCCTGGTTATCATCTAAAGAGAGTTGGGCATTATTCATTTTCCTGTCAAAAGCTCGGTCAAATATTTGTTCGTGTACATTCCAAAGATGATGCTAAAGAACCCATCCCTTCTGTGCTACTGTCGTTGAGCGGTGATGATGGTTACAGAAACAACTCAGTATCTGGAGCTGGAGGAACATTCCTCTTTGATAACTTATTCCCTGGGAGTTTCTATTTGCGTCCTCTTCTTAAGGTATCGATATGTGAAACTTTGATTTATGTTTTCTTTTTTTAGTCTTTTCTGACTTTGTTACCGTCTATATACCTTGTTTGAAACATGGCAAAATTCATTTATCTCATTATCTTGGGATGCTTGATCACGAATCGTTGGAATCTGAAGTTAAGCATGTGGCCTTTCAAGCATTTTAGATGTATTTTATCTGTGCAGATGTTTCTCTGCAGCAACCAGAAGTTAAAGTGTCATTGATTCCTCTAACTTATTTTACCCCAGCCACCATGCCCAGCCACTAGGCTCGCATTCATTCACAGTGCAAAATTTTGTTTTAATGTTGGATGTAGCTAAGTTTAATATTTACCCCCTCGACTAAGAGATTAATTGTGTGATTTCTTGCAGGAGTATGCCTTCTCACCTGCAGCACAGGCAATAGAACTTGGTTCTGGGGAGTCTAGAGAAATTGTGTTTCAGGCAACCCGAGTTGCTTACAGGTTTGTATTTCCTCCATTAAAGCTCAGTTTTATTTATGGCTTACATGTATTGGTAAAAGCTGATTCAATGTAATGATGCATGTTTTTTTTGTGTTAAACTCACTGCAGACTTAGCACGGTGATGAAAATTTGAAGTCTCATGTAACTTAGTGTTTTTTTTTTTTTTTTTTTAAATTTGTTTAACTTAGATAACTTTGTGTCATCCATAGATGACTTTTTCTTTGCCTCCCCTGTTGTCCCCCAACTATACATTTTTGGTCCTATAATATTCACACTCGCTCTAGCTTTTGTATTGGAAGTAATATGACAATAATTGTTTATTTTCTGGATCTTTTCCCTAAAGCTTGAACAGTTGTCCACTTGTCCTTCTAGAAACCTAATTGGATCCATAATTTTGGACTATTCCCTTCATGATGTGATTGTTAACTGCTTAGCTACTAATGGAAAAAGGCAGTTCGTCACAGGCTTTACTAAAATTCTGTTGTCATACATCATTCAAGTTGTATATTCTGTTAATTGCAAAATGTAGCACTCGTGTTTCATGACGATCTGTTGTTTGCATAGTCATTCTGTTAATTAATTAAGCAGAGAAGGGAATTTAAAAATAGAACTGTCAAGTCGTTGAGACTCTGCTGCAGGAGCATTTTTGTTGCAAAGATTTTGGTTAGTCGCGACATGTCACTGAGTTCTCTTAAACTTCTGTACAGTGCTACAGGTGTTGTCACTCTTTTATCCAGCCTGCCAAAAGAAGGTGTTTCTGTTGAAGCACGTTCAGATTCAGGATTGTATGAGGAGTCATTGACAGATTCATCTGGAACGTACCGTTTGAGAGGACTTCTCCCTGGCACAACATACACAATCAGAGTAGCAAGGAAGGATGGCCTAGGAAGTTCTATGATTGAGCGAGCATCTCCAGATTCTGCTATTATTCAGGTATTTCCATCATTAATGCATATTATTGAGGATGTGTATTTCGTACTGAATGTTTTTCTCCATATTCTTGTTTAACTGAATTTGACTTCATGACCAAGTACTGAGATAGTGTGTTTCTTGTTATACCAACCTTTGTCCCCTGTAGGATCTTTTTCACTCATGAATCTCCAGGCACATCTTTTTTGCGTTTCCAACAAACAATGTGCTGCACTTTTATTTGGCAAACGCATCTTGAAGTTAGTAAGGGGTTAGATGTACTAGGGATGTCATCGCAGGCTCTGATTTGTCTATTTTGCTTGATATGTGCAGGTCCAAACTGAGGATATTAAAGGAATGGATTTTGTGGTCTTTGAACAGCCAGAAAAAACCATTCTGAGTTGCCATGTTGAAGGACAAAAAATGTGGGAATCGCACTCAAATCTCCTGGTCGAAATAAGATCAGCCATTGACCAATCTAAGATTGAATCAGTCTTCCCACTCCCTCTATCAAACTTCTTCCAGGTGAAGGATTTGCCTAAGAGCAAACACCTCATTCAGATCCGGTCTGAAGTTGCTACAAACTCATACAAGTTTGAGTCCGATGTTATTGAGGTTGACCTACAAAAGACATCTCAGATCCATGTCGGTCCTCTCAGATACAGAGTTATCGAGAATTACCACAAACAGGTTGGTGCGACTTCACCGCCATTCTTCTCGATATCCGCAAGGAAAATAAGAAATAAAATGAAAGCAAAATGAAAGGAGATAATGTTTTCACAAGTTACCGTGGTCCAAAACTCATAGAAACAGTGAAGACCTTTCTCTAAAGTGCTGTCTAAAGTATTTCACCGGATGGCTTTTTGCCTTGATAATGTTTCTTCATGTGCATGTGGCTACTCTATACCTAAGTCGGTTTGATGCTTTGCAGGATTTAACTCCTGCACCTGTCTTTCCTCTTATTGCTGGAGTCTCCGTGATAGCTTTGTTTGTCAGCATGCCAAGGTAATTCGAAACTCGAATAGCATAGTGGTTATATGCTTTTACCTATCTCCATTTCTTTACTCATTAATTTTTCTCGTCAATAGACCTAATCTTCTTACATCGCATATGTTCAAATGTGAAGGTTGAAGGACTTGTATGAAACCACGGTCGGAGCATCGGCACCGGGATTTAACGGAGCTGCTAAAAAGGAAGTTAGAAAACCAGTAGTTAGAAAGAAGACATACTGAGGACCTCCTTTTGTCCGTCCCACTAGATTCCGTCTTCTGATTACATTCTACTTCTGATGGTCCATGAGTTAACAGCATTAGAAGCACAGTATTCGACTCGGTCGGTCTAAAGCTTCTTTGCAAGAAGAGTTAACAGCATTAGAAGCACAGTATTCGACTCGGTCGGTCTAAAGCTTCTTTGCAAGAAAACACTTGTTCGAGAGCAAAGTCAAACGGACAAATGGCGGGGCGTGCCTCGAGTTTGTACTTTGTGGTCATGCCACTCTCTCCATGGGAGTTCTGCAATCGGACCGCTCACATTGGAAGTTGAAGATTGACATTGATCTAATCCTCTAGCCTTTTCCGTGAACTGATGTAGTAGTCATGTTCAGTCGTCGAGCGAGTTTTCTGTCGATCGAAGCGTCTTCCTTCCTAGTTTTTCAAAGTCTCAAGATATCCGAAATTTTGGTATACAGATTTTACCTTCTTCTCTACAAATTTTCGGTTGCTGTCTCTCTTCCAGTTGCCACCATGGAATTGCTCCTTTTATTAGTATAATGGTCAATTCTTGTTTTTCCTCATCGTTTTCTTGGGCATGCAAGCGAGCAGCTATACTTTGTACACGTGTCGAATCTGAACTGGGATGGTTTCAGTACGGTCCTTGATGCTGGCATGACGTGGCAGGTCTCGGTTGGCGGGAGGAAGAACAATGAATATCCTTATGTATGCAGGAATAAATAAAGAATATTCATATGCAATAGTTATAAGTACACTCAATCTACGAAAAGCTAGTCAACGAATCTGGTCTATCTATCCTATTTCGGCATGCCGTCTATCAATACTATCTAATTCTGGCTAAGAGAAAGCAAAACAAAAAGGGTTCCAATTAGCCGCAAAGTGGGTTGGTGGCCAAGGGGTAGTCCCGAAGTTCAATAATTTACCACTATTTTCACTTCCTTAGAAAAATAACGCTTGAAATATATATAAATAGTCCTTGAATTTTAATCCAACGTCCTATATGGTCTCTGAAATTTTAATTTATTCAATATGGACGCTGAATTTTTGGTACATGTTCAAACTGGTTCTTGAATTTTAACCAAATGTGTGAGGGCCGACGACCCTCCCTGCCCGCTAGGCGAACTAAGAAGCAAAAAAGAGAAGAAAAATAAAGCACATAAACAATTCAAAATTTGTTTAGATGTTTTATAAAGATTGTCTATGTTAGTGGCCATGCCACGTGGGACACCTGATGTCCACGTCACAATTCTCGATCATAATTAGTCAAAAGGATTAAATTGGCAAATAGTCAACTGATTTAGGATAAAATTAGCAAAATTGAAAGGTTTATGATATAATTGGCACAACTGCACAAGTACAATAGGGGCGCGCATGATAACATTTCTGTTCCTCTATTTTTCTATTTTTTTTGTTCCGGGGAAT
This sequence comes from Lenwebbia sp. NSW1173648, assembly GCA_029784005.1. Lineage (NCBI taxonomy): Eukaryota > Viridiplantae > Streptophyta > Magnoliopsida > Myrtales > Myrtaceae > Lenwebbia > Lenwebbia sp. NSW1173648. The sequence continues at coordinate 37,873,507 of JARCGZ010000001.1, forward strand.
AGATTTGGAATAGAAATCCGTTTGGTAACGCAATTTTATTTTTCTATTCTGGGGATAAATTTTTAACTCAGAAATAAATTTGAAAGAGAAATCAGAAGTAGAAAAAAGTTACTTTTTTTTGTTTCTAGAACAAAAAAAAAAAAGAAATAAGTTAGGGCCGTCTGATTCCGCCGACCCTCGCTGCCGCCGCAACCATTGTCATCGCCACCACCATCGGCCGCGCCACCCACTGCCGTGATCACGGCTCCCCGCCGCCCCCCGCCGCCAACCACTGCCCACCGCTGCCCACCGCCGCCCACCACCACTGCCGGCTGCCGCCCCCCTCCACCTGCCGCCGCCGCCACCCACAGCCGACCACAGCCCGCCGCCCCCCGCTGCACCGCCGGCCGCCACCCCCCTCTGCCTACCGCTGTCGCTGGCCGCCGCCCCCCGCCGCACCGCTGGCTGCCGCCCCCAACCTCCGTCCGCCGCCGACCACCACCCCTCGCTGCCAACCACTGCCACCCTCCGCTGGTCGCCACCGACCAACGTCGACCGCCGCCGCCCACCAACGTCGGCCGTCCCAATCATCGCCGCCGCCAGAGTAAAAAATAAATAATAATTTTTAATTTTTAAATAGTAAATAATATTTTCTAATAATAAAAATTATTTTTGAAATAAATTTAAAAAATTTAAAAACGAAGTAGAAATTTTTTGTAAAATATTTTGTGTTAATAATATTCCAAAAGTAAAATTTTCAACTGTTATCAAACGAATTTCGATTCCAGGAACAGAAAAATTTTGTCGTTATCAAACACGTATCTCGGATCAGAAACTCTTCTAGGGAACATAAATAGAAAAATCTATTTCTGGCCAAAAATAAGGCCAGGGAAGATAAATGTTATCATGCGCGCCAAAGGTTTAAAATTTTTTCAGTAATTTCCTTGTATGTTTTGTCACAACACATGCACCCTTTTCAAGTTCTTAATGTGCATTTTAATCTTTAAGTTTTTTTTATATATATTTTTTCTTTTATTTACTAACAAAATTTATTTAGTTAATTTATTTTTTGATATAACATCTATCCAAGTAACATATTCTTATGAAGAGCTTAAAATGGTTAAATATTTTCGATAATATGGGTCGGGTTTGAGTTGCTAAAATTGTATTACATGAAATGGGTCAATACAAATTAAATGGGTCAATTTGGATTGGATCATTTTCTACCCAACCTAACCCACCCATTTGACAGCCCTAAATACAATTTCAGTCATCTATACTACTATATGAACAAAGTGAATCTCCTACTTTTAAGGTATCTTAATCTTTTTAGCCCCTAAATATCCTTCATTGTCTATTTTACATACATCATGTCTATCGACAAATGCGTAAATTCATAATTTTATCTTGTCTTTCATGCATTTCAATATTAAAATTTGGATACGTTCTATTTGAGAAAAGGCTTATGACATTTTCCTCTTTCCATATATCTTAATACAATTTTTTTTTTTAATTTTGAACTTTTATCAATAAATTTTTTTATTACAAAAAACAATTAAGATGTTTCGCAACCAAAATTATTTGTTTTTTTTTATATCTTTCAAATGTTAATTTCTCGCACACAAGAGGCGTATGGACACATTGGCTAGTCTCAAGAAAATGACTCCGAATTTTTTCGTATTTGTCGAAGTTGCCCTTTTCTTACACACGGAGGAAATCAACCCAATTGCTCAATCTCTTACACTTACTCCTAAATTCTCACGTTTTCGTTTAGTTCATATTCGTCTTCTTAGAACATTTATTTTGCCCTAATCAGTAAATCCAGTTGCCAAAACAACCGGATTACCAAAATTGGAGAACAAAATCGATAAAAGAGCAATCATTCAGTATTCCTTTTTTGGCTTGCCTTGTTAGTCGTTGCCTAAGTTGTCCTCTTGTTCATATGTGGTATGATTCAATGCCTCACTTACCAAAAAAAGAAAGAAAGAAAAACTAATGCCCTTACCATCTTATCCAATCACTCTGTTTTTGTAAAGTAAATCCCCCACCACCACTTTCAATATTTCAGTTATTATTATTGTCGTGAATTATAACTTCACAGATCGAAACATATGGCAAATGAGAATTTTAAAAAAGTTGATACCGCATTCATATGAAATTAAATATTTTTCAATTATCATTTATGCCGTGCAATGAATTATAACCTCACAAATTAAAGCATCTGGCAAATTCTTGAATGTCATTCTATTGATATTCTTGTGGTATGATTCGAGCCTTTTTTTTTTGTGAACTCTATTTTTTGTTTATCTAAAAATGGTAAAACCATGCATTCTTAAATTGGTACCATAAAATTAATAAATTACTTGATGAGTCGGATTGTTGTCCTAACGCCATAAATTATTTCCTATCAAACCTCGATTTCTTTCTTTTTCTGACAAAAGCACCTTTTTTGTTTTTTATGTTTTATTTCCTTTTCTGGGGAAACGCACTCTTGTTCACCAAGAAACCTCAAGACCTAATCCTCCACTTCCCAAGTTAATCACTACCAAACAAAGCGTTCGTGTTATCCAGCAACCGAGGAAAACACAGCTCACCTTTGACTGTCCCCCCATTTATAGACGGACAATCGAACGCCGCACGATCCCCAAATTCAATGTCCCACTCCCACCTAATCTCAACGACCACGACGTGGAGCCCACACCGCAAACGGTGGTCCCGCGAGGCACCCGATCGAAACGACGCCTCGCTTTTGTTACTAGCGTACTCGTTTGGGCCCAAAACGACGCGGGACACAACTAGCACTGCCGTACATAATCAGCGAATTAAATCCCCCCTCCTTAATAATCGCAAAAATGAAAAGTCGGGCGTAACTTCCAATGTCTGAATTTTTCGAAAAATAAAAATAAATAAATAAATAAATATAAATTTGTGTGCTCAGTGCTACTCAGCTGATAGTCTAGTCATTCACCCAATCCCCTCTCCCTTTCTCTCTCTCATTTCTTATCTTTCTCTCTCTATAATCCCCGCCATAGCGCTTATGGCCTCTTCTGCTTCGTCCCCTTCATCTCCTCCTCCTCTTCCTCGCCCTTCTTCGCCTTCAGCCAAACCCCACCAAAACCCTCTTTGACCTTCTCTTCCTCTCTCTCTCTCTCTCTCTCTCTCTCTCTGCTCCAGGTGCTGTTGAATCTGCCCAGACAGAGAGACCATATGTGATAAGATCAATCTGTTTGTGGATAGCTTAATCCAATGGCTTCGTCAACGCCACCACACTGCTCCCTCACCGCGTCGAAGCCCTACCAGAACCACCCTTACCCTCAGAAGAACCACCGTCAGAACCCCAACCACCACCACCACCACCGCAACAACCCCAAATGGACCACCGCGCACAAGGTCTCCCTTGCCAAGCCCCCGTTGCCGTCGCCGCACAACCCGGCTAACCCGACTTCAGCCGCTGCTGCCGCCACCTCCACTCAAAACCCTACCTTTACCTCCCTGTCCCCTTTGAATGCCCCAAAATCGGATCTTGGACCGGAGTTCTCGGGCCGCCGGTCAACCCGGTTTGTGTCGAAGATGCACCTCGGCCGCCCCAAGACTACCGTCGGCGCCCGCCACACCTCAGTCGCTGACGAGGCCCTCCAGCACGCCATTCAGTATGGTAAGGATGAGAAGGGTCTTGAGAATGTGTTGCTTACCTTTGAGTCTAAGCTGTGTGGGGCCGATGACTATACTTTCTTGCTGCGGGAATTCGGCAATGGAGGTGAGCATTTGAAGGTAGTTCAGTGTTTCGAGTTTGCAGTGCGGAGAGAGAGGCGTAAGAATGAGCAGGGGAAATTGGCTAGTGCTGCGATTAGTATTCTTGGTAGGCTTGGGAAGGTTGACCTTGCGAGGAGTGTTTTTGACACTGCTTTGAGGGAAGGGTATGGTAATACCGTATATGCATATTCTGCTTTGATCAGTGCGAATGGCCGTAATGGGTATTGCAATGAGGCGATTAAGGTTTTCGAGACCATGAAAAACAATGGGTTGAAGCCGAATTTGGTCACGTTTAATGCAGTGATCGATGCATGTGGTAAAGGGGGTGTGGAGTTTAACAAGGTGTTGTGGATTTTTGATGAGATGTTGAAGAATGGGGTACAGCCGGACAGGATAACTTATAACTCTCTTCTTGCGGTTTGCAGTCGTGGGGGTTTTTGGGAGGCGGCAAAGAATTGGTTCAATGAGATGGTGGATAGAGGGATTGACCAGGATATTGTCACGTATAATACGTTTCTGGATGCTTTGTGCAAAGGTGGTCAAATGGATTCAGCTTTTGAGATCATGTCACAGATGCCCACAAAGAATATCATGCCTAATGTAGTCACTTACAGTACGATGGTTGATGGGTACGCAAAGGCTGGGAGGTGCGATGAGGCATTGAGTATCTTTAATAATATGAGATTTTTAGGTATTGATTTGGATAGGGTATCGTATAATACTTTGCTCACGATATATTCAAAGCTCGGTAATTTTCAGGAGGTTGTGGATATTTGTAAGGAAATGGATGATTGTGGCATCGAGAAGGACGTTGTAACTTATAATGCACTCTTGGGAGGGTATGGCAAGCAGGGAAAGTATCATGATATGACGAGAGTGTATAAGGAGATGAAAACAGCTCGAGTGTGCCCGAATTTGTTGACCTACTCGACCCTGATTGATATGTACTCAAAGGGTGGCTTGTACAGGGAGGCCATGGATGCTTTTAAAGAGCTTAAGCAGTCAGGGTTGAAACCTGATGTTGTCCTTTATAGTGCCCTTATTGATACCCTGTGCAAGAATGCATTGGTAGAATCTGCTGTTTCTTTGCTTCATGAGATGACAAGGGAGGGTATAAGCCCTAATGTTGTCACCTACAATTCTATAATTGATGCTTTTGGTAGATACATGACTTTTGAAGCTGACTTTGATGGCAATGGGCCTTCATGTCCAATGCTTATTGAGGATCTTACAGAGAACAACACGGCAGATGGGAAAGGAGATAGCCGAATCATGAAGTATTTTGGGCAGCTGGCATCTGAGAGGGGGGGCCCATTGAAGAAAGACAGCAGAGGCAGGCAGGAAATTCTTTGCATTCTGGGAGTGTTTAAGAAGATGCATGAGCTAGAGATCAAACCCAATGTCGTCACTTTTTCTGCTATTTTGAATGCATGCAGGTATTCTTTGTCTCTCGTCTGTCAAATTCTTATAAGTTTCTGTATCTTGTCCATGCTGGGAATATTTTGCTGGATAAATAATCATTTTAGAAAATTTAAGTCTAGCCGCTAAATATGGTGAGATTAATAGCGGGATGCCTTTGAAGAGGGCGGTTTGCTTTTAGTGCCTTGAACGTCCTGTTGACTGCTCTTCATTTAAAGTCGAGTTGGTCTGACAATCAAATTCAAATTTCTAATCAAGATATGGTTCTTTTATGGTACTGCAGAACAGGCTTCTTGAAGGCAAGTTGACTCTATTAGCTGAATGAAGGGGAGAGTAGATACTTAAGTAGGATGCTATTATGATTTCCAGGGTTGCTACTTGGCCACATGTTCATATTAGCCGTCTATCTAGTTTATGTTGTCTATTAGTGTGGCAATTCTACATTAAATGAGAACTGTTCTATGTTTTGTTTGTACTTTCTTTATGCCATATTTTTACCCATTTCCTAGAAAAGTTTCTGCTCCATGCCAACTGATCAAAGTTATCTGAATAATTTCCCTAGTTTCTTCCATGGACTTTTCCTATTTAATTGGGCATTAAGTAGTTTTTGCCTTCTTGATCTAGTAAACAAGTTGGTTCTATCCTTCATAATTTCTTCATATAGTCTTCACCCATTTCACTCACTTTCAATGTTTGGATGCAGCCGATGTAATTCCTTTGAAGATGCTTCCATGCTTTTGGAGGAACTTCGCATGTTTGACAATCAAGTCTATGGTGTGGCGCATGGACTTCTGATGGGCTACCGGGAGACTGTCTGGGTTCAAGCCCAATCCCTTTTTGATGAAGTGAGACACATGGACACTGCAACTGCATCTGCCTTCTATAATGCTCTCACCGATATGCTTTGGCACTTTGGTCAGGTATGTAGAACTGCACTGTCCCTAAGATATGTAATTTGCTTAGTCAAGAAATTCATCACACGTCTTTTTTAGACTCGATTAAAATTTTGCGTATTTCTTTTTTCAGAGACATGGTGCCCAATTGGTTGTACTTGAAGGCAAACGTCGCCAAGTGTGGGACAATGTCTGGTCGGATTCTTGCCTAGATTTGCATCTGATGTCTTCGGGGGCTGCTCGGGCCATGGTTCATGCATGGTTGCTGAACATACGGTCTATTGTATATGAAGGTCATGAGCTGCCTAAACTGCTGAGGTAAGCAAGTTGAGCATAAGTCTAGGATCCTTATCCAATTTGAGAACAGTTTTGATCTTTGAGAACAGTGAAATTTTATATCTTGCTAACTCTTTACAAGGACAAATTCTGTGTTGAAAGGCACCACGATAATGATATCAGACATTTTCTCTGAGCAGATTCTGTAAAACTTGAGAAACCGCTTGCAGATAAACTCCACAAGTAAAATTGTGAAGAAATTGAATTGTTCTGAAAGCCTTTAATGTTACATTCTACTGTGCACATACTCTAGCTTAAAAACATGTTAGTTGTTTTTTCCTTGTTTGTAGAACAATATCTGGGAACACTCTACAGTGCCTGCCTAAAGTTGCCTTTTTTTTTTTTTGCAGCATTTTGACGGGATGGGGCAAACACAGTAAAGTAGTGGGCGACGGTGCACTTAGACGAGCCATCGATGCCCTCCTAACTGGCATGGGCGCACCCTTTCAGTTAGCCAAGTGCAACATAGGTAGGTTCATATCGTCGGGTTCTGTAGTGGCTGCTTGGCTGAGAGAGTCCGGCACCCGTAAGGTTCTTGTACTTCAGGATGACAGAAGTCATCCCGCGAGTGGCGGGATTCATACAATCTCGGATTTGCAAATGCTTCCCTTGTAGCCTATTTGTATCATCTGACCTTTCGGTGTAAGTAGTTAAATATAATCCTTGTAAATTATGAATTTGAATGACTTTCTTCAACTTCAATTCTCCTAAAACCTGTGCTGGCGTTCGGAACACTGTTGGTTTCTGGAGTTTAAAACAGTTTCTGTAGTCAAATTACTGTGTTAATAAGTTGAAATTTCTGAGTGTAGATTATATTCTTGGGGAGGATGCTTTAATTAGAATCATTTGCATTGCATAGAGGTCAAGCAAAAAGGTCTGCGTTTCATTTGGAAGAACTCTTTCTCAGTGAATTTGTGTCAATGGTTGATTCAAATCTTGCTGGTTGAGGGCGATCGAGTCTTCATCATGATCGAAGTATAATTTTTGGAGTGGGAGTGTGGTTTTTTGGTCTACGGAGAAACAAATCACTTTTCTAGGACAATTTTATTTTCCCTCCGAATTCGACACAATTAGTTCGGTCACACGTTAAGTAAAACATCAAGGCTTCGTTTGCGAACGACTTGATGTGCCGGGCCGCACATTTTTCCGATTACGATTGGTTGAGATCCTCTGCCTTGGGGTGAATTAAACTGAATACTGATGAGGCCTCACAACATAGGATTTGCAGGCGCAGGGGATTGTCTATAAGTGAAGAGGGTGACTGGTTTGGTGGTTGTTTTGTCAACTTTTGGTATTATGGTTCGGACTCAAGTTTGCAAAACAACTTGGTCTTCACAAGATCATTTTTGTGGTTAAAAATAAACTTGTCGGTTCAGAATTTATGGTTGATAATTAATGAACTTATTTTGCTTTAAAATATCATAAGACTGTGAAGCTCTTATCTTGAGTTCAAAGTGCAATATAATTTCCGCGAACGAAATCATCCTTGCTGATTTGCTTGCCAATCTTGGAATCGATAGGTGCTTAGACACTAATTTTTTTCTAAAAAAAATTGAATTCTTTAATTTTTATTTTTATTTTTATTTTTTTCATTCTTTTTGTTTTTCCTTCTTCCTCCGCCGGTCGCCAGGTCACGACGAGGGCCGGCTGCAGGAGAGGGTCAGCGAGGGCTGGCCTCGCCGGCCTCGCCAGATCTCAGCGAGGTCGATCTTGCTCGAGGCCAGCGAAGCCATGCCTCGCTCGATCCCGACAAGCTCGGGCCTTGCTAGATCTTGGCGAGCTCGAGCCTCGCCAAATCTTGATGAGGTCAGCCTTGCTTGTGGCCAGTCGTTGGCCATTATCGAGGCCCAGCGACTAGCGGGGAAGAAGGAAAAAAAAAGAAAAAAAAAAGATAAGAAAAACATTTTTTTTTAAGAATTGAAAAATTATTCATGTCATCGTCGCTCGTGCCACGTAGAACAGTCGAAGTCCTCAGTAATTTTCGATCAAAATTGGCCGGAAAGATTAAATTGACAAATTTCCAAAAGTTTTAGGACTCAATTAACACAATTGGAAGGTTTAGGACTGAATTGGGATAATTGTATTTTTTTTTTTTGGTCTCGCCCTCTTTTCAATGTACATGTGTGTGCAATGCTCATAGGGATCGAACCCTGGACTTGGTATTCTCCAACCCCCTCCCCGCAATTCTTTTACCAGCAAAGTCGCATGGCTGTTGGCCGGCATAATTGCAATTGATTTAGAACTTTTCCTATACTTTTTTTCATATCGCTAGATTAATTACATTTGAACGTCGATAGCTCGGCATCCAATTCAGGATAGTCAATAGCATTAACGCCGGTCAAAATCTTGTCATTGCTGTTCAGTAATCAAGTGCAAGATATCAAGCATGAGTTCTTCATTTTATGTTATAGTAAAATGTGTATATTGTGTTTTATCGTAGTGGTTGAAAAAAGCCGTAGATGTGACAAAATGAGTCTTGAATCCATATATTAACCCATATACGTGTTGCGGATAATAAATGAGTTGCTTTAAATGCTTAAATGGGTCATAATTGGATCGTCTAACAACTTAATGGGTCTTAAATGAGTTACCTAACAAGCTTAAGTGGATAATAAACAACTCATTTTTTAATTTTTTTTTAATTGTCTGATTTTTGTAAATTTTTATTTTATTTTATTTTTCTTTCTTTCTTTTCCTTTTCTTGTCCTTTTTTTTACGAATTCGGGGAGGGTTTCGTGGCCCTTAGGTCCTCGCCAGATTCGTAAAAAAAATAATAAACTAAAAATAAAAAAATAGGAATTTTTTGAAAATTACAAAACATTGTCCGTAGTGTTTTAGCAATACAATATTTTAGCAATTTATAAGAAGCAATTTTTTCTAAAATGATAAAATATGGAAGTGTTTTAGCAATACAAGTCGGAATGGTATGAATCGCTAGATTTGTATTACAATAAAGGGGTGATAAAACAGGTTAAATGAGTTTATTTAGATCGGACCATCTTTTGACTGGACTCGATCCACCCGTTTGACAGGTTTAGATTTACGTCGTTTTTTCCATTAGCAAGTGCAAAACTTTGTAAAGTATTATCTTTCATAATTTCTGATGTCAGGATATTCTATAGTATAGAAAAAAGTTTTATGATCGGGCTTGTCTTAACTACATCGAAAATGACATATAACGAAAAAAAAAGCTCTAGTACCACAAAAATCCCATTTTTAAATTCCCAAAACTCTTCCAGTGCCATCTTCCTAGCAAGGCACCTTTCTAATTGCTTATTCGTTGACGTACCGCCTATTTAATACCACGTCATTTACATGTCTATATCTTTTGCCCCCGTGATGAACCTAATGTGAAACCAATGTCCAGCACTTGAGAGCATCAAACTAAGACGAATGATTAATGTTCAAGTGTGCCAAAAAATCAATTATGCAAAATTTTTGGGAACTTAAATGTTGGGAGAATTACAAAAAAAAGTCCTAAACCTATTATAATAGTGAGAATTCAGTCCTAAATCTTCTACATTTGTGCCAATTCAATCAATTCGCCCAATTTTGGCCGGAAATCCCTGACCTGAAGTGGCCGGCGTGACGTGAACCATTTTTAATAATATTTGTTATTTTTTTTTATTTTTATGTTCCTTTTTTGCTTTTTTTTTTCTTTCCTTACTTCTTCCTCTGGCTGGTCGCTGGACCTTGCCGGCCTTTGCAAAGCTCGCCCTTGCCGACCCTCGCCTCTGGCCAGTCAACGGATCTCGGCGACCGGTTGGAGGAAGAAGGAAGTGAGAAAAAACAAGAAAGAGAAAGGAAAGAAAAAAAGAAAAAAAGAATAAATAATGAATAAGTAAAATTCAAAAAAATATTAAATTGTTATTAAAAAATGTTCACGTCAGTGCCGAGCGCCACGTTAGTGATTTTCGATCAAAATTGGTCCAATGGACTGAATTGACATATATACAAAGGGTTTAGGACTCAGTTGGCAAAAAAAAAAAAAAAAGAGGTTACTGTAGTCCTTTAAAAAAAATGAAAAATGTCCTCGTACGAGCGGTCATATCTTGCAACATCTTCACGACCAGAAGTTTCCCGCGACCCGTCGAACACAGGGAAGTCAAGAAGGGTTTCCTCGGAGTGGGCTAAAAATAGATTGGACAAGCACACACATTCACTAAACCGAAGCTCATCCCTTGCTTAGTGGAGTGTAAGATGATTAGCTGTATCCTTCCCCCACTTTCTAGTGGAATCTAAAGCTACACACGTGTATGTTCATGTCAATATCAATCTTCCTTACCTTCTACTTTTCGAGCATGCATGACTCGACGTGACTCTACTACCAACTCGAGAAAATTTTAACTGGAAAACCCTTTCGGCCACGGTAAATTTATCAGAAAAACCTCTGATTCTCCAGAGAGGATGATCGATTTGAACGATTTAAAAGAAAATGCAGATCTGGGGATCACCTTTTTATTACTTGGAATGATTAATTTTTTTTTCCTTTCAATATTTCACCATACATTACTCATCGAAAGAACAGTATATTTCCACCATAAATCCACAAATCAATCGCAAGGCACGTCTGAGAATCCACTAAGAGCATTGTGGATATTATCCACAAAGGAACTTCGCATGAACACTTTGATTATATTGAGCTGACACGTTTACAAATCGTCGTAATTCTCCACGAAAATGATGGGGCGAGCAAGAGTCGCCAAAAAAGAAAAAGTCGCTAGGATTTGGACGCATGTTCAAAGCACGCCGATGAGTTTTCGAGGCTAAACATGAAGCCATTGAGAGATTGGTGGCGTTACGTCATGATTATACTATCCTTAATTTGCTTTAGCGTCGTCCCCTATAAATACCGAGTTACTTGCGAGTATCTGCATGCAATCCAAGCAAGCATAGCGTTTTAAATTGTCTGATTCTGTTGTCTAGTCTTTGTGTCTCAATTATGGGTAAGTTCACAGGTGATGTTGTGAGAGTCACGGCCGCCACATTGTTGATCGCCGTGGTGGTTGCGTGCGCGACGGAAGCGAGACTCCTTGAAAAAGAAGCCATTGTCGTGGGGAAGAGTAGTAAGCAAGGGGATGTGTTAGTATGTGAGGCCTTGGAAGGTGGGCAAGTTCGTAAGGGTAGCAGCACAGCTGGTTGCTACGGTGGTGGCGGAGGAAAGGGTGGTAAAGGGGGAGGTGGCGGTGTTTTTGGCGGTGGAGGCGGTGTAGGAGGTGGAGTTGGTGGAGGTATTGGTGGTGGCATCGGTGGCGGTGTTGGAGGTGGCACTGGCGGCGGTAGCGGAGGTGTTGGCAGGGGTGCCGGAGGTGGAGTAGGTGGAGGTGGAGGCGGTAAAGGAGGAGGAGCTGGTGGAGGTATTGGAGGTGGCATTGGCGGTGGTGTAGGTGGAGGTGCTGGAGGAGGTGGCGGTGGAGGTGGTAAAGGCGGGGGCGGCAGTAAAGGTGGAGGTGCTGGAGGGGGCGGCGGCGGCGGTAAAGGTGGTGGTGGAGGAAGTGGAGGTGGGGGTGCAGGAGGTGGAATTGGTGGTGGAGTCGGAGGTGGCGTTGGAGGAGGTATTGGAGGTGGAATTGGTGGAGGTGTAGGTGTAGGTGGAGGTGCTGGAGGAGGTGATGGTGGGGGTGGTAAAGGTGGCGGCAGCGGTAAAGGTGGAGGTGCTGGAGGTGGCGGCGGCAGTGGCGGCGGTAAAGGTGGTGGTGGAGGAAGTGGAGGTGGTGGTGCAGGAGGTGGAATTGGTGGTGGAGTTGGAGGAGGCATTGGCGGCGGCATTGGCGGGGGTGTAGGTGGAGGTTCTGGAGGAGGTGGTGGTAAAGGTGGTGGCAGCAGTAAAGGTGGAGGTGCTGGAGGAGGAGGCGGTGGAGGTGGTGGTGCAGGAGGTGGCGTTGGAGGAGGTGTTGGCAGTGGTGTAGGAGGAGGAGGAGGTGGTGGTGGTAGAGGTGGAGGTTCTGGAGGAGGTGGTGGAAGAGGAAGTGGAGGCGGTGGAGCGGGAGGCGGGGTTGGCGGTGGCATCGGAGGTGGAGTAGGGGGAGGTATTGGAGGTGGAATTGGTGGAGGTATTGGAGGTGGAGTGGGGAGTGGGATAGGTGGCGGCGGTGGAAGAGGCGGCGGAGGCGGAGGCGGAGGCGGAGGCGGAGGAAGAGGTGGGGGAGGTCCACCGTGATGTCATTGGCGTGTAGGCAGGGGCGTGGGTGGAAGAATTGGGAATAATGGAAATGATTTGCGTGAAAGAGGGAGAGAAGAATGTTTCTAAATGCCTCCTTTAAATAATTTCTTTGGTGCTTGTATGTTATAATCAAATAATAATGTATAAATGCGGTTGTGTCGCTAGACCATCAGACCTTCAATCGCATGATTTGATCTTTACTCTCATGTAATATAAAGTGTGACGAAATAAAGTGATTATACATTGTCTTTGTTAGTAATTAAACGATTGTGCACCTCCCTCTTCGTGTATTTTATCCGCAAAGTTTGGAATACTATGCAATTTGTTGTAACATGATCCTTGGGTTGGCACAGTCAGATGAGGCATCGGGAGTTTTTCAGCTTAAGAATTGAAGGTCACCTCTCATTGACTGTGTATGAACCGCTTTGGATTAATGTCATTTAATGTTGGTGTTACTGCTCGGCGATGTTGATGGGGACGTCGAACCTAGGTTGGCACCGCAAGCCGTGGAATAACTCGACGTGTGCTTATCACTGATTCTGGTGATCGGCCAGATCTGTTCTTAAGGAATGAGAGTGTGCTTTGTTATTTACTTTCTAGGATTTGCTTTGTTCTGTAGTTATTTGGGTACTTGTTACTTGAAAGCCTTCTTTGAAACTGTCATTCTGCTTATTGAATGAAATCTTTTTTTCGACAAAAAAAAAATAGAACAAGCTCAAACGCCATCACAAAAAGACGAGTCGGAAACTTCCATGTCGTGCTCTAACAAATTCGTCTTTTAGAGGACGATTGCACACTCAGATTCCAATGTTTAGACACGGGTTCAAAAATGCCGTTTTATTTTAACAGATCCGACTACGAGCGAGGGTCTACGGGCCCTCATTGTGGCCGGCGAGGTTCGTGCTCGTGTTCGGTAAGTGGGATGCTGGCGAGGGTGAGGGCGTCTCAGTTGTTACCGAAAAATCGCAATAAAGTCCCTAGCTATTATGATATGAATAATAACGGTATATTACAAAATAATAGAAGCGGTTAAATGTCAACATAAAGTTCATTTTCCACAGTTATTCAAATAATACAGCTTTCTTCCTTCATGAATTTATTTTCCGTTTTCGGCACACCCATCATGTGTGCATTTTTTGTTGTTGCTATTAATATATCATGTAACTACTAATATTGCTAATGGTTAATTACTCAATCTGTAAAACACTTACTATATTATATCCACATTGTTTGATGAGAGGTTTCACTAAGCTTTGTATACATATAGTCTTCCTTCACCTAATAGTTTAGACTTTTAAAGTGTTCTTTTTAATGTAGTATTAGCGCCACATGCTGACAAATGAGTCGGATTTCAATATAGTATTGGAGCCACATTTTAACGTATGATCAATGGTCTTGGAACAACAAATTCAGGACCTATTGCTTAAAAAAAAAAAAACAAACAAACAAAACATTGAAAATGATGATTACCTATAATCCAAGTAACAAGTTTCTCTCCCATTGTCTATGAACTTAACTTTAAAACCCTAAATAATCACTAGCTAGTTTTGCTACCCGTGCCATGCGCGCTATGCTAAAGAATAAAAAAAATTAAATAGCATGGATATCCGAACATTTTGTCTCGACTAATCTTCATAGATGCACGCAAATCACTCTATTCGAGTGCATTAAATAAGGCTCCGTCCAAATAAGATCTACTAGTTCGAGCATTTGTCTTGGATTTTCTTCATTCTATTGATGATATTATTCCATACAACTTACATAATGATTGTTTCTTCATTCTCCTTTTCCTTTCATTTTACATATTTATGGGTTTTCTATCTCTATCTTCTTTAATTCTAGAATTATTTCAATAGCGATTTCTTTCTGTTGAAATTTTATTTTCTAAAGATGCTTAAGCACTATTTATAAAACCTCGTCATACATACATAGTTCTCATCGATTCATTCATTCTTTATTTTCTAATTTAGTACTACTGACAACAGGTTTTTATGAAATGGTAGAGATTTAAAAGAGCTTGTTATCCAACTTCTCCATAATAGCATAAGAAATATTTCTCTTTGTTTCATAATTTTAATGGTTTTTACCTGTTCAATTTTTCCGTAACGTTTTCTAAACAAATTTTATTTTGTTTTGATACAAGTAAATAAAACAATTATTTCGTTTCTTTCCATTGTTTTCTTTTGCTTGCAGGGTTTCGAATTTGTAATACAAACATCAACTCTTGATTCTTGAAGAGTGAATGCTTGTAGCGACCAGAAGTTTCTCATGGCCGCGTCGCGTGCAAAAGTCAAAAGTGGGGGTTAGCTGTAGTTTGTAGTGGGCTAAAAATAGATTGACGAACACTTTCCTAGTACAGCAAAACCTCACCACCTTTGCTTAGTGGGTGTAGGGTTAGCTGTAAGAATCCACATAATTCTTAATGCTCTTTAACCAAGTATAGTGCGGATCTCAAAGCTCTATACGTGTGTAAACTCATGGCGATGATCTCGACCATAGTGGGGGAGATGGCATTCGCCACCAGGAATTTGCGTACGTTACTCAAATTTGACTCATCATCACAGATCACCATATCAAGCTAATTTACATCTTTGAGCTGGACTTACCATGCATGCATGGCTCAACGTGTGTCTAATGCCACCAACTTTTAATGTTGGACGTCGCTCCTTAGCCCTAAAAAGAAAGCTTCCAAGTGAATTGCGCTGTCTTTTTGAACCTTGCGAGCAACTTGCATGTACACGGTGAATCTGAATCCGACTTCGCCTTCTCCAATTGTGGCAACTTTAACTTTATCCAACACTCAACTTCAAGCTGGGAACGTATGATGACCCACTGAGCAATATCGATGTCAGAAATTTGCAGAGAGATATCGAGATTATCTGCGAAAGTTCATCAATCATCTTACCTCAACCACGATGAGTTAAGACTTATTTCTTGAGCTGACATGTGTATTGTTTTTCACCAAAAGGAACTAAAATGGGGAAAGAGTGATCATGAGGGTTTTTGATGCGAATGACGGGGTGCTAAAATTGGGACGCATGTCAAAGCATGGTGATGAGTTTTCAGGCCACATAAAGCCACCAAGAACTTAGTGGTTTCACTACATGATTACTAGACTTGAATTTCCTTGGAATCGTTCCCTATATAAAGCCAGCCGATATGCATTACAGTTACATGCAATCTAAACAAGCATTACGTGAGTCGAGAGTATACAGTCTTCCAGGCCTTGGCGTGAATAAAGAGAGATCATGGGGAAGTTCTTAGTTAAAGCGAGAGTTATTGTTGCCACATTGTTGATCGGAGTGGTTTTTGTGTGTTTGACAGAAGCGAGGCGTCTTGAAAGCAAGGCCTATGCCGGGGAGAAGAGTAGAGGACAAGGAGATGTTCGGGTTTGTGTGAGCCAAAAAGATGGGCAAGTTCACAAGGTCAGCAGCACAACTAGTTGCTACGGTGGGGGCGGTGGTGTTGGAGTAGGAGCTGGCGGTGGTGGAAGTGTAGGTGCTGGAGGTGGTGCTGGTGCTGGCGGCGGTGGGGGAAGTGGAGGCGGCGGAGCAGGTGGTAGTGCAGGAGGTGGAGCCGGAGCCGGAGCCGGAGTTGGTGGAGGTGTTGGAGGTGGCGTCGGAGGCAGTGTCGGTGGAGGAGCTGGAGCTGGAGTAGGTGGAGGTGGAGCAGGTGTAGGTGCTGGAGGTGGGGGAGTTGGTGGAGGTGTTGGAGGTGGCGTCGGAGGCAGTGTCGGTGGAGGAGCTGGAGCTGGAGTAGGTGGAGGTGGAGCAGGTGTAGGTGCTGGAGGTGGGGTAGGAGGAGGTGTTGGAGGGGGTGGCGGTGCAGGCGCTGGTGGGGGTAGAGGTGGAGGTGGTGGTGGAGCAGGTGGTGGTGTGGGAGGGGGTGTTGGGGGCGGAGTAGGTGGAGGTGGAGCAGGAGGAGGCGGTGGAGGTGCTGGTGCAGGAGGTGGTGGTGGGGCTAGTGTAGGTGTAGGTGTAGGGAGTGGTGTCGGGGGTGGAGTAGGTGGAGGCGCTGGAGGTGGGGCAGGCGGTGGTGCTGGAGCCGGCGGCAGTAGAGGTGCAGGAGGTGGTAGTGGTGGTGGTGGTGTGGGAGGTGGTGTCGGGGGTGGAGTAGGAGGAGGTGCTGGAGGCGGTGGCGGCACGGGTGCGGGAGGCGGTGGTGGGGCTAGTGTTGGCGCTGGTGTAGGTGGGGGTGTCGGGGGTGGGGCAGGTGGTGGAGCTGGAGGCGGTGGAGGCGGTGGAGGTGGTGGTGTTGGTGCTGGAGGTAGTGCTGGGGGATGTGTTTGTGGTGGTGTCGGTGCAGGAGGAGGGGTAGGTGCTGGTGCTGGAGGAGGAGCCGGTGGTGGAGTAGGTGCCGGAGGTGGTGGCGGTGCTGGTGCAGGTGTAGGAGCGGGAGGTGGTGCTGGTGGAAGTATCGGAGGAGGGGCAGGCAGTGGTGCCGGAGGTGGAGCGGGACGAGGTGGAGGCGGTGGCGGAGCTGGTGTTGGAGGTGGTGCAGGTGCTGGAGTAGGTGTTGGAGCGGGAGGTGGTGTGGGTGGGGGTGCCGGTGCCGGTGCCGGAGCAGGAGCGGGAGGCGGTGTAGGCGCAGGCGTCGGTGGTGGTGTAGGTGCCGGCGTCGGTGGGGGTGTTGGCGGAGGAATCGGAAGCAAAAAACATGTTGGGACTAGAAAAGGTGAAGAAGGCACCGGCATTTGAATCAGCCTCTATCTCAAATATGGAGCCTTAGTAATGTAAACGGTGTAGGATTGCAACTGCATAGCATTGCATCCATAGGGTTGCTCCCCGTGTTGTAATAACGTATCGGAATAAAAAGAGGTTATCGAGTCCTTCCTAGCAAGCGATTATCCTCATTCTCCTCCCCTTCTTCTTCTTCTTCAATGGTCTTGGTTGGTGTCACTAAAGTTGACTTCCCTAGTCAACGAACCAGCTCCCGATTCTTCATCTTACCATACTCTTTTGTACTAAAGATGTCCAATAAACAGAATAGGCATGTCGGACCAAAGTTTGGCCGTGTATAAACTTCTCGTGGCCCGAAATCTGGGCCTCTCTCGCTTTCGCTCTTGCTAAAATTTAGATAGGATTATTTGATATCTTAAATGTCACGATACTACTATCGATTTCTGTCGAAATGGTTAGAATGGAGACAAAACCTAAATTTGAATCTCAAAATGGTAACACTTTTACTATTCTAAAATCATTGAACGATCTCGATTCGTCGAAATCTCAAACCTACGGGATCATGTCCAAGTGTTTCGTCATCTTATCTTGGGTTTAGTCGAAGAATTAGAAGAGTTTGGCTACGTTTAGTAGTCGGGATAAAAATCATGATATGATAAGATTTATCCTATCTTGTGTTTGACTCCTGCCCAGAACAAGATAAATGGAAATAAGGATATAGCCTGGATATAATTATCTCATAGGGGAGGTTGGATAAGGGTGGATAGGATTTCTTATGTCCATGATATAAAAGCTATTTTTTTTCGAATAACAAAATTCTTAAATAATAAAATTAAAATAATAATTAATTTTGAATTATATTTGAACTCTAATATTAATGCTAACATAAAAATAAAAAAATTATTTTTATATATACATGTATGTATTTATAAATTTGAGTAATAAAATCTTTATTAAGAAATGATGGAACGGAGTAAAAAAAAAAGATATATAAAAAAATAAAAAATAACTAAATAAAAATGAAGTAGAAGAACCATATTTTAAATGAACAAATTCGAACTTGAAAATGATCTTTCTAATTCTCAATGAATGTAGGACAATGAAAATTTCAAAAAAAGAAAATACTAGAAATCTCCATCTCTTTCTTCCATGTATCTCTGGTTTTTGTTGAAGTTTCACCATTCTTTTGTAGTTTTTTAGTTCACGTCAAAACTTTACAAAAACGGCGAGAGAGTCGAAACTTCTTCTCGTTCGTAGATTTTTGGTTTAGGTCAAAAGTTTATAAAAGCAGAAAGAGAGTCAAAACTCATTCTCCTCCGTAGCTTTATGGTTCATGATGAAGTTTAACCGAAGTAATGAGAGAGAAAAAAAAATTTCGTAATTGCAAATGTGAATGATCATATTTTCTCTCCCTTACTAGAGTTGGGAGTGAATTATGAAAGATTCTTATACTCTCTATTTGTGCATTTTCAGATTCATTTACATCGATATGTGCAAATGCTAAACAATGAACATCATAAGATATGTACATATCAGACTTTATTATTGCGATTCACCAAACAGTGGATAGGATATGGCAAAATTCATGGATTTTATATCCTATCATATCCAATCCTATCATGATTAGAAATACAGACGACCAAACGCAGCCTTAGGGTATTGAGATAGAGAAAAGTTTGGCTAGGAACAGAAGAAGAGACACGTAAAGATGAATTTGGCTCGGAGAAGAATGCTCAATTTTGATCCTTGATTGTTGGGATCGCGAGATCTTAGACTTAGTCTTCAACCATCTAGAACACGAATAACATACCTGGAAACCACTAGGAGAAGGCTGAGACATCATGTGAAGATGATTTTGGCTCTAGGCTGTAAATTTAATTGTTATTCTTTTGAGGTTAATGCTAATTTTATCTTTGAAGGAGTCCACTACACGTACAATTAGTAAATTGGTCTGTGTCTATAGTACCTTGTTTTTGCTTTTCACTTGGCAAAAATCACAAATTTATTGAAGTTGCTGTCTATAGTACAAATTGTGTTATAATATTACTCATTTGGTATCTACAATGATATCACGACGTATTTTCTAATTCTTCCGATGATATGGTAAGTATCCAAATCTTATAATATGGTCTGATCTTGGGAAAAATTACCAAAAATGTCCTAAATATAGTCTAATTGTGCCAATTCAGTCTTAAACTTTTTTTTTGCTAGTTGAATCCTAAACCTTTTGTAATTGTGTCAATTTATCCCACTTTGCCAACCGGCTCTAACGTGAATTATTTTTAATAATATTTTAATTTTAATTTTTTTTCTCTTTCTGCTCTCTTCCTTCTTCCCTACAAACCTACTGTACTATGGCCGGCGAGATCTGGCAAGGGAGCCTCGCCCGCAGCTTCCATGGCCTCGCCTAGCTTGGGTGAGGCCGGTCGGGGAGCAGCCGGCAAGGGCTTCGCGGACCTAACTCAGTGGCCGGCAGCTCTGGCGACCCTTGCCGGAGCTTGCCGGCCACAGTACAATAGGTCCGTAGGGAAGAAGGAAGAGAGAAGAAAGAGAAAAAAAAAATAAGGAAAAAAAATTTATATTAAAAATTATTCACGTCAGCTCTGGTAAGCAAAATGGACTGAATTGGCACAATTACAAAAGGTTTAAGACTCAACTGACAAAAAAAAGTTAGAACTAAATTGGCATAATTATAATAGATTTAGGACTTTTTTGTTAATTCCTCGTCCGATCTTGGGGTCCGAAGTAATTTCATAAACCTCACGATGATCTTTAAAACAATAATTTAAACCTCCCTCACCCTCTCTCTCTCTCCACGTTTAGAAGTCGGTCTGTTTCATTTCAAGAGCAGAGATCCAAGAGCAGTCATGCTTCGGGCCCTTCAATCTCAGTCTAGCCGTCGAGCCTCACATCAGAATGTCAGGGATGATCAACGACGATAAAAGAGGTAGAGGTGTCAAAACTGATTCAAAAAACAAAACTAACCAAACTGAGCAAAATCTGAAATTTGTTTATTTTGGTTCAATTCGATTTTCGGTTTGGTTAATTGAAAAATAACCATTCGTTTTTTTGGTTCAGTTCATTTCGGTTTGGTTCGATTAACCGAACTGAAAATCTCTTTTTTATTTTTTTATTTTTTTATTTTTCCTTTTTTTCATTTCTTTTGTTTTGTTTTTTTATCCTTTTTTGGTGGCTGAGGGCTGGCGACCTCGGTCGGCTCGTCGGCAAGAGCCGCGACCCCCCGCCGGCCTTAGCCCACAATAGAAAAAACAAGGGAAAAAGAAAAAAAAAATCGAACCGAACTGAATTTTTGATTCGATTCATATTCTGTTCATGGCAAGATTTGGTTATGTTCAAACTTACCTCATAATGGTTCGGTTCGGTTCGGTTTTCTTGAAAAACTAAATCGGACTGAACCATTGACACCCTTAACCAGAGGTCCAAGCAATTTTAAAGTACGATTCTTTACTTTTTTGCGTTGGTTTTTTTTCTGAAAGCTTAAATTATTACTCCGGTTAAGTGTGAATTTCCCTCGCGACTAATTTTTTTTTTCTTTTTAAGTAATGCAAGAAACAAAAGCCGGGGAGGGGAAAAAAAATCATCCAAGACGGTTAAACTTTGTGGACGCTTATGCGGCAAAAATCTTTCTGGTCGGCCCAATAGAAATCAAAAGCTTAAGACGCGTTTTTGACTTGAAAAGATAACGATAAACCGCAGTAAAAAAACAAAAATATATCGTTTCCGATGCGCTGTCATTCTCATATCATATGTAGTTTTGAAATCGAAAACATTTCCTTGCTAACAAGTGACGTAACGAAACGAAATGAAGATTTGAAGTATTAGAGATTAGTTTACTTTTGCATTACGATTTCACTCCTCGTTGAATATTATGAGATTATGTTTCGCCAAAGGTTCTTTATGAGTTTTGTTTTGTTTTTTTAATTTTACCATTGGGTTCACACCCAAACATGACCAACTTTCAGTTGTTATCAACAAGTATCAAACCTTCCGACAAAAAAAAAAAAACACAAGTATCAAACCTAACCGATAAGAACAGAGTCTGGTTAACAATGAACAAAGTTATCGACAACTTGAAGGGAATCCGTAACTCGCCAGTGAAGTCACCAACAACACAACGTGAAGTTACCGACAACTTTAAGAGAATTGGTAACTGGCCAGTGAAGTCACCGACAATACAATTTGAAATTACCGACAACTTGAAGGGAATCGGTAACTCGCCAGCGAAGTCACCGACAACACAATGCGAAGTTACCGACAACTTGAAGGGAATCGGCAACTCGCCAGTAAAGTCGCCGACAACACAACGCGAAGTTACCGATGAGAGTCTTGAAGTTTCTCGTAAAGTCATCGGTATCGGTGGCGAGTGACCGACGTGAAGATAACCGTTGGTCGGTTATATCTTGTCCGTTCGTGAAGTAACTTTCGGTAACCACCGAAAGGGAATTATTCGAAGATAACCGTTGGTTGGCTGTCTTATCCTTTCGTGCAGCAACTTCCGGTAACCACTGAAATAGCCTTTCCAATTTGGTAATCACTATGTGTAACCACCGTTTGTAAGGGTTATAAATACCCTAAGTGTACTCTTTGTAAAGCCCCTTCAATCAATGACAGAACTCCATGTTCTTTGTTTTTCTATCTTTACTTTCTGCAGTTTATCTTTTCCGTAACTTAACATTCCCGTACCTTTCAATTTCTGCACATTAGTCGTAGTATTGGATACTTCATCGTAGATTAAATTCCGACATCGTATCTATCTATCATCTCACTTTGTTGTCAATTAAATTTCGGCGAAGCATATCTGTTCCTTGTGATTCGTTGAGACTTCCTGTACCGAATCAATAGAACCTGTCCCTTCTTAAGAAAATAGAAGAATCAATTTCGGTAAAAGGTATTCCGTCGATCAGGACACTTTTCGGCGAAACACATTGAACTCATAGACAAACCCATACTAACTGACTTAACCACACTTCTTATCGAGACATATATGCGTGAAAACCCAATTACCAGAAAAAACTGAACCTCAAACCTCTCTCGCTTCCTTTATCAAGGCGTGCATCGTGTTTCGAATGGAAGGTCTTGCTAAGAATATATAATATTCGAATCATCTGCAATTTCCCCATGTATAGACATATATATTTCGTGCCTTATATAACTTTATAGTCGTGAGACTGCTGCTTTCCTCGAATAGGATGTGGACATAATCACATTGAATAGATTATCCTCACTTTAGTATGCATATAAAAAATATATTCCCTTAAAATTGCTAACCGCACACTGTCCATTTCAACATGGTGCATGCTGTAGAAGTAAGGAGGAAAGAAAGATGAGGGGGTCAAAAAAGTCCTAAATTTATCGCATTTTTACCAATTCAATCATAAACCTTTTAATTTTATCAATTCAGTCCTAAACCTTTTGCATTTGTACCAATTCAGTCCAAAACCCTTTTTTTGCGCCAATTTAGTCTTTTCGGCCGACGCAAATGCTAGCCGGTAGGGGTGAGCAAACTGGACCGGACCGGTCGGGTTGGTCCGATCCTTGAGGGGGGCGGTTCGGTCCTCGGTTCCATGGTGGAGGGACTGGAACGGACAGCCCTGATCGGACCGCCCAGAATATATATATATATATATAATTTGAAAAAAAAAATTAGAAATTTTTGAAGAACTAGTTAACCTAATTTTTCCATCTTCTGCTCGACACTCACTCCTCTCCTCTCGCTCAACGCTTGCGTCTCACCTTCGTAGTGTAGCTCTGTTTGGCGCTCGCTCCTCTCGCCTTCGCCTCTTCGCTTGCTCCTCTCGCGGTCCCGCCTCTCGCTCGTCGGCGTCGTCGCTCTTCTCGCGTCTCTCAGCCACTGGCGAGACCTATCGCGGCCACTGGCATCATCGACTCATCGCTCCTCTCACCGCTTCCTCTCCTCGTCTCCATCCTAATTTAGTATTTTTCTCATTATTTTAGGATTATAAGTACTTATGTGATGGTTGTACAATAGTCATGTATATGTTTTATTAGGTTGGATGGTTGAGATTAGAAGTTATTAGTTTAGATCTAAGAGTTAGATTTCTATAAGCAGCTGGTGTTAGCGGTCCCACTAGTCCCACTGGGACCGGAACGGCCAGGACCATGCACACCCCTACTGGCCGGCGTTGACATGGACGCCGACGCTGACATGGATAATTTTTAATAATATTTTAATTTATTTTTTTATTTTCTTTCTCCTTTGTCTTTTCCTTTCTTCTTCGTTGAACTGGTCACTAGCCAGACTAGGGCCGGTGAACTCATGCAAGCTCGCCCTCGCCGGCCACTAGCAAGGGTGACGCTCGCCGGCGCTGGGCGGGCTAGGCGACCCTCGCCGGCGCTGGGCAAGCTGGGCGACCCTCACCCAGCACCGACGAGCCTAGCGACGAGAGGTTAATCTTCTTCTTCCATTGATGAGTTATTGTAGTAGAGAGCATCGAAACGCCATTTTTCCAGGTCGATTTTGCCGGGGCTCGCCCAGCCCTGCGAGGGCTCGTCGCCGCCCAGCGCCAGCGAGCGTCTCCCTCGCCAGTGGCCGGTGGGGGCGAGCTCGCCTGAGGTCGCTAGCCCTAGTCTCGCCGAGGACCAGTTCAACGAAGAAGAAAGCAAAAGAAAAAGGAGAAAGAAAAGAAAAGAAATAAAAAAATAAAAATATATTATTAAAAATTATCACGGCAGCGCCGGCCGGTATCCGCACCGGTCGGAAGGACTGAATTTGCAAAAATACAAATGTCTAGGACTGAATTGGCACAAATACAAAAGGTTTATGATTGTATTGGCAAAATTAAAAGATTTAGGACTGAATTGGCAACAGTGCAATAAGTTTAGGACTTTTTTGACAATTTTCCCAAAAGAGGAGCTAAGGTCGTATATGTAAATTCAAGAGAAGGATAAGGAAAATACCTCTTTCTCTACTTTATACCTTCTTATCTCGAAAGAGGAGCGAAGGTCGTATATGTAAATTCAAGAGAAGGATAAGGAAAATACCTCTTTCTCTACTTTATACCTTCTTATTTGCATGTTTTACTTTTCAATTGGGTCATGATAAAAGGTGACATACTTTATTCCATCGAACAAAAAAGCTTGGCTGCCAATAGAAAATGAAAAAAGCTTGGCGTCTTCTTCCAACGTGGAGAATAATCATGAATATTATTGTATCCACTGAATTTGATGGCAATATTTTACGCATTTCGAAAAAAGGAGAAAAGAAAAGAAAAGTTGCGTCCGGAGTCCAGAATCATCAATCAATGTTATACGGAATAAATGGAATAAAGGCAGATCCAGGAATTACGACTTTTGAAAAGAAAATGCATCGTACCTGGGGATTGTGCTCAAACCATAAGGCTTACTTTTGTGTGGAACAAATGGATCATACTTCCGCCGTGGCTGAGGCCCGGAGATCGGCGGAGGAAGAAGATTAAAGTCGCATAGGGGGAAAAAAGAAAAGAAAGAAAGAAAAGGAAATAAAATGAAAAAATGTAAAAAAATATATTGCAAAAGTCGTTCACGTGAACCCTCGTCATGCCATGTAGATGACTGGTGCCGATTGGATCGTTACGTTAGCATTTTATAACCAAAATTAGTTTGGATGGACTATATTAAGAAATCGTCAAAAGATTTAGAACTAAATTGAACAAATTGAAAAAGTTGAGGGCTGAATTGGACGTCTTACAATAAATTCATGATTTTTTGGATAATTTTTTCCGAAGACAACAAGAGCTTGTGACTAACTTTCTTTTTTTGCTTTAGTAGAATACAATAATATAGTGCATCAACATTACATGACCTATGTCATTGATCAACGGTATAATACCCTCTCTGTAACAAGTGTGACTAAACTACAAATAAATAATTTCGGTATTAATTATTTATCATATGGTTATGCCTAGAGAAAGGGTATAAAAGAATAGTACCAAGGGGTTGGCTAAGCGGGTCCGGACATTATCATAAAATGGTAATACATACAAGAAATGTTATTTCAATCGAGGTTAGATACATGGTTTTGCATTGGACCAATGCGGTATAATGAAAAGTTCAACCCAAAAGTTTAAACTGATAAGTGAAAAGAGATTGCATGTATACAGAAAGCATATAAATCTCATTGTCAAGCGATGTAGTCGCTATGACTTTAAGAGGGACGCATCGATTATTGTGAAATATGTCGTCACGTGTATTCATTGGGTCCAAGAATTTATACCGTATGTGTAGAATATAAATGTTTGTGATGGGTTGGGGAAAAAAATATGAGGGGAATAAAAGGAAAAGGAGGCAAATAAAGTACGTTGGGAGAGTTACATTACTCAACTGAGAAGGAACTACTCTTGTTTTCGACATATATTGCAAACTTGGTGGAACTTTTACTAAAATACTTATTTTGTTTAAAAGTACAGTAACTTCGAAGTTACTTTTGATGTTTTACAGATAGTTTTTATCTTTTGTAATTATGAATTACCACACTCGGGTGTTTTCGTGATGCCCACGAAAACATAAGTGCCCTTATGTTTTTGTGCACTACATGTGAAGAAAAAATACATGTTTTTGTAAAGAAGAAAGTAACGAAAATAAGGAAACATATTTTCAAAAAAAAATGGCTACAAATTTACACATCAAATTCGAATTTTTCACAAAAGTCATCTAAAAACATTTTGAAGATTGCCTTCTTTACTAAGATATTGGTGACATCGGCCACATGTCCGCCGACATGTAAAAGTTTGGCAGATGAAAGATTTAAGGAGAAAATAAGGGGTGCCCCCCCTAAAATAGTATAAGCACAATAAGATTTTGAAAATTCTCCAAAAACATACATGCATGTGAAAGAAATAAATAGAAAAAAAAAATCAATCTTGGTTAATTTCAAGAAACCTCGTGTTTTTGTCGAAAGAAAACGATGTAATTTAAACTTCAAAATTCAAATTCTCCGTACACGTGCATTCTATGAAAAATCAAATTGCCCACGGACGTAGGGAACCAAATATGAAACTATGTTAAATCGAAATTCCTATTTAAAAACTTCCTAACTTATAAACACGTCAAAAGATTTTCATAAATAATTAAAATCTATCTATCCGGGAATGCCAAATTTTACAGAACGCCCGACAACGGTCTAGTGTTTTTTTTTTTTTTGGGTCTAAACAACGGTCTAGTTCGAAGCATTTGGGCTTAGCTGCTTTGTCAACCAATTGCATTTCAACACGTTGCAAACCCAAAGCGCCAAATGGCAAAATCTTGACGTAGAACCGTCAACAACCCCAAGAAAAGATCCAATTTTTAATTTAATTTAATTTAATTTCAGTTGAGAGAGTTTGGTCAAAGTCTAGTCTCGATCAACGCATCGTCCTAATATCACTTTCGCAAGTTTCCAGTGCATACCCTTCGGGCAATTTTCGAAAAAGGGTCCAAAAAAAAAAATAACATTTACCAAATTAGGTCAATTTTATTTTTATTTACGAAAACAGGGCCCTTGCGCCGGAACCACCCCTAGCGCCTGCTCCTTCACGGGCGCACATTGTGCGTCCGTGAAGGAGCAAACCTCTCTATAATACAAGGATAGGAAAGGTTTCCGGGGAAAAATTCAGAAAACTCAGGTCTACTCTTCGGCCGAAAAGAAAAAAGGGGGGCTTTTGGTGAATCTTCTGTCTCGACATTCTTCCTCTCTCTTCTGAAGATCCTTGCTGTTTTGCTGCTGTCCTTCTGCTAATCCTTGCTATTCAGTGCGGTGACAAGGCTTGGTCGACAAGTTTTGCTGCAAACCAAACGCTAGTCTTCACCCGAGTTGGTCCGAACACAAGGCTTGGTCGACAAGTTTTGCCACAAAAATTCAAATCGGGAAAGAATATCCTTGGAAGATTAGGTAAATTTTCTCTCTCGATTCGGATTGTTTTTACTTGCCAAATTTGAGCATATCTTGAAATTGAATATTCGATTGCCAATTCGAAAGATTGCACGTCAAAAAAATTGGATCTCGGATATTACGAATGTGTGGTTGCAAAATTGATTGTTTGAATCGCCTTGTTTAGAAAATTGCCTAAAAATTGCACATGAAAGTTGAATCTTGGTATTCTTTGATACAGTGAAAATGCAGAAGATGGCTGTGCTTTGCAAGCACCCAAAAGAAACCTAGAAAGGAGAGGCACACAAGTTGAAGATGCTTACTGCAGTCATCAATCATTGAAATTAACAACTTAGCCGTTTTATAGGCTGTACATCAACAGAAGAGATCCCAACAAAATAGCAACTACTTTTACTCAAAATGGTGAACGTGTGCAGCAACATGCTGCCAACTAAATCCTGAAAACTAGGACCCACTAAGTAACAGAAACACACGACTAGCTATTAATTGAAAAACATAAAAAACAACTTTGACTCTTTCTAACATGCCCTCCCTTAAACTGATACTGCAAGTGATCAGTTTAAATGTGTAGAAATAAACTCTCATTTAATCTGAGGCATCCATCGAACAAACTCCAAGGAGCTTCCTTAACTTCTGAAATGTGGCCATTTTAAGAGGTTTTGTGAACAAATCAGCAACTTGATCTTCACTTCTGCAGAAAACAAGATCAATCACACCATCTTTTGTAAGATCCCTCAAGAAATGATACTTCGCATCTATATGCTTGCTTCTCCCATGTAGAACTGGATTCTTTGACAATTTGATGGCTGAATTTTTGTCACAAAAAATTGTCGTTGCTTCTTCTAGTTTAAACCGAAGTTCTCCAAGAATCTTCCTTAACCAAATAGCTTGACAAGCGCTTGAGGTGGCAACTACAAACTCAGCCTCAGTGGTCGAAAGAGTAACAATTGGTTGCTTCTTTGAACACCATGAGACAGCCCCTGAACCAAGCATAAACACATAACCAGAAGTGCTTTTTCGGTCATCCATATCACCAGCGTAATCACTATCAGTAAAACCAAGCAAAGCTGAACTTTCTCCTTTCTTGTAAAATAACCCAAGAGATGATGTCCCTTTCAAATAGCGTAGAATACGCTTTGCAGCCTGAAGGTGTTTTTCGGTGGGACTCTCCATGTATCTACTAATGAGACTAACGCCATACATGATGTCAGGCCTTGTTGCTGTTAAGTACATGAGACTTCCCACAATTTGCTTGTACATAGTGCTATTCACTTTCCTTCCACCAGGATCCTTGGTGAGCTTTAATCCAACCTCCGTCGGTGTGGCAACTGAATTGCAATCCTTCAACTGAAACTTCTCTAAAATCTCCTGCACATATTTCTTTTGGCAAACAAATGTACCAGCCGCAGATTGATTAACTTCAATGCCTAGGAAATAATGCATTAACCCAAGATCTGTCATCTCAAATTCATGCATCATGGATTGCTTAAATGTCTCCATCATGGCACCATAATTCCCTGTGTAGATGAGATCATCTACATACAAGCATACCAAAAGTAGTTTCCCACCATGATCAACCTTAATAAACAAAGTATGTTCATAAGGACACTTCGTAAAGCCTTCCTTCAAAAAATAAGCTTCAATCCTACTGTACCAAGCTCGATGAGCTTGCTTTAATCCATATAAAGCCTTCTTTAATTTGTATACTTTATTCTCACAACCAGGCTTCACATATCCAGGAGGTTGGTCAATGAATACCTGTTCTTGGAGATCACCATGTAAAAAGGCAGACTTGACATCTAACTTATGGATAGACCACGATCTCTGAGCTGCTAGCGCAATCACCAACCGAATTGTGTCAAGTCTCGCAACTGGCGCGAACACCTCTTTGTAATCCACTCCGAATTCTTGCTTGTAGCCTTTTGCCACCAAACGCGCCTTGTATTTGTCGATGCCACCATCCTTGTTCAGCTTTGTCTTGAAGACCCACTTGACACCAATAGTCTTGTGGCCTTTGGGAAGATTTGTTAAGTCCCAAGTATTGTTTTTTCTCAATTGCTTTAATTTCAGCATCCATTGCATCTCTCCACTTTTGATGTTTTACTGCTTCATCAAAAGTAGTTAGATCACTATCTGCAAACAAAGCAAAGTGAGTTAACGGGTCTTCACCTTGATCAACTCCGGACACCTCATAATCTCTCATCCATGCTGGCCTTTGTCGGTGACGTTGGGGGCGTTCATCATGTGTTGCAACAATATCTGAATTGGGCTGTTGCTCCTCCGTTTCAATAGGGTCAGAACTGTTGCGAGCTGAGACCAAATTGTGTTGTTGGTCTTCCTCGCCAATCTCTTCAAAATCAACTACAATTGGTGCAGTCCCTTCAGCTTGATCATTCCAAAGCCAGAAAATTTCTTCGTCAAATACTACATCACGGCTGATTATAATCTTCTTGGTCACAGGATCATAGAGTTTGTAAGCTTTTGTTTGATCACTTACACCAAGAAAGATGCATTTTACTCCCTTATCGTCAAGCTTTTTCCTTTTCTGGTCTGGAACGTGGGCATATGCTATGCACCCGAAAATTTTGAAGTAATCAACCGTCGGCCTTCGTCCATTCCAAGCTTCTTCAGGAGTCATATTCAGAACAGCAAGTGTGGGACTTCTGTTCAAGAGATGGACACTCCAATTTACAGCCTCTGGCCAAAACTTCTTCGGAATTCCACTACTTCGCAATAGACTTCGGACCATGTTGAGGATGGTTCGATTCTTCCTCTCACATACACCATTTTGTTGTGGTGTATAGGCTGCAGTAAGTTGCCTACGAATTCCATGCTTCGTACAAAAATCATCAAACTCAAGAGACTTGTACTCTCCTCCACGATCAGTTCGAAGAACTTTGATTGGATTGCCACTTTCTTTTTCAACAAGACTCTTGAAATTCTTAAATGCTTCAAAAGCTTCAGATTTTTCATGCAAGAAATACACCCACACCTTTCGACTGAAATCATCAATGAATGTGATCAAATATCGTTTACCTCCATTAGAAACCGGTGAGATTGGACCGCAAAGATCTGAATGAACCAACTCAAGCTGCTTTTTTGCCCTCCACGCCTTGCCTTGTGGAAACTAAGCTCGATGTTGTTTACTGACAACACAATCCTCGCAAACTTCTGATGGGATTTTGATAGCAGGGAGTCCCTCCACCATTTGCTTTTGGTATAGTGTCCGCAAACCACCAAAATTAAGATGCCCATATCTAAAATGCCATATCCATGCTTCCTCTTTTAATTTTGCCGCGTAACAAGCATGAGCAGAATCATGAAGGTAAAGAGGAAACATTCTATTTGGTGTCATATCAACTTGAACAAGCAAGTTCTGCTGCTGATCATAAATCTTGCAAACTCCACCTCTAAATACAATTTCATACCCCTTCTCAAGTAATTGGCCAGCACTCATGAGGTTCGTTTTCAATCCAGGAATATAGAAAACATCATTAATGGTCTGCATTTTCCCTTTTGAAGAAATTTGAACAGTACCTTTTCCCATGACTGAAATGGCAGAATCATCTCCAAGCTTCACTTTTGTGCGGTGGGTTTCATCGATAGAAGAAAATGCCTCCTTGTTGCCACACATATGATTACTGCAACCAGTGTTAAGGTACCATAAATTTGGTGAAGACATTTCTTTCTCTTAACATGCCATTAGGAGCTTCTCTCTTTCTTCTTCATTTGCTGCAGCAAAAATTGTTGCTTCCACATGTCGACTAAGATTGGTTCGACATTCGGACTTGTAGTGTCCATATTTGTGGCATCTAAAGCATTCAACTTTAGATTTATCTATTGGTTTTGGCTTGAAACCACCTGAATACCAACCTCGACCTCCACTTCGTGCATCATTGGAAGAAGAGCCTACAATTCTTGGATTGATGGTGCTGCTGAGTTGGTGGAATCCTCTTCCTCTCCCTCTACCATTATTCATTCTTGTTGCTAAAGAATGACGGAAATTAGTAGAGGTCTTCAAGGCTTGTTCTTCCGTATCTTGGTGTTGGAGCTTCTGTTCATGAAACAATAAAGAACCTTGCAGTTCATCAATTGAAAGTTCTTCAATATCCTTAGCTTCTTCTATGGCGCAAACAACAAAATTGAATTTTGGCGTCAAGGATCGAAGAATTTTTTCAACAATGGTGACATCCTCCATCTTGTCACTGTGGATTCGCATCTTATTAACGATTGCCATTGTTCTTGAGAAATAATCTGTGACCGACTCCCCTGATTTCATTCGTAGCGTTTCGAACTCCGTACGAAGAGCTTGTAGTTGTTGCCTCTTTGCTCTTGCAGAGCCTTGATACTTCTTTTTCATAGAATCCCATATTTGCTTGGAAGTATCCTTGCAAAGGATTGTCTCCAAGACAGATCTGTCAATGGCCTGAAAGAGATAGTTCTTGGCCTTAAGATCTTTCAACTTTACTGCTTCTAGAGCTGTCCGTTGTGCTGCTGCCAACGTGGCACCTTCTTCCGGTTCAGGAATTCCAGAAGAAACAACTTCCCAAAATTCTTTGGACCTTAGAAAATTTTCCATCAACATGCTCCAATGGTCATAATGACCATCAAAGCGAGGGATTGCCGGTTAGAGAAAATTGGAATCTGTGGCCATGATTGCTGCTGCAAACAAAGAAGCAAGAAAAAAAAAACTTTGCTGCAAGACTCTCTTTCCTCACGTGTTTAACTCTCAACTCTCAACCCTCACTAACCAAGCTTTGATACCACTGATACAGCGAAAATGCAGAAGATGGCTGTGCTTTGCAAGCACCCAAAAGAAACCCAGAAAGGAGAGGCATACAGGTTGAAGATGCTTACTGCATTCGTCAATCATTGAAATTAACAACTTAGCCGTTTTATAGGCTGTACATCAACAGAAGAGATCCCAACAAAATAGCAACTACTTTTACTCAAAATGGTGAACGTGTGCAGCAACATGCTGCCAACTA
Source organism: Lenwebbia sp. NSW1173648 (assembly GCA_029784005.1). NCBI lineage: Eukaryota > Viridiplantae > Streptophyta > Magnoliopsida > Myrtales > Myrtaceae > Lenwebbia > Lenwebbia sp. NSW1173648. Next base: position 37,905,603 of record JARCGZ010000001.1, read on the forward strand.
AATCCTGAAAACTAGGACCCACTAAGTAACAGAAACACACGACTAGCTATTAATTGAAAAACATAAAAAACAACTTTGACTCTTTCTAACATTCTTGAAATTCTGAGTATGCACTTGCCTATTTTACGTGAACTGATTGATTGAATTGCATTACTTTGGAAAATTGCATGTCAAGTTTGAATATTCTCAAGAGAACTTGCAAATATATTTTTGTGCTTTAGGTTGAGATTGTGATTCGATGTGAATATTTTGGGGATCTTGTGTAAATCTCCTGATAATCTGAATTTTTTTTAATATACTCAAGATATCCAAAATATTTCAAAATGTAATCGATTAGCAAAATTTCCTAATCCGCAACCGCACATGTGGAAATAAAAAAAAATAAAATTATATCTAATGGATAGAATTTCGAAACCGAAAATCACAAAAAAAAATTCAAAAAAAATTCGAAAAAAAATAAAAATCCTTGGCATCCATCTTTAAATTTCACTTCACAAAATCTCAGAAAATTCAAAAAACATTTAGCAAGATATGGTTTTTTTAAAAATCACGTCTTATCACTTTTTTAGAAAGATGGGATTTTCTAGAAATCCTATCTAATTGATTGCTTTAAATTTAAAATTTTTTTTTGAATCCATCTCAATCTTTAAAAGATGTAGACTTCAGGTTAAAAGATTTTCTTAATTTTTTGGAATTAATACAAATTAAATCCGAAAAATTTAAGATAATCTTGAACCAATTCACTCTCATTTTCATTTAATTTTTAATTTCGAAAATTACACAAAAATACAAAAAAAAATTCGTAAAAAGAAAATCCAAAAATTTCAAGTTTTTGGGGAAAGCACTGACAATTGCAAACCTTCTGCTCATAGAGCTATTAACAAATAGAGTGAAAAGTATCAAGACTGAGTAAGGAAGAAAAGTATCAAGATTTGCAACATTTGGTAAAAACTTTAAATCCTGATAGAGAACTTTAAAATCAAGAATTTAATATTTAGAAAACGTAAAATAAGAGTGTTAGTTCTTTAAATAAGAGAGATATATTAAGCAATCTCTTTAACAAAGAAATTCAAAAAATACAAAAGGAGTAAACGATAGTTTTACGTTTTTTTTTTTGGGTCAAAATAAAGAGATACTAGCAAACTTTCTGCTCATAAACCTATTGAAAAATAGATTGATTTTTTTGTTGTTGAGAAAATCTAAAATAATTTCAACAACGTTCTTTAAAAGCAAATTTAAAATCTCAATGTTGTCTGAAAAATAGTGGGTCTTGTGTACAAAACATGGTAAGGAATAAATTTGACAAAATTTGCAACGGTTTGGATACAACTTTGAAAGAAAACTTCAAATCCGGTTACTCCAAGACAAAAAATTTAAGATCTAGAAATTAATATTTAGAAAGGACTTTTAAAACAGATATTAACTAAAAGTCTTGCCATTCTTTAAAACAGAAAAAGAAATCAGGAAATCTCTTTAACATTTATTTCATTTTTTATATTGACAGTTATAATGTTAATTTAATGTGTATGGGAAAATATTTATTAAATTTTAGATGTAAAATAATTTATAATTTTTTTATTTAGCAGAATGTCGTCTACATCTTTTGCGACTGTGCACTGAGGAGGTAAAATAGTACGAAATGAATTTGGACATGATTACGAATGTGGATAATCTACTATGTTTAGGTTTGGAAACATATCCACATTTGATGAGTTACGTGCTACGATTGAGCGTGAGTTGAATATAACAGAAAATCAATATATTCATAGTCTGATGTTTAGACAACCGATTCTCATATCCGGTTGTCTTATATATAATATTGTGGAGGTGGATAATGATGCCGCAATTAAGATAATCCAGCAGTTTGCACGTCAGTATGGTTCTATGGGGTTTTTACAGTTTTATGCAATTGTAGATGAACACCAAGTGATAAATGATTTAGCTGGGGGAGGTTCCAATGTTGGTGAAGATGACGTTGGTGTGGATAATCAGTACGTGGAGTACGATGATAATGATGATGATGATAGTGATGAAGAAGATGATGTTTGGGTCAATAGTGACGACAGTGATGAAAAAGATAATGGAGGTGACGATACGAAGGATTACTACAACACTCATTGCAAATTTCACTCCTGGGTTCACTCCAGGGTTCAGCCAGTTAATGATGCCGTCCTCTACCTATTGGCCTATCATACAACAGATTTCACTCCGGAGTTCACTCTAGAGTTCAGCCATATAGATTTCAATGCAGAGTTCAGCCAGTTTACTGGCCCATTTCATGAGGGATCCGATTTTGCCTTCCGTGACAATCGACAGTCCCAGACTCCAGCTTATTCTTCGAGTTCTTATGGATTCGATTTCTCTCCTCTTTTTCCATGCCCTTCTATAGTAGGATATGTACCGTCTGAGCATGAGATATTTGCTCACTTTGATGATGTATCCACATCACAGCCACGTTTCCCATCACAGGATATGCCTGCGTCATCTACACATCCTACTCATCTAGAGCCGTCCTCCTTCTCGGTACAATACTAGACCTGCCGAACAATGGAGACGACCTGATTGCGGAATAGGAGGCCACGTAGGAGGACCACATCATCAGTGAATATAATTTGGGGTTGAAGATTGTTATCTATTATTACAATTTTGATTTGCTGAATTTTTTTAGCTCATGGATTGTTATATACGTTCTTTTAATCTGGATATGCCATCTTCATATATCTTATCAATTTTATTTTATGAATATTTTTTATTAATTATTTACATACTAAATAAATAAATTACATAAATACTAAATTATTTATTAATTATATATCTTAATAAATTATTTAATTAATTATTGATAATTATGTTATAAAAAAGCTTTAAAAGAAAAAAAAAGATATTATAAATGTTATAAATATAAAATAATTAAAAAAACATCAAAAATTATGAAATTTTAAAAAAACAAAAAACAAAAAAAAATGACCCGTGCGGTTCGGGCACGTGGGGCCCGTGTGGCAGTGCGGCAGTCATACTGCCCCAACGGCCCTCGTGCGGCAGTACGGGCCGGGTTTCCGTAAATAAAAAAAATTTAGCCCTAATTTTGTAATTTTATTTTTTTTGAATCCATTCTCGAAAAGAGCCCATACCCTTCTCGGCGTGTCCCCGTTCCCATTCGCTTCTGCAGAACAGAGCACCATCCAGAAAATTCAGCCCTGCAACTGAACACTGACAAAAGACAGCGCGAAAAATCTTTACGTGGGTGCGGTTCTTTCTGGTTCATCTCCTTCCAAATCTCACGGCATGTAATTTCCGGAGCAGAAGACGGCCATCTTCTTCTCTGGTTTGTCAGTGTCCCCTGTCCAAGGAAGAGATAGAGAGAGAGAGAGAGAGAGAGAAGGTGGGTTTTTTTCTGTTCATTCGAGTTGTTCCTCTCCGAGAGCTACAGAGAAGAAGAAGAGCATAAAGCCACCAAAGAGATCGCCAGTCGCCATCTAATCCGACCGCCCAAAATTCTAATCCTGAGAAGCCTTTTCTTGATTCTGTATCCTCATTTTTTTAAGGAAAAAAATGAAATCCTAGAGTCTTTTCACGTTATCCAACCCCACTTTTTCCCCTCTGATCCTCTATAAATATTCGCCCTCGATCTCGGCATTGGTCCATGCAATCGTTGAAGACTCTCTCTCTCTCTCTGTGTCTCACACCAAATCTTTAATCTCCTCGCAGTTACCATTTTCTCATCTTCTTCTTGCCTCTGTTCAGAACATCTCTGCTATATTTGTCAAGCGTATCATCACCATACACATTTCCATATTCTTCCTCTGTATATTGCAGAAGATTAACCTAATCTTCACTCGAACTCTACAAGACTTTCCCTCCGGGAAAAGAGAAGAAAAACTTCCATAACTAGTGTGACCCTCTGCGTATATATACCAACCTCCTGTTGCTTCTTTTGCAGATTCACGTGACCACTGTCGTTTTTTCTAGTCCTGCGTCTATCTTCGGATAGCTTTGTTCTGTTCTGTTCATCCTCTCTGTCGAATTGTTCTCCGTCTTCATTATCTGCTGATAATGGCGCCACCAAACGACCCAGCCAAGCCGCTCGCCAATGTCCTCCGGGCCAAAGCCCAGCAGAATCACTTCGACCTCTCCGAGGGCAAGCTCTCGGTCAACGGAGTCAACATCCTCAGTGAAGTCCCCAGCAACGTCTCGCTGACTCACTTCTCATCCAAGCGCCGCTCCTCCGACGCGCCCCTCCCCCTGCTCCTGCGCGTGGACTCCACCGCCAGCCGCGGCTGCTTCCTCGGGTTCGCCCAGGACGAGCCCTCCGATCGGCTCGTGAACTCCCTCGGCAAGTTCTCCGACCGGGAGTTCGTCAGCATCTTCCGGTTCAAGACGTGGTGGTCGACCATGTGGGTCGGGTTGTCCGGGTCGGACCTCCAGATGGAGACCCAGTGGGTCCTCCTCAACGTCCCGGAGACGTCGTCCTACGTTGTGATCGTCCCGATCGTCGAGGGGGCCTTCCGGTCGGCCCTCCACCCGGGGCGGGACGGGCACTTCACGATTTGCGCGGAGAGCGGGTCCACACGGGCGACCGCCTCGTCCTTGGAGGCGATCGCGTACGTCCACGTGTCCGACAACCCGTACAACGTGATGAAGGAGGCCTACAGCGCCATCAGGGTGCACCTCAACACCTTCAAGCTGTTGGAAGAGAAGACCGTCCCGCCGCTAGCGGACAAATTCGGGTGGTGCACGTGGGACGCCTTTTACCTCACTGTGAACCCGACCGGGGTCTGGCACGGAGTCCAGGAATTCGCCGAAGGAGGCGTGTCCCCGAGGTTCCTTATAATCGACGATGGCTGGCAAAGCATTAGCCTCGACGGGCAGGACCCGAACGAGGACGCCAAGAACTTGGTTCTCGGCGGGACCCAGATGACCGCGAGGCTCCACAGGCTGGACGAGTGCGAGAAGTTCAGGAAGTACCAGGCCGGGACTATGCTCGGCCCCGGCGCGCCCTCCTTCGACCCGAAGAAGCCCAAGATGCTGATCGCCAAGGCCATTGAGGTCGAGCACGCGGAGAAAGACCGGGACAAGGCAGTCCGGTCCGGGGTCAAGGATCTGGCTGAGCTCGAGTCAAGGATCGAAAAGCTCAAGAGAGAGCTCGATGAGTTGTTCGGAGGGGAGGAAAACGGAGAGGGTTACGGCGCCGGAGGGTGCGGGAAATGTGCCTGCAAGAGTGAGAATTACGGGTTCAAGGCCTTCACTAGTGACTTGAGGGAAAAGTTCAAGGGCCTGGACGACATATACGTGTGGCACGCGCTATGTGGTGCCTGGGGCGGGGTTCGACCCGGGTCCACCCATCTGAAGTCCAAGGTCGTCCCCACCAAGCTCTCCCCGGGGCTCGACGGGACCATGACTGACCTAGCCGTGGTGAAGATCGTAGAGGGCGGGATTGGGCTCGTCGACCCGAGCCAAGCCGGAGATTTCTACGACTCCATGCACTCCTACCTTGCTAGTGTTGGCATCACCGGAGTCAAGGTGGACGTCATCCATGTAAGCGATCCCCCCATGCATCCTTTTATGCACTAATTCATATCTATTGTTTAAAAACATCCTACGAACATGTTTGAGTTGCTTTGCCTTATTTGTGGATCAACCTCTCCCGAAATTGCAGACTCTCGAGTACGTGAGCGAGGAATATGGAGGCAGGGTAGAGCTCGCAAAGGCCTATTACAAGGGCCTCAGCGATTCGCTCGCCAAGAACTTAAAGGGAAGTGGGCTCATCTCCAGCATGCAACAATGCAACGACTTCTTCTTCCTCGGGACTCGACAGATCTCCATCGGAAGAGTAGGTAAGCGACGAAAGAACCAAATCGCGCGCTGAAATGTCCAAATAAAACAGTGCCTTTTGTTCGAATTTGCTAACTAGTCTGGTTAATCGGCGCTCCGCAGGCGATGATTTCTGGTTCCAGGACCCGAACGGCGACCCGATGGGAGTGTACTGGCTGCAGGGCGTGCACATGATCCACTGCGCCTACAACAGCATGTGGATGGGCCAGATCATCCAGCCCGACTGGGACATGTTCCAGTCGGACCACCTGTGCGCCAAGTTCCACGCAGGGTCACGGGCCATCTGCGGTGGGCCGGTCTACGTTAGCGACTCAGTGGGCGGCCACGACTTCGGGCTCATCAAGCAGCTCGTGTTCCCGGACGGGACTATCCCGAAGTGCCAGCACTTTGCCCTGCCCACCAGGGACTGCCTCTTCAGGAACCCCCTCTTCGACAGCAAGACCATCTTGAAGATTTGGAACTTCAATAAGGTAACTATAATGCGTGCAATCTTTACCACTTTCTACGATGATTATGTTGTGCGATTGTTTCATTTGAGACTAAGTTGTTCATCTGCTTGCTTTGTTGCAGTATGGTGGTGTGATCGGGGCATTCAATTGCCAAGGGGCCGGTTGGGACCCCAAGGAGCAGAGGATCAGGGGCCACTCCGAGTGCTACAAGCCGATGTCCGGATCTGTCCAGGCCACGGACATCGAATGGGACCAGACCAAGGGCTCGACCCAAATGGGCACAGCCCCCGAATTCGCGGTCTATCTCGGCCAAGCCGATGAGCTCATCCTGACCACCCCGAGCTCCGGCCCGATCGGCATCACCATCCAGCCATCTTGCTTTGAGATCTTCAGCTTCGTGCCCATCATGCACCTAGGACCTAATAGCACCAAATTCGCACCCTTTGGGCTCACCAACATGTTCAATTGTGGAGGCACGATTCAAGACCTGGAGTACCTTGATTTCGGGGCTAATGTCAAGGTTAAGGGTGGGGGTGTGTTCCTGGCGTACTCGAGCGGGGCTCCCAAGAAGTGCACGGTGAATGGCGCCGGGGCCGTGTTCGGGTGGTCGTCGGAGGACGGCAAGCTTACCGTGGATCTCCCTTGGGTCGAGGAACTGGGAGGCGTCTCGACCGTGGATCTCGTCTTCTAAATCTATTTGAGCGAGTCCCGCTAACAATGATGTTATCGGTTAGGTCTATGTTTGAGGGAGTTTAATTCAAGATAAATGTTTTTAAATTTTATCTTTTTGCAAGTCTTTTGGTTGAATGATGTAATCAAGAGAATATATGGGTGTAAAATATCATCCATGTAACTCTTCAATGTCAATTAAAGTATATTTTGCATATTTCTTCCTAATTTTTGCATGAATTTTTTATTTCTTGCTCTTTTTCGCACGTTAGTTTTGGTTGGATAAAGATGTGAGATGACATGGGAAACTTCCATTTGGCACGTCTTTCTAATGCACCACGACTATCTAAAAGACAAGCAGATAAAATCCTAAGCACATGCTAGAAACATCCCAACGAGAAACACGACATAAGTTGTGAAAATCCCGTTGCCGCCTCATTTTTTCTTGATTTCTATCAATAACGATCGCACTAATATTCTTAGCATTTATTTCCTTTGCAAAATATATGGCCCGATGACATTTACTATGAGAAAAACATGAACAAATATTTGTGGAGGAAAGCCTTTTGTCAGAGATTAGAAGGATCGGCCGATGTATTATAATTCATAACTAAAAACATATATACACACACTATACTGTAAAATTCATTAATAAGAAAAGGAGATTTCAGAAAATTGCGAGATTGGGTAATCTGCCCCACGAAGACTTGCAAGAAAGACAGGTGGCGCCGCGTGGTTAGAAAAAGGATGTTTCTTTAAGGGCTTTGCTAGTATAATAATCTTTGGGCAACTCTGAGAGTAACAACATATTGTTAACCATAAATTCTTGAAAAAGTGAACTCTACAATAATTTTAGTTATTTGTAATTTTTTATGATACAAAAAAAGTTAATAATCTTACGGTAGATTAAGGACATAATCAAATCTCTCTCTTTAATTCCACAAAAAAAAAAAAAAGTCAAACACAAGATGAACTGGTCCCGCCTATTCCTCCCACGTGCGGCGACGATCGAGATCAATCCATTGGGGATCGAATATAATTTCACTTAGGAGCACCCAAATATCTTCCGCTAAATAACTCGGTCCTCCACATAAGGGAAATATATGATATGATGAATAAGCACATTATGTGAAGTTTGATATCGAATTATATAGTATCACCAAATATAATGACAAACAGAGAGGCTTGACCGAAAGGAATCAACAGAGAAATTTTGTGCGATATCGAAGTACATACTATCAACAAATATCAGGAAAAATTACCAAAAAAGTCTCAAATCGATTGCACTTTTTTTCAATTTGGTTCTAAACTTTTTAATCGTGTCAATCGAGTCGTAAATATTTTCACGTTTTGTCAATTAAGTCCATTCAGCCTATTTTGTCCAAAAATCACTGACGTGAAAATTGAAGAGACATACGTTGAGGCTAATTACTTTTAAATAGACAATAATAATGTCTCTAATAGTATGTTTAGTAAAGATTAACGAGTTTAGGACACTGTTTCAACTAACGTTCCATGCAAAGAGATGGTGATAGAAGTTAGGTGAGTTGACGAGCGAGAGACGGAGTCAGTTGGTTGTGAAGAAGCGTTTCCGGAGCATATTAAGCAAATGGGGGTTATCCACTAATTTGTGGTCGGCCCAATTAAAATTAAAATAAATAGAAAAGGAAAAAAAAAATTATTAACATTAATCCGCGGACAAAAAGCGATGGAGTAGTCACGAGGAAATGGTCGAAGAGAAAGACAGATGCATGGGAAGTTGTGGGGAAATAGACCACCAACTTTCAAGGAAGAGAGAGAAAGAGAGATTCAACCAAAACTAACTAAATTAACCGCCTTTGACGTGAGAGAAGGAGGAATGTCTTGTTGGTGTCGGCGTTGGACTTTGACGGTGCTGTCTTGTCTTCTTTGATTCATGCGGCTGTCGGCGGGGCTCTAGGTCAGATTGCAAACGGATATTCGTACCCAATTTATTATAAATTAATTTCCCTATCATAGGTTTAAGGATACGCAGCATGTGGGAGACGCCCTTTGTTTCCCTTCTCTCTCCCTAGGGTTTCTTCAACCTAGACGCCGCCACCAATAGCAGATTTCCCGAGGGAGTCCTTTCTCATCTCTTTGTTCCCTTCTCTAGTTGTTTTCTCTATTTTTCTATCTCGTAGACTTTTCGTTTTTCTCGTAGATGACTCGATCGGTATCTTTGAGCTTTGAACATTGAAGCGCGAGAGGCTATCTACTTTGTAGTTCTTCTCTCCCGATCTAGAACTAGATCTAAATTTGGGTGTTCTTCTATCCCAATTTAGAAATAGATCTGGGATTTACATTGTGTTTTCTGTGTTCTTTCAACCTTTTGGGGTTGCTGTGTTCTCTACTCGGTGATGATGCTGGGGACGCTGAATCTAGGACCCGCACCGCCTTCTGGCAAAATCGTAATTAATGAAGAGAGATTTCTCGACGTGTGCTTGTCATTTATGTTGATTCAAGATTTGGTGATCGTCCACCGTTCGTGCTTCGATGCTACAACAGATCCATCTTTGTGGAATGAGCGAGTCTCTATAGGGAGTACCAAGTTGATTCATTTTTTAGATTTACTTGTTTTAGCTGCTTTATGGGATTTGCATCTTTATGTTAAAGTTATGTACCCTTTTTCATATGAAATGAAGATTTTCGTTTCGACCAATTTTTTTTTTCCTATCATAAAAATATTTTAAACCAGTGCATCCTTAACAAATCTATCAAAATCTTAGGGCGAGATCATACAAAACTAGCAATTTTTAGTAGATTTTCGAAGGCTCTTAAGGAAAAATCAACAGATTTCCTAATCTCGGTTGTTTTCTTCAGATTTGATCTCTCCAAAGCGATGTTCCTCATTGGACCCAGGACAGAACACCGATCATCCGAGGTGTTTGCCAATTGTTGCAATTTAATGGGATATTGACGAAAGCTAATGGGGGGCATATTTGTCATGAGTCTATCGTTTGGAATTTTTTGTGATATGAAAATAAGTTTGGGATAAATGTAATATTGGTTAAGAGTGTCAGCGGTTCGGATTCTCATGATACGCGAAACCGACCCAAACATAATTTGGTGCGTATGGGGTTCACGTCCTGGATTGGAAACATGGTCAATTCGGTCTAGTTCGGATGTTTTTGACACTCCTAGACTGGTATACCAGTTTGTGATTTTTGCGTTACTAAGTATTGACCTAATTATGAAATGGGTTTCGGTGCACTGTTAGGGGCCAAGCTGTTCAGCTACCTTCCTCTTTCTTTTTCTGGGGAAGACGATGAGATCCTTAACTTCATGGCCCAACCTTTCATTTGATCCAGAAAAGCCACATCACTGTCGTTTCTTGGCATTCACGTCCAACAATCTTATGGCCCAAGCCCATCTTCCTCAGACCCAAAAAAGAGGCAAAATCATTGGCATTTTATTCTGGGCTTCTTCAATAATGTGTAAAATCAAGCACGCCACCAAAAAAAAAAAAAAACCTTCTAATACTTAGACCAAAAATAAAATAAAAAAATTACCGTCTAATACAGGCTTTTGCTTATGCAACCACAACATATATACTCATACACATACATATGATGTATATACACAGACGAAACACTTACTCGACTCGCATTTTAATCGTTAAAAAAAATGGTATCTCTCCTAAAAAGATAATAATAATTAATATGGTTAATACCATAAAAAAAAAACCCCCCAAAATTATGTTCACAACAACACAAATGACCCGAACTTTTTTTATGATGCCACTAAAAATCCTACACTTGTTCATGGCGATGCAAATACCTCAAAAGAATTTGTCACAAAAAAAAATCCCGAACTTGTACCAGTGTGATCAATATACCTTAGATAGAACTGAAATAGATGGTATATATATATGTAGTTGGAGGTAATTGTGTCACAGTGGGCAAGTTTAGGATTTTTAGTTACACAGAAAATATCAGGATATTTGTGTAAGTATAGTTTGGGGTTTTTTTTTGTGGTATTTGCCTAGAAATAATGATGAGCCCTATTTTTTAACATACTTATTCAACTTGCTCAACCCTGGTATGTATGTATGTATGTATGTATGTATGTATAGAGTGGGAAAAATCATTTATGTGCATGTGTCCAGGTCATCGATCACATGAAGGATTTGGACATGAAGAAGGAAAAAGCCAATCGCATCGACCACATGAACGTGTGGACATCCAAAACTCTACTTTCGTGCGCCACGTGTGCACCCACCGCTGTCCAGGCTTACCCTCTCTAAAGTACCTGACAAGGCCACGACAGGTCACCACCCGAAATTCACCCCCAAACAAATAAATAAAATAAAATAAAATAAAAAATGTATGGAAAAATAAATAATATTATATAGAGAGGAGAAAATTAAAGGCTCGCTCTAATTTAATTTGACATGGGGAGGGTTGATATTTGCTGCTTCCTTGTGCACATGGAGAACATGGCTTCCATTTGATTCCCCCCCGTGCTAATATGGGCCACATTCTGCACTATAATTAGGCGTTTTATCCCCCTCCTCCTAATTAATGAGCTTAGGTTCTAATTACACGTGCTATTGGACCCCCTCAATTGGGAGTAGCTCGACCCTATCTAATTTCTCGGGGGCACACCCGTCATGATTAGTGATCCTAAACCTAATCTTGGGTTAGGATGGTTGTTGCAGTTCGACGGAATTAACGTTGCGAGAATTTGGCGACATTTCGTGATCGCCGGGACGCTATGTGGATATTTTTTTGGCTGTTCTTGAGAAAATAGAAATAAAAAAATGCATTCCACTTTTGATCGAATGACTACTTATATATTGTTATGAATATCATTCATATTCTTGCGGACAAAACCCGCACAAAAAAAAAAAATCAAATTCACTCACAAATCACAACTTGTAGCACCCACAACCCCCATCCACCACCCACCATCGTCTGCGACCGTCCACCCCACCCCGCCGCCTCTATCGACACTATCCACCACTGTCCCTACCTCCTTAGTCAGCCCTCCTCCCCCACCTCATCTCTCTCTCTCTCTCTCTCTCTCTCTCTCTCTCTCTCTCTCTCTCTCTTTCTTTGGCACTGAATAGACCTGCAAGGATGATATCCATGGCAACGGCCATGGTTAGCGACTCTGTTTGGGGTCAAAGCTGTCAGGTCACCAGGGTCCGAGGTCAGAGTCACCCTGAGTGACCTCGACCAAGGTCGCCCATGGCCTTGCTGCAGCTCGCGACCTCGATTGAGGTCACCCACAGTCGTGATAGGGCCCTCGACCTCCGGCCACCATGGACAACCCCAAGGAGGCAGGCAGCCCGACCTTGACACGAGGTCGATGGCGAGCAACAGCCAACCAGGAAGTGATGGGTGTGTGAGAATTTAACAATTTGGAATGACCAGTTTTGGGAAGGAAATGTCAAGTTTTGGTGATTAGTTCTTAGTAACGTCGTCAAATACTTAAATAATCTGGCTAGACAAGAAGTCCAACCTAAATCGCACGAAATGACACCCTTGCAAGAACCATTAGTCCAAGGTCCGAGACTAAAGATGAACCGCAAAAGGGTGGGAAATGAAATGTAAGCTAAAAACGAAGCAACTTGTCATATTTATGATGTCATATCAAAAGTGGTGGAATATCAGGAAAAAAAAAATGTGTCCATCATAGATAATCCGCAAGGGGACAAAATAGATGCCCTAACAATAATTGCACCGCATGCCTATGGAAACATCAAACGGAGAAGATTCCACAAAGATAGAAATTCAAAGGCATACACAATAATGCAAAGAAGAAGAGCTACATGAGCTATGTGGTCTGATTGAGCCGTGCATGTGCAACAGCCGTCTTTTGTAAGGGAGAAGATATTAAAAAAGAAAAAGAAGTTTGCGATATCATCGCACAACTCACCAAAGAGACACGAAGATAAGGAATAAAAGGCCACCATCGTTGGCTTCCAAGGCGGGTTACAAAGCACGAATTAAGATCGCATCGCGCAGGAATTGCCACGGTCACATGGATACAGCCATACATTCTAGGGGGCTAAGCTTTTCGTGTACCCTTTCGATCGTATTCAATCGATTGATTTCTCTTATGGCAGAAAAGGAATTTAATTCATTCGTTGATCAGCATCAAAGCAGAACCCGCGTTTCTAGTTCGTGTGCGGTGGGGTTTCTCTCGTGCTTATCTAAACCGGGGAAAGCACGGAAACAATTCTATTCGTTTGTTTCGTGAAAAATGGATGATTTAGAAAATATTTCCCTAAAAGTTATCGCTTATATCAGTTGAAATAATTAGTCAATTCTAAAAAAAAATTATATTCGACCATAATTTATGTCTCGTCATTTTCATGGACGATGAAAATATTCTTCATTTATTCATTTTTGTAAACTACACAAGCCATTATTTTGGGAAAAATACTTTTCAAAAATCATTTATTTTTCACGAAACAAACAGACGATAAGTTAGCTTTGCATGTGATTTAGATAGGGTAAGTTATGTACCTTCTGTATGTGTCCTATGAAAATGATAGACAAATGGTCGGCACGGTGAAAATAAACAAAAATGATATTGAAACACATTGGAAACCATACATATTATCGCCTTAACTACTTTTAAAGATAATAAAAAGAAAAACGCGAATGCGCACATCTTGTCACCCTAGGGATTGTGTCCGTGAATCTATTCCGTCGAATCAATTAACGTGTCCAAAAAAAAAACAAAAACCTAGCTATAATCTAGAGAGAAGGAGATTCTTAGTGTCGAGCCTGCGAACATTGGTCATGTGTACCAAATTGGCGAGAAGATGCATTGTATCTTTGTCTACCTGCAAAAAGATTGCCCCCTGAAAGCCGGATCGAACCACTTCACAAGTTTGTACTTTACATGGAAACATGTTAGAACATGATCTTATGATTTTCAGATAACAATCTCTCGAAAGAAAAAAGAACCCACCCATCATCGTCACATGATCGAAAATGGGGTGCATGAACTAATGTCAGCAGCTAAAAAAAGAAAAAAAGAAAAAAAAAATTAAGGAAAAGAAAAAACGATGCCCTTATCCAACATCGATGATCTCCATTGTCCACCGTTCTTAAAACAAAATTTTGACAGGTAACCCACCATGGTTTTTGCATATTCTTTATTGTTTAATGAACGGGGTTTCCCATGAGGAAACATGGGCTAACCACTACTTAAGAATCCCCGCAAAAGGGTCACGAAAACATGCATCCATGCTTCAATTGAGCTGGAAGTTTTAAGGCCACAAGGGTCACATCATAGTGCATTGAATTTGGAAAAAGGGTTAGGGCTGAAGAATAATCCAGCTTGGTTTGATGAGGAGGTGGTGGTGGCGGCGGCGGCGGCGGCGGCTGTGGTTCAAGAGATAGGGTGGTGGGTTGGGTCGCGGTGGCGATGAAGAGAGGATAATCATGTGGGTACATGTGCGTCTTTTGCGTTGGGTGGGAGAACATGCTCGAAGTAATAATAATTAGCATAAGAGAGAGTAGACAATAATAACAAAACAATAATAATACAACCCTCTCTACGCTTAGCTTAGGTGTATGTACACTTGGCATTTTCCCATTGATTTATCCCATTCTCTTGGAAGCCCTAGGGTTTGAGCTGGGGTGTGGTCCCCACCACAACTTGCTTTTTTTTTATTATGTTGTGGTGATCATAATTAAACTTGCATTATCCTCCGAATAACCACCAAACCCTAGTAGTTCCACAAGCATCGTCACGCCCGTATAAAAAGCCCTCCTGTCGTGCCATTTCCATGTCGCAACACAAACGCAAAGGTCTCTCTCTTCTCTTCTCTCCCTCGAGGAATCAAATTTGAGTATAGTTTTCTCAATAATGGGGGCTGATTCTCCACATTCTTTCGTTTGTTCCCTTGGCCTGAAGGGTCTCGATCCCAATAACTCGAACGGGTTGCCGAGGGGCAAACCGGCCACGAGCAAGAGAAGGTTTCAGGCCAAGAAGAGGCTGAGGATCATCCGAGCAAGGGGAGCGAACGGCATCGAGAAGAGAAACGAGGTCAGACCCTCGACGGGCGTCGTGAGATGCTCGCGGAAGATAGAGCGGCGGGTCCGGACACTGAAGACGCTGATCCCGGACAGCGAGTCGATGGGGTTGGAAGGGCTGTTCCGGGAGACGGCCGAGTACATACTGTCTCTCGAGATGAGAGTGAAGATGATGCAAATGGTGGTTGACATGTTCTCAGGTTCTAGTGATCAGTAATCTACTTAAAACTACGACTCTGTAGAGAAGCCAAAACCTCATTCTTTCCTACCCATTTTTTTTCCCTTTTCTATCCCTTTTTTTCTTCTTCTCATTTTCCGGTTGTTATATGTGTTTAATTAATGCGATTTTTGGCCGGAGTTTGTTTGAGGTCGGATAAATTCGCAGCTATTGTTATCACCTTTTGATGGTTTTCATCCTCATTAATTTAAGATTAGATTGTTGATTCATGAATTTGTCTGAAGAGAGAGCATGATGGAGCTCTTCTTTTACAAATTCTTTTTGAACTGGTTATCGTTGGTTTGGCCTAAAGAAGATCGGAGCAAAAAAATTTGTGCTTGGGAATTACAACAAGAAAATCTGCTAACCTAGGTTTCTAGGGATGCATCATGCGGTATGTTCTCTCGGACTTGTTAGACGACGATCGACGTGTTTCGAGTTTTTAATATGATGGGCGAAATCATTCATGTCATGAAAAGAGATATGGGAGTGAGTTATTATATTGTCAATTCCAGTGTGGATTTTAACATTTGTGAAGTATAACCGAGTTGATTTAATAGAATGAATCAACACGATAACTGTGCTAAGTTATATCAGATCGGTTAATGAACAACATAAGTTGCTGATTGTATATCGCTGGAAAAAAGAAGAAGAGCCCCATTGACATAGGGTGATGCTAATTAACTACTCCACTCGTCTTTTCAATAACTACAATATTCATGGATCGAGCTGCATTTTACCAACGTGAGATCGATTATATAGAGTCTTTTACGTCATCGGGCTCAATTATGTATCGATACTTTCTTTAAGATCTAAGTTAATAATATCGACTCCACTTTTCCGGTTTAGGAAAAGGAAGTTATCGAAGCAATTTGAAAAATGATCTCGTAAAAATTTCAATCAATCCATACCTTCCTCTGTATATATAACTAGCAGAAACGCAGTGGTGGAATTTTAAAGCTTGGTGAAATGCAATTTTGGACCGCCCTCATCTTGGGCCATTTCATTCCGACCATTGTATTGGGCCACGCTCTTTAAAATGTATGTAAAGGCTGGGCCTAGGCTAAATGAATTGGCCCATCTGGTAGACTATGAAAAATTCAAAACCCCCCAATTTGGACATTTCATTTTGCCCCATTCCTTTTCTTTTTCTTTCTTAATGATGATTTTCTTTTCTTTTCTTTTCAAAAAAAGTTCACGTCTCGGTATTTTTTCCCAAGGACTGAACTCGGGTCTCGTCCCGATCCCCGCTGTCCATTGCCACCGGAGCAGTTTATATTGGTTCAGACAGGGTGGGGGATTCACTTCTGTTAGAATATAGGTGAATCGATAGAACTCGGAAGATGTGAGGTTGTGAGTTTCGTGAACCGAGATTCAACTCGATATTTATTGTATAAGAGGAGGACCAAACACACATTTTAATCGAGAGACCCTACTTTATTGAGCATGTCAATGCTCTAGAACAATACCACTACCACGCACAAAATTTCGAGCTTTCCCCTTTGAAATTTGTCTCCTTTTGTTTTTTAGTTTTTTGGAAGTGTGAGCTGAGTGGCTTTTCCGTCATGTTGAATTAACAATGTGAAATTGATGGGATTCGAAGTTAGACAAGACAAACCAAAAGAGCACAAGGAATCGGATTGCATCGACAAAAGGCACTCAACGCCGTCGCTAGCCAACGAAACATGTCCGGATCCGACTGAAACTGGTGTCGGCAAATCACCGTGTTAAAAAAATCATCATCCGGCAAAGTAAAAAGAGTGTGTCCTTCACGACCGGCTTTAGGTCTTACCAATTCAGACAACATGATTTGTATTCCTCTCGTGCCATTTTCACACAACAAAAGGAGGTCGCTTTTCATTAGACCTGTCAAAATGGGTAATAAACTCATTTCTTAACTCATATATAATGAGCCGAGTTGTTATATGTATTAATTAAGTTCAATAAATAGGTTTAAACATAATAAATGGTGTACAACTTACTTAGACCCAACTTATCTCTCTGACTCTCTTTTCGTTCTCTCTCGCCTTCACTCGATTAAGCGCTCGCTCACTCCTTACTATCACCTTAGTTTGGGTACGAATTTTTTCAGATTGGATTAAATATGAAAGTGATTTAGGAAAATGAGTCGGGTCGAGAATGAGTCACTAGATTTGCATTGCAATAAATGAGTCGTAAACAGATCTATTTGGGTTGGACCATTTATGGTCTGACCCGTTCCACCTGTTTGACATGTCTACTGTTGTGCAGGACGCATGAAATGACAAGGAAAAGACAATGCTCGTAACAATGATGCATTTAGTAGAATAGGTTAATTAGGGCAAATATAGTTTTGGATACGTACATGGAATATGATCAAGACAACCCCCCTCTCTCTCTCTGTGTGATGGGCACATGGGCTGTTGAATATAATTAGGGCAGGTGTCATCCTTCTTAATCTCTGCGAATCGCTTCAAATCATGATTATCATCAAAAACCCTTGATTAAGCACGTACATACGATAATTATATCTTCGAGCTTTGTCGTTTTCCAGTTGACTACCTCCCCACGAGCTCGTTTTAAAATTGGGTACAGAGACCAAGAATGTATGGCCGAGTGGAGCCATAAGTGTTTTGACTTCGAAATCTGCGGTCACTGCTTGCGATATTCCCCTTGGAAAACCAGCTCCTTGGGTTCACTGCCCATTTGAAAAATTATTCTGTACACGTGCTTTGAAAATTAGGGTTTTATTTGATTTTGACCTAAGTTTTGTCACGAGAACAGATTCCCAGTCGGTCCACTTGATCGATGGCGTGAGATTAATATGGAAAAAAGGGTTTTGGGATTTGAAATCCCACCTAATTATATTTACAAGCAATACTTGGTGTTCGGATCAAAGTGAAAACTAGGGAAATTCATTATCTCCATCGCAATGGAATGAAAACGATTATAAGCTTCCGTTTTAACCTTGTTTCCGTAAAAATAACCGAGAGTTCCGTAATATTTAAGTGTATAGAGAATACGAATCGAACACGAGACCTCGACTCCCGATGGCGATACGAGCACGCATCTATTTTTATCCATGACCATCCCATATACTCACGTCTCCATCCTTGTACGTGAGAGGCGTATACGTGTGCACGAAATCTAGATGGATTTCAACAAAAACGAGAATGGATTCGAATAAGATAAGGTCGAGTTGGTGAGACACATGCATTAAAATAAGGTGAGGGTTAGGTAAAATGGTGGGGGCAAATCTGTCTCCCAATTAAAATAGCAGCTACAAACATTGGTTTAGGAATCCCCAATCCGTGACAAATGTACGTGAAATTGATCACTATTGTATAATAAAAACAAGTGAAAACGACAAAAACGAATTTCATTTAACATAGGTACCCGCCCAAAACGGTCGTTGTTATGGTATTACTAGACAATGACCATTTTGACGAGCCATCAACAAAAATTTCAAAATTGGAATTTTTTCACATTGCAATCACTATCATTCTCATTCATGCTGACAGTTCACAGCAGAGAAGTTTCGTGTATTTCCTTAATTAGTGCCGGGTGGAAACTTTCAGTTCATTTACTAATTACCATATTGTAAAAATTAAGTAGCATTGATTTGATTAGGCGAGAAGCCTCTGAAGAGAAAGTTACAATTGTGACTCTCTCCTAATTTGGCATGGTCCACACATGTCCCGGGCTTGTTCATGATAAGAAACCCTATTAATCCAACTAAGAGTAAATCAACCCGGGTCCGCAAAAGTCCGCCACTAATCACCTGATAAGACTTGAGCTAAAAAAAGAATAAAAGAAAAAAAAAACCCGAGCCGACGAACCAAACAAGAAATCGTTCGCATCGAGCGGGGTGGCGCGAGAAATCGAACATGTCCACCTGAATTTGATATTCGTTCTTTAACCATCGAGACAACCTCGTCGCTGAAGCTTTTCTCAGTCATCAATCAAAAAGGACAAAAGCGAAAAAAAAAAAAAAATGGCGCATTCCTCGATAAACGGCGATTGGCTTCTGATTGAGCCTTGGAATGGAGAGAGATGCAATCTAAAAGTATTATCTCACGATGTTGATTTGATCCACCCTCTCATGGTGTTGTAGTTGCTATAAGCTGTAGACATTAAGGGCCAAAACGGCCTGGTTAGGCCAAAATGCAATACCGCAGAAATCGGGCCATTATTAAATTGGGTTAGGGTTGGCGTAATCTCCACAAACATTTGGGATAAAGATAAATCAGGACTGATTAGTAGAATAGCATTTCTTATCATCTCCCTTTTCGCGTAACCCGAGATCTACTCGATGAACAGGTAGAAGTTACCAAACAAAACGACTTAAAAAAGACAACAACACGTCCAAATTTTTCTAAAGGACAAGTTTATTACTATGATTAAAGAGCGATTGTCAGTCGTTGCTTATAATCTTGAATTGTAAACATATGGAAATGCCACAAGCTACTCTCCTTTTGTCTGAAACGTCCAAACCCTAGACATAAACATAAAGAATTACGAAATCGGAGACTCGTGACAATGGTCAAAAGCTGGGCACTAAACCCCAAGCTAGGGTTCGGTAACTGAAGATGGTGACTAGAAGATTAATCTTCTTCTTTTTTCCTTTTCCTAATCCCGCCGTACTATTAATTTAATCTTTTTTGAGCTCCTAAACGTACGAAAGAAGCAAACATCTTAGTCAAACGGCCACTCAAAATTGTGATTTTTCTCTCTTTTTTTCCTGTTGTTTTTCCCGAATATTTGTATGCAATCCCTGCCGCTACGAGCATGACGTTGACATAAATAAGAAAAAGTTGGATGGCAATTTAATTAAGAAAAAAAAAATTAATTAGAGGGGCCTATAAGATTAAGGGGCGTATGTCACAAGCAAAACCCTAGAAAAGGAATATACCAAACCAAGATGGCGTAAAAGCTTCGAGCACCTAGCATAGGCCCTATAAAGGGCCCTCGACTCCTAGAGAGATTCCTTATCAAACTTCCATGTTCAGCATTTTTAACTTATGCTAGTAGCTTAAATATTTCAGTTGAACTCTCATACTTAATATGGTTTGATTCATGGCCCTGATCATGTAGCCTCATGAAGGGTTTCTCTTCGCTAAATTGTACGTCCGTGCGACTTTGAGAGTTCAAGATTTGCGCTTAAATAGGCTATACATATATGGAACACTTTCAGCGAGCGAATACACGATAGATAGATTACGTGGAGTATGGTATCTCGACCTAAGCTAGCTCAAGATCCAACGATATTTCGCACCTTAAAGTTCTCTGTTAACCCCAAACACCCAAAACTCTGAAGGTATAAATGAATGTTGTCGGGTTGATTCACTTATAACTTTTCTAATCTTTTTTTTGGAAATTGGATAATTTGTAAATTTTGATAAAGCAAATCCTCCATGATTTGTGCTGATTTCGTTGATAGAGCCAATCTTCCATGATTTGCGTTGATTCCGTTGATAGAGCCAATCTTCCATGATTTGCGTTGATTCCGTTGATAGAGCCAATTTTCCATGATTTGCGTTGATTCCGTTGATAGAGCAAATCTTCCATGATCTGTGCCGATATTGTATATTCTTACCTTTTGTGAAATCTTTTGTACATGTTATAAATATAATACAAATCGCCACACCAACAGAGTGTGCGTTCAAATGCACGTTTATATTCTTTCATGGTATCAGAGCCTACTCAATTTTTTTTTTTGTCTTATTTCTCTTCTTCTTTACAATGTCTTCTTCAGCATCCTCCAACACCATTATCGCTACCACCGCTGCTGGCTCCCCATCCTTGTTGGCCCCCTCCCAGCCATCCTTTGCTCTCGGCAATATATCCCATGTTCTCCAAATCAAGCTAGATCGCAACAACTACCTTCTGTGGCGAGCACAATTTCTTCCTTTATTTCGTCTTCATGGTTATCTTCATTTTGTTGATGGTTCGTATCCTTGTTCGGCACCCACTATCACTATTGCTGATAGTACTGAGACCGTCAACCCGGATCATACTGCATGGCATTATCAAGATCAACATATCCTCTGCTGCATCCTCTTTACTCTTATTGAATCAGTTTTCTCACACATTGTCGGTCATGAGACTTCTCATGATGTCTGGACTTCGCTTGAGAAACTTTATGCTCCTCAATCTCAAGCTCGCATAATGCAATTGGAGTATTAGCTTCGATCTCTAAAGAAGGGCTCCCTTTCCATGGAAGCCTTTGTTCAAAAGGCCAAGAACATTGCAGATCATCTTTCTGCGGCTGCTCATCCCATCTCTGATTCTCAATTAGTTCTTAGCATCCTCTGTGGCCTGGGTTCGGAGTATGATGCATTCATTACCTCAGTTACATCTCGTCTTGATCCACTACCTAGTGATGACTTCATCGGCCTTCTTTACAATCAGGAAGTTATTCTTCAAAGCCGCACCATTGAATCTCCAATAGAGTCTTCTCCAATTGTGAATGTTGCAGTCAAATCATCTGATGTTTGGAATACTCCCTCCAATGGTCGAGGTCGTAGCCGAGGACGAGGACGAGGACGAGGATGCGGCCGAGGCCGTAGTCGTAATTTTTATGATGGAACTTATTCTCATTCTCGAATCATCTGTCATGTATGTGGTCGTGCATGTCATTCAGCTCTCCAATGCTACCAGCAATTTAATCCTAGCTATAAAACCAATACCGGCTCTCCATCTGCAATGTATGCCTCTTCAACTGGTGAATCATTTGACCCATATTGGTACCTAGACTCTGGTGCCACTCATCATCTTACGGCTGACATGGCAAATTTGAACATTCGGAATAACTACTCTGGTACCGATCAAACCCGCACTGCAAATGGGTCAGGTTTGCAAATATCACATATCGGTTCTTCCATCTTACATTCTCTTACCAGTTCTTTTAATCTATAGAATGTTTATCATGTTCCATCTGTCAAGAAGAATCTACTATCTGTTTCTCAATTTACTAAGGACAACGATGTGGTATTTGAATTTCATCCTAGTTTCTGTTGTGTCAAGGATCGATCCTCGGGGGGCCTCTTGCTCAACGGCCAGAGTAAGAATGGACTTTATCATCTTAATAATGCACGTACCATCAATAAGGTACCTCCGCAGTCAAATAAATCACCGCCAGCTTCATCCTGCTTCATCGGTGAACAAGTTTCTGCTTCTATTTGGCATGAGCACTTGGGTTATCCGACTGCCCGCATTACTTCTTCAGTTATTTCAAAGCTAGGCCTGCCGATATCTGCTTCATCATCATCTAGTTTCTGTGAATCATGTCACTTGGGGAAGTCGCATCGTCTTCCCTTTACTAAATCAGTTACCACTTGTAATGCTCCTTTGGAATTACTTTATTTTGATCTATGGGGACCTCCTCCCGTTACGTCAGTGAATGGTTTTTGTTATTACATCATTTTTATTGATGCCTACAGTGGATACACATGGCTTTTTTCACTTACTGTGAAATTTGATGCTCTCTCTACTTTTGTGCAATTTAAATCCCAAGTGGAAAAATATTTTAACTGTAAGATCAAGGCCCTTCAAACTGATGGAGGGAGTGAATATAAGAAATTTGATCCTTATCTTTGTCTTCATGGCATCATGCATTGTCTCTCATGCCCGCACACGCAGGAACAAAATGGTCGGGCAGAGCGCAAACACCTCCACGTTGTAGAAATTGGCATTACATTGCTTACTTGAGCTTCTATTCCTCGTCTATATTGGACCGATGCTTTCCTCACCGCAGTCTTTCTGATTAACCGCATGCCTACAACGGTGTTGGGTGGATTGTCTCCTTATGAGAAATTATTTGGCCAGAAACCCGATTATCTACAGTTGCGTGTTTTTGGATGTACCTGCTACCCTTGGCTGCGCCCTTATACTCGCCATAAACTTGATGATAGAACAATGCAATGTATCTTCATTGGCTATTCTCCTCATCACCGTGGATATCGTTGTCTCCATCGTAGCACTGGCCAAATATATGTCTCTCGCCATGTGGTTTTTCAAGAGCACTTGTTCCCATTCCCTAAATCACAATCTGGTGAATAGTCATCACCATCGCCAAGTAACCCTGTTTGCATTGGTTATTCCTCTGCTAAGCCCTCACAGCTTCAGGGGGTGTCCACTACTACATCAATTCATTTAAATCCATCTAATATTATGGGCAACTCCTCATCACAACTTCAACCATCATCTACTCCCACACTTCCTTGTGGATCCTCCTCTTCACTATGAGCTTCATTCCTACACGGGTGCAAACGACTGATGTCATGACAAAGCCTCTATCAATATCCAGGTTTCTTATTATGCGAGACAAGCTCATAGTGACACCGCCACCGTTTCGCTTGAGGGGGTGTGATAAAGCAAATCATGCTGATTTCGTTGATAAAGCCAATCTTCCATGATTTGCGTTGATTCCGTTGATAGAGCAAATCTTCCATGATATGTGCTGATATTGTATATTCTTATCTTTTGTGAAATCTTTTGTACATGTTATAAATATAATAAAAATCGCCACACCAACAGAGTGTGCAATCAAATTCACGTTCATATTCTTTCAAATTTTATGGGGAGAGTTAAAAAAAAAAAATACTCTTCAGCTTTACTTGATCGCAAACAAGCTTTTCCATTTCCTTTTTCCGGCGGGAAAGCGAACAAAGCTAGGTCCGAACTTTTGAATTTTTTTGGCTTTTCTCTAAAATCGTTTATGAGATTAATGTGGTTGCCCGGGCGCAATTAGCTAGCGAGATATCTTAGTCTATTCAGACATATATGCTATGAGTAGCTTGTTCTTCTGGAAATGAATATAAAATCACATTATCGTATACAAAATAACCTAAGTAGCACCGATGCCGACACACGACACGGCACGGCACGACACGCCGACACGTCATTTCTAAAAAATAGAGAATCCTGACACGCTGTATATAAAATGTATATTTTTATATATACATGATAAATAATCAGTGAGTTTCTTCTGGTTCTTCTGTTAGGGATTCAGGATTAGGTTTTTTTTTTTTTTGGCTAGCTGGGTATATTAATTTTGGGGTGGCTGGATATATGATTTTAAATTATATATATATATATATTTTTATTAATTTACATTTTGACGCCTAATTTTATTGAAAATGCTTAAGTTTGACCTTGTGCGTGTCGGGATGTTGAACTCACGCCTCGCTGGCGTGTTTGGAGCGCTAATCATATGTCGGTCGCATGTCGGATAGTGTCGGACACGACAGAGAGGCCCTCGGAGAGTGTCGTGTCGGTGCTTCTTCGAAAATAATGAATCTACAATTGCGGACGACACATGATGAAATCGTATCGACAACACCGTGCCCTATTTATAAGTGAATCGCTCGGCGCAAGAAATCTCTTTGCCTCGAACAAGCAATCGGTTTTCGTAAGCAAGCTCTACAATCATGTATGGATCCAACTCTATGTGCATGTACACGTGCGCTGCGTGCACGAATTTAATATGCGCATGCCCTAAATTATTGGGCGCTAATCAAATTTCGTGCCCATTTTAAACACTTAGTTTTTTAAATTAATGAAGACAAAATGACAAAAAAAAAAAACATAATTAAATTCAATTTAATCCTAAACGAACCAAATAATTGAATGCACGCCACGCAAGGGAGAGAGAGAGAGAGACGGTCATACACGGAACTTTATGTAACTGGGGGCGAAATTAAATTGGCTTTTTTTCTTTCTTTTTTTTTGGGGGGGTTCGTGGTAGGCCGCACGTGCGTGAACTTTCATCATCATTCAGTCGAGGGTTCCCACCTAAAATGAAAGCAATCTCATGTCGATTCTATTTCTCCCTTTTCTTTTTGTGCCTTTTCTCTTTATAGGAATAAGTTAAACTATCCCATCTATTTTATTTTCATTTTAGGGAAAAAAGAAGAAGAAGAAGAAGAGAGACCGTCTTCCTAATATTATCCGAATTCAGTTTTAGTCCATGTAATATATTGGCCATGGCAGTTCAATCTTTCTATTTATCTCCGGCGGCGGCGATCCAGGGATAAAATTCAATTCAGCACCGACAAATCGACACGTTATTCTTCTGGGTGCTTGTATTTTTTAAAGGACTTTGCTAGTATCATAACAGTTTTTTGAGTGACTGAGTGAATAACAGTGTGTTGTGAGCCATAAATTCTAAAAAATATGGTCCCAGCAACAATGATTTGTTATTTATTTTTTATGGCCCAAAATATACTGTTATTGTGATGCTAGTAAAGTCCTTTAAAAAAAAAAAATTGGACGATTTCGTAATTTCGCACTTTCTTTCCTCTCTTTTTGGTCCGTGGGTATTTTTCCTCCTTGCTGCAAAAGGAAGCAAAAGCTCAATTGGCATCGGGATCACACCTGCGAAAAAGCGAACGGTGCGGTCCGAGTTCACACCACCAAAAAGATTCAGATGCTCCAATTTCGAAAGGGAATGCATGGATTTTGTGTTCTTGTGTTCCCACCATATAAGTCAGATTCTTACGCTTCCTTTCTTCTTTCCGGAGTTTGTGGTGCATACGGACATCATCATAATTTTGAAACTTGCCGGACATGTCTGGAGTCGTCGTCGCCCCGTGCTGGTGAATAAGGACTTGTTTGGTAACAGTTCTGCTTTCGAGAATAATTTCTGAGTAGAAATTTTAAAATCTTTAAAATCGGGAGTAGAAGTAAGCCATTTTAACCTAACGACGCTGGAATTCTTGTTTCGAGCTCATCTTTGCTTTTTTCCTATTTTTGTTCGTTTATATAGGAACGCTCCACAAAGTCTTCAGAAATTACGTTTAAGGGAAACTTCAACCGGCAGTGATTTTAATCCATTCAGCCCGATGGAAAAAAGATTCAAAAATTTATAGGCTCTGTTTGATTTACGGAAAATGAATGACTTGAAAAATATTATTAAAAAAATTCTCGCTTATATCACTTACAAGAATGCATGAACGAAAAAAAAAATATTTTCAACATCTAGACAAATATTTAGGCACAATTTGTTGTCGGTAATGATACTATTGTTTATTGACTAGTTTTTTTAAACTATACATTTGATCATTTTTTGGAAAATATTTTTCAAATCACTAATTTTACGGGAATCAAACGGAACCTAAAATGCAAATCGAAATTTGTTTTAAGCGGCTCAGAACATTGTATGACCCAAATATAAGACTATTTTCAATTTGGTGGTACGTAAATCGAACTTGTATTCATGCATTTAATCTTAATCCATTCATATAGATCGACTTCTTGGCCACAGATTAAGTTCGTTCAGCCCACGTATGTAATGTTGATTGCCAAGAAAACTTAACTTACCCACGAAAAAATAATAATTTTCAGATGGAATTAAGCTGTGAATTTGATGGGTCTCCTTTTTTTTGCGGTCAGAATATTCGATTTATTTGCAAACGGAATATAAACTGCGGGTTTTCTTTTTCTTTTTCTTTTTATTTTTCTTTTTCTTTTGGTCGTGAAAAGATGCACGAACGATGGCCATGATTTGGTTCACACGCGCACGAGCGGGAACCGGAAAGCGCGTGAGGGCATCAATCATGCCGCAATCACCTCACGTGCGGTGCAACCTCGTTCACACCGAACAGGTTCGCCGTCAACGTTTTTTTTCATTTCCTTCCGTTAGAGAGAGAGAGAGAGAATCCGGGTCCAACCCGACTGGCCCACCGGACAAAAACCAGGAGCCCTCACGTGATGCGGTCCCTCCTCCTCCGTTGCGTCCATCGAACCTAACCGGCTCCCTCCCGTCGTCTTTGACCTGCATTAGCCGGTCAACGTCAACCTTCATTTTCGTAGATGGGTATGGGCGGTGATGGCCGTACCTCTCTTATGCTGCGATTGGGAGCCCCACCCTGAGTTGGTGCAGGAAATGGAAGGATGGTACTCTATTTCAAATTTTTTTCCTCCCTTTTCTTTTACCCATCTCACAAAAAACAAAAAACAAAAAATTGAACTTTTTGAGATTTTCACTTCAATTTCTATCACATGTCATATCTAAATCAAGAGGGTCCGTCGGCATTCAATCGGATACTTTGATCAAACGAGAAAAAGGGTAAAAAGAAATTATAACCGAAAGATAATTCAGTCGTGTTTTTCATTCATCCCAGCTGATTCTTCTAATCTCGTCTTTGATTGATGGAATATAATCGTATGCATCACATGTTTTTGAATGTGATTCTCTTTTTATATGCGCGCGATATCTATAATTTATGACCCGTCAATTAGATATTGTAATCGAAATAATTTATGCTAATGCAATTTATTCCCAGAGAAATTGAGTTTACGCAAAATTTTCCCAAAGGAAATCTCATTTATCTCCCCCACCCAAAGCCAACCAAGCTCTCTCTCTCTCTCTCCGCGTTATAAACCCAGATCGAACTTGCCTTCTCTCTCTCTCTCTCTCTCTCTCTCTCCTTCCACCAAGTGCACAACTCCAAAAGTTAACTCTCTCTCTCTCTCTCTCTCAACTTCGAATATCGGTGTGAATCCTTGGTCAGAGCTAGAAGTTGCACCATATCCCAACTATCCTCTCTCTCTCTCTCTAGGGACTTGATGAAAGAGCGAGCGATGATGGAGAACGTCGACAAGTCCGCATCATTACTGTTCTCCGATCACGGACATGGAGGCGGCTTGTCGGATTTCCTCATCTCCGAGGCCGAGAAGAACACGATGGCGAGCTCGCTGGGCTTCATGGAGCTTCTGGGGTTCCACCAAGACTCGAGCCCTTCGCTGCTCGACGTGCTGCTCCAACCCCCGGCGAGTAATGGGATGGACTCGTCGTCGGAGGTCGTGAACCCGCCGGCGACGCCCAACTCCTCCTCGATATCCTCCGCGTCCAACGACGGGCTGAACAACAACGACGATGAGCAGCAGGTCAAAGCCACGGTTGACGATGAGGGAGTAGAGAAACAAGAGCAAGAAGAGGACCAGAAGACTAAGAAGCAGTGAGTTTTTTTGTTTTTGTTTCAGCTCGATCTCTTTTCTTTTTGAGCTCCTTCGTAGTGCAAGTGAATATTGCAAACGGGTCTTTCATTTTTAGGGTTTTTGGTTCACTGGGTGCAACTGAACACAACCCTAGAAATTAGTGGGGATCAATTGAGGTGAAGCAAGATAGGGGTTTCTGGTGCAGTGCGTGTTTATTGCGAGAAAAATCAGGTTTTTTCCCATAGATTAAATCAAGATTCCAGAGGGAGAGTGTGTTCTATAAACTGATTACCCCATGGGCGTGCGTGTGTATCAGGTTGAAAGCGAAGAAGACGAACGAGAAGAGACAGAGGCAACCCAGAGTCGCGTTCATGACAAAAAGCGAGGTTGATCATCTGGAAGATGGCTACCGATGGCGAAAGTACGGCCAAAAAGCTGTCAAGAGCAGCCCCTTTCCTAGGTACTGATCATTCTCATCTTGTACACAATCAACAAGAAAAGAAAAACAGGAATAAAAGAAAAGAAAAGAGAGTGAACTTCTGTGAGTATTCTGAGAATTAAGACGACCCACATGGGTGTTTTAGCAGCTTACATTAGAATATTCATTTCAAGAAAACCTATAAAGTCACACTTCTCCCTGATTTTGTCCCCTCTTTTTGGGTTCTTGTTTAGCTTGGGGTGACTCGCTTGCATTAGATCATCATTGCAATGGTATTGATGTGCGGGGTTTTGCCCTTCTTCTTCTTCTTTTGTTTTTTTTGGTGGGTTGATTTCAGGAGTTACTATCGTTGCACTACTGCCTCATGCAATGTGAAGAAGCGAGTCGAGCGGTCGGTGAGCGACCCGAGCATCGTGGTGACCACCTACGAGGGCCAGCACAACCACCTGAGCCCGGTCATGCCCCGGTCGATCCTCGCTGGAGGTGTCCCCCCTCCTCCAGCTGGAGCCGCTGCCGCCTTCTCCGTGCCTGCGATGTCTGGAGCGAATTCAACCCAACATCATGCTCATCGCTATCCACAACACTCCTATGCCAACCACTGGTCAATGAGCAGCAACAGTGTGGTGGTTCCAAGTTCAGGGTCAACAAATGCAGCTGTATTCTTGAACAAGATGCGTTTTTGCGGTCCGGGCCCTTCTCATTTTCTTGCAGACCACGGGCTTCTTCAGGACATGGTTCCTTCTCATGTCCTCAAGGAGGAAGAGTAGGAAAGATATGACATATTGACGAGTGCATACTATTCTTTTCTTTCTTCACTGATGAATGACTGAAAAAAAACAAAGAGAGAGAGGGAAGCGCAGGTGATGGACTTTCCATTGATCACTTACTGTTGTTCATGACATGTATTGTAATGTTGCTCATGCAGAGAGAGTAAATTAGGCACTAATTCTGCGATGTGAAGAAGTTCATGACCTTTTTGTTCTTGCACGGCTGTTCTGTTCTTCCTTAAGCTCCTAAACTACGGCACGCGGGTGAGTTCGCTCCCCGATTCATACCCGGCTCGCGAAAATGTTTGGTATACGCAGGCTTCGTCTCCCTCGATGCGCATGATGCTCACACGTTTCATCAGAAGAGAGAAGTTCTATGAATGGCAAGATGTCTAACATTAATTCATCCTGATTCTATAGCCCTCCTGTCCTGTGTTCTTGTGTTTGTCGGAGAATATGCATTTAATTTCATTCAAAGTAGGGGATTCGTAGCTATCTCTCTCTCTCTCTCTCACTCTCTCTCGCGGTATTTAGTATGTTTCTGAAAGAAGACAACTCAAATGCAGAACCTTCTTCCCTGGACTGTGTGCATGTGTTGCCTTTTTCTTTTTCTCTTTTTAATGTCTGGGTACCTAAAATACTTTTAATGGAAGCGTAGGTGCATAGATTTTGAGGATTTGTTGGGAAGAATAAAGTGCTCTCTATCGCTTCTCTTGATTCATGCATGGAAGTCCACAAAAGGGGAAAAATAAAATCAGCCACATCCCACCGGCCCACCTTGGATTGCTGAGTTTAGTGGCTTCTCTCTCTTTCGCTTTTCCTTTTGCGCCTTGCCGTGCCCTTTTTTTTTTTTGGTTTTAGCAAGTCTCGCATGCATGTGAGCCCATTCCATCTCGACCGTTAGATCATGTCGGTCGTATGTGGAGCCCGTGACATTTAATGGCTGAAAGGAAGGGGATTACATGATCCGAGAACATACAAGAATGACCCCTTTCCTTTGGCCTTTGAGAGATGATTCTGGGATGAAATCTTATGATGGCTCCGTGTTTTTTTGAGTGCGCGTGCAAAAGTATGTCACATGCCGAAGTTAAAACCATCTATGATTCAGATTAGAGCACCATCTTCAGTGAGAGTCCTTTTTTTTTTTTTGGTCGGACAGTGAGAGAGTTCAATGCATCAATATCTTATATACAGGTATGTATGTATGTCTATGCACTTCCTCATGTGTGCAATTCGCTTCACCTACTAATAAACACAATGTACTTTTTGATGCACACTAACATACACATCAAATAATCCCAGTCTAGCATATATGGTCTTAAATGATGTGCATAACCTCGTCATAACATCGCAAATAATCACGTCATAGCAGTATTATCTCCCATCCGAACTTGCGCAGCATTTTTACTTGTTCAAATTGTGCAAGATTCAAAATTGACCACAAAAAAAAAAAAATGTGCAAGATTCCGAATAACAACATCTAACAGAGATCAGAAACCAAAATGAGGCACTAAAAGAAGAGAAGAATCTACAACACTATTATACACAAGCGACTCTACCAACGTCTAGCTTAGTTATCTCACGGGGATTTTCTCTCATACCTAGTAACCGAAATTAATCCCTCATAAGACTGAGGGCCCCTCTTCATCTAGTGGAGTGATACCACATATCAGATGTATAGCACACCCTTTAGCTTCAGTTTCCAACCAATCCCCCATCTGTTTGCCCGTTATCTTGAATATCTTCCATCTGCACAAACATAGAATAGTAGGTGTAAGCGAGGAGTCGAGAGCTGGCAAATCAACAAAACCCAAATCATCTAACTATTGGTACCAAAACAAGTATATTTCTTGTCGTTAACTTGAAAACCCATTGTACCTGTTAAACGCATGTTGTATCATAGATTGAAGCTCCTTCCTAATGTACCTTTTCCTGCAAAATAACAGCGGGTCGGAGAGTAAGGAATTTGTTTCCAATCAAGCAAACACAAAAGTGCTCTTGTTAACAAGAAACAATGCATTGAAAATGACAATCTTCTTTATTTAGGTATTTAGCAACGGGCCCGGGCATTTGTTAACGAAAACCATATAAAAATACCAGAAGATGGTACTCAAACAACATTCCTGGAAAGAAGCACTCATAACAAAGGAAATCCATGTATGGGGCCAAGTTCAATGCAGATAATAGAGTTACATCAATTTTATATCAAGACGAGCAACATCCGTTAGTAGAACTATTCAACTAGCTTTCTCATCGAAGTCACGTGGTAAATATATATACAGCACATAAATGAAGCAAGTCAAGTCAACAACAATCTGGAAGGCTTTTAGATTGCTTATTAGCATTGAGTAAACTGCAGAATTTTGGCAGCTAGGGTTCTGATCAAAGAGGTGCTTATGTTTTAATCAGCATGCCAAATCCTGGAAGAGAGTAAGAAAAGAAGAATGTTTTAAAAAGCTAAATCAATCTCTCGAAAAACCAATATCAGATTAATTAAGTTACATTAACTTAGCTAGACTCTCTGCAGCTCACAACAGTGTGCGTGCAATAATAACATCAAAATGGACCAAGGAGTTGCCAACAGATTTATCGATAGACAGGACCTTACATTTTCTAGCACTAGAAGTTCAAGACAGAAGCTATCATTCTTTCGAGCATAACAATATAAGAAAGGCGGCAGCAGAATTGCAATTGGACAAGTATGATCAAATGAAGCATCAACCTAATCTGTGCAGTAATTATCTGGTACCGTGGCTAATCAACTCCCAAATGCAACTACAACAAAAGAAGATGTTCTAGAGTTGGAAGATCAAGTCAAAATGTTCCACGAACCAGGGCAGATACATGATGTTTCAGTTCCCGAGAGAGGAGAGTATTCTGAAGTGACGGAGATTGTCCTTGAGCAATTTGTTGGTAAGAACAATCTGGTGCGATAGCAGTAAAATCTTTGCCATCACTTTGCTGCTTTCGCCTCTTCTCCAAGTCTTGTTCATATCTTGCAAATTCATCCGGCTTATCCCACTGCAACCAACTTAGACAAATACAAGTCACCTCCACTGCAACAACTTGTAAACTATGAGCAGTCACTGCTCAGGGGCATAATACTTACTGTGCTTTCCAATGAAACACAATTATAGTAATACTTGTTTCCATCAGGGCAGACATGTTGACTCCAATCACACTCTAAATCATCCATCTCAATAAATGCAGGAGACAAAGCAGAAGTGCTTGGAACCACCGGAGGAGACTGAGAATACAGTAGAACAAACAAGATAAACAGTTATAGCAGATAATAAAGATTTGCATAAAAGAAATGAACACCAAGGATACAATTTCCTGTACAATAGTCACAGCAGCGGATAATTCCCACGATCGGTATAGTTTAATAGATGCTTCTAGCAACTAAACAGTACCTCCTGCCTGGTACTTTGTGAACTGTGCCGCTGCTCGGAATTTTGAGTTGATTGCGGGAGCACATGTGGCTGCTTCTGTGCCTGGGGGGCAGATGGTTGTGATGACCCAGTAGCCTCTGGAGTCTGCACATACTTCCGAGATACCTCTAAAGATGCTGGCTGCATCGAAGGAAAAGGATTTTGCATCAAGCCGTCGTCTGCAGTACCTCGGTCTACAATCTGAGAAACAGCTACCGGCTGTGAATGTGTGGAAATCTGCTGCTTGGTAATTGGTGCGCTAGGGGCTATGGATCCTCCAATTGGCTCACCAAAATTCCGTGTGGGCCTATGAGTAACGCATCAACAAATTTGAATAGTTCTCAAAGAAGAAGGGAAAGGAGAGAGAGGAGAAGTGTTAATGGCAGCCAGCGCCAGATGAGCAACCGTTCCTTGGTCATGCTAGAGACAATCTAGATCTATACTGCTGTAATTTCATTAAAGGAAAACTAAAAGGAAGAGGAAAAGAAATAGATTAAGCTTCAGGAACCCATAGAGTAATTTCCCTTCCTGAATCCTGCCACACCAAGTAATTTATAAATGTATAAATTACAGAAGACAATGTTCCTACGTATGATATGACCTTAGTACCACTTAAGTCCTGAGGTAAGCCTCAAATTGTCTTAGTAGCAAAGGAAAACAATAATTTTAATTACTTTGGATAACTGCTATACCATGTCATTCAACTTACGCATATTTATAGTCATTAGCAGATATTTCAAGGTAAAATAACGATAGAAGGTATTGACTATGGAAGTTGAAATAGACTCAACAATCTCTCACATCAATTCCTATGGGTATTAATCAAAGATTTTGTGGACGCGCGTGAAGAACTAGTTGAATGCCCAATGAAAAGTCCAGAAAAGAGTTCTAAAGAAGAAATACCTAGGTTCTCCACTCCGAGGTTTCTTAGGATCCGCAAAACGAACAATTAATGGCAGGTCACAACCCTGGAGCAAACAGATGGAGAAAATAGTTAATCAACATCCATAAAGCAGGAAGCAGAGAACATGCCACTTGATTGGAATCTTACTCTCATAGTAAAATTCCCACCCAGTGCTTTGATTGCAGCCAGTGCCATGTCCCTATGAGAGTACTTAACAAATGCACAACCTTCAGACAAACATAAGAAAGTTGAGGAAAAATATGGAGAGAACACAAAAAGAAGAGAATGTGTAACAAAACATAAGTTTGTGAAGAAGAAAGAGAAGAGTACCAGTAATGAAGAGAGACCTAATTCAAATGAGTAGTAGTATGAGGTTATCAGTCTTGAGTACAAACCAGTCCATTTGAGAAGCCAATTAAAAAAATGTTGATGACTTGAGTAAGAGGGAAATGGTGTTTGCTTCATAAGTTCACTAGAAGGCAATTCTAAGAGTAGCCATTAAATGGTAACATGTGGAGTCTATACAATGAAACTAGCAATGAGAAGACAAATGTTAGAAAAATGCATCCACGACCAGGATACCTCACGTGCTAATGCCAATTAAAAAGGGACTTTAAAAGGTCAAAGACATACCACGGCTATGCTTCAGTTCATCACGTACTATGTAGACCTCTTCAACTACACCATAAGGAGAAAATATCTGAAACAGAAAAAGTCTCTATAAATCGTACAGGAAATAAAACTGGGTAAGAAAAATCTAGGTTCTCAACCACAAGTGCAACTTATCCAGTCCAACAGTAATAGCATCTGTCCTGTCCTCTGCATATGCATAACAACTAGCAGAAAAGAGGTTGACCATTAACAATATCCTACATAGAGCAATTACCGAAGGACATGTTCATGCACGCACTCTAATTATCAATTTCATAGCTGTCGAGATATCGACAGCAACACCAAGTTTTGGTGAAGACAGACTCTTACATCTACCTATGACCGAAATAGTCTTAATAGGATGAGGGCTAGGTTAGTTTCTTTTTTCCTTCTTTAGAATAATAATTTCATTGGTCAGTATTAGAAGTAGAGTTCAATTCCGATTCTAGTTCTGTTCTATTTCTATCCGAAGTGTGCTACCTATTTCGCTGCTGCAACTTGGATTAGGAGTTCAACAGAGTGTATTTATGGTTTTAATTCTTCCCGTACACTTAGTCATGCAGTAATTCTTTGGTTTTATGTTGCATGATGCAGTTCTACTCTATGTTTGATAATGCCAAACCTTAGGCATGATGCTTGAGAAGCTTTAGACATAATGCCTAACGAAATTTACCCTACATGTGTGATCATTGCAGCAAGTTCCTTCAAATATAGATCTGACTTGAGATCACTGTTTGGACACATCACCCTATGCCATACCTACACTAGCATGATCTCCACACTGCATAGGAGCTACGTACATCCAACTTTACTATGAGTCATCCGACATGAAAATGCTCAAAAGGCTCCATTTTGCAGTTCAATGTCGAGGTGTCAAAAAAATAAGTCAATAATTTGGTGTTTCTTTCCTCAAATTGGCCGCTCAACCAGCGCACATGATCTATCAGTGATACTGAAGTATATTCAAGGGGAAACCATCCAAGTATATACTTAAACAGAAAATGACAACTGTAGTGGTAGATATGTATGTCCTCCATATTTTAAGGACAAGTGCACTGATAGATACTTATGAAGAAAAAATTGAAGCAGAATATCAGCTATCTGCCCAAGCCAAATGAAATGTCGATTCTCAATAGGTCCAGAGCATACTTCTTCGATTTCTACTTTTGAAGCTTGTTTGTTCAGACCTCCAACATATAACTTATCCACGACAGGCCCTGATAATCAATCACAATAAAAAAGAAACATAATAAAGAAAAGAAATAATTAGCAGTAAACCATATGTCTCAGCCAAAAAACAATAATTACCGTTCTAAATTGGTGAGAGTTTTAATCCATTTTGAACAAGATTAAGGACAAAGGAAAATAGAAGAGAACCGTCTAATATACCAAAGGTCGAAAAAAGGAAAACCATGGTTCCAACTATAATAATAAGGTGAATGAATCCCCTAAGAATCCCTCCAATCTCTTCGCCCACACTATTGGAATAGTAAAGAGATAGCTTTAGCACTTTCCCCTTCCTAAGAGAAGAAAAAGCAACAAAGCCAAGGCATTTTTGTTTACTCTGTTGCACTCATGATCACGGACATCATCTTGAAACTAAACGACATAAATCACCGACCAATTTCTGGTCCACTTCACACTAGGTACGTTTCCAAAAGCTGAAGGGGTGATGACTCGTTTCAGGAGAAAAGATAGAAGATAGACTTCTTTGAGTAGTCATCCTTCTTTTGAATACATGCCTGACAAATAAATTTCCTTACAAGCAGTAAAGCTGAGGCATTATTGTTTAATCTGTTGCACTCATGATCACGAAACAACATCTGGTTAATTGCAGAAACTCAATGACAACTGACCATTTTCTGGTCCACTTTACACTAGGTAACTTCCCAAAAGCTGCAGGGGGTGATCACTCGGTGGGGGAGAAAAGATAAAAGATAAAGACTTCCCAAAAGCTGAGGGGGGTGATCACTTGGTGGGGGAGAAAAGATAAAAGATAGACTTCTTTGAGTACTCACCTTCTTAGGACACATGACTGACAAATAAATTTCCTCGTAGTGGAAAACAAATGAGATCCTACAGAATTGCAGTGCCAAAAGGATAATTTCCAGAACTTACCAGGGCGTTCTCGCTCCCCATCTGAATGTCTGACTTTAATAGGAGGAAACAATTGAGGTCCTATCATGTAAAATTGTAGGAAAAACAAGTGAGATCCCACGGAAATGCAGTGCCGAAGGAATAATTCCACAACTTACCAGGTCGTTCTCGCTCCCCATCTGCATATCTAACTTTAATGGGAGATCCTTCCTAAGATTAATAATTTATCATGCTTAGAATATTCATTAAATACAAGTGCAAAATGCTAACGACAAGGGAGAAGGCCATGTGCTCACCCCAGGGAAAGTGTAATTGTTATTTAAGCCTATAATAGCCCTGTCGGCTTCCTCTAATGTAGCATATTTCACGAAGCAGCTTCCTGCAGAAGTTAAATTGATTATGGCCATATGATGAGATGGAAACTAAAATTAAGGGAAATAAACCATCTTGGCATAAAAAGATAGTTTAAGATTGCAAAGAGAGAAGGCACCTTGAAAACTACTAAATCCAAGCACCAACACAAGCTATCAGGACATAAGTGAGAGATAACCCGCATACACATCAAATGAGCATACAAAAATTGCAAATTTTTTTAATTACTTCCTCTCCTGCGCCTATGTTTATGAGCAGCATAGTAGCCTCCAAGGGGAAATGACATGATTAATTATCAAGGAAACTTAATGGATTGACCAACCACCAAAATCAGAAAACAGTTGGAACCCATCCAAAAAATTAGTTTTAAATTACTTTCTACAGTGTATAAAAAAAGCTTTGGCAAACCAGCCAGTTTAATTGTTTTTAACTGTTTCTGCGATCACCAACACCATTCAAATATTTATTCTAGACAACTAATTGCAGTGTCATATCTACTGTTGAGAAAAAAAACAGATCCTTGCTACATTCTAATAAGATACCAAGCAAGTTATATAATTCCGCACATGAAAGATTCTTCTTCATAGAAGGTCCCAAGCTTGTTTAAAAGACAAGGACAGTGCATTAGGCAATAAATAACCACTACTTCTCATAGTGTCAAATGATCCCTGAACCGACTCCGCCTAGGAACAGACTTGGTGGATGTTGTTGTACTATTAAATAATTATGGGAAATCTGGACCCAAAAATTAATAGGCAATACCTTTTGCAATTCCACGTTCCCGAAACGGATCCTATCAAATATTGGTTTTTTTTTTTATTGATGAACTCCACCAAGTCAATGCATAACAACAAAATAAGGCCATGATTATCATTTCCAAACATTTTTTTGTACATTATGAGATCTGCTGTGAATGCTAGAAACATGCTTATGTGAACAACGTGTTCCTCACCTTATGTTTTGAAGCAAGTCTCCAGCAACTGATCTTGAATCTTGAAAATAAGTGATATAATATAGCAACATTCAACTTTCCCTTGACAAGATACTTTAAATTGAGAAACAAGTTCAGCATGAGTTTCTTAAATTTGTAGAGTTTGGTTGGGTATAGCGCATTAGCTAGTAGCTATTTAACAACAAATAACATCAACATGTCAATATCATTCAGATTTTGCAATGAATGAAGTAGCATGTAAAGTCCACAACAAACAATTTCTCATCTCCGCAATATCTGGAAAGGTTCTGGGACAAACACCTCCTAGATTAATAAATGAAATTTCTTCAACCAAATATGCCTCTGAAAGGTCAACTCAGTTACTGCAGAAACATGAAAAAAAACCTTGGGAATGCTTAAGAAAGGATACAACAATTCAGTACCTTGCTGTTGGCCAGTCCTCTTCTCCCATAGCAGAACAACCTCAACAACATGCCCATATTGCTCAAACAGGGGTCGGATCTAACATAAAACCATATCCGTCAATTGAATGGAAACAGCGGGAAATTAGATAAGCAAACTGAAGAAAGAGAAGTCAAAGCATTCTTGAAACGGTGTGACGAGTTCAAAGCACGTAAATCTTGCCTGGCTTCTAGGAAAGTTGCTTTAGAAAAAGTCAAAATGGGAAAACTATCATAACTTTCTTCTTGAATCATTTCAACAAGACAGAAAAGCCCCTTTTTTCCATGCATATTTGGTCGTTATGAACTCTCATAAGTCGATGAGATTTTGAACACACGTTACTTATGAATGACAGCGTGCATATTAAATACCGTTGTTTAGGTACTATGCAAAGATATTTGTCAATACACCAGACCATATTTAGCTAGTGCATACATGTGATCAAATCGTTTAACATCGAAAGGGGCAAAGGGCAATCGCACTAGTAAACCAAACCAACCGACAAGAGGACAAGCAAGCAACTCCACATTCCATTTCCCATTAGATTTGCTACTGAACTTGTGTATCCCGAATGTTCGAATGACTTACATCTTCTTGAACAGCCGTTCTCGGTACTTCTGCGACGTAAAGCTTGGCCAAACCCATAGCATCAGCGCGTCCTTAACAAAAACAAAACAAATTATCGCCATAACCTCCACTTTTTGGCATAATCAAAACCATGAGCATAGCAGCACACGACTTATCCAGGAACGACAATAAATAAATAAATAAATGAGACCAACCTTACATTCCCTCCACGACCTTGCTATTGCTCAAGCAATGACGATCACACAGCAAACGGGATAAAAGTAAATGCCGAGACATCCTATCACTTGAGATAGTGAAGTACCTCTCTTGCGCCCGCTGAAAGGCGCGGAGTAGCCGCCGCCACTGTTGTCGGAAGGATGAAATCCGCCGCCTCCGCCGCCGTAGAAGGGACCGTCGAAATCGCTGGACATGTGATGGTGCTGGGCCTGGCTGTAGTGGTGATCAAATTCGGGGTCGTGGCCATCGTAGGGGTGGTGGTGGGGGTCGGGATAGTCATCGTAGAACTGCTGGTGGTGGTGGGGGTAGTGGAAGTCGTCGGAGGGGTAGTGGCGGGGACGGTGGTAATGGTCGCCGTCGTAGTCTCCTCCGTGCCTATCCATTTTTACTGCTTCAGTTGAAACAAAGAGGGAAAATAAAAAACCCTACTTCTTCGATTTGGGAAATTGACCCAAGTGAGGTCATAAGAGGCCGCTCTTCTGATCTTATAGCTCCGAGGCGCTAGGATACCATTCTATTTCTGAAATTAATTTCTAACTACAAATTTATTTCTAATTTTTTGATGAATTTTTGAGCAAAAAAACGCATTTGATTTCTGTTCCTATAACAGAAGTTCATTTAATAATTGTTGAAAATTTATACTTCTTAAATATTATTAGCACAAAATCTTATACGAAAAATTTCTGCTTCATTTTTCATTTTTTAAAATTTCTTTAAAAAATAATTTTTATTATTAAAAATATTATTTACTATTTAAAAATAAAAAATATTATTCATTTTTTACTCCGGCGACGGTGATGGGTGGCGGCGACGGAGAGTGGTGGTGGGCGGCAGAGGTTGGCGGTGGCCGGAGGTGGTCAGCGACCGGCGGTGCGGCTAGGGGCGACGGTGGCCTGCTACAGGTGGTGGGTGGCGGCGGCCGGCGATGGGTGGCGGAGGGCGGCAAAGGTCGGCGGTGGTTGGTGGCGGAGGGGTCGGCGATTGGCGGCGGCCGACGATGGTCACGGGGGTGGGCAGCAGTGGCCAATGGTGGTGGCGAAGACTGCGTCGGCCTTTGCTGCGGCGGTCGGCGGCGAGGGTTGGCAACTGCCAGTGGTTGGCGGCAGTGGGCGGCGACCGACAAAGGAATGGCAACAGAGAAAGTGTGACGAGGACTTCAGAAAAAACGAAGGGCTTTGGTAGGTTATTTCTCATTTCTGTTTTTGGAACAGAGAAGCTACAATTTTTAGCTTCTCATTTCTCTTTCAAAACTATTTCTAGAACAAAATTTTGTTCCAAAAACGAAAAAATAGAATTGCATCACCAAACAAATTTCTGTTCCAAACTTGTTCTAGAAACAAGTTTGGAACAGAAACAGAGAAATATAATGGTTATCATGCGCGCCTTTAGAGGTGTCAAATGGGTGGGTCATGTTAGGGTTTAGGTCGAGTCTAATATGGTCCGACCCATCTTGACACATCTAACCCGTTTGGACCCATATTTAATGACTCATACCGATCCGACCCGCGATTGACCCATACCTGACCCATATTACCAAAATACACTAATATTCTAGAAAAACCTATACAACTCATTTAACCCATTTTAAGCTCTTCACATGTATATGTTACCTTGATAAAAACTTCATATCAAATAAAAAAAGCAAATTAAACAATAAAAAAATTAGTAAATAAAATAAAAAATGATATTACTAAAGAACCTAATTGCTACCAATCGCTTCAAGTTCCCCGAGGCCTCCATCCTGGTGCTCACCGGTGCGTTGACCTTTTTGCGCTTCTCTCTCTCCCCCGATAAGAATTTGATCGTCTCCGCGTTCAATCGCTCCGCTCTGTCGGTGATGCTTCTTATGAATTGCTAATCGCGCGTTGACCATCTACTTCCCAATGATTTCTTCTCTCTCTTCAATGATTTCTCATTGAGTTTGACATGATATAGCACTGCAATGTCGATCGATAGAGTGTTTGTTGTAAGAAGATATGTGATAACCACAACACAAATTACAGATTCGGTTCGGATTCTAGTACATGTCCAAATAAATGGCTCCTTATTGATCTTCATCCCTGTGAGTTCTGGAATACGAACGTATGAAGCAGTTTGTCCGGCGGTTAATCTTGTCTTGTCTTAGTCATGTCTCATGGGGCGCGCATGGCAACACTTCTGCTTCAGAAATCAATTTCTGGTCAGAAGTTAATTTTTCTACTTCTACTCAGAAACAGAAGTTGATTTTTCTACTTCTGCTCCAGAAGTTGATTTCTGATCAAAGAAATTCGTTTGGTAACAGTTGAAATTTTTTACTTCTGAAACATTATTAACATAAAATCTTCTATGAAAAATTATTGTCGACGGCAAAAAAATTCCTACTTCATTTTTAAACTTTTTAAATTTCTTTTAAAAATAAATTTTTATTATTAAAAATATTATTTATTTTTACTTCGGCTGTCGGAGACGGCGACTGGGCGACGGGCGGCGATGGTCGCGGTGGTGGTTGGCGACGGTGAACGACTGGCGGTGATGGGCGACGACCAACAATGGTCTGCAGCTGGCAGCGGCCGGCGATGGTCGCGGGCAGCGATGGGCGCGGCTGATGGAGGTTGCCGGTGGGCGGCGGCAATTGGTAGTGGTCGCAGGCGGCAATGGGAGGCGGCCGGCGGCCGGCGTGGTCGGCGGAGGCGGCGATTGGAGGCAGGGGGCGGTGGTTGCGAGCGGCAGTGGGCGACAACAAGTGGAGGTAGAGGTCAGCGGCGGGCGTGGTCGAAAAGAGAGTGAAGGCGTAATGAAAAGATGGTGAGGTGAGAAGTACTTCTTGATTTGAGAAGCAATTTTTTTAACTTCTCAAATTGGGGGAAAAACAACTTCAGAAGTGAAAATTCACTTCAGAAGTAAAAATTTCTTTCAGAAGTAAAAAATTTTATCAAACGAATTTCTACTCCAGAAGCACTTCTAGAGTAGAAATTCACTTCCAAAAGTATTACAATGAGCACCCATAATGATCGGAAAAGATTTGCAATCAGTCGAAACTGCAAAAATAAATTCCTGAAAGGTACTCCGCGTCTATGTGCTCTGTTTTTTGTTTTTTTTTTGGTCGATCTATGTGCTCTGTTAACAGCCGCTTATTGTTTCAAGTTGTCTATCCCTTTATCTGGAATGGCCAAGTGGGGCCTCCTTAGTCCGTGGCAATGAACTTTGCAAAGATGAGCGTGATCCTTTGAGGCGTCCGACCAAGCAGAACAAGAGAATGGCGTTCCATTGGTTGGCAGGCGGCGGCGGCGGCAGCCGACGGTGGGCAGTGGTCTGCGGTGGCGGCGGCGGCGGCCGGCGTTGGGTGGCGGCCTGTGACCCAACCCAAGTACAACGATAACTTAATCTTTTGATGGGTCGAAGATGGGTTCTATGTGGGTGATATGTATAGCTATTTTTTACCATCAAATTTAGCTTTAATTTTTTGAACCCATTATTATTGGGTCCTCTAAAAGCTAACGAACTCATATAAAACCCATTTATATAAAATATGGGTCAAAAATGGGTCATGGACCCATATTGACACCTCTACTCTTAGTCAATGTCAATGTTTAGTTTGATCATTGAACTCAAGGTTGCCGGGCTATTGCCAGCAGCTGGCAAGGGCCACGACGCCCTCACCAGTTGCTGCCGAGGGCCGCGATGCCTCGCCGAGTGAGGGCAAGGGCGAGGTCGCAACCCTCCCTAGATCTAGGTGAGGCCAACAAGACCGCTGGCGAGACTGGCCTCGCTTAGCTCGGGCGCGACCGATAAGGCCAGCTTCACCCGCGGCCACATTGGCCTTGCCTAGATCTAGGCAAGGCCGGGCGAGCGCCCCGACCTTGCCCCCTCTCGGCAAGGTGTCGCGGCCCTCGCCAGTGACCGACGAGCGGCGAGGGCCGCGACCAACCTCGTCGGCTGTTGAAACACAAAACCAGAGAAAATGAAAAAAAGAAACAAAATTAATAAAAAAATCTTTAAAATATTAAAATATTTTCAAAAATTGACCACGTCAGCACCCGCCGCGCCACATTAGGGATTTCTAGCCAAAATTGGTCGAAAGGACTGAATTGGCACAAATACAAAATGTTTAAGACTGAAATGACAGTAACACAAAAGGTTTAGGATTAAATTGGTAAACTTAAAAGGTTTTTACGATCGGATTTATAAATGTGAAAGAAATAATTAAGGAAAAAAATAAGACCTTAAGAACACATGTACTTATACAACGGAAGCGGATCACCTAACATTGGGGTTTCTGTGACATGAGTAACATTACTCATGTCGCAGAAACCCCAATGTTAGGTGATCCGGATCCCTTATACAACCATTGGATAGTTTTCCAAATGTTCCAAAAAAGGCACATATTTATGCCCATTGGACAATTTTGACCATTTTTACCTTTTGTCGTCCATAAGTGCGATTAAATTTACAATTGCCCAAAATGATGCCGTCTTGATTACGCCATTGTCAACAATTTCTAGCGAAAACCGTCTTATCAGAACTTAACCTCATTTATTTCCATGATCAAATTCGTCTTCCACATGTCAAACATTTTTAGTTCCAATCTGGAACACCGCGGAGTGCTCAATGAATCAAGTGAGAATTGTCCTTGGATTGGAGATATTGAAGAGGAGCGAGAAAGGTTAAAGCAGTAACTTTAATTTTGCTGTTTTTCCCATCTTCTCCAAGATTAGCACACTCTCAAGTAGAAACTAGATGACACGTCCATAATATATCTTTACATGCTTAAGCTATTGCTTGAGGCACAGGTTTTCACCGTCGAAGTCATGTGCTTGCGTCCAGCCTGCTTCATCGAGCTGACATTTTAATGCAACCTGTTCTTTCTTCCAACAGCACTTGCAATAGATTGAATGAAATGAATAATTTGGTTGAAACAACCTGCATCAGGAAGGGATGAGGTGGATTCATGCAAAGTTAGGACTGATTTCGCCCAGTTCACAGGACAAGGAGTCGATTGCGAAATTACCTAGAGTATAGATGTATGGCCGATTTTCTCGTGGAAGATCTTCCGTTGAGGTCTAACATCATTCATGAGGAATAATGAGCTCAAAGGTTTGGATACTCGTACTATCTAAAAACAAAAAGAACTCTCATGCATCAAATAAGCGACAGTTATCTTGTTAATTAGAAAAGAGGAGCACACAAGATAACAGTTTTAGAGTAGACATTCAGAATAGATGGGCACTTGAGGACTGCACTACTCTATGCTTTACGGAGTCTATACAGTAGCTTCGGATTGTACTGCTATTGATTGATGTTGATATACTAAACATTCGAGGGCAGAACTCAAGAATGTTGACCTGCATCGACTTCTTTTGAAGACAAAGAAATGGTAGCTAAAGCTTAAAAGTGAAACATCGAAGACAAGCAGGCAGCCTCTAAAACGAAAATCAGAGAGAGAAACAACAGACGCAAGAGGGAAGACTACTAATCAACAGTTTGTAACTGGTATCAAGAGATTGTTCAAGCAAAGTTATACTGCAAAAATTTAGCCAAACTATTTGCAAGAGCTGGGAATTTGAAAAGAAAGGCTCTTGACAGAAACTTACTTGGAAAAAAAGGCACATCCACTGTCAAAATATTTATAAAGCTGCCTCTACAGAGGGGTGGATGTTGCGAATTCGCAGAACTGAGGCAAAAGGGCGAATACATCATAAAGGCCAACTACTTTGTAAAGTCTACCAGAAGTGAGACATGCCAGACATAGAAACATCAAGGGTTTCCAAAAAACAAAAAGAGGCGAACACAATTCCAATACCAGTATCTAACCCAGGTGTATTACTTGCACGTTTTGAGGCCCTTGGGAAACTTAACAACTTTTGT
This sequence comes from Lenwebbia sp. NSW1173648, assembly GCA_029784005.1. Classification (NCBI taxonomy): domain Eukaryota; kingdom Viridiplantae; phylum Streptophyta; class Magnoliopsida; order Myrtales; family Myrtaceae; genus Lenwebbia; species Lenwebbia sp. NSW1173648. The sequence goes on from JARCGZ010000001.1 coordinate 37,950,408, forward strand.
GAAAACTCTATCAGAGCATCTGATGTACAATAATCCTTTGATGGACAGCCAATGTCACTGGAAAACATGTACTTGCTACAAGTTCGCTGCAAAGTCTTCTTGGTAGAAATCTCCAGGACTTGTGCATTCTCAAGTAGAAATTCAATGAGCTTAATGACATCAGGCTCCAATACATAACCATATATCTTATCGGAAATGTGCCGTCCACTGAACTCCAGTAACTAAAGCCGTTGAACTCAAATGCAAGCTTCCACCCTGCTTCGTCGAGCTAAAAGTTCAAAGCAACTTTTCTATTTCAATTACTTCCAAATTCGAATATTCCAATAAAATTTTACAGTTCAAGCATTTATACCTCGGATTCATCGTAATCTCTTCCAGGATAAACATAAATAGTGAGCGTCTCAAGAAAATGAGAGTTCCTTAACAAGCTATAAATGCTAGGGAGGTACTGCTTTCTCAGATGCAGTTGAAGAGTCACATGCTTCCAGGCGAAAGATGGACATGGCTGATTTGTCAGCTCCCACATAGTTAATACCTCATTTAGAAAGAGTTAATTGGACTGACTTATAATTAGTACAGGACATACATTGTGGATGCTCGAGAGCATGTCTATGTATGGACCGACTGAAATGAATTAGTACGATACCATTGAATTCTGAGTCCTGTCAAGAAATTAATCAGATTATGTAGAATATTAGAAAGACAAACCACAAGAGCATGGATATGCACATTTAAAATGGTAATAGATGTCACATTAAAAATGAAACCATTATCGTCACAAAATGCCACGAGGCAAACGGGGACACAACGGAGACAGGCACTCGACAAGCTGTAGTTTTCGGTTACATGAGTGGGTTATGGATAATAGCTTACATTTGCGCAAAGTTTATAGGCCAGCAGATGCAAGGAAGGCCACTGTACAAAAATTTAGGCGTACATAAATAAAAGAACCCAGCCTAAGTAAATAATATTATCTTTTACTCTTCATCCAGGACGTTATCTCATGAACTGAAGCATAAAACAAGCAACAGAACACAGAAGCCAAAGCAGAGAAACGGCACAGCCACTGTCCATTTCCAATGAGACCCATTCAAAATCAGTTCACCCTACTTCATATTCTACAAACTTTAGGACAGTTGAAATGTGAGAATATCCTATCAAACAAAACATAATACTACTTACCTGAAGTATCAGGACCCAAATCATTCAAAAGTACCTCAAAGCAAGACAAATTAGGTCAGAGAAACCATACCAGTATGCACCAATCGCATGGCATAAAATAAGGACCGCAGCTAAGCTTTTTCAGAAGCAATCTGAACTCACGATAATCCCTGTACAGCCATCTACAATGACGATTGTCGTAGAACAACGTATCAACCGGTGATGATATGTCAGTCACCTTGACATTCTTTATACACCCAGCAATATCCAGAATCTCCACATTAGGACAAACTAGCTCCAGATCCCACAAGGAAACAATGGTTAGATGTTTTATATCTGATCGTGCAAGATCAAGCTTTGTCAAACCCTCACATTCTACCAACTATAAATCTTCAATAGATGGGGCCGTACAGAATTTGGGCTTGTAAAAGCCATTGCAATCTTCAAGAGACAATTTTTTAGCAATGGGCTACCAGATAGTATGTCAGCCAAATTGTCAGTTAAGTCAATTTGCTTCATCAACATTTTTCTAAGCGACCTTAATTGGACCTGTCCCGGTCCAACCTCACAAGAAGCCAACTTCAGCTCTACTAAGCAGCTACACCTAAGAACAATGCTGGGCAACGCGTAAAGATATTCTGGGACCTCCTCAGTACACCCTAAGAAGTTCAAATCGAGGAACTTAACCTTTCTCCTCGCTGCAAAACGAATCCACGTACCGATTTTGTTCGACCTTCTTGTCTCTCATGGCAGGAAGGACAGAATATGGAGGAGCACCGACTCTACGTACCGATTTTGTTCGACCGATTTGTTGGACCTGTCCCACTGGTCCAACCTCACAAGAAGCCAGCTTCAGCTCTACTAAGCAGCTACACCTAAGAACAATGCTGGGCAACGTGTAAAGATATTCTGGGACCTTCTCATACCCTCCTTAAGAAGTTCAAATCGAGGAACTTAACCTTTCTCCTCACTGCAAAACGAATCCACGTGCCGATTTTGTTCGACCTTCTTGTCTCTCATGGGCAGGAAGGAAGGAATATGGAGGAGCACCGAGTCTGGCAGACTACTAATCGCATCACATCTGTCATCTCTGACCAACGTTTCAGATTGCTATTTTCCATGGAAATATCATCGCCCGCCATAGTTGTTCTCCTGCAGGACACTCTCAATGGTCCCAAAAAAGAAAGGGGCAAAAGAGATAAAAACTGGGACCCAAAAGAACAACAGAAATGGGTTTGCGAGAATGAAGTTACTCAGAAATTTCGACAAACAGTTGGTGTGGAAGATAACAACAAACCAATCTCCGGTAACAAGGGTAGTCATTCAAGTACCTAAAGGCAAATGGAGAGAGTGGTAGAAGATTGAAGCGTTGTTTTGACGTTGCGCGCGAGTGGCGTACAAATTCAACCCGGATTGCTTTGGAAAATCAAGTGGACATCCATGTTTCGCACTGCAGTTCAGTCGCTGCACGGAGGAGAATAATGTGAATCACGCGGGCATGGTTTGTTCTCGATCGAAGGAATTGGAGGTAATCGAGATGTTAAGGTCTTTGGGAACCCGAAGAAGAAAGCAGAAACGCCGCTTCTCTCTTTACCTGCACTAAACTACCGAAAAATGGCACAAGCTTTTTCCAGTGGGACAACTTTGGCGAAAATATCTTCTCAAAGGAAATTGTATAAATATGAGATATATTCGCTAAAATTCCTAAAACTTGTCATTAAAGATAATAAAGTTCTAAAATATTCAAAAAGTGCAATGAAGTTCTAAAACTTAACAAATTAATGCAATTGAGTCCATCCATTAACTCCGTCTAATTTGACTAACGAAAAATGTTGACGTGACATTTCTTATTACTTTCTCTCTCCTACGTGGCGCTGACGTGATCGAAACAAGAAAGAAAAGTCTAAAACAATGGCAAATTGGTGCAATCGAGCCCTTCCGTTAACTCCATCCAATTCAGCTAACGGTAGCATTTTTTTTTATTACTTTCTTTCTCATACGTGGCGCTGTGACCAAAACAAGAAAGATAAGTCCTAGGAGAGAGAAAGTAATAAAAAATGCCACGTGCGCATTTTTTGTTAGACGGATTTAACGGAATGATTCGATTGCACTAATTTGTCAAGTCTTAGGACTTCATTGTACTTTCTGAAAGTTTTAGTATTCAATTGTACTTTACTGACAAGTTTTAAGACTTTCAATAAATATATCTCTATAAATATTTTCCAAAACTTTCGAGGATTTGAAAAAAAAAAAAAAAAATCCCGAGGAAAGGCCCATGAGGCATGAAGGAACACGTGTACCTATACACCCATTAGAAATTTGCATATGCCCAGCCCATGGGACAATTTTACATTTGCTATCCATTAGCTCGCCCGGATAATCTAAATCACGTTTTTGTTCCATTTTGAAATTTGGATGGTCCAATTCATGAAACAACGATGTTTTGTTCATTTTAAGTACTCCATTTATTAGCAGGTAGGAACCGATGCCAATATTCTGCGACAAGCTAGCAATTTAACAACATTCATAGAGACGGCGAGGGTTATGGAGTACAAAATTAGCACTCCGACCTGACGTACAAAGTGATATAACCGAAGGGATAAGTTCACTAGGGGTGTCATAACTTTTGTACAACGTTCATTTGAGTGTCGTAACTTTTCTTTTTCGTTCATTTAAGTGCCACATCGAAGAAAAATCGAACACTCGAGTGCTATTTCCCGCAAACCATCATACGTGGACTTTTTATTATTTATTTATTTTTCAGTGACACATGGATTTTTTAAAAAAAAAATTTCTGGAATATTTTCTTATTTTTATTTATTTATTTTGATATTTTTCTTTTCTTTTTGATTTTTGTTTCTTTTTCCCCCTTGGCCGGCGAGGTTCACCGGCGAACCTCGCAGGCCACGACGGCTCACCCAGGGGCCACGAGGGCCGCTCGCCCTTGGCCGACGGGCCGTGACGGTCGTCACCTGTACGATTTTTGGAGAATCAAGAGAAAAACAAAAGAAAAATAAAATTTTCAAAATAAATAAAAATATTTAAAAAAATCCAAGAGTACATTAAAAAGTTCAAAAAAATTATGCCGGTCGGCGTCCACCTAGGATTTTTGGCGAGACAAATCGGCGATGGCACTTAAGTGATCAATTTTTCAAATTTGTGGCACTCAAATGAGCGAAAAAAAAAAAGTTATGACACTCAAGTGAACGCCGTACAAATGTTATGGCACTCACGGTGTACTTATCCCTATAACCGAATATTACCATCACATAAGAAACATTTAAATAAATAAGAAAACAAAGTCGCTTGATATCATTGATTATCCACAAAAAATTATAAGAATCAAAACGGCACATTACTTACGAAACATGAATTATATGCGGTCATTCAAGTTGCTGTACTTTTGTTTCTTCAAAGCAACTTCTATTTACATTGTGATTTGTTAGTGACTATCATCATTATTTTCCTATAGCTTTCCCATGGATTTGCAAGTTCCTTTCTCCTATTTATCATTGCTTCTAAATTTCCCTTATACTTCGTTACGTTCTTCCAATAATAATAATAATTTTATGGTTCTCGAGTGTGCGTTGCCGATAAGTAAATGCCCGTGAAATAATACATAACCGATTACTAATCATTTCGATTTACCGTAGATTGAATCATTAAGAACTTTAATGTTTGAGCATGTTGTTTCCGATGACAAAGATCGCCGGATCTCCATCCTCCTGCCGAATCGCTGCTCCTGTCACGGCAATGCCGACACCACCTCCTCTTCCTCCGAGCGGATCATATTTAGCCTCCGAGCTCAGCTTCGCCAACATCAATACTATGTTATATACAATTTTTTTTAGTGACGTCGATTTCTTCAACTAATCACGTCGAACGATTTATAATAAATTTATGCCACAGAATATTTTCTAGTAAGAGAATTTCACCATGTATTTGAGTAAACGCTTTGTTAAAAGATAGAAAAGTTACGAAATGATTAGTGTTATTTTCTTATTGAAATCTTTCTACCACCTGAGGCAGGGGGGACAATAATAAAATTAGGAAAGGGTGACTCCCCAATAATTCTGGTCCATTGCTGGTTGTATGTCTACACCGTGCCCTAGCCTCCTCTCCCTCTCTCTCTCTCTCCACCCATCCACTACCTTCCTCTCCTTCTAGGGTTTTCGCTTCACCTCTAGGGCTTAATCCCGCAGAACCGCCGGATCCCGCCAATCCAGCTTCGAGCAGGCACCCCAACCATAGCTCCACCGGAGAAATCGGCGGCTCTTCTCGTTAGGGTTTTCCGGGGGTTCCGTAATTGATGGGAACGGAGAGGAAGAGGAAGGTGAGCTTGTTCGACGTGGTGGACGAGACGTCGGTCTCTGCTAAGATCACGAAAACCAACGGGGTCATGGCCGCCGGCGGCAACGGCAACCTCAACGCGAGCAGTTTGATAAATCGCTGGAATGGGAGGGCCTACTCGCAGCGGTATTACGAGATACTGGAGAAGAGGCGGACTTTGCCCGTTTGGCACCAGAAAGAGGAGTTCTTGGAGGTGCTGAGGAATAACCAGACTTTGATCCTGGTCGGCGAGACTGGTAGCGGTAAAACCACTCAGGTTAGTTTGTTTTGGCGTCTTCGGTTGTGTCTCTGTTTTTTTTTTTTTTTGTATCTTCTTCTTTTTCGGGTTGGGGATGAGGGAAATCAAATTGGAAGTTAGGCGAGAGAGCTTTTGCTTTTTACGCGTCTTGCGGGTGGGGAAGTGCTGGATTCAGGGTTTCCTCATTGCGAAGCTGTTTTCTCTCGTAATTAGATGCCGTGAAGAGATTCATTTAGAAGCAGGTTTGAAACTATGGTCTGTCTTGTGATTTTTATACTTCTGATAGAAACATGTTTCATATCCTTTCACTGCTTCCTTGTTTGACATGTGATATTATTTGGGGATTATGAGGCTGCTCCGGTTGCTACATTTGGGTGATGGTTGTAATCCTTTTTATAAGCCAACAATCTAAACTGCTTGGGCGGTTATAATTATGCTTGGTATTGGTGGCGAACAATGCTTTCAGGCAAGAAACTTGGTTGGGAAAGTTTCCTAGTCCAGTTGTACAGTGCTGATGTAGCATTGGTGGGGAAGGAATTCTCAGACCAGTTGGTTTTATGTGCTTGACATTCTGTCCTTGCGGAAAGTTTTTCGAGGTTTCTGTCAGTTTTTTGGATGCTGACGGCCCACTTAATAAGTTAATTTTTATGTAATTTTAAGTAGGCTGCTAAATAAGCAAACGATTTTCCACTACAGATTCCCCAGTTTGTACTGGAAGCTGTTGATATTGAGACTCCAGATAAACGTAGAAAGATGATGATTGCATGTACTCAACCTCGTAGAGTGGCTGCAATGTCTGTATCTCGACGTGTTGCAGAGGAGATGGATGTAACTATTGGAGAAGAAGTTGGTTATAGTATTCGTTTTGAAGACTGCAGTAGTGCAAGAACTGTTTTGAAGTAAGCAAGCATCTGTTTCCTCCTTCGAGCTCTTCATTGCTACGTGAAGGACTTTAAATTCTGTTGTTTTGCGATTTTACTATTCTTGTGTTACTTGTCTTTAGCATCCCTATTTTAATCAGAAAAATACTTATGCACCTTTGATTGCTTTCAGGTATCTGACAGATGGTATGCTTCTAAGAGAAGCAATGACAGATCCACTTTTGGAACGCTATAAGGTTATAATTCTTGATGAAGCTCACGAGAGAACTTTGGCGACAGACGTGTTATTTGGGCTCCTGAAGGAAGTTCTCAGGAATAGACCTGACTTGAAGGTTGTTGTTATGAGTGCTACACTTGAAGCTGAGAAATTTCAAGGTTATTTTAGTAGTGCGCCTCTTATGAAAGTTCCTGGACGGCTTCATCCGGTGGAAATTTTCTATACTCAGGAACCTGAGAGAGATTATTTAGAGGCTGCTATCCGTACAGTCGTGCAGATTCATTTGTGTGAAACTCCAGGTGATATACTTGTTTTCCTCACTGGAGAAGAAGAAATAGAAGATGCATGCCGCAAGATCACAAAAGAAATTGGTAATGCGGGGGATCATGTGGGTCCTGTTAAAGCAGTACCTCTGTATTCAACTCTTCCTCCAGCTATGCAGCAGAAAATTTTTGAACCTGCTCCTCCTCCTTTGAAGGAGGGTGGTCCGCCTGGCAGGAAAATTGTAGTGGCAACAAACATTGCAGAAACTTCATTGACCATAGATGGTATAGTTTACGTTATCGACCCTGGGTTTGCTAAGCAAAAAGTGTATAACCCTCGAGTGCGTGTTGAATCATTATTGGTATCTCCTATTTCAAAGGCAAGTGCACACCAGAGGGCAGGACGTGCTGGAAGAACTCAGCCAGGAAAATGTTTTAGGCTTTATACCGAAAGAAGTTTCAACAATGATCTTCAGCCTCAGACTTATCCAGAAATTTTACGGTCTAACCTTGCAAATACAGTTCTTACCTTGAAAAAACTAGGCATAGACGATCTTGTGCATTTTGATTTTATGGACCCTCCTGCCCCTGAGACATTGATGCGAGCATTGGAGGTCTTGAATTACCTGGGAGCATTGGATGATGATGGGAACTTGACCAAACTAGGGGAAATCATGAGTGAATTTCCTTTGGATCCTCAGATGTCAAAGATGCTGGTGGTTAGTCCTGAGTTCAACTGTTCAAATGAAATATTGTCAATCTCAGCTATGCTTTCAGGTACTTTTATTTCTTCGTGCAATCATTGTTTTGTTGCTTATGAGTTGGAAGCTTTATTGGTACAGTATTTTGCGCTGCATTCCATTTTGCCCTTTGGGAATTTTGTCTTTTCTTTGGCATGCAAAAGTTGTGTTGCCATGCTCATGATGGCAGACATGCTTCTGTTCACTTGGGTACACAAGTGCTCGTGTATGCATATAGTAAGATTTTCTAGTGTCGCATTAGGTTGTCATCAGCAACTGTTTTGTCTGGGTTCCATGCCTTCATTGGCATGCACCATAGAATTCTAAGTAAGTGCTGATGCAGATAGTTGCAGTTTCTCAGTATTATCTCTTGAAGCAAATGGTATCTTCTCGCCTCTATGCATCGCTGACCTTCCGTGGGCCTCTCCTGTGATAACCAATTTTTTCTCTAGTACCAAATTGCTTTGTCCGGCCTAGGGAGGCTCAAAAGGCTGCAGATGAAGCTAAAGCTAGGTTTGGACACATTGATGGGGATCACCTTACCCTCTTGAATGTATACCACGCCTACAAGCAGAATAGTGAGTTGTAATCCCTTAAATTTTGTCGTGTAGTTTGTCTTGTTGTTTCGAATTAGTAATAGTAATGTTTCTTGTCATCCAGGTGAGGATTCATCATGGTGCTATGAGAATTTTGTCAATAACAGGGCGTTGAAGTCTGCCGATAATGTGAGACAGCAGCTTGTCCGCATCATGGCAAGGTTTAACCTGAAGCTATGCAGCACAGATTTCAACAGCCGTGAGTACTACGTCAACATAAGAAAGGCTATGCTTGCTGGGTACTTCATGCAGGTGGCTCATCTGGAGAGGACGGGACATTACCTAACAGTCAAGGACAATCAGGTAGTTATGTACTTAGTGTTAGTTTTAAGCTTATAAAAATGTTGATCTACTATGGAATATAGAATATCCTCTTGGTTAGTTTTCTATCATCCTTTCTGAGGGTATATTGTGTATCATTATGGTGGCAAGTGTTGCTCTGCTTGTGTATGATGACTGTGGTCTTTGCAGGTTGTGCACTTGCATCCTTCGACTTGTCTGGATCACAAACCTGAGTGGGTCATTTACAATGAATATGTCTTGACTAGCAGGAATTTTATACGGACAGTAACTGATGTTCGTGGCGACTGGTACCTTTCTCTCTCTCTCTCTCTCCCTCTCTCTCTCCCCTCCCACTCCTCCCACTGGCGGGCACCTTTTCTCGCTTCTCATTGTTAAAATTACTGAGCATTCTTGTGATCATCCTTAACTGCAGGCTGGTTGATATAGCACCACACTACTACGATTTGATAAACTTTCCGCAGTGTGAGGCTAAGAGAGTTCTTGAGAAGCTGTACAAGAAGAGGGAAAGGGAAAGGGAGGAGAGCAAGAACAGGAAATGATACTGTGCTTCAGTTGGCTGAGCCATACCTCTTCGAGCTCTTATTTCAATGGTTTACTGATCAAGGGTTTGATGATCATGAGCATGCTGAGGTTCTTGGAATCTTTTAATGCATTCTGGGCTCTGGCATTGCTAAGTGCTCGACAGTGAAGCAGAAGAGTGGCCTGTTTTTGTATCATTTTCTGGGATAGATGATCTTCATAATGTTAGTTAAGTAAAGTATTGTCCCAACAGTAATGTTATTGCAATTTGTTTCAAGACTTGATGATTTTAACTTAAGTCGATAGGAGTGAATGTCTCTTCACGCTGTCAGAGGTTATATTTTCCCAATCTTCCCCAGCATCTTTTCATGGGGTTAACATGGATAAAGAATATGATATGGAGTCCTTAAATGTATCACAAGATAAATGAAACTGGACAGTCGTTTCTTTTCTTCAATCTCCCGGCTCAGCAGACTCGAGAGAGAAATTCGTGTCTATGCAAGATCAACTTAGCATTACGAGCCATGACATGGATTATGGTTTTGGGTGGTTCCGTGGTTGTGAATGGTGTGCTCAATTTTTTCTCCCTGATGCTGGGCTTAGCTTTGTCACATTCTGCCTGAAACTGGAGAGGAGGTGGTGGAGATTTGCCTAATCATGCCCAATAATTGTATGATTTTGATGCACGTAAGCTCAATGCACATGAGTTGTTGAATCGCGTGGTTCCCTCATCCAACGGTGCATGTAACTTGGGCTCACATGCATCGGAATCATGCCAGATTTTTCTTCTTCCAAATTTGGGGTTTTTGAGAAAGGGTTCACTTAAAAGGGTTGGCAAGTTTGGTGCATTCATTGCCAACTATTGAATAGTGAGAAAATTCCAAATAAGAGACTAAAGTAGAGTCGTTGTCTCAAAAGATGGCCCAAAGTGAAACTTATTTTGAATAAGATTATGAAATGACCTAGTCAGTTATAATTAAATCGAAAAGAGAAGTCTTAAGTAAGGGATTGCAATTTTTTTATTTTGATTTTCTAGGCAAAAGTGCTCCTATTTCGGCCTTTGGAAAAATCACTCGTTCGCCAATCGACAAACATTTGGTCGGCCGATGAGCTCAGACCCTTATTTGAGACCGACTTGGCCGCTTCATGCCATTACTTGAAACAAAGTCCATCCTGAGCCATTTTTCAATAAAATAACCCCATTTCAGGCTCTTAGTTGGAATTTTCTCTTGAATAGCAGCAACATCGAGCAAATATACATACGATTACCTTCATTTTTATCGAATCAAAGACAACACAGAAAACAGTTAAATTAATGACCTTTACGGCTCAGTAGGAAGCAGATGAAGAAATTCTCAGTTCATTCTGAAGCTTCACAAATTATACATCTAATTGGCAACATAAGCTCCCCACACCACTGGAATCGCATGACCTACGACGCATAATTCAACAGTAGAAAAGTTGAATAAACAGACCATCGGTCCACCACAACTCTCTAACGGTTAGGACTGAACCTTTGGATGGGTTTCACAAATAATAACAGGTTATACCTGCTACTGAAGGTTTTACAGATCTGTCAGAACGTCCAAGAACGCGGAAATAGTTGCTAGAAAAGAAATCTGGGTAAGACAAACACTCCCGCTGCGTCGGAGGATCTTGACCTTGAAAAGACACAAGAGTAGCAAAAACTCCCAAAAGAGAATATGGCACTGAACTAAAAGGATGAGGTATTATAGCATCAGCCACCACTGAAAAGACGGCCCCGAGTTGATTCTAGCATTTTGTGCTTGAAAAAGAATCAATGATAAGCTTCCTACCCCAATGTCTCGCTAATACGCTTAAGCCAAAATGAGCAGAAAAGAATGTCACGACAATTAAAGTGGACACAACCACTCATGCTGCCTGCTGGATCTGCTTCAATAGAATCTGATTAGACTTTGTGATCTAATACATCGTTTCCGAGATGGTTATAGTTTAGTAACAATCCTGATGAGGGGAAGTAGATGCAGCAGCTCTTAGCTCTTGCAAGACAAGGACAAGGAGATTGCTGTTTGGCAGTCACAGCATCTATGCCAGGCATTCCTTGTTCCAGTCCCTGAAAAACCGAAAAAGTTAGTAGATAGAACCACTGGCTGGATTAACTTCAGAAAAATATCTCACGAGTATTCAAGCTTGCAAGAGCCGTATACCATCTGATGGATCATAGATCATGTGTCCAGATCATAGTAACGAGCCTCTCACTTCTCTGTCATTTGAGCCAAGCCAATGTCTCTTCTACATGCATTCCTAATTCTCTTTTTCTCACCTGCAAAAGAATCCATAAAACATTTGCCTCCACTCTACACTTGCTTGGTGCACATGTTGCTACCAGAGTATTGAGTATCTTGTTGCATAACAGCATGGTCAATCTTATTCTGGTCCCATAGCATTTTCTCCAGAGTAAAGTGGTTTTTAATCGTGCAATACACCTAAAAGCACTTCCCATTTCATCCATTGTCCATGTATTCCAACAGTAATACTCCATCAAAATCTGCATCTTCCATATCGCCATTCACAATTGCCCCACTTTCACTATTTACAGTCTCCAGCTTCTTCGTCTCCCACTACTTGTCCCGCTTTCTGTGAATGGAAAACAGAGCATTAATTTAATAGCCTGACCACTAGGAAGTACTTGAATACGTTGTTATCAAATTATTCAGAAATAACAACACCAACGTGGATCAAGTCATAGAAACATCGAATCTCCCCTATAAGTACTGAAGTCATATGGACACTATGTGCACCAGAGAGTTTAATACTCATAATTTGTATTGCTGATCACTTAACTCAGAAGAGAAGCTATATCGGCAGACCAGATATAGATAACGAGAAACAGTGAGCTAGCACTCATATCTGATGCAAGTCCCTTAAATTGGTCTGTATCTGTCGCTTAGTGGCTCATATCATGGAGATTCATTTTTCACTGGATAAAGAAGTCTGGCAAGAACTAGTCTCTGGAAATACATTTTTTGAGAGCTTAGTGCTTCTAGAGCGTTTAATACCCATCCAATAACAGATAATGATTAGTCAAGATTCCTCAAGAAGTATCAAGCCAGCTAGTTGCAATCTGCTTCCTCACATGCCATTTTCTCATCATCCTTTTTAAATTTAGTACTCTGCCCCATGATCCATTTTCACCATGAATCTTTAGAAGCATTGTATATGCTGCGGGATGATGTTCCTTCAATCTTCTAATTCCCTTTTCGGCAAATCCACCAAATTCCAAACTTGAATGCATCGTGCAAGCTCCAATGAATGCACCCCAAACTACCACGTCAGGCTCCATGGGCATTCCCTCAATTAGCTTCTTTGCCTTCTCGAGCTGTCCAGCCTTTCCATACAGGTCTACCATGCATGCATAGTGCTCTACCTCTGGTTGTATCCCATACTTTGTCTTCATGCGGTTGAAGAACTTAGCACCTTCTTCAACCAGTCCTCCATGAACACATGCTGACAAGAGATTAATGAATGTTATTGGATCAGGCTTAGTACCATTTTCAACCAAGCTTTCAAAAATTTCTAATGCTTTTTTCCCCGGCCCATGCCAGGCATATCCTCCCATAATCGCATTCCATGAAGCAATGTTCTTGTTTTGGATGTTTGCAAAGATGCAAAATGCAGCATCAATTTCCCCGCAATTTGCATACATATCGACAAGGGAGGTCAAAACAACCACATCCTCTGATTCAGGGATACCACACTTCATGATGCTCGAGTGAACCTGCTGACCCATGATAAGAGAAGATGACCCCGCACACGCATTTAAAACACAAGAATAATGGAAAACATTGGGCCGGCTCCCCGATTTAACCATCAGGACAAACAGCTTCAGAGCATCCTCATGCTTTTTGTTCTTCACATATCCATTGATCATCGCCGTCCATGAAAACACATCCCTCACGCTCATCCTATCGAAAACAGATCGAGCTTCGTCAATCCTTTTGTTCCTGACATAACCGCTAAGCAAACAAGTCCAAGAGACAACATCCTTCCGGCTCTCCGGTATTAAGTGAAAGAATCTCTCTGCCTCGTCCACACGTCCAGTCTCCATATAACCACTCACCAGAGCATTCCACGATGAAGCAGGTTTCACTGAGAGCTCATCGAAAACTCTTTCCAAAGCAAATGGATTGCCAACATTTGCATAGCCTTTCATCAATGCCGACCCAACAATGACGTCAGATACCATCCCCAAACAAACTATACGGGCATGAATTTGGGGGACTAAAATTTTGAATCGACTGTCCAAAAAGGAGCTGATAGCCATGGATATGGTGTATGCATTAGGCAATACACCGCATCTCCCAAGTTCTCCGAAACAACAATACACATCCTCTGGTCTTTTAGCTCTATAATAACCCGAAAGCATCGTGTTCCACGAGACGACATCCTTAAGGGGCATTTCGTTGAACAAGTCCCGGGCTTGATGCAAAGGGCGGTTCCGAACATAATCCCGGAGCAATATATTCCAAGAAAAGACGTCACCGGAAGTGGGAACGCGGTCAAAGCCTTCGCGGGCATCTTCCAAGTTCGTGCTTTGAAGGCGAGATTTCAGTGGAGCCGTCGGAGGAAGTGCGCGGATGCTGGGAAAACTTGTGAAAGGGAAGGCCCTGTTCCTCGCCATCTTGCACATGTTGGGTGCGTGAGCTGACGAGCAAATAGCTTGCGGGATCATGATCAATATCACTTCCTGTGGCATTCCGTCTCAAACTTTTGCTGTCGAAAGGCCTCCATTAAAAAGAGTAGACGCAAAGACGATGACATGATCACCGAACACGAACCCGGTCTTTGGTTTGATCCCTAAAGAGAATCGAAGATCCTTGAATTCTTTGAAAACCCAATAAATCTCTTTTATTTGCAAATCCTATGGTTCGGTTCGGTCCCTAAATGCTTCGATTTTCTTGAACCTCAATAACATCTCCTGTTTGTCTTTCGAGAAGAGAAAACCCACCTCAAATAGACAAACTTCGGACCGTGCGAGTTTGAGGTTTGCTCATAGTCATTGCTCCAACAATCTTTGAATCTCGAGGGACCTATCTGATCGAAATTTAGCTCGATTTCTACTGTTTCTATTGCTCGGACATCCAAATTCGAACTTTTGTTTCGCTGTTGAGAATGGATTATATCGATCTGATTTGAAGGCGGTTGGTGTTTTATGTGATGTTTATTACAATAGCCGTTTATAGGATCTGCCATTCACGAAAAAGATGACCACATCGTGGTCGAAGATCAAAAGTCTTAAAGATTCTTGCATAATTGCTACTTGGGTCGACGCACGGACAAACGGAGTACAAATTTGTAATCGACACAAGCTTTCTCGCGAACTAAAACTTTCATACTCGGTGTTCGTCATTACGGTATGCATCGCAGTCTTCAGCTAATGATGGACATGTGAAAACTTACACGACACACAGAATGCTAGCACAACAACTGTGAACAACCTACTGGTCATAGCAGTGACACCGATGGATCGAAAGCACTAGTAGTTCCCTAACGGTCCTCGAGGCGATTGCTGAAGTTCAGAGTCTCCCACCAGCCAAAGTTCGGTAGAGTTCATCGATCTGCACCTGTCCAAACGCGACGAAGTGGGTGTCCTCTGCTGTTGAGTTAGACATCAAATGCCGAGAGTTTGATGAAAAAACGGAATGGAAAAAATTTACCTGATAGTGGTTTAGCAACTTGTTTCTCTTCTTCTTGAGCGTCGCGGTCACCAGATCTCTTTCCATGTCGAACACGAGCGGTTCCAGGATGACTCCTTTGATGTACTCGAAGCCCCTCAGCTGGTGAGAAGAGTGGCGGTAAATCGATCCCAAGCAAAGGACAATGAATTAAAATGGACGAGGTTGACTCAGGCTATATAGGCTTGTCTGATATGCAACAGCATATACCTTGTTTCTTTGAGCAATGTCTCTGAACTCGGCGAGGACGCGCTCTTTCAACTGATTGAGAGAACAAAGTTCGGTCAAGGACCCTGCGTAACCGTTCGCGACCGCCCACTTTCTGGTGTTCTCTTCATGCGGGACGACGACTGCGACGAGCATTGATTTGAAGCTGTCCCCATATACCCAAACCTTAACAAGCATGAAAATAAGGGGAAGTGAGAGCTCTGGATTGTTTTCTCTCACCAATCTAGTGATTTGAGGAACTAATAGAGATGATGAACAGAAAGCCAGGATGCCTCACATCTTCCACCATTGCGGTGACTCCATAAACATTTTCCAAATACTCGAGCGCGACATATTCTCCTTGGGAGAGCTTCACAAGATTCTTCTTCCGATCGATGATCTTGATGATGCCATTAGGAAGTATTTCCCCAATGTCCCCTGAACGATCACGGAAGTTGCTAATAAGTACTGTCGTGACACGACTTATGCAGATCGGTGTCTGTTCACATGAAGGAGAGCATGCGAAGTTTAATGTCGGCCATACCTGTATGGAACCAGCCATCCTTCATAGATTCTCTCGTCAACTCAGGATTCTTGTAGTATTCTGAAAAAACCGTCTTTCCTCTAACACATATCTCGCCACATGGACGGTTCCCCAGAGGATTGTAGCCCATCTCCGGGACTTCTTCTAGGCGCATCTCGTTGTATACGGACACCGCGCCGACGGATCCGATCAAGGACATTTCATCAGGAAATCCGAGAGTTGTTGGCCCGCAGGTTTCGGTCAAGCCTGAAGAAATTTCAATGTGACTAGATCATTATGCACTTAGAAGCTGGATAATGTTTGAAATTGCATTATCTGCCATCCATATAATGACCTTAAGCCAAACTAAATAGCATGCCTTGAGATCAAGCTAATAGGGATGACTATCTAATAGCAGAAGCTAAACCAAACATTGCAAGTATGACTATTCGATTAGATTACGAGATGAAATTAAGTAATCTGTAACAGGCCAACTTAGTTTAATTAGCTATCACATATCAAAATACACATAAATTACGAGATGCAGTTTCATTACCATAGCCTTGAACCACAAAAGCACAGCAAGTAACCCGCAGAAACTCTTCGATCTCGGAACTCAATGGCGCGCCTCCAGATACTATAAGACGAAGCCTGCCACCTAACTTAGCTTTTACCTGCAAGGCAATTAAGTAAATTCAGCAGGCAAAACCACTTTTCCTTTTCTGGGCGAGCAAGCGCCTCCGGTATTATCGTGAGGATATGGACATGAGTGGTGAGTAATGTGATTAAGAGAGACAAAACTGAGACACAGGACAACCTTCCTGAAAGCCAACAAATCCGCCAGCGGCGATGCTTCTTTCTGTTTATATCCTAGATTCATCCAGCGTAGTTTGCTGTAAAAGAAAAGGGGTAATCATATTCAAATTATCCTTTTCTGGTAGGAGCAAAAGACTTCTGCTGTCTTGGTGAGAGCTAGAGATCGATTAGCTGCGACAAACCGAAGGAACTTACTGACTGTAGAGGAGATTGAATATCCTCCGCCTCACTGGATTGAGTTCATCCAGTGCCACTTTAATGCCTATAACATAGAGAACTTATTTTAAGGGAATTTCTAAGTTAGAAAACAAAATCACTGTAGTGAGACATGTTCTGGCAATTATTTACACTTCCCGTACTTTCATGTATCCTTTCGAATACTCGAGGCACGCCCGCGAAAAACGTCGGCTTCAACTCCATCAGATCATCTCTCAGTGCATTCAAGTCCTTTCAGCGACAGAATGAGCATGACTTAGAAAATGAATCACTCCAATTGAGTGCTCAAAAACACGGGACAAGAAGTTTAGGAGCAGAAGAGACATTAATTGCCCAGATGAGTCGAGAGAGCATGTATGAACTTGCATAAGGAGAATGATTAGAATTTGTGGTTGGTGTTAACAAGAATTCTAGCATGACAGACAGTCGAGTAACTGAATATAATGTTTGCGACGGTACCCCATGATAATAGCCGACGGAAGCGCCCTTATGAAGAAAATATTCCTCGATGGCGCGGTCAAGAATGTGAGCAAGCGGCAAGAAAGATAGATACACATCGTCCACCGTCATCTGTTTGTCCTCAAAAAGCCATGTCAAAACTCCCCAGAAGATCAGATTCTCAAAGACAACGAAACACTGAAGATCTAATTTACCTTATCTTCAAATTGCTCCAGAAAGAGATCTATCCCCCTTACAAATGCTGCAAGGTTTTCGTGTGTCAGAACAACACCTTTCGGATCTCCACTGGTGCCACTGGTGTACATGATTGTGCAGATGTCAAGAGGCCGAGGCGGCAGAATGTCGGACAGATTTTTCTTTCCCTGGTGAAAGTCGAATATCTAAAATGAGGAAAGAGATAATCAAGTTTGACACTGTTTGTGATATCCACAAACTAGGATAACGGTTTCATTTATTTCTCCCCAGAGCTTTTATCCATTAACAGTAAAGTATCATCAGTTTCGGCATGTGGCTGCACTAAGGCCATGTTCACAGTTAATCATCTCATCGACAAGCAACCTGGCAGATTATTCTTGAACCAAAATAAAAAAATGACAGTGACGAGAACATACAACTCTTGACGCCCCTGAAATTTATTGAGAAACCCACCATATCAAGGAACTCATCCCACGTATAAGGTATAGTCCCGGATCGAACCGCCTTTTCTTTCTCGTCCTCTGCCAAAGACGTAAAGCAAATGATCGCTGCAAACAAATTTTAACCTCAATTAATTAGACTTCCAGCAACTGCAAGAAGGCCAGAGCGATCAGAGAAATCCTCACATTTTAGCTTTTTTGCAGAAAGGCAATCCGGATTTAGTAGCTGCAGATCAAGGAATCAAGTAGAATCAGTGTGATTTAGCACCGCTGCTTATATTGATATCACTAGCAAACCACCTGTAATCTCAAAAAGCAGGGAAAAAAAAATCTTTCACCGTACTCACTTCTTTTGCTTTCTTATCTTGGACGAAAACACAACTTATCTCCGCGTGATCCAGTATGAAGTTAACAGCTCCTGGACCTGCCTCCAAGAAAATCTCAACTTAAGCTCAACAAGCACAGATTAAAGCAAGAAAATGCTACTAAGTTCTATTTAGTTGGAGATCAGCAGTTAGAATTGCAATCTGAATATGGCTGCTTATTAGTTATTACTCATTCTTATGTACAGTCTTTGTAAAGGAACATACGCGGCAAAGATCAAGATCATTTAATGGCAAACAATCATGTTGCTTCATTAACTAGTTGACCAAAGTTTCTCGTAAATTTAACTTTTGGCCCAAAGCATCAAGCCACTCGGATAAGAGAGATATAGCTCTGCAGCACGAGACACTCGCCCATATATACAGTTAAGATATTAGGACAGGAAATTCCTAGACAAAACAATACCGAGGGTATCGTAGAGAGGCACGCATACCAAACTGTGTGCACTGCAAGCCTACACCAAATTCCCAAAATCCATTTAGCATAGTCTCAAGACTGGTAAAAGCTAATCGAGCAGGGGAGAGAAATTACAGCGATCAGATTGGGTAAGACAAAAAGAGAGCGAGAGACGAACCTCCATTGCCATAGCCCACTGCGGGCAGTTTGCTCCGTAGATCCCCACTCTGGAGCCCTATGAAAGGGGACAAAGATTAAACTGAAGCAAGTTTGAAATTTGCTCTAAGTCACCTAATCTAATGTATCTATGCGTGAGTATTTGCATGTACTAATCTCTATTGAAAAGTTTCACATATGTTCCTGTTCTTACAGGTTCAGCTCCTGATGCACGTAATGCGGAACCGATATGCAAGACTTCACCATAGACTTCCTCGTAGGATTTCCAGGCATAAGGTCCTGGCTGCAGCACAAAACAAAAGCACTTCGGAATCGAAAAACATATTCATAGGCATATAATTCTTGCGCATTATACTGGCTTTTCTTGTGAATAAAAAGCAGCTCCAAAGATCGCAACATTTCAGGGAATGTAAAGGAAACCTTTCCATTGATTATTTTGCGCCATCCGAGCATCTTGTTTTTAGGATGCTTTTCGACGGATACCCTGCATCACATACAGTCCTGTCATGAGCAGTTTTTAGTGCCGGTTATATATAGATCCTTTTAAGCTAAATACATTACATCGCATTCATGATGCATTACTTTTTGAGCGCTCGAAGCAATTCAACCTTAGTATTCTCCAAACACGACAAGATTTTGCTTCACACACAGGTCCTACTCCATTTCCTTCCTCTAATTCTCTTTTAATCATTGAAGAGAGGCTTTTTTCGTTTCTGTACCCTTTTGCCGGAGCAAGATTAGAACACTCACTGCCCATCCTTTTCGATATGCGCGGTTGACAATATGAATCACCTGAAAATGTCCCATGTCGTATTTATGTCGGGATCAGTCGGAGGAAACCCATTTTTGGCAAGTAGATTCCGATAGACGGGTCCGACCGAGGGCTTTCCATCTCGGCCCTCTCTTCCATCCTCGACCTTGGCCGCAAAAACCTTCATTTGCTTTATCTGCGAAACATGGTCGACACAAAGACACAGCTGATGGAACCTTACCAAAATCATCACCAAAAGATGTCAAACACAAAAAAAGCGAACTCAACAAAAAGTCATGAATGGTGCCCACCAGCATAAAGAAGCAACCACTGATGCTCACGCAAATTCTCAACTCATCATCAAGTTTCCAGTTAAGTCCTCAGACCCTCTAGATGTACTTAATGAAGAATCAAGACACAACAATGACAATAAATGAGCCATTCTCAACATAATTAACACTGATGTGACGCCCTGTAGTTGACCAAAGAGAACGAAATCTGAAGCTAAAATTTTTCACAAAGCAAGAATGAAAATCCCAATAAACAAGCCCATTCAAAATTGTGTAGAAAGCTTAAAACTTTGGAGTATGAATATGGTCCTGGAAAATTCATCCACTTACTCTGCTAAACACCCTCCAATTCTGGTGAATCTCTGAGTATGATGAAGTGGCACTCAAAACATCAACGACTCGCCACCACCTTCAGAGAACTCTTGGTAGAATAAAGATAAAAACAGAGAAGTGTGAAGATTGAGGAATTCTTCGAAGTGTTGCTGAAATCATTAGTGGAATATATAGCCTAAGGTACCATTTTTTTAGTCAGAAAGCAAGCTAAAAACTGCATGCAGAGCCCACAGAGAAGATGAAAAAGAAGCAATAAACAGAGCGACAGAAACCAAGACTTGTATTTTGAAGATCATGCTATAAAAACCAAAGATGATACCTTTCTTGCATATCCATCTTGGCATCCACCGTAAGCTAAACGACTACAGAACAACACACAGGAAAAAAGAAGCAGGAAAATCTTGCCAACAGAAACCTCCAAAACCCTCTACTCTCACACCATTTCCTTCCCACATTTTACACGTGAAATTACAAATTACGGGTCAAAATGCTGATTGAGGCACAACCCCATGCAATGACTATTTGGGACAAGCGTTCTTGCTCAGTTTAGCCACTGGAGAGAGAGAGAGAGAGAGAGAGAGAGAGAGAGATTACTCTCGAGTTCATTTGCAAGAGTACATGGCGCTGCACGACAACCTTGGTGGGGGAGGTTGAGGAATGACTTGAATTTAAGGACGGAGAGGTCAGCCAAATAGGTGATCCAACACAAAACTATTTTTTAAATCGAGTCTTATCAACAAGTGTCCTAAAATACCAATAAAAATTGCTTAACAAGCCATAGTTTGATTTTTCAAATTCAAACAACCAATTCATATGACATGGAAAAATTCGCGCACACTTAGAGAATTACAAACTGAGTATCGAGTTCTTAACGACACTTATTGACAAATCCTTTTGTTTCAATGCAATCACGAACCACCAATGATTAGAGAGAATCGGGTACATCATAATTTCTGCTCATCTCATGTATTCCTGTAAAATGATCTTAACCATTGTGTATCAGCTCCTCCGTAATGAGTTTCCTGCTCTTGAGCATCTCAAGTTGGTCTAATGAAACTCACACGTGAATATTATAATGATGATGAGCATATATTATACAAGTGAAAGTATAGAGCACATAAATCAACACTCAGAAAAAGAAAATCTTGCTATGAGGAATGCTAGGGGAGGGGAAAGGGCAGATGGTGATTTAATGAGTTGGTTGAAGCCAGTGAGTGGTTTTGCCGACATCTCACTCTCTCTTTATTTATTACACAACTTCTGTTTTTGCGTCTGAACATGTAAGAAGATCTTTGCAGGAAAGTTTTTGCTTCTGTTTCTTCGGAAACATATTGTAGTGTTGAATTAGACAGAGATGTATGCTGTTAAAAATAAGATTTTGTTCTAAACTTCGGATCGATCCATCGTCTCAAAAATTTCGTATAACCAAGTTATTTTTTTTTCTTTTGCACTAAATATTGTCTCTCGCAAATACTTCAAATTTTTTTAATGAACCATCGAGATTAATTCTCTGGCGATCCAACGGCCAATGATCCCGAAAATCTGATCCTTGAGGATTTGTAGGAATGATAAACTCTCTGTTCGCTCTTTTTTGCAATGAGAAATATTTTTCACCGAAATTTAGTCTTCGGTTTTTAGTAAGAGGGTTATGTGGCTCAACTTTCGAAGAGAAATTTTAGCAAGAACACGAAGCAACATAGAGGTATGAAACGGGTAGGAAATCAGTGGATCGAATATGGATTTGCGATCAACAAAGGTTCAGACTACATTACAATACTCCTACGAAAGCAGTAGAAGACTTGAAAGTAAACACGAATTGCAGAAACTGTAAATGCTAGAAAGGAAGATGCAGGGAAGTTAAAGTGCAGATAAACTTGAGTGTTCTTGGATGTGTCTCTTTGCTCTTCTCTTTTGAGTATTTGTATTCTTCAGCTTTCCATAACCGTCTGTCGGTTATTTTCTTGCTTTCAAACTTTGAGTCTTGGCACCTTCAATAACTTCTCATTTGCCCACGTTTTATCCGCCAAAACATGATCTTCAATTGTCAGTATGGCTTCGAATTTGAATCTCTTCCAGTAACTGCCGTGAACTGTTAGCATTCACTATCCGGATTTCTTGCCCGTAACTTCTTGCTGACGTGGCTAGTTTGGCCATCTTGCGGTTCCTTTCAACTTAGTATTCCTCTTACTGCTGAATTTTTATAGTTTCGGTATACTCAGAATCTTATCGAATTTCGAAAATCAATGACCTTATTCTCTTACTTCCCGAATATCGGGTTTAGACTTCTGGCCATTTCGGTATGTTACAGACAACTTATCGAACTTCTCAGAGTAGTTTACTGCTCCCGATTTATCGATTTTCGGGATATAATGATACCGAAGTCAATTCGGTAACTCATTATTATTTGGTGTCAACAGATGCCCCATTTTAAAAGAATTAAAAGAATTTTAATTATTTTAAATGCCAAAGATGACAAGACACTTACTTTTTGCTTCCAGCGTCATTTTGCCGCCTCGTTTCGCGCGCTTGCCTTTTCAGCTCCTTCTCGCATCATCTTAATATATATATCAGCTGTCCCCACACAATCTGATCTCTCGCCTTCAGACGTGCTCTTTCCAAAACTCATCTTCTTCGTTATTCTCGTGCCCTTTCGCCTCTTTGTTTCTTCATGACCTCACTGACCGCTATCTGCATTTCTCTTTGTTCAATAGAAGGTACCGATAATGTGATGATAGTTGCAATATCTGCCAACTCTTTTGATATTTTATAACCGGAAGCCACCTGTGCTAACTCGTTGGCTTAGTAATTGATTTCTCTTTTGACATGGACTATGTCATATTCTCTAAACTGTTCCAATTGCTTCTTGGCTAGATAATAATAGCCAATCAAATTTTCATTCAAACACTGATATTCTCCTTTCAACTGCTTCACCACTAGCTGTGAATCACCGAATATTTTTATGAACTGTGCTTCCAACTCAATCAATATTCCTAAACCTATAATCAATGCTTCATATTCAGCTTGATTGTTTGAGCACTCAAAATCTAACTTACAAACGCACATTATAAGTTCTCCGGTGGGAGAAATTATCATCAAACCGGCTCCAGCCATACTCTTAGCGCATGATCCATCAAAATACATAGTCCATGGTACAACTTGACTGAAACTCTGTTCATTTTCTTCCATTTGTAGGCATGGGTATTCGGTAAGAAAATCAGCAACGGCCTGACCTTTGACTGCTTTTATTGGTACGTATGCCAAATCAAATTCAGACAAGATAAATGCCCACTTGGCTATACGCCCTTTTATAACAGGCCGTGACAACATATATTTTATTACATCAGTCTTACCGAGTACATGTACTGTAGCTAGCAACAAATAATGTCTTAACTTCATACAAGAAAAGTACAAAGATAGACATAATTTTTCGATTGCGGTATATCTTTTTTCAACATCAGTCAACGTTTTACTTAAATAGTATACCGCTTGTTCTTTTCCATTTTCATTCTCTTGTGCCAACATACTCCCGATAGTTGAATCGGTAGTAGATAAGTACAGCCTTAGTGGTCTGCCTGCTTTTGACGGTATCAATACAGGAGGATTTGTTAGATAAACTTTGACTGTATCAAGCGCCTTTTGCTGCTTATCTCCCCATATAAACTCCTCCTGATTTTTAAGACGCAAGAGCTGTGTCATTGGTTCTATCTTCCCAGATAAATTAGCAATAAATCTTCTGAGAAAATTAATTTTCCCGAGTACCATCTGCAGTTGCTTCTTTGATGTAGGATGAGGAAGCTCTATAATAGCCTTTGCCTTATTCCTGTCAATCTCAATTCCCCTCTGATTGACTAAGAATCCCAAGAAATTTCATGCTCGCACTCCAAAGGCACATTTAGCTGGATTCATCTTCAACTTGTACTTCCTCATCCTAACAAGAGCCTGCTCAAGATAATCCAAATGCTCTTCTTGATTGGATTTAATCACCACA
Source organism: Lenwebbia sp. NSW1173648 (assembly GCA_029784005.1). Taxonomy (NCBI): domain Eukaryota; kingdom Viridiplantae; phylum Streptophyta; class Magnoliopsida; order Myrtales; family Myrtaceae; genus Lenwebbia; species Lenwebbia sp. NSW1173648. Next base: position 37,974,568 of record JARCGZ010000001.1, read on the forward strand.
TCATCAATATAGACTTTCAGGAATTTACCGATCATGTCATGAAAGATGAAATTCATTGCTCGCTGGTATGTAGCTCCTGCATTTTTCAGTCCAAAAGGCATAACCACCCATTGAAAAGTTCCGATAGCACCAGGACATCTAAATGCTATTTTCGGGACATCTTCTTTGGCAATAAATATCTGGTTATAACCCGAATGACCATCCATTAGGGATAACATCTCATTTCCCGACGCCGAATCCACTAACATGTCTGCCATCGGCATCCGATACTCGTCTTTTGGAGTGTCATTATTGAGATCCCGAAAAGTAATATAGACTCTCAATTTTCCATTCTTCTTCTTTACAGGAACAATATTCGAAAGCCACTCCACATACCTAGTTGTCTCAATGAACTTTGCTTTCAGCAACCTTTCAATTTCTTCATTGACTTTATCAACTACGTCTGGAGCAAACCTTCTTGCTAACTGTTTATGTGGACGAAATCCTTTCTTGATAGGAAGGTGATGCTCTACAATATCTCTTGATAGATCGGGCATTTCATGGTAATCCCATACGAAGCAATCTTTGTACTCTTTGATCAGGTTGACTAAATCTTTCTTCATGCCCCCTTGCAAAAAACGCACTCACAAACACTAGACGAAAACACCTAGGCTCTCCTATATCAACTTCTAACAATAGGTCTTGAGCTTCTGTTGACCTGTTGTCTTCCTTGATTGGCGACTCCTCCCATTCATCAATACAATCTGAAACTTCAGCGCTCTGCTGGGTCATTTTCGCCAGGTATGCGAAATACCTTTCACAAACTTCTTGCAATAAGGGTTTGCTTTCCATATAAAATATGTAACTCCTCTAATGCCAAGCTAGACTTGGGGATCCATTCAGTTTTCATATCCCCAAAGCGGCAATAAGCGTAGGATCGTGAATCTGCTTTTGGTGTTTCGATAACATGATTTCCATGTGAATAATCTTGATGCTCTTGATGAATATCGGTCCACCTTATTGAAGCAAGTCCCGAATCAGCCTCAATGTACTCTACTCTTTCACCATTCCAAAATGCTAGAACTTGATGAAGAGTCGAAGGTACACAATGGTTAGAGTGTATCCAATCTCTTCCAAGCAACAAATTGTACGAACCATCAGACTCTATCACGAAGAAAGTCGTTCTTGATTTTTTGGATCCTACGGTTAAGTCTATCACAACTGCCCCTTTGACTTCGGTAACTTCTCCTAGGAAATCAGATAGCTGAACATTCGACGGAATTATGTCATCATCACCTTTTCCCAACTTCTTGAAGTACTTATAAGATATGAGATTCAAAGTGGCTCCCGTATCTACAAAGATTTTCCCAACAGTCTGGCCATTGACTCTACCTGAAATAACTAAGGATCTTAAATGTCTAGCTTTGTCTGAAGGTACCTTGTCAAACCTTATCACTTCTCTATCAGAGAATTCGAACTCTGTCATTGCTATCTCCTTCTCCAAGATATGCTCGAGTTCCTCTTCTACCACCAAACAGGCTCCATATTCCGCTGGAAGCTTAGCGTGGACCATGTTGATCCTCATTGGCGAACGATATTCTTTTGGCATTTTGGAATGACCCGCTCGGCAACTCTTATCATCTTCTCGCGGAATCTTGAGATTCAGATTCTTTTGTTCCATCTTGACTTGATGCTTCGGGTTAAGAGCTACCTGGAATTGCCCAAAGTCAATTGTTTGGGAAACTTGTTGAACCTCTTTTCCCTTTTTCACCTCGTGGTAAGAACTACTTCCCTAATCATACACAGAATTCTTCTCTGGTTTGACAAGTCCTTTATCATCAGGATTTCTTTTCCAAACCCAATTACCTTTCGTACCAAAACGTCTGAATGGAGGAATCTGTGATGGCATTCCTCTGTCTCGACGATTCTCAAAATCCATCTGTCTATTTTTCATTCGCTGAAAACATCTTTTAACAGTTCGGTAGGATGCTTGCCCCGACGATTTAGCTACGGACCATTTTCTTTCAGGAGGATTGTGTGGAACCTTAATTGTCTTTTTCTTTTGAACTTCCTGGGAAATTGATGGTGGTGGATAATCAAATTTATCTCCCCAACCAATCGGTTCAACTGGCAATGATGGGGGTAAGTAATCATTCGTGTCTCCATAGTACACTACGTAGTCAAATTTCCCGCTAGGTTCTCCAAGCAATCATACTTTGGGATCCCCTTCTTTGTATTGCTGCCATAAACTCTTCTTCTTCTCAGGTTTTCGTGGGGTTTCCTTCTCCTTGTGAACTCGTGTTTCAACTTCTTGAGTTGGAGGAACTTGTCTTAGTGAATCGGGACAGAACTCCAGCCTCTTAGGCACTTGTGCTGACCGCCTTGATTGAGCCTCTTGGCTTTTTGATTGTGCCGAAACATTTTCAGTTACTACGATCTCAGACCTTATCTGTGGTCTACTTTCCAGACGGACAAATGATCTCGATCTGTATCTTCCCCTTGTTCCCCTCATGTACTGGAACTTGAGAACTTCCCGATCCTGATGACTTAATTCTTGATGACAACGGGTGCACAGTTGTCTATTATCATATCTCGTAGACTCATGTATATTAACCATGCTGATCATCTTCGGGAAAGGGTTGGTGTCTACTTCCATTGAAGCCTTGCCTTTGTCTTCAGCGAACTTAATCTTGCCTTGGCGAATCGCTTCCTAGATTGTCTTTCTAAAAATAATACAATTCACCGTATCATGAGTTTTGGAATGATGCCATTTGCAATACCTTTTATCCGTAGTTTCTTCCTTAGACGGGATTACTTGTCCCTCAGCCAATTTAATCATTCCATCTTTCAACAATAAGTCAAATATTTCATCCAACTTGTAGATATCAAAGGAATAATTATTCGTTTCCTTGGCCTTAAACTTGGACACATCCCTTACCCTTGCTGGTTTCAGAGCTGGGCACACATACGGTTTTTCAAGTACCATAGTTGCTACCGCTATCTCATTCTTTTCTTCAGCCAAGTCACCGTATTCGGTACTTTCAGCAAATGCTATTGTCTGCCGATTATCCTTTGTTGGCTTCTTATCCTTATCCTTATCCTTCAGCAGATGTTCATACTTAGAAACCCGAGCATTTAACTGGAAGAGATCATCAAAAGCTTGTCCCTCAAATCTTTCTTTGAGATTGAATTTCAACTCATTGAACGCCAAATCAGTAAATTCTTTCTCGGTGAGAGAAATCAAACACCGATTCTTGGATTTCTTGAAACGAGCAATAAATTGATCTACTGTCTCAGTGCCATACTGGTACATTCTGGCCAAGTCGGCTACTGTTACCTCTACTATCGTTCGGTAAAACTGAGAATGAAACTGTCTCTCCATCTCAACTCATGTCTGAATCGAATTTGCTGGCAAATTTTTATACCAAGTAAATGCTATTTTTGACAACGACAATGGGAATAGCCTTAGCCTTAAATATTCATTTGTTCCAGCCTCTCCACATTGTGCTAAAAAACGACATACATGCTCCACAATTGACTGATCTTCCTCACTTGTGAATACAGCAAAATCTGGTATTTTAAAACCCCTCGGATATGGGATATTATCAACCCAATCAGGATGTGGCTTCTTGTATACAGGTCTTGGTGTCCCTCTCTCTACTCCCAATTGTTGCATTACCAACTCTGCAACTCTATTTGGGTTCCATGGCCTTAAATTCTGCTGGCCCAACCAAGGATCCTGCCCCCTAGGGTCAACATGCTGAGGTCTGTTCATGCCTTGTTGATCCATATTGAAGTTAATGGGTGGTAGCGGCCTGTAGAGACGATTTTCCACTACATGTGGGTATGGTTGAGCTGTATGCGGTCTCATAGGATCAATATTAGGCACATTCACTGGTGGAGGTATATTCCATACCGGTAGTAGATTCGCGACCATGGGATTGACCACGTTAGCATTAGTGGGGCCAGTTTGAGGAAAATTGTAACCACTCATACCATTCACTAGGTTTGCTGTCATAGGATTCTCCGGCCTTGGTATAATTCTTATTAAAGATTGCAGATTTGATCCTCCACCACCATTATATCCAATATTGGGATGTCTCGATGCTGGTGGAAATGGCATTGTATCATGGGGATTTGCATAAAAGGGAGGAACTTGAGAAGACGAACTAGGAAGCGATATTACCTCATTTATGGCGTTGATCATCATAGGTTTTATCACATCCGTGACATGACGCACCATATGGTTGGTGAGCTCGTTCTGCTCTTCCTCAAACATTCTCCTCATCGTGGCTACCAAAGTGTTGTCAGGTGCCAACGCGTGGGTTTGTTCTTCATTTAATTGCCGAGGAATATCAGCATTGTGATGGGGTACTTCTTCATTAGCAGCCGAATGCTCAGATCGCGCTCCATCATCTAGGTTATTGATATTACCAACTGGTACTACTTCTGATTGACCTCTGGTTCTCACCATTTCTCCTAATCTTACCACACAGGTCCCACCAGGCGTGCCAAAAAGATGTTCGCTCGTTTTTGCAACGAGAAATATCTTTCACCGAAATTTAGTCTTCGATTTTCATTAAGAGGGTTATGTGGCTCAACTTTCGAAGAGAAATTTTAGCAAGAACACGAAGCAACAGAGAGGTATGAAACGGGTAGGAAATCAATGGATCGAATATGGATTTGAGATCAACAAAGGTTCAGACTACATTACAATACTCCTACGAAAGCAGTAGAAGACTTGAAAGTAAACACGAATTGCAGAAACTGTAAATGCTGGAAAGGAAGATGCAGGGAAGTTAAAGTGCAGATAAACTTGAGTGTTCTTGGATGTGTCTCTTTGCTCTTCTCTTTTGAGTATTTGTATTCTTCAGCTTTCCATAACCGTCTGTCGGTTATTTTCTTGCTTTCAGACTTTGAATCTTGGCGCCTTCAATAACTTCTCATTTGCCCACGTTTTATCCGCCAAAACTTGATCTTCAACTGTCAGTATGGCTTCGAATTTGAATCTCTTTCAGTAACTGCCGTGAACTGTTCGTATTCACTATCCGGATTTCTTGCCCGTAACTTCTTGCTGACGTGGCTAGTTTGGCCATCCTGCGGTTCCTTTCAACTTCGTATTCCTCTTACTGCTAACTTTTTATAGTTTCGGTATACCCAGAATCTTACCGAATTTCGAAAATCAATGACCTTATTCTTTTACTTCCCAAATATCGGGTTTAGACTTCTGGCCATTTCGGTATGTTACAGACAACTTACCGAACTTCTCAGAGTAGTTTACTGCTCCCGATTTACCGATTTTCAGGATATAATGATACCGAAGTCAATTCGGTAACTCATTATTATTTGGTGTCAACACTCTCCGATTTGCACATCGTTAAGCTAGAATAATGCTAGAGTGCTCGCCAAGGATATGTTGCTCAAGATATGAAAAGGTAGAGAAAGACTAGTCCCATATAAATTAAGAAGGATGCTGTTTTAAAATAATGTTACATGCGCAAAGTCTTTACTTAAGAAGAGTCGTGATAGCAAACGCTTTGAAGATTATCGTCAGGCATTTACTAAATAGCACTACATTTTAATGCGCTAACTATAATCATGCGAATATCTTGCGGAATTACCGTCCTTTATATTAAAAATTTAAATTGTTCAGATGAAAGTAATTTAAAACTCCACCTCACACGTAAACCCAACTTTAGCTTAAGAATAAAGAGTTAAAACATATATTTAGAGGGTCAAATAAAAAGTTTTGAAAGATTTGGACTCGAAACCTTCTACCAATGTCTATGAACTGAAGATATGTTGTCAGTTGACCTTTGATAAGTTTCTCGACACTCATCAACAAGGTTCCGTTGAACTAGAATAGTTAATGAAGTGATGATGTGAAGCTCGATTCGAGATTAATCCGTGACTCACTAGTTTAATACCAAATAAGGATATACATCAATATGGTACCGTGACATCATTAATTTCTTTTTTCCAAAAACAGAAAGAAAGGGAAGGAGGTGGCTCAGTTACTTTTAAGACAGTCCCCGTACCAACAGTAAATTCTGCCAAGCAAGGCAAATGTTGGTGAAATCCTGTCTTCCCTTTTTGGGTAAACATTCAATTCAAGGCGTGGCAATTTTAAGACAGTATTCCCACCAGTACTATTATGCCAGGCAATGAAACGCCTATTTGGTTCAGCATTTTAAATAAGCATTGGAGCTCTAAAATCCCTTGGCCAAATACAAATGCTGTTTGGTTATTTTTTTGACTAGCATTGGGGCGATGCAATTGCATTTCAAATGCTCTCTAAAGTCCCTTTGCCCAAAGTATCTCAAGAGGTACTTTGGAAAGTAGCATTTTCGAAATGCAACTTCAATTTTTTATTTTATTTTATTTTATTTTATTCTTTTCTCCTTCTTCCTCCTTCCTTCCGCCGCCGGCCGCCGCCCGTCGCCGCCGCTCACGGCCGCCCCCAACAGCCGGTGGCCCGCTGACCGCCGCCCGCCACCGCCAGCCGCCGCCCCTTGCCTGCCGCCGCTAGTGATTGTTTTTTTTCTTAATTTTAAACAAATTAAAGTTAAAAAATATTAAATTGGGACACCAAAGGACTTTTCAGATTTAAAGTTTACCAAACAGCATTTTTCCTAAAGTTGCATTCAAATGCACTTTTTAATTACAGTTTACCAAACAGTATTTGCATTTCACAAAACCTCTTTAGCTCAAACGTATTTACATTTTTCCAAAGTCCCTTGGCCAAATGATGAACCAAACAGGGCCGAAGACAGTGCATGTGGGTGCAGTAATTAGATTATTCAATTCCCTGAAGTTTTATATTTTTAAAGATTTTTTTTTTGTTTCTATCGGTCAAACGTCAATTTTAGAAAAGAAAATTAGATAATTTAGGCATGATGTGAATATATTATAGGGAGATGATGAAGTGACCGTCTGTGTCCTGCGGTGAGAGTGACGGTCCTCTCTCGTGCCACAAATTTTTTCAAGAAAACCTGAAAACTTGTTTGGCCGGTTTTCGCTCTCAATTGACAAAACTTGTTTGAAAGGAAATATGTGGTGTCAACGCCACCGTCGGGAATTCTATCTAACCGTGCCGTTATGCTAGCACCGGCCTATATTATATGGGTCGCAATTCATCAGCAGAAATGAGGTGGGAGTTGCATGCATTCAATCATCTCACCTTCCACGTTAATTCAATCCTCTCTCTCTCTCTCTCTCGCTCTCCCTTTCCCTGCGATGAGGTCACCAACCCCCAACTCCCCAACCGCCCGCCCGCCCACCCAATTTGGCCAATATAAGGGTGAAAATGAAAGGAAGATGAAGGAATAAAGAAGTGGAAAAGAAAAAAGGGAGAAAAAAAAATCGAGATCAATCAATAAGTCCAGTGACAAGACGCTAACCTTTCAATGATAAATTGAGATAATTGTCCAAAAAGTCTTAAACCTGTTGTACGATGGCAAATCCAATCCTAAACATTTCAGTTATGCCAATGTCGTCTTAAATCATTTGATGATTTGCCAATTTAGTCTAAAACCTTCCAATTGTGTCAATTTAGTTCTTGTTGGAGTTGGCGAATACTTCGGGGACCCTTGTTTCTCACATCGGGTACGCCCACGTGAGCTTAGGGAAACTGAAGTGTTATCCAACGACATCTGACCCCTGCGCGCGGAATGCGGGGGTTCGGGGGCAGCGCCCCCGACACGGGTGCCCCGCTGCCCGGTCAGCGGGCGGGGGTTTGGGGCAGCGCCCCCGAAACCTCTACGGGTTTGGGCTTTTATTTAAGCTGACCCGTATGGTATGGAATTAAAGGGTTTCATATAGGTTTAGGTTTTGGGCCCGTTTGGGGCATATATATATTTTCTCGTTTTTCATCATTGTAACGTGTTGAGTGGCTGTAAACCGAAACTATAGTGAAATCTCTTTGCAGGATGTAGCCCTATTCTGGGGTGAACCTGGGTAATCTCGTGTGTCGTCCATTTTTTCTTTGATTTCTGTGTGATCGCTCTGATTCGGTGCGCGATAAATCCCTTCAGTTCTAACCCTTTTGAAGATTTGCTGGGGTTAGTCATAAGCCTTATTTGGATAATTAGTCGAAATGACTAAATTGAGAAATCGTCAAAAGGTTTAGGACTAAATCGACATAATCGAAAGGTTCGAGACTGAATTGGCAAATCGTCAAAAGGTTTAGGACTAAATTGGCCGTCGTACAATAGGTTCAGAACTTTTTGGACAATTTACCCTTGATAGATTTACGACATAGTAGTGTTCTAATTCTTTATTCGTAGGATAGACATTCATAACAAAAAAGAAAAACGTGACTATTTTTTATGAGCTTAATTTCACTCTCTCCCTATATAATTGAAACAATAGCTATCTCTCTCTTTCCTTCAACCCTTGGATGTCCTACTTCTTTTTCATTATGCAAAGCTTTTTAGAGAGTTCAAGTGTGTGAAGCCCCTCTTCTTGGTCCTACACTCATCTGCCTTTCCTTTAATGGAACTTCGTGGACCATTGCCACTAGTTAAAGTCACGAGCAGTATAGACAGACATCAGGCATTCCCTGTGAAACACTCAAGTCCGGACCACACCAAATATCTACAGACGAACTCGTCAGTATTTTTCGGGTTTTCGACAAGTAATTCATCAGGATTTACGATTCGAGTGGTTCTGAAGTTTGCTCTTTGCCTAATCTTGTTTCGGATACTCTAGTTGCTCTTGCGCTTTGGGAGATGGACAGCCTAACATGTTACCATAACCTCTGTACTGTCTCATGAAATGGATAGGAGCCGAGGAAGAAAAGATCGGGTGGGTGTTGAGCTGGATAATGCTGAAAGCTTATGATAGCATGCAATGGCCACTCATTCTACTAGAGATTGTATGAGCTTTGGGGCTTGATCGCAGAGACTCTATGAGCTTCCGGCAAGGAGATCCACTCTCTCCTTACTTATTTATCGTGAGCACGGAAGTGTTATCTCGCACTCTTTCTCATGCTGAACATGCCAGGAAGATTCATGGCATTAAAGCAGGAAGGAATAGCCTGCAAATCACTCATTTTCTATATGCAGATGATATCGTTTTATTCACCAAGGCACCCCCCCATTCAGACCTTACAGAGATGAAGAACTGCGTGGAACTCTTTTGTCAGCTAGGAGGACAATGTGTGAATCTAGCAAAGTCTTCTTTTCCTGTAATATTGATTTGCTCATATCTTGCTGAGATGAAAGAGTCTTTCACATCTGTTGGGCATAACACCCTTTCTTAGAAGACCGCATGCATTAATAACATTTCGACCGTATAGAATACCCCATGCACTCTTTTAGGATATGTGCTCAGGAAAGCATAATGAGGGCTCTATTTGATTAACTAAGGCATAGGTGTACTACAAGACCTAACACCTGTTATGAAAGTATAATTGAGTCCTAAAACTTTCAAAAAGTGCAATTGAATCCTAAAACTTGTCGAATTGGTGCAATCAAGTCCGTCATTAACTCCGTCCAACTTAGCTAACAAAAAAACTGACGTGATTTTTATTTATTTATTTATTTATTCTCTCTCTCTCTCTCATTCTCTCACACACACACACACACACACACACACACACACACACACACACACACACACATATATATGAACGAGCAAGAACAGCACTTGTTGTATCCTTCGCCCTTTACGGCCAATAAACCCCCCGTTGACTTGCTTAGCTTCGCTCGGACCCTTTCTCATGCTAGTAGCAGTGGTAGTCTCAGTTCTTTCTTTGCAAGAATAGGGCGTGAAATAAGAATTGCACCAATAGGTTGTCACCAATCGATATCCCGCTTCTTTTGGAGGAAGGAAGAAGTCATTTCTTATATACAGAGAGATGTGCACCAGAGAGTTGGGATTGAGGTTAATATGCTTAACACATCGTAGTTGGAAAGCAACTCGAAGGGAGGAGGAAAAGTCTCTTAGGTGTCGGCATCACACATATAGCATGTGTGCCGTGAGTGAGAGGTCAATCACTCTCAGCTCTTCTTTCGAATTCTCAAACATGATGAAAGGCTCTTATCGAATTGAGTCATCTTGTCAAGTTGAGTAGAAATTTCATAAGAGAAGAAAGATCTCCGAGTAAAAAAGAAAGGAGAATATATATATAGCATAAGACTAAAACGACATCCTTTTGGTTCAACCCTTGTTGACCCCAAACGCCCACTTGGCGATGGCCGACTAGATCTAGTCGAGGGCCAATGACCCTCGCTAGCCATCCCCGGACTTTCTGGCATGTTGGGGGCAGCGGTAGTGAATGCTGCAGACCCTTGCCTGCTTTTTTTTTTATATTTTAAATTTAGCCTTCTCACTTTTTAATCTAAATTGACTAAAATGAAGGTTAAAAAATTAGGACTTGGAGAAAAACGACGTCGTTTTAACCTTATATTTCATGTTTTAGCAAGTCAACGATGTGTAGGAGAGAGAAAATAACAATAAAAAAATCACGTCATCATTTTACATGATGAAGTTAACGGAAGGATTTGATTACACCAATTTGACAAGTTTTATAATTTGATTATATTGTTTGAAAGTTTTAGGACTCGAGTGCACTATCTTGACAAGCTCTAGGATGTCAAATGCACTTATTCCATTAATTAATTAGCATTCAGCTGCTAGCTAACTAGGGGTGTTGCTTTACCCCACACATAAACTGCCCCACCTAATCCTCATTATTATTCAATTAACCGAGGATGATCAATCATTGTCGTGATCCTCTCAAATCAGTTGAATGGAATCAGTGTGCAATGAGAGTAAAGGACGAGATAGCGTGTCCCATATCCTAGAAATTTCTAGGAAACCCATCGTGTTTATGTAGAACAAGCACATGGCGGTCATTTTCTAATGATAATTTAGCACCGAGTTCTACCTAAGACGAGTTCTACTCAAGTCGAGAAACACAAAAATTCATGAGATCGACAAAGAATTCACTCGTCTTGGACTTTGATCGTGGCCTTGTGCTCATCAACGGAGTGTTCGAGATCTCGAGAGCACCGGACTGTCTCATTTTACTAAGATGGATGCAACTTTCTACTGTGCTGTGATTTATAAAACTTGCGTTCGAACTCAATAGGGAGACAAAAAGAGGAAAAAAGAAATCAAATCGAGTCCAACGCTAATGGATGGACATTGACAAAGCAACCCACAGGATGGAGAGGCGCATTGAAAGCGAATGCAAAGCGGGGCCTGCATCAGTATCATCATCACATCCATTTCCAGGACCGGTAATAGTCTCTTCATCATTACACTTTTCCCAACTTTTACAATCTCATTAACAAAGTCGTAATCATCGACAGGAGTGGAGGACATTAAAGATGTTTTCGTACGGGATTTATGAACACGACATGAGAACAGTAATTTTTGTTTAAGAATGGCAGCAAACAGTGGACGTTAGCCAATGGTAGTTGGGACGATGCAGGACAGTGACGGTGCAATTTGATTCCTTTGATGGAGCCTCCGATCACAGCTTTGATGTCAAGTATTGACAGGAACGTTTGCAAAACAAAATGAAGAGATACCGGGAAAGCGGGTCTCCTGGTAGGTCGAAAGTAAGGGAGAGGCTCGCCATCACGGAACCCCATTTTTCTTCGAACAAAGCCTCTAAGAAATCCCGTTCTACTCGGTCGTAGGCTTTCTTCTTCGTATCTAATTTCGAAGTCGTTGTACATTTCCTCTTCCTCCTTCGAACTCTCGGTTGATGAATGACTTCTTGTACGCCAATATATTATCTTGAATTTGTCTTCCAGCACTGACCAGTTATGTTGATAAAAAGAGTCCATTTAGACCATCACTCGCTGTCTGAGAGACCTGTTCATGTCCTCTGTCACTATACTGGGGGCAATTCTCAAGAACTGGATGGAAGCTGCAGTACCTTTATGAGCAGAGAGAGTAGAGATTCTAGAAAAGCTGTTGGTCCTGATTTTTTTTTAATTACGGTGGGGTCTCTGCTCATTGATTTTCAGAAATCGATTCCCCTGTCCTCGTTGAATTGTAGTCGCATGAAAGAATTTTACTTTCTTATCTACCCATTTCAGCCGATAAATTCTGGATCTCATCCTCACTACATTTCTTCTTGTCTGCAGAGTTTTATGTTTCTGCTTGCTCCACTTCAATAATGCATCTGGTACTTCAACTTTTCTGCTAAGGGGGCTGAGTTTAGCCTTGTACCGTGAATCCTCATCCTCTAGGGAGATTGCTTCGAATTAAAGGATTGTGACCTGAGCCTACTGCTGGAGGTGCACAGGACTCTGCTGTGGGAAAAACAACTCTCCATCCCAGATTCACTAGAGCTCTGTCTAATCCTTCACTACAAAGAGACACCATTTAGTATCCGGACGGACACTTATCTGTCATATTAAGGAGGTTTTAGGGACGGTTTTCAATATCTGTCGTTATAACGAGTATATCACAACAGGATTTAAACCACTATAATGTTGTTGAACGCACAAGCATACATGTCCCGACAGTTCCGAGAACTTATCCTCGTGTCTCTGATGCATTTTGTTCGGTGAGGGTTTACTGCCACAACCTCGAACCATATACTTTCTCCGTGATCAGGAGGAGAGGAATCTGAATAGAAGATTATTTTCATCTGAAACAGCATGTCGTCATTCATATGCAAATTTCTCATGGCTGGACAGCATCCATAGGATGCATGTCATCAAGTGATTACTGATGATTTGAGCATTCTATGGCAGATTAACTGCTTAAATGCTCTAGGTTTGGAATAGAACTCCTGATGGAAGGACGAGCTTGAGGTTACATTTGTCGAACCCCATAAAGTTCAAGGATATGTTTGGGATTAGGTTGGCGAGTAGTGTTGTTGGTTACTTTCTATCTCCCAGTATCTCACTTTGTATATGTTGCCGTTTTCTTACACTCGAATTTCATGCTCTCTATACACAGTCAAATGTTCTCAATCAAGATTCAGCAACTTGGTGCTGCTATTGGCAACAATCAAGTAGGAGTTTCACCTGATTGAACCGGCCCGTATTCATCGTAGACTAATCGAGCACACGGCCATGAATTACGGTATATCAGGAGGAGAGTCCGTGCCAATGTGAAGAAAGGTGAGATTGGCAACTTTTGCATATGGAGGATCAAAATCACATCGACCACAACTCCTCCCAGACTCACATTCAAAACTTATTGCTAGCTAGACTTTCACTAAATAGGAGGTCTAAAATCAAGCTCAATCCATGTGGGAAAATGTTCATTTTCGCCGCAAATCAGGTAACGATCCATGACTTACTTCAACTCCGTTTCTCCTGGCATTTTGAAGTGGTGTTTAATGGCTCAAAATCAGGCAGAATCTCTGGTGAAAGACCAATCAGGCCACACGAAACATTTGCATTTCGATGGCATACATCATATATAAATATTTCTGATCTTAAAATAAGACTAGAAGTCGATCCGAAAAGGTAACAAGAAGGGTCTAATCTACTGGATAGAGAGGAATATAAATACATTCTCAACTACTCTAAGTAGTCTGACCAAAAAAAAAAACTACTCTAGGTAGAGCTATGAACGTCCGACCAAAAAAAGAGTAGAGCTATGTAGTAGGCAAATGCTCCAAGCAAATAGTACAAAACTCTATCATGAACGAACAGTTAGGAAACCGAAGACAACAAACCTCAAGATCTTGACAATCACTTAGATTTCCAAGGGAGAAGAGCAGCCAATTTTTCAAACTCAAGCCGCGCGCTCAAAATTTGTTCATTGTTGCCTTTCAAGCTCATCCTCAACTGGGAGATCTCAACATCTTTTCTCTCCTTTTCTGACTTCAGTGCTGCATATTTTTCTCGCAACTCGGTCATCTTCTTATCAATTTCTTCCATCTCTTCACTAATTTCTCTCTCCTTGCGTTCCTTGTTAGCAATTTCAAGTTCAGCGTCCTTTAATCCTTCCTGAAGCTGTTCCTGCTTCTCTTTAATTGCTACCAACTCATTCACGCGCCTCTGCATAGCTGTAACCTCAAATCCATGTTTTTCCATGTCACAAAGAGTCTCCAAGCAGCTATCAAAACGGCATCTCGGGTCATCAAATAGCAGGTTGGATATTTTGTCGGTCAAAGATGCAAAAGTTGCCGTGATGCCAATAGCTGCTCCTTCACGATATCCTTCTTTACACGCCCAAAGAGGACTAAAATGTGGATTTTGTGGTGTCGTTTGGAATATTTCCATTGATTCAATCATCTTCCAAACAGGCGAGGTTTTCACAAATAAGCATCTACACTCGCCAGACATGCTCTCACCTAAGATGGCAGTCATGCAGGTTTCACGATATTAATACGAAAAACAACAGTTCACGACATTAATTACTCTTTTCTTTTGCCTTAAATGATACAAAAAGATTGACACAATTGAGTTGGGCCCATAACCTCCTAAAGCTAACTTACTTGAGCCCTCAATGCATGTCGGTGTGTGTATTCCATCAGAACATGTTGATAGAGGTTGATCTTCATTAGTGTTGGATGTCTCAGCATTGCATAAGTCATTCTTTTTCTCGAAATTCCCAGAACCATTGGCTCCTTCCCTTCTGGATGCATCTGGACCACCTGGAATATAATAATAGAGATCTCAATCCACAAATATAGCACCAAATTGAGAATCTCTCGGGGTACTGATGCATTTGGACGCTGTCATCTGTGACCATCCAATAAGTGATCTGTGAGAAAGATGAAGCAATGCGCATCGACATTGTTCATGCATATGTAACTTGCTTTCTCGGGAGGGAGCATATAGTTATGTTTTCTGCATCCACACATAACAAGCAATCAAAAATTGCTAAAAAAAAAAATTCCAAGTAAAATGCCAAAAGTGTGTCTGGGCAGCTTTGTGAAGTAACCCACCATTTCCACCAAGTAGTCAAAAGGATTCACTCCCCAAGTTGATTGAAGGTTCAATTCTTCCTTATTAATGTGGCAGCTAAGAAAATCTACTGTTTGCTAATGCAACTGAACCCAATTCACTTGGCCAGCAAATATAGACATGTGAGTTATTTCAATATGCTTTGGACATTGTCGCCCTACCTGAATGATGTGCTCCCAAGCTTGAAGGTGGTTGAACTCTCCAGGTAGCATAATCCATTGAAATTGGTTCACCAACCATAGCGCTGGTTACATTGTGCTCCATGCCTACATCAGACATACTTATATGCTTCTGTGGAACACTGCTAGGAGCATACACTGATTGGATCTTTTACAGCATGTTTGGCAGGATATGAAAAGTGAGGGGAAAAGAATTCGATCTTGGGAAGGAGTTGATGGGTAAATTAACTTCACTGTTGGGACGGAGGGAAAAGTGGAAGAGAGGATTGGACAGGAAATTGAGCAGTTGCTATTTTTACCTCTATTTCCCGATGTTGGTATTGTACTCTAATCTAAATTGACAGAAAGGACATATATGCTTGCATAGTTACATACCAGAAGGGTATGACAATAAGTATCAATGTTTTACTCCAATTTATTTCCATATAAACTATCTTTTCACTTCCCATTCCTTTTACTTCATTTATTTAAACACAGAGAGAACAGAACCTTGTCTATCTCTTCATTTACTCCTCCCATCCCTACTCTCTTTGCATTTTTACTTCCCCAAGAGAAACGGCCTTAGACCTTCATGTTTTATCTTTCAGAAAGTATCTGGTCCTGGAATATTAGTGCATCATCAAGTAGTAGGATTGGGGGGGGGGGGGGGGGGGTGTGGGTGTGACAACGCTCCCAATTGTTTTGTTTGTTACACTGTTTTGATGGAGTTAGTGTCATTGAGTACCTGTCTCTGGAACCTCAGGTCCCATGACCACCAACTTCTGTGGCTTTCTTCTCTTCCTTTTATGACTCTTTCCCTTGCAATTCTGCTCATTTTTACCCTGCACAAGGAACAACAGGTATCAGGACTTCACCTGCAAGACTACCATAAAGTAACATGTAAGTGGGACAACAAAGTCCTGAAGAGCACCCAGCTAGCCTCTCTAACTGGGCACGCCAAGCTAATAACAAGGAGGTTTGCCTTAGAGATTAATAGTTAACACAGTTTACGTTGTG
Source organism: Lenwebbia sp. NSW1173648 (assembly GCA_029784005.1). Lineage (NCBI taxonomy): Eukaryota > Viridiplantae > Streptophyta > Magnoliopsida > Myrtales > Myrtaceae > Lenwebbia > Lenwebbia sp. NSW1173648. Next base: position 37,990,613 of record JARCGZ010000001.1, read on the forward strand.
GGACTGAGTTGAAGTCATAGCTATCTCAAATAATATCAGTGTGCTTTTATGAATGAAAAGCTGGGTTCTACACAATTGACAGTCACTAAATGCATCACATAAGGGGCGTTGAGTTCCCCATATCTATGAAAGAATTAGAGCTTAAATAAGATCAGTGGGCTTTTATGAATGTAAAGCTCGGTTCTAACACAATTGACAAGTGATGAACTCATCACATAAGGGATGTTGAGTTCCCCGTATCTATGAAAATGTTAGAGCTTAATTCTTCCATCTGTATCTGCATCAAAGGAGGTCCATTGTTGTCCCTTCCTCTTGTTTCTTCTCCTCTTATCACTTTCTTGTTTTCTCCAAAGAGCATCACTGGGAAATATATTGCACCTTTATTTAACATGTGGAGGAGCCTCACCAACTCTTTGTTAGGAAGCTGACCCGTATCTGCAAACATAAAAGTTCTCCTTCCTTCAGCTTGCAACCCTAAGACGCAACTCATGCGTGGAAAACCATCTTGTTGCATTAAAGTTTGAACAACTCTCTTGATAGCACTTCCAGCATTGTCCTCCTTACCTGCAAATACATGAGTAAAACTTCTGCTACGATAAAAATTTACGCTAATAATACTGTAACTTATGCTTTAACATCATATACCTGCTTTGTGTGTGTTCGTGTATTTAGCTTTAGAGATAGTAAACTTCCCCCTTCTTCGAAGAGCACACCTTAAAGTGTCATTGAATTCAACTATTTTCTGTTTCTCATCTTCCTGCACATCACGTTAAAACGACAATTTGAAGAATATATACAACTAAAACTTTCAGCTTACCCTTTTCTAAAAGTCTCATGATAGTTTTTATAAGACATATACCTTGAAGCTGACTAAAAATATATCATTAACCATACAATTGACAAAACACCCATGTAAAAAGCCTAATGCTCAATGTCATTTGAAGCCCCCAGGATACCAGAGCTCACAGAGGCATCATTTTAATAACTAAGTATTGTACTGACCTAGCTGCAAATATCCATGTTTTAGGTTTTTCTCATTAAACAGATAGAACCCACTTGACAGAAATCAGTCTGGATTCTGTTTCTATACTAGAACAGGGAGAAGCAAACAAAAAATGGCCCGATCAAGACTGTCAAGCTTAACAAAACTCTAAAAGCTAGCCCGCTTTTGAATGACTCTTCTATGGTATTCAGCATCTATTTCTTCCCAAGAGGTGTATTTTCACACAACCGGCATGCAGAATCCGATATATGCAACCACAACACTTGCATAGACCCCATAATTTGATATGTGCTATTCTCTGGAGTAAGAACAACCTGCTTCATCTTTCTTCAAATTGATAGATCAGAACATCCACAGAAGCACCTTACCAAAAAAAACATCCACAGAAGCAAATCCCACTTGGAAATGTATCCAACTCAATATTGTCAAGTTTCTTTCTATAAAAGCGTATGCTTATATATCAACACAGAAAAAAGTTAAGGAGGATCACATGAGAAATCCAGCGCACCATTCCAGCAACACTCTTAACAGAATAATCATCAACAGTTATGGTTTTCTTTAACCTTCCACTACCGGAGATTCCTTTTTTAAACTTGGCTGTACGATTTAGCACTCTTGATGCTTCCTTAAGAAGCTATCTGACCTGATCTGCTGCAACTGATGGCACCTTTACAGTGCCTTCACTTAGTTTCTTCAGAAGTCGTCGACTTGCTGCATTTCCAATCAAGGCTCCTCGCTTTATCTTTTTAGCTGGTCGCAATTCATAGGGAGTCTTCAAAGTCCGTGGAAGTGGCTGCGCCTCCGTATTCTTCGCTGGAGATGAGGAAACAATAGCTTTCACTTTCATGCTGTCCTCCAAAACATCTGGAAGTTCAAGTTCTGTTCCAACCTTAGGCATATTCTTACTAAAACATGATTCTTCTAACGGCCCTTGATCGTCTAAAGTCGAAGGAGCTTCCTAAAATCAAGAAGTATCACAAATATAAATTGAATCTTCCAATCCCATCTGATCATGATAAAATTAACTCTTCCAGTATAGAAACTGTAAAATCTCAAAATTTTGACGTCTAATGCATGAAAAATCATTCACTTCCAGTCTGCAAATATTGAACTCATAAGACAACCAATCTTCAAGAGAAATTGCCAAGTCACAAAGCCGAAAACTGCTGTCTATTCAAGGAAAAATATACAAAAACAAACAGAAGAAACTACTGAAGGTAAAGTATTTAAACACAATTGATACAAAACTCCTCCACTATAATTGCATCATTTGTTACTGTCTCCGCTTCTGCAAGCCATAGATACATGCGGTTCCATTCGGTTCATATGAATTTGCAGATACTACAAGTAGTGCATGCAGCAGGGGATAGCTGAGTCAAGCACACAAAATTAAATCATTTTTCGCATGTAGCAAACAAGTCACAGAAAATGGACAATCTGATGGTGCCGTGAGTAGTAGACATGGAAGCTGAAAGTTCGTCCTAACCAAGGGAGGGGGCATAAGGAGATGACGCAGGAAGGGGATTTAGCCAACCTCTTCCATGTTCAACAAGAATATTCAGTCACCTTAATCCTAGCCTTTAAGAGCTATTGCTGCTTAAGCTCAGGCAAAACATATTGAGGAAAGATCTGAGATTATCTACTAGAGCATTAAGGGCGAAGACTACATTCTCTTTGTAAGTTAAATGCCTTCTTAACAGCCTCATTTTGGGAAATAATACTAGAACTTCGAGTCATAAACAAGTAGAAAGGCGGTCAAAAGAAAGGCATGATAGTTTGACAGAAACATAGATACAACAAAGCATTTAAAGATTCAATAAGGACAAACTGCAAAATTCACACACTCCAAAATTCGAAATTTTTAAGAAAACATCAAGTCAAACAATTCTAGAAGTCAACATCAGGAGAAATTATAACAAAAGACACCATGGAGAGATCATCACAAAACAGCACAGATCATGGATAACACCCCACCATCAAATTGCCATAGCGTATACTCATAGACAACTACCTTAGTTGTATTGGTACTTCTACTGTCACAATTGAGCACTCTCAATGGATAAAAGAGAAGGAAGAGTAATCCACATACACAAAGTGGCTTTAATACAAATTATGGTCCTGATGCAAAACCTAACACAGCAAATGAAAAAAAAAACCTACTAAATAGGGGATTGCGTACTCCAATATCAAGAACCCACCAATTCACTTGATAAAATCAAAACCCTCCCACCCCTCCTATTTCATTTAGAATTAGTAAAACCAAAGAGAGCTTTGTGCTGTAACCGCATGAAAAATCACAAAAAGAAACCATCCAAGAACCCACTGCACCAACCAATTCCACTTGAGAAAATCACAAAAGCCCCAACCCTCATTGTTCACCACAGAGAAGCCAAGAGTGGATTGTATACCTGCTCCTTCTTCTTCTCGGTGGGATACCATCTCCCTTTGATCCAGCTCCAATGCTCCCGCAAGTCACTGCTCTCAAACACATTGTCAACTATTCTACCATCAATACAAACGCAATACCGTGAGTCCTCCAAAACCATCTTCACAAACCCATGCCACCATCCATTTCTCCACTTTGCTTCGACTGAGTCATCCAACTTGAAGCTGCATTGCTTACTCTCGCGCGATGGAGGAAGAGGCCTTAAATACCGAGTCTCTACTGATTCAACCAAAGGGTTAGACTCACCTTCACTCACCAACTGCTCATACTCCACCAAAACCTTCTGAATCTTACTCGACTTGCCAGATTGCTTCCGTGGTGACTCCACATCCACAATTTTGGCCGCGTACCACGCACCACTCGAGCCACCGTTACCGCGCACAACCTCCACTACCGAGCCTTTCGAGAGGACCATTTTTTGGCGTCTACATTTGAAAACCTTCATATCTCCAGCACAAGTGAAACCCTAGCAGCTCTAGCTACTGAAAGACAGCGTGAAATGGAGCTAAAAATGAAGAAGAGGAACAGGAGAAAACAAACGAACGATAAGCGAACTCTCCGAGCACGCTGATTTCGGTGAAGAGTCGACACTTCCAAAGAGCTAATGCGTGAATAAATTTGATCGAAATGGTCAAAGAAACGAAAAGGAGTACATGGCCTTACGCATTTGCAGAGACGAGACGGAGAGTGTACCGAGGCGAGCGATCCGAGTTGCAAGAGGAGCGAGGTCAAGCGGAGCGAGAGCGGGTGACACCGAAGATCGCCGCCGGAGGCGGTACAGTGACGGCGAGTTTTCGCCGCCCAATGGACATGTATGGAGAAAGTGACTGGCGGGAGGTAGGATTGGGTTTTTTACGCCGTACAAAATATATATAATAGTCCCACCAAAAAACTTAAAGAAAAATGGAAAAATTTCAAAAAAAAAAAGGCTTCAAGTGCTCTTATTTTTTCAAATAATGGTCTGAATTGGACTTTATTTCAAATAAGGGCCTGAAATATCTATGATTGTTTGAAATAAGGGCTTGACCTCGCCGGCCGGCCAAATTTTTCGGTCGATCAAGATCATTTTTGTCAAAATGTAAATTTAATCTAATTTTTTGTTAAATTAAATTAAATTAAAAAAATAAAATCAAAAAGTAAAAAAATATAAAGAAACACGCCTCCCGCCTGTGGCAGCCGCCCCACGGTTTCTTTATTTTTTTTTTTTTGCTTTTTGTTTTTTTTCAAAATCTCTTAAAAAATAGAAAAATAAAAAATAAAATAAAATAGTAAATGACCAAAATGCCCCTAACTAAAGTGACTCAAGCTCTTTTTGAGATTAATATAGTCACTTCATGCCCTTATTTGAAATAATGTGCACTTCATGCCCTTCTTTGACACAATGAGGGCACTTCATGCCTTTATTTAAAACAAGGTTTATTTCAGGCCATTTTTTGAGAAAATAAAAGTACTTGGGGTCCTTATTTGAAACTTTCCTAAGAAAAAATTGACACATTCTGTATAATGTGAATTCTTAATTTGTTCGAGATGATCTTTAAACCGACCTAAATATTCAACATGGTTTGTAAAAACGACAAATCACACGTTCTTTGGTGATGTGAATTATTATTATATGCTGAGTTCGGAATTTTAAAAATGATGAGTCAATATGCCCATCTTTTAATCCATCTATTTAAAAATATATATATGATTAGAAAGTTAAACATGTCCATCATTATTCATTATTATATCCTTATTTGATATGCATATTATGGTTGGATAATTCTCATATTCGGTTCAAACTTAATAAATTGAAAGTCACATTAATTACGTTAACTTGAATTAACATAAGGACGACATTGAATATTGGCATAATTGAAGGATTTTGCTCAACATATACTAACAGTTTATGAGCCATATTGAATAAATTAAAAGTTTAAAGATACTTTGTGCATTACTTCAAAGTTCCGGAATCATTTGTGTCTTTTGCCATTAATTTACAGCAGCAGCACATTTATCACAAACTAATTTTTGTATCATAAAAATGTCAAACTGATGTCGACATAAAATTAATCTCCGTTAACTTCCACCAAAAATCCCATTAAATTATTGACGTGAAAACACACGTGACAAAAGACTTGTTTGAAGAAGTGGATCTGATGTGGAAAAGTTGGGAATCTTAAATGGCGCAGTCATGGAAAGTCAGATATAAAGAAAACGATGAAGCTAGCGAGGAAGATAAAACTTCAACCATCTTAGGACGAGCATTCAAATCATTAGCAACACATCTTCTCGTAAACTCTACCATGAAAAATGAACTTTCAAAGAATTCTTGTTCTCGAGCGAAAATCTAAAGTCTCTCAAATTCTCACCCTCTTTATTTTTTTGGTCGAAACGAGCATCTTCATTTCATATGAAGAAACTAGTACATAGCTTCAAGATAAATGCAAATCCTACAAAGCAAGTAAAACAAATCTGAAAAGTTAATCCAACTTGCTACTGCTTACAAAGACTGGCCCATTTCCCGAAGACGTATTATAGCATCAAAGCTCGTACTGCGGCTAATCACCGAATCTCGCATCATCAGTGATGAGCACACACCGAAAAATTCATCTCTAGTAACAATAGTTTTGTCAAAAGGCATGAACATAATAACACCAATAAGTTGAATGAATTAACGTCTTGCAAATCCTAAATTTATCTCTAAATCGGAGTAAAAGAGCACTCAAATCTAGATCTATCTCTAAATCGGGAGAGAAATGCTAAAAAATATATAACAATTGATCACAAAATCACTATCAGATAAGCCGACTGCTGAAGACAGCAGTAAAGATACCTCGAAGAATTGTGAAGCATTCAACTATCTGAAACAAGCACTCGGAGCCGGAGAGAGCAAGCAGATTCGAATGAAGTAGCACGCTTCGATCTTCAGAGCACTTTCGTAGAGAATGTCGATTACATCGTCCACAAAATCGACAAAAAACCCAAAATATAGAGAAAAAACAGAAACAAGAAAAGAAACTAAGAGAGAACAACAGATGAGGGGAAGAAGGGGGGAGGGAGGGAGAGAGAGCTCTCCCTCAGGACGTCAAAGGCTGGGCGGCAGGTCTGCGGAGAGAAACCCTAAGAGGAGAGAGAGAAAGTCAGATGCAATCGAATCTTACTTTCCTTTTGCTGATCTTCAGAGCACTTACATTAAAATTTGTGTGCTACATGCAATCGAATCTAAAAATCTTTACTTGTGTGTAGTCGAGTCATCAGTTTTTTTTCGAAAGATACAATTAAATCATCCGAGTCAATAGTACCAAAAGACTTGAAAGCTCTCCAGAAGACAACTTTAAATTGCGTATCTTTTGTGTTACTTTATGGCCGCATCACACTTTCGCTAGAAGGTTAAGATTAGATTGTGTTAACTAACTGATTCTGTACTCGATATTTCGGTGAAATATGCAACTTATTTGCATTCATTGAAAAGTTTAGAATTCAGTTATATTTTTATGTAAAGTTTGATATTCTTGATGCAGTTTTCCCTAAAATTGTCATCAACTTTAGGGGATTTAAAAATGGCATTGCTTTTTAACTTTTGCTCGGACTTTTAGATTTCAAACACAATTATATATGAATTTTTACGAGGTCCATGTTCGTCGACAAGAATTGAGTTAGAAAGCAGATTGTAAGAATAATCCGTAAATTTCTTTATCAGAGGAGGATTTCTTCTTGAGATGTTCAAACATCTCCTTGATACGTCCCAGTTCAGTTCGTCTCTACCGACTCCCAATTCCAAGCTCACACCTTCGTCCACCACCAAGAAATGGTGTCCCTCGCGAGCGCCAAATTCCCCCGAATCCCATCTCCCCGTCCGTCGATTCCGTCGAGATCCCACATCCCCGCACCGCATTTTCCGTTCCCTCCTCGACCCAGACTCTCATCTCGCAACCAATCGCCATTGAAGACGTCCTTGAGAGCTTCGAGCTCGAGCGCACCAGCTGGGTCCTCCTCCTCTTCTGCTGCTTCTCCTCCTCCTCCTCCTCCTCCTCCTACGGGACTCTACTCTGCCCAGAAGTTCGAGCTCACGGCCGGGAACGTCGACTTGGTCCTCGAGGACGTCAGGCCTTACTTGATTTCCGATGGTGGGAACGTCGACGTTGTCTCCGTTGAAGATGGCGTCGTTTCTCTCAGGCTCCAAGGTCGGTGGCGAGTTGATCCTCTTTGTTTAATCGGGTTCGGAAATTTTAAATTTCGCTGATTTCGAGATTCTTTCTTGAGGAATTTTATGAGAGTGTGATTGGCCCAGTTTCTTCTTCTGGCTTTTCTTGAATTATAGCGAACTGGTTAAATTTGCTTTCGTGGACCGAATTGTGGGTCGGGTCAATTTTTCATCCGTAGAGTGATCAAGAGGAGTGTTTACAGCTGGTCTATTGGCACCTTATTTCTTTGTCTCCGTTGATTATGGTTTTGTGTAACGTAAGTGCTGTGCTCAGCTTCTGATTATAGCTTGAACTGGGAAATCATTTAAGTGGGATGATAAATTTGTCTCTGTTGCCATCCTTGCCTGCATTTAAATTCCTTAATCTGGGCAATTGAACTTGAATGACATAGCAGTATGGAAATTGGTGCAAACATGATGATGGGCGGAAACGGAGTTCGTCTATATACCGAAGGCACAGAAGAAAATGTCTTTCGGATGTTCAAAACTGATTCTGCCTAGATTTTTCATGCCCATCTGTTTCGAAGGATTTGCTTTACCCGATATATAATGTTCCATGTTTGTTTAACATTGCTTTGTTTTCTTTTTATGTTTAGTAGTATAAGCAGGAGGAGACTTGGCTTTTAGTTATCCCGCGTTTGGATTCTTCGAAATAATCTGGCAGCCTTATTGGTGAAGCTTGACTGGCATGAGAATGCATAGGGGTCGAAGGAAATTGTGTATTTTCTGTCGCTGTAATGGGTACATATGGATGTGAATGGGTACACTATGTAATACCGGGCTGGATCTCCTGTTATGCTGATGAACTGAATGAGTGCTAAAAGTAATTTAGCTTGATTCTGTGGATATATAATTGAGGGATTCATGATTATAGAGTTAAATATTCACTTAAATGAGCCTTTGGATTTCTGTCTTGAAACATGTGTGATTTCAAAGTGAGCTTTCTTGAGGACTTTTCGTTGAACAAATTTAAGTATTCCCTTCAACCGAATTGTCTGTTCAGGGGCATGTGAGAGCTGTCCCAGTTCAACCACCACCATGCAGATGGGAATTGAAAGGGTACTTAAGGAAAAATTCGGTGACACAGTTAGAGAGATCCGTCAGGTATATGATGATGAAGTGAGGGAGACTACTGCTGAGGTAAGTTCTTTGCCAACATAAAGGAAAATAAATTGTGCATGTCCGAAACCAGGGTAAGTTCACTTGCTGGTCATGACAACACTTGGTAAATGCAGGCTGTGAATCGCCATCTCGACATACTGAGACCAGCTATTGCAAATTATGGCGGAAGCATCGAGGTGTTGTCTGTTGAGGCCGGAGGCTGCCTTGTAAAGTACGTGGGACCTGAGTCCATTGGGTCTGGGGTCAAAGCAGCAATCAAGGAGAAGTTCCCTGATATTACTAATGTTGTGTTCACTGGCTAGCTTGCCACAGATAATATGCTAGATTACACAATATAGGTGAGATAAGACGGTAAGGTGTCACTTTTGTTGATGGCAATTCCCTTGTTAATTGAAAATTCGGTGGGCATATGCATATGATATGACTTTAGGTGCATATGGTTTTTGCAATTTCCCCGAAGTGTACTTGTTTACAGAAAAGAAGATTCCGAGCAACTATTCATCTTGTTCATTATTGATGAATGGTTTGTACGTGAGTTTCTCCTGAATGGGTTTCTTATGACTAGTTCTTTATTTCCAGATGGGTTCCTGCTAAGGGTATCAATGTGACAATGGACATACAGTCGGTGATGCTCAAAAAGAATTTGATCTGGTGCATTGCAGCATTTTCGGAAGACATAAGAGTTTCCTGTGAGTATGGGGAAAAGACAAGATGCTGAATTAATGTTCTTATCAATAGGGACAAGACGAGGTCTTATATGTACATTTTTCAATAACTAAGAGTTCGTTACATTGTGATATGCCTAAGAGTTACTCTTCGGATCATTCTGATACATTGGTACTTTAGGGCTTTGTGTAGTCAGTGTAATAATCGCAGGTTATCTTTGGCCCAAAACAAACAAGAGGATAAAAAAGATTACAGCTCATCCGTGCTTCTCTTCATTCCTTAATGTGGCCCGATTTATGTACTCTTCTGTTATGTTTCGAATTTTTATCTCAATATTTTTTTTTGCTTTATTGGTGGCTAAACTCTACGGTTGTGATGATACTATAGGGGAATTGCTTGCTTGGTTCTAAACATCTAGAATATATAGAGGCGGCTATCTTAGGGTTCCCTCCCTGGGGTTATCTGCTAAGAACTACGGTAGAGCGGGTTATGATTGTCGTTATGTGCTCTCACTATGTCAGGAGTCAGCTTAGTGGCGGCAATAATTCTTTCAATAGGGCCATAGAGAAAGAGAAATGTCAAAATGAAGATCTTTGGCATGAAGGAACAACAAATCTGCGAGCTTTTAGTAGTTTCTTCGCCTTCTCTTGCGAGATTACATATGTTCCTAGATATTCAAGGGCTTAGGAGCCAAGTATCGCCCTCGATGTAGTAAGTCCCTAGGAATGGCTTAGCCTCCTCATCTGTCAGCATTCTCGCCCATGAAACTCTTCCTGTCGTGTTAGCTCCAGGTCCACTGCACTTGTATTCTCCGTAATAGACTCGCCTGTCGCAAAGAAACGGGTTATTTCTTGTCATTGAAAATAGACTCCCACACTTTTCCTTCCTTTCGGTGTTTTTGTTACTTAGATGGTTTAGAAACGGGTTCTGTCGTTTCTATTCTTTCTCTCATGCTTATCTACTATGCAAAGTTTTGAGAAATTGGTCGATATTCATCTTTCAAATATTGCTTGTTTGAGTTGATGATCTTCGGCTTTCATGAGTACTTTAGAAATGGTTTCCTAATTTTCAAATGTAGTCAGCTGACTCCTTTGTTCTGTTCTGTTCTATTCTGTTCCAGGAGCTTCAAGCTATGCCCCTAGTTAAAAGCAAAACAGTTCCGTTATTATCCCCTTAGTTTAGCCTTCTATTGGGTTAGTGTATTGAGCTCACGCATCACGTTTCGGGTCGCCCCAGTCGCTCCATCCCTGGGGAGCAACCACCCTGTCCATGAAAGCGTAAGAGAAAATGACCCTTGAATAGTCTCCCCATGCCCTGCCGAGGTAGATGAGGCCACTCCCTGTGACGGTGCTGTTCTTGAAGGAAAACCCGCTCGCCAATGAGGCATTCGTGCGTTTTTGCGCCGTGAGGGAGGCCACTTTCTTGGCGATGGAGTTCAAATAGCAGTTCTACACGAATAATACCACGTTTAGTCATTCTGTAGGCTTGCAACGAAAGGACAGATGGTCTAAATTGGCACGAAATACCTCATAAAGAGACCTGCCATAGCCGAAGATGAAGTCCACAGAGCCTTGGATGAAGCAGTTGTTGAAATAGTGAAGACCCTTGTGATCATAGAGAGTGTCTTGGTTCCCAATGAAGCTGCAGTTGTAAAACGCGGCCTTGGTGCCCGAGATCCGCAATGCCACTGCTTGTTCTCCTATCGATCCGACCTCATGTGGAGCTGTGTTCTGCACCATGAGCAGTTTCGCCGAGAGTCTAATGCTTTTTATCAGATGAATAGCGTCACTATGTGGAAGTAGGACGACAATTCTCAGTACTAAACCAAAGGAGGACGGAAGAAAAACAGAATGCACATTTGTTATTCTTAATACGATTGGATGTCACAATATGGACCAAAGCTTGAAAATCCATGGAAGACAATACAATTCTCTAGTGAAAGTGCTGGAAGCAGAGCAGTCATTCCATTTGATCCTAGGAAGTGTAAATTAATGCCTGCATTTCTTGTGACAACCCGTGAACTTAGTGTGATTTTGATCCACTCAAATGGTTAAAAAAAATTGAGAGATGTTTTGGATTCTTGGGTTGTTCCTAAGCAAGCAGACTGAATCTCTATGCTCATGGTGAGGTGCATGTGCCTCAGTTCTGTTCTTTTTGTTCTTTTCATTGTGTATACAGACAATTCATTGGCTTCATCTTCTGGTTTCCTTCACAAGTTCTTTATCCCCAGTACTGACTTTGAGGCCAAAGTATAATTTCTCTCTGTCAGGTTCCAGAAAGGAATTGGAAAAAAGAAGAAGAAGAGGCAACTGAAGTTTAGCAGAGAGATCAATTTCAAACCATGAAATTAGGTGACACAAAGTTTACAGGATTCAGTCTCTTTGATGCGCAAAAGTTCCGTGTGTCAACCTGTATGAACGTTCGGCTAAACAGATCGACTGCAGGAGTATATGTTCGGTCTGTTTCCGATGAAAATCGAGTCATTTCCTTAGAATGTATAAGGGTCTGTGCCACTGTTTGGACTGAAAAACTAAGTCCATGAAATCCGAACTCGATATGATATTTGATGGGGGTATAGTCATGCAGTTACCTCAAATTTGATGTTGATGGCGACAAAATAATTCGCGTCGACTGCGACAGTCGCACTCTGAAACGTCTTCAATGGCGTTCCATCTCTTCCGGTCACAGATGCCGTGTCATTCCCAGTGATTGTTGGTGGACTAGTTGAGTCTCCCAAAAATGTCACAAATGGCATATTTCTTGGTACATTAATCTTCTCTCTGCACTCTCCATGAAAAACCATATCATTAGGACTTCCATTCAGTAACCTTCATGTAACCCATCTTCTGCAACCTACCTAGCATCTGTAACTACATATCAGATCTTCACGTTCTTTTAATTACCATCTTTAAATGCAGTTTTTTAGCTTTGGAACCCCAAAAGTTTTGCATGAACTTCTGGTTAAAAAGTGATCATGCAGCAGCGATCAATCCAATTTTAAGAACATGATGTACCGCTTTCGAGTTTCTAGACTTGAAACTTCAACCAAGTGTTTGGAGCAAGGCCTAAGTGGTAGAGTGCAATTGCACCAAAGTGAAAAAAGAGAGACATCACCTATAAACCCCAGGCTTGATCGCCAAAATGACTCTCCTGGTGTTGAACACAGGAATACTGTTAAGAGCTTCCGAAACCGTCCTGTAATCGCCGGTTCCGTCTTGGCTCACCGTCTTCCGTACATTGTTCATCTCTGCTTTCCACAGCTTCCAATCAACTACCTTCTTCCCAGGCACACCGGGAGCTCGAGCCGTCGACACTGCGTTCAACCAAGTTTCACGATGGTAGTTTTCGACATTCCACGACACCCATCTGCGGAAACCGCCATCCTCGCTCGAGGATGAAGAAGCCAATGAGATGCTGCAGATGCAGAGGGAGAGAAGAAAGAGGAAGAACTGGGCGTGTGAGAGAATGCTAGACATTTGTATAAGCAGAGTTATGCATGTGTTGGTATGAAAAAAGTTGGATTCTTGATGGAGATGGACGCATTATATATAGTGGAATGAAAGTTTCATGGAAGAGAATGTGGGAATCTTGAGTTTTAATTACAAGATTGACCTTCTCTTTCTTGCTTATCATTATAGTTTGAATTGCCCACATATTTTTCCAAGAGACTATGGTATGACAAGAACTTGCTAGTCTTTTTCTCTAAATTGTGGGACGTTGAAGCATGACCATACCAATAAATGTCACCTTGAACTAGTTTGGAAGCATAATTCACATGATGAATTACATAATCTTGCATGAGCTATCCTGTTCTCAAAAACTTGAAAGTTATTCATTAGACTGTTACCCAATGCTTAATTTCTTGCTTATCATCTGCTGCTGAAATCACAAGAAAATGTTCTCCAGAGATTTTTAGGAGTGAGCTATTTGTTTACTAAGGTCACTCATGGAATGCCCATCAAATTTACCAAACCACATGCACTATGTGTAAGTACATGAATTCATTTGTGCGTGCAAGTATACTACTGTCCCTCCCAATCTCTCCTACTTGCACTAGAACCCAAAAGAAAAAAGAAAAATAAAAAATGACATAAATGGTCTACTTTTTATTTGTTCGATATGGTCCATAAACTTTAGTCTACTATTCAATGTGGTCTTTGAACTTTTAATTTGTTCAATGTAATCCCTAAACTTTTGGTACATGTTAAGTTTAATCTCTAGATTATATGAAAATGTTCAATATTATCCATAGTCCATATTTACCTATACACATCATACCCACTAAGTTCAGGGATTACATTAAACATGTACCAAAAGTTCAAGGATCGCATTGAGCATTAGGCTATAGTTCAGAGATCAAATTGAACAAATTAAAAGTTTAAGGATCACACTATGCATTGAGCTAAAGTTCAATGATCATTTGGGTCAATATAATTAAAAAGAAGAAGAAGAAGAAGAAGCAGCTCTTGCTGCAATCATGCTGACACCATTCCCACCTCATTTTGCATTATACACTTTTGAGTTAACCTACATGCAAATTGACACCAGTAGCAAATTGACACCATGCCACAGCATACACAAGCTCATTGCTTGGACAGAGACACACTATCCACTGCAAAAAGAATCCATCAGTCCCCACCCCATCCCATCCCATGTTCATTTTCATCAAACTCATGAGGACCCTCTTCATAATTGGGGTATTGCATCAATATTCTTTTGTCTATCAAAAGCCTATCCTATCCCACATTTGGTAGAGAGATAGCTGTACTCCAAATTCCAAACTGATTTTTCTTTTTTTTCTTTTTTGCTTGCTCTTATAATCACCACAAAATTATAAATAACATATCATGAAGTACCAAAAAAGACCGATAGGGTTTCAAAAGATGATGGATTCCAGAGAAGGGCCAATTCTGCTGAGTTTACCAAATTTTGGGACTTAGGCAGGTGAAGGGACCTAGTAATTGCATTGATTGTGCCATTCCCCTATCCTATTCCTTTTGATACCTACAAAAGGATTCTTTACTCAAAATATGACCCGTATATGTACGTGAGGCGGTTAGGCTGCGTATGGTAACCATTCTGTTCCGGAAAACTGATTCTGATTAAAATGACTTTTTCTGATTCTGTTCCTGGATGAGTTTTAGAGAATCAGAACGCGTTTGATAAATGCCCAAAATTTCTGTTCCTGGAATAGAAACGCGTTTGATAACTGCACAAACTTTCTGTTTCGCAAAATTGTTTCTCTTCCTAATTTTTTTCATTTAAGTCAAATAATTATGTAGTTATTTTGTAAAATTTCATCCTAAATTGAAGACTAATTTCTAATGCACACTAAAATAATTTAAAATACATTATTTTTTTTAGTATGTCATAAATGAAACACAAATTTTAATACATGACGTTTGAAGTTCGATTGAAGCATGTGATAGTTCCCATATTAAGAACTCATTTTTTCTTTAAATGTTGCTTTGTCCAAAATACATACAAACATAGCAGCTGAATAACCAAATTATCCACTGACAAAAAAAAAAAACCAAATTATCCTCCTTGATACGAAGTACTAGTCCTTTACTATCATTTTGCAGCTTCTGTCCTAAATCCAAGTGGGTGTTTGGCTCCAGCTCCATATGCAGATGGTCACATTTTGTAACGCACGGCTATGAGTATATATGTTATCATCCGCATGTTGGATGCCCTCATCTTCTGCAACATTTTTTTGCAAAAGAGTGAAATCTAGGAAATTTAGGGCCAAATTTATGAAAATGAGGTTAAACTAGCCTAATATAAGCTTCTTCTATTTTTAGGGATTTTCTAAATTTTTTGTGATTTTAAAAAAAAATTCAATTTTTTTTCGAAATTTTTTTATTTTATTTTTATTAGGTTGAGAGAAAAGTGATGAGAGAACTGAAAGGGAAAAGTGAGAGATGTGAGACTTCATTCTGTTTTGTGATTCTCCAAAGTGATTCTTTTTTCCAGAACCAACTTTTTTTTGGTTCTGAATTTTGCTCTAAAACTGATTCTGATTCTCTAAAACTGATTTTGATAACAGAATCATAATCATAATTATTTGCGTTACCAAACATGATTCTCATTCTTTACTGTTCCGGGGAACAGAATTAGAGAATGAGAATGGTTACCATACAGGCCCTTATTGAAACTATATCGGAACAAAAGGAGCCGACATGCCTAGCTTCCTCCTACTCCTATCCTTGTAAGTTTTAACGCAAACAAAAATACTTAATCATGTGGATACATGAACATGCGAAAATCATTTCGAATCACATGAATTATATCTTAATTTCTCGATACGGATATTATTTCTAAAAATTGGGGCGATAAATTTTTTATAATTTAAAAGGTTAGGTCCAAGGGGCGATACAAGTTTTTGCCCTCTCTCTTTTTCCAGCAATGACTAATGGGCCACTGTGGAAAGTTTTTGCAGCCTAATACTTGTGAAGGACATTGGATGGTTGGCTTCATTTGTGAGCCCAATTCTTGTATCCGGTAATCTAGACTAAAGCTCTATGTTAAAGAGAAATCTTTAGTTTTTGCACAAATTGTTTCACACTCTAATTTTAAGCCAAGTTGCAGTTCATTTGCGAATGGAAGAAGTTTGAAGTATTTCAATACTAAATAACATATAAACCTCGGGAAAATTGTTCAATTAAACTCGAGCTTATTGTACGGATGTCAATTCAATCATAATGTAGTGGTGATTTTGACCCGTGTTTTACCCCATCTATAAGGTTTCTAAAGCAAATTTTGTTGGGGTGTGGTTCATACTCCTCATCGATAGAAAAGCACAGGAGTCCGGAAGAGCCGTCACTGCGCGGGTCTCGAGGGGCAGCTCCCGCTGGATTTTATAATTTGACCATGATTTTATTGGTAGTTTGAGCTTGGACTTATGCATAGCAACTTCTATATATACTCTTTTTCGCTTGTAAGTGAATGATGTAATAGAGATGTGCGGGTACTAATTATAGTAAAATCATCTGCTCGATGTAATCTTAGTTTAAGGATGAATCGGGATAAATCTTATGTTTCGATTTTTCTTCATCGCTTTTACGCTCTATTTCATTATGATTGTGCGTCAAATCTTAACAAATTTACGAGGGCACCAACCTACCGCGGGCTCAGAAGATATGGAACTTCGTGTCGACGCGGTTTCATTAGACTTTTCCTGGTCCAAGTAAACTGTAATTGATGACATGAATGGCTCAGAACCTTTGAACCTTTTGGCCCTTTTGGTGTTGAAAAAAATGGAAGCGACATTGACTGCAAATGTCATCAATGGGTGCACATTGCCAAATGGACCGGGTCACAGTCCTAAGTCTACCCGGACTCGAAATTGGCCATTAGAATACAACTTAATATTCTAGATTCCGTTCTAACTAAGAAAATTATTTAACTATCAACAATTAGTCCATTCCAAACGCATGTCTCGACATTTATTTTATCAAGCAGACGAAATGCCTTCCACGTTGATATGTTGGACCTCGTTAACCTCTTATTAAACAACAGTCGTGAAATGGTAGGGTCGGCACGCCCGATTGGGGACCGATCGGTTTGCTAATCGGTACCGAACACCTCGGAACAAAAGGAGTACTAAAAGCGACTCGTAAAAAAGAAATTAAAAACCCCCATTATTTTGATTTAGGCACCGATTTGTATTTTAGGCCACGACAATATTCGACAAATCATTCATGGTATGGTCAGATCTCGCGATCAAGACTGGACCATATCCAGCACATGTTAGTCCCGCGATATCAATTTATCACTTACCTATGAACCAACTCTTTGGACATCTCCAACATCATCTTCTTGACTGCTATCTTGTTTTTTTTTTTTTTTTTTTTGGTCGAACTCTTGACTACTAGTGATCGACAAATAAATTAAACTTTTTTTTCTCAATAGTGGAAACAAATCTCTTTGGTAATTCAAGAAAAAGAGTCCTTTTTTCAACGCGGGCCGAGAATTGGGTGCCCTTAGTTTCAACAAAATCCATCGCTCAAATCTCGTAATTTTCAAGGGTTTCGGCTGTTAGTGCCTCGATCGAGGAGACCATTCTCATTCACTGAATTCGCCTACCCTTATCCTCTTATTTTTCCTTCATTTGCAACGAATAAACCGCACGAGTTCTGATTCAACTTTCTAAAATTCCATGTCGAGACACTTAGATTTTCCAAGGCTTTCAATTCAATTTTGTCCATCTAATTTCAGTCGCTCTGTTTGACCATCTCATGCCGGCGGCCGGAAATCCTCGACGCTACCCGTTCACACAGGTAATTTGAAACATAATTAGGCACGTTGGTGTCCAACATTCGTGACATAAATAGGGTACGTTGTTTATGGTATGCGAATTGTCACGTTGTTTACAATCAATAGGATTAGAGCCGTCAAATGGATGGATCGAGTCGAAAATGGTTCGACCCATATTGACTCATTTAATCCGTTTTAACTCAAAAGGCGGTTCTCGTCATGTAGGACTTATTTTATACCAAAGTGGTCCAAGAGATTACTTTGGTACAACTTGCAACGATCTTGCCGGAAACCACAAAAGTTAGTATAAAATTTGGTTCTTGCTATTAATTAAAACCACTCGATATACAAGTTATGTTTCTACGCTAATTCGTATTCCAAGGATTGAAATTCCAGCCCTAATGATCTGATTTCACCTATAAGCAGAAACCCTACTCAAGAAGCTGCTGTCGCAAGAACCAGACATCTTCCTCGTTCCACAAGCTCTCCAGCAAGTCTTCACTGACTAAACAACCGTTGCTGTCTTCTTGCTCTCCTGCATCCACACCCGGTTGCGACCACTCCGAATACCCGGTCTGGTACTTCGGGCAATCAACCAAACTGAACTTGAAATGTTTCGAGCCGATTTCACTGACTTGATTAGGAGAAGGCGAGCTACTAAACCGAGCATCCGAAGAATCGGACGACACGCTTGACGATAGTTCGGGCAGCAACAGGTCTCTGGGATCATCACCAACCGAAATTCCCGACCTGCTTCCATGAGTTTGAGGAGGGTTCTCAGCAGGTCGATGCAATGGGCCTTGCGTCGATGCCCGGATCTGCTCCGCGAACCGTGGCATCCACACGCAGTGCATCGCCTCTCTAAATTCTTTGCTATTGACTTCGCACTTGAGGTGCTTGGCTAACTTTTGCACTCTCGTCCTCCAGTAGTTCTTTATCTCGTTGTCCGTCCTTCCGGGCAAGTGTTGAGCTATTTTCGACCACCTTAAAGATGATCATCGCAAAAGTTAGACTGTGTTAAAAAGCACATAGACATAAGAAAAAAATGAATCTCTGTGGGTGGAAGTGCATTACCTATTGCCCCAGCGACAATGGAGTTCAAGAACCAAAAGTTGCTCCTCGAGAGTCATATTTCCGCGCCTTAGATCGGGCCGTAAATAGTTCAACCATCTTAATCTGCAGCTCTTGCCGGTCCGCTTCAATCCTGCGCGCATCATTCCAATCGTGAAATCTCAGCAAATGCGACTATTTCGCGAGTGCTTTCGACTCGGGTTAATGACAAAGGAATTGCGAAATAATTCGCGTCCCGCGACGCGATGAAGTACAAGAAAATGACCTGTGCAACGAGCGATCAAGTTCCAACGGCCTTCGCCATGGATCTTTACGTGATTCACGAGCAAGCCGTCCTCTTCGGCGGTCCAAAGGCCTTTCCTCACGTCCGATGTTACTTCTTCAGCATGAACTGGTGATGATGAATCGTATTGGCTTCTCATGACTTGATCAACATCCATTAATTTCTAACAGATGGTGGCCAACTGATAGAGATATGCAACAAGGTTGAAGGAGGAGGAGGAGGAGGAGGAGGATTTGGACTAGGGTTTTAGATGATATCGCGAATTATATAGAGG
Organism: Lenwebbia sp. NSW1173648; assembly: GCA_029784005.1. Lineage (NCBI taxonomy): Eukaryota > Viridiplantae > Streptophyta > Magnoliopsida > Myrtales > Myrtaceae > Lenwebbia > Lenwebbia sp. NSW1173648. The sequence continues at coordinate 38,009,923 of JARCGZ010000001.1, forward strand.
TGAAGATGATAGGGTTGGAATTGACTAGGCAGCATGAAAACAATGAGTAATGCATTGTATGTACTATGATAAATGTGCTAAATTGTTAGACGGCGTGACAGACTGTGAATGATCCTTTTTACATAATCGGGGGTCCATATTTCATGACCCAATTATAAGAGTATGCCGCAACATTTAAGGCATTAATTTTTGTAAATCAGCCTTGGTATACCTATAAATTCTGAAAACTTCACGTTAGAGAATATATGTAAATCATGTATACTGTCATGTGTTGCCATCAGATGGTTGGTCGAGTAGTTCTTGATTTGGTTTGCGAGTCGAAGGTCCACAACCTTTGGTTAGGTTGGTCTGTTCCTAATTTCAAGAAACCTTGGTTAGTCTTCACTGCTCGCACTCGGTGGGAGTGCGGCTGTGGCGACGGGCATGTTTAGTGGGCAGTTGGTACTTTGTTAACGTCTTACACCAGTAGTTAATCCAATAAAAAAATAATAAATAAATGCGGGGACTGGGAGGCAATAATTACACCACATACTCTTCTCTAAATGAGATATTAACGTTAGATTAACGCAATGCATACCCGATGTCGGCGAATGCGATCTTAGAAATTCGGAGGCGTCGACCCGTTGACTCTTCCTCCGCCCTGTTAAGTGTTGAGCACGCGCAAAAAGTAGTGGACTTCCGGAACCTTTTTGAAGGGGTCAGAGCTTTTCTCCTTTCTTTTGCTAACGTGCTTTTCGTTTCTTTCTCTTTCCTCCTTTTGCAAAACCAACACTTTTTTTTCGGGCTAATTCCCTGAAAAACCATCGACTTTAGATCCGACCACGATTCTGGGCCGAACTTTTTTTTTTTTATCTCGTAAAAAACCATAAACTTTAACTCGAGCCCCAAATTTGGCACGAACTGTTTTTTTACTCGTAAAAAATCATCAACTTTAACTCGAGTCCCAATTATGGCCCTCTTAATTTGGAACCGTTAATTGTCCAACGTGCCAATTTCACGTCGCAAATAAATCCACGTAGCTTGCTGACGTGGATTCAAGGCACTATTCATGACTTTTTAGCACGAAATCCCAAGTTGTTTATCCGCTTCACCTCAGCCACAGCTTGAAGGACTGCGATTAAGGATGTGTGGTAATACACAACTTCGGATTCCAAGTGAGACAGCGGATCTGCCAACTCACGACTAGAGCCTTTTTCTTTAACAAGCCGTCGCCCCCCTTCCCGAATCTTCGAAACAGTAAGCCAAGGTTTTTTTTCAAGGATATTTTTTTTTAGGAAACTGTGGCTAATCGCCGACGATGTTTTGGCCACAACAATGATGAACAGTGACGGAAGTAAAAAAAAATAAAAATGCGAAAACTTGTCTTACTGTTTTGAAGCTTTAGGAGAGGGCTTGAGTTTGCTTTTAAAAAAAAAGCTCTAGTCGTGAGGTTGGTGGATCTCGTCCATGGCGTCTCTCCATGGGTGATAATACACAGCTTCATATTCCAGTGAGACAGCGGAGGCTTGTGGGTGAAATGAAGGAGATGATGAACAGCTTAATTGTCGTCATCAAGCTATACCCGAGGTGAAGCGGATGAACAACTTCGGATTCCGTGCTAAGAAGACGATGAATAATGCCTTAAATCCACATCAGCAAGCTACGTGGATTTATTAACGACATGAAATTGGCACGTTGGACAATTAACGGTTCCAAATTAACATGAGCCGGATTTGGGACTCGAGTTAAAGTTGATAATTTTTTATGAGAAAAAAAAAAAGTTCAGACCAGATTTGGGACTCGAGTTAAAGTTGTTGATTTTTTATGAGTCAAAAAAAGTTCGGGCAAAAATCGTCATTGGACCTAAAGTTGGTGCTTTTTTTAGGGAATTAGCCCCTTGTTTTTCTAAAAAGTTTCATGTGCCTCTTAGTCTCATCTATCGAAATGGGTCTCCTTGATTTTTACTAGATTCATCGTACGGGAAGATCGAGTCGAGTTTGAATTAGATCGAAAATGATTCGCTTCAAATTGATCAGTTTAATCCGTTTTTACTAACTTATTTTCAATAGAAATTTAGTAACTCATACCCAATCCAACTCCTTCCTGACACAAATCCGACCTGATCCGGAATCCATTTTTAGCAACTTTTCTCTCTAAATTGTTGCATTTGAAGAATGAGTTGCCTCATGTGAGAGCTTGGGGGTCAGGTCGTGGCTGGACGCGTGAAGGTGGTGGTGAAAGTTTGGGTTTCCTCATAAGTACAATTCGTCACGGTAGTGTAAAGCTTCGAGCAAGAGGTTGAAGAAAACCTAAGGATGGCGGAAGCAGAGCGAATGAACAGAGAAGGTCGCAAGTCACGAAATCGAAGAGGGGTAAAGAAGAGACCGTCGAAGAATGACTAAAATGGGCTAACCTTCTTATTTATTAAATGGGTCGAAAGTGAGTTTATGACCAACCCATTATAGTCCATCTGTCTTAGGTTTTTAAATTAAAAATCCATCATAACTCATATTTTAAGTTTGTGGCGACACATTTAACTAAACGTAAACTAGAATATCAACGTGCGACTCCAGCACAAAAAGAGGACACCAAAAGTGTCGATCGACCACCGACAACGTGCCCCTCGTGCTGAATTAGTTCGAGAACACCGTGACCACCTCGGCCCCCCGTTCGAATCGAGTAGAGCCATTCGAGAAGAGAAACACTCGTGTGGTTCTCGAGAAAGCTCATGCAACTAAAAATTTTCATGTGCTCGATTCGTTTCTTTTCGTAGGTGGCTTTTTCATGTTTTTCCTTTTGTTGTGTTGTGGAGGTGCAAATCGACGTGCTTTTGTCGGTAGCAGTCTTTTTTTACGGGATTTCACGATGGCGGGGAAAGAAGTGTTGAGATGATTTATGGCAAAGGCCACATGCACATTAGGCCACACCTAACCACGAGCCAACAGTGACTAGACAACAATTTGTAGCCGTTGCTGCGTAAGGCCAAGTTTAAAGTAGCCAAGTGTTGGCTCGCACGCGCATTATCGAGTTTCGAACTCGTGGCCTTTTGGGATTGGGATGCCTATCCTATTAGGTATCGATTTCAAAGTTCTGAAATCTGGAACTTATTCCGTGGGCTCTTGCAGTCACTCTGGAACTTGGGGCCTGTCGGTTCCGTAAATTTCAAGCACAACGTACTGCCTTTCCCCAGTTACAATGGGAGATCCGTTGCTCGGGATACCACAGAAGTAGAAGCTCTCATGGATAAAAAGGGACGACGTTAAACCAGGTGAACCAAACAAATTCAATCCAGTCACTTTTCTTCGTTGTGGTTGAGTTTTGGGTCACGGCTTCATTCCCCAACCTCCAATCTTGAAACTTTTTGTTTAGCTTCGTAAAGTTGGATTAGATGGGTCCAGTTGCAGCCATAAGAGTATTATAGACCGGGCTAAATCAGAACTGGCTCGAACCGAACCGATACATATTCGCACAGCCCCAATCACCCTGATTCGAGCCGGGCAACATATTTGGGCTTAGAAAACTCTAGTCCGATAACCTGAAACCTACCATGTACCTACCGATATCGGAATTCTGGAATCTAGAGCCGACTCTACGAGAGCATAATACTCCAATCAGTGGGGGGGAATCTTTGGCTCTATCGAACATATAGGGAATTGGAGGTAGCATTCCACCGATGTTAAGTTATGGACTGGTTTCTTCAGCCTTTTTTCTTTGTGTTGGTGTTCTATATGACCGACATAGCTCAAATTTGACAATCTTAACGAATGGTCAGAGGCTCAGAGCCAAAAACGATTCTTTTCGCACCAAATTTCAACGCTTTTAAAAATCTAGGTGAACAAGAAAATACCTTTACAGAATTTTGCGCGTTGAAATCGGGGAAGTCCGACTGGGAGTTGTTTTTCGCGACTTTTTTAAGAGTTTAAGTCATTGGTTAAGAAACTCAGATTAAGACTTAAGATTAGGAAGATCAATGCAGAGAAGTTTTACGCAGAAAGCACTTAAGAGATTGAGTGAAAAACTGTGAGGAATTGATCGGGCGTAATCCTGAGCTTAGGTGCGAGAGAAGTTTTGATCCAAAGCTTGTATCACCGTAGTTCATAGTGAATTTATCGCCGTCCCTCTTCCATGGAATAGGTTCCGGCATTCGGACCGAACCAGTCAAATGACCTTATAAATCTTCCAAGCACAGGTTCGGGAAAGGGAACGGGCTTCAAAATTGAAAGTGAGAAGGAAAGGAAATATTGGGCCAAAAATCAAGGCCCATATTTTTGTAACTAAAGTACAAATTTTTAGGCCCGACTTGGATTAATTGAAATCTCCTGACCCGATCCAGCTTATGCAGAACAAGTTTAGACTTTCACTTATCTCCATTTTATGCGTTTGACCAAGTTTTACTTTTTCTTCCCACATTTGTTAGGGAACCCACAAATTCAATTTCTTCCTTGTTTCAATTCAAATATAAATGAAAAGTTTGAGTTAAAATTAGTCGCTGACCAGCGTACGGCGCGCGGAAATTCTAAATTAAATATATCGAAGGAGCGTCAAACATATTTCATGCATAAAAAATAGCAAAATCATAACTTTATTTCAATTAGGAGAAACAAACTACAAGGAAAAAAAATAAAATAAAAGATCAGAAATTTATGATACTTTAAGTCAAGGATCCTTTTTGTTTTCGCGTGAAATGATTGATTCGGAAAATATTTTGTTAAAAAGGTTGCTTGCATCGCTTAAAATAATTGGTCAATAAATACTTTCACTGCCGACAACAATTTATGTCTAAACATTTTCGTGGATGGTGAAAACATTTTCTGTTTCATTATCTTGTAAGCGATAGAAGAGATTGATTTTAAAAAATATTTTTGAAATCATTCATTTTTCGCGAAACAATAGAATGTTGGTAAAAAGATTGAATTGACTGTGCATAAATAATTTGAAACTTGTCACTATATACTGTCAGCGATTAAAAGATGACCCAAAAAAATTCGACTCTCAAACTTCGAAATGCTATCTAGCAAATTGTATGACAAATGTAAGTCCATCTACTTTGGTCTGATCAAAATATATCTAAGTACAGATCAAAATTAGTTAACTATAGGGTCTCCACACTTTGCCGAGCATGGGGCTGAAATAACCATGGGATCGTGCACATAGCTAAATAAAGTTAGCCCCTTGTCTCGGTCCCTGTTATCCTCGCATGAGGTGATGATTAAGGGTGATCGATTTTAAAGCGGGTCGGTTCTCACCTTGGGACCGAGAAGCGGCCCTATCTACTCGGCAATCAGATCGGACCAGTCAGTCCCTGTTCGGTTCCCAAATTAGACCGAACCATCTGATTTTTCGTTAAGACATTAAGGAATCGAGTTGCGTATGTCAATATTTGCGGGGAAGCAAGAAACAAATGCAGAAGTATATCTTTAGGGATTCACTTATAACAACAGGGAGCTTTATATTGTGAGGATAGGCCAAAACAAAAAATTGTGAGAATGAAAATGAGGAAACAAACTTTCTCTATCTTCTCACTCAATCAAAGAGCGAGTAGAGCTAGGGAGTCTTCTTAGGGTAGCCGGACCAATTCCTTGAGCGGGATTGGAAATCGGATCTGTTCTCGCCGGTTTCATATTTTGGGAATCATGAATAGCCAAAAACTGACATTTTCGATCCGATTCGGTCCGGTTTTTAAAAAGTAAATCATAGAGTAGATGCGAATGATATGATATAGAATAATCTTATCTTATCTTATCTTATTTTTCAGAAAGTAAATCAATATAAAAGCAATTATCCAATCCTACCTTCCTCGTGGAAAATGGAGAGAATATTATATTCTATCCTTGGTCCATCTCGGAACATTCGCATCAAACCATCTTCTGGGGTCGGAGAAGATTCAATCATGTTTGTGTCATATGATTCATGAGTTTAATTACTTTGTCTGAAACTAGGGATAATAGCAAAAACAGTCCTCGAACTTTTAATTTGTGCAATGTTATCTCTGAACTTTGCCTCAATATGCAATGTCGTCTCTCTACTTTTAATTTATTCAATGTGGTCCATGACCTATTGATAAATATTCATTGTAATTCCTAAATTACATGAAAAATAAATGTTCACTCAATATTGGATCAAAGTTCAAGGACCACATTGAATAAATTAAAAAAAATTAGAAAAAACATTGCACGTTGAACTAAAGTTCGGAGATCATATCGAACGAATTAAAAGCTCATGAATAACATTGCACATCGAGCCAAAGTTCTAAAGATCATTTATGTCATATTTTTTTTCTTGAAACTACAACCGCAAGCAATCGGGAGATATCATTGTTCGTTGGTGCTTTCAAGGACCCACGGACGGGTGCGACCTCGAGGGACAGACTCGCAATCGATCGACTCCCGACAAATTGGGAAGGCACGAGCAAAAGGGACAGAGCTCGAACGCGAAATGTGAATCATATGGGACAATGGTGATTGGTGGAAATGGTTTGGTTCTTGTAGTCCGATATGGAATGAGATTACAACGGCTGATTCGAGAAGATAGTCGAATCTTTCACGAGAAAAAGGAAAACGTGCGTGCTCGGGAGTGTTGGTTGTGTCGATAGGGAAAAGTCCTACAAAAGTCATAAATTTATTGTATCAGTATCGATTCAGTTCTAAATTTTTGAATTGGTGCGTGCTTGGAAGTGTTGGTTGTGTCGATAGGGAAAAGCACTAAAAAAGTCATAAATTTATTGTATTAGTATCGATTCAGTTCTAAATTTTTGAATTTGATCAATTTAGTCATAAATTTTTTCACATTGGTATCAATTCAATTCATCTGACCAATTTAGGCCGGAAGTGCTGACGTGGATGCCAACCGTCATGTATGGTATTGGTCGGCGCTGAAGTTGACATTTTTTGTCTTTTTCTTCTCCTTTTCTTTTTGCTGGTGGCCTCTGGCCATCGGCCGCAAGCGAGGGTCGGCCTCGGGCGGGCATAACCTGTGGTCGGTCGTTGGCCACTAGAAAAAAAGAAAAAGAAGGGAAAGACAAAAGAAGGGGAAAAAAATTCAATTTAAAAAAAAAAATGCCATCGTCAGCGCCGGCGTGCCACGTAGGACGGACGGCGCTCATGTCAGCGATTTTCGATCTAAATTGGCTGAATGGACTGAGTTGGTACCAATGCGAAATGGTTTACAACTTTTTTTTTTGGTACTTTTTCCCCATGTTTGTGTGCTACCACTTGAGATCTCAATAATATGGCCTGTTTGATTATGCTCGTAATGAAGATGACGAAACAATATCGATTAAGCCCGTGTTAGATGGGGGAAAGAAAGCGTGTGCGCTTTGATGTATCAATGAGGACAAGTCTCCCTGGCCCCGATGGCTGCACTTCCCACTTTTGTCAAAGTTGCTTGGCCTAGCTACTTGTTGGGACGCAGTTCATGGCTGCTGTTACTGGTTTCTTTCAGTCATCCAGGCTGATGAGGAAGGGTGAATGTAACAGCAATTGCTCTAGTCCCTCAGGTTGAAACGCTTCGAAGACGGCTCGGTGTCGACCTATATCTTGTTGCGCAGACGGGGGTGTTTATAAGTGGATTATTTACTAAACTAATGCCCGATACATCGTCGAAGAAGATTCAGCCCCATTCTATCAGTTAGAAGTCAGGCTGCTTCTGCTGAAGAGAGAAGTACTTTCTGACGATGCTCTCAGTCTCTCCTAAAGGGGGTGGGTGGACGGTTAAAAGACTGACGACATCATGAAAGCTTTGAAGTTCCTCAACAGTTCCTAGAATGGATTTTAAAGTTTGCATTCCTGTACATTTCTAGAGTGGGTTGTCTTGTTACTCCTAAAATATCTAGATATTTCTAATAAAGTTATTTATTTATTTTTTTTCTAGAAGTTTTCGAGAAATATCTTCGATGTTTCTTAATAATATCTTCCTAGATATTTCTAGAGAAAACTATGTATATTTCTATAGCTTGTACGAACCTATGGGAATCTTCGAGTTTCCCATGGATTGATCCTTCTACAATCTATCAAGTCTTGCAACGATAAGCTTTTTGCATGTTAATTTATAAGGGAAAATGCTATGGACTTTTTGCATTTCCACAAAACGGTGAAATACGTTACCAAGTTAGTCACCCATATCATTTGAGTACAGTTTTTTTTTTTTTTTAAATCGAGCTCAAGTTCCAAGCTCTTTCATAAATCAATTGCAATCGAGTTTAGTCCAACTTGAGAATCTCAATTTTCTAATCGGGATGAACTACAAATTCCAATATTCAATCAAACGTGAGTCGGGCCGAGCTCAAGCTTTACGATACACCAGCTCGACCCGATTCGATTGCACCCCCGGGGCTTATTCAATCCGGCACGTACGTGGTCCAGTTCTCCTGCTCAAGAGCCTCCGCTTTAGCCAAAGCAAGGAAAGAATAACATTTTGACCAAAAGAAAAAAGAAAAGGAAAGGAAAGAATAACACGAAAAGAAAAACAAACTTTTTTTGCGAAAAAAAAAAATCTCGTTCGTTCACAATAAATAATAATAATAATAATAAAGGCAGCAAAGGGAAAAACGATAAACGAAGCCGGACCAAATTCGATGTGACAGGTGGCGCGAAGCCGCCCCGTGAGGGACGCCGCCGAGCGAGATGACATGGCGGCTCGAGGAGGGTACACGTCACCCAGCAACGATGCGGTGGGGGTTCATTCAGAATCACATGAGTGGTGTCGTGTGGGCCCCCCCAAACAAGGACCATGATGGGATTCATTCATGGATGCGTGGGGGCGGGTTCGATTTCGGACCTCAGAACAAAGTACAAGTGGACCGCATGCAGCCAGTTATTTACTACTTTGTCCTTTTCTTCATCCCAATCTCGTATCCCCCTCTGAAAAGAGAGCACCACGGTGTGTTACCGTCCTCAAAAACCCAGAAAATTCACTAAAATTGATGGACACGATTGGAGTTTTTTTTGAAGCAACGTGTCCGGCTATCGAAGGATATCGAATATAATCCACGTATCTATCGTGTCTTTTTCTTTTCCTTTTTCTTTTTAAGTTCAGCAATCAGGTGGCGCTCGAGCCAGTTTTTTAGCGATATGATGCATCACTGTATCGAGAGGGTGCTGGATGCGGCTCCCTCGCAGCAGTTTCGACCGTAAAAATGTTGGGTTATCCCACATCGATTGTGGAAGAGGCTGGTGGTCAGTTTATAAGTGTGAGGAAAAGTCTTAACATTTGAGCTAGTTTTTGGAATGAGAGAAGCCCAAGACTACCCAACACTGGTATCAGAACTTATGTCACCAACAAGTCTCAACCTCGATGTGTGAGGGGGGGAGATTGTTGGGATTGTCCCATATCGATTTGGATTGTTGGGATTGTCCCATATCGATTTGGACTTGTCACCAACAAGTCTTGACCTCGATGTGTGAGGGGGTGGATTGTTGGGATTGTCCCATATCGATTTGGACTTGTCACCAACAAGTCTCGACCTCGATGTGTGAGGGGGAGATTGTTGGGATTGTCCCATATCGATTTGGGGTTGTCCCATATTGGTTAAGTATGAGGAAAAGTCTCAACAGCTCAATCTTGATGTGTGAGGGGGGAGATTGTTAAGTATGAGGAAAAGTCTCAACAGCTCAATCTTGATGTGTGAGGGGGGAGATTGTTGGGATTGTCCCATATTGGTTAAGTGTGAGGAAAAGTCTCAACAGTCTCGACCTTTGAGTTATGAAAGGAGGGGGTTTTGCAACTTATTCAGACAGCTTTTGAGATGAGAAAAGACTCGATGTGTGAGGAAGAGATTGTTAGGATTGTCCCATATCGGTTTGGAGTTGTCCTATATTGATTAAGTGTAAGGAAAAGCCTCAACCTTTGAGCTTACTTTTGAGATGAAAAAAAGATAAGAATGAGATGAGAAAAGAAAAAAAAAAAAAAAAAAGGGAGCGTTGCAGCTTATCCAGACACCGCTTGGCTGCAACTATTTTAAACCTGCAACGATTGATAGTGGTTTTTAAGAATCTGTCCCACCTAGTTTGAATGAATGTTCGGACGTCAAATTAGATTGTGAATGAACTTTCTGCATATGCTATTTTCAAGTGTAGAGATTTCCCGACTTTTGACATGCCGGTGGGACTGCGATGAAGAGTTTGTACATGAACAAGTGGGCGGAGCGGTCAGTGTGGTAAGCTTATAATTTTGACCAATGCAAATCTTCAGTTGAGCATAAATCAGTTGAAAATGATAAAAGAAGAAGAAGAAGAAGAGTCATTTCTTATTGTTAAAAGCAATTAAAAATGTTTTTTCCTCCTTGTGATAATAGCATAATTAGTTCCCGAATATTACTTCAATGTGCAATGTCGTTCTTAAACTTTTAATTTGTTCGGTGTAACTCTCGATATATTGATAAATGTCCAATGCAGTCCTTAGGTTATATGAAAAACGTTGAAAAGTTCAGGGACCACGATGAATAGTGGACCAAAATTCAGGGACCATATTGAACAAACTAAAAATTACAGGACCGTATTGTTTATTGGACGAAGGTTCAGGGACCACATCATCGACTGCCACAGTTACGAAAGGATTTCCAAGATCGAACCTTTCTTTCTTAATTTAAGAAGGAGCGTTGATTTCCGCCTTTTACACTGTTAAAGTATCATCTTCTACTGTTTAGGAACAATTATATCTAAAAATGAGTAACAGTAAGTGCGGGACGATTTCTTTCCAAATTAAATATGTTAAGTAATGTGACCGGCGCTCATCGAATGATTCTAATTGATTTCGTTTGTTTGCGCTTATTTACACCGCTAGTTGATCTGCTGATTGATTTTATAAATCCAATCTTGATTTCTGCCTCGTTTGAAATGCTTCTTAAGATTTTTTGTTAGCGCAATTAATTTTGTGATTTATTCTGATGAATGATCGACATCGTACTTTTGTCCATTTTCCAGCTAGTGGCGTTGGAAAATCTTTTCCATCCTCTATTTTGTCATTCACCCTTTTGCATGGTTTATAGATTTGCAAATTTGCGAAAGAAATTTGTGGACGATGGACTTCAAATCGCCTTCAGTGCTTTTGTCTTCCCATGTCGCATCAACGTGGAATGCTGTGGTGGGCATATTCCGATACCAAAATAGTTGGACCCGAGATCTGAACGCGATAATCTAGTAACAAACGAATCTCAAATGTGCTATTTTCGATGTAGAGAATTTCCGATTTTGGACACGTCGGTGGGTTCGTAGCCTACGGGCAAGATGGGCAATTGGTGGCTCGAACCGAGCGTTTCGTAACTTGGCTTGAGGTCTTTATGAAAATGCTTGGAGGACAATGCAATTTATTTTATTTTCAAAAACTATATCCTTCAATTTTCCTATCTATTTTCGAAACAATGACCATTGACCATTGCAAAACCTATCAATCGAAAGTGATCCCAAAGTGTTCGTTTTTTTTCTACCTTCCTTCTTTTTATGGCACTAAATCGTCAATCCTCTAACTATTTATAGGAACAAAATCGATACGCGCTAAGCAAAATTCGACCGAATCTTTTTCGACCAAAAAAAAAGAAAAGGAAAGTAAAATGCCACAGACACTTAAAGCGGAGTGGGATTCTGTAATAGTTTCCTTCGCCCATGCTTTATCTGCACCGCCCGATCGACGTGCTGATTTTGTAAGAATTCCCCGATCTCAATTTGTCCGACCGATGCTCCCTCGTTTGACAGCTCAGATGGGTCGCGACGCAGGGGATCGCACCTCCCCTCGCAGAAGAAATCACCATCCATTAAAGCCGAATCAACCCCCCTTCCATACCCCCGCTAGCCATTCGAGAACCTTCCCCTCGGATCTCCGCCGTCCGATCTGCCACCTCACGCACTCGTACGGCCGTCGATTTCTCTCTCTTTTCATGAAATTTCGCTCCGTTTTCACTCTTCACCCCCCTGACAAAGTCCCTCTCTCCCTCTCTCTCTCGATCTCTCTATTTATACCCCCTATACGCCAGTGCCTCTCCGCAACCAAAACTCGCCATAGCCAACAGCTCCCCAACTCTCTCTCTATCTCTCTCTATCTCTAGCTCTGTGTGCGCGAACTTGACCAGTGACCACCTTCCCTCGACCATCAATGGCGCCCGAACTCGTGCCCGCTTCGGTGAAGCCCGCCGCCAAGCCTCCGACGCTGTCCCGTGCCTACGTGACGTTCTTGGCCGGCAACAAGGACTACGTGAAGGGCGTGGTCGGGCTGGCCAAGGGGCTGAGGAAGGCCAAGTCGGCGTACCCGCTGGTGGTGGCCATCTTGCCGGACGTGCCGGCGGAGCATCGGCAGATCCTGGTGGATCAGGGGTGCGTGGTCCGGGAGATCGAGCCGGTGTACCCGCCCGAGAACCAGACCCAGTTCGCCATGGCGTATTACGTCATCAACTACTCCAAGCTCCGTATCTGGGAGGTACGAGGGACGAAATCATTATTAATGGCCGAAAAGTTGACCGAGTCCATATTTTCAAGATCTTTTCAACTCACGAATTAATCTCGTAATAAAATCGGCCGTTGCACTAGCACGACGTTTCAACGTATTGATCTGTCGAAACAAACGAAACTTGCTACTTGTTTGTAAAATTAAGAGATACTGCAAATGGTCAATCGGTCATATTGATGAAGCGAGTGGTTTGAACTTTGAACCAAGAATCCGTCGTGAAGTCTGTCTCTTTAATGGGTACTGAACGGGTTCTTCGCGTTACGCAGTTCGTCGAGTACAGCAAGCTGGTGTACCTGGACGGCGACATCCAGGTGTTCGACAACATCGACCACCTGTTTGACATGGAGGACGGCTATTTCTACGCCGTGATGGATTGCTTCTGCGAGAAGACGTGGAGCCACACCCCGCAGTACGCGATCGGGTACTGCCAGCAGTGCCCCGACAAGGTCCACTGGCCCGGCGCCGAGGTAGGCCCGCCCCCGTCCCTCTACTTCAACGCCGGCATGTTCGTGTACGAGCCCAGCCTCGCCACCTACAACGACCTCCTGAGCACCGTCAAGATCACCCCTCCCACCCCGTTCGCGGAGCAGGTAACGCTTGTGTGTCTCGATTTGCCACCCTCCCGTGCTCATCCACAGTCTGTTGCGCTGCTTAATCGATCAATTCTCTGGCGATTTCGCAGGACTACTTGAACATGTACTTCGGGAAAGTATACAGGCCCATCCCAAATGTGTACAACCTCGTCCTGGCAATGCTGTGGCGTCACCCGGAGAACGTCGAGCTCGAGAAGGTGAAGGTCGTCCACTATTGCGCGGCGGTGAGTGAACGATACGTGCGAGTCGTCCACGTCCTTACCCAATTCATATCTGTCGTTTAACTGCCGACAGACACGGTCATTGTTGATCATTTGGCATCAATTTTTTCTTCAGGGTTCGAAGCCATGGAGGTACACTGGGAAGGAGGAAAACATGCAGAGAAAGGACATCAAGATGCTGGTCAAGAAATGGTGGGACATCTACGAAGACGAGTCCCTCGACTACAAGAACTGCCCTCAAGCGGCGGCAGCTGTGGCGGTCGAGGGCGAGGCTGAGCGGGTCAACATGGAGCCCTTCATCGCGGCCCTGTCGGAAGCCGGCACGGTCCAGTTCGTCACGGCGCCTTCTGCGGCTTAGCACGGCTCGGATCCCGGCCAAATAGACATTATGCAAATAACCTACATGCTCCAACTGTAAAAATTGCCGTCTAGGAAGTGAATGAAGAATTTTCCTCTCAAGACAAAAAAAAAGAAAAAAAAAAGAGACTTGGAGTAAATGGTAAAAATTGTATGGTCAACGCTCAAATTTATAAAGAAGGCTTTTTTTTTTACTTGGGCTTGTCTTCATCATCTCTTATCTCCTCCTTTATTTTCACTGGAATCCCATATCCGTTCGGCTTATTAATAATGGTTTGTAACTTTTTATCGTTCGTCAAAAATGTTTTTATGAACATGTATGCTGTTCTATCTCTTCTTTTTTTTTTTCAATTATTGATTTTTCCGCAAACACGTAGCAAAGTCAGCGTCCAATTTTGGGATATTGGGTTGTTTTATTCGTTGAGCACTTATTCATACAGCTCATTCAATCGCTGGTTAAAGCAAAAAGCTGTCGAAATGTGAAATGTGATCCAAATTTGGAAAAACTACGAAGACCAAAATGTGAATATTTGCTGGACATTAGTAGACGATGTCGTACACAAGACCCAACACCCGAGAGAATTGACATCGCACCTTCAGACAAGAGACAAGACAAGGCAACTCTCCATGAGAAGCCAAATATTCTGAGATCCGTATCTTTTCTCTTGGACCGTTTTGTTAAACTCCAACCTTCATGAACAACATGTTACTAGAGTTCTTTGGCTCTTCCGACCAGCACTTAGCCTGATCACCCATGGTCCAATGACTCGGTCATGTCCGGTGCTTGACTGTCAAATTCTTCAGACAGAGGCTACCGGTGAGCGTAAAAAATCGAAGAACCTCAAGGAAGGGAAGTCGAGAACATGTTGGACCGACCTGCCTCCGCTCGTCCTCTCGGCTTTCTCTCTGTGCTCGCCTGAACATCAGCTGTGTTTGGGCGTTCCCGGAAAGAGCAATGGTATATGTACTTTCCATCGAGTCGTTTCTCCATTTCAACACGTGTTTGCTTCCCTCGCTCAAACTTAATTGAAGATTTTCATGTGTAATGCCCCCTGGATAATTACCTAGACAAGTTCAGACGGTTCAAATCAGTTTTTCGAAGCAGTATCCAAATGGCGATCCAAGCAGGTCTCAATCAAATATGCTCCTCATCTTCTATATCTATCTATACTGCCACAAGTACCACTTCTGCAACCCAAAGAAAAAAGGACAAAAGGTGGGAAATTTGCTCCAAGAAGTTATCGAGGAAACCTGAGAGAATCGCTTCTATTTAGTAGGATTTGGCATCCGGAAAATACTCTGACGAACCATTTAAAATGCTCAGTAAACTGGGAAGGAAAGAATATGAACCATTTAAAACTTTGAGCGACACGTTTTAAATCTTGACAAGGAAGCATACCATCAAGTGTAAGTACTTGTCTCAAACATTTCTTGGTGGATGCAAAAATAAGTTTCTTATTTTTTATTTTTTGTTACTGAAGGGATGTTATAACTTGGGACATGACATCAAGGTTAAGGGCGCTATATCCTAAAAGCCTTAAAATATATCTTTGAATAAGCCCTCTATCTATTTCCCGTGTCGAAATCCTAAAACTTGCATTATGTGAATCGATGTATTTGAAATAGTAAGTATGAATGGACAATCAATGGATCCGCAATGACGAATCTACTTTTCAAGTGTTGTTTGTGCTTTAAGTATCGTGTCTACATAATTTAGTGTGATTGTGATTACACCATACCCGCATGCGGGTGAGCGTGTGATTACGAGATTATTAGGCGCACTTAGTGTGATTGCGCACTTAGCACTTTGCACGCGCTTGAGCGGTTGCGAGTAATAATCGGCACTAATCAACAATCATATTCTTATATATATTATTTTCGAAATTAAATTTAATAAAATTTAAAGGTGTGATCGAATATACTGTTTTGGACACGAAGAGTTGCATGAGAATTAATTACTTTTCGGACGCGAAAATGTGTGTTCATTTCTCATTATATATTCAAGTGTTATGTTCTTTTTTCACAATCTCAACTTCCATTTTCGTTTTTTTCAGAAGATTCACAGCTATTGTTTCCAATTGTTTAAGAGATCCTGCAGAAATATCAGAATTGCTATCTGCTATTCTTATCAAAACTTTGTTGTATCCTGGAGGATATTTGCCGAAACCATTAGCAACGTTGTGGGGCAAATAAATCCTTAAAAGAGTGTTATCACGCCTCAAAGTCTGATTCTATTGTTCATTCCATTCAGTCATATTTTCTAACATTGTCTACTACAGTCTACCAAGACACTATAGAGAGAAGAGCCTTGACGCCTCCATTTACATCCCATTACGAAAAACCAGAAGAAAAACAGAGAGAGAGCTCTTCCTCACCCACCTCTCGCTTCTCATAAACGCACTCTTTTTTTCCCCTCCTCTCCTCTGCTTTCTCTCTGCATTTACATTCCTTCCTTACTTAGTGACTAACACCACCACCACCACCACCACCACACCCTAACATTCGCTCCTCATTTGACTTTACTCAGAGCCTCCCTCGGGCCACTTGGTGATCTTCAATTCATAGCTAGTATTCTCCAAGGTGGCGCTTAACGCATCACCCTGGCTATAGGAGAAGTTTTCGTTGTCGAGAACTTCGACCTTGTGCTTCATAATTCTCGTCCAGTTGCCTATGAAAACGCAAAAAACGATAACGACATTTGAGAAGCCAATTTTCAAAATGACATTGCAATATTAATGTTACTAACCTTCACTAGAAGAGATCTCCTCAATGACCTTTGTATTCCTCAGGCTGGGGAGCTTCGGTGAGGGAAAAAGAATTCTTACGAACAGGTCTTTTGTGCTGGTATCGTTATAGGAATTCCATATGCATTATGGACTACGTAATATATACTCTCCCACAATAGATAATTTTTTAGTTAGGTGAAGGCAAATAATTGAAAATTAGGTAATGAAGGGATATACCTAAATAATTAGGTATGTGTCCCAAATTGAAAATTGGATAGCATATTTCTACGTGGATGTATCTAATGACTTATGTGAAAAGATTGCAAAATACTCGTAACTTGATCCTGCCCATATAACTATTAAAATCTACGGGTGCTCACATTGGAATTTGGACTCTACAAGCTTATTTCACGTGCATTTTTCAGTAGCTTCTTAACACATGCAATGTCAGTGCAAAGTGCGGTTTTGTAACTAGTTATCTATGAATAAATGTGTAAACGTAGTATTAGTTCTTTCGTTCGCACGTGCTATGCATGTGTTATGCACGTGCCCGATTCGAGATGAATTTAAATGATATTTATCTTAGTTGATTGCATTGACTTGGTCCACCTTCGTTGCTTCATCTATTCCGGCTTTAACCCTGTCTCTAAGTGATCCAACCCTAATTAGTAACAAAAACAAGAAGAAATCCAAACCCTAGATTTTTTCCTCTTAAAACGGGGACATACTTTCATCAAACCTCTACTTAATTTTCTTTAGATATAGAACCGTGATTCACCCATGAATGCTCTCCTTCAATGATCATCGTCCTAGACCGGGCACCATTTCTTTCTTTATCAACATCATAACAATTTCAATAGATTGATTTATCTTGAAGCCACTAAGGGCGAGACCAGCTGTCAAACTCCTATGCACGTTCCTTGTCATTCTAACTCACACGCTCAAATCAACTCTCTACTTTCTAATTCCAAATTTCGCATGATTTAGGCGACACATTAATTTGGCACGTGCATAACACAGTGCAAAATTAGGAGGAGATATTGGATTAGAACGAAAGTTGTGGAAAAGGCTTAACCTTTTCGCCAGGACATAATTTGACAAAAGCAAGTAAGGGGACAAGAAACATGCAACCCAAAAACTAGGACCAAAGTACAATTCTCCAAAAGTTTTGGAAGTGTTAAAAGCTGATCATTCATTAGTTCTTTCTTTGGCCAGATTTATGAACTGAACCAATTTGGTTCAGTTGATGCCCATAGAGGACTACTCAACACAACCTTAGGAATTCCATTACACGACGAAGATTTGCTGGGTGGGGGCTTTTTATTTCGTTGAGAACGCATTTTCCCCTTCATCCTATTCCTCTATTTTCTTGCTTGCTCCCAACACATCTTTCCCGACCTCTTCTTCATTCTTTTCGTCCTCTACTTCTATGACTGCTCCCAACACATCTTCCCCGTCTTCTTGTTCCTCTACTTCGTTCACTGCTCCCAACCCACCTTCTCGGTCTTCTTCTTCTTCTCCTTCAAATAGCCGTAATAGAAATGCTCAGTAACTGTCATCTCCACCAAACGGCTCTTCACGTGACAACATCGTTCTCCACAGAGAATATGGGACTGAACTACGACAAAGCTTGGGTTAACAAGGCGGGACGAGTACTAAGATCTGTGACGAGAGAACTAACTTTTCCAGGCAAATCACCAATCAATAACAGAATGAGGACCTCAAAAGCAATGCATAACACGTGCATAGCACATGCGAATGAAAGAACTAATACTACATTAAGGCTTTTATTCATAGTTACAAAGCCGCACTTAATTTATTTAGTCTGTTCAAATATATTTTATACCTCTTGGTGCTTCCTATTTGGCTGAAAATAGCCCTTAGTCTTTCCACTACTGCAATTCTACTCTTAGTGATGCCTGTTTTATAAGAAATATAGAGCGAGATGTCAAATGATGATCATCGTCGATCTCATTTGGGTTCCATCGTTGCGACTACGAAGGGTCGCTGCCATCGGCCCCAAATGTGCTCGAAGAATCTTCACTCCGTATTTCTTCTATTTCATTGAGAGCTAACGCATCTTCCCCTTTGTGCTCTTCCTCTATTTCCTCGCCTGCTCCCAACACATCTTCCCGGGCCTATTCTTCATTCTTTTCGTCCTCTACTTCTATGACTGCTCCCAACACATCTTCCCTGTCTTCTTGTTCCTCTACTTCGTTCACTGCTCCCAACTCATCTTCCCCGTCTTCTTCTTCTTCTTCTCCTCCTCTTTCAAATAGTGGTAATAGGAATGCTTGGTAACTGTCATCTCCACCAAACGGCTCTTCACGTGACAACATCGTTCTTCACAGAGAATATGTGACTGAACTACGACAAAGCTTGGGTTGATGAAGCGGGAGGAGTACTAAGATATGTGATGAGAGAACTGGCTATTTCCAGACAAATCACCAATCAATAACGAAATGAGGACCTCAAAAGCATTGCACAACAAGTGCATAACACATGCGAACGAAAGAACTAGTACTACAGTAAGGCCTTTATTCATAGTTACAAAGCCACACTTTGCACGGATATTGCACGTGTTAAGAAGCTAGTAAAAAATGCACGTGAAGTAAGCTTGTAGTGTCCAATGTGAGCACCCGTGGATTTTAATATTCTATATGGGCAGGATCAAGATATGTGTAATTTGCAAACTTTTTACATAGGTTATTAGACAAATCCACAAAGAAATATACTATCCAATTTCCAATTGGGGACACATATCTAATTATTGAGGCATATTCTCTCGTTACCTAATTTTCTCTCAAAGTATATATTGCATAGTCAATAATGTATACAGAATTCTTATAATGATACCAGCACAACTTATAAACTTCTGGATACGAAATTTCAACAAATTTCTAAGTCTCCTAGGTATAGATGGGTGTTGCTATAGTTGTCATTTAATTGTTCGTGTGAAGCACATGATGAACTAGGGACATTATTCTTATTCTTTTTAATAATTAATATAGCTAGGACATATGGTTCATTACTTTTGTCTTTCCTCCCAAATAAGAAAGTCATTGGGTTCCATTTGGTCATTTTTGTTGATGGCCAAATTTGTTCTTTATACCAAGACTTTTTCACTTGGGTTTGGCTTCATCGTATCCTCTTTTCTCATGAAATCATAGCTTAATTTTCGATAATCAATTTCGTAATAATAATGGCTTGTATAGTTAATGACAATAAGTTCAGGCCTTTTACACAATTACTTACAATTTTTTCGCAACATATCATTTCAGCAAATCATGTTTAATTTGAGAAATTGGCTCGACTTATTCGGTGCACTTATTCGTACGGCTCATTTGTTTATTGGAGATGCACGACACTAGCAATGAGAATAGAAGCCCGGTTGTTCGGGCTTTATAAGAAGCACAAACAACAACAAAATGCGAATTTGCTGGACATTATTATCAATGCTCAAACGATTTCGTACAGACAAGGCAACCCGCTTGAGTAGCCAATTATTCAGATCCATGTCTCTCTTGGACAGGATGGTCAATTACACATTCATAAACATGAAACTAAGATTTTTCGAGTCAGACTAGTAATTAATCTTAATTTACCATGGTCCAATGACTGGTGGTAACTGCTAAGTTCTTCAAACAGAGCACAGAAGACCGGTGAGGGTAACATTTCAGAACCTTTCAGGAGGATGGAGTCGGTAACAGATGCTAACTAAAGCTTCACAGAAAGCTAGGAAGTCGAGAACATGTCGGCCCGGCCTCCGCTCATCCTCTCGCCCTTGTCTCCACGCTCACCTGAACATCAGCTTTATTAGGGCGTCTCTGGAACAAGCAAATAGCATGTGTTCTTCATTAAGTCAATTCGCCGAAGAAAATCCAAACATTACCTGTGCGAACTCTTATTACGTCTGAGATGGGTACCACTGCAAAGACCAGCAAAATACGGTTCTTTGTTATTAAGAATGCTATTATAGTCAAACCACTCTAGCGTCACCGGATACTTTCACTAACCAAAACGATGTAACTCATTAACGGATAGCAATTATGTGCACATTATGAAGAAGTACGATCAAAGAAAACCAAACCCTTTAGAAACTAACTATAAGGTAACAGCAACCAGTCAACAGAGAACCCACACCAAAAAATTCCTAAAGAAACAAAGAGGAAAAGGGATAACCGATACCACTTCATCAAAAGGTTCAGGGAAAATCAACAATAGCAAGGTAAAAAAATTTCATGCACGCTAGCAAATGGTACTACTTCCCAAAAGGCTAAGGAAAAATCTTCACATTGCACACCTTCATGGTATTCGGGATACAACCTCCTGATCCCCATAGCTAGTTTCAAGAGCAAATACACAATCTCAAAGAGTCTGCAGATTTTACCTGATCTCACCCTATTTTATAAAGTTCAACATGTAGCCAGTGAACTACTGATGATTTTGACAAAATTATTGAGTTTGTTCTCAGTACGGTGTCAACTGATTGGCAAGGGTGATTTAGGTTTTCCCAATTTCTGCGTACCAATGTATCATCATAACCATTAACATAGGTCCAAACAACTTCCACAATCGGTGGCATTATCACATGAAAGATGAAAATGAAAAGGAAGTAATTCTTTCAGAATCGGATTATTAAAACTTAGTCTGCTGGTGCAACAAGAGAAGTATGTTTCCACTAAATTTGACATTTGCTGAAAATCTCAAAACTTCGATGAGATCAAGAATCCAGGATAATAGATATTCCCCATCTATTGAAATGCTGGTTGTATCTAATTACTCTGACTCCATGTTCTCTTAACTTTGCAGATAGTGCAGATAGTGCAGATATGTCATATGGGTTGCCACCAGAGAAGAATACAAGAATGATAAGATTAGCCAAAGCATTGAGGGATCACCGCAAGACAATATATGCATGCTAGATAAATGAATGGGAAGGCCTACAGAAAATTTTGCCGTCGCCAATCTCCCCTGTTCTTGCCTCCTCAATTATTTTGTCAATTACTGCTTCAACCTAAGGAAGAGTAAATCATGGAACTGATGAGATCACGCCACCAGAAACCAAAGTTGTTTCAGCACACTGAGCGACAATGCAAAATATACACATCCAGGAAAGTTAAGTCAAAGAGCAGCTTAATGGCTAGTAATATGATACCTGCTCCTTGCTCACCACAATTTCCATCTTGACCTTAGCTAGGAACTTGTCTTCAGAAAATTCAGAGCCTATGCAACGGAACCAGCAAAGATATAAAGATATAACAGTTAAAGCATAATTCAATGACGTATTTTGCCAAACATAATATACTCTACTTCAAAAGAAATGGAACCAGCAAAGATATAAAGATATAACAGTTAAAGCATAATTCAATGACGTATTTTGCCAAACATAATATACTCTACTTCAAAAGAAATGGTTTAGTATCCAACAGCACAAAAAGCTTACCAGCCTGCCTTTCTGTAGAGCCTCCCTGAGAACCAAAGCCCCGAACATCCGAAACAGTAACGCCTCGAATGCCCATCTTAAGCAGAGCCTAGGATCCCATAGAGACAATCGATTAGGTGCAACCATTTGGAGCAGGGAAAATTAAAGCTCCTCACTTCAAGGACAAACAACCAATATTATCATCTTTCGACCCACTTCAACAAGTGTTTGCTCCCCCGCACACCTTAATTGAATATATTCGTGTGTAATGCCCCTGGATAATACTATTCCAGAATCAACACTTATCTATTAACCAAACTATCGAGAAACCATCACTCTTTCACGAGTTCTTAATACAGAATCATATTTTTCCCCTGAAGAGTTCTCACAATTTATACAACCTTTTCATTAGCAGGCAGTGATGTCTCAAAGCACTCAAAAGTCAAGCAATGACCATCAAATGACGATTGTTTCAGACAGTTCAAATCATGCAGTGCGTGAAAAGAATTGCCAATCGAAACTATCAACACCATCTCATACAAATCAAGCTTCAACCCAAAGGCATGCAATCGCAGTACACTGAGCTAACAACCAAGCAGTATCCAAATGCCGATCCAAGCAGGCCAACTATGCTCCTCATCTTCTATCTATACTGCCACAAGTGCAATTTTGGAATTCAAAGAAAGAGGAAAAAGGTAGGAAATTTGCTCCAAGAACTTACCAAGGAAACTTGAGGGATACGCCAAGGCCTGTGTCATTCCGAACTCATCCATCAAAAAGAAGGAAAAAATCAACGAAACTTCTTTCAATGAGATTTTTTGTTCAAGTACAGAGTAAAGCACTTTCATTTGCAGCATGCAAGAAGGCAATCACAGCCCAATTTTGACAATAAGAAGGAGAATCGAGAAGCATACCTGAGAATCGCTTCTATTTTGTAGAATTTGGCATCTGGAAAGTACTCTGACGAAGAAAGAAAGAACACATAAACCATCAAACCAACAAGAAGCCCAGACCCATCTTGGAATAATATCACACCGACCAAATGAATGGGAACCCATTTTCCCCACAAACCTGTGGTGCTGCTCTCGGCTCTGATAACGGGAAGAGCCGAAGCATTTCTAGCGCGATTAATCTTCCCATTGAGCCGATGGACCCGGGAAGCGCCGAATTTGAGGAGGGAAGAGCTCGAGGCCACGAAAGCAAGCTCTTTGAGTTGGCGATCGCGAGTAGGGAATGTCGCTGGTCTCGCCATTGAATTTGTGCAAGCCATGGCTGAAGCTCGACTTTGCTGGGGAAGTAGTGGGCTTGAGACTGAGTTCAGAAGGAGGGGAGCGAGCCTAGCTTGTCGCTGACTTATTAATAAGAAGAAGCTGCGACTCGAGCGAGTTGGTGACTCAAGTAGATCTGACTGGGATGATCTGGGTTCTTGACTCGTGAACAAAAACCGAGAGGCGACCAAAAAAAAAAAAAAAAAACTGTGACCTCCTTGCCCTTGGTCTATAAATTTTTCATATTTTTTTTTTGTTTTGAAAAACTTTAAAACTCATTTTTCCTATACTCCTATTGAAAAATCGAAATATTTCTTGTATTTTATTCGATTAAACATCATCCTCGTACTTCCATGTAAATAGTTTATATACTCAAAAAAACAAAAAATTGCAAGCTTATTTCAACGAGAAAGAAATTATGCGCAATTGTTATACTATTATCATGAAATTATGCGACTAGAAATCGATCCCTATAATCAAAGTTATATATTCTGTAATATGATTATTATCCATATGATTGAGATCACCGATCATTTTTCAATGAATTCAATTTCTCAAGCATTATGCATTTCTAGTAAATCAAATAAAAAGTATAAAGGCTATTTCAAATAACGCGCACGAAGGAAGGACTATTGTGAAGCCAACTAATAATAAACATACTCTCGTTACGTTCATTACGACATCAGAATTACATCGTAAAAATACTATTAAAAATGAATTGTGAAGATATTTGAAATTTGGATTGATTATTTATATAATCATGTCAAAAGTGACGTGACAGTCGTTTCATTTTTACTTTTTCAAGATTGTGAAAAAAAATCATATGTGAATTTTACGTCTTACCTTTTATATATTGTGAAAGTTTCGGATATTTAGAGTTAAAATAATTCTAAATACGTCCGATGCAAAATTTAGATTCCATCTCTTAAATTGGGTTGAGATTTGGACGTAAATGTAAAAGATGTTCTTAAATTGTCAACGAAAAATAGTGCAGACCAGAAACATAAAAAGTTTGTAGGGATCAAAACTGAACATCAGCGAAAGTATGGGACTACAATTGTAATTTCCCTCTTTCTTGGTCAGCTGATCCTGAATCATCAGGGGCGATGAACATCCATTCGTCCGGTGGTGACTGAGCTTCGAGGATTTTCGGTGCAGAGAAATGGAGCGGGAAAAGGAAGAAGGAGGAGAAGAGTATGTGTACAGAATCAGCACCCTCATGGAGTGGGAGGCTTTACAGAGAGATGGTCACGCTCATGGTGGCGATCTTGATAAATCCACTGGTTGCTTCCATCTCAGCAAGCTCTCTCAGGTCTCTCTGGCTTCAATTTGATCTTGGGTCTTCTTTCTTTCTGGGTTTTCATATTTCCTGATCATGAGATTGTCCAGTGGCACACAGACCAAAGGGTCTTCTTCTTTTCTTTCCGTTCTTCTGTTATTTCGTATGACTCTGATTCGAATGTTTTTGTGATGCATTGAAGTATCATCTTGCCTGATTAATCTTTTCGATTCATATGACCTGCCGCTTCAGAACGGGCTCATGTTTTGTCCAAGCTGCACTGTTTTCAGCGGGTCAAATGGTAATATTGGATTTGGCTCAGGCTGGACAGAAATATGTTTTGTTGCTTTGTTGTCTTACAGCAAGAATGCAGGAATACGAGTGAGTCGATACAGAGATAGGATTCTAGTCAAAATCGAAAGAATAAAATCGAAAAAGAACACCGGTACATCAGTGATACTTAGTGCAATTACAATAATCTGGAGTTACAGTCCAATACAAAATTGTTATAGGCTGATACACTAAGCAAGTGGTGGTTTATCAGCTTTCTGGTCAATCGGTAATTGAGTGGAAGGATTTTTGACCAATTCAAGCCATGAAGGTGACCTTTTGGATTAGAAAACGGCCTTGGAGACGGTTGATTGAGGGGGAACTGGAAACAGGAAGGCTTTGGAACTTAATTGTAGTGGTCGAGTTAATTCATTACCTCTAAGCTTTTATCTATTTTTTGTCATGTGACTTGCGAGATTGCTAACATGGTTGCAATCTCTTTTTTACTCTCTCTTTTGTTAAGTTGGTGTTTTCGATGAGCTGCTTCTTGGATCAGAGAATAAACGCTTTCTGTAGCTGAGTGTTCGTTGTCTTCGTTCCAGATTCAATCTACACTACAGAACTTCTTTCTGAACTTCAAGGATGATCTCTACCTCCTTCAGATTGATGCCAAAAAGGTATGCATGTAGTCATCTCCTTCCACGAGTCTAGGCAAATATAATAGGAGTCTGATAAGAGGAATTCTTCTAATCCACATCCTTCTAAAGAAAACTTTTTGTGGAGTTAGTCAAATCAGTATATTATAGTGTCCTAGTGCTTGCTTAAAGCGAAATACATAGAGCTGTCTATCCATCAACTTGCTGGTGGAAATGTGTTTCTCCATAACCTCTGTTAATCAAAAGCTTTTATTGTGGTGTAAATTCTATTTTATTTTGTAAAAGGCTTATTGTTTCCAAAACTTTAATGTTCTCAATTCTCATTGGGAGACAATGGAGAATTTCTTGGGAAAATTTAATTATCGTGAGAAAAAAGATAACATGTGACTCAGTTTGGTAGAGAAGGTGGGCATGAGGTTCTTGTATTATGGAGCATGGAAGAGGACCCATTTCATACTTCTCTTTTCTAGATATCTGAGAGCCGTTTCCACAGATATGCACAACAACCCTGAAGGGAAAAAGACTTTTCTTGACTTGAAGAAGTATCAACCTAATTAGAATGGAGCTAGTTTAATTCTCCACCATGGATTTCCCACATCGCAGTCTGGCTAATTTTCATTTGTTAGATGTAAACAATGGGATGTGATATTCTTCATTCGATGCATGAAGGATGTCAATACTATTAGATTTTGTTCTTGAAGTTTCAGAAATTTTCCATAGTAGACAGGACTATGGAATAAACCTTTACCTAGAGGCCCTTAGCATCGAGCAAAACTTCAATATGGCAGAAGATTCTTGATATAGACCTTCCATAGGAAAATCTTTGGGGTGCCGTTGCAGATGAAGTTTCACCTATTTAAACCAAACAGTTATTGCGTTTCGAAGTTTTGAGAATCTATCAATCGAGTCTAGCACAACTGGAGTTGTCAATTTTCCTATTACTTCTGCTTTATTGGAATATGTACTGGTGTATTTTATCTCCACTTAGCCAAATGATCTACAAGACATGTGCTAACACTGCTAAATGCATGAGAATGTGACATGACTTAAACAGAAATGAGCTCCTATGCACATTCTAGTGGTTGCTGGCTATTGCTTACGATACTAGACAGTAATCAGCAATATGAGCTGGTGTGTGGAACTTGTTGCAAGTTTCGTTTAGTCCTCTTGACAAGCAAAGCTTGTAAAGTGCATACTGATTTAGGGCTACCGACAGTTGGAACATTCCTTTTGCTCAGGGGTCAAACTTATGCGTTCTCCAAGTAGTTGATTCCAGTTCTTATTGCACCATCTTCACATAGCTAGGGCCTCCAAATTATAGAGCGCCATTTATGTAGGAACTTGAATTCACTGGTAGGAAATGAAATCATGTGCAAATGATGGTCAATTTCTCGAGAGATGCAGATGATGATTTTTCAATACTACTACAGGTTGCACCAATTAGCTCTCTTCCCTTTCCCACTAGTGAATACAATTTTTATGTAAGTATTCTTCTATTGCAGCTTGGTGACGGTTTGATTTATGAAGTTGTGGATGGAGTTAATAGCTTTCCTCATTTTTATGGCCCGTCTCGAACTTTTAGTCCCCTCCCCTTAGAAGCAGTTGCAAAGGCGGAGAAGCTATCATTATCAGAGGGTCGTTTCACTTGTAGCTTCTTGCAGTAAGCTATATATTATACTTATATGTTTCAAGTCTCGAATACAGTCGAGAACTGAAAATTGTAAATTGCTACTTGATATATATGCCTACCGGCTTGACAAGTTGGAAACATCATTTATTGCATTGTTCCTTGTATGAGATGGCAATGAGATAGGCCGTCACGCATCATGATTTTCATGGGAGAAACATTAATAATTTTCTAGAAGTATTCCGCCTTGCCTTGCGCTCTACATTGCAATTATGTGTTGGCTATCGATTAATCACGATAGATGATACCTTCTCCTGAACAATCACTACATGTTATTCATCAAAGGGGTGTGCAGTTGCTGGCACTTGATGTCTGAAACGGCTTGGCAATTGGCATCTTAATGGTTTGCTTCATGTTCATTTTCTTCTACCGATGTTGGTTGGCTATGTTTGAGGATTATGTATCCTGTAGGCGAGAAACAATGTTTGGTTTTGTTCTATTAGTCATTTACTTTGAGTGATATTGTCTGTTGTTTATGCACCTAAGTATGAAGTGCCCTTTGTCTGAAAAGCTTTCAATGACATTTAAACTAAAACATTGGGCAAGAGAAAATTATCCCCTCTCTTCCCAGTTAAGGCCATGCCTTGTGTCAGTCCGGTTTTGTTCATACACGTCCTTGACAAGCTTGGACTGTGTCGCATATCGTCCCGATATTATTAGTAGGTGTAATTGTAATAGAGTTTAGAGAGATCTTTGTAATATCTTCTAAATGGGGCTCCCACATGGCTATACAAGCTAGCCATGGAAGTGAGTTCATTGCGTTTTCATATAGTATTCTGTGCTCATATCCGACTATATACACAGTTGAGACCAAGTTGGTTCATCACTGGGTGTACATGGGCCTCAAAAGTTAGGGTTTTGCTTTTGCTTCCATCAGATCCCACCTGTAAAAAGCCAAGAAATAGAAGCCCTAAGCAGAAACTGCATTCAAAATCTCGTGTTGCCCTTTTAACTTGTTTTCTTTTCCAAGTAATTGCACAGGAATTGCAGTTTAAATGTGGTACACTGAATTGGTCTGCAAAGTAATGTAACAGATCTTTGTCAGGTAATTATGAGTCTTAGTAACTCAAATAAGCACTCACATGAGTTTGCAACATACAGAGTTTTTGGTATCCCTAGCGCTACTTGTATTTGAATTGGCTAAGCAAGTAAAAAGGGTATGTATTTTGAACCTTTGTAGATTCTTTTATTGCTTGTCTGAGGCTTATACAAAGTTTTTCGGGCCAATTATACATCGGACTTGACCTCATTGAACTTTTTTATTCAGTACTAGTAGGTGCTTGCTCAAGGGCAAATTCTTCCCGGGATCCAAGTAAATGTGGACAGCCGGATCCGAGCCGCCAAATTAGGCGGACTTTTCTTGAGATCCATGTATCTGACTGCTTAGATCAGTTTCGTGCATATAGGTTGATGCAGCCCAAGGAGGTATTTCACCTAACCAAGATCATCTTGCCCTATATAATGAGCACGTCTAATTGGTGTCGGTATATTGATGTTCATCCAAATATTCACATGATTTAGTTACTGTAAGGTTAATCTCTTCCTATGACCATGAAGAATATTTACTTCTTGTGTCTCAATGTGCTTCAAGCCCTTACACCCATGTCGACCTCGACAGAACCTCGAAGCTGAGGGACACAACCGTCGCCTATGTCTGACATGTACAAGATCAAGGAGGATCTCTTTGCCTCCTTTGGAAGATTTGGTAAGATCATCAGCTTGTGTGATCTCGTTCTGATTTCAACTAACAAAAAGCGAACCTTCATGTTGATTTTATGAGCCTCTCCTTTTCGTGATGTATATGGTGATCACAGAACTGGGAATTTTCCATTTGGTCACTTAAAAAAGCAGGCTTTAAAGATCGGCCGGCCGATCGAGACCAAACTTCATCGGCTTTGATTGCTCGAATTTGGCTCTAATTTCCTAAAATTTAATCAAGACAATCGTCGGTCCCGTAGTAGCTATTTTCACTCCATAGCTGTGTCCATCATTGAGATTGGACCTACCACTTAGTGATCAAGAGTTGATGTCTTTATCAACTGGTGGATTCCGTCTTCGCCTCAGAAGAAATTTCAATTGATTTTGGATCTTTGTTGAGAGTGCGAGACATAATCATTCGAATTCAACCCAGAAATATTGGTCGATGTATACATGAAGCGATCAAATCGAACGAGAAAGAACAAAAGTAATTTCCACATACATTATTAAATTGCAAATGCTCATGCCCTTTTTCTCCTTTTTCTTCCCCTTTATTTTTTTGTCCCCACAATTTACTAATTATATATTTGGTCGTACGATCGACCAATATCATTAGTGGCCAAATGGGTCGTAATCGCATGCGTTTTAGTACTAGTCTAAGTGAACCGCAAATGTCAAATCCAAACCTTAAAAAGTGTCTAATCTCTTTCCATAAAAGTGAAGGCATTTTAGATGCGTTGCAAAGTTACAAAAGCTAAAATAATTTAGCGTCACTTTATGATTGTGGTGGACGGGATCACCAAAGCTTCTTGCATCATAATTCTTTGGGTTAATACTGCGAAAAACCCTAAATTGATACACCTGTGATAAATTTACCTCAAATAATTTTTTTGACCACGAAAAACTCCAAACTGGTATACATGTGACAAATTTATCTCAAATTATTTTTTTGACCATAAAAAATTTCAAACTAGTACATCTGTGACAAATTTACTCTAAACTTTTTTTTTACCACGAAAAATCCCAAACTATTACGCTTGAGACAAATTTACTCTTCCTTAAATTGGGTTAATATCACGAAAAATCTCAAATTGATACACATGTGACAAATAGAGAGTAAAAACTCCAAACTAGTACACTCGTGAACTGCCACGTGCCATCCAACTCGACAATTCGACATTAAATTTAACGAAAATTAACTGAGTGTAAATTTGTCAAGAGTGTATCAGTTTGGGATTTTTTGTGTTCAAAACAATAATTTGAGGTAAATTTGTCACATGTGTACCAGTTTGGGGTTTTTCGTGGTATTAACCCTAATTCTTTTGACACCCACTATTACACCACCTCGATTGTTTGCATCCGAATTTGTATTGTACACGTACATTTTAACGTACATACGTATTCGGCCAAAAAAATAATCGTATGTGACTAAGTATCGTACATAAATATGTATAATTTCATGTAGAGCACTTTTTCTTCATTTCCTATCTTTTAGGGTTTTTCTAGGATTTGTTTTTTTTTTGCATATCTTTCTCCATATGAATCTATCTCAAAGAGCTGTCATTTAGTGCTCAAGAATTATTTGCTTTTAAATGGCGTGGCTACATAATACACTCATAAGTGGGTATGTAATGAGAGAAAGTGGCTATCTTGATGAATCATGAAGGATAAATTAAGAATATAGAATACCATGTCCACTATATTAATCCAGATTCTTGAAGGTTGTTGAAGTAGTAGGAGAGGGAGTATACATATAGGGTAGTAGCTTTCTTTCTAAATTAAAGATTCAAAAGGGGCTAAGTGCAATTTTAATTGTCAAGTAACTAAATAAGGAAATATTGCAATTTCGACGTGGAAAACAAGATTGAAATGTTTGTAATTATTTACAAAACTCGAAAACAAGATAGAAACAAGACACGTTTTAGGTACCATGATTGATTGTTTCGCTGAGGGTATATATATGAAGACTCAATTTATCGATCAAACTGAATTCAAGTAAGCTAATTAACTCCGCAAATAAATATAATGCGGTATAGCTTTTGGAGCGAATCTATACTTCTGTATCACCTCATGAGCCCTTTCTTCGCTCGAGTGTGTGGAAATGCGTTACGCATTCAAGACAATGTGGCATGCCCCGAGCCCATCTTCCTTCCGTCTTGAGCTAAGGTTCATCAACTCCCATCGGCTTATGCGCAAGGCACGTGGGTATGTCGTCACAAACACGCGATAATCGGGACTGAAAGTTCGTTATCCCGATAAGAGTATTCAAGTGGTAATAATTTAAGGGTACTAATTCATGTACCCTCTTTCACTTTATGTGGGACTTAGGATGGCAATCAATATTTTCAATTACTCAATGATGCTGCTAAAGAAATGCATGTAATTCACTTTATTAGGTATGGAAGTTGTTGTTAATGGGATAGTTAATTAATCAAAGAGGAAATCCGCGTGGGGAATGAGAGGGACGGGAGGATTGACACGATCATCCCAAGATCCATACATAGAATTTGGAAAGGACGAAGAAGGAGATCTTGACATTTTATGTTACCCTCTTCCGACAAGTTGAATCCACAACGGATCGATTAATGCGTGTATTCATCATAACCCCACGAATGGCCCAATGGAAATTCATCAAGGAGCCTCCTTTAATTTAAGACCCAGATGCATAAATAGTCAGAAAATGATGTTGCATATTGAAAAAAAGGCTATTGTTTATTATCTCGAGATTGTGGAGACGAGCGGAGAGGGCGGGCGGCGGCCACGGCCTCTCCGGGTAACCGCCATAAGAGTCTCGCACCTGATACAAATTATTCGGATCGAGCTATAACTTTCTGTTGACCCGGAGCAAGAAAGACATTATCTCGACACAGTATCCACTTTGACATAATTGCTGTCTTTTGAATTTAGTATCCAAAGGATAGCATTCACGATGTCCTGTGTCGATGCTTTGTGCAGAAGGTCGTTTCTTTTGGCTTTTTACATGAGAGTTTCAGTGATCCTTTTTGAAATCCCCTTACTTTCCCACTGTTAAACTCATAATCAAGAAGGGAACTTCGGTCTGGAATCCTGATTAACTATTATTTTTCTGGGTTTTACTGTACGAGAAGGATCCTCTTAACTATTTTAAGTCTTTCTTTCTCCATCGTCTTCTTCAACCTTCAACTTTGAGGGAGGCCCCTCCCTCTTGGGAGCTCTCTTCCGCCAGTCTAATTTTTGATCTGAGAGTTTGAACTCTCCCTATCTAGTTCTAAATCTAGGAGATATCCTCTCTCGATCTAAATTTGGGAGTTTATTAAATATGTGTTCGGGATTCGTTACTGTTAGGAGTACGCAGCAGCATGTTGGGATTTCACAGAACATGCACGGGTAAATTAAAACATAAACACAGCAGAAACAAACAAACCCATACATGTATCTCCAGAGGCTTTGTTCGTGCGTTTCAATCAAAAAATCAATTAAATGAAAGGGGGTTTGCGGATTACCTCTCGTGGTGTGCTTTAAACAAGTTGGTTCGGATGTTCTTCAAGCCCCACAATCGTCGGACCTCTAGTTCAAACACACCAACAACCGCACAATGAACGGAGAGATGGAACTTGCGGAAATCACCACCTTAATTGTGCTAGCAATCTCGTGGCGATATTACTCCGCACTCTCAATTTTGGTCACCGTAAGAACGAAACTGAGAAAACTCCTTTTCTCATAAAATGGCACACCCTCTGAACATTTCAGAAGCCTAAAGAGCTCAACGAGAGGGAGCTAAGGTCACCGAGAGCTCGAACAAGAGAGTCGCTAGCGTCGGGGCTAAGGGAGAGAAGAGAGGCGCCGGCGAGAGAAAGGGAGAGAGAGCTTTCTTGGGTGATCTGGCAAAATTCGAGAGAAGAGAGAAGGAGAGGAGTAGGCTATTTACAGAGGTCCAAGGCTTGCTCCCCAAGTTTCGCGAAAACTTGCTCATACGAGACCCAAAAGCACGTACCAAACAATAGCGCATTATATATTAGCGTGTGCACATTTTTAGGCATATCAATACGTGTCCATTTCGGGCGTACTTGTGCATCATATGCACGTACGTTCATGACCAAAAAATAAGAATTAAATTAAATCTCATTTAATTTAATTTCAGTCCGACTAATTCGATAGTCGTGATTGCAAACATATTTGCAATATCGTCTTTCCCGTTCAATGTCGTCATGTATTGGTTGTGGTGTGTGACATTCCTATGTTCATCACTGAACTAGTAGTAAGACGTGCACTAACACATTAGTACTTCCAAGAGAATTGATTGTCTCAATCAACCTCCAGGTCCTACAAACCATGAGTGACATCCAGCAATATGTCATCGCTACCTAGACAGTGTGAATATTTTAAAAACATCATGAACCTATCAGCTTTGGCTACAGTGTAATTCAATCTCTTTGTCTTACCATGTCCCGATCAAACAAAGGCCATGGAATATTTGTCAAGCCACAAATTCGATCATATGCACAAATCTAATTGACATGCATTATTTACGAGACATGAACATTTCATTCTCGATTACAACCCCGGCTGAGGATTTCAATGCAGCGTCACGATTATATCGCATTGGACATCATTATTGTACCTTGCAATTAACAAGAAGATAGATTCCATGTTGCGCACACATGTAACTTCGTATGTTAACGAACTATGACCATCAAGTACAGAGACAGCAACGAACTGCTAATATGTGCACCTGTGAACCATAGCCATCCAACACACAAGTGTTGACACTTAAATTTTAATCATTTTTTTCCTTAGAAAATTAATAGAAAACCCATAAAAATCCATAAAATTGTAAAATCAACTTTGGAAGCCTTGGCCAAGCCTAAAGAACCAATTTTGAACAAAAAATAATTTTTGATATTTTCATATTTTTTAATATTTTGCGTATATTAGGAAAATACCCAAAACATCATAAAAAAATATATTTCGTGGCAAAACAAATATGGAAAAATATCTAATATTTTTATTTTAAATCCCTTTTTACTTTGGCCTCTTAAAATTGGAAAAATCCAATTTGGGATTATGTGTTCCTTCACAAACGTAATTCCGAATGGGGGTTAAAAAATACAATTTGAGTCATTTTTTTTTTCATTCTTCACTTTTTGTGAGTTGTGACATTTCCCTCTAATAGATCAATTTGCATCTTGGCCCAATTGTACACAGAATTGCTCAATTTTGACAAGAGGGTCTTAATTGAAGTTCTATTTTTTCAAATTAGTCCCTAAATCACCAAAAATGAAATGAAATTCTTTTCAGGGGATGCCCATGCAAATCAAAAATCTCTACCCTATAGTTTTCACCCTTCCAAATCCATTGGTGGGGTTGGTTTGGCCTAATTTGGTCATTAGGGTCCTCAATTGCTCAAAATTCACATTCGGGTAAAACCCAAAATTTGGGATTTTTGGGCAATTCCAAGTGCATTTTTCACAAAAAAAAAATACATTTTTAGATGCAATCCATGTTGGGCAAGGCAATTTTAGGCTCAATTTCGTGAAAAAAAAAATACCTTTTGTTAGTCCAATTTGGGTTTCTTTTGGGCGGTCGGGTTTGTCGAGTCGAGCGGGTCCGACCCGACACTATTCATGATCTTCTTTCTTTTGCCCAAATTACAGTAGAGCCGGCACACGTTTTTCTTCCTTCCTTTGCTCTCGCTGGAGCAACGTCGCTTCCTCTATGTCACGGAATCTGCCCTTTGTCGTCTAGCTTACATGCTAGACGTACGGGAATGAACGAGCGTTGGTTTTCGGCTGTCACAGGACAAGGCCGTTAGAGGGGGAGGGAGTGAGCTGTCACGGCAGGGAGAGAGAGGGAGTGTGCGCGCAAAATAGAGGATTCCAGAGCTTTCTGGAGAGGGGGAGAGGTAGCAAGAGAGTGAGAAACGCTCTGACAAAAAAAGGGAATCCGCCATTGGAGCTCGGTAGGCTGAGAGCTTCGAGCTTAGGGTGTGTTTGTTTCACGGAAAATCAAATATTTGAAAAATATTTTCCAAAGAATAAACACTTGTATCACTCATAAAAATGAATGAATGCAAAATATTTTCATCACCATAAAAATAGTTAGGCATAAAGTGTTATTGATAATGAAAATATTTTCCGTTCACTAATATTTCTAAAAGATACAAGCGTTTATTTTTTGGAAAATATTTTTCAAATCTTTGATTTTCCATGAAACAAACACACCCTTAGTTTCAGAGCCACACAGGCCATATCAAGCCACACCATTCGTTCCACGAGCTTCTCTGACCTCCAAGGAACATTTGCAACTCTGCCGTTCAAGCTTTGAACTCGAAACTAGGTAAACGCCATTAACGTCTTCAAGCTCGAGCTTCTACGGTGAAATCTCAGTGCTGCATCGTTTCTTTGCTTTATTTGATCTAGTCGAGTCTGAAACCCTCCCTAAGCTCGTTCACAACTTTTGTTTGCATTGATTTGGCTTGAAACCTCATGACCGAACCTTGAAAGCTTGTGGATATTTGGGAGCTTACGAGTACATTTTGCGTGAAACCGAGCTCATCCGAATGTTAGGTAAGCTCTTTAACCTTCGTGTGATGCTGCCTGGGTGTTTAGATTTGAGGTTTAACGTAGAATCTTAAGAGTGGAGTTTTCGCCGGGAAATTTCGTTT
Organism: Lenwebbia sp. NSW1173648; assembly: GCA_029784005.1. Classification (NCBI taxonomy): domain Eukaryota; kingdom Viridiplantae; phylum Streptophyta; class Magnoliopsida; order Myrtales; family Myrtaceae; genus Lenwebbia; species Lenwebbia sp. NSW1173648. The sequence continues at coordinate 38,045,160 of JARCGZ010000001.1, forward strand.
GGCCGACGCAAGTTACGTTAGTTCGAGATGGCCTTTTAGGCTAAATCTGAGATTTGTTGCATGTAGGGCTGATTAGAGGAGTTTCGCATCAAAATCGGGACGTTTTGGTAAGTTTTTGACGTCGATTAGCTTTTTTCCGGTGATGTTCGCTGGATCTGGCATTGGAACAGTGCCTCCGGTGGCATTGTTCGTCAGCGCCTATCAACGCCTACATGGAGTTGACGTGGCTGCCACGAGGCATGCCGCGTTAGCCGGCGGTTTTTCTAAAAAAACAAAAAACAAAAAGAAAGCATTTTTTGATAATAAAAAAGATTTCTGAAAATAAAAAAAAATATTTTGCGATCGTGAGGCCCAGGTTTGGCCATGCGTCGCAATTTGAGCCGTCCACTCATTTTCAGAAAATAAAAATTCTGTTTTTAAATCCGACAGCCAAGATCGCACCACGTGTCACCCTCTGGAGCCCTTAGATTAATAATTAGTGGGAAAATAGAAAAATTCATTAAAAAATTAAAAAAATTCGAATTTTTTTGAAAATTAAAAAAAAACTGGCAAAGCTACGACGTTTTGGTCTAGGCCGGTTTGGACCCGTACAACATGACCCGGCTCGAAAAATATTAAAAAATTAGGAAAAAAAAATCAATCAGAAAATGATTTTAAAAATAAAAAAATTGGAAAATTCATAAAAAAATTCTAAATTTTTTCAAAAATTCAGAAAAATCTCAAAAATTAGGAAATAGGCCATTTCAACTGGCCAATCCTATTTTTGACGATTTTGCCCTATCTTTCTTTCCAATTTGGGTTCCTAATCCATTTAAAAATAATAGTTTTACACCTTTGGGTAAATTGTTTCCCAAAAATAACGATTTTGCCCCTGATGGGCAAATCGCCTCCAAATCATCCCAAATTCCTTCTAAACCTTAATACACCACTTCTCTAAGCTAATAAGGTTTTACTAGAGAGGCCATGTATTGATTTGATGCGTTTTATCCGCATGTTTTGGATTTTTGATTGCGCTCTATCTTTGTTGATTGTGAGTGATATGTTAGATATCCCGATCTGCATGAACTCCTAGATTTTAGGACTTCATCATTCTGATTCATCTGCATGAAAATCTTAGTTAGAAAAATCATTTAACTTAGGTATCGCAAGGGCGTCAATGGCAACATTGACGTAACTGAGTCCCCGATCTCAAATCTCTGGTTCTGTTAGAGTCATACGGTTGCTCCCACCGCCCGATGAGGTTTCCGATCTACCTTCCTCAAAGATCGATGGCGACTTCGATAGCATGTACACCTACGCACATGTCACCGGACCACACCTAAGATCGAAATTTGATTCTTAAATTCCGTCGTCGGGCAAGGTGAGAACATGGGAGAGTCCAAGCCGATCCACGAATCACATCGGATCTGTAGAATTCGGCAATCACCCCTAAACCCCGCTCGCGTTCGCATATCGGATCGCGAAGGGTCGCGACAACAAGTCAACACCGTGCCTCATGTCTAAGGATTATTTACAGAAGACCAAAGCATGAATGATTAGAAATTGACCATGCTAGAAGCTTCAATGTTGCTAATCGTTCAATGTGTGTCACGTTTAGTGAACTTGTCCAGTACAAGCACCTGTGTTCTAACTCGGGCATCATAATACCCAATGACTTGTGACTTGTGACTTGTCATTCCCTTAAGTATCCAATGCTTAATGGTGAAGCTAAGAACACACTGATCTCAACAAGATTATTGATATCCACTCAATGATCCATCAACCGGGAACAGTTTAAAGATTCAGTTTAACTGTGAACCTGTTACACATATTCTTAACGTCTCAAGAATAGGTTCAGTCACAACTGATCTTATGAAATCATTCATCTAAATAATTGGACAGATGAATGAACATATCTTTGTCATTAATTAAATATACAATTGAAAATACAACTAAAATCCCTAACATGTAACTATTACATGGTTGCTTTAGGGCATACATCTAACAATCTCTCACTTGCACAAAAGCCAACTAGTATGGTACCTCAAACCCATTTTGTCAATGTGTCTTTCAAATAAAGACTGAGGTAAGGCTTTAGTGAAGGGATCTGCCACGTTTTTCGCTGAGGTAATTTTCTACAAGGCGATATCGCCTCTCCCAACTATTTCTCGAATGAGTTGGAAGCGTCTCTTAATGTGCTTGGACTTTTTGTGAGACCTTGGTTCCTTAGCTTAAGCTATTGGCCCATTGTTGTCACAAAGCAATGTAATCGGCTGCTTAATGGAAGGAACCACTCCAAGTTTAGAAATGAACTTCTTCACCCAAGCAGCTTCCTTTGCAGCTTCAGAAGTTGCTACATACTCTGCCTTAGTGGTGGAATCAGCAGTTATGCTTTGTTTGGAATTCTTCCAACTAATCGGACCACCATTGAGTGTGAAAACAAACCTAGATGTAGACTTATAGTCATTAGGATGCGATTGAAAATCGGAATCAGTATAAGCTTCAACTTTGAATTCTCCTTCTTCATATATCAAGAATAAATCCTTAGTCCTTCACAAGTACTTAAGGATATTCTTGATTGCTATCCAGTGGTCTTCCCCTGGATCAGACTAATATTTGCCTGTAACGCTTACAGCATTCGCAATATCAGGTCTTGTACATAGCATTGCATACATTATGCTTTCAATAGCGGATGCATAAGATATCTTCGCCATTCGCTTTCTTTCTTCAGGAGTGTTGGGACACATCTCCTTGGAAAGATGGATTCCATGCCTAAAAGGCAATAATCCTCTTTTGGAACATTGCATGTTAAACCGTGTTAACACTTTGTCTATGTACGTAGACTATGAGAGGCCAATCAATCGTCTCGATCTATCTCTATAAATCTTGATACCTAAAATATAAGTCGCCTCTCCTAAGTCTTTCATGGAGAATTTCCGTGACAAGAATAGTTTGATTGATGATATCATCGGTATATCATTCCCGATCAAAAGTATATCATCGACATATAGAACTAGAAACGTAATTGCGCTTCCACTGACCTTCTTGTATACACAAGGTTCATCCGAGTTCTAGATGAAGCCAAACAATTTGACTACCTCATCCAAACGGATGTTCCAACTTCTGGAGGCTTGTTTGAGTCCATAAATGGATCTCTTAAGCCTACACACCTTTCGATTTTCACCACTGGATTCAAAACCCTGGTTGTTCCATATAAATGTCCTCCTCGAGGAAACCATTTAGAAAAGCCGTTTTGACATCCATTTAGAATATCTCATAATCAAGGTGTGCAGCTATAGCCAACATAATTTGAATGGATTTTAGCATGACTATAGGTGAGAAAGTTTTGTCATAATCGATCCATTCTTTTTGACGATATCATTTCGTCACCAGCCGTGCTTTGTAAGTTTCAACTTGACTATCAACATTCATCTTCCTCTTGAAGATCCATTTGTAGCCAATTGGTACAATACCATCAGGCAGATCAACTAAAGTCCAAACTTCATTGGAATACATTGAATCCATTTCGGATTTCATGGCTTCCAGCCATTTACCAGAATCAATGTCCGACATCGCCTCTTTATAGGTGTTAGGATCATTCGGCTGATCACCATCATTCACAATGAATAGTGGATGAATATCTTCAACCGAGTGTCTATAACGAATAGGTGGATGAGACGTTCTCGCACTCCTCCTAAGAGGTTATGTATCAAAAGATCCCACTGAATAAGAGATCGGTGTCTGAACTTGATTGTTTGGTACTTCATTGTATTCTTTTTGTAAGACTATTTTTCGCCCAGCACCACCTTCTTGGATGAGCTGATTCTCTAGAAAAAAAGTATGCCTACTGACCGAAACTCTTTGGTCAGAGTGAAAATTGAAATAATATCCAAGAGTCTCCTTTGGATATCCAATGAAGTGACCTTGTTCAGACATGGCCTCCAATTTATCCATTTTCAGCTTCTTGACGAAAGCTGGACAACCCCAAATCTTAATATGATTAAGACTTGGTTTCCTACTATGCCATATCTCATAGGGCGTAGTTGGAATGGATTTGGATGGCACTTTGTTCAGTACATATGCAGTTGTCTCAAGGGCATATCCGTAAAGGGATATAGGCAAATTGGTGTAACTCATCATAGATCGCACCATATCTAATAAAGTGCGATTTCTTCTTTCAGATACACCATATGCTCTGGAGTTGCAGGAGGTGTCCATTGTGATAAAATTCCATTGTCTTTAAGATACTCTAGGAATTTAGTACTAAGGTATTCACCTCCTCGATCAGATCGAAGAGCCTTAATACACTTTCCCGTTTGTTTCTCAACTTTAGCCTTGAATTCCTTGAACTTTTAAAAAGATTCAGATTTAAAATTCATTAAGTACAAATAACCATACCGTGAGTGATCATCGATAAAGGAAATGAAGTAAGAATAACCACCTCTAGCTGTTTCAATAATTGGTCCACATACATCTGTATGTATCAATCCCAATATGTCAGCAGCTCGCGTACTATGTCCTACAAAAGGCGCTTTGGTCATTTTTCCTAAAAGACATGCCTCACAAATCCGAGTATGGTTCAAAATCAAATGGATCAATATATCCATTATTGCTCAACTTGTTGATTCTATCTTCTCCAATATGACCTAATCGAAGATGCCAAACATACTTTGGATTTGGACTATCTCTAGGGCGTTTAGTTATGGCATTTACATCATGATTATTTTGCTTATTGACATTGGTAATCGCATTACCGGACATTGTAACGGTACAAAGATTATTGGTTAATAAACCAGAACCATCACATATTCTATTATAAAAATAGAACATACATCATCAGCAAAAGAAGATTCACAATTCTCTTTAACCAAACAAGATATAGAGATGATATTCCGAACAGCATTCTCATAATGTAAATAATTTTTTAAAACCAAAAACATGTCTAGACGGCAAACATAAACGAAAAATCCTTATAGCTAATGCAGTAACTCTTGCTCCATTTGCATATGTCAGGACAATCTCATTTGGTCCCAATATCCTGCTTATTTCCAAATTCTGCAAAGACATAAAAACATGTGATGTTGCAGCAGAATCTAAAACCCATAAGCTGGATTCAGCACTAACCATAAGGTTAGTTTCAATAAGCATAGACACCATACCTTCACAAGGTTGGTTCTTGGGCTTGACCTTCAAGCTTGTGAGGTACTTCTTACAGTTCATCCTCCAGTGCCCCATGACACCATAGTAATGACATTTCCCTTTTTCAACCTTGGGCTTTGATTGCACAACAGTTTTCACATGCTTTTTTTCATTTCTTTTTTGTTTTCAAAATAGTCTTACTATTTGAAGAAGAAGCCTTACCCATAGCCACTACATTTGGCCTCGTGTTGTGTATTTCATTCTCATAAACTACCAGCATACTATATAACTCAGCAAGAGTTTTCTCCATCTTATGCATGTGGAAGTTTTGGACAAAATTAGAGAATGAATCGGGTAAAGATTAGAGGATCAAATCCATAGCTAACTCATTATCCATATTGAGATTCAGCCTACCCAATTCTTCTATGTGCCAGATCATTTTCAAAACATGATCATTAACTGATGATCCCGCAGCCATCCTCATATGGTACAATGCTTTAGATATCTCATATCTAAAGGTTCGACCATTTTCATCAAAAATTCTTTTAAATGCAAGATGATCGACCTAGCATCTTTCATGCTTTCATACTTCTTCTGAAATTCATTATTCACCGAAGCAAGCATATATGACCTAAATTTTAAGTCATCATCATGCCACTTATCATAAGTGACACGTTCCTCTTGGGTCCCATTCTCAAGAAAAGAGGTTGGCATCTATCAAGCACATACCTAAGTTTTTCTGAATTGAGAACAATTCTCAAATTCCTCAGCCAGTCAAGGAAATTGAGTCCAATCAAACAATTTTTGTCAAGTATCAAAGCGAGTGGGTTTGTGTTCACCATTTTCAGAGTAATAAATATCTTTGCGAAAAATAAATTGTTAGCCATTGTCTTTCAAAATAACTATTTCATTTTGGCCTTTAAATGAAATAGATCATCCCACTAAATTTATATCGAATCTCATATTCCTTAAAATGGGAAACAACAATCTTTGTTGGGTAAAGATTACTAGAGGGATTGGAGTCCCACCAGTTCATAGTCTACCTCACCTAACAGTTATTGGTATTCTATGAACTTAGTGAGTGAATCAACTTATTCAACGTATCGTACGTAAGTCTCAATCATAACTTTGGCCTCTAGACCATGAAAGTCTCACCTAACAGTTATTGAATTCACGATCATAGTTAAGTCTAGCCCATCATCTCATGCAAGTATTGAAAATGCAAACTATCCCATCACCTAACAATTATTGAAAATCATTCGGCTCCAATCCCACAACATCATATGCTTAATGAAGTGGTCCAATATTATGAATGACAATTGACCCCTACGTATCCATAGCTGGTCAATCAACCACTATAATATTGGATCAAACCATGATGATGGAAGGTCATGAGTCCGAAACCCGTTACAACTTAATAATATTTTAAAGAAGGTTTGAGTCATTATCAATGGTCTCACTTTGCACATTAACCGGTTTAACATGCTCACATAAACAGAATAAATAAATAGATGTCAAACACATAAACATCTATCGTACGTGGTGATCATGGAATTATATTTAACGGGTCTCGAGCCAATGAGATCGCATTTAACCATTATATCACCACCCTTCCTCACGTGAGCAATAAATTCATAATTTAAAGATTCGGAAGGCACAAATAAAATTCTGCATTGAATCAAATTCATGGACGAGAAACGCAAGCCATATCAATAAATCAACGCTGGCGAAATAATTTTCATGTGCGTATTCTAAGCGGTAGCAGCTTTCTCGCCTCTAGATTCACTGCCGCGAATCGTTTTGTAGAATTCATACATAAAATAAAAAATAGCAACAGATTTTGATTCAAAATTGATTTAGTTCTAATTTTTGCTAAGTTGATCATAATAATCAACTTCCATATGCCACGTAATAGAAAAAAATTCTCTAAAATAAATTGGCCGATGGCAAAAATTACTACGAACCAAAATCAATTAAACGCACGAATACGCATAAGGATTGGCTCTGATACCATTATTGGGATTTCAAAGAACATGCACGGGCAAATTAAAACATAAACGCAGTGGAAACAAACTCATACATGAATCTCTAGAGGCGTTATTTGTGCGTTTCAATAAAAAAAAATCAATTGAACGAAAGGGGGTTTGCGGATTACCTCTTGTGGCTTGCTTTAAACAAGTTGGTTCGGATGTTCTTCAAGCCCCACAATCGTCGGACCTCTAGTTTAGATACACTACCAACCGCACGACGAACGGAAAGACGAAACTTGCGAAAATCACCACCTTAATTGTGCTAGTAATCTCGTGGTGATATTACTCCGCGCTCTCAATTTTGGTCACCGTAAGAACGAAACTAAGAAAACTCATTTTCGCATAAAATAGCACACCCTCTAAACATTTCAGGAGCCTAAAGAGCTCAACGAGATGGAGCTAAGGTTGTCGAGAGCTCTAGCAAGAGAGTCGCCAGCGTCGGGGCTAATGGAGAGAAGAGAGGTGCCGATGAGAGAGAGTTCAAAAGAGGGAGAGAGAGCTTTCTTGGGTGATTTTGCAAAATTCAAGAGAAGAGAGAATGAGAGGAGTAGGCTATTTATAGAGGTCCAAGGCTTGCTCTCGAAGTTTCGAAACTTGCTCCCCAAGTTTGGCGGAAACTTGCTCGTACAGGGCCCAAAAGTACGTACCAAACAATAGCGCGTGTGCACATTTTTAGGCACATCAATATGTGTCCATTTCGGGCGTACTTGTGCATTATATGCAGGTACGTTCATGACCAAAAAATAAGAATTAAATTAAATCTCATTTGATTTAATTTCAGTCTGACTAATTCGATAGTCATGATTGCAAACATATTTGCAATATCATCTTTCCCGCTCAACGGCGTCATAAATTGGTTATGGTGTGTGACATCCCTAGGTTCATCACTAAGCTGGTAGTAAAACGTGTACTAACACATTGGTACTTCCAAGAGAATTGATTATCCCAATCAACCTCTAGGTCCCACAAGCCATGAGTGACATCTAGCAATATGTCATGGCTACCCAGACAATGTGAATGTTTTAAGAACATCACGAACCTATCAGCTTTGCCTACAGTGTAATTCAATCCCTTTGTCTTACCATGTCCCGATCAAACAAAGGCCATGAAATATTTGTCAAGCCACTAATTCGATCATATGCATAAATCTAATTGACATGCATTATTTACGAGACATGAACATTTTATTCTCGGTTACAACCTCGGCCGAGGATTTCAATGCAGTGTCACAATTACATCGCATATGACATCATTTTTGTACCTTGCAATTAACAAGGAGTCAGATTCCATTTTGCGCACACGTTTAACTTCGTATGTTAACGAACTATGACCATCAAGTACAGAGGCGGATCAACGAATTGCCAATATGCGCACCTGTGAACCATAGCCATCCAATACATAAGTCAACATTGTGCCTTAGGTCTAAGAATTATGTACACAAGACCAAAACATGAACGATTAGACGTTGACCACGCTAGAAGCTTCCATGTTGCTAATCGTTCAATGCGTGTCACGTTTAGTGAACTTGTTCGGTACAAGCACCTGTTTTCTAACTCGGACATCATAATACCCAATGACTTGTAACTCGTCATTCCCTTAAGTATCCAATAATTAATAATAAAGCTAAGAAAACATCAGTCTCAACAGGATCATTGATATCCACTCAATGATCCATCGACCGGGAACATTTTAAAGATTCAGTCTAATTGTGAATCTGTCACACATATTCTTAACGTCTTAAGAATAGGTTCAGTCACAACTGATCTTATGGAATCATTCATCTAAATAATTGGATAGATGAATGAACACGTCTTTTCCATTAATTAAATATAAAATTGAAAGTACAACTAAAATCCATAACATGTAACTATTACATGGTTGCTTTAGGGCATACATCTAACACAGAAGCCCGATACCTTTCGAGTGGGGAGATCACCAAGAGAGAGCCTAAGTCTAAGTTTATCAATATATCAAGTTGGATCCATCTTCACTCAAAAGCAGGATATATTAACTACTTTATACCACACCAATAATTCGACGTGCGATTCTCTAACATAACTCATATGTGCATCCTAACAATCTCCCTCTCACGGAAATTACGCCCAACTTCATCCCGAAATAGATTTGGAGCCCCCACTTAATCGATACCTTTCGGGTGGGGAGATCACCAAGAGGGAGCTCAAGTTTGACCCTGTCAATATATCAAGTTGGATCCACCCTCACTCAAAAGCATGATATATTAACTACTTTGTACCACGCCAATTATCCGATGTGGGATTCTCTAACACAACTCACATATGCATCCTAACAATTTCCCACTCACGAAAATTACACCCAACTTCATCCCAAAACAGATTTGGAGCCCCCATTTAATCGATTCATCGACTTTGATACCAATTTGTTAGGGAGCGCGCAGCAAAAGCCCTATACCTTTCGCCTAGGGAGATCACTATGGGAGAGCCTAAGTCTGAGCCTGTCAATATATTAGGTTGAACCCACCTTCACTCAAAATCTTAAGCCAATGAGTTATGGACCAACTAGGTCATATTAACTGCTTTACACCAAATCAATCATCCAATGTGGGATTCTCTAACACAACTCACATGTGCATCCTAACATATACCACTGTGCTCTATCCATGTGCAGATCCTGTGCCTCCAATTTCAATTGTGATTGCAGGAGCCCTTATCGAAACACAGAGATTTGATCTTCCAAATGTGAAATCTATGTTTATTTAAGGGTTAATACCAGAAAAAATCCCAAATTGGTATCACATTACCCTAAACTAATTTTTTTTACCATAAAAAATTCCAAACTGGTACATATGTGACAAATTTACCATCCATTAGTTTTCATTATATTTCACCGTCAAATTGTTAAGTTAGATGACACGTGTCAGTTGATGGGTGTACCAGTTTGAAAATTTTAATCTCCGTTTGTCACATATGTACCAACTTCGGATTTTTTGTGGTATTAACCCAATTTAACGTAAACTAACAGAGAGTAAATTTTTTACAGGTGTACCAATTTTGGGGTTTTTGGTAGTTAAAAAAAATTAATTTTGAATAAATTTATCACATGTGTACAAGTCCGGGCTTTTCCGTGATATTAACGCCTTATTCAACCTATTTTGGTTGTCTTTGTACGGCGATGATGCAGAAAAAGCCGAATCTAGGCATGCATCACCAACTGGCAATGCCATAGTTATTGGAGAAGGAATTTTCGACACGCAGTCATCACTAACGTGATACGAGATTCAATGATCGATCGCTGATTATTTTGCTTGACAGATCCGTTCTTATAGATTGAGTATTTGCTTAACCAGTGCTCTGATGATCCTCCTTATTTTCTAGATTTGACTTTGTTTAGGATTCAAGGTTTTGATATGCTTCGATTTACCTTGATGTAGAAATTTCTGTATTTCTCATGTATTCTTTTAATCAATAAATGCAATTTTTATTTGATAGGAAAAACTCAGTTCGAGTCGAGTCGATCATCAGCCATCAAGATGTCATTACATCAAGAAGCACAAAATGCTATAAAGCTGATTCCCACTCGCTTGTGTATCCTTGAATCATGCAACGGGAGAGTAATTTGCAGAAAGAAGCTGAATCGAGCTGGGTGATGAAAAGTTTGATCATAGCACGAACTTTTGTTCTTTTACCTTCTTTCATCCGAAAGTTATAGTCCAGTAACCCTTTAGTCCCTGTCAGTATCGGCATCTAATCCATGCTTCGTTCCCGTCGTGGGCCTCAAACCCTACCTATCGATGAAAAAATGGGAGTATTAGTCCTCTAGCATATCGAAATTCGTGTTTTTATTAAAGGAAGAGGATGGGAGTTGTGGGTGGGCCAATAATAGAGCTATAAAAGCCCGTGTCGATGAGGTGAACATCCATATAAGAGGGGAAAATTACCCCAAAAGGCATAAACTTATTGTAATTACGCCAATTCAGTCTTAAACTTTTTTTTTTTTGCCAATTGTGTCATAAATATTTTGCATTTATGCCAATTCAGTCCATCTGACCAACTTTTGTAGGCTGGGCGTTGCCGTGGACGCCAGCCTATGCTGACGTGGCATTTTTAATATTTTTTCGAATTATTTATTTATTTATTTATTCTACTTCTTCCTCCGGCCGGTCCCTCGTCTCCCTCCATAAGAGAGGCATATGATCCAGCAGTTCACCTCCACCAAAAAGAGTCTCCACAGTAAATTTGACTGTGACTTGCCATGACTATCCACCATGGACGGTGGACATGAATCAGCAAGAACCTCTCTCTGAGTTTTTGGCCTTAGGAATATGCGGCTGAATCGTAACATCCAGAGAAAGGTCGCCCGCTAATTATGAGCTCAGCTTCCTTCCAATTAAAGCAAACTCAACCCACTTCATAAAGAAAAAGAAAGAAAGAGAGAGAGAGAGAACCCTTTTGGAAGGAATAGAGAAAGGAGTTAAATCATCATGGCATGAGAATCTTGGGTGAGGTGGCATAATTTTACGCGTACGATAATGCATGCTAGTATTCATACTTTAGTATATTAATTCACATCATATAATAGGATTTTTATTTTTTTTTAATGGGGGGGGTCCGACCATATGTTTTTGGCACCAAATTCCTTTAAAGTATCCCCTCGGTGAAGAAGCATTAGAGATCGTGGTCATTTCGATGCATGGAAACAAGGATAAATAATTGAGGACAGGATCTCAAAAAATGAACCAATTGGAGACAAGAATTAGTTCAATCGGTTTCAGCTTCACGCAAGCCCAACTGTGAGGAGTCCCACGTTTTGTGACATCGGCTAGATGTTTTCTTTTTTCTCTTTGTGTAATTTAAGGATATGGGCACAGAGATTCGGCTAATTCAAGGTCCGACGAACCTGAATTTCTCGCGAGCCCTACGAGAAAGCGGACGGGGATGGCTGGCGAGAGTCCTGTGATTTGAACGCGTAAAGCCTTGTTCTTTAAAGAGGCTAACCTTTCTTCTTGAGGTCTTACTCTAATTTTTTTTTTTTTCTGTTAAATGTTAAGCTACAGGCCCGTTGGCAACCTATTTAATCTTACCGGCTTCGGTATCACTCGCATCCTTTTAATTTGTTGCCATCCGAACCCAACAAATTTTCGATTCCCGATTTTGCGAATTCACCCACCGCAAAGAGTTTTCTACTGAAATTAGAAAAGTCGCAATGTTGCTAGGTTAATTGCACAAATTAAAAGAACATGGGCGGCATTGCAATTGAAATTGTAAATGAAGGTATACTCGTAATTAATTCTTGCTGAAATAAGCTGCTCTTTCGGCTCACTGAGGTTTATTAAGCACTTCTTTATGCATTTGTACTCAGCTCTAAAATTTCTATCTCCATGCACGTCATGATACGAAAATGGACCGACTTATGATTTTTGTATATATTTTTGACTTATCTTGCTGAGTATTAAATTAAGTGCCACTCAACTTGTGAGTTCTTGACGTAACGTACGTACACTACTCTCTCTCTCAATACATTGAAAACTGTTCAAGAAATTAATAAATTGGACTAAAGAGAAGTAAATAATTCACATAAAAGTCAAAGTGAAGGTTCAATAAGGACAAGCAACATATATGTATCATGTCAACCACTGTCTGCTGAACTGGCTCAACGGAAAAGTTAGATAAAATAAAAGGGAAGATAATAATTGTAAGCCCACCCCATCCTGATGCATGTCCCAGAATTCGTGCCATGTTGACATATGAAAAACTCCGGACCTAAGTAAATCATTAAATTGCTTCGTCTGAAGTATCGTCCGGACCTTGAGATCCCTCAGATGTAAAATAAATAGATAGTATTTCTCGCCGTTAGGGAAGAAAAAGATATGATTGGTAATTGGGATGCAGGACGTACGGGCACCGGTACGTTAAAATAAGAAACGCATCCGTGGAGCTCTCTGTCCCTATATATCAAAACGTTAAAATAAGGAATGCATCCGTGGAGCCCGCCGTCCCTGTATATCAAACGGATAGGCCACGGAAGCCCTGTAGGAGAGAAATTTCCATTCTTTCGTGAGCTAAATAAAACAGAAGGAAAGATGATAATCGTAAGCCCACTTATATATCAAAACGTTAAAATAAAGAATGCATCCGTGTAGCCCGCCGTCCCCGTATATCAAACGGATAGGCCACGGAAGCCCTGTAGGAGAGAAATTTTCATTCTTTCGTGAGCTAAATAAAACAGAAGGAAAGATGATAATCGTAAGCCCACCCATCTTGATGCATGTCCCTGAATTCATGCCATGTTGACATATGAAAAACTCACTCTTGTTCATTTTATTTTAACCAGTTTATTATTTTCTATGCATTCAATGAACATAAAAATAATATTCTGAAGGAGAATTATTGGTTTTTTATGTGATTGATGGGTCAAAAAAAGAAAAGGAAAATTAGTGTGTGAAAAGCAAAGCGGGCAATTAATGGAGGGAGCGATTCGTACAGATTTTAAGGTATCTGCATCATCAGCATTACTAAGCAAAGTGTACTTTTTTTCTATTTACAGAGATATGTTGTCAAGGCTCCCTCTTTCATCTCTCTTTTGACCTGCTCTGCATTGCTCTGCACCAGAATCTGCCTCCCTTTTGTTTTTTTTTGGCTCTTTTATCAATCGCAAAAACACTTTTTGGAGCTTATATAATTGAGTCATTCTGCTCTCTCCTCTTTACAGGAAGTTTAGATCAGCAGATGCACAAATAACTTTGTTTGTGACCCTTTTGTGTGTGTTGTGCACTGAATCTTCCATGCTGGTTTCTCTGAATTATTCCTGCATGAACTTTTTTTAGCAGCTCCTGAGTGTCTGAGCCTATCTCAGAGTCTTGTATTATATTGCTCCGGTTGAAGTTATGGAGGTTTTCCGGTAATCCGGACCTTGCTATCGCCGGCATGGCTAGGCGTTGACGGTGTATGAGGATCGAGTTGTTCCTCTAGAAGGCATTAAGTAGCGAAAAGATTGCATTGGGTTGGTGAAACCTTGTTTTTTTGTCTTGAGAAAGAACTATGGAGGAGACATTTGTTCCCTTGGAGGGAATCAAGAATGACCTTAAAGGAAGGCTTATGTGTTACCGGCAAGACTGGAGTGGCGGCTTCCGAGCAGGGATCAGGTACTGATTCACATTTTTCGTTTTCATTAGAGATTCGTGTCCTAGTAATTATAGCTAAGCTGCCGAGTGTTTGCACTACTGGGATGTGTCATTACTGATGGCTAACTGTTGCTCATTTTCAGGATTTTGGCTCCGACGACTTACATATTCTTTGCTTCGGCGATTCCAGTCATTTCATTCGGTGAACAGCTGGAGAGGAACACTGGTAAACAAGATTGCATTGTATCTGTGATATGGAGGATTCACTTTCTTATTATATGATCTTTTGTTGGCTTTCGGTTAGCTTAATTTATACCGGAACTTAGTTAAAAAACTGAATACCAAGATAGTGAAACAAGGGGCAAACCGGAAGAATTATCCGATCATGCTTCTGTTTCTGACATCGATCCGGTCAATGCAGAGGGAGTTTTGACGGCAGTTCAGACCTTAGCCTCCACCGCACTATGCGGCATCATCCACTCGATCATCGGCGGCCAACCATTGCTGATCCTGGGAGTTGCAGAGCCTACTGTCATCATGTACACGTTCATGTTCAACTTTGCCAAGGAAAGATCGGATCTGGGTCGGAACCTGTTCCTCGCATGGGCAGCTTGGTAATCTGTTCGGCCATTGAAGGAAAAAAAGGAAAAACTTCAGTTTCTTATGCCATTTTTTTTTTGTTTGACCTTCCTACTTTTTTGGAAACTGTGTAGGGTCTGTGTGTGGACAGCTGCTTTGCTGTTTCTGATGGCCATACTAGGAGCTTGCTCCATCATCAACCGATTTACCCGCGTGGCCGGAGAGCTGTTCGGTCTGCTCATAGCAATGCTCTTTATGCAGCAAGCTATTAAAGTAAGAGGGAGCAACAATCTTAATTCAGTTCCTTAAAAAACAAACAATCAACTTGCTCAATCAATAGTAAGATGCTTGCAAGCTGTAGGATCATGAGACCATGTGCGGTACATCCTCGATGTAATAGTTTATAAACGAGTGAAAGAGGTCAGATTAGTTTCTCAAACATTGTGTGTTTGATTGCCAGGGGCTAGTGGAAGAGTTCCGCATACCGAAACAGGAAAACCCGAAGTTGGCTGAGTTTTTACCTTCATGGAGATTCGCCAATGGAATGTTCGCGGTAGTCCTCTCGTTTGGACTCCTCCTCACTGCATTGAGAAGCCGGAAAGCCCGATCGTGGCGGTACGGAACAGGCAAGTTGACAGAGTTTCGAAATCCTATTCTTCTCTCGTGAAGAGTGGCTTCTGATTGCATATGATCCCATGTGAAATCTCATGTCTTATGATTCGCGATTTCCATAGGATGGCTTCGGAGCTTCATTGCAGACTATGGAGTGCCACTCATGGTTCTAGTTTGGACCGCTGTTTCCTACATACCGGCAAAAAGCGTCCCCGATGGAATCCCGCGGCGTCTTTTCAGCCCTAACCCGTGGTCCCCTGGCGCATATGAGAACTGGACTGTTGTTAAGGCACGCCTATTTCAAATTCCTTGCTAAAGAGTTAATTTTAAGCTCCCCTGAGAAGAAAAATTATCGCTGATTCGTGTTTCGAAATGGCAGGACATGTTGAACGTTCCATTTTTCTACATAATTGGAGCTTTTATCCCGGCGACGATGATTGCTGTGCTCTATTACTTCGATCATAGCGTAGCATCTCAACTTGCTCAGCAGAAGGAGTTCAATCTGAGAAAGCCTGCTTCTTATCACTACGACCTGCTTCTTCTGGGGTTCTTGGTATGCGAATCTTCCGTTGATTTGGCATCTAGTCACCTTTTTCCTTTTAGCAACATTTCGGCATGTGATTCTTCAATTTCCTGGTTTAAGAGTTTGAAGGATAACAATGCTCTCTTGATTGCAGACATTGATGTGTGGCCTTATTGGAGTTCCGCCAGCGAATGGAGTGATACCGCAATCCCCGATGCATACGAAGAGCCTTGCAACACTCAAACACCAGGTAATTGTCCAAATGCTTAATTTTTTTCGTCTTGTGCTTCAAAAGGTAAGAGTCATGTATGTTTGCTATATTGCTTGAAAGATCTAAGCACTAAATTCTCTGTCCGACGCACAGCTGCTTCGGAACCGGCTCGTTACTGCAGCTAGAAGAAGCATGCGAAACAATGTGAGCTTAGGGCAATTGTATGGGAATATGCAGGAAGCTTATCAGCAAATGCAGACCCCATTAGTCTACCTGGATCCCTCTTCTCGAGTAAGCGCAAAACCAAAATTCGTTTTTCTTTCGTTCTTGCATGAAACATTATGAATTGGATGTAACGTTGTGATACTTAAGTTAATAACTGCTGGTAGTGTCCGCTTTGGAACTCGACACTGGAAACGAAAGGGCTGCAGTAAACACTCCAAGGATCGTCCTTCGATATCTGCAGCTCAAATCATCTGATGAGGTTTCATATTGTGTTAGCAGGGACTTAGTGAACTGAAGGAGACGACTGTACAAGCCGCTTCAAGCATGGGCCATCTCGATGCCCCGGTTGATGAAACAGTGTTTGATGTTGAGAAGGATATTGATGATCTGTTACCTGTCGAGGTCAAAGAACAACGCCTCAGTAACTTACTTCAGGCAATGCTGGTCGGAGGTTGTGTCGCAGCCATGCCTATCCTCAAAAAGATTCCGACCGCAGTGCTTTGGGGATACTTTGCTTATATGGCAATCGAAAGTTTACCGGGTAACCAGTTCTGGGAAAGGATCCTGTTGCTCTTTACTGCACCGAGCAGAAGATACAAGTAATTTTTCCTATCCTTAACCAGTCGAATAGACGAACTTTAGTTGGTCTCATTTTCTTGACCTTGCTTACGTTTTTGAACTCGCCATCTCATACGAATAAATTTCCTTCAGGGTCCTTGAGGAGTACCACGCAACTTTTGTGGAGACGGTGCCTTTCAAGGCGATCGTCACTTTCACGCTGTTTCAGACAATGTACCTGCTTATTTGCTTCGGGCTCACTTGGGTTCCGATCGCTGGAGTTATGTTTCCCTTGATGATCATGCTTTTGGTGCCGGTAAGACAATATATCTTGCCAAAGTTTTTCAAAGGAGTACATCTTCAGGATCTGGATGCTGCAGAGTATGAAGAAGCGCCGGCTTTGCCATTCAATCTTGCAGCAGTAAGTTGCGTTCTTCCCGTCGTCCCTAATAACGACGTGATCATAAAATTCTAGTTTGCATTGTAATTTTCCTTGATTTTGATTGCCAAACTCGAACTCGTGTTTTGCATATTCGACCAGGGCATGGAGATTGGTGCTGGAGCTTCTTATGGTGGGGGTGGAGAGATATTAGATGAGGTCATCACTCGAAGCCGAGGTGAGGTCAAGCATGTGTCTAGTCCGAAAATCACAAGCTCCACCGCGACACCGGCACATGATTCTAAGAGCACCCTCCAGAGCCCGCGGCCCAGTTTCAGTCCTCGCATGAGCGAATTAAGAGGTGAGAAGAGTCCTCACGGTGGAAGAGGACCTTATAGTCCGAGGACTGGAGAGAAGCAGCTCTCTCATCTGGGGAAGAGTCCGAGTGATCCGGCTTCTGGATAGCTGATGAAGGTCTCTAGTTGCTTAAAATGAAAGCCTGATGCAAGAACTTGTACTGTTAAAAGTGTTCTGCCTGCAAAGAGGCATCAGTGTAAAATATTTCGCGCAAGTCTTAACCTTTTGTAACAATAGATTTGTGTGCTTTTATTTGAACAGTTTAGCCGGGAATTTCAACTTCCATTTCCTACTGTCTGCAATGAAGTTTTGCTTTGGTAAATTGTCTGTACTCTGGATTTCATTGAACGAGTAAATATCCTTAAAGGTTTGTTCAACACTTGTCCATCGCGTTTCGATTTGCATATACACGCTGCCCAGAGATTCCGGCTGGAATCTTTAAGATTGTTTCTTAGTCGAGTTTCGCATCCTTTACGTCCCAGTTAATCAATCAGACATCATCTGCAGATTCGAGACCAAATTCGAGAGTCAGAGAGAGTAAAGGAGGAGAAACATAATACGAAGGGAAACGGAGAATACTTCAGAAACGGTGTTAAGCCATTTCGCTACCAGAACTAACATCTGGGTCTTCGATTTAGCAGAGCCCGACCGAAACGACAATCTCCGCTGAGAGATGTGCACCGCATTCTGGGATCTGAAGCCACAATAACCACATGAAGCAATTTTTGAGTGGAGGCACAGTTTTATGGGCAAGTGAGCAAGTGAGACATGAAAGTGCAAGCCTCCTAGAAAGTCATGTCTCAAGATCTCCTTGCTTTAAGATCACCATGATGGCAAAGAGCAAACCACCTCTCACTCACTACTCACTCAACACCACAATCCATCCAAAAAAGCCAAATGATACTGCAGAATCAAGCACACCCAGAAAGGAGTACTCCACATACATGATTATGTTCAGATGGATTACCGGTTTTTCGCAATCGGTCACGAGACTAAAGTAGTGGTAGGAATTTCTCCGAGCTGTAATCATACTGGACCGGGAAAAGAAACGGGGCAGGGTCCTACGTTATTAATGGCAATGAGGCAATGTGGCTGAAGGGATCAGGGAAAACGAAAAAAGAAAAGGGCGGTTCCATCTAATTTCGTCAGGCTTGTTCCTGGTGCCTGTCAAACAAAGTCAGGTCGCTTTCGGACAATTCCCGGATCCGAACTAGAAGCTCCTCCTCCATCCATGATCCATCTACACAAAGCAAGACACAGCATCTTTTATTCATTCCCACCATAACGACAAAGTTGTTTTGACATCATCCT
Organism: Lenwebbia sp. NSW1173648; assembly: GCA_029784005.1. Lineage (NCBI taxonomy): Eukaryota > Viridiplantae > Streptophyta > Magnoliopsida > Myrtales > Myrtaceae > Lenwebbia > Lenwebbia sp. NSW1173648. The sequence continues at coordinate 38,064,162 of JARCGZ010000001.1, forward strand.
ATTGGGTGATGAAACCAGGATCAACAAGATTTGACAGGTAAGTTGACCTCAACAAAGGTGAACAACAACAGTACACAAAATGCAGTCAATATGCTAGGAATGAGTGACCGAGTACAATGAGAAAGATAAAGATGTAGTTTACTCCTCTGTGACCTTCTTCTTGCACATGACATTTTTCCATAATCATCACCAATTTTACCCAGGAAAAGAAAAAGATTTGACAGGTAAGTTGACCTCAACAAAGGTGAACAACAACAGTACACAAAATGCAGTCAAATATCCTGGGAAAGAGAAGGAATGCATTTGACCACGCACGCGCGCACATCGACAAGACAATTTAGTAATCAGACAATATGTGAATGAATGCAAGCACTAAGATGGAAAGCTAAGTGCACATATTTTAAGTATACAAGAAGAACTCGTGTCCGGGAGTGATAGCCATTATACACTGTTCAAGCTTCATAATAGCATAGCCCTTTTTTTTTTTCTAGGCCGCTAGGACCAATTTAACCCCACGAATATAGAAGATGATAAGGCCAAAGAGAAAAAGAAAACCAGGGAAAGATGAGCCTCACCAAAATAAGCAACAGAAGAATACTACTAAGTGCTATCATAAGCTACTAATTTAAGGTTAATATGCAAAATGCAAGTACACTACATGCTTCAAAGATAATGAGGGGAGGAATTTTTGCAAGCTTGACATTACCATTTCTGCTGTGAGCCTGTGACGAACCTGAAAACCCTTTACATTCCACCAGTTGGACTCAGATAAATGTTGATAGAGAAAAAAGAAATCCAAATCCAGGTCAACACAAAAGAAAAAGAAGAACCTTAATCTGGACATATGAATGAATATCTGATGGTTAAGGGTGATGCATCTGAATAATCTATTTGTACGAAGTCTGGGAAAACATGGGTCATGTTTCTTTACTATCATTAATCTGTTTTAAGTGGTTCTTTCATTGGCCCCACAAAATTGCTCTTTCTTGGCACGCTTACAAGGTTAATAATGTAGTTGTTTTTGTAAAAAACAGATGATTAGGAAAAAGTAAGAGGTCTTGGGGCTTTAGGGGCAATAAAGTCATTGAAATGACATAAGCTAGATTCTCCATGTTCTTTTTCTCAATTATTTCATGAGCAAACACAATTAAAGAGATATAGGTCCAATGGTCTATGGTCCACTTTCTTCTCCTAATTCCCCATGACCAACAAGAGAGTTGATGGAAAAGGTGGGGTTTGTTGTTTGATCACCAATTTAGGGCGCGCTTGTTTCGAGAAAAAATTTCGAAAAATTATTTTTCAGGAAAATATTTCCCCTTATCAAATCAGGGAATTTATTTACATGACTTTAAAAATGTATATTTTCTTTGACCGTAAATAGTTTTTCGTTGACCGATCATTTTCAATGAATCAAACGCGTGAAAAAATAATTCACAAAAAAATTATTTCGCTCAAATAAATACACCATTATATTTTTTAAAGCCATCAAATTTGGATTGATGACATTAGTGACCGCATCTTCCAAGAACCAAGCTACATGCATAATTGTGCTGAACCATCAAACACACCCAATTGGGCCTGAAGAGTAAAGACATGAACATTCAAAAACCAGCTTGGCCTATTTTTAATGACCCAAAACTAATTTACGTTCCTTTTTATCAAGATATATAGTTTCATAAAAAAATATCAATGCAACCAGATTTTGATGGAGTAGTCAATCAACTAGAAGTGCCTTTTCTTTTTGTCAGAAACTAGAAGTACCTTGAATATGAAACTTTGGCTTGATTTGTAGTACCTGGGAAAAATTACCAAAACAATTCTAAACCTATTGTATTTTTGTCAATTCAGTCATAAATTTTTTAATTGTGTCAATTGAGTCAATCTAGTTAATTTTGGTTGGAAATTGCTGACGTAGACGCTAGTCATTCTACGTGGCATGGCCATTGCTGACATGAATAATTTTTTAATTTTTTAATTTTCTAATATTTTTTTAAAAAATTTAAGCTTTTTCTTCTTCTTTTCCTTTTCTTCTCTTTTCCTTCTTTTATTTATTTATTTTACTGTGGCCAGCACGGTTCTCCAGGGCCTTGCCGTTGCCAACTGCGGTGAGAGTTGCGACCCTCGCCTAGATCTGGGCGAGGCTAGACATGCTCGCCATTGCGTTGACCCGACAACCCTCGTAGGCCATGGTAAAAAATAAAGTAAAGAAGGAAAAGAGAAGAAAAGAAAAGAAAAGAAAAGGACAAAAATTAAAAATTAAAAATTAAGAAAACTCGAAAATCAATATTGAAATATTATTAAAAATTCTCTGCGTACCGTATCACTAGGACAGCCGGCGTACACTTCAACGATTTTTCGGCCAAACTGTAATATTTATATTAATCACAGGCGAAATGACTAGCGGCATTACTTCGAAGAACTCGGAGCAATGTTGGTGTATTGGCGTTGATTTGGTCGATAATTACTATTATATCCAAATATTAGCAAAGAATGCAGCTTAATAAACATGGTCCCAAGTATTCGCACTTTACATTGACTAAATTTTCTAAGAGATATAATCAATCATCTTTCGAAAAAAATATTTTAAATCTTGAGTGTTTTTTTTAATAAAAAAACGTATCCTAAATAAATACTATTGGACACTCCTCTTTCAACGAAAACCAATCTCCTATTCTACATGTTACATCCTTCAGTGTTAAAATGAAGAAATTCTCACACTCAAGCATTGAAGGACTTAACACTTCACATCTTGTCGGAGTTTAAGAAACTAGAAAAGAAATTAGAGAATGCAAAGTGCATATTTTCTTCAATCTTATCATGGGAAGTGTAGGATTTTGTAATATATACATATATTCTAAGTGAAAATTCTGAAAATCCCCCTAAAGTGCCGCTCATTTCTCAAAAAGTTTACTCTGGACTTGACTTCATTTTGAAGTACCTCAATTGACATCATCATCGCATACTTCTCGCACGCAAGAAAGATGGCTCTATAGTGGTGCTAATGTAACTCGCATGTGAAGACAGTCTACGCTTATAGAAACCCAACTTGCCAAAAACAACAGAGAAGAGTTTGCTTCTTTAGAATGCATGAAGAAACAGAAAGCAGAGTGTCCTGTTTACACAATAAGTGGGAATGGTTTTCTGCAAAGTCTACAGAGCCTCATAACCGATCTTTTCTAGCTAAAATAATGGCTCGAACCAACCATTTCTAAGGTAAGAAGATGACACTTTTAGAATGTGGAGTGTTGCAGTAGCAGGACCATTGCCAGAAAAGAGGAACACAAAAGGATTACACGACATTCTTATATGTGACACCGGCACATAGCTGATCTGACCCCAGGTTCTCACCCAGAAGTTTTACTTTCATCCCTCCCTAGTTTCATATTTCTGAAAACTTTCAACCGGCGAATTTGTTTGGAAAGACAGATGTTAGGTTGATGAACTTTGTCCTGTGTTTGTTCTTGTTACCACTAATGAATTTCCCTAGAAAGACTTGTGAAGCATAATAGCAGACGAGATACATTATCCATCTCCAACCCCTAAGATCCTCACTTTAGGGATTGGTATTCTGCTCTTTATGCCACGGAGCATTTGAACTTGGCTGGACTAATCTGCTCTTTATGCTGCTGTAGATGCCCGTCACTCACCCATTTAGCCGATTATATTCGACCAAAACTTTAGATAAAAGTATGGCTTTATCCTCGAGCTCGAGAACTTAAAGTGGCTGTTCGATTTATGCACCATCGATACATGTTTCAGTACTCCTGCTCGACGTTTCGTATTTGACTTGAGCTTGTGAAGTGGGTGACTACTTGTTTAAAAGCGGTCAAAGTTGCAAAGCAAAACAAACCACAAGATCTGTATGACTATCATAATTCATATATCGAAAGAATGGAAGTACAACACAGTTGTGTGAACGAATGTAGTTCACACGGCAAAGAATGCAGATGGTTTCCATTAAGAATGGTTCCGATGCTCCTTTATGGAAACGACCCAGTATGTAAGCATCCAGAATGATACATTCTGCAAATGTTTATTGGATAATTAGGTATTCTCGGTCTTCTTAGTAGCTCTTAGCTAACACTGCAAAGTGTTCCAAACCACGTCGCAGTAAGCTCTCCAGAAAAGGCTGCAGCGCCTGCAAAAAACTAAGATCAGCAGTCTAATAAAAGAATCTTCATTATTTTCCGACAAATAAGGGCTTGTTTGGTAACACTCCGGTTTCTCTTATTCCTATTCTGTTGTTCACGAGAACAGAAAAAGAACAGAAATCTATTTGGTAACATCAGTTAATTTTTCTATTCCCGGGAACAGATCAGTGGCTAGGGAACAGATTTGGAATAGAAACAAGAAGCAAAAAAAATCTACTTCTCTATTCCCGGGAACAGAATTAGAAAAAATCATTTCTACTTAGAAATTGTTCCCGGGAACAGAATTGTTACCAAACAGGCCCTAAAGCTTCTAAAACATTGAATATGAAACTCTTCCACCAGAAGCATATAAATACTGATTTCTCAAAAGAGAGAATAGCAGCAAAAAGTTTACTTTTCTAGTTCCATCGTTAGACTTATCATCATGCTATTCTCTAATCAGGGCAACTGACTTGACAACAAAGTGATTAGGTAGCTATTAAAATGCGGCGAGTTCATTGGTATATACTAGCTTCAATAACTTTGCAAGGGACAGAGAGAATCCTTACATTTGCCACAGGAACCAAAAGTTGAGGCACCTCATAAGAAACCGTCAGCTGGAAAAAAAAAAAAAAGAAACACTGGTAAGGGAGCTACACTACTTAAGCCATGAAACAGAACCGTATATTTTTTTATCTATTGTATAGTTTTATCACTCTCTTCCTTCTTCATTCCATTTAGACATGTTATTGAAAAAAGACATACATAGATAGAACTGATACTGATACATGAAACAGCCATTTTGATTTATTTCCTTAGAGCAGCACCTATTAGGTGTTTCGGATTATTAATACATCATAGTAATTTCAATTTTGCTGGTCAATTGAAAGTGGGAGAATGTGCATTACATTCATAGCAAAGCACACATCGGCAGTAAGACATCAAATACAGGATAATGCTTTGTGCAGTCTTACTTCTACTACGCAGGAAGATGGACCTTTTGGATAAAACCGAACAGCTCCTCTGCCACATGAGAGATCATTGTCACCCACTTTTATATAGTGTAATCAATCAATTTTACAAATATTTAGAATTATTGGGTGTTACTAAAATATATATGTTCCAAATAAAGACCAAGAACATGGAGTATGTATTCGATGAGCATAGTATGTGACAGAATCTTGACAATCCAAGGCATACAAGTACATACAAAACAAAGAACGATAGGATACAAGCCATTAAGATCAACACGGATTGTTTAAGCGATAGGTGAAGGAACTAACTGCCATAACTAGATGGCACCGTATGAGGAACCAGAGTGAGATCAGTAAGAACCCTCTCACAAAACCAATTTTAAATGGGCCATGAAGGAAAGAGAAACTTGGCTGCGACAAGTATACCCCATAAACAAGCAATGATAGTTCTGACATCAACAATGAAAATTTTATGCAACTTCAAGAAAGAAAGAAAGAAAAAAAGCTGCTATGATGTTCAAAGAGACTCGTAACGTATCATGAGGTTCCAACATGGTCACCCAGAAATTTTAATGAATGGTTTCAGTTTACCAATAGGACTTCACCATTGTTTTTACATTTCCTTCAAGGGGAATGAATAAACTTTCAAGTAGATGTAGCAGGTATTCTTTTGCCTAACGAAGTAGCTACAAAATCTAAACAAAATTTGCGAGTCCATTCTCCATTAACTTCAAACTTTCACATAATTGTGAGGTCATAATTCAGATAATAGATAAGTCATGATGGTATCGAATACTGTTTAAACATTCACGGCATGACGGCATTTTAATCTACAACTAACTTGGCTGTATTGTTTTAGAAAGTTAGGCAGGTCCCAGAAGATAGCCTATTTGTAGATTTCTCATTTTTATTCACTCCGATAGATGTATCAATTTCGTCGCATCAATTAAATACTTAATTCCTTCCCTCAAGCGAGAAAGAGCAATTAAGCTTGGGGATAAGCACATGCTCAATACCTGAGAAGCACAGCCTATAACAATTGCAACGAAGCCTAATATGCAGATTCATGCCCAATGTTAATCGTGCTTAAATCAATTTCATGTAAATACAAGCATATTGGCAGTCCTTACTGTGCCAACATGTATAATATTCCCGTAGAGGATACCCCATAATGAGCAGAAGTCTTATTGTTTCAGTAGCCTCATCAGAATTTGTATAATGAAAATACAAAACAATTTTCTATAACTTTTTACCTGTTCGGAAGACCTTCTAGAGATCTCCAGTGGATTTTCTGGTTTGGGATTGGCTGCATAAAGTGACCAAATTATGGCTTCAGCAAGAATGACCAGAATCAAATCGCCAATGTAAAACTATGTAAAGACACGTGTGTAACTCTGTGTCTCATCACCTGCATATTTCGAGCAAGCCAAGAGTATTCAATGTCCTGACCGAAGGCTTTATACTTTAGAGACCACCTTGATAAATCAGGTTTATCCTCCAATATCTGTATATTGAAATCAACCATCAAAATTTGAAAAGCAAAGAAGCAAGCCACTTAACAAGAATAGTTTCCCTGGTCAGTTTTGAAAGTGGAATAGATACCACAAGTATGCTACCAAGCAATTGAAATTAGTGACTCCGATGACCATGATAATCTGTTTGAAAGTTTACATTCGCATTTTATATATTCGATGTAGCTTTCTTAAGGTTAGAAATATAGTAAGGCAAACTACTGGGGATTCTCTCAGCATGTCTCTCTAATGGAAGCAGAGCCAAATTGGACACTCATGAGCCCACAACATACAACTAAAGGAGGAGAATAAAACTCAAACCTGTAGAATAACTCAGGAAAGTACTTTTGTTTAGCCCGGGAATATGGTGTTATTAGTGGATCTGCAGTTTTTTGGCCAATTCAAATGCAGGTGCTTTCTCTCATTGAGCAAGAGGCACATACATAGTTTTTGAAGCTTACAGTAGAACACAGCATGTCTCCACAATTACCAAACCGAATTAGATGCAGAAGGGAGCTATGTATGGCACCTTAGCACATACCATCTAGAGTTTACAGTTCACTTCTCCAACATTTTGACGGGCAAAATTGAAAATAGTACTTCTCAAAAGGATAAACCCAAGTCCTTGCTTGTCAATCCTAATATAAGAAATCCACCGACATTCGAGACAGGTATTAGCAAGTACTTAGGAGAATAGAGGAACATCAACCAATACCAGCAATCAGAGCATCCCAAGATACAAGGTCTTTATCGCTACAGATTATCGTCCATTATCCGTAACAATCTAATTTGTTGGGGCTTCAACAAGTGATGGTGGTGTGAATCCACAAACTATGAAGTTGAAGAACACTAAAACCTCCATCCCCCAATTTGACATCGAAAGAAAGAACAAAAGGAAACAATGAATAGAACAAGCTATTTCACTAAAAATCTTAGTTGTAATAAGGCAGTAGATTGATAACCCTAAAACCACATTATGCGCAGCTACAAGAATGCTACTGAGACAAGGCATCTCCTTGCAAACCTTTACAGAAGAAATAAAAGGCATCCAACGAGGAATTGATTCCCGATCGGAGTAACATTCATATGCCACGGAAATAGGTACGTCGATCTCCATCTTGACCCTGCATTTGATTTGAACAAATTGCCTAGTTAGCTTAGGAAAGTTGCATTTTAATATACAAACCTCAAAAGCAAGTAGAACGGTAAACCCATCTTCACCTAAAGATACCAGAAAATAAATAGACATTCAATTAACCAGAGACAAGCCCATTTCACGATGAGTTGGGAAAAAAAAAAGAAAAAAGCTAAAAAGTCAACCTGAATAAAACTCAACAAACTCCATGCAAATACTAAGTAAATCATCCAAGAGGTATAAATGACTAATCAATCGAAGTATGCCGCAGCAATTTGCCACTGACTGAAATGATTTCAGAGAGGAGTCCCACTTTAAAGATGGAGTGAGCGAAACGCTACAGAGCTCGCCAATTTTCCCCCCTTCAAAGGCACGAGTAATTGATAAACGAACATGGGTACTGGACAATTACACCGAAGAAGAACAAGGGGGGACTCACGTGCAGTCCTGCCATTCCATGACAGGAGAGAAAGGTTTAATGCCTGTGGTGGAGAGCGAGCTTCGCCTGGCGGACCCATTAATTGATCGGTTCGTGATGAAGAATGTGCGACCGAAAAGAGACGATCTTGAACTTGAAGAAGAAGTGCAGAAACTCCTGAGAAAGAATGGATCTCTGGGTTTTCTTGTGGGCAAGCGACTGGGATTGCGAGTGTCAAGACTTGACGCGAAAATGGCTGCAGTCGTTGCAGTTGCAGTTGCAGACATGGCTGATGTCTGTCCAATAACGGCCGGCGGATGTAATGGAGGCGACCATCTTTGATTAATATCACCACATCCTCACGCTTGTCATGACTTTAACGAGTCACCGGGATTTTTCGCCGTCGTTTGCAAAGGGGACAGCCAGCCAAGATATTCATGTTTGTCGAATATCTAAATTCGATCCTATCAACGATGCAAGAAAATAATGAAAATTTACACAACACAAGAATTTACGTGGTTCAGCAAGGGAGATGTTCCACCTACCTACGTCCATGGGGAGATGAGATCTGTTTCACTAATAACGTAGAAAAGTGTACAGCCGCTCTTCTCACCCTTTCTCTCTACCATAGAGACCCGTTTCGCTCTAAATATATATAGCGAAACCCTATATGGCACAAATTATAAAATTGCCCACATAGCCTAAAATATTTAACTTTCCCATATTAATCCTGCTATGGCTGAATAGCAGGACCCTCGTGCTGTCTAGTTGTCAGGGAGCCTTTCGGAACCGCCTTATAATCTCTTGGATAACAGAATACAAGACATCAACCTCAACAATGTTATGCTCCGAAGTAGCATCGATACCTAGACGCGACACGTTACATGACACGACACACCGACACGTCATTTCTTAAAAATAGAGAATTTCAACACATTAGGACACGCTGTACATTAAATGTATATTTTATATATACATGACGTGTATATAAAAATATCAGCGGTGAGTTTTTTCTTCTTCTTGTGTTAGGGATTCACGATTAGGTTTTTCTGAGGCTAGCTGGGCATATTAATTTTGGGGTGGCTGGGTATATGACTTAAGTATGTATATTTTTGATAGATTTATATTTTGACCCATAATCTATTGAAAATACTTAAAATTGATCTCGTGCGTGTCGAAATGGCGTGTCGGGACTGTGGATTCGCGTGTCGTTGGCGTGTCTGGAGCACCGATCACGTGTTGGTCGCAGGTCGGAGAGTGTCGGAGAGTGTCTGACACGACACGTAAGCCCCAGGAGAGTATCGGTGCTTCCTAGCTATGCTCACATGCCGTTACGTATTTGTTCGCTCGTTTCTACAACAAGGAAAATCTTTCACCTAAATTCGGTCTTCGGTTTTTATTAAAAGGGGTTCTGCGGCTCAACTCTCGAAAGGAAATTTTAGTGAGAACGATGAAGCAACACAGATAGAAATGAAATGGGTAGGAATTCAATGGATCGAATGTGGATTTGAGATCAACAAAGGTTCAGGCTACGTTACAATACTCCTACTAAAGCAGTAGAAAGCTTGAAACTAAACTAGAGTTGCAGAAACTCTAAATGCTGGAAAGGAGAATACAGGAAAGTTAAAGTGCAGAAAACTTGAGTTCTTTTGGATGTGTGTTGATCTCCCTCCTTCCTCCTTTCTTTCGATTATTTATTATTCTTTGGCTTTCCATAACCGTTTGTCGGTTATTTTCTTGCTTTCAAACTCTGAATCTTGGCGCCTTCAATAACTTCCCATTTGCCCACGTTTTATCCGCCAAAATTTGATCTTCAACTGTCAATATGGCTTTGAATTTGAATCTTTTCCAGCAACTGCCGTGAATTGTTCGCATCCACTATCCGGATTTTTTGCTCGTAACTTCTTGCTGACATGGCTAGCTTGGCCATCCCGCGGTTCCTTTTGTCTTCATATTCCTCTTACTGCTGATTCTCTATAATTTCGGCATGTCCAGAATCTTACCGAATTTTGAAAATCAGTGGTCATGTTTTCTTACTTCCCGAATATCGGGTTTAGTCTTCTAGACATTTCGGTATGTTGTAGCCAACTTACCGAACTTCTCAGAGTAGCTTACTATTCTCGATTTACCGATTTTCGGGACACAATGATACTAAAGTCCATTCGGTAAAAAAGATGTTATTTGGTGTCAACAGATGCCCCCTTTAAAAGAATTAAAAGAATTTTAATTCTTTTAAATGCCAAAGATGACAAGACACTTACTTTTTGTTTCCAGCGCCATTTTGCCGTCTCGTTTCGCGCGCTTGCCTTTTCAGCTTCTCCTCGTATCAACTTAATATATAAATCAGATGTCCCCACACAATCTGATTTCTCGCCTTCAAACTTGCTTCTCCAACAAGTCATCTCTTTCGTTATTCTCTCGCTCTTTCGCTTCTTCGTTCCTTCGTCCCCTTTTCCTGTACTCGATCAGACGTCATGGCTCCCAAGGCTCAAGCTTCCTCCTTTCTTGCCTCAAATGCCCTAGAGCGCTACTATAGCTTCAGAGACTCTCAAGATTTCAACGATGATCGGCATTTTTTCTCGATGCAGAATGATTTCGAGGATCCTTACATCCTTGGCCCAGCTGTTTACAATCAGTTTTCGGTTCCTGCCATTCTCTCTGATTTCTTCCCTCGTCATCAAACTGAGGTACTTCCAATCCACCATTCTTCTGTTCTAGCTTACAACTAGCACTCCCGTCCTTCTCGTCTTAGGGCTTTTTCTGATTTTGAGCCAAATTTTTATCAATGGTACCTTCGACTTCGTCCTTTCAAGGGCTCTCTTTGGGATGGACTTTCGATTCATAATGCTTTGCGCCTTTGCTGTTTCGACTATCGTCTGAATCATGGGCTAATCAGTGCCCTATCCTGTTTTTGGTCAACTTCTACCAACTGTTTCTTCTTCCCTTTTTCCCCGATGTCGGTAACCTCGCTCGACATTCATTGCTTGACCGGTCTTAGTCCTTTAGGTACAGACCCATCTACTCTGTCTTCGGATTCTTACCCAGGACTCGGTAAGTTGTCTGATTCCGAGCTAGCTTATGGGGCTTTTATAGGCAAGTTTTTTAAGAAAGAAGGTGAAGTTACCGACGAGGAACACACCTCTTTTCTCTTGTCCTGGCTCTGTAAATTCCTCTTTTGCCACCCTATTGTGAGAGTTTTAAAGGACTTCGTAGTTATAGCTTCTGCCTTAGCTTCGAGAACTCTCCTTTCTTTGGGAAAAACTATTTTATCCTTATTGTACCGAGGCTTAGCCCATTCGGCTTCTTCCATCATTTCGGATGAAATAGGTGGAGTCTATGGTGGTCCACTCTGGATTCTCCAAGCCTGGTCGGCTTTTTATTTTCCTTTTTGGTTTTCCAAAGACCATTTCTCGCAACCCCCTTCGGTTTCTATCCCGAATCATCCTGTATGTCGAGCTTTAAGCCGAGAGCTGATTCCTTTTCCAGAAGGGCAATTATCTTATTTTCGGTTCTTTGTTTCCCAAATTTTTTCCATCAAAGGGAAACAATTCTCTTTTTCTCCTTTTCTCATTCCCGAATTCAAATCATATCTTCCTTCCTTTCAGAAGAATAAGAATGATTTTTGGCAAGTCGTTCTAACCTCTATTGACCTTCCTGTTAGGTTTTCAATAAAGGGTAGATTCGTTGCTGGCTTTGAAATCTATTCTCCCCAATATTGTGCTAGACAATTTGGGTTGATTCAAGGGATTCCTGTCCCGGCTCTCTACACTTTTTCCTTTTCTTCCATCATTAAAGTATTCTGTAAGCAAGGCGACAGTCAGAACTTCATTGAACTGAACAAGCTGATTCGGGACATTTACCGACTGTTCCGTGTTACCGAGTTCATTCCAGATGCTGATCGCTCTTCAGAAGACTTCGACTTCTGGTGGAAGAATTATCGGAAGTCTGTATTCTTAGAGCCACTGGACATGATCCTTTTGAAAATAAAGGAGACGGCCACTCTTGCACTTCCATCAACCGGAGATGAAGACATTCTTCCCTTGGAACCGGCAAAGCCTGTTAAAGGTTAGTTTGCTTCCCTTCTTTCAATATACTTCTTCATTCGGTATTTAGTTGTGTCTAACTGTTTTCGCTCACAGCAGGAAGAAATCGAAAAATCTTAGAACTGCCTGCTCCAGAAAAGGCGTCTAAGAAGCCAGCAACAGAAAGAACTACCACTCGATCTTTATCATCATCACCAAGGAGCCCATCCGTCAGTCCCACGCTACGTGCCATGATAAAGCCACATACACCGAAAGGTAACTTTAATATTAAAACTTTTGCTAATCATGAGCATACCTTCCAATATTGATCTGTGCTTTTCTTCTTTTAAATATAACTCAGGGAAGACTCTCAAAATATACCGATCAAAAGCGGCTTTGCTTTCTTCCCCTTCTGCTCTTGTTCCTGATGATGATATAGCAATCCTTGACCCTGTCCTGGTGCCTCCGGCTTCTTTGACGGAACTTCCTATTGCATCAAGGCAAACCCAGACTCCAAAACTTAAGGAAAAGGAACAAGCTGATGACCCATCTTCTCCTCAGACTAGGAAGTCTCCAACTTCTATCGGTAAGTATTGTCTTCACTTTACCGAATGGGGAATGCTTCTTATACTATTGTTTTAACACTCATAGCTGCATTTACAGGTACTGATGAGCCTTCATCTGCATAAAAAAGAATCCTGATTCCTGATGGGGAATTTCTTGAAGGCCCATCAACCAATGTACCTCTACCGCTTGTTCAGCCTTCATCAATCACTCTGCCTCTTCAAGGAATGTCTTTGGCAAGCTCTTCTTCTTCACAAGTTCCTTCTGCCGCGGCTGAGATAAATCTTTTATCTACTGAAGAAAAAGCTGAAGTGGAAAACATACTGCTCACAAATCTTCCTGGCTCCTCCACTGATGACTGTCCACCAGAATCTATAGACCCGACATCATTTTCTGAAGTCTCTGAGGAAGTAGCTAAGGCTAAATGGACTGAACTTCTTAGCTTATTAGAGTCTGGCTATGGGAAGTTGATTACCGACTCTGACAGAGAGAAACGAGCAAGAACTCTCTTCCAGGAGGTATGCTCTGGTAATCCTTCCTTTGCACTTTCCCAAAACTTTCAGGATAAAAGTGATATCTTCGCCGTTGATTTTGTGGATGCTGTGGACACCATCAAGGTCAACACCTATCAACTTCCACATCTTTTCTTCGGAGAACAGCGAGGTCAAGCCATTCAGGATGAACTAACCCACAAATGTGCAGATACCCGCTTGTTCTACGACAGTTATAAAGCCGAAGAGAGCAAACTTCACCGCTTGGCAGAAAGAAGAGCAGAACTTGAGAAGGAATTGAAGACGGTAGAGGTCCAAACGATGGAGCAAGAAGCGAAGATGCGTCATCTTTGCCCATCAGTTAGAAAAAAAATGGAGAAGTGTCGGGAGCTGCGGAAAGAATATGATTCCACTTGTAGATCGGTCAAAACTTGTGAGAAGCAGAGGGCGGAGCTCATGGAACAAAATCTTAAGTTAGAATTTGAGCTCCGTTCTTTTGTAAATGAAGCCAAGTCTCTACTGAGGAAGTATAAATGAAAAATCTTGTTCTTTCTGACTCATGTTCTTTTGCTTCATTTGCTGAATTCCAACATTTGCTCTTTTATAATCTTCAACAGAGATCCCGATAATCCTCAATAACTAACAAAGATCCCGATAATCCTCAATAACTAACAAAGATCCCGATAATCCTTGATGACTAACAAAGATCCCGATGATAAGGCTTCCCGACAATCCTCAGTGATTAACAAAGATTCCAATAATAAGGCTTCCCGACAATCCTCAGTGATTAACAAAGATTCCGATAATAAGGCTTCCCGACAATCCTCAGTGATTAACAAAGATTCCAATGATAATACTTCCCGATAATCCTCAATGACTTTTGTGTACTTTCTTTTGCAAAAGAATATTTTTGGCGGCAATTATGGTAACCGTCTTCCTCCACTTATGGGCCATGTTCTTCCAACTATCCGAGAAAAGCTCTGGCATGCCACTACCCATGATCTGCTCTATGTCCTTTCTATTTATAACCGCCCAAATTGCACAATTCATCCTGAACATTTGCAATCTTGCTCTGATGTCTTCACATGGTTCTTCATCTCAGTTGCCTCTTTGGCCTCGATCATATAGACATTGTGACAGCCAACATGAAGGTAAATTTTTTGCTAAATGCATCCTGATCCCAGCTTTGACAACTGTTCTTCATTTCTTTCAACCATGAACAACTTTTATCCAATTGCTTACAGATGATCGATCCTTGTGGAAACGACTACATGAACTACTATCCTAGGGACATCATGCTTTATTACTAAATTATAAGCATAGGTTAGAAGTTACCGAGCTGACGGACATTTTCAGGTCCAAGGTATTTTTAACTGTTGAGTCTGATCTCTTGGACTTAGTATGGGAACTGTGCTCTTTATTTCCTGCCAGCTTCGATGAGTTTGAGCGCAATGTGAAAGAGGTTTGGAGCCTTGAACCTATCATTGTGGAAGCTGAGACTCTTAAGCTCCAAATTGTGGAAGAATTCTCCCGATTGTGCGATTCCAAGGAAGCATATGCTCAAGTCCAAGACTCTTGCCTCCATGCCAAAGAAGATGCTGAGACGACACGTCGACTTTTCAATTTCTTTTCCAGTCATAACCGTGCCGAACGCAGGATAATTAAAGAAGAAATCTCCCGGGTCAAGTCCATGGTCGAAGTTTCTTCAGACAAGTATAGACGATTGTTACAGGAAACCTGAGAGAAACTTGAAGCTGTCCGCTTCCATTCTCGTCGCACAGAACATCTCAAAGAACAGCAATTTGAACTCCGCCATGATCTTGAATTACATTCCAAACTTGTAGCTCAGAATCTCAAACTGGTTAAAGATCTGAAGACCTTTGTAACCAAGATTAGAATGTACTTTCGCTTTTGATGAATGAATTAATCTCCTTGTGTTTCCCAGATTGATGGATAATATTTCTTCAAGAATTTCCCATTTATAGAACGAGATAATTCTTTTCCATTGATATCCATCAATCTGTACGCATTTCCACTGAACATTTCGGTAACTAGATAAGGGCCTTCCCAGTTTGAGGACCACTTACCGAATTCTCTATCTTTGAGATTAAATGGCAAGATTGCTTTCCACACTAAGTCCCCGACAGCAAATTGCTTGATCCTAACTTTTTTGTTAAAAGCTCTAGCTACTCTTTTCTTTTGTGCAATCAACTGATCCAAAGCAACTGCCCTGACTTCATCTACTTCGTCCAAATTTATATACATCCAATCTCTGTAATCTTCTAGCAACATTTCACTTTGCAATTGGACTCGTAATGATTGAACGGTTATCTCCATTGGTAGAACTGCCTCCTGTCCATAGGTTAGCATATATGGACTGACGCCTGTGCTTGATCTTCGTGATGTTCGGTATGCCCACAACACTACCGATAGCAAGTTGTCCCATTCTCTTGGATTTTCTTCCAAATGCTTTTTAATCAACCCAATCACAACTTTATTAGTAGCTTCAGCTTGTCCATTTGCTTGAGGATAATATGGTGTAGAATGCAGCATCTTAATTCCTCTTGATTGCACAAATTCCATAACTTTATCTCCGGTAAACACTGTCCCTTGATCCGCAGTGATTGATTTCGGTAAGCCAAATCGGTGAATTATGTTTTCTTCAATAAATTTGATCACCGTCTTCTGACTAATGCTCTTGTATGGAATCGCTTCCACCCATTTCGTAAAGTAATCCGTAACCAGCAAAATTAAACTATGCTTATGAGAAGAGGGTGGATAAATCTTACCTATTATATCCCTTGCCCATCCTCGAAATGGCCATGACTTTACAATGGCATGAAGGTCTACAGTAGGTGCATGTTGCAAAGGTCCATGTTTTTGACATGAAATGCATGCTTTGGCATATTCAATGCAATTCTACATCATTGTTGGCCAGAAATATCCGTACCTTTTTAGAAGCCATCTCATCCTAATTCCAGCTTGATGTGCTCCACATATGCCTTCATGAGCTTCCGCCATAACCAGTTTCGCATTGTCCTTATCAAGACATCTTAATAGTAGCCCATCTGCAGATTTTCGGTATAACTCGTCTCCCAATATTACGTACTTCTGGGCTTGTCTCCTCAGCTTTTGATCTTTTGAATCAGGATTTTTCAAGTATTCCATAATGGGCTGCCTCCAATCCTTTTCTCGGATCACCTCACTGATCGCTATCGGTATTTCTCTGTGTTCAATAGAAGGTACCGATAATGTGATAATGGCTGCAACATTAACCAATTCTTTTGATATTTTATAACTAGAAGCCATCTGTGCTAATTCGTTGGCTTCGTAATTGGTTTCTCTTTTGACATGGACTATGTCATATTCTCTAAATTGTTCCAACAGCTTCTTGGCTAAATAATAATAGCCAATTAAATTTTCATTTAAGCACTGATATTCTCCTTTCAGTTGCTTCACCACTAGCTGTGAATCACCAAATATTTTGATGAATTGTGCTTCCAATTCAATCAGTATTCCTAAGCCGATGATTAGTGCTTCATACTCAGCTTGATTATTTGAGCATTCAAAATCTAACTTACAAACACACCTTGTAAGCTCTCCGGTGGGAGAGATTATCATCAAACCAGCTCCAGCCATACTCTTAGCACATGATCCATCAAAATACATAGTCCATGGTATAACTTGACTGAAATTCTGTTTATTTTCTTCCATTTTCAAACATGGGTATTCGGTAAGAAAGTCAGCAACAGCTTGACCTTTGACTGCTTTTATTGGTACGTATGCCAAATCAAATTCAGACAAGATAAATGCCCACTTGGCTATACGCCCCTTTATAACAGGCCGTGACAACATATATTTTATCACATCAGTCTTACCGAGTACATGTACTGTAGCTGGCAACAAATAATGTCTTAACTTCATACAAGAGAAGTACAAAGATAAACATAATTTTTCTATCGCAGTATATCTTTTTTCAACATTAGTCAATGTTCTACTTAAATAATATACCGCTTGTTCTTTTCCATTTTCATTCTCTTGTGCCAGCATACTCCCGATAGTTGAATCGGTAGTAGACAAGTACAACCTTAATGGCCTGCCTGCTTTCAGCGGCATCAATACAGGAGGATTTGTTAGATAAACTTTGACCGCATCAAACGCTTTCTGCTGTTTATCTCCCCATATAAACTCCTCCTGATTTTTAAGACGCAAGAGCTGGGTCATTGGTTCTATCTTCCCAGATAAATTTGCAATGAATCTTCTGAGAAAATTAATTTTCCCGAGAACCATTTGCAACTGCTTCTTTGATATAGGATGAGGAAGCTCTATAATAGCCCTTGCCTTATTCTTGTCAATCTCAATTCCCCTTTGATTAACTAGGAATCCCAGGAAATTCCCTGCTCGCACTCCAAAGGCACATTTAGCTGGATTCATCTTCAATTTGTATTTTCTCATCCTAACAAAAGCTTGCTCAAGATAGTCCAAATGCTCTCCCTGACTTGATTTGATCACAACATCATCAATATAAACTTCCAAGAATTTTCCAATCATGTCATGAAAGATGAAATTCATTGCTCGCTGGTAAGTAGCTCCTGCATTTTTCAGCCCAAAAGGCATCACTGCCCACTGAAAAGTCCCGATAGCACCAGGACATCTAAACGCTGTTTTCGGGACATCTTCTTTAGCAATAAATATTTGGTTGTAACCCGAATAACCATCCATTAGAGATAACATCTCATTTCCCGACGCCAAATCTACTAACATGTCTGCCATCGGCATCTGATATTCATCTTCTGGAGTAGCATTATTAAGATCCCGAAAATCAATACAGACTCTCAATTTTCCATTTTTCTTCTTCACAGGAACAATATTCGAAATCCACTCTACATACCTGGCTGTCTCAATAAATTTTGCTTTCAGCAGCCTTTCAATCTCTTCCTTGACTTTGTCAACCACATCTGGAACAAACCTTCTTGCTAACTGTTTGTGTGGACGAAATCCTTTCTTAATAGGAAGACGATGTTCTACAATATCTCTTGACAAACCAGGCATTTCATGGTAATCCCATGCGAAGCAATCTTTGTATTCTTTGATCAAGTGGATTAAATCTTCTTTCATGCCCCCTTGCAGAAAAGCACTTACATATATTGGACGAAAACACCCAGGTTCTCCTATATCAACTTCTAACAATGGGTCTTGAGCTTCTGTTGACCTGCTGTCCTCTTTGATTGGTGACTCTTCCCATTCGTCAATACAATCTGAAACTTCAGTACTTTGCTGGGTCTTCTCTGCCAAGTATGTAAAGTACCTTTCACAAACTTCTTGCAATAAGGGCTCGCTTTCCATAAAGAGTATGTAACTCTTCTAATGCAAAGCTAGACTTGGGAATCCATTCGGTTTTCATATTTCCAAAGCAGCAATAAGCATAGGATCGTGAATCTGCTTTCGGTACTTCAATGACATGTCCTCCATGTGAGTATTCTTGATGATCTTGATGAATACCAGTCAACCCTATTGTAGTAAGTCCCGAATCAGCCTCAATGTACTCTATTCCCTTACTATTCCAAAATGCCAGAACCTGATGAAGAGTTGAAGGTACACATTGATTAGAGTGTATCCAATCTCTTCCAAGCAGCAAGTTGTACGAACCATCAGATTCTATCACGAAGAAAGTCGTCCTTGCTGTTTTGGATCCTATGGTTAGGTCCAGTACAACTGCCCCTTTGACTTCGGTAACTTCTCCTAGGAAATCAGACAGCTGAACATTCGATGGAATTATTTCATCATCATCTTTTCCCAACTTCTTGAAGTACCTGTAAGATATGAGATTCAAGGTAGCTCCCGCATCTACAAAGATCTTACCGACAGCTTGACCATTGATTCGACCTGAAATAACCAAGGACCTTAAATGTCTAGCCTTGTCTGAGGGTACTTTATCAAACCTTATCATTTCTTTATCAGAGAATTCGAATTCTGCCATTGCTATTTCTTTCTCTGAAATATGCTCGAGTTCTTCTTCTACCACTAAGCAAGCCCCATATTCAGCTGGAAGCTTAGCATGGACCATGTCGATCCTCATTGGCGAACAATTCTCTTTCGGCATTTTGGAATGACCAGCTCGGCAACTCTTGTCATCTTCTTGTGACATCTTGAGATTCAGATTCTTTTGTTCTATCTTGACTTGATGCCTCGGATTAAGAGCTACCTGGAATTGCCCAAAGTTAATTGTTTGGGAGACTTGTTGAACCTCTTTTCCTTTTTTCACCTCTTGGTGCGAACTACTTCCCGAATCATATATAGAATTTTTCTCTGGTTTGACAAACTCTTTATCATCAGGGTTTTTTCTCCAAACCCAATTTCCTCTCGAACTAAAAGATCTGGTTGGAGGAATCTGTGATGGCATTCCTTTGTCCCGACGATTCTCGAAATCCCTCTGTCTGCTTTTCATTCGCTGAAAATGTCTTTTTGTAGTTCGGTAAGATGCTTGCCCTGGCGGTCTAGCCAATGACCATTTTCCTTCAGGAGGATCGTGTGGGATCTTAATTGTTTTTGTCTTTGGAACTTCCTAGGGAATTGATGGTGGTGGATCATCAAATTCATCTCCCCAACCAGATGGCTCCACAGGCAATGACGAGGATAAGGAATCCTTCGTGTTTTCATAGTACACCACATAATCAAATTTCCCACTAGGCTCTCCAAGCAATCCTACTTTAGGATCCCCTTCTTTATATCGCTGCCATAAACTCTTCTTCTTCTCAGGCTTTCGTGGGATTTCCTTTTCCTTGTGAGATTGTGTTTCAACTTCTTGAATTGGAGGAACTTGTCTTGGTGGATCGAGGCAACATTCCCGCCTCTTAGACACTTGTGTTGACCGCCTTGATTCAACTTCTTGACTTCTTGATTGTGCCGAAACGTTTTTAGTTACCACAATCTCAGACCTTATCTGTGGTCTGCCTTCCCGACGGACAAATGATCCCGATCTGTATCTTCCTCTTGTTCCTCTCATGCACTGGAACTCGGGAACTTCCCGATGCTGACGACTTAATTCTCATTGGCAACGGGTGCATAATTATCTATTATCATGCCTCGTAGACTCATGTATGTTAACCATACTGATCATCTTCGGGAAAGGATCTGTGTCTACTTCCATTGGGGCTTTGCCTTTGTCTTCAGCGAATTTAATCTTACCTTAACGAATCGCTTCCTGGATTGTCTTTCTAAAAACAATACAATTCACCGTATCATGAGTTTTGGAATGATGCCACTTGCAATACCTTTTGTCAGTAACCTCTTCCTTGGATGGGATTACCTGTCCCTCAGCCAACTTGATCATTCCATCTTTCAACAACAAGTCAAATATCTCATCCAACTTGTAGATATTAAACGAATAATTACTCGTCTCCTTGGCTTTAAACTTGGACACATCTCTCACCTTTGCTGGTTTCAAAGCTGGGCACACATATGGTTTTTCAAGTACCATAGTTGCTACCGCTATCTCATTCTCTTCTTCGGTAAAGTCGCTGTATTCGGTACTTTCAATCGATGCTATTGTCTGCCGATTATCCTTCGTCGGCTTCTTATCTTTATCCTTCAGCAGATGCTCATACTTAGAAACCCGAGCATTTAATTGAAAGAGATCATCAAAAGCCTGCCCCTCAAATCTCTCCTTGAGATTAAACTTCAGCCCATTAAAAGCCAAATCTGTAAATTCCTTTTCAGTAAGAGAAGTCAAACACCGATTCCTGGACTTCTTAAAACGAGCAATGAATTGATCTACTGTCTCAGTGCCATACTGGTACATCCTGGCCAAGTCGGCTACTGTTACCTCTGGTACCGTTTGGTAAAACTGAGAATGGAACTGTCTCTCCATCTCAACCCATGTCTGGATAGAATTTGCTGGCAAATTCGTATACCAAGTAAATGCTGTCTTTGATAATGACAATGGGAATAGCCTTAGTTTTAAATATTCATTTGTTCCAGCCTCTCCACATTGTGCTAAAAAATGACCCACATGCTCCACAGTTGACTGATCTTCTTCACCTGTAAATACAACGAAATCTGGCATTTTAAATCCCCTTGGATATGGAATGTTATCCACCCAATCGGGATGTAGCTTCATGTATACAGGTCTTGGTGTGCCTCTCTCTGTTCCTAATTATTGCATTACCAATTCTGCAACTCTGTCTAGATTCCATGACCTTAAATTCTGCTGGCCCAACCAAGGATCTTGCCCCCTAGGATCAACCTGCTGAGGTCTGTTCATTCCTTGTTGATCCATATTGAAGTTAACAGGTGGTGGTGGCCTGTAGAGAGGATTTTCTACCACTTGTGGATATGGTTGAGCTACAGGTGGTCTCATGGGATTGAAGTTAGGGACATTCACTGGTGGAGGCATGTTCAATACTGGTGGATGATTCGGGATCATGGGATTGATGATATTAGCATCAGTAAGGCCAGTTTGAGGGAAATTGTAACCACTCACACCATTTACCAGATTTGCTGTTGTAGGATTTTCTGGCCTTGGTATAATCCTTACTGGAGGCTGCAGATTCGATTCTCCACTACCATTATACCCAACATTGGGATGTCCCGATGTTGGTGGAAATGGTATCGTACCAGAAGGATTTACATAAAAGGGAGGAACTTGAGAGGATGAACTAGGACGCGATATTACCTCGTTTATGGCGTTAATCATCATAGGCTTTATCACATCTGAGACATGCTGCACCATATGGTTAGTGAGCTCATTCTGCTGTTCCTCAAACATCCTTCTCATCGTGGCTATCAAAGTGTTATCAGGTGCCAACGCATGGATTTGTTCTTCGTTCAATTGGCGAGGAACATCAGCATTGTGATGGGGTACGTCCTCATTCGCTGCCGAATGCTCTGATCGTGCTCCATCATCTGGATTGTTGATGTTGCCAACTGGTACTCCATCTGATTAACCTCTGGTTCTCACCATTTCTCTTAATCTTACCACAATGGTCCCACCGGGCATGCCAAAAAGATGTTCGCTCGTTTCTACAACAAGGAAAATCTTTCACCGAAATTCGGTCTTCGGTTTTTATTAAAAAGGGTTCTGCGGCTCAACTCTCGAAAGGAAATTTTAGTGAGAACGATGAAGCAACACAGATAGAAATGAAATGGGTAGGAATTCAATGGATCGAATGTGGATTTGAGATCAACAAAGGTTCAGGCTACGTTACAATACTCCTACTAAAGCAGTAGAAAGCTTGAAACTAAACTAGAGTTGCAGAAACTCTAAATGCTGGAAAGGAGAATACAGGAAAGTTAAAGTGCAGAAAACTTGAGTTCTTTTGGATGTGTATTGATATGTCTCCTTCCTCCTTTCTTTCGATTATTTATTATTCTTTGGCTTTCCATAACCGTTTGTCGGTTATTTTCTTGCTTTCAAACTCTGAATCTTGGCGCCTTCAATAACTTCCCATTTGCCCACGTTTTATCCGCCAAAATTTGATCTTCAACTGTCAATATGGCTTTGAATTTGAATCTTTTCCAGCAACTGCCGTGAATTGTTCGCATCCACTATCCGGATTTCTTGCTCGTAACTTCTTACTGACATGGCTAGATTGGCCATCCTACGGTTGCTTTTGTCTTCATATTCCTCTTACTGCTGATCCTCTATAATTTCTGCATGTCTAGAATCTTACCGAATTTTGAAAATCAGTGGTCCTGTTTTCTTACTTCCCGAATATCGGGTTTAGTCTTCTAGACATTTCGGTATGTTGCAGCCAACTTACCGAACTTCTCAGAGTAGCTTACTATTCCCGATTTACCGATTTTCGGGACACAATGATACTAAAGTCCATTCGGTAAAAAAGATGTTATTTGGTGTCAACAGTATTGAACATGCAATGCCCCATGCTCCTTTATTGCGAGGATTAAATGAATCAAGTTCAACAATACCAAGCTCGAGCTCAACTCAAAATGAAAACTCGAGGATACCGGAATTCGACTTGACTCCTGGTGTGCTTGTTTGAGTGAAAGTGTTTTTTGGGATTTCGTTTTTCGAACTTTCACCCATTTGATTAGCAAAAATGACAAATCAATGGAAAACACTTTTCAGTCAACGAAAATATTCTTGCATAAAATCAGGAAAATGAATTCCCCATTTTGAAAAGGGGAAACAACTTCTGCTCCTCTCGATTTTTTTTTAATATTTTGTTTCTATTTTAATATTTTAATAAATTACTATACTTTCTTTCTTTTTTTCCTTCCCTCGGCTGGTCACTGGGCCTCGGCGACTGCCATAGGCACGGGTCGACAAGCTCGAGCCTTGCTAGATCTGGCGAGCTTGAGAAAAAAGAAAAAAAAATCAAATTTTCTTTTTGCCTGAGATAAAATGATGAGATTGAAATCATTTTTCAAATGAGATGCAAATACTAGAAAATATTTTCGGTAACATATCACCAAACAAAGGAAAACTAACAATTTTCCTAGAAAATGATTTCCTAGAAAGCATTTTTCTTAAGCATGGAGTTTTCCGTTAAACATTGCGTTTGTTTCGGGGAAAACTTCATGTTAAAAGAAAATATTTTCCGGGAAATCATTTTTCAGGAAAATGGTTAGTTTTCCTTTGTTTGGTGATATGTGACAGATTTTTTTTTTCTGGTGCTTGGATCTCATTTCGAAAATGATTTCAATCTCATCATTTTGTCTCAAGCAATAAAAAAAATGGAATTTTTAAATATTCTTCTTTTTTCTTTCATTTCATTTTCCTTTTTCCTCCATTGCGACTAGCCGGCGGTGGCCACGGCGAGCTTGAGTTCACTGGGATTTGGCGAGCCTCGAGGCTCACCATCCGTAGCTGAGACCCAACGACCGGTGGAGGGAGAAGAAAAAGAAAAAGAAGGAAAAAAGAAAAATAATATATATAATAATAAAATAAATCTAATTTTGTGCATGAATTTTTTGTTGATCGGAAAAGTGTTTTCCGTTGACTAAGTTATTTTCGGCAAACCAAACGGATGAAAGTCCAAAAAACTAATTTTCGGAAAACACTTTCACCCAAACAATCGCACCTTGTTTTACGAAAAATGAACTATTTGGAAAATATTTTCTTAACGATGATCACCTATATTGTTCATAAAAATGAAAGAACGAAAAAAAATTATAGTTTCAAAATATTTGAGACATAAATTTAAGCCATCATTTTTAGGAAAATATTTTTCAAAGCATTCATTTTCCGTGACAAACGCACCCTAACTAAATCACAAATATGTAAATATAGAGAAAAGTTAAGTATACCAAGATCAGGGTGCAAAATTGGAAGAGTAACATATTTGTTAGCTTGCATTTTAAGAATTTGTTAACATGACTTTGAAATCAAATTAAAGTTGCTTGGGTTCAAAACCACATTATGCTATAGCTATTTTCACGCAATTAGTAAACACGAACCCAATCGATCATTCTTTTGCATAAGAGAAGTCCTACTCTTGTTGATGGGAAGTTAAGCTTCTTTATCTCAATTAAAATGTGGGAGGACTAGACCCCCTATATAAATACTGTTATCAAATTAAAAGAAAAATGACGTCACTATGATGGGCTATTTCGTTAGAAAAAAAAATAAGTTAGAAAGTTGAAACCTATCAAATAAGCCCAAGTACCCATTTCACCTCTATATCCCAACGACATAGCCCCAAAAATCGAAGATGCTCCCGCAACGTCTTTATAAACATCACTTTCGCTGAAAACATCTAAGCAAAATTTGTAGAGCCAAACCAGCTTATTTGTAGTGATACATCTTGCATTTCAATATAAAAAGAAAATGATATTATTGGTCGTGTCCATTGACTAATCTCTCGCCAAATATCATTCACTACTTATCATACCATTCCTTGCGCGACAAAGCTATTTTTACTTGGTATACGTCTTCACCGATTGTTGCCGGTGGCTTAGCCCACGCATGACATCCCAAAAAGTAATATGCAGACTACATGCCAACTACCCGAAAATCCGACAAGAATACTTTCAATCAATTAATAAACCATTGTCGGTGCTACTATTATCACCTAGAGGGGGGTGAATAGGTGATTTCAAAGTATTATAGAAATCAATGCGAAATTTAAACAGATAAGCTCAGAGTTTAATTCAGATGATGAACGCTAACAAGATCTGAGGTGTGCTCAGAATCAGTGGCGTGCACAATTCAATTATCATAATATAAAAGCAAGGAGTTTAAGGGATAGAGAATTTACACAAAGAGTTTATAGTGGTTTGGCTTTGTTCAAGCCTACGTCCACTTCTTCACTCTGGCAGTCAATCGACTGAATTCCACTAGTGAATATCTCAGAGGTTACAACTCAGTGGCAACTCTTGAGTCGAAAGACTTCATGCCTAACACTCACACACTTGAATGAACTCTAAGTTTTACAATGTTTGGATCTATAGTGTATGAAGGATGTGAAGCTCGCTTGATCTTGGAATTTAAGATTCTGCTCTATTGTGTGTACGCTCTTCAACCTTGAGATCTCCTTTTATACTTCTCCATCTCCAACCTGCCTATTGCAAGATATCCAGAGAATCACTCTACAAACTTCCCGTTTGGACAAGATTGTATACAAATGATATCGTAGCCGTTGAGGTTAACCAAAGAAAGAATCTCCCGTTAGATCAAATCGCCCATACAATTATGATCTTGGGTTTTCATAGATAGAGTTCTTCATAAGGTAAGTCATCCTAGTCTCCCTTAATCCACGCCCTTGATTGATCTTCATGATTGATAAACTTCAAGAATGAATCCAGCTTGATTTGCTAACTGTTGTGATTATATATATTCTCAATTAAATCATCTCGCAGATATCTCAAAATAGTTTAGTCGTAACACATGAAATACTTCCTCAGATCTTGAGCTACCTAACAATGCTCTTCAAACAGTGTCTGAGACTCTCAGACATCATCTGAGTCTTTCCTGCCAGATTCAACCCTGTGTAACCATTCTTTAACACTCGAATATACATTAGGACAATCTGCAAAATAAGTATTTCATTGCATTAGCTTAAATATTAGAGAATATGGATTGTTTTGTCAACTTCAAAATCAATTAGGATTTTTCCCAACAACCATTTCTCAGCTCACTTTGCAAACAAATTCACAAACTATAATTCATATAGTCGTGACGCTCAGAACGTCACGTGCAAAACTATTCATTTTATTTATTTATTTACTTATTTATAATTTACACTATTTTTAAAATATATATATATATATATATATATATATATATATATATATATATATATATATATATATATATATGAAGGATAAGATTATAAGTACAAATCATCTCACATAACATCAACATTTAGCTTATATGTGCATGCACCTTCACATGGACATTACTCATCATCATATGAATACAAACATCTAAAACATAAAATAGCACATCAAATCAATCTTGGTAATAAGTCGAGGTAAACCTAGCACCCCTATAAACATACTATAATCTAATAAAAAACATACCTGTCCAAAACTCAAACTACCACCCCCACTAGAGGGTCTATGACTGTAGGCACCGTCTTGTCACCATCATCATCAAAATTAGGAGGAACGTCGAACCCCTTAGTGGTCCCACCAACTTGCCATTAATGTATCCATATCAGGCGACAATGCAATAAGTTGCGGTAATTTGATGTCAACCAATCACATAGCAACACTTATTATAAGACCGCGCTTTGATTAAATCACCTTAATCATTAATAGTAAAACTAATTTTTTTTAATTCTTTGAATTACGTAAATGCACCAATAAAATTTCTCATTTACGATTTTTACCCCTAACTTCCAAGCTTCTCTTAAACAAGTTTATTAGTTATACCTAAGGCCCTTGATTTTTTATCTAATACCTACGAATATATTATTTACATTATAGATATTTCACATATTTTTTTAAATTACCAAAGCATCCCACTTTTAAATTAATTTTGCAATTAAGTCAAATTTTGTTTAGTTAGATAAATGGTCTCTTCTTGAAATTTACAAAATTGCACTTAAGAATGTAAAAAATCAGGTCTAGTTTTACCATTTTCACATTTTTCCATAAAAAATACAAAAATAAAATAAAATATCAGGTCGAGGGTTGTCCCTGACCACTGCTGAGGGCGCGACGGCCCTCATCAAGTCCTGGCGAGGGCCGCCTCTCTCATGGCCGGCGGGGCCGCGAGGGCCCTCACCTAGATCTGGCGAGGGCCTTCGCTCCCTCGCCCGCGGCCGCAACGGCCGTCGCTGCCCCGCCGACCAAGGGCGAGGCAGCCCTTCGACCCTGGGCCAGCTGGTCATGGCGGGCTAGGGTCGCTGGTGACCGTCGCCGTCCAAGGCGGAAAAAGCAACAAAAATAAAATAAAATGAAAAATAAATAAATAAATAAATAAAATGAGAAAAACTTCCAAAATATTAAAAATGTTATAAAAAAATCCACATGTGGCTGAAAAATAAATAAATAATAAATACAAAGTCCACGTAGGACGGTTTGCCGGAAGTGGCACTCAGGTGAACAATGTTTGCCGGAAGTGGCACTCAAGTGAACGATTTTCCTTCGATGTGGCACTCAAGTGATCGAAAAAAAAAGTTATGGCACTTGTAATGTACTTACCCCTAAATCATACATCAATGGTTCATTTTATGGATCAATTTATTGTTCAATCTCCAACCATGGTTATAACATAACCCTTGATGTAAGACGTCTAAGATTTCCCCTAGCAAGGTCTACACCTATATTGTCCAGGCTCGACCCAAAAGGATATCCAGAAACCAGTATGCACACCCGGAAATACTTAAGAGGGTTCACAACGATAATGAACATCAAACCATCATCATCCAATAACCCAAGCAATCAATCCAGAATCCATATCACAAATTGAAATAGATTTAACAAACCAAAACATATATCTTTTCGCAACTCAACTCATCAGTCGAAATACCTTTTGTAAAGTATAACTTAAATCATTTTCGAATTCATTTCATAAATCAGATTCGTAAAGCAATACAAATAACCTTTCACAATACCCTCATAAACACTTCTCAAACCATTCACAAATAACCAAAAGTAATAATTGCTTAATCTCGATTTTTATGCACAAAAAAAAAAAAATACTACTTTGTAACTCGTATTATATCTAACTCATGTCACTTTTGAAATATTACCTTACAAATTCAAAAAAGAGATAATCACCACTCACTGGAAATGCCTAAAGCCAACCAACAAAGGTTACTCTAACTAATAAACTCACAATCCTATCAAATAAGCGAGAAACAATATCAAAATCAAGTAAAACGCTACATTTACTCCGAATCGACTAAGCTAAGCTTAATCGCTGATAGTGACTCCTTCGCGCCCACAAAAAACTCGTCCATAAGAGATATTCGTTGTTTTCTGCTACATAAAGTTCGCACGTGAAACTTTAAATATTCTTTTCGATCAAACCCTAACTTGTAATAGATTTCGGGAAAATCTCACGGCTTCACAAAGCCCTAACCTATCATTTACATGTAATTTCACATATTAACAACTTCTAAATTGAACATTGCAATTCAGAATTTACATAACTCCGAATTTATGACTTACCTCCGAAAATTACTGCAATTAGATGAGAAAGAGTTCGAATCCTTAGCGGACGTTGTGAAACGAAGTTAATCTAGCATGTCGGGACCTATGAGGCAAGTGCACACCAAAACAACTCTTTCTTCTTTCTCTTTTCTTCTTCTTCCTTTCTTTTTCTTTTTTCTTCTATTCCGATCGTGCCATTTTCTTTCCTTTTAAATCAGTCGGTTCATCCTTTTTTGACCAGTCATTTTTTGTTTACACTTACCCTTTTTGACAAGGGAAAAAGCCAATTTTACAACATAATTGACAAAGCGACTTCTAGTTATGGAAAATGGTATTAATATATAATTCAAATTTTACAAATAAGTACTTAAAAATGTTATCACTTTCTTTTTTAGCTCGGTGTCATGTTATGCTTTCTCTTTTATCATGAAATATTTTAAATTCAATGATTCTTTTAGATAAGATCTTTTACCAATCATAGGAGATAAAAGCACCACTCAGACAAATTACGAAAATCAAAGTTGAGAACTTCATTAATCGAAAATCTCAAAGGCCTACCGAAATATTTGACAAAGGTCAAGCTTATGTGCAAAATAATTTTGACTAAGACTATTAAATAAAATAATTTTAGCACCTTACGCTTAAAACATACAGTCACACAAGTATAAGATTTGGTGTATGTTGCCCAACATGCCACTATGGTCATGGCTCGTTAGGCCGTCTTGGGATAAAAAATACTTGTTGCATCATTTAGGTATTTGTATCAATCATGAGGCTAATGTTGATGATTCCATAGAACGATTCGACCAAGCTATGTTTTGAGACAAGCTAGCAAGGGCTATAATCAAATACAATTACACCTCTTTGTAGAGAATAAGGCCACCAGAAAGTAACTTAGTTACCTCCACCCCAATGTGAAGCACATATTAAGGAATACATAAAAAAATGATGTGGTAAAAGTTTATAAGAAAAAGAATGAAATTTTGAAATTCAATTTAGTGTCACTCTCAAGCCGAATATGTTTGACTTTTAACCTATGGACTTCTATCACAACAGATCATTATATGACTGTTACTGTCCATTACATTGATCTGGATTGGTAATTGGATGCAAAAGTCTTGTATTTCTGCTATGTGCAACCTCCATATAATGACGTCATTCCATTAAAAAAAATTACTGACTTTCTTGAGCGAGTGAGACATCGAGAGGAAGATTTGTAGTATTACGTTAGAAAATGCATCATACAATGATAGTATGGTTGATATTTGGAAAAATATAATTGTAGCATTAAAATGTTCCTTACGCTAAAAAAAGGTCAACATATATAAGATTTGATGTGTGTTGCCCAACGTGCCACCATGTTCATGGCTAGTTGGGCCGTCTTGGGACAAAAAACTTGTTGCATCATTTAGGTAGTCCCAACCGAGATGTAAATAGTGATGATCCCATGGAACGATTCAATCAAGCTATGTTTAGAGATAAGCTAGCAGGGGCTATAATCAAACACAATTACACCTACTCTTTTATAGAGCATGGGGCCACTAGAGAGTTGCTTAGTCACCTCCACCACAATGTGAAGCACATATCAAGGAATATCGCAAAAAATGATGTGATAAAAGTTTATGAGAAAAAGAAGGGAAAATTGAAATCTAATTTAGTGTTTGACTTTTGGACTTCTATCGATGTCCTTTACATTCATGTGGATTGGAAATTGGATGCAAAAGTCTTGTATTTTTCGTATGTGCCACCTCCATATAGTGGCGCCATTCTATTAGAAAAATTACTTACTTTCTTGAGGGAGTGGACATCGAGAGGAAGATTTGTAGTACTACATTAGAAAATCCATCGTACTATGATAGTATGGTTGATATTTAGAAAAATACAATTTTAGCATTAAAATGTTCCTTACGCTAAAAAAAAAAAAAGGGTCACGCAAGTATAAGATTTAGCGTGTGTTACCCAACGTGCCACCATGGCCATGGCTCGTTGGGCCATATTGGGAAAAAAAAATTGTTGCGTTAGCGGAGACAAGCGTGAATCCAAAACAGGTATGCTATCCCCAATTCCAAGCTCTTCGCCAAAATTTCAGAGGACTGCCTTTTAGTTTCCAGACTCAATCTTGAAGCTCAACCATCAAGATGCCAGATTATTTCTGATCCACAAGTTTCGCAAAGTGCCGAGTGGAGAGCATACTGAACCACACCATACTACTGAATTAACAAGAGGATTCTTAGTCGAGGTACCATACCTGGACGAGAAGAAGAGAGGAAAATTTAAGGAGCTATGGAGATAACAAACACACGATTTTTATAGGTGAAGGCGAAACTCTCCGAAGTCTGCCGATTACAAGATACCAAGGGCCTTATATTGGCAACACAACTGAATAAAAACAAACACATTGGATTTGCAGATCCAATATATAGTGACAGGTGAATAGTATAACTTTTGACCTCTATAGGCCAATTATTAGAGGGAAACACACACATGTGACATAACAAGACAAAAGACCTCATATTTTATTTCGAAATCATTCTTCGGTATTGTATAGT
This sequence comes from Lenwebbia sp. NSW1173648, assembly GCA_029784005.1. Classification (NCBI taxonomy): domain Eukaryota; kingdom Viridiplantae; phylum Streptophyta; class Magnoliopsida; order Myrtales; family Myrtaceae; genus Lenwebbia; species Lenwebbia sp. NSW1173648. Next base: position 38,095,520 of record JARCGZ010000001.1, read on the forward strand.
GAGTTGTTTGAGCTATCTCTTCCGTCCTTTTGTTTCTTGAAAGCTCGCAAAAGTTCCTCGATTTCCCATATGGAAAGGTCAGGGTGATGGGTCCGGATAGAATTTGGTGGGAAGGATGAGCTGGAGGGGATATCATCAAGTGGAATGAAATTATTGTCCTGTGAGCTTTGTGCATTAGGGTCCTGAGCGAGGGGTCCTCCCCATGGATCATGGGAATCTGTGTCCATGGATGTCCGATTCTGCTATCGAAAAATCTGTAGGGCTTCTTGGATGGTAGCTCTTGTGCTGTCATATGCTCCAGAATAATCCCAAGATTTGTCATATGCATATGAAGGCCATGCTTCAAGGGGAATAGTGCGATTTTCTTGGCAAAGGATCCTCCGAAGTTCTCTGTATTCTCGAACAATGGATGGAATACAACTTGAAAAAGTCATGTACATACGGGCAATTTCCAAATTATATTGGGGTTTGTATGTGGTTGGGCCAAGCTCGCTTGGTTCTGAGCTCACATCTCAAGTTAGTCTAACAAATGTCCATGGTCGATGAAAGATCATAATAGTGTATTTTTCTGGCTCTGGTCTATTGATACCTAAATTTTAATTTTTATTTAGTCATTAATTTTGCATAAAAATTAGGGGCCAACCTTAGTCACTACAAAAAAAATATCTAATTCATTAGTTTGCATTTTAGTATAGTTTAAAATTTTCTGCTTGCATTGCATTGCATTTGCACATTTATCGGACTAGCGGCGAATGGACTCGAGCGTACGAACTTAATTGAACTACGTCCACGGCCAAGCTCATAATGATTGAAGTTTTAATTGTCTTTCATAATATTGTAGGACAAATTAATGGTTAGGTCTATAGCAATGGAAGTTTTCGTATATGGGTGCATTAAAGAAAATCAGAAGGGCAAGGAATATAAAAAAAAAAGATGAGGCTCAATCGCAAGGGGTCACTGATAAAATATTCTCTCCTATACAAATTATAAAAGCAAAGCTACTAGAGACTTAGGGGGGAGGGGGCGCGGGACGGCAATTGATAGAGAGAGCGTTCAGAAAGTTCAAACGTGAGGAAAAAGTGACGAAAATTTCTACTCTCAAAGGCCACAAGAAAAACCGTGAGAGGGAGAAGGAGAGTAAAAGAGGACTTGGCCGAGACAATCCCTTTCTCTGTACGCACGTCGCCTCGCCGCCGTGCTCCGCCGCACCACCCCAATGTCGCTGTGTTCAGCCACGGTCCAGCCACCTTGGCGGCCATCTAGCAGCCCCGTAGCTCTCTTTGCTCCACCGTGTCTAGCCGTCGTCCCGCCGCTCGTTTGCTCGCTGTTCGCTTGCTGTCCAACATTGTTTCTACCTCAAATCGGCTCAGATCTTGCCCAACGAACTAAGAATTTTGCCGCAGGTTTGGGACCAAATATCTCACTGTTTAAGTGCGATTTTTTTGCTGTTCTAGGCGCGTCTTCTTTGCTGTTCGGGCCTAATATAAAGCTGGTTTTGAGCGTTTTTTGCTACTAGTTTCGTACAGAATTTTTGCTTGGCAAAACAAGGTAAATTCTCTTACTTTGACTTGCAAAGATGATTTTTTTTATACTTGAATTCGCATATGTTTATGAGTGTTCTTGAGTTTATGCATCTTTTTCTATTAAGTTAAAGCATGAACCTTTTTTTGCTAAACGAGCTTTGAATTCCAAGTTTTGATAATCAAGAGAAGCAATTTTCGCAAGATTGATCAAAAGTTCTGATTTTTGTCACAATTTTCGGAAATTAAGATGTCTTGAATTGCTTGAATTGAATGTCACAAATTTTTTTAATAAAAAAACCTAAAATCTAAATTAGGAAAATTGCTTTTCCTAATAGGCAACGTTTTTTTTCCTAAAATTGGATGATTCTTCCCGTCGCCATTTGGGAATGATCCTCCGGTTTAGAAAAAGCGGGAAAGATAACCAACCTGATCTATTGCTATTTAGATCTGGTTCGTTATCTTTCAAGAGCCGATTTTAGATTTAGGCATATCATTTTTTTTCGGAAATTGCAAGAGTGAAGGATTTAATTTGCCATCTTTGTTTACTTGAATTATCTTGATTGATATCTTGGATTTGTTTGAATTTTAATTGAACTTAAGACTCCTAAAAATATTTAGTAAGATATAGTTTCTTAAAAATTATATCTAATTAAATCTTTAGGACGATAAAGTTTCCTAGAAACTTCATCTTATTAAGTTCAACTTGGAAATGAAAGTTAAGAAAATCAAATCAAGCATATCTTCATGTGGTTGAAAATCCCAAAGAAAATACAAAATATCTCATGCATGCATTGCATATTCATGGCATATTTTTTCGAATATCATATCCTGCATTCCATATTTTCAAAATTCCATTTCATATCTTTGCATTATCTCTCATGTATTGCATCAAATTTTCGAGTATCATCATATCCCCATACCATATTTTTGTCAAAATATTTCATGCATGAATTCCCATGTCTCACATTGCATTTTATATAGTTTAGGCGCATGTATATGTCATATTCCATGTTATGCTCGCATATCATATGTTATTCATGCTCATATTTTTCGTGTATCACTTATACATTGCCATCCATATTTTAAAAAATCATTTTTGCATACATTTTGCATATTTTCGCATAACATATCTTGCATTTTCGCATGTCTCATATGTTGCATGTCCGTGTCACATTTTATTTTGCCATGTCATATCTCGCATGTCATTCATCGTAGGTTAGTCTAATTTGTATGATTGAATTGTTTAATTCAAAATTGCATGCTATCTAGGGTAGATATAATTTGTGTATGTTATAGTTTTGCACGTCTATTTTGATTGCTTGCATGTTGTCTTGAATATTGCATTCATGAGTCACTTTGCATGTTTTAATTAAATTGAATTTTGACATATCTTGCATGCTTTGCATTGGCATTTTCGCATTTAGTGTAATTCATGCATTTGCATTTCATTTTAAATAAGTGAAAACACAAAAGAACACCTCATTTGAAGTTAAAGATGAATTCAATCAAGTTTGAGTCGCCGACTTAGGACTTTCATGGAATTAAGGTACCGAAAGGGCATTAGTTTCAGTTAACTAGCGTAATCAAGTCCTCGAACACTTAATCTCTGGTTCATCGAAATAAAATAGTCCTCTCGCTATTTTATTTAGGTATCTAACCAACCTATCAAAAATGGTTAGTGACAACTCCAAAGTTAAAATCATCTGAATAAACCTAAGTTGCGATTTGGTAGGGCTTGGGAGAGTCCGTATTAGGTTAGCCTTGAATTAGCCTGATAATCCATTAACCTAAGGTCTTAACAGAGATTTTTAGGTTGCGACATGGTCTTCCTGTGCGATTTTGGTCTCTGAACACCATTCTCCAGTAGCTAAGAGGCTTGAACCATAACAGAACATCTGTCAAATTCTTCTGATTTGAATAATCTGTAGCAAGTGCTCTGGTTAAAACCCTAAAGATTTTCTCAGTTGGAAATTCGATGGCTGTGGTATATAGATTGAACATATACCACAACAATCATTTAAGTTCTTTTGGGAAATCTTCATTTGGAGACCATCGCAAAGGGTGGATGAACGGATATTCAGGATGAAGGCCATTTGGTTTCAACATCTATCCACCATAATCTCTAAAAATTCTCAAATGATATTGCCATAAGAGATCTTTGAGATTAGCAGTGAGTTGGTTAGTGCGAAACAAGGCCAGAACATCATGGGGTATTTGAGACTGTTCTAGTTTTCTTTCATGTCAATTGTGCAAAATGCATCAAGAAGGCTCCTTGCATACATACATGTTGATCGAAGCAACTGGCAGTTTTGGCCTGGACAAGAAATCTACAAGGACATTCTTGTTTCCTACAAGGTGTTTAGTATCAAAGGAATATTTTGAAAACCATTCTACCCAGATTAGTAGCTAAGGGTGAGGAATATGCTTTGTTTGAATTTCAACATTTGTGGGAAAGAGGACATGTCCATTTCCATAAGAAAATGGTGTTCGATGAGATGGAACTCAAACTTTTTAATTCCATATTTGACTGGTAGGATTTCTTTGAAGGTGGAGTGATAATGGATTTTTGCTGGGGTGAATCGTCCACTTTGTAAGCGCAGATTTGACGCTTACCATCAATTTCTTCAAGGAAAATAGCCTCCCAATACTTGTCACTTGTATTTGTCTACAATATCCTTTTCCCAGAGAATGAGATTTACAATGGAGGGAGGTGTTGCAGCATCTCTTTTAAGTAAGTGACTGCTTTGGTCTGTTTTGGTCCCCATGGATGTGCATTCTTTTTTAGCATTTGTTGTAATGGATAAATTACCTTGGAGATCTTAGGAATAAAATCTCAGAGGTAGTTAACAATACCAAGAAACTGATGCACCTGCTTGACTGTAAATTTCTCCATAGGAAACTTTTACAATTCTTCTGCAATGTGGGGGCCTGGACAATAGGTTCATTCTTTCAAGTGCATATCAAGGAACTCTATTTCCTTTTGGGCAATAATCATCTTCTTTTGAGAAAGCATAATACCATGCTTTTGGACAATTTCAGCAAACTGAGATAAAAGTTTGCAATGAGATTCTTCATCAACACTGTAAAGAAGAATGTCATCAATGTAAATATGAGAGTTTGCTAAGATTGGCTGAAATATTTTGCACATGGCTTTCTGGAAGAGAGAAGGAGCAGTTTTGAGTCCAAAATGGATTACTGTCCAATGGTAGTGCTGGTTTGTGTTGACCCCTAAAATTTGGTTTTTCTTTAAATCATTTATCTTGCATAAAAAAATAAGAATTAGTTTTAGTTCTCGCCCAAACAAATAATTATTATTAGTTTTCATGCATAGCATATTTAATTTTCCTATTCATGTATTGCATTTGGACCGACGGTGAAGGGATTGAGCTTAACTTGACAGGCGACTGGACTAGACTCAATTTGAGATTTTCGGCCAAGGCTAGGGGGTGTGCCGAAAAATGAGAAGGATTGGACTTGTTTTAAATCAACCCACTTTGCTCATTTAAATTCGAAAAGGCTTTAATTAATTGACCCATTATTCGAATAAAGCCTAAATTGAGCTCGGAATTGCACGATTAAGCCAGCACAACATAGAAAATTCGGCTGGCCCTTTTTTAGTGTGATATGGCCGAAATTTTTAAGGTATTTTAAAGGAATTGAACTCTTGAAAATCCTACGGTCAATAGAGAATCCTACTCCAACTAGGATTTCTAATCCTACGGTCCATAATGAATCATACTCCTATTAGGATTAGTAAACCATTGCTCTATATATAACAAGCTAAACTTAGGGTTAAAGGAAATTTTTCTGCTAGCATACATTGAGAATTTTCAGAGAAAAAAACTTGAGGAGTTCAAGGAGTTTGAGGTTTTTCCCCCGAGGGTCGAAAACCTCCTCCCCCGTGCGCCCTTTTGTTCAGGCATCACCGTTGTCCCGTCGAGCTGCTCCGATGCCATCGAGCTCGCCCTGACACCGCTGTCCCGCTGAGCTCGTTCCGGTGCAGCCGTCCCGCCGACCTGCCCCCACATTGTCGCTTAGCCGTTCGCTCACCAAACGCGTCATCCTCTGACTGTTTAAGTTTGATTTTGGGCTGTTTTGGGAGCTGTTTTGCCTCTGTTTCGTCGCTGTTTTGCTGCTGTTCGGTGCCTAATTCGGAGCTGTTCAAGGGATGTTTTCGCTGCCGTTTGGTGTTGAAGTTTACTGCTTTTCCAGGCTTATTTTGATGTTGTTCGGTGCCCAGAACAGCTTTATTTTGAAGTGATTATTCGCTACTAATCAGTGCAGTTTTTTACTCATAATTAGGGCTGATTACTACACGTTTTGGGGGGCGATTTCCTTGCTATTTCGCACCAATTAAAGCACAAGTTCGCTGCTGTAAAACTAGCGTTGACGAAGTTCGTTGGCGCACGACAAGCCCTAGCCAATTCGGTCCAAGTAGCCTGCTTGTTCATCAAGGTTTTTGGTTCAAGATTTGAATTAGAAAACATTCTAATCTTAAAATATTCTGAAAATTGTTTCTATGATTTGATTATTTGATGGATGAAAGATAATTTTTGGAGATCTCATGTGATAATTACCTAATATGATTAAAATCTTGTGGATAATGTACATATCTTTGAATGTGGTTTTGGATATATTTGTTCGATTTTAGATATATTTCATGGCTTGGTTTTTGAGTAAATCTAAATCCTGGTCATTATCTTAAAAAGATTACATATATCTATTGGAATATTCAGATTATTTTGAATTCGAATTATTTTGGAAATCCTGAGCATGTCATAAATCTTGCGGATAAGATTGCCTTTGAATTGAAGATATCTTTTAAATTCAAAAATTATCTGAACATATTTTCAAAATACTAAAAGATAATTTTCTAAATTTGAAAAGATGTGAATCATGGCAGATAAGGCAAGATTACCTACAATGTTCGGCCACTCATAAGATTTTCGAAATTTATGGATGACTTGGTGGTTGTTTTATTTTGTCTGATAATATCTGATCATTTGATTGGTTGCTCGTCATATTTATTTTATTTTATGTGATTGACTTTACTTTTTTTTATATAAATTTTGCACAATTATAAAAAAATATGCCTATAATATATGCTCACATATGTGCATGACCCTTCGAATATGCAAAAAAGCAATGTCTGACTTTAATCTTAAAATACGATTGTGCCTGCATGGAAATTAGATACCATATCCTCAATCTCGATGGAATGGGTCGGTAGTTTCGTATAGAATTTCGTAATCCGCCCTTCTTAGAATGGGACGATGTTATTCTATATCGTATTCGCTTACTGACTCAAATCCAAGAGTACGTTGTGGATAAAAATAAGAATTTTTGGAAATAAAAGGTATATTATGGGCATATTTGTTTATTTTTTTTTCATTCTTTGCTTTTCCTTAGTTTAATTAAATTCACAAAAAAAATTTGTTTCTTGTTTCTGCTCCAAAAGTGTTTCTATTTGTCAAAAGTGTTCCAACACTTTGGGAATACTTTTTTACCATACGCATTTCTGTTCCCAAAGTGTTCCAGGAACACTTTGGGAACAGAAACACTTTTTCTGGAGCGTTACCATATGCAGCCCTTCTCCAGCATCAACACCGCAGAATGATTCGGCTTCATCTCAGATTACAATTAAATTGGATGGAACCAATTATGGCTTATGGTCTCAGGTTGTCGAGATGTACATCACAGGCAAAGACAAGCTGGGATACATCAATGGAGACCTCCCTCAGCCTCTGCCTACAGATCCTATTTTTCGGAAGTGGCAAACCGAGGACTCGACTGTGAAAGGATGGCTCATCAACTCCATGGATCCGGCGTTGATTGGCAATTTTATCAGATTCCCTACCGCTAAAGCTGTGTGGGATTCCGTAGCTACCACCTTTTTTATGGCACCGATACTTCCCAAGTGTATGATTTAAAGTGCTAGGTATCACGACTCAAACAAGCTGGCGGACCAATAGAAAAATACTACAATGATCTTCAAGGACTCTGGCGTGAACTTGATTTCCGCAGGCCTAATCCAATGGTGTGTCCCGTAGATATTGAGCGCTACATTAATGCTATTCAAGAGGACAGAGTTTACCTTTTACTGGATGGAGTTGATGATCGTCTCGACAAGGTTCGTACAGATGTCTTGCAGATACAACCTTTCCCCAATGTGGAGCAAGCCTACGCACGCATCCGCGGGGAAGATGTGCACCAAATCGTGATGCTGGCCAATGCCGATGGCTTTTCTACTGGTATAGCAATGGTCTCACGGGGCAGTCGAGGTGATCCATCTCTGTAGTTAACGGCAGGCAGTTCGGTGGGTAGAGGTGGGCGCCCTCGTTCTATTGTCAAGTCCAAGTCTCAGGTGCCCGACGGTTGTTCTCATTGTGGCAATTCTAAACACACTAGGGACACTTGTTTTAAGCTGCATGGATTCCCGAATTGGTGGGATGATTTTCAAGCGAAGAAGAAGAAATCTGAGGTAGAACCGAGTAAGAGCGTAGGGCAGGCATCCTTGGTGACTGGGAGTTCGCCTCTTTCCTTGGTTCCGATGGTAGCTTTAGCTAATTCTTCCACTCCTATCCTTCCTCCTGAAGGTAATTGTGGTTCTGTTTTTGTCACTACTAGTCATAGTGGAAACAATGGCTAGATTATCGACTCAAGTGCTACCGATCACATGACGCCTGACCTCAATGACCTCGTCAACCGTACCTCACCGCGGCGAGACAGTGTGTATAATGCTAATGGACATTTCCATCCGGTCACCGGGGCTGGGAGTGTGGCTCTAACGCTGTCTCTTTCTCTATCTCATACATTACTTGTGCCCTCTTTGTCCAACCGTTTATTGTCTATTGGAAAAATTACTAATGAGTTAAATTGCCGTGTTCTTATGTACTCGGATTTCTGTTTGTTTCAGGACATTCTCATGAAGGAGATTATTGGGCATGGTACTAAGAGGGAGGGGCTATACATTGTGGATGATCTCAGCTCTGGCTGCACCTATCACACTCCTGGTCGGTCTGTTAGTAAGGAGAAGGATGTTTGGTTGTGGCACCGTCGGTTGGGACACCCATCATTTAGATATTTGAAGTACTTGTTTCTTGAGTTGTTTCGTGGTTTATCGGATTCTGCTTTTCAATGTGAAACATGCATTATGGCAAAGAGTTATCGTGTTTGTTTTCCTTTGAGTTCTAATAAAAGTAGCAAGCCTTTTTTGTTGGTTCATTCTGATGTGTGGGGTGCATCTCCAATAACTACAATGTCTGGAATGAGATGGTTTATAACCTTTATTGATGACTGCACACATATGACATGGTTGTATCTGATGAAGCATAAGGATGAGGCTCCTAACATATTCCGCATGTTTCATAAAATGGTTGCCACTTAGTTTGGAGCTCGTATTCAGATTCTCCGCACGGACAATGGCAGTGAATATATCAATCAACACATTACCTCTTTTTTAAAGGAACATGGTCTCATCCATGAGACTTCTTGCACTCAAACCCCTCAGCAGAACGGTGTGGCCGAACGAAAGAACCGCCACATTCTAGAGACGTCGAGGGCTCTTCTCGTCGGCGGCAGTGTTCCAAAAAGATTCTGGGATGCAGCGGTGGTCACAGCCGTTCACTTGATGAATCGTATGCCCTCTTGTGTGTTGCAATTTCAAACTCCATTACAAGCTCTATCCCAGTATGTGCCTCTCCCTTCAGTCTTGACAATACCCCCTAAGGTGTTTGGGTGTGTGGCTTTTGTGCATCTTCACAATAACCAACGCGCCAAACTTGACCCGTGTGCGGTACGATGTGTATTTATTGGCTACGAAACTCACCAAAAGGGGTATCACTGCTATAATCCGACGACCAAGAAGACACATGTTACCATGGATGTGACTTTTCTAGAGTCTGAGTCCTTTTTTTCTCCACCCCATTGTTCCTTTCAGGGGTAGAATTATAATGAAAGAAAAAATTGGTGGGACATTGGCATGGAGGGTGCGGAGTCAGAAGGGCATGCAGAGTCCCAGTGCGATTAGGTGGGGCTGGACCATTAACCAGCTCATGGCAAGTTCCAATGATGCAGTTTGATGAAGACCTAGGCCATGGTGCGATGGCAGACAATGAGGGGGAGGGTGATCTTTTTTCAGCTGAAAGTGGGGATCACCAGCAGCCTATATCTGCACCTAATGAGCGAGATCAGCCTGCTCCTTTGCAAATTGCCCCTTCTTCAGTACCCAACCACTCTCCTGAGAATGATCTTGAGGTAAGTTCTCTTCTTGATCTTGAGGTTTTTGATGATTCTGATATGGTTGTTAGATATAAACTCCCTGACAGGCATAATCGGGGCAAGCCACCTAGTTGGTACTCATTGGATGTGGAGGAACGGAGGTCTAAATATCTCATTGCCGATTTTGTGTCAACAAGAAGGCTATCGAAATTTTTTTAAGGTTTTTGTGTCAAATGTGTCAATTGTTCGAATATCGAATGGGGTGGGAGAGGCCTTGAAGGATCCAAAATGGGTCCAAGCTATGAAGGAGGAGATGGAAGCATTAGAAAAAAATCAGACTTGGAGGCTTGTAGAGTTGCCAGAAGGGAAGAAAACCGTGGGGTGTAGGTGGGTGTTCACCATTAAACACAAGGCAGATGGTACCATTGAGAGGTACAAGGCTCGATTGGTTGCAAAAAGGTACACACAGACTTATGGTGTGGACTACCAGGAGACTTTCTCTCCAGTTGCAAAATTGAATACTGTGCGGGTTTTGGTATCACTTGCCGCAAATCTGGATTGGCCATTGCATTAGTTTGATGTGAAGAAGGCATTTCTTCATGTAGATTTGGAGGAAGAGATTTACATGGAGGTTCCACTTGGATATGGGTGTGTTGATAAGCCGAATGCTGTTTGTAGACTGAAGAGGTCATTATATGGTTTGAAACAGTCACCTCGTGCCTGGTTTGGTCGGTTCAGCTCAGCCATGAGGAGGTACGGTTATTCCCAGAGCAATTCAAATCACACTTTATTTTTGAAGCAAAGCCAAGGTAAGGTGACTGCCCTGATCATATATGTTGATGACATGCTCATCACAGGAGATGATAGTGAAGAAATTTCGAGGTTTCAAGATAATTTAGCAGAAGAGTTTGAGATGAAGAACTTGGGAGGACTGAAGTATTTCTTGGGTATTGAGGTGGCTAGGTCTAAGGAAGGAATTTTCTTATCACAGAGAAAATACGTACTTGATTTGTTGGCTGAAGTGGGAATGCTGGACTGTAAGCCCGCTGATACTCCTATGGTGCAAAATCATAAGCTTGGGTAATATCCTGATCAAGTGCTAACTAATAAGGAGAGGTATCAAAGGTTAGTAGGAAGATTAATATATTTGTCTCACACTCGCCTAAACATTACTTATGCAGTAAGTGTTGTGAGTCAATTTATGCATGCTCCTAGTGAAGAACATATGAATGCAGTATATCGTATCCTTCGATATCTAAAGTTGGCTCCGGTGAGAGGGATAATGTTTGCAAAGAATGGTCACATTGCAGTGGAAGGATATACGGATGCGGACTGGGCAGGGAACACAACAGATAGAAGGTCGACGACAGGTTATCTCACATTTGTAGGAGGTAACTTGGTCACGTGGAGGAGCAAGAAGTAAAAGGTTGTAGCCTTGTCCAGTGCCGAGGCAGAATTCAGAGGAGTAGCGAAGGGGTTGTGTGAGTTATTGTGGCTTAAGAAGCTGTTGTTCGAACTTGGGTATCCACCAGAGTCTGGGATGAAGTTGTTTTGTGATAATAAAGCCGCTATAGCTATCTCTCACAACCCGGTTCAGCATGATCGAACCAAACATATTGAGGTTGATAGAGACTTTGTCGAGGAGAATTTGCATGCTAACGTAATTCAGTTGCCTTTTGTCAAATCTGAAGATCAATTGGCCGATGTATTGACTAAAGCTGTGTCAAGTAGAGCATTTCAGAGCTCACTTGTCAAGATGGGTATCGAAGACATCTTCTCACCCACTTGAGGGGGAGTGTTGACGTGAGCTGTATTTCCTACAAATTAGGGAGTTTTTTTTCTTAATTATAGTTTGTATAGGAGTCTTCATTTTTTTGTCTTCTGCTTTGTTGGGATGTTAGGGATAGCCCCTGTATTGTATATAAGCAAAAAGAAGAACGATTGTAAGTTGCACAGAAATATTCTTAATACAGTGGAAAATATTCTTCTTCAATTTCTACAACTGATAATTTTCTTGTTAGAAATAATTAAATTTGATTTTTCGTTAAAGAAGAAAAAATCAATTTGGCTTCTTTCACCACCAAAGAAGAGTTTCATGGTCAAAATAGGATATCTCTTATTCACATGAATAAGAAAAAAAAAAAACTTGCATGAAGAAAAGTTGAAGTCGGCAACCATCTTGAGGCGGTGACTCTTCTTGTAAATGGAAGTGGGTACATTAGTTATTTTGTGTGGAAAGCATAGAGAGAGCCTTAGAAGTAGAGAGTGAGAGGGTTAAGTTTAGAAAAAAGCTGGTAGAGATAAGTTTGTATGTTCTCCGTGTAAAGCCTCCGCAAAAGGCACTTTGAGTATTATTTTCTCTACTTCGTATATTTGTGTGCTCCTCTTACCAAAACCATCAAAATTTCCATACCTTTTGGTTCGAACATCTATGAATTTTTATCTGCTCCTTTAAACTGATATTTTTTTTAAAAGAAAGAGATAAAACATCTCGTAAGTTGAAGTCGAGAAAAAGCGATAACCGCAAGAAGGTTTTTATTATCATAAGGTTGCTTGAAAATCAGATGTTATTGACCACGAAAAAAAACGTCTATTTTCTCGAGGCTGCTCATTTGTGTGGTTTGACATATGATGCAGGGTCTTAAGCTTCCACCATGCAGCCTCATCATCTTCCTTCGTGAAACGGAGCTAGAGCAGCCAGCCGCATAGCGGTTGTAGCCATTCCAATCGTAGTCGTGACAACCCGTCGTACGCGAGTCGTCGATGGTGAGATCGCGCGGCATGCTTCTCGTGGTGGTTTCTTGGACTTCCACTACGTACCATCATCGTCGTGGTTCGTGAAACAGAGCTCGTGCGCTTTTCATGAGTTATGCATGAGGCGCGTTTTTTTTTTTGTTTGCATTTTGGCTAGCCGGTGATTCCGGTGTGCAATCCGACTTTCTTGGCCCGGTCTGTTCTTGATTTTGCAAGAAATATTACTTTACTTTTTTATTAGAGATTAGTTTGACATATTATTTGTGTTGTATCGAAAACCATCTTCTCTAAATAGAAAAAGAAATCATACTCGCTTTGGCCCTCAAGTCGAATCAGTGAATATTGTTAATATGTAGTTTCACATATAGTTGGACTTGGTAAAGTTGCCTTGGAAAGTTTCATCTTTGAAGAGGAGGGCAGATTTTTGGAGATTTTGTCAATCTTACAGTAGATAAAAAGAACTGTCACATAAGCATATTCCTCTCAATTCTTAGGCACTAATCTCCGGCATACCAAATTGCTTCAATGTTAGGGAATCATGTGTGATTGAAGAATAGAGCCGTCTTAACTGGAGAAGTTTTGCATTTTTCTGGGAGAAACTATTGGAGTTATGATATTGGAGGACGGATTTTTTTTATTTTTATTGAGTATATTTGAAAAATTTTCTTGTCAATATAACTTAATGTGCATTGTTTTTGTACTTTGACAATACAGTGTTGAACATAGAAAAATTGGCAGATATTTCTTATTTTTAACTAACGTGCAAATATGCTGGTTGGATTTGAAGGAGAAGAAACCGAGTTGGAGACTCTTTAAATATGTTCAATTTGTTGGATTCATTAATGTAAAAATATTTTCATGATTGTGTGGGATCTGCAAGTTCATACACAATCACTCACAAAATCGTTGAAATAAGGAGTACATATAAGAACTTGTGGATACTCGAATTTGAGTTTGCGCTGGAGTTTGATCCGTTTTCAATTGACCTCAATGACAAATCAAACTTCAAGTGCACGTACTAGAGCTCGTAAATTCACTTTGGCAATAAGGCTAAGTAGAACTCGTCAACGAATATATACTCGTAGTTTACAACATACTTAAGCTTGAAATTTTATAGAAATCACAATCCAATTAGACAAAATGGCAATAATAGGGAAGGCTATTTACAAAACAAACGCACGACTCGGAGCCGTAGCGTGGCGAAGAAATTCGACGGTTTAGTTATACTCGTCAAGAGTAGAGCGTGGCTCGAAAGGTTCGATATCTCTACGAGAAATCGAGCTGGGCGAGCACGGGATCTAGGTGAACTCTGTATTTTATTGGGATAATTACCAAAAGTCATAAACATATTACAATTGTGCTAATTCGGTCCTAAAACTTTTTTTTTTCCAATTGAGCTCTAAACCTTTTGCATTTGTGCCACTTCAGTCCATTTGGCCGATCGGCGCTGACGTGGCACTGCCGATACTGACATGGCCAATTTACAATAATATTTTAAGATTTTCTAATATTTTTCTAATTTTTAATTAGTATTTTTCCGTTTCTTTTTTCCTTCCTTCCTTTGCTTTCTATTTTTGGCCGGCTGGGTCGCCGGAGCTCGCTGGCCACTGGCCGAGGTGCGCGCGTCCTCGGGCGAAGGCGGCCTCGCCCGCGGCTGGCGAGGCCACAGCCTCCATCGCCCACGGCCGGTGAGTCGCGAACAAGGTTGGCCTTCGCAAAAGGTTTAGAACTGAATTGGCACAATTGTAACAGGTTTAAGACTGTTTTGACAATTTTCCCATATTTTCTCAGAAGCAAGTTCGAGGCATGTATGTGTGCCAATAATGCATTTTTATGGTTATGCACGATTGATCTAACTTATCATGTGGCCATTATAAAAGGCCCGTTGAACTTATCATCCAGTGTACTCAAATGGTAATTATATGTTGGTTTTTTCCTTCATTTAGTTTCAAACTAGAAAAATCATACAGCACTCAATCTCTATAATCATCATAAAATTGGTGGTAGAGTCACCCTCACCTTCCTTCTTATCTCTTGCACATGAAGATGTTAGAACTAAGCCTCCATTGTGAATATAAATGATGTAATTAAGTAGAAGTGAATTAGATGTTTTATGGCCCAAGAAGACAAAATTGCCGCTTCATGGGGCGTTTTCTTACATGCAAACACCCGAAATTTTTTATTTTCTCTTTCCTTTCGAAACGAAAATAATTTTGCAAATGTGTTTGGTAGCCTTTTGGAATATGAAATTATGAGAACACGAAAGACAATTATATTCAATTTCAAGTTGGGATTTTGAAAATATCGAATCGATGTTTTCAGTGTTTTCTTCCCATATGAGAGGGAAAATTGGAGATCTCTCACTGCCAAATGCGGAGTTGATTTAGTAGACAATTTATTTACTAAATATATCACATCGATTAGTAGGTAATTTTATTACGCGATTTTATGATAGAGAATTCTATCTAAAACAATAATTTATTCATTTCTACGCTTAAAATCTACTTGATGTAGCAAATATGTATTTTTTTTAATTGTAATAGCAAGATGTCTTATTCATAACATAGATAGTGAAGGATATTTATAATCATTGATAGATTTCTGGCTCACTTATTGATCTTTTAAGTATTGTAAACTCATAATTTCATGACTATAATCACAACATAATCTTTTAAATGTCATTTATACAATGCAATTCTTTCCTTAACAATATGATTTTTCCCCCGCCAAAGAGGCGGCTCGGGGCAATGAGAGGCGGCCCAACGCAGAGGAGAGCCGGTGGTTGTAGAAAAAATCTGGTTCTCCTCGTGTCTACTCTTTTGAGAAATCATATTCTATTTCACTCCCTCCTTTATGATTTTTTTTATCCGGGTTATATCACATTTATCTTATCCTGGACAACTACTATACACAGGATATGATAAAACATATCATATCCTGCCTTATATCTTGATGACCAAATGCAGCCTTAGAAAATATAATATATCCGTTGGCACAAAAATGCATTTTTTTTTCTCAAGTTGGAAACAATCAATCACTATATTACTTCGTACACCTCGAGATTCACATTCTAAAAGTTTTTCACAAGCCAAATTTTTTTCAAGAAAACTGATAATAAAAACACAACTATTTTCATTCAAAAAAATTGAAAAAAAATTCACGAACCAAATGGGCCCCAGTCATCAAAGCTTCAGATGTCATACAGTGGTTTCCTATTTACTCAAAGTGCTGCATTCATATCATATCACATGTTTTCTGCCTAGAATATGTCATCTTGCGCTGACAAAAATAATTAGAGGTAATACCACCAAAATTCTCAAAATTTGGTGTAATCGTGCAACATTTGCTCTAAACTGATTTTCATATTACAGAAAATTAGGGATTTTATCAGATTTTTCGAAACTTGAGGAAGTTTTAAGGGCAAAATTAGTAGATTTTAGCAGATTTCTCAATCTAAGATTTTGGTGATTTGAGATATTCTATGACACGAAAATTAGATTGGGGCAAATATGGTATTGTTATATAGTTTGAGAAATTTTACGATATGAAAATTAATTTGGAGCAAATACGGCACGCTGCACTAATTTGAGATTTTTTTAAGGGATTAGAACGAATAAGGAGTCGTGCTTCCGGTCTATGGCAGTACAATTTTGGCATTCGAAATGACAGCGGCATCCGAGGAACTTTTGATGAGTTTGTTCCGTGTCTTGGTTGTTCCACTAATGCTGACCGTTTCAAGATTTCTATGTCATGAGACATGATTCACGTGGTCATGTCACGGCTCTTGTTTTTATTGATGATGTGACAATGGAGAGGACCCAATTGTACAAACTGAGCTTCGAGTCATTTGAATTAATTGAACAAAAAAAAAAGGAAGGAAGGAGACGGAATCTAGAGAGCATTATAAATTCAAGGACCAAAATTTCGAATTTCATTGAACTAATCCGAGAACCATGCAAATACCCACATTTCCTTTGTTAGAAAAATTATCCAAAAAAATCCTAAACATATTATTTCTGTCAATTCAGTTCTAAAATTTTTATTTGTGCCAATTAAACATTTTCATATTTTATCAATTGAGTTTATTCAGCCAATTTTAACCGTAAATTGTTTTACGTGGACACCGACCATCCTACGTGGCACAGCCGATATTGATGTAGATAATTATTTCGAGTTTTCATTTATTTATTTATTTGATTGTTTTCTTTTCTTTTTCTTCTTTTCTTTGTTTTTTTACTATGGATGACGAGGGCTGCGATCACCATGATGTCCTTGCTAGCCGTGCCCATGGATGGCCTCGCCTAGACCATTGCAGCCGCTGGCGAGGCTGCTTTGCCCACATCTGGGCTAGGCTGGCCTCGCCCACAGTCGACGAGGGCCCGGCAACCCTCGCCTAGTTGCCGATGAGGGCCCAACCATAATAAAAATAAAAATAAAAGAAGAAAAGAAGAAAAAGAGAAGAAAAGAGATAAATAAATAAGTTCAAAAAAAATATTTAAATTACATTAAAAATTGTTCACGTCACACGGCCGGTGTTCACGTCAGCGATTTCCGACCAAAATTGGCTGGATGGACTTAGACAAAATGTGAAAAAGTTCAAAGCTCAATTTGCACAATCAAAAGATTTATAGCTGAATTGATAAAAGTACAAGAGGTTTATGATTTTTTTCGGTAATTTTTCGGAAGATATGGTGACGAAATATCCAAATATCCTCTAACCAAATCATCAAAATGCATTTTTTGGTACGAGCCGATCGCACGTCAAGAGACGATGATACTCGCATTAAAAGAAAGGGCATAGCGGTCCACACCAATTGGGAAATAGCAGCACCTATCACCGGCTGAGGGGAAAGGCGTGGGAGCTGCTGGGTTCGCGAGGAAGGAAGAGAGAGAAACATCGATCTATTGGGTTTTGTTTCAAGGGCTATGTTTTAAGAGGGGCAAATTCGGGTTTGCAGTTTGTAAATAAGGGTAAGATGGGAAATTGAAAAAAATTCATTAATTCAGGTCTTAGCATTTCGAATATGCCGAAAGCTCAAGACAGGTGTCTTTTCAGCTTTCCAAATGCCAGCATTTGGCTAATGGAGTCCCAAATACGATTGTAAAAATTGAAAAGTTGAACCAAACGCACGCTAAAAGTAGTAAAACGAATGCATGCAAGTCGAACTCAACTTCTACTTTGCCTTTATTTTTCTTCCTGGGCTTCCGTCTACATAACACATATGGCACCAGATGCGAAACTTGGAGGGCTAATCCACTTCGGATTTGGACTCAACTTTCGTCTCTTTTCCCTTTATCCCTTTCAAGAGCTTTCTGTCGTCGCTCACTCTGAAAAATGAGGTCCCAAACGTCAAGCCCCGACCCATACCACCGCCCCCTCCTCCTTTACTTGACCATTTAAAACTCCAAACGATTCTCCAAGATCCATACCAGACGGTCAAAAGCTACCATTCCCTCCATCGGGACCACTCGCTAAATCCCAACTCCCTCACATCGGCTCCATAAAATCCTCTCGAAACCTCCCCAACTAATGAGCACCCATATTCAATTCCCTCTTCTCTGGCACATTCCGTCGAACACGTCTCGTGGGCATGGGACTGGACGTCGCCTGGTACGACTTCGTCTGCTTCGGCATTGTGGGCGTCGCGTTTCTCGGGTCCCTGTGGCTTATCTGGAGGAAAGAGGGCGCTTGCCGGTGCGACGACAACAGCTTGTACGAGAGCTTGCTGGTGGGTCGGCCCGAGAGTGATGGGTCGATGCAGGGCTCCGTCCCGAAGAGCCACGTGGGCTCGTCGCAGCTCTGGACCAGCTGCTGGCGGGGGGTTCACCCGGGCTGGCTCTTGGGGACGCGGCTCTGCTCGTTCCTGATATTGGCTGGGGTCATGTTCAAGGATATCGATGACTGGGGCGTGAGCGTGTACATCTATTACACCGAGTAAGTCCTCCTCCTCCTTGACGACGAGGACGGCGTCATAATGATATCGGTAATGCTAATCTAGCTGATTTAGTTGCTTCAGTTTGGGCACATGAAAGAAAAATCATATCTTTAGGGAGTTTGATCACAACAGAGCAAGATTTTTCAGTTGCTCGGAGAACCCAGATTCAGATTTTCAGTTTCAGCTCAGTGGAGTTTACCTTGATTACGTCGCCTTGATAATATGCCAAGAGCAGTAGCCACACCAAATTAACTTCTTTGCCTTGTTAGTTAGGTTTCACCCGTTGCCAAGTGGACGGTCATGATCAATGAAGTTGGCCGTGCACAGGCCACGTGTAACCTTGAGCACAGTTGATTGTATTTGTCATTGTCAGTGGGATTAAAACTATATGACATAGTTTAGTAGATTAGAGACCACTATGGCGGCTGGTTGGTGGATTTTCTTTTTGACTTGGCCAAGTATTAGGCATTATGGTTTAGCCCATCAGCATCCCCTGGATCTTACGAGCTTGCAAATGGCTGGTGTGATTCTTGGACCTAGTGAGTTCTTCGCGGACCAGTTTGATCGAGAAAGTTCAATAAAATAAACAGAAAAGTTTGATGGCAGGAAGTTAACGTTGCTTTGCTCCATTGCTGCTTGACATTCTTGCCGAGGACGGGCCTCTCGCATTCTATTTCTATGCTCAGAAGATGGAATTTCCCCTTTCAGTCATGTACCTACTTTGGTAGTGATATGGAAGCTTGCTAAGGGGTTACTATGCTTGTGTTTGGACTTTGTTGTTGTGTCAGCTTGAAGTCCTGCTCAATTTAGTTAAGACCATTTAGCTGCAAACTCAATGTAATGGAAGATTTCAAGATTGCCAAATAATGATCTGAGACTGGCTATAATGGCCAAATTCATGTCTTTTTCATTCTTAAAAGTTTCTAATTAACTTCTTCTATTACCAATGCGTTGTCAACAATGTTTGCTCATTGATTTTCTGTGACTGGTTTCTTCAGGTGGACTTTCTCTCTAGTTATGATCTATTTTGCGGTAAGCCGAATATCATCATTTTTATTTTTATTTTTAGTAAATCAGATTAGTTATTTGTGCAATAAATTGTTAAATCCTCCAGATCCTGGAACTTTAAGATGATCGATTACGAAGTGCCTACTTATCAACTTTATAGTGTATCTTAGATCTCGCAAGTGAAAATGAAATTTTTGCTATAGGTAGGGTCTGTCGTGTCTGCATATGGGTGCTGGTTGCATCACATGCCTTCTCCTTCTACAAATGGATCTGGGGGTGAGTTCAAGAGGGATTTGGAAGAGAGTAGGACAACTGCTCCTAACTCGAATGGAGAACAAGAAATCAGGGGCTCCAAGTTGAGACGCCACTACACTGAAGAGGAGATCCTGCAAAGAGCGGGATTTTGGGGATATCTGATGCAAGTTTTATATCAGGTGGGACCATCTAAGTCAACTTCATCGAACAGATTATAGATGTTTATAATCTGCATTGACGACCTCTTTGGTCAGTTTTCTTGGGCTATCTTGTTTTGTTCTGAGTTATACTGGTTAACTGTTTGTCTTTCTGAATCTGTTCTTCTTTGCCACGACCTGTGTGTCTTAGCCATTTAATCTTTGCATATTTCACCGACTCCTACTACATTACGAAAAAAATTCGAAATTGATGATAGCATATGTTCTGCTTTTCTTTCGGCTTAAACTGATGTTAGCTAGTGCGATAGCAAATGATTGTTCAGGCCCTTCACTTTGATTGATGTGCCTTATAGTTGCTTTGTCAACTGATATTGATTATCCTTGATCTCCAGACTTGTACAGGAGCTGTAGTCATGACAGATGTTGTCTTTTGGTGCGTGATAGTCCCATTCTTGTCTACAGCACGTCTTGGCCTGAATGTGGTGAGTGCCTTCTCCATGTACACTATGCCTGAAGATAAAGGAATGAGAAATCTAGTTATTTTATTTGCATCTCTCAAGTTTTCCGCACTGCAGTTCCTTCAACCTCCTAACGGGCGATGCCTTTTTGTGTTTAAGTACAAGGCGCTCAAATTGTGTTTTGGATGTTCTACTGGTTAAAAAAAAAAAAAAAAATTGTTTTCCTGCCTTTTAACTTATGCATCGCAAGTTTAGTCCATGACCAAAAAACACTGCAATTTGTTGTAGTTGCAAATTGGGTGACATAGATATCTCCACAGAAAGTTGGATGCATGCTCAATACGATTGTTTGTTTGGGTCTCATGCACTGATCTTCGGAGCATCTTGCACCACATCAGTTGATGATTTTTTTAGGGCTGGCTCTTAACTGAAGTTGATGGCCTGATGACAATATCTCTTCTAACATATGCAATGTCTTCTTGGCAGGTGATGGGGTGCATGCACACACTGAATGCCTTCTTACTCCTAGTTGATACTGCACTCAACAGTCTAGTAAGTATTGCATACCAGAAGCGTATCCATGAAATATCTTAGCTTATTATACACTCTGGAGCTGCTTCACCAGCTTATAATCCTCTTTGGCATCTAACGTTCCAGCCATTCCCATGGTTCCGGTTCGCATACTTCACGCTCTGGAGCTCTATCTATGTCATTTTTCAATGGGTCATCCATGCCTGTGGTTTTTCATGGTAAAGCTGGTTCTCTACAGCTTCTTCCTTGCTTCTCTCCATAGACTTCGATTTGTCACGATGATTTTCTAACATAAGTTGAGCCTCTCCAGGTGGCCATATCCTTTTCTTGTTCTATCAACACCGTGGGCTCCTCTATGGTACATTTATTTCTCCCGACTCATCTCGCTTCTTTTCTCCTCGAATAGATCAATGGACGCGTTCTTACTAATTCTGTTTATAACTGTAGGTATTTTGTCCTCGCGGTGCTTCACATTCCTTGCTACAGCGTATACGCTCTGATCATAAAGGCGAAAAATTCTTTTCTTCCCAGATTGTGTCCCCATAGTTTCGTGAGGTCGGGTTAGCTTCATTCTCTGCATCACGGCTTTTCCTATGTCGAAATTTGTACCTCCATGTTACAATTCCTACTCTTTTAGTTTCTTCCTTTTCGGCTCAATTGCCTGACATGCTACGAGACTTCATGCGCACGAGGAGGGTCGAGTCTCGAATCCTTTTCCTCCTGATTTGTGATTCGCACTCCTAGGGGACAGTTTAGAGTTGATCAAGTGCTCAAACTTGCATTGTATCAGCAAAACTAGTGTCTAACTATCATTTTCTTTCCTAAATAACAAAATCAGTTAAATTACTTTCTTCTCATTCGCGTTCTTCTCTTGTCGAGTACTTTCAACCTCATGATCCCATAACCTGGCGATCGCTGCCTCGTTGCTTTCTTGATCCCAAGAGCTTCGAACAGTTTCTATCGGACCGGCATTTCCCGAAAACACCACTTTCCCCTGACTCCACTATTTCCTTTCCCATGCAACGTCGATATATTTTAACGTGCGCCTGCAATTTGAATTATAGAATCAATTTAGAGATGGCGACATTAAGGTAGAAGTCAAGATAATTGCTTCGAAAGAACGAACGAATCGAGAATGCATATCCAGCATTGCATTGTGGTAAACAATGACAAGAAGTAAATACAACAGAACAGATCCAATTAGGACAGTCCATCCAACAGGATAAGTACCGGAATCAGACACAAAGTAATCATTGTAGAAACAGCGAAGAAGCATACAAAAGGAGTCTCTTTAAAACACCCAAACATTCTGAGTTTCTGAGTTTCTGAGCTTCAGTTGAAGAGAGAGCAAGAGACGAGAACAGATGCAGAGAGTTATGGCCACTCCACAGAGAATTGTAGGTCTCATGTTTGTGCTCCTTTGGATTGGCGACGTTGCGAGAGGCGCCCCCGACACAAACCCAGCGTTCGAAGAATGTAACATAGCTACGTACCAAGCTGGTGATCCTTTCGCCAATAGCTTAGCATACGTTCTTTCGGCCTTAGAGACCGTGACGCCCAACCACCCAGGTTACGATTATTATGCAACGTCTCCTTATCCGGTAGCGGCTGCCTATGGCCACGCAGCTTGCAATCAAGCGCTTTCCTATCCCGACTGCGCCACATGCATCCGTTACGTGAAAGCACATTTGCTTGGTGATTGTCCTAGCAGTGTCGGGGCGCAATTAGTCCTCCGCGATTGCAGAATGAGGTACGAACGGTACTCGTTCACCGACTGATCAACCAGCGGCTCGAGACAAGCCAATCATACTTCATTTTCTTTGTACTAGAGCAAATTGTTTTTGCTCCACCCAATAACGAAAGTCAAACGTTGCTACGTGAGAATTATGGTGGGAAAGTTGGCAACATCATCAATCACTGTAGCTTGAGTTACATGTTAGAGTTCGATTTTGATTGGTTTGCTTTTTGTCTTCCTTCTTATGTTCTACTTGCAATGTCCAAAAAAAATTCCATCAGCTTTGCTATCAAGAGGACATGCCTGGTTTACTTCTGTTTGCTATTACCATTTTTGTTTTGTGGGGTAAACCTTGGTTTACCTTCCAATATTTGCAGTAATTCTTGAGAAGCAAGTCACGTCGTCGTATGACGTCAAAAATTACCCCAGTGAGTAACTTCATTTTAATTCTAACCACACCTACCCTTTAGTAATTTAATGCCCCCTCTCGTAATTTCTTTTATGTGCTTAGTAATTTGATATCAAGACAGAACCGGAAATCTTTCTCCAATCTCGACTCCAACTTCGCAAAGGATATCTGGATCTCCATTGCACACATTCGGACGTCCGCAAATAACAATTTATCTTTGTTCGCACTCAAAATAATCTGCCCATCAAAACACGTGATGCGCACGAGAGAAGCTAACGCACATGCAAAATACGTGAGAGATTGACACACGTGATAAATGCGTAAGAGGTAGGCACTTCGACAAAGTGTGAAGAAGGCACATGCAGAGCATGTGAGAATGCTAATAAATGTCGATTGATGGGAACACTAAGCAAGCTATTGACACCATCAAGGAGATACACCACTTATCCAAGTAGCAAGGATGAGGCCACATCATGGAGCACATCAAGAACAGATAAAGCGAGTTTAAGCTATTAACATGGGCGCCAATGAAAGGTCATCCCGACAAAGATTTAAGAACTTTTTAAGGAGCGCCAAGGAATATAAAAATCCCTCCTTGAATCCCTTAGCAGGAGAGCAGTTTTTAGGCAAGTAAAGCGGGAATAAGTTCCTAAAAATACGGTCCAAGAGTTCGTAAAATGCGGGAGATGTGAACATAAGCCACATGATCGAAAGAAGGTTAGCGGGAATACCTATCGATAGTTACTGGGATTTTTTACTTGAAAGTCCTGAGAAGTGGAGAATGGAGGCACGATGGGCTCAAGTAAAGGGGTTAAGCCAGAGCTAAGACATTGACAGTTATTTGGAGCTAAAGAACTACTCAAAGACCTGGTCAAAAGAGTTCATGAAAAATGATAAACGTGGCCGTTATTGGCGCGCTAAAATCACAACCGCTAAAGAGCATTATCTGCTCAACCATTATAAATACCACCAGGCAACCACAGAAGAGCTCCCGAACAAATCAACAAATTTATCTTATCTTTACTTATCGCACTGCACTTTTCTTTTCTTTTCTTAGCTGTAACTTTCAGATTCTCGTCGTTGAGTCAAACTCTGGCGTTTATCTTTATCCCAGATACTACACCCTCGAGTCAAACTCTGGTGTGTTATCGAAACGTGTTCAAAGCCTTGTCGTCGAGTCAAACTCCGGCACTGTTTTGGGTACGTTGGCTTGTTGTTCCTTGAGAGAAATTGTACCCACTAAGCCAATCCATCGAGTCAAACTCTAGTTTGGTATACGTTAGTATATTTTCTAGGGTTGAACAAATCAGACCGATCGAACAGGGACCGGTAGTCCGGTTCCTGGTTCTAGAGGGGTCCGGTCAGGTTCACTGTTCCTAAAATTGGAACCGATGACCAGGTGGTCCGGTTCCCGGTGCCAAGGACATAGGATCGGACTGGACCGGTCAAATTTTTTTAAATTTTTTTTTAAAAGTAACCCTAATGTTTACTTGTTTAGGGTTTGCTTCACTTCGCAGCCCTCTTTTCTTCTCTCTTCCCTTCTTTTTCCTGAGATTGCTTTGCTTGGGATGCTTCGGTTTCATTAGTCCTTTGTGACTCTCTCTCTCTCTCTCTCTCTCTCTCTCGCTGGTTTTCTCCATATTTTCTGCGTCATTTGCTTGCTGTTTTCTTCCTCGCAGACACATTGAAGAGGGTCAAGCAAAAGGAATTTAATGGCGATGGACCAAGTGTGACGCTATCCAATCATGGAGTGTGCAAACACCACTTTGCTTGCATCCCTTAACTTGAAAACAACATCCTCTTGTCTTTTTGCTCAAGAACATGCGGACCGGACCGATGCATGTTTTTTTTTATCATGTTACCGGTCCAATGGAACCGCCCGAGAACCGGACTAGACCAGTCGGTCCGGACCGGACCGGGAACTGATCACCCCAAATATTTTCTTTCAAATTCATCTGTATCGATTCCGTTTGAGTTGTACTAACGAAGTCTCTCCATCAAGTCAAACTCTAGTTGAGACGATATCTGTATAATTCTATTGGAATCTTTACAAACTTCGCGTGTTGATTTTATGACTATCTAGAACTCTCTTGTCCAAGATCATCACAAGACATTTTATCACATTTAACAACCGAAGAACGAATTTCAGTGAAAGATATTTTGTCGCGGAGCAATTCCGACAAAACAATCTTCGATCAAGTTTTCTTCATTGGCTCAAACTCGACATATATATTTTCAATAAGTCACGGGTAGCTTATTAGCAAATTTTTTACGGGAAAAGTAATATTCTGACTTATGAGAAATGGGTTCTATGTAGTTTAGTGTGCTTTGTTAATGGTGACTGATTATGATGGAAAAATGCTATTTCCACAGCTACATTTGCTTATGCCACAGCTCTTTACTTTTGAGAAACCATATGATACAACCATTGGTGAATTGTGCCAAGTTCTGAACCCATATATATAACAGTGCTTTGCAAAAATTACCTTTCCTATTCCTTCTTTTGTGTGTTTCACTGATAAATTACAGTTCTCAGTACCACAAAATTTCAAGAATCGAGTTAGACGGAGGAACACTGTTGGAATTCAACATCGAGAAGTACGACTAACCTCTATCAACATTCGATTGCGGAATTGCCCAGGAATGTCTTTGAATCACCAGCGCGTCCACGTATCTTCTAACCCACGATAGTCCAAATACAATCACGAGTGGAAATTATTCTTGTTTCACAACGTAAATGCCAATTGATCCTCGAAGTAACGATGTATGCCTTTCTGTTTCTGTGTTTGCGTGAGAGAGATGAACATACGTTTCTATCATTGTTTTTGTAACGTCGGTTCGCATTGGAAGTTATCCATAGCTTTTATAGATAATGAGGCAACCGTTCAAATGGCACCTTTTCGTGCGGCCCTCTCAAACACCTCCCTTCATGAACGTAATTGTAACATCTCCCACTCGGACATGAAGGGCTTGATAATCCTCTATCAAGAATATAAGGCAATAAGCATCGTCTACTTTAGAAACAATTCATACTTGCAAGTACGTCGTGCGACCAGTGAGTACACCTGCACTTGGGAGCTCAGTTATGCACCTGTTAGGAATACATAACAGCTACAACCCCAAAGAATAAAACAATGTCTCACAGTACCCCAGACATATTTTATTACTTCAGTCCAAATATACCTATCCCTTAAAGGCTATACTTGACTATTCTTAACTCATCATGTATTTACAATTATATCTGCACCGACAGTAGGCGATATAATTGGCCGGCCAGTAAATACATGTAGTGGATGTAAACAACAATAGTCTTCCTTCGCACTTATGTCTCTCTCCATTTCAAAACAACTGCTTTCCTAGACACATCCCATAAAGCCAAATTAATTTCATGACCGTCGGTAACGTGCTAAAGTAGCAACATTGGTCCGTTACTTTGAGAACATAGTCAGAAGTGCCATAGGGTACAAAATGAAGTAATCAATTCATAAATCACCTCAAGGACTCACATGATGAGTAAATAGGGATAATTATACTCATCTTCTTTATCGGTCGTAAAAAGCACATGTAGTATGAATTACATGCTATAGTGGATTTCTCTTTCCATAAGAGCGTATGTCATTTGTCTAACATATCCACTATACATATCTTAGCCTAAACATAGTCACATACTTCTCATGTACATATGTTTAGCCCGAGTACTATATTAGCTCGCTCTCTACAGCGCCCAATTAAGCACTCGCATCCGGCTTCCATCAGGCATATATGATTGTGGGACTATCATGTTCAGTCTTATCACATATAAATCATAGACCTCATCTTGATTCCAATCAAGGTGACATAAGTATATTATGTACCGAATTTGCTCTTTCCGCATCCTTCGTACGTATAGTCTCATCTCAACTCGCTTACTACAACGCTTGAGGCGATTGCTCATGTGAGTGAGCCAATCATTGCCTATTCACATACCTTTCAACAATATATGTGTGTCTGTGCTAGTCTCATAAAAAATTGTACTAGATAATGAAACATCAATTCATTTAACAACAAGTACAATACATACATATATATATATATATATAATGTGTTGATCCTCAATAATGTTACAATCATATTCTACGCAACCCTAGAGACATCTTGTGGGTCAAGAATACATCTCTAGGAACAACCTTAGTGAATGGATCAGCAACCATCTTGTTCGTAGAAATATATTGCAGGATCACTTCCTTCTGTGCTATTACATCTCTGATGAAGTTATTCTTTATGTCAATATGTTTTGTCCTACCATGATACTTGGGATCTTTCACATAGGCAATGGCTACTTGACTATCACAATAAACTATCACTGGTCTTGGAACATCAATGACAATGGCTAAACTTTCAAAGAATCGTTTAAGCCATACTGCTTCTTGTACTGCGGCAGAGCATGCAATAAATTCAGCCTCCATCGTAGATAAAGCTGTGCATGTCTGTTTCTTGCTACTCCAAGAAATCGCACCTTCATTAAGCAAGAACGCATATCCAGATGTCGATTTGCGCTCATCAAAGTTTCCTCCCCAATCAGCATCGGAGTAACCAATTAAGCGTAAATCACTCCCTTGATAACAGAGTCGATAGTCCATTGTGCCTTTCAAGTATCTCAGAATCCTCTTCACTACTTTCTAGTGTTCTTGACCAGGATTTGACTGGTAGCGACTCACTAACCCCACGGCTTGACATATGTCGGGTCGAGTACACATCATAGCATACATCAAACTCCCGATTGCACTCGAGTAAGGAACAGTTTCCATTTCTTTCTTTTCTTTTGGAGTCTTAGGACACATTCCAGAGTTCAGGCATTCACCTCGTACGATAGGGGTATCAATGGGATTACAATGCTGCATATTGAAACATTCAAGAATCTTTTTAATATAAGACTCTTGAGATAGAGCAAGAAAGTTCCTTGAACGATATCGTTCTATCTTAACTCCAAGTATATAAGCAGCTTCTCCCATGTCCTTCATTTCAAAATTAGAGGACAACCATTCTTTTATGGTGATAACCAAACCCTTATCATTCCCAGCCAACAGAATATCATCCACATAAAGTGATAAAATCACAAATTTATCCTCGGACCGTTTGACATACACACAGTGATCTTCTTCGATCATCGTAAATCCAAAAGAAGTTATGGCTCGATGAAAACGAAGGTACCACTATCTAGATGATAGCTTAAGGCCATAAATAGAACGGTGAAGCTTGCAAACTTTTCGCTCTTGACCTTTAGCTATGAAACCTATCGGTTGCTTCATATAGATTTCCTCATTTTGTTTTCCATTGAGAAATGCCGTCTTTACATCCATTTGATGTAATTCTAAGTCCAAATTTGCGACTATAGCTAGGATGAGGTGTATGGAGGCAAACCTTACAACAGGTGAAAAAGTTTCCTCATAATCTGTGCCTTCTTGTTGAGTATAGCCTTTCGCCACAAGGCAAGCCTTATACTTCTCAACGGATCCATCCGTCTTACGCTTGATCTTGAAAATCCATTTATTTTCAATTGCCTTGCGTCCAGGTGGAAGGTCAACCAAGTCCCAGACATGGTTTGCTCTCATAGACTCCATTTCATCTTCCTAAGCATTTTTCCATGCCTCCTTGTCATGAGATGAGAGAGCCTCTTCAACTGTCTTAAGCTCTGCATCGTCTTGTGTAGCAATCATAAATGCTTCCCCTCCAATATCAAAACGACAACGGGGAATGCTTGTACGATTACTTTTGCGTAACTAAACTCCTTGTTGATTTAGTTCACTAGACGATGCAACACTCCCACTAGGTCCAGTACGTTGAGGTATATCATTATTTTCCTCAACAACATTTGTGAGTGTGTTATCAGGATCTTCCATTTCATATAATTGGTAATCCTTATCAATCTTGCCTCTACTAGGAAAATCGTTCTCCAAGAATGTGACATCTCGTGACTCCATTTCAATCACACTTCCATCAGCTTGTTCACCTATGAACACATACCCTTTGGAGTATTTAGAGTATCTAATAAATATAGATTTCTTCCCTCTAGGACCTAATTTTTCATATTTATAGGAAGAGTCGTGAACATATCCAGCACACCCGCAAAGTCGCAGATTGCTTAAATCTGGTTTTCTACCAGTCCATAATTCATAAAGAGTATAAGTGACTAACTTAGAGGGCACACGGTTAAGTATATGGGCGGCAGTCAATAACGCATCTCCCTAATATGAGATTGGTAGATTTGCCTGTGCCATCATAGACCTAACTATTTCCAACAGGGTTCTATGCCTTCTCTCAGCAACCCCATTTTGTTGCGGGGTATAAGGAATAGTCAATTGTCTTTTAATACCCTTTTCATCACAAAGAGACTTGAATTGCTTAGATAGATATTCACGTCCGCGATTGGTTCTTAATGTCTTTATTGTTTTGTTTAACTGATTCTCTAACAAACTAATATATCGTCTAAAGCAATCCAATGCTTCTGACTTATGGGAGATCAGAAAAACATAACTGAAAAGTGTGAAGTCATCTATAAAAGTGATGAAATATGAGGCTCCATGCCTCACCCTCACATTCAATGGACCACAAATGTCAGAATGTACTAGTTGCAATGGAAATTCAGCCTTGGTTCCTTTGCCAAATGATTTTCTAGTTATTTTTCCTGCTAGACAATGTTCACATGTAGGTAGATCTATATAGCAAGTGACCCTAAAAGGCCTTCTCTAGCTAATCTTCTCATTCTATCTAACCCAATGTGACCCAGTCTAGCATGCCAAATATTTGCATCAATATTCACATTATTGAAAGATGCAATTAACGAAAAACAATCATTCACATTAACATTGTACATATTATTATTTTTTTTTTTTGGTAAAGTAATTAGTATATTCACTTTTCACCGTGCAAATTACAACGAGGTAGCCGAACACAAAAATCTCGTACCCATTGAGACACTTAGGTGTGTCACAACGGGTAACATTGTACATATTGTTGTCATTGTTTAAAACCATAAAATCATTCAGCACATAACCAGAACCATAATAAACTGTTCCTAACTCAATGTTAACACAATCACCATGGAAATTTAAAACATAACCTAAGCCTAGAAGAACAACTACAGAAACCAAATTTCGCCGAATATCAGGAGCATAGAGGACATCATGTAGGAATAGAGTTCGACCACCACGTAATTTTAATTTACATGTGCCGACACCCTTCACTTCAATTCTGGAGTTATTTCCAACATATATCCATCTTTTTCCTGGTGGTATCCGACGATACTCCACAAATGCTCATCGGTCTCTAGCTACATGGTCTGTGGCTCCTGAGTCTACAGTCCACGTAGGATGTGATTCAGCAAGCATTATAGTGCTATAAACAAAAGCATTACTTAAAGTAATGGAGTAATTTGTTACCTTCTTCGGCTCAGTGCATTCACGAGTGAAGTGACCCATCTTGCCACAATTGTAACAGATCATCTTGGCCTTGTCCTTCTTCCCATCGCGCTTCTTGCCTCGGAGGGTTTTGGCTCTTTTGGGTGCCCTTTTAGTCTCCTTCCCTTTGTTGTTGAACTTATAGTTCCTCTTGCGCTTAAAACCGAAGCATTACGCGAACTAGTTTCAGCAACATAAGCATGCGTAGAGGATCTAGTAGCCTCTAAGCGCTCATCCTCTAGCTCCAAATGACGTGCTATATCATCAAATGTTACAATGTTCTCATTATGCGTCATGTTAATCTTCATATGTTCCCAACTTTCAAGAAGAGACCTTATAACAGCCTGAACTTGCTGTTCATCGGTTAGGGTATGGCCTGCTGTCTTGAGCTCTCGTATCATATTTGACATCTCCCGAAGGTGCTACCTCATATTTTGATTTTGGCGCTTTCGAAAGGTGTCAAACTTGATGGTGAGCCTCCTCAATTTGGTGGCAGACGTACCCCCAAATTTTTGTTTCAGGGCAATCCAAATTGCTTGAGCGTTCTCAAGTCCTTCAAACTCACACATGAGATCATCTTGCATACAGCTCAACAACGTGATGCGAGCAATGCTATTTTTCTTTTTCCAAGCTTGATAAGCTTCTAGATCTCTTCTATGTTGAGTAGAAGTTCCATGCTCAGGTTCATCCATAGTGTGGTTGAGGGTTTCCAAAACCTCTTGCTCTTCAAGGATGTACTGAACCTTTCGGTGCCAAATATCATAATTGTCACCGTTCAGTTTTTCACCCTTATTGAGGTCAGCCATAATAGTCTTAGATGTCGAAGTCATAGGCAATGACAATTCTATATTGATAGAATAAGCACAGAATTAATACTAGCACATTTTTTTCACCCTAACACACATATTTATTTTGCAGCAAAAAGCAACATAAATAAATGATAATTCGACAAAAGACACTAAATTGAAAGTTCACTATGTTCCCAATCAGCTTCTGTGTTACGATTGTCTTACTATTATGAATTTAGTTCAATTCGCGCAAAATTTAAGTTCTAGGTGAGAATTCCATTGAATTCTACCAACCTACGAACTCCCACTAGAAAAAAAAAGGATCTAGACATATGATCCAACGATCACGATCTCTATTTAATCATAAATACATAGCATTATGCCAATTCATATTCAAGTAATTCAAGCATCAATAATAATCAAATTGCGTAATATAAGACGCAAATAGCAAGTAAGTTAAACTTTGTACATGCTATCAACAAATCATGCTTTCTACAATTTTCATGTAGATATATACATGTAAGATATCTTCTGTTTTTTTTTTTAAATAATCTCGAAAAAATACATGTAAAAATAATTTAATAAAGCCCCAAAATACGTGTATTTTTGGTTTCATACGTATTTTTGTAACTTTTAAAATATCAAACATGTACCATACCTATATCAAAATGAAGATAATTTCAAGATGAACACAACGGTACTTCGCACACCCCCAACGGACATGCCACGCACCCGCACACGCTCCGAGAAGATTCTGTACGTGTCTTTCACGCGCGATCAACAAACGGTCAATGTTGACTAGGTCGAGTCTAGGGTCGGGTTGGTCCAGGGTCGAGTCAACAAACGGGCCGGGTCGCTGAC
The DNA here is from genome assembly GCA_029784005.1 of Lenwebbia sp. NSW1173648. NCBI lineage: Eukaryota > Viridiplantae > Streptophyta > Magnoliopsida > Myrtales > Myrtaceae > Lenwebbia > Lenwebbia sp. NSW1173648. The sequence goes on from JARCGZ010000001.1 coordinate 38,127,592, forward strand.
GTCAGCGCCACGTCAGGGTGTCACGCCGTTTCGCAGGACGCGCGTGGGCTTCACGCGCCTACGCCGTCACGGCGAGTGTAGGCGCGTGAGGTCATTTCTGGCGGCCGTTTGGGGCGATCGACCACTCCATTTACTCGTATCGAAGAGACGATTCTGGTGGTATGATGAAAACCAACTTTAACCGAACCAATTTTCGCTCACAGGCGATGTTTCGCCGCAGCACCCGACGACCCACGCCGTCAGGGCTCGTTTAGCGCATGCGGCCTCATACAGCCTCCTCCGAAGTCACGCGACCACTCGTTTTTCTTGTCTCGACGAGACGAGTCCAACCATGTGTTCAAAAATAATTTTCAATGGACATAAAATCCCAAATGAATGCAGAACAGTAGGTACAAATGTGGTGTTTTTTTCGTATCAAAACGACGACAAACGTTCGCTTTCAATCTAGAAACAACAACCTGGCTATGATACCAATGTTGGAATTTAACATCGAGAAGTACGACTAACCTCTATCGACGTTCGATTGCGGAATTGCCCAGGAATGTCATTGAATCATCAATGCGTCCACGTATCTTCTAACCCACGATAGTCCGAATACAATCACGAGTGGAAAGTATTCTTGTTTCACAACGTAAATGCCAATTGATCCTCGAAGAAACGATGTATGCCTTTTTGTTTCTATGTTTGTGTGAGAGAAATGAACGTACGTTTCTATCGTTGTTTTTTGTAACGTCTGTTCGCCTTGGAAGTTAACTATAGCTTTTATAGATAATGATGCAACCGTTCAAATGGCACCTCTTCGTGGGGCCCTCTCAAACACCTCCCTTCATGAACGTAATTGTAACAAAGACAAATTCAGCATGGATTATCAGACTAATCTTAATCAATTGAACTGCTTTCACTGTTGTAACCAATCACAAACTCTTCCCACAGAATTTAAGGAGATATTTGATTCACACCCTCATAATATTTTAGGAGATACGTGCATGAATAATGCTTTAGAAGCCAATAAGTATATTATGCGATGGGCTGCGCTGCTAATGTGGTGCATCGGCGATTCATAAAGCCGCACATCGACTATTGATAAAGCCTGCATAATATGTATTCCAATAAACTTCGAGTGTTCGAACCGGTCAAGGCAGTTCCCAGTATGTATGGATCAATCTGGTGACACTTGAAAAAACCATGGCCACGACGAGTTTTGAAAGAACCGGTAGGCCCAAAAAATGAGCTAACAAATGCTTCGACGAGCACCATAATGTGATCAAGAGGCGGCGGATAATTAAGAGAAGGCGACACGAGGGTAGACATAAATGGTAAATGCCACAGTGCAGATGCCCTAACAGTTTTAAGGCGCGATTACTTCTCAAGGATTGCAGAATGAGGTACGAGCAATACCCGTTCAATGGTCTTGTGTGCAACGAGACTTCATACACGCAAGGAGCGTCGGATCTCGAATCCTTTTCCTCCTGATTTGTTATTGGCACTCCCTGGGGGAAAGTTTAGAGTTGTGCAAGTGCTCAAACTTCCATACTTCCATTGTATCACAAGTTAAACCAGTGTCTTAATTATCATATTTTCCAAATAACGCAAACAGTTGAATTACTCTTTTTTCATTCATGTTCGTCTGTTGTCGAATACGTTCAACCTCATGATCCGATAGCTTGTTGTCCTCTGCCTCGTTGCTTTCTTGATCCCGAGAGCTTCAAACCGTTTCAATCAGACCGGCACCACTTACCCCTAACTCCACTATTTACATTCCCGCGCAACATGAATATTAATAACTAAAATGCGCGCGCGCATGAGTGAGAGAGAGAAAGATGGCATAAAAAAATCGTGTTTTCAATTCAAAATGATAAGCATTAATCTAGAGAAGACGACGTTAAGGTAGAGACAGAAAATGGCACAATGCGGTGGCGTAGAACTAAGTGATAGTTCACAAACAGAAGTTAGAAGTCACTGTAATGGCTTTGAAAGTATGAACAAATCAAAGAATGCAAGTTCAGCGTTGCATTGTTGTAAACAATGAGCACAAGTAGATACAAAAGAATAGAACCAATTAGGACGATCCATCCAACAGGGTACGTACCAGTATCAGACACGAGTAATCAATGTAGAAAAACCGAAGAAACATACAAAAAGAGTCCCTTTAAATACCCAAACGTTCCGAGTTTCTGAGCCACAGCTGAAGAGAGAGCAAGAGAGAAGAACAAAACACAGAGAGTTATGGCTACTTCACAGAGAATTGCAGGTCTGCTGTTTGTGTCCTTTGGATTGGCAACGTCGCGAGAGCCGATCCCAACACGACCGCGACGTCATCAAACTGTAACCCTACTACGTACCAAGCCAGCGATCGTTTCGCTTATAGCTTGGCGAATGTTCTCTCGGCCTTAGAGACCGTGACTCCCAACCGCCCAGGTTACAATTATTACACATCATATCCTTATCCAGTAGCGGTCGCCTATGGCCACGCATCTTGCAATCAAGTGCTTTCCTATGCCGACTGCGCCACCTGCGTCAGTTACTTGAAAGCAAACTTGCTCGGTAAATGTCCGAGTAGTATCGGGGCAAAAATGATCCTTCAAGATTGCGGCATGAGGTATGAGCAGTTCCCGTTCACCGACTGATCGACCCAGCGGCTGGTAACAAGCGAATCGGATCTTCATTTTCTTTTGTGCTAAAGCAAACTGTTTTGCTCCACCTATAACGAAAGTCTAGTGTTGCTGTGTGAGAATAATGAGGGGAAAGCTGGCAACCTCCTCAAAAATTGGAACTTCAGTTCCATCTTCGAGTATGGTTGTGATCGGTTTGTTTTCTGTAACCTTGCAATTCCTTCTTCTTACGCTCCGTCGTTGACGGTAAATTGATCGGCTTTGCTATCAAGCCGCGACGACATGGATGGTGTAACTCCCTTTGTTGTTGCTGTTTGGTTACCAAAACCTTCAGGTTACCTTCCAATACTTGCAGAAATACTCGAGAAGATTACTAACGGACAGGATTCGACGCACAAACACAACGAAATAGAAAGTAAAGGCAAGAAAGAGAAATCGAGATACAAAGATTTATCCTGGTTCACCATTAAACTAAGGCTACATTCAGCGGATGATTCCATTATAATTAACACCCCCACTTACAATTCTCAATTATAAGAGAAAATTATATGCAAGCAGAAGCCATTTATGGGCTCAATCCCAAATTACCAATAAAATATAAGCTCAAACTATAAAAGCCTTCTAACGTCCACAGGAATATGAACCACCCCAACCACAAACATATTGAAGAAGTTACAACATCTTTCCTTCTTCTACTTGTATTTTCTTACATGTGTTATTGTCTTCAAGTCACATCGTCATATAACGCCGAAAAATTACTGCGCAAAGTAACTTCATATTAACTCTAACCAAGCCTACCCTTTGTAATTGGGATAATGACAAAATTATCCTTGAACTTTTATCTTATATGATTCATGAACTTTTAATTTGACCAATATGATCTTTGAACTTTAGCCCAATATGCAATGTGGTCCCTAAACTTTTAGTTTGACCAATATGGTCCCTGAACTTTAATAACATGTTCAACTTAGTCCCTGAAGTATAAGAAGATGTCAATGTAGTCATTCCATTAATTCAAGTTTAGAGATAACTTTCAATATTTTCTTATAGTTCAAGGACTAAGTTGAACATGTTCCAAAAGTTCGAGGACCACACTGAATAAATTGAAAGTTCAGGGACCACATTGAATATTGGGTTAAAGTTCGGGGACCATATTGGTCAAATTAAAAGTTCATGGATCACATTACACATTGGGCCAAAATTCAAAGACCATTTGTGTCATTTTCCCTTTGTAATTTAATGCCCCCTCTCCTATAATTGATCTTTCGTTTGTTGTTTTATGCATCGGCTGCGCTGCTGATATGGTGCATCGGCTATTCTTAGGGCCTGCATAAATAGGATCTGAATAAACTTTTGTTTTTTTCATAGTGAACCTTTCGAACATGACAAGGCAGTTCACATTATATACGGATCAATCTAGTTGGACCTGCAAAAATTATGGCCACCACTAGTTCTGAAAGAACCGGTTGCCCCAAAAATGGCGAAAATCACCGAACAAAAGTCCTAAACCCGTTGCAATTATTCCAATCCAGTCCTAAAGTCATTTTTTTTGTGCATATTCAATTATTAACCTTTTACATTTGTTTCAATTCAGTCCATTGGGCCAACTTTGACCATATGGTGCCAACATGGATACCAACCGACGCTAACGTGAAATTTTTTTTAATAATATTTTAATATTTTTTAGGATTATTTTTTATTTTTCTTTTTTTTCTCTCTCTTTTTTTTTTTCCTTTCTTGTTCCTCCAGCCGATGGCCGGCGGCAACCGGCCTCAGGCAAAGCTCACCCCCGCCGGCCACAAATGGTGAATAAAGCGATATTTGATGTCGATATGCTTAGTACTTCCATGAAAGACTGGGTTTTTCGAGATAGCAATCGCGGACTTATTGTCGCAAAATATTGGAGTTGATTCCGTCAGTGGTTCTCCAATGTCTTTTAGAATCTCCGAAGCCATATCGCTTGACCGGTAGTGGTGGCGGATCCGATGTATTCAACTTATGCAGTAGATTGTGCAACAAAGTCTTGCTTTTTAGATGTCCGTGAAAATATTCCAGAACCTAGAGTGAATACATGGCCGGTAGTACTTTTTCTATCATCAGCTGAGCCTGCCTAGTCACTGTTAGTGTGAACGATTAGCTTGGCTGATGAATTAGGTTGGTACTAGATACTATAAGGCAAAATGATACAAATGGTCTTTGAACTTTGACTCAATGTGCAATGTAGTCCATGAACTTTTAATTTGACCAATGTAATCCTTGAACTTTAACACAATGTTTAATGTGGTCCCTGAATTTTTAATTTGACTAATATGGCCCTTAAACTTTTGGAACATATTCAACTTAGTCTCTGAACTTGAATCAATAGAAGGACAACATTGAACATCTTCCTATAGTTTAAAGACTAAGTTGAATATATTTCAAAAGTTCAGGGACCATATTGGTGAAATTAAAAGTTCAGGGACTACATTATATATTAGGTCAAAGTTCAAGGACTATTTGAGTCATTATCCTATTTACTATAATTTGTAGTTCCTCGTAAATATCTGAGAATTATTTGGCTGCTACAAAATGAATTTGGCTCGGACTCTGCATGAAACGTAATAGTAGACCTGTCGATACATAATGGCTAGCCGTGTAGCAATGAGAAATACTAAACTGCCAGTTAGACTTCTGTAGAGAGAAGCGTCCGCTTTCTCCGCTCCATTTTCTTTCAATAGTTTCTCATTTATTACAAGCAATGTTGCAACTGTCTTGCAATTATTCATTTTGAATTTCTTCAGGAGGTTCTCAGCATATTATCTCTGTGAGATAAAGATTCCTTCATTTTGCTCAATCTTGATACCGAGAAAATAGTGCATCAAGCCCAAGTCCGTCATCTCGAATGTATTCATCATTTCTTCTTTGAGTACTTGAATATTTTCTCGATGTTCCATATATATATATGAGATCATTTACATACAGAGAGACAATAAGAGTGTCAACATTAACTTGGGTCTTGATATAGAGCGTTGGCTTGCTCATGCTCCTTCCAAATCATTGCTTGGTAAGATATTCATCAATTTTGCTATGCCACACTTGTGGTGCTTGTTTTAACCCGTACAGGGCCTTCTTGAGCTTTAAAACTTTTTCTTCTTTGCCTTTGAAGATAAAGCCTTGTCGGTGTTCCACTTTCTTCTTGAAAAAACCCATTTAGGAATGTTGACTTCACATCTAGTTGATGCATCTTCATTATTCTTGTGCTGCTAAGGCTATGAGTGCCCGAATAGTATTGAGGCGAGCGACTAGAGAAAGTTTGTGTAATCGATACCTAGCTGTTGCAAGCCCTTCCGCCACAAGCCATGTTTTATGCTTATGGATTGATCCATATGCATTGAGCTATGCCAATAATATCTTTGTCTTTAGGGCAATCAACGAGCTCCCAAGTTTCAATTTTCTCAATCATCTTGATTTCTTCATCCATGGCTTTAATCCAAACTTCTTCTTTGGACGCTTCTATTTAGTTTTCTTATTTTAAGGACATAAAGTTGTACGGTTCATAGACTTTCCTTAAAGATTTTACCTTTAGTTTAGGAGAAAAATGCTTGCAAACGAAGAAAACGTGTTTCCCAGATTTCCCTAGCTTATTCTAGGATTTCACAAAAATGGGTCACAGTTTAACACAGACCAATCCCAATCTGAACTCTTGTTCTTCTGTTTTCACTGTAGTAACCAGTCACAAACTCTTCACGCAAAGTTTAAGGAAATATTTGTTTCACATTCTAGAACTTTGTAAAGGAGATAGGCGCATGCGATTCATGCTTCAGAAGCAGTATTTTATGGATCGATTGCGCTGCCGATGTGGTGTATATGGCCTGCATAATAGGATCCGACTAAACTTTTGTTGTTTTCATAGTGAACCTTTCGAACATGACAAGGCAGTTCACAGTATATACCGATCAATCTGATTGCACCTGCGAAAATTACAACTCACTGCATTGGAGTGCTGGTAAACAATGTCCAACAAGCAGAGAACAAAATATTACAACCCAAAAGGAAGATCCATCCAATAAGACAAACACTAGAATCAGACAACCGGTCACTGTTCAAATAGCGAGGAAATATAGAAAACCAATCCCTTTAAAATACCCACCAAACTTGAATTCCATAGAAACAGTTGAAGAGAGGGAAGAACAACTAGAGAGAGCTATGGCAACCTTGCAGCGCATTCCGGTTTTCCTACTTGCGCTCCTTTGCATTCGCAACGTCGTGAGGGGCGTCGGTCCGGACATGACCGAACAGTTCTGGGCCTGTAATTTCACGACATACCAAGCCGATGACCCTTTCGCTTCTAGTGTAGCATATGTGTTGTCGGACTTAGAGACCGTGACACCCAACCACTTCGGCTTCAATTATTACACCGAGTCTCCTCCGGAAGCAGTAGTAGCCTACGGCCATGCCACTTGCAATCCAGAAATTACCGCTCCCGACTGCGTCGAGTGTATCAGTTATGTGAAAGCAAAGTTACTCGAACTTTGCCCCGACAAGATCGGGGCGCAAGTAATTTTCGAGGATTGCAGTATGAGGTACGAACAATACCCGTTGATCTGATCGATTGCGGTGCACTTGTTAAAGCCCATGTATTTGGAGCAACATCACGACAAACTTAGATTATTTACTGTTAAAGCCATTTTGCACTTGTTTGGTTGGCCTAGGGATCTTAGAAAGCCCATGTATTTGGAGCAACATCACGTTGGAATGAATTCGTCTCGATTTCGAAGAGAACAAGTCATGTCACTCTATTTTCAGAGGGCCTTTCCATGATGTTTTCATAGCATAACTAGTACAAAAGTTACTTTTTCTTGCGACGAAACCTGGAAAAAGCAAACACATATTAGGATGTTTTGCACTTGCTTACTTAAGATTAGAAGCATAATCCCTGGGACTTAGAGACAAGTAATCGAAAAAAAATCATGTCGAAAGCAGTCTGGATGACTAAAGCTATATCAACGTCAATGAAACAAAACTGTTTCAAAGTTTAGGATCATGTTGGATTGGGCGCTCATATCGTATTTGGCCCGACATTTATAACGAGCACTGCCAACTATCCACGGTTAGATAATGCTCGTTCAACAAATGTGTCAACGGTCGGATGACAGCAACATATGGAACATTACTGTACCTTAGAAAATTTTCATACTACCTTCCTAGGCTGCAAAGTATGTAACAGCCGGGCATCTTTACAGGTCGAAACAATGCCTAGCGCACTAAGTCCAATGCCAGGGATCAGGAAATCTGGTGGATCATTAACAGGAAAGATTACCTAGAGTGAGCAACATGAACAGCTTAAAGCAACATAAGAAACAATATCTACAAGCTCTTGCATTCTGGATGCAAGGGCTTACTGAAAAACGATATCTACATCTAATGTCAAGGAAAGCATTTTAGATCCTTGAATCAGATCAATTATATATTTGGACTTCTATTCAGCCATCTTGGACATCCGTCATCACGCCTCATGGCAATAGATTCACATTCTAATACTGAAATTTGCTCGGCAGAGGGCAGGCAGGAGAAATAACAAGTGCCCCCTCGGAACACCACTGCAGCTGATGAATTTTGCTATCGACAGTCTTACGGCTAATTCATAAGAGCTAACTAACGAAAATTTCTGAAACCAGAGTCCAGAGCAGATTCATACAAGAAAGAGATGCCTATAGCAAAAAAGTGTTGAATCCTATTATCAAACAACAAAGACAGCTCCATCTAAAATGAAGCAACTTTGATAAACTATAATATGTAACCCCCTCATACAAAACCAAGAGCTTTTGAAAAGAGATTATACACAATTGGTACGATGCATCGTAGACAGGAGAAACAGAGACAAACACATACATGAGACCTGGTGCTCATAGTTCAGAGCTTGTCCAGATATACTCAAGAGTATCAATCTAATCGATTCATGAACAAAATTTCCATTCGAGGCTACATATTTCCACTATGACGAGCGAGCGATTGAGGCACGTATCGGCAATGACAGAAAGCGAATCATTTGAAAACCATCACATCAAATACACTTTTACTACTAGTCTGGATTTTGAATTAATCAAATTCGAGCTCTTCCGGCCACATAAAGCAACTGCGGTAATGATCAGAAGCACATTCACTTCTTATCAAGGCATCTGAACCGAACACCAATTGAGAGAAGCGAGTCAAGCTAGAGCAAAATGGTTCATAAGGAATCATTCAAAAAGCTAACTTTGAGCTCCAAAATCCGCACTTAAATACCACAATCAACATCCGACAGCAACATTAACTAAATCCAGTCAAAAATTACCGCTACAGAGTCCATTAAATTGTCTATCTCTCATTCTCAATCACCGCCAGCCTTCTGGTAAACATAGGTGAGGCCGCACTTACCGCAGTAGTGGCGGTCGAAGTGGTTGGCCATGAAGGTGCCGGCGCCGCACTCGGCGTTCGGGCACTCCTTCCGGAGGCGCTGGACCTTGCCGGAGTCGTCGACCTTGTAGAACTGGAGGACGGCGAGCTTGACCTTCTTCTTTTTGTGCTTGATCTTCTTCGGCTTGGTGTAGGTCTTCTTCTTGCGCTTCTTGGCGCCGCCGCGGAGGCGGAGGACGAGGTGCAGGGTCGACTCCTTCTGGATGTTGTAGTCGGCAAGGGTGCGGCCATCCTCCAGTTGCTTGCCGGCGAAGATGAGGCGCTGCTGGTCGGGCGGGATGCCCTCCTTGTCCTGGATCTTGGCCTTGACGTTATCGATGGTGTCGGAGGACTCCACCTCGAGGGTGATGGTCTTCCCCGTTAGGGTTTTCACGAAGATCTGCATCTTCGCCGCCGATGCAGACCCAGAGAGAGATGGCGATGGTCTGTGGGGGTGATCGGCTAGGGTTTGGGTTTTCGCGGTGCAGCGAGGGAGGAGGACAAGGAAAGATGCATATTTTAGGGTTTTGAGAAATGTGGGCTTGGCCTTGGCCTTGTGGAGTTACATTTCTGCCCCCGGGGGCTCGTAGACCGACCTTAATGAACAAATGATTTCTAGTCGGGCGCGTTTGTTTTAGGGAAAGTGTTTTTCTGAAATTAGTTTTCCGAACTCTCATTAGTTTGATTTATCGAAAAATGATTCAGTCAACGAAAAATATTTTTTGGTCAACAGAAAATTCATGTACAAAATAGGGAAAGTGAATTTTATAATCTGAAGAGGTAAAAAAACTTTCCAAAATTGCTCATCTTTAATTTTTTTAATATTTACATATTTTAATATTATGTCTTAATATTTTAATATAATTTTATTTTCATTTTCGTTTTTCCTTTTTGTTTTTTTCTTTTATTCTTCTTCGTCCTCCCTCCCTCACCGCTTGACCGATGGCAGTCACCGGCGAGAGCTTGCCGGGACCGATGGCCTCGAGGCTCGCCGGCTATGGGATCTCGAGGCCATCTGTCCCGGCGAGATTAAACTCGCGGCCACCGGCGAGCCTCGATCTCATCGGGACGGACGGCTTCAAGGTTCATCAGATCTGGCGAGTTTCAAGCTCGCACATGACCACCGGCGTCGCAGAAGGAAGAAGAAGAAGGAAGAAGAAAAAAATATAAATATAAATATAAATAAAAATATAAAATATAAAATATTATTTAAAATTTTGATTTTTTTTTGGTTTAATATAAAATCATGAAAATGAAATCATTTTCTAAATGAAAATCAAACACCAAAAAACGTTATCAAACAAAGGAAAACAAATCGTTTTCCAGGAAAACGAATTCTTGGTAATCATTTTCCAAAAAACAAATTCCTGGAAGGCATTTTCAGTGTAAGTAACTTTTGATCTATAAAAGTTGCATGAGAATATGTGAAGAAGTCCATGCTTTGAATCTTTGATATGAGATCTAACAGTGGACATTACTCGGTAGGGTATAGGACGGCCGACGAGAGCCATATTCACATATTTCGCATAACGACGTCGTCCAGAAGCCTGAGAACTTCAATATCTTTACCTCTTTCTCCAAAAATAGGGCCATGAGTCGGTGTTCGATCACAAACCCGCAGCGAAATTAACAATCACTTCGAAAGCTAGCTGGGTTACGATGGCTCTGTGAATGCAATTGCTTTTGGAATTCACGAACAAACCCTGCATCGGATTTGTTGTAAGGAATGGCCACCCTCAGGCAGACGAAACAGAGCCAACAAGAGGATCCATCCGATAGGATAAGTAAGAGAACCAGACGACAACATTCATTGTTGAAATGCAGCCCAGGAGAGTAGAAAACCAACCTCTCTGGAACAGAATTTCATAGGCGGTCGAAGAGAGAGTGAAGGAGAGGAACAACCGGAGAGCGCTACCTCAACTTCGCCACGAATTCTGGGTTCCATGTTGGTGCTCCTCTGGATTTGCGATCATAAAGAGGCGATCCCGACACTATCGAAAAGTTCAGCACCTGTAACCTAGCTTCTAACCAAGGCAATGACGCAGATGAATCTTTCACTTCAGCTTTGATTACCGCAGCACATCCGCTTATCCAGACGCTACGCAGTTTGCAATCCAGCACTTTCCTCTGCCAATCAATCCATTATGTGAGAGCACATATTCTCTGCATCTGTCCGAATGATATCGGGACGCACTTGATTCCCGAAGTTTGCAACATGAGGCATGGGCAATTCCAATTTTTCCGATTGATCAATCGGCTGCTCCTCAAGAAGCAAATTGATCTAGGCCACTCATATCTTAATTTCTCACAATAGAGTAAATGGGTTGCTTCATCAACCATCGACATCTATTGTTGTCACAGTGCTTATGCTAATTAGTGCTGACCAAGTACAGCTTATGCGAGAACATGACAGGAACCTCAAAATCCTATTTATCTTGGCGCCTCGTTTCGACAGAGCTAATTGTATTGGTTGATTCTCTTAAATGGGTGAAGTAACTCTACAGCAACCATTCAACACGGTGTTCTGTTTTACTGGTACACTTGTTGGTAAATTCATCAGCTTGCTATCAAGTCGTGTACATGTTTGGTTCACCTGGGAATCTCAGAAAGCCCACGCAACTGTAGCAAATTAGCAATCACGTTCAATAGAAGCGAAAATTCCTATTTGATTTCGCGAGGCGAGGAGCGGTGGAGCAGGACGGACTGAAATGGCCGTGCCAGAAGGTGATTTTCTCTTGTCCAACAGTAAAAAAGGTTTCTTTCTTGTATTTCACGACATTTTGCAGCTAATTACAACAAAGTTTAAAGCTACTAGAGGCGCTAGAGTAAAGGACATGGAAGAAAAATCTAGATAAAAGCCCCGTGCCCAAGCAAGGTATAACGCTGAAAATCAAGAAAATAGGTCAATCACACACAAGAGAACCTTTCAACTTTAAAAGTTTAACCTAAAGCAGCAGACAAGAAAATCTGTTCCAGGTGCAAGAGCTTCGTGCAGATTTGATTTCCGTGTCTGATGTCAAGATACGCAGTTAGTCCACGGATTATACGTTTGAACTCACTCTGGTTGAAAAGCCGGCGCCACGCCGAGCCATACATCAATCCCCATTCTACGACAGTAAAAACTAAAAAGGCAGCTACAATCGCGAGAGATGCTTAGGCTCTAAACTGGAGAACTGCATTGATACCGTCTCCAAAAAATGGAGAGAAGTCATGAAAGCTGCTGATGATGGTCATTAGAAAGGAGCTAATCCGTAAGAGCAAGATGCTTAGATAAAAAAAGTTCTAAGATTATACTGTCAAAGCTAAGAATAACTACAAAGCCGCCAACTAAACACACCCGCCTGCTCATAATTTAGAGCTTCTTGTCCAGACAGACTCGTTATATAAATTCCATTAGTTCTAGGAAACCAGTTCCAATTGAGTTCAACAAGTCGAAGAGCCGAGAAAGACGACCAGAAATTATCTGAGTGCATTGATATCCCAGACGGAGATACATAAGGTGTCCTCCTCTCTCCGCCCCGGACTAAAAAACACAAAAAAAAAAACCCACTAGTTTGCCCTAGTAAGAGCATCACCGGCCCATTACTACCGCCTCCCAAGATTGGATTTTGAGTGAGTCTAATTCTTTATCTACTCAACCCCACAAATGCACATCCCAGAAAGCATTCGTGACAATGATCAGAATCTATGTTCATTGACCAAGGCATCAGAATCAAAGTTCAAAGAACAGAGACCAAAAGGAGCCAGTCAAAGCTAAAGCAAAATGATTCATAAGGAGCCATTCAAGAAGCTAAATATCAGCACCAGAATTCCACAATTCGGAGCCACAATTAACACCAAAAGCACCGAGCACCAAAAAAATGGAAGCATCATGAGCTAAATCAGCCTGATAATACGACTACATACTCCTCAATTGAACTCTCTATCTCTATCTATATCTCAATCTCAATCACCGCCAGCCTTCTGGTAAACATAGGTGAGGCCGCACTTACCGCAGTAGTGGCGGTCGAAGTGGTTGGCCATGAAGGTGCCGGCGCCGCACTCGGCGTTCGGGCACTCCTTCCGGAGGCGCTGGACCTTGCCGGAGTCGTCGACCTTGTAGAACTGGAGGACGGCGAGCTTGACCTTCTTCTTTTTGTGCTTGATCTTCTTAGGCTTGGTGTAGGTCTTCTTCTTGCGCTTCTTGGCGCCGCCGCGGAGGCGGAGGACGAGGTGCAGGGTCGACTCCTTCTGGATGTTGTAGTCGGCGAGGGTGCGGCCGTCCTCGAGCTGCTTGCCGGCGAAGATGAGGCGCTGCTGGTCGGGCGGGATGCCCTCCTTGTCCTGGATCTTGGCCTTGACGTTGTCGATGGTGTCGGAGGACTCCACCTCGAGGGTGATGGTCTTCCCCGTTAGGGTTTTCACGAAGATCTGCATCTTCGCCGCCGATGCAGACGCAGGGATAGAGGGAGAGAGGGAGAGAATGCGATGGAGGTGTTGATCGGCTAGGGTTCGGGTTTTTGTGGCGGGGAGAGAGAGAGGAGGACACGTGGGCTTTTCTGGTTAATTGGGCTTGGGCTTTGTTGGATTATAAGTTTGTCGGAACCGAGATGGGCCGGACAAGTCCATATTGATCCCAATTACCAAATCCATCTCAAACCCGTCATTAAATTAGTCGGTACCCACTACCCGCTTCGAATCCGCCATAGTCGTTTTTGAGAAAAATGACATAAATAGTCTCTGAACTTTTCTCAATGTGCAATGTGATTCTTAAATTTTTAATTTGTTCAATGTAATCTTTGAACTTGAATGCAATGTGCAATACCATCTCCATATTTTCAATTTGTTCAATGTAGCCCTGAACTTTTGATACATGTTCAAGTATGTCCCTAGACTATATAAAAATGTTTAATATTATCCCCGAACTTGAATTAATGAAAAAATAATATTTAACATTTTCATATAGTCCAGAAACTAACTTGAACACGTACCAAAAGTCTAGAGACCACACTGAATAAATTAAAAGTACAAGGACCACATTGGAAATTGGGCTAAAGTTGAGGAATCACATTGCACATTAGCTAAAGTTCAAAGACCACATTACAAATTCAGGAAACACATTACATACTGAGCCAAAGTTCATAGACCATTGGTGCCAAAAAATAAAATTATTTTCGAAATTTGATTTTTAGAACGATGTGACATAAAATTATTTTGTTCGAGTAAGATTCCCTCGTTTAATTCCAAGTAGGATGTGATGCTCTCCGATCCTTTCACATCTTCCATTGCTTAAAAAGTAAACAATAGATTGATGAGTTACGCCTTCAACGTGAATCCCGCATATATTTCAAATAATAATATCTATCTTTAGAAGCAACATTGGTAGATGTATTCAAATTAGTGTTTGAGACCATGCCATCCACTCGAGAGTCACATTGTTGGATGCACAATTGCGTCCTAAGGAGTCCATTTAAAGTAACTTTGGAGGCTACACATGGTTATAGAGGTTAATCGACCCGAAAGTTGGAAAAAAAAAACGTATATCTTACATAACTGTATTATTCGTCACAGATAAAAGGAAGGATATTCGTATCTACGTTGTTTTCATAATCAACATCACTCACACTAACAAAATTATTGGGTGATCTTGGGCTTCTCTCATCCCAAAAGCTAGCTCAAAGGATGAGGCTTTCCCTCACACATATAAACCGATCACCAGCCCCTTCCACAACCGATGTGGGATAACCCAACAATCTCCCCCTCACACATCGGGCCTTGAGTCGGAGGCGCAACAACCCGTATCTCTTCAGTGTGACTGTTGGGTCCAGACTTGTTGGTAACCTGGGCTCTGATACCAGTGTTGGGTGGTCTTGAGCTTCTCTCATCCCAAAAGTTACGATCACCTTTTAAGTAATAATTGAAATTTTGTTATAAATAATTGCTTTCGTCTCAAATGAAAATTGAAAATTGGGACATATCCTCTACAAAAAATCGAACTAGCCTTGATGTATGTTATGTCGAATCGAACCGATCAAAGAATCCCTCAGGAAGGAGAATGCTATGTAATTGAAGCTGAAGATAAAAAGCACTTTGCTATATTATCTCAATTATTTTTTTGTGTACAAAATTTAAACTAATCCTAAGAAAACATTTAACAAAAGAAGAAGTATCGGATCTTGGACCGGGTTTTGCTTTGCCGTACCTTATCCCTATTAAGCTTGTTTAAGCCCACTTGCACAGGGACAAATATGATAATTAACAAAGTCAAAAGGAGCATGACGTGGATACGCGTAGGGCTGTGTTCCTACATCAACCAACTAATTTGCTCCAAATTGTTACAAATGTGTTCTCATTACGTAGTGGGTAGCAATCTTGCATAAGTCACTTGATGATATCCTTCTCCACGCATTTACAGATCATCCATTACAGTATTTAGATCCCGCTCGTTTTCGCGAAAAATAAATAATTTGAACTTACGAGCAATCATTTTCGTAAAAATGATTGCTCGTATCGCTTACATAATGAAGGAATGAAAAATATTGCGAGCGGACATTTTTAAGAAAAAATATTTTTTAAATTATTCATTTTTCGCGAAACAAACGGAGCATAAATTACAATAATAGCTATTACAGCGAAATTCTTATTGCAGTCGAAGCTTTAAAGCTCTAATAGTTATTACACCCATGTCTATTTTCTTCTACTCATTCTACAAAAGTTATGTAATTGATTATATACTATTGAGATAATGATAACACCAAGTACAATGATTTTTTTTATATGTCTGATAATATGTGGGGTATAAAACCAATGGATCATGATTGACTATGATCATGATAATGATATTATTCCCATTCTGATGCTATTTTCTCTTATTACATGTTCCTTTATGAAATCAAACGGTATCATAGATGTTGTGTTACTAAAACCAAACGGATACTTATATCATTACTGCAACCAAATGATCGATTGTTCATATCGATCAAATATCCTCTGCCCGACGAAATCTCTTTATTGTTGTTTTAACATATTTCAACCATTAAATGCTTTCTGTAATAAATTTCTCAGAAGATGGTTCATTCGCACGTGAAATTTTGATAGTTAAAGATTGATAGTTCATACTGAGCAAGGATGCTCTACCCAATAGATTATTTATTGTTATTTCAACGAAATTTTCAACTGTCAATGCTTTCATCCATAAACTTCACAAATAATCTCATTTACGTACGAAAATTCGATCGGCATAGACTGATTGTTCATACTGAAAACGATCCATTGCACAACAGAATATTCTTGTTGTTGTTTCGACAAATCTAACTGTTGATGCTTTCAATAATGAATTACCTAACTAATCTCATTCACTCAAAAAGTAATAATCACCAATTTGCAGCATTAATCATGTTCTTGAAATTTCAAAACACATCCCTTCTTCACACTTGTATAGTCAAGTCACCAACTTGCAAAATTGTATATAATCAATAGGATTAGATGCCGAAAAAATTGAATGATATTCGAATTAAGATGTCCCTCACACCATGTAATCTGACCACACAGGCATGCCCTCCTGTGAATAGAACCTTAACTCCTTGCACGTGCAAGGGGTCCGTGGAGATTAGTCAAGCCCAAAAGGATTTAACTACTCCTTTTTATTGGGGTAAATGAAACTAAAACAGAAGTCTACTCATTTCTTTCGTGATATGGATCACACATGAGAATAGACATTGTCGGTGCCCGTAACATTAATTATTTGGTTAACTGTAACATGTTGTTTTCTTAAACTTACTCTCGACAACTGTCCCTCAATCTTTCCACAAATTGGTATCATTAGCTTGGCAAAAGCTCACCCTCCGAGAAAAGTCAAAAGAATTATAGAAGAGTTAGGAAGGAAATGAGCTGGGAAAAAAGAGAAAGAAAATAGATAAAATACAAATGAAAGGTGGGGGAAAAAACGTGGAAGGAGCAAAGAACGAACTATTCCTATATGAACTGTTCGACATAATCTTCTCACACAATAATTGTAGAAAAAAAAAATACAACGTGTAGCCACTTCAATAGTACTGCCTCACACGTTCCTTTGATTTTGAAATAACCAAAGTCAACCTTTTGCTCGCACATACTCCATTATCTCCATCTATATATACTTGCACAGAACTAATTGGACTCTCATCATCTCAAGTACTCCATCAGAAACATCTCCATTTCAACTTAAACTACTTCAACCTTGGCACTTCTCCAGCAACATGGCTTTCGGTGCGGCGGGGTTTCGTGCGCTCGCGTTGGTTCTCTTCGTGTCGGTTTTTGCAACCGCGGCTCCCTCCCTAAACGTGGGGTACTACTTTTTTACTTGCCCGTTGGCAGAAACTATCATCAGGAAAACCGTATTCGATGCCGTCTCGATGAACCCTGGGATGGCGGCCGGTCTCGTTCGCATGCATTTTCACGACTGCTTCGTTAGGGTACGACGAAGTAACTAAGCTCAAAAGTTTTGCCTCGATCAACTTATTTCCCTTTCTTTAAATTTCCATCTCCTCTATTCAGTAATTCCCCTTGCTTCCTAGTAGCAATGATTGAGCTTGGAAGGAAAATGTTATTAGTGTGCTAAGCGAATTTGCTAAGACTCATAAAATATGTATTGCAAATGTAATAAGCTTTCTATACTATTACTAACTCATTGGACTTATCTCAGGGCTGTGATGCTTCAGTGCTCCTAAAATCAACCCCAGGAAACCCGGCGGAAAGAGATCACCCGGCAAACAACCCTAGCCTGCGAGGGTTTGAAATCATCGATCAGGCCAAGGCCCGGCTAGAAGCCTTGTGCCCCAGGACCGTCTCGTGCGCCGACATCCTCGCTTTCGCCGCCCGCGACAGCGCCCTCAAGGCCGGGGGCATATTCTATAACGTCCCCGCTGGCCGCCGCGACGGCCGCATCTCTAGCCTCCCGGAAGTTACACAGAACCTCCCTCCGCCAAGCTTCAATGCCCAACAGCTCATTGCCAACTTTGCTAGGAAAGGGCTCACGGCGGACGAGATGGTGACCCTCTCAGGAGCGCACTCGATCGGAATTTCCCACTGTTCTTCCTTCTCGAGCCGCCTCTACGCGTTCAACGCCACACTAGCCCAGGATCCTTCCTTGGACCCTGCGTACGCCGCTTTCTTGAAGACCAAGTGCCCACCGCCGAGCAATGCGACACAAGCAGACCCAACCGTGCCACTGGACAGCATCACAGCCAACACTTTGGACAACAAGTACTACCTTCAGTTGTCGAAGCTCCGCGGTTTGTTGACTTCGGATGAGACGTTGTACACGACTCCCTCGACTTCGGGGATGGTCGCGAACAACGCGATGAACAGCTTTGCTTGGAGCGTGAAGTTCGCCAAGGCGATGGTGAAGATGGGATCGATCGACGTGCTCACTGGTGAACAAGGAGAGATCAGGAAGCTGTGCAGTGTTGTGAACTGAGGACGTGCCAGAGAGTTTTGGTTTGTGCAGGATGGAGATTGGGAGAGTGATCTCTCGTCCTTAATATTTGTTCTTTGCTTGACTTTGCTTGTTGTGCTTTTTAATTGTTACTTTGTCTTCCAATTATGAAGGTTTTGCGACGTTTCATTCTCGGGTGTAAAAGTCTT
This sequence comes from Lenwebbia sp. NSW1173648, assembly GCA_029784005.1. Lineage (NCBI taxonomy): Eukaryota > Viridiplantae > Streptophyta > Magnoliopsida > Myrtales > Myrtaceae > Lenwebbia > Lenwebbia sp. NSW1173648. The sequence continues at coordinate 38,146,221 of JARCGZ010000001.1, forward strand.
TCTTATTTGGCAAAAATCTGATTGAAATACTGACCATGTTTAAGTCTTTCGAAAGTGTTCGTCCGCTCTTTGATCTGACCAAAACACATTTCATATCACATTGTAGAAGTTGAATTGTCAAAGGAAAACTCAATCGAATTTGCTAATTTAACCGCGGTAAGTGTACATTTTTCTTCCTTTTCTTTTCGCCCAAAATTTTTCCACCATATTTGGGGCTAATTCCCAGCACAAAGCCTCAACTTTAAGTCAAATTCCAATTCCGTCTCCAACTTTTCTTTGTCTAAAAAAAATCCTCAACTTTCACTTTAGTCCAAAATTTGCTCACGCTTCTTCACCACGGGATTCTTCAAAATTATCAATATCATGAGGTCACTGTTGTTCCATACAATGATGAGGGTGTCGATAAAATACATATACGAATAATGGACCTCTAATTGGCAATGATGTTAACAATTTTGAAGAAATCAGTGGCTACTTTTAGACGCATGGGCAAATTTGGGTCTAGAACGACAGTTGGTGATTTTTTTAAATAGAAAAATTCAGGGTAGAATTGGGATTTGTCATACAGTTAACGGTTTTTTAATGGATTAGACCCTATATTTGAGAATCTATTGAGATTTCATTGATCCAAAATGTTAGGTCATATGGTACAATATTAAATGGTTAATCCACATGGTAAATGAGCAAATGTGAAGAGATCGAATTTAACATTCTCTCAATTTTCTCCTACTTGGCCTGTTGTTTTGCCTGTTTCACTGGTAATCTTTTTAAAGTGATTTGGTCCACAACCTGTCTTATGCGTTTAAAATCGGCTTACGTTCAAGAGGAGTGTGAAGTCATATATCGTTGACTCGTAATCTAACAATTTAAACTTTAGGGAAGAACGATTTGTCTAATAAAAAGGCTATCGTTGGCTCGTGCTAGCATGTCTCTAAACACAATTTGGTCTATTCGTACCATGAAATCATCAACATTAGCTCTCGATTGGGATAAGTAACTAAATGATCCAACAACTTTATATCCCATGGCTCACCATATAAGTTAGTGCACACCACTTACACTTGCTTTTTTTCTTGCCATCATCGTCTATGGATTTTTTAAATTTGGACTATACAATCAAAGTGCATCTTTGTAATCGTTCAGAAAAAATAAAGTTATTTTCCTCATCCTCGTGAACAAAGAATGCAATTCTTTGTCTCTCAGATCATTCGTGAGTTGAAATATTCTTCTCTATCCTCATTGAATCTTTACATGTCAACTAATTACGCAAATAACTTAGAGGTGAGCATGGTCTGGGTTGGTCCGACTCCCTCATGAACCGAGGACTGGACCGGTGGTCCCGATTCCTAATTTTCAGAACTGGAGATTGGACTAGACTGATCGGTCCAGTCCGGATCCCGAGTGGTCCAGTGGAATCGAAGTTTAACATAAAGAAAGAACTTAGTGAATTTAAAATAATAATTAAAAAGAAAAGAAAAAGTAGTCACTATTTACCGCTCAAAAACTTAGTGAATAGTATTAAAGTATAGAGAAAGAACTTATGTTCTCATTTGTTTAACATGATAGCGAGCCCCAAATTAGGTTTTATATTAAAAACATAAAAAAGGAAAAAAAATGGTCGGTTCGGTTGGGCGGTCCATCGGTTTGGTTCCCCCACTAGAACCGGGCACTGGTTTCACTTTTAGGAACCGAGAACCGAACCAGTTCGGTCCGGTCCGGTCAGTCCATTATGCTCAGCCCTAAGAGAAATAGTTAGTACTCACTATCCACCTCAAAATGGCCATAGTAATTTCTTATTGCAAAAACTCACTAGATTATAATTGATTCTGTGTTATAGGATTTACAAAAATTAATATCCATAATTTTTTTTGAAAGACTAAGGTGCGTTTGGGAGAGCATTTGGGAAAAATGCAAAGAATTTTGTATTAGAGTATTTTTCCGAAATGCAAATAGTGTATGGAAGCAACTTTGGTGTGAATGCTGTTTGGAAAAAACCTACACTTTTAAAGGACTTTCGTTATATTTTTAAAATAAATAAACAACAGAAGACTAAAAGCTTAGCAACTGGTAGCGCAGAGGCAAAGGGCTCAGGTGGCTGGAAGCCGGCAAGCCAAATCTAGCATTGGCGGCCCTCACTTTAGGTCAAATCTAAACTCGCCCTAGCATGCTAGTGAAGGTAAAATTGAAATTTTGAAAGTTTAACAATGACAAAGTTGAAAGGAAAAAGATATGAATAGCATTCCAGAAAATGTTCAAAACCAAAGCTAGGTAGGATATGCATTGGGCTCAGAGTAGGGCTATCAAAAAGGCCAGTGCTGACTCGACCCAGCCTGAAAATTTAGGGAATTTTCGGGCCGGACCTTGGTACTGTTTCGGCGGGGGCCGGCCCAAAAATTCCCAAGGCGAACCAGCAACCCCCATATGCTGCAACAAGAGACGGGTTGGTTGCTTCAAAAAGGCGCGCGCGCGTCCGGCCAGAAAATTCCCTAAATTTTCTGGCAGGACCGGTACTGTTTCGGACTGGACTGGGCCGGGCCAAGCTTGGCATTGTTTGGTTTGGAGCCGGGTCATGCCTATATGAGATCTAGCCCAACCCGGCCCATTGACACCCCTAGCTAAGAGATTCTGAAAATGCTAGCTTTTGGCTCGAATGGAAAAAAGAAAAAAGAAAAAAAAAGGGGTCCACTAGACAACGTCGAAGTTATTCAAACTTTGAACTAGTCTTGATGCATGGTATGCTGAAGATAAAGAGACAGCGAAGCAGCTTAATTTTGCTATGTTATCTGAATTATTTCATTGGGTATAAAGATTTGGATTAAATCCTCATAACATTAACAAAAGAAGAAGTATCGGATCTTTGACCGGGTTCTGCTCTATCCATATTAAGCTTGTTTAATTCCACTTGCTCAAGGACCAAAATGATAATTAACAAAGTCAAAGGGGGGCATGACGTGGATGCTAGTACGGTTGTGCTCCGATATCAACCAACTATTTTGCTCCAAAATTTCAAAAAAAAAAAAAAGGTTCTCATCACATGGTTGGTAGCAATTTTGCACAAGTCATTTGATGATAGCCTTCTCAATGCATGCAAACCCTAGAAAAAGCCACGGCATGATTGGTTGTGATAATAACTATTACATCACAAGTTTAGTACAATTTGATTGATTACTATAATATTTACTCGTCGCAATCGTTATTACAGTGTAATTTCTATTATAGCCAAAGCTCTAACGATTACGACATAATGTCTTAACGTATGCAAACCTTTGAAAAAAGCACGGCCCGATTGGTTGTGATAATAACTATTACATCACAAGTTTATTACAATTTGGTTGCTTACTATAATATTTACTTGTCGCAATCGTTATTACAGTGTAATTTCTATTATAGCCAAAGCTCTAATGACCATGGCATGACCCCCATTTAATTACTATTGCACCATCACTCTAATTGTTATTTTCAGAATAGCCCTATCTATTTTGTTCACTCACTGTACCGATATTAGACTATTATCTCTAGAATATTTATCTAATGATAACACAAACTACAATTATTAGGACATAATAAGATATTATATTATCAATAAAGAGAATATACTAAACATTGATTAGCATAACGTTAGTTGCTTACTATTTGTTATGAAAGTGATAACTAGCTTAGTACAATATTTATTTGGAAGTTATTGCACTTTATGCGCTTAACTTTTTGTTATAATCGTAAAAAAATTATTGAAAGATAAATAAATATGTGATGTGATAAATTTATATTTCTAGTAATATAGGGGGTAGTAAACTAATCTATCATGATTGACAATTTAAAATGAAAATGATTATATTCTCTCCAATTTTGATTTAATTGACATTATGGTAATTCTAATGCTATTTGCGATTATTACATAAGTCATCCATGAAACCAAAACAGTGTAATAATCATCTACTCCTTAAGTCAAATAGTGTCATAGTTATTACAGCACTATGACATCAGAGCAGAACTAGTTCATTATGAGCTTATATTATTAGTACAACAAAACGAGCAGTCGTAGATTTACGCGATTTACTTGCTGTTCGTCAGTGCCTTCGTTTGACAGAAAACTCAAAACTTTGAAAAACATTTTTTGAAAAATAATTAGTTGTATCGCTTAAAAAAATGAATAAATAAATAATATTTTCATCATCCACGAAAATATTTAGGCATAAAATATTGTTGATAATGAAAATATTTTCTATTGGCTAATTTTTCTAAGCGATATAATCAATCATTTTTTGAAAAATATTTTTCAAATTTTGAATTTTCCGTGAAACAAACGCACCCTAAGTAACTATTTCTTCTCTTGATCGACAATGATTGATTGTTCATATAGAACAAAGTAGAACAATGAACTTGATGGTTTTTTAACAATTTTAATGGTTTCAGTCATAAAATTTCCAAACAAGTGAAAGATTGATAACTCAAGCCAAATAATGTTCTTATACCCAATAGAACATTCTGTTGATATTTTAATAAATTTCAACCGTTAACGCTATATGTCATAAAACTTCGCAAATAATATCATTTAGATATGAAAATTTGATTGTCACAAACTGACCGTAAATATGGAGAAACGTAAATTCCACAAATAATCTCATTCACCCATGAAAAATTGATGGGAGAATTTCCAAAAAAGTTCAAAACCTATTGCGATTGTGTCAATTCAGTTTTTTTTTTTTTTGCCAATTGAGTCCTAAACCTTTTGCAATTGTGCCAATTCAGTCCATTTGACAGGCTGGCGATGCCGCGGATAATTTTTAATAATTTTTTATTTTTTATTTTTGAATTTTTTATTTATTTTTAATTAATTTTTCTGCCTTTTTTTTTGTTAGGAGCCGACAGAAGGCCGCCGGCCACTGGGCAAGGGCCTAAGAGCCCCCACTGGGGAGTCCCGGCCTCGTCCACATCGGCGTCGACTGGGCAAATGGACTGAATTGACACAATTGTAAAAAGGTTTAAGACTCAATTGGCAAAAATAAGTTTAGCACTAAACTGGTACAATTGCAAAAAGTTTATGAATTTTTTGGTGATTTTTCAAAATTGATAGTCACTGATATGAAGTCATTTCTCGTATTCTAATACGAAATCTCCAAAATTTGTCCCTCCTTCGCACTTGGATAGTCACCTGTTTCTTGAGAGAAGTTAGAGCTTGCGAAGTTGTATATATGATTTGAATTAGTTGCTAAAAAAGTCGAACGGTGTTCAAATCACAATGTCCCTTACTCAATATATTGAACCGCCAGATTGGCCATCTTGTGAATAGAGTCTTATTCAGTGCACGTACACAATGCGGGCTTACGTTCATCCCTGAAAATTAGTCGAGCCCAATAGATTGACTACTCCTTTTTGTTGGGGTAATTGAAATTCAAACAGAAGTGCACCCATTTCTTCCATAAAATGGATCAGACAGAATAGACATTAATTATTCGTTTATTTGTAATATGTTATTTTCTTAAACATATTCTCAACAACTTTAAATCTTTCTTTCGACAAATTCATTTCATTGGCTTCTGACTTGGCAAAAGCTGACCTTCGGAGAAAAGTCAAAGAATGATAGAAGAATTGGGAAGGAAGTGAGCTGGAAAAGGAGAAAGAAAAGAGGCAAAACACAAATGGAAGGGGGATCAAAAAGTCAAAAGGAGCAAAAGAAAGAACTATTCCTATATTAACTGTTCATTATTTTATAATCTTGTCACAGACTTTATGTATATAGAGTTGGGATATATATGGTCATTTTCTCGTGGAAAAAAGAAAGCTGCTAGTCTGACGGTCTGAGAGTATTATCAACTATTTTTCATCACACGATCTCTTAATCAATGAGTGCTTTATGCAAAACACGCGATATTGTTGTCTGGATCTACGGTTGAGATTGTACCGTATCTGACAGTACTATCGGGAAAACATTTCTCTAGAAAAAATGACACAAAAATAAAAATAAAAAAATAGAACGTGTAGGTACTTCAATAGTACTGCCGCACACGTTACTTTGATTTTGAAATAGCCAAAGTCAACCTTTTGCTCACACATACTCCATCATCTCCATCTATATATACTTGCACAGAACTATTTGGACTCTCATCATCTCAAGTACTCCATCATTCGACCAAAAAAAAAAGTACTCCATCAGAAACATCTCCATTCCAACGGAACTACTTCAACCTTGCCTCTCTCCAGCAACATGGCTTCGGAAAGGGCGGGGTTTCGTGTGCTCGCCTTGGTTCTCTTTGTATCGGTTTCTGCAACGGCAGCTCATCGCCCAAACTCGTCCCTAAAGGTGGGATACTACCGACATACTTGCCCGTCGGCAGAAGCTATAATCAGGAAAGCCGTGTTCGATGCCGTCTCGAGGAACCCCGGGATGGCGGCCGGCCTCGTTCGCATGCATTTTCACGACTGCTTTGTTAGGGTACGGCGAAATATATATGCTCAAAAGTTCTGCCTTCATCCACTTATATTCTCTTTCTTTAAATTTCCTTCCCTTCTGTTTTCAGCAATTGCCTTTTCTCCCTAATTGCAATGGTTAGAAGGATAATGTTCTCAGAGTCATAGAAATGTTAAAACATATAATGTTACTAGCTCGTTCGACTTATTTCAGGGGTGTGATGCTTCAGTACTGGTGAAATCAACCCCAGGAAACCCGGCAGAGAGAGATCACCCCGCAAACAACCCTAGCCTACGCGGATTTGAAATCATCGATCAGGCCAAGGCCCGGCTCGAAGCCTTGTGCCCTAGGACTGTCTCGTGCGCCGACATCATTGCTTTCGCCGCCCGCGACAGCACCCACAAGGCCGGGGGCATGTACTACGACGTCCCCGCTGGCCGCCGCGACGGCCGCATCTCTCGCCTCCCAGAAGTTACCCAGAACCTCCCGCCACCAAGCTTCAATGCCCAACAGCTCATCGCCAACTTCGCGAGGAAAGGACTCTCGGCGGACGAGATGGTGACCCTCTCGGGAGCACACTCGATCGGAATCTCCCACTGCTCTTCCTTCTCGAGCCGCCTCTACGCGTTCAACGCCACACTGGCCCAAGATCCCTCCTTGGACCCTGCGTACGCCACTTTCTTGAAGATCAAGTGCCCGCCACCAAGCAACGCGACGCAAGCAGACTCGACCGTGCCGCTCGATAGCATCACAGCCAACACTTTGGACAACAAGTACTACCTTCAGTTGTCGAAGCTCCGCGGCTTGTTGACTTCGGACGAGACGTTGTACAATAGTCCCTCAACTTCAAGGATGGTCGGGAACAACGCGAAGAACGGATTCACTTGGAGCGCGAAGTTTGCGAAGGCGATGGTGAAGATGGGCTCGATCGACGTGCTCACTGGTAAACAAGGAGAGATCAGGAAGCTGTGCAGTGTTGTGAACTGAGGACGTGCCGGAGAGTTCTGATTTTTTGCAGGATGGAGAGATTGGAAAACTGATCGCTCGTCCTAACAGTTATTCTTTGCTTGACCTTTTTTTTTTCTTTGCTTGACTTGATTTGTTTGGATGTGTCCGTTTTGATTGTTGCGTTACTTTCGAATTTTGAAGGTTTTGTGAGGTTTCGTTTTCAGATGTAAGTCTTTCTTGTTGGCAAAAAATCTGATTGAAATTCTGACCGTGCATTGGTTCGTCCTCTCTTTGATCTGACCAAAAAATCATACATCTTGTCGAAACAACTTTTGAAAGAAGAGAAGTTATCTGGAAAATTGTCCAAAAAATCATAAACCTATTATGCAGCGGTCAATTCAATCATAAGACTTTTCAATTGTACCAATTTAATCATAAATATCTTAATGATTTGCCAATTTAGTCCTAAACCTTTTTAACAATTTGTCAATCTTGTCATTCCGACTAAGTTCGGCCGCAAATCGTTGACGTGGCAATCTAGTCAGTGTCGGCCGTTCCGCGTGGCACGGCTGACAGACGGCCGTCTGTAATAAACTGGGTTGATAAATATCAACGTGCAAAGATACATTTGATCTATACATAATGAAATTAGATAGTGTCCATATAAGTTAGAAATTGTGAGATATCAAATAGAATCATAATGGATACTAATTTCTAGGTAGTTGGAACAAGGATTTGCAAATGCAAACTAAGAGTACGTTTATTACGTGAAAAATGAATGATTTGAAAAATATTTTTCTAACAATGATGGCTTGTATCGACAAAGATTAGACACGCTAGGCAGTAGCCACATTCTAGTCGTAGTTAAAGAAAAGGAGGATGGTACCAAAGTCGAATTTATAATGGATCATTTCCAATAATAGCATGATTATGAATAAATCTATGCTCTTAGTGGGAAGTCATTTAGTATGATTAACAACTATACAGCCATTTCTGCAAGATATTCTCTTTTGACTATTGATGCCTTCTGCTCTATCTTATATCTCGAGCAAATTGACCAAGATAACTAAAGGTTGACAATTTCTCTTTTAATAAAAAAAGAAGAAGAAGAGAAATATAAAGCATAGTGGGATAATAAGACCCTATACTATAGAAGTTGATCTCCGTCCTATACATTTGAGTGAAGAGATATGCTCTAAGGTGTTGGGGCAGATAAATATAAAGCATAGTGGGATAATAAGACCCTACACTATAGTTTGGTAGAAATATCGCAATATCGTGATTGATTTATTCCATCTCAATTTGAGAAATTATACACAATCGATTCGTTATAAGGGTACTTATTTACATCGTGTTTTGGAAATTATATGCTTGCTACCAACAATGCACGACTAATTCCATCTTTACGATCCTCATTTGATTGCACAATACTAGTGTTATACATCTCCTAAAATACATTTCGCGAAGATAAGTATATCACCAGTCGAGGAGGATTCAATTATTCAGTTCCCTAAAAAGATGATTTTTTTTTTCTTTTTCCAATTGGTAGAATTCTAAAATAATTAGTAAACGTAAAAGTATCGTGGGTTCCGTTTGTTTCGCGAAAAATATTATGCTGAAAATATTCTTCTTGTTCTCCGGCGAGACTCGCATGTGGGTTTGGGTAAGTGTTACCCTCACGCCTATTCTTTTTTGGTGTATTGGCGCAAGAGAGAATGATTAGTGGAATGGAATTATATAATTGTTGACGATTGCTTATTGACAGAATATACACGAGGCAATCGGCTAATTGTAGTACCATACTAGCGACAGATCGCGTTCAGAACAACGTGGCAATGAGCAATTGATTGAGACAAAACCACAAAAGCCACTCTTGCCTTTTCGACAATGGAGATGTAGGATCGATTCAAGAACACAGACGCATAATGGAGATGTATGCGAGCGTCTTGACTTGATTAACTAGGACGAGTCAAATCTCGCGCCGAAACGAACATGAAATAGCTTCCGACGTTTTTCCCTGCAATTCTTCCCGATCGACGAGTCATTGTGTCTTGTCATTGCCGAATTCAGTTTTGCCAGCATGTATACGTTGCTGTCGCGGAACTTACTGAATCACACTCGTAGTATCAATCGCACGACGAAGTTCGGATTGATTTCAATTTCTATTTTGTCCGTTATTTGATGATATGTCATTATTGATTTTCGTTCACTTTTTCAATACTTACAAAAATTTGGACGATGCTTGTAGAAGTGACACATGGTTGAAGTGACCAATCAAAAATAGGATGAAATTTACGTCGCATAACTAAAGCGTGTTTTACCCATAGTATAAGATAGGGAACGACACAAATATTATTTGAACTTTTGCTTAATGTACAATTTGATCCGTGAATTTTAACTTTATTCAATATGGTCTCTGAACTTTAGCTCTATGCGTAATGTCGTTCCTGAACTTTTAATTTGTTCAATATAGTCCATGAGCTTTTAGTCCTTGAATGGTAGAAAAATGTTTAATGCCGTCCTTTCATTAATACAAATTCAGGGACAACATTAATAATTTTAATACAGTTCATGGATTAAATTGAACATTTACCAAAAATTAAGAAATCATATTGAACAAATTAAAAATTTAGTCATGAAATTGCACATTTGCTAAAATTTAAGTACCTTATTATATAATTTGAAGTTCATGTACCTATTTACATATTAGACCGAAGTCGAGGACAATTTGGGTCGTTTACCTATAAGATACTTCCTCCGAATCCGGGCCCAAAAGACGCAGGTGCCTCACTAAACTAGCCGAGAGTCGCCGAAACCGACCCAGAAGCTCCGATGGAGGCTCGCTGCAAGTTCTGGCTGCCCAAGAAGAACAGATTCTGCGCCAACACCCCTCTCAACGATTCACCGTGAGCTCTGAATCTTCTCTTTTTCTTGGGTTTCTCTTCAATTTGAACTAAATTTGCCAAGAAATGCTCATCACTAGGTTCTGTGGCAATCACACTCCGAGGTCTGATTCTCAGTGGATTCCATGCCCACTCGACCCATCTCAGTAAATCTTCCATTCCCCTTTGCCCTTTTGTGTCGTTGCAATGAGTATATGTTCAAGTTCGCCTTTTTATGTTTCTTGCTGTTGATTTTTGTTTGGCTTTGCGTGCTTGGTCTGAGAAGCTCTGTGCTTCAAGATAACTTGGAAGGGCACATCAAGAGATGCCCTTTTCTCAAACAAACTCAGTCCTTGTCCTTGCAACCTTTCTACCAGAAGGGTATCAATGCTGGTAATGAGGACGAGGATGGTGTGCCGTTGAGTAATTCGCCCCCGGGGCATCCGGATAATGTTACATCGGAGATGAAGAGGAATGCAGTGTATGGTCTGAGTGTGCCAGAGTTTTGTAGTCTGATTGACAAGATTAAGTCTCTGCACGAGTCGATATGCGGGGATATTAGAGACTCGTTCAAGGTCACAGATGCTTGCGACATCTGGATTAAGGGACAAGTTGATAGGTATCCTGAGATGTTCTCAGTTATTTTGTTATCATGCGTGCACTCAATGGTGATAGGAGTTGTTCTTTGCAGAAAATTACCATTTCAGGAGAAACATGTGATGCAACAGGCGTCGATTCTGGGGAACATGGTGGAGCATGGGGTTTTGAAGAGATTTGGTATGAGGGATAAGTGTGACAATGAGGGACAACGTGTGGATGATGAAAATAAGAATGATGTTCCTGCCGTTGTTGAGTTTGGAGCAGGAAGAGGTTATTTGACGCAAATGCTTGCCGACTGTTATGGGATTAAGAGAGTCTTCTTGGTTGAGCGGAAGGCGTACAAGCTTAAGGTGAGTATTGAGTTTTAGAACAGTACATTGTCTCCATTGAAACTTTACTTACTTTTTTCAGATTCTGCCTGGTCTTGAGCTGCATTTTATTTGTTGTTTTATGTCATTCAAATGCTACTTCTAGGCTGATCGATCCTTGCGACAAAAAGAGAGCTTGTTATTAGAGCGCTTGAGAATTGACAGTAAGATTTTCAAGTTCTTCAGTATCCTAGATTGCATTTTCCGAAATTATTGGTAAATCAGTAGTGCTTTCATGTTTTAGCCGGCCAGGAAAACTGATTCATTGCATATGTTATTAGATTATAGTGTTTAATAATTTAGCGGAGCATCTAATTCTCTCTTGATGTACGCTCTGCTCGTATAAAACCAACTAATTGGAGCATCTATATTGCAAATCTATTGTTTCATGACAGGGAGATGCCTTCTTATCATGAGGGATTATTTTGCTTTGTTAGCATTTGCTAGCTAGGCTATAGCTATCTTTGGTGATGGAGATGTCTTCATATTGTGAGTGATTGTTGTCCTTCGTTACCATTTGCTAGCCAGGCTAAAGCTATGGTTGCAATAATTACACTGCATAATTGTTTAGTGCTAAAGGATGTTCCTGGTGACAAATTTTTGCTTCATTGAAGAAGTGTCACACCTTACAGTGAAGTTCTTAAGGTCTTCAATCGAAGTTTGCCATATTGTTTTCTGCATATTACTCTAGAGTGGTATTTCTGGTCCGAGCTGATTTATAAGAGATGGTTATTATCTACCAGTCAGAAAGGAGATGCCTCTACCATTCTGTCATTCATTCAAAGACCAATACTGAATGCTAATAATCTGACGAGAGTTGTTTTGCTGTTTAGTTGCTAAGATTTTGTAAACTAGTATGCAACTCTACAGACATGCTGACCATGTAGGCAATTTCTTGAATTGACTTCAGTGTGTAGTTTGAGAGATATGTATAATTTAATTCCAATCATCACTATTACCGCTTTGAAATGTGAACTGGAAGAGATTACATTGGAGTTGCTTCTTTTGCAGTTGAGGATTTCAATTTGCATGCTGTTGAGTCTTTACGGGGATCTCCATTCTTGGCTATTGGCAAGCATCTCTGTGGTCCGGCAACAGGTGATTAGAATGCTTGTTCAAATAATGCCAGCCCAAGAAACGTGAAGATGGATTCACAGTCACTCTTCATCTTTATCAGCTTCTTTTGAAGGAAGCACCGTTTCTACACGAAAAACCTGATCTAACTCTTGGTGCAGATTTGACTCTAAGATGTTGCTTATCAGAAAGAAATATTATTGATGATGTTCAGAAATGTCCCATTCAAGGCCTAGCTATTGCAACATGTTGCCATCATCTTTGCCAGTGGAAACACTACATAAGTAATGTATCATCCTGTTTTTAGATTGCTCATTTTTAAGATACTTGTTTTTGTATGATGACCGGTTAAAGTTGACCTTGCGAATTCTCTTTCCAGATAAGAGATATTTCTCAAATTTGGGTATCAAGAAGGAAGAGTTCCATGCCATGACATGGTTTACCAGCTGGGCAGTGGATGCTGATCACGGTTCAGATCTTTCTGATGTCAAGGATCCAAGATCTCATCTTCCAACTATGTAATCATCTGAAACTCTTACCTTGCAGTTGCTTGATCGCGATTAACACATTTGATTGTGACATTGACCCTATGAATCGACACTATCATTTTGCACGTCTCTGTACTTTTTGCCTTAGTGAGAAGGAAGAAGATGGAGAGGATGCGACCCCTGTTAAAGACACCATTGGAAAGATGGAAGCAGTAGAAAGGGCTGTGCTGGGTTTCATGTGCAAGCAGATCATCGACATCGGGAGACTAATGTGGCTAAAGGGACGCGGACTGGACGCGCAACTTGTCAAATATGTTCCCCCAAGCATCTCGCCGGAGAACCATTTGTTGATCGCCAAGAGGGAAACACGATTATGATTAGTTCTGTTCTGTCTACATCTCAATTGTGAAATCATGGAGTATCTTCTACTTCATTTTAATCAAGGGATTTATGTCGTTGGATTTGCTGAGGAATGTGTAAACTTTTGATCTGAGAACAGACACACTACAGAGTTTGGAAGTTTTGAATGTGAACGTGCTTTCAAGATTAGATTCCCCTGATAGTGAGTTGCTGGACCAGTGTATCAGGGGTCAAGTCCAACTTGAACACCTCAGCTTATACTCAATGGAGGCTAATGCTAAGGTTTGAGCAATGAGTCCAACCGACACTACCGAGTTTGGAAGTTTTGAATGTGAACGTGCTTTCAAGATTAGATCCCCCTGATGGTGAGTTGCTGGACCAGTGTATCAGGGGTCAAGTCCAACTTGAACACCTCAGCTTATACTCAACGGAGGCTAATGCGAAGGTTTGAGCAATGAGTCCAACCAAGGAAAAAGAACCAAGTGTTCCCAGGTCTTTGATGGATACCATGTTTGTTTCGGGTAACAAAGAAGGTTCACTGAGGTCCTCATGATAACTTCCTCGCCGTTTTTTGAGTGCCGGGGCAGCAATATGTTCTTCCGTAATCGTTCTTCCATAAACTTAAAAGAGGTTTTTAGTCCGACAGCTATCAAGAGTCGGAGATCCGTTCTCCAGGAAATTAATTCTATTGATTTGCCATTCTCCTTTCGAACTAGATCTCAAGACAAACATCAACGGTTAAACGTCTGTCGTCACCCGAATATGCCCCGGATCAGTTTGCTTGGTTTCCCTCTTCGCCGCTGTTCTTCCCAATAAACACTTTGCACTTGCAGAGAGCAGATGCACTTAGTGGTGGCCACGGGCCAGTTTGGGCCCGGAACTGGTCCGGCCCATACGGGCTGGTTCCGAGTTACAATTTTTGTGAACCGGCCGTTCCGGACCGGTTCCGAACCGCGTGAAAAACGGCCGGTTCGGCCGGTTCCGAACCGCCTAGGAACCGGCTTACAGCCGTTGTCGCATTTGGCCCATTTAATCTTTTTTTTTAGTAAATAAATCTATCATAAATTTTATAAATATCCCTTTTTATCTTTCATTTTTTCTCATAAATTCTCTCAAATTTGTGACTCTGTCAATTTTTTGAATTCGTTTTCCACTTAATTCTTTCAAAAAATGACAAATGGAAGTAGAGGTAGTGGCAGAGGAAAGAGCCTGATGGGGGAATCCGATCATCCTCATGATTCTCGTGATTTTGTATATTGGGGAGACGATGTTGATGATATCAACATTATTCCCAACGTCGAGCACGTCCCAATGTAAGAAAGTCTGCATCCTCCTCCTACTAGTGTCGAAGAAATGTTAACAGCAAAGGAGCTGGAACGGGAGAGTACATCCGACATATGGGAACACTTCACGAAGGAACATTTAGGTGGAAACAAATATCAGGTAAAATGTAAATATTGTGGGGCACCATACAAATTTACAGATGGAGGCGGCTATGGAACATTTAAACAGCATCTGAGGTCGAAACATCCAACGCAAGCAGAGATCGACACCGGCCAACAACAAATTTTCGGGTACGCCAATTCTAACGCTTCTCCTTTATTTCGTTACAATGAAAAAGTTTATAAAGAAGAATTAGCTAGATTTGCTGCCGTTAAACGTTTATCGTTTAATTTTGGTGAAAAAGTTGATTTTAATCATTTTATACAAACTGCATATACTCCACAAGCAAAACTTGTTTCGAGAAATACGCTTAAACCCCAACTTTTTGATATTTATAAAAGAGAAAAAGAAGATTTGAAATTTTTTTTTATGAATTTCAATGGATGTGTGCATATAGGTAGCGACATTTAGAGTGATCTTTGGAAAACTCATTCTTATATGGGTATTACATATCATTGAATAGGCGATGATTGGAACATTCAAAGAAGAGTTATTGCATTTCGAGTTTTTGATGGTAGGAATACGGCAATTAATATTTATAGAATAATTAAACAATTTTTAGAAGAATATTTTTTGGTTAATAAAAAATTTTCAGTTGGTTTTGATAATGTCGTGGCAAATACCGGTTTCATTCCCGAGTTAGAAAATATTTGCAAACCCGCTTTTGGTGGACAATTTTTTCACGTTAGATGTGTTTGCCATGTTTTAAATTTTTGTGTACAAGATGATTTACAAACTCTTGATGTTTTTCTCAACCCAATAAAGACAACAATTCAATTTTTATGGAGACATCCTCAAATTACGAAAGAATGGGGCAAATTTTGTAAAGCATATAGAAGAAGACCAAAAAAATTTTCAAGAGATGTTCTAACTCTTTGAAATTCTACGTACGAGTTGCTTAATCAATCTTTTGCATATAAAGATTTATTATGTACGTTTATTTCGAATAATATTTCTCAAATTAATTTATTCCTACAAGAGTGGGATATTTGCAACAAAAAAAAAAAATTAGATCTTTTAAAAGTTTTTAATGATGCAACCTATACTTTATCCGGTGTTTATTATCGTACTACGCATTTATTTTTAATAGAGTGTGTTAATATTGTTGGTATTTTTGAAGAAAATGAAAAAGATGATCAATTAGGTCCGACTATTATGGCAATGCGAACAAAATGACTGCATTATTATATCGAAATTCCTCTTATTTATTTGGTTGCTTATGTTTTCGATCCACGTACCAAATTAGATGGTTTAGGTGATGATTTGAATACGTATTATGACTGTTTACATTTGATTGAAATTATAGATATTAGAACTATACAAACAGTAGTTAAAAACGCAATAGTAGAAATGTATAATGAATTTTCTAATAGATATAATGTAGGTGATAGTAGATTTTCCCAACCTAGTGACGTACAAAGCGGGGACCTAGGTAGAATTAGTAAAGGGTACAAAATGCTGATGAATAAGCAAAAAAGATAAAAGGGAACAACAGGAAATATTTCCGAAGTAGAGATCTATTTAACCACTTTTTTGAGTTTAGTGAATTCGAAGGCGGCACAGATTTCAAAATTCTAGAGTGGTGGAAGAGGTATTCAACCCAATTCCCAATTCTCGTTCTCATCGCAAGACAGGTTTTAGCAACCATTTGTTCAACAGTTGCGGTTGAACAAGCATTTAGCGCTGGAGGCAATATTCTGGAGGCAGCATTTTGGACGACCGACGTTCAAGATTAGCTTCGGAATCGGTGGAGGCTCAAGCTTGTGTCGATGGTTAGACAAAGGCTCAACATCGACAACAAGAAATGGATCGCAGCAATGAAGCCGAATTCTTCAATGATGGAGATACCACCGCCACGGGTACCGGTATAGGAATCGGCGAAATGGGTAGTGACGATTGACGATGAGGTAAATATGGGATTATCAAAGGTAAAAGAATTACATGGGCTTTGATTCTTCGATCCCAAAAGATATGTATCCGTTTAATGATAATTCATTAAGTTCAAGTCTCTTTCTCTTCTTTTTTTTTTCCCCCAAATTTGATTACAATTTACAAATTGATTACAATTTGTATTTGATAATTTATTATTTCATAATTTCATAATTTTTTTTATTTCATAATTCATTATTTAAAAATTAAATTTGAAAATCGGAACCGAAACCGAAACCGGCCGGTTCCATTTCGGTTTTGAATCGGAACCGGGCCTTGAACCGGCCCGAAACCGGAACTGGCCTTGGTTCCGGTTCCGGTTCCGAATCATGGCAAGATGCAGTGTTCAATTATTACCCGCCAACTACCCCAGAAACCTTTTCTTTAAGCTTTCCTGGTCTGATTTCGCTTCCCCCCCATCATTATCCGATCCGTCAGTCTTCCTCCTTTTCATAATTTAATTACACCAGCACATCTTCCAAGTGACGCAAATTCGTGTCAACCAAGCCATGTCATGATCAATCCTACCACTCTCGCCGTTTCTTCATATACCTCCACCCCACACCACCACCATCTTCACTGCCCTCCGCAACTCGCTCACTAACTCCGTCGCTCGCTTCCTCCATCCCATGGACGAGCCCAGAGGCACCGTCCTCTTCACCACCGTCGGCCGCCCCTACTACGGCTTCGACGTCTTCTCCCTCGACCTCACCTCCCGCCGCGAGCGCCGCCTCACCGACGGCCTCTCCATCAACTTCAACGCCCAATTCGCCTCCGACGAGGGCGACGACGGCCCAGAAGCCGTCGTCTTCGTCTCCGAGCGGACCGGCTGCCCCCGGGTCTACCTCGCCAGGTCCGGCTTCTCCCAGCCCGACCTGCTGCCTTCCGCGCCGGGCAGCCTCTTTCACGACCGGCCCGTCCTCAGGGACGGCCGGCTCTACTTCATCTCGGCTCACGAGGAGCCGGACAAGCCGTTCGCGAGCTGGTCCGCTCTCTACTCGGCCGACCTGGAGGGTAGCCAAATTGCCAGGTTGACCCCGTACGGCTCCGTCGACTACAGCCCGGCAGTCTCGCAGTCGGGGAAGTTCATCGCGGTCGCGTCCTATGGGTCGCGCCCTTGGGGCGGTGAATTCCACGCCCTGAATACGGACATCGTCGTGTTCCGGGAATCCGACCCGAAGGAGCGGGTCGTCGTGGCGGAGTCCGGGGGCTGGCCCACCTGGTCCGGCGACTCCGTCGTCTACTTCCACCGGAAGGCGGAGGACGGGTGGTGGAGCATTTTCCGGGTCGAATTCCAATTCCCCCCAGACACGGACTTCTCCGGGTTCCCGCTGGCTCCGACCCGGGTCACTCCTTCAGGGGTCCACTGCTTCACTCCGGCCGCCATGCCCGGCTCCAACAAAATCGCCGTCGCGACACGGCGGTCAGGCAAGAGCTTCCGGCAGATCGAGATTTTCGACGCCGGGCCGGAGTCCTTCGTCCCCGTCACCGAACCGTTGAACCCGAACTTCCACCACTACAACCCTTTCGTGTCTCCCGGCTCACGGTGCATCGGGTATCATCGGTTCCCAGGCGAGTCGACTGGGGGCGAGTCAAGGGTCCCCAATCTCAACCAGGTCGCGTCGCCCATCAAGGGGCTCCGGATGCTGAGGCTGAATGGCTCGTTCCCTTCTTCTTCCCCTGACGGCCAGCTCATAGCCTTCAACCACGACTTCGAGGCCGCCATCAATGGCGGAGTGAAGATCGTCCAGTCGGATGGCTCGAGGCGGTGGACGCTGATTAAGGATCGGACCGCGTTCTACAACTCGTGGAGCCCCACCGAGCAAAACGTCATTTACACCTCGATCGGACCGATCTTCGATTCGCCCAAAACGACGGTCCAGATCGCTCGGATCGGGTTCGACTTATCCGGTCCGGAGGGCGACGGCACATGTGACGTGAAGGTGCTCACGAGGGAGGACACGGGGAACAACGCCTTCCCCTCGTGCTCTCCCGATGGCAAGTGGCTCGTGTTCCGGTCCGGTCGGACCGGCCACAAGAACTTGTACATCGTCGATGCCGCGAACGGCGAGTTTGGCGGCGGGATCCGTCAGCTGACGGACGGGCCGTGGATCGACACGATGCCGTCGTGGTCGCCCAATGGCAACCTCATAGCCTTCTCTTCGAACCGGCACGACCCGGACAACGTGAGCGCATTTAGCATCTATCTCATTAGACCGGATGGGTCGGGTCTGAGGAGGGTACACGTGGCGGGACCAGAGGGGTCTCCCGAGGCCGATCAGGAGAGGATCAATCACGTGTGCTTCAGCAGGGACGGGGAGTGGCTGTTGTTCACGGCGAACTTGGGCGGCGTGACGGCAGAGCCAGTTTCGTGGCCCAACCAGTTCCAGCCGTACGGGGAGCTATATGTGGCAAGGTTGGACGGGAGCGGGCTCCGGAGGCTGACGTGGAACGGGTTTGAGAACGGGACACCCGCGTGGCACTCGACGGACGACGCGGGCCCCAGTTATCTGAGGTCGGGCACCGGTGAGGGTTGGGACGAGGATAAGTTGAGAGGGCAGTTCGAGGAGCCCCTATGGATATCTTGCGATATTTGAGGGGAAATACTAAAATGGGCCAATGCCATATGGTGTGGAGAAAAATCAAGAAAGAAAGAAAAAAATGAAAATAAATGGCTTAAATCTTATTTTATATTTTGTGGATTTTGGGGTCGGGATTGTAAAAGAATAAAGACATCAATTTAGAAATCTGTTTGGTAACATCAGTTAATTTTTCTGTTCTTGAGAATAGATCAGTAGTAATCATTTGATGCGCGGGATTTGTCTCTTACAGTATCAGGTATCCCTGAGTCGCGAATAGCGATTCAATTGATGATAGAGAACAGATTTGGAACAGAAACAAGAAGCAAAAAGAATAAAAAAATTACTTATTTATTTCCTAGAGAAAAATTAGAAAAAATCATTTATGTTCAGAAATTATTCTCGAAAATAGAATTGTTACCAAATATGTCCTAAGTGTCCACGGGGCCTGCTAGCGGCTAAAGGCCGGGATGGTAGACCCGGGTCCGATTCCAATAGAACCGCGTGAAATTTGTGACTAACGAAAGATTATTGACTCATTCTTTCTAACATGTACAACCTTGTCAAAGCATTCATTCACTTTAATGATTGGACCTCTTCCCACGGCCCAAGTGCGCTCAACATGATTACTTTCTTGGTCAATTTCAAAGCATTCATTCACTTTAATCATCTTTTGTCACGGTCAAATTAATTTTACACTTCATGTCAAAAATACCCATGTCTTTTTTTCTTTTTAACGATTTCGACTAGTAATTAAAGTCCGATTGAGGATGATTGATGACCAGTTGAACCGTCAAAGTCGGTTTCGAATTCAAAAGGCAAATGAATTATAACATGCCTCGAAGCTCGTACGATTTTGTAAAATTCGAATTACTAAATAATACACAGATACATGATTGAAATCAGCGAGGGAATTTGTTGAAACTTTATTGTATTGGAATGGATAGCTTACATTCTTGAAAGTCACACTTACTCAATAAATTGAAATTGAACGCAAACTACTAATGAAGATGATTGGAGTGCGTAATGCAAATAAAATCTCCGAAGATTCCACTAAAAAGCTTTATATAAACAGGTGAAGTACCGGATTTGGAAACCCGATCTAATTTTAAAACTCAAATTCAATCGGTAAAGTCCGATGTGTTGTTGTCATCTCTTGTAGTATCTTGATTGCTCGTGATTGTGTATGCGATGCTTCATTGCTTTTTTCTTTGATTCTTGATGTATCTTTAAATGCTCCTTTTCGTTATCACATCTTAATATTTCTCCGCAAGAACTTCTAAGTATCTTGACCACTCCTAATTCTTTAATTACGACTATCCCTCGGTCGATGGATCATCCTTGAGTCAGTCTTCAACTTATGCGCATGTTTAGAGTTTGATCGATCATCGCCATGTATCATATACTTCACCTGGAGTCTGCCCATTGAAAACTCATGATCGATAAGCTCACGAGGCATTCTGTTGACAGTTCTTGTGAGTTGATTATATTACCATGTTTGAAAAAGAAAAGAAAAGTTGTACCAAGTAAAAAAAATTACATGCCGCAAAAAATCAAGCAAGGTTAGATATGTAAAATTCAACTATCCTTCAATTGACAGGTTGTTTATTTAACTTTTTCCTCGAGATTGACCTGATGACTTTGAGTCCTATATAAACAAAGGGCAATGGACTCAGTGTAATTGTAAGCCAAAAGCCACTCACTTTCCCATCTTGTTGCATCATCTCCTCCTCTCCAATTCGGAAAAACAGAAAATCCAATCGTTTCTTCTCTTAATGGAGCTTGTGAAGCATCGCCAAGATCACAACCCATGTCCGAGCTTGTCCACTGATTCCAAATTTCAGAGGAGAACCATCCAAATTATAGTCTCAGCCTCAATCTTCTGTGGAATGTTGCTTCTCCTCTTCTCGTCTCTCCTCGTCCCTCTTTGCTTCCACTCCTTCGGGTGCTTTCATTTCCCTGCGTATTTCGTGGAGCTGCAGTCTCTCATCTACACCCCCAGCAAGAACTACATGTTCTTGCTCTGCAATGGGATCTTGGTGATCATTGTCGGGAGCTCCGGCCTCATCGAGACTGGACGGTCTGGCGTCACTCCTTCTGGTCTGCAGACCGCGTGCAACGATCCTCGGTTCAGCGGACATGGTCGTGATATCTCGAATGGACTGACGGAGAAAAGAAGAAGAATAACAGATGCTGAAGAAACGCTTCCAATGGCTGTTAAAGGAGAGTTCTTGATTCAGACAGATGAAATTCAAGAACGAGGAAGTGAGATGGCGATCACTTTGGCGTGTCATCATGGTGATGATGATGATGAAATTGAGGATGAGTTGAGCAGAGATGAATGCTCGATCACTGAACAGGCAATGCAAGAGCAACCAAGTGAGCTCAGGATGATCATTGATCGAGCAGTTGTCGACGACGCCGGCAGCCACAATAGTAACGACGGCGAAGCACAGGGGGAGCTGAGCGTAGAGGAATTGAACAGAAAATGCGATGAATTCATAAAGAAAATGAAAGGATAATTTTGATGTCGAATTTGGAAGTTCTAACAACATAATTTGTTTTGCCTAGATTTTTTTCTTCTAAGGGGACTGTGGCTAACAAGTCTTCTTAGTTGTCTTGTAATGCTCCTATCTTGAACCATTGTGGGTCTAAACGGGATATTCTGCAATATATCTACAGAGAAGCTTCTACATGACAGCTATGACTTAGCTTTGCTTTGGACCGACATTTTATCTCTTTATCAACATCAAACCATGGCTAATAAGCGATCTTAACCGAAGGCTAAGACGCACGGTTCGGCCAATGCGATATCATTATAAGCGTCTGCGAAAATTTTCCCCCGAGCTCGAGATCGTTGAAACTACATGTTACACAATCCTTCTTTCTTTCATGAGATATGCTCTGAAGCATTTCTTTTCATTGGTGAAAAGCCAGAGCACTTTGGAAACCAACTGCATAGTGTGCGCCTTTTAGACAGTAGTATTTCACAGCTGCTTTAAGAACATTACAATAAAGAAACAACTTGTCACACTCATTCAGACAAAAAATTTGTTCTTTTATTAGAAGTCTTTCGGTCTTGGTCTCCCCTGCATTGTACGAAGTTATGTTCGAATCTTCCTTTTTGCTGCCGTGTGAACGCAAAGATTTTTCGCTATGCTTGCACCGCGAAATGAGAAAGAACCTTCAACGCAACCTCAGTGTTGACTTACAGGTCTTCCGGTTGGCGACAATTTACAGTTCTTTTGACTCTCTGCTGCACTCCAAGACTATTTTTCATTTCATTGAGCCTGCATTTTGATTACTCAGGTTCAAAGTTGTTATATTTTTACTTTCAAATTAAAGACCATGGTAGTTTGGACCATGCACTTTTATTTTAAGTTTTTTTAGAGGGGGTTATAAAAGGGATATGTTACATATTACATTGCAACGCTTGCTTTCGCTTCTATCCCGAAACCTTTTATTTTTGCACTTCTTCTTATTAGATCTTTATATATTTGATTGTACGCTTGTACTGGTTATTGAAGATAGTAAAACCTCTCTCTCTCCCCGTGTTTTTTTTTTCCATTTTGGGTTTTCCACGTATATCGTTTCTCGTGCGTTTTTATTTTACTTTCATCCTTCGCTATTTTGCGCTTGAATTCTCACATCTCTTGGCGTTTTCCGCAACAAATTAGTATCAAAGCAAAGGAATTTCGATCTTTTTGTTCGAGATAACATCTATCAAGTTCGAAGTGGCACCATTCGATGACCAAAATAATTTTGGGCTATGGAGAATCAAGATGAACGCTTTGTTGCGTCGGGAAGGTTCGGTTAGAACCTTGGATGGGGTATATTGAGAAAGTGCTTGAATGTTACGGCATGAAGAATGCTAAACCGGTAAGTACTCCTTTGGCATCCCATTTTAGACTTTCTGCTTCTTTGTCGCCTAAAACTAAAGAAGAAGAAAATGAGATGTCTCGAGTTTCATATTCTAGTGCTGTGGGTAGTCTTATGTATGCTATGGTATGCACTCGTCTAGACATTTTCCAAGCAGTTAGTGTTGTGAGTAGGTATATGGCAAATCCGGGTAAAGCTCACTAGCAAGCAGTGTAGTGGATTCTTCGGTATGTTCGGGGTACCTCAGATGTTGATTTGTTCTTTGATAGATGTTGTGATACAAGGCATTCAGTTGTTCACTTTGTTTATTCTGACTATGCAGGTGATCTCGATAAAAGGAGATCTTTGACAGGTCATGTTTTACCCTTGGTGGTTTCGCGGTTAGTGGGAGAGCAACTTTGCAAGACACGATTGCTGTATCTACCATCGAAGCAGAGTACATGGCAGCAACGGAAGTAGCAAAGGAAGCTCTTTGGTTGAAGCATTTGCTATAGAACTTGGGGTAAAGTAGGAGGGAGCCTCCGTTATCTTCTGCAATAACCGAAGTACGATCCAGTTGACCAAAAACGCTATGTATTACGAGAGAATGAAACATATCGATATTCGTTATTACTTTGTGCGCGATGAGGTTGCTAAGGGTACAGTAAGAAAGTACCTACGGCGGATAATCCAGCAGATATGTTGACTAAACCAATTCCTTTGATCAAGTTCAAGCATTGTTTGGACTTGGTTGGCATTTTCGCCATTTGAGTTACTTATGCGGGGTTGGTGACGTTTCATCCCTTGTTTCCTACATCGAGTACACTCACATAGGCTTAGGGGTGTGCGTTGTCGATTTCGCCGTTTGGCGGGTGGCCTTGTGTGGTCACTCTTGGTGGTGAGGGAGAGAGGTCTTTTGGAGTTTGGTAAAACGCTCTTCTGGAGATTTGAAGTCAAGGTGGAGATTTGTTATATTTTGACTTTCAAATTAAAGATAAGGGTAGTTTGGACCATGCACTTTTATTTTAGGTTTTTTAGATAGGGCTATAAAAAGGATATGTTGCATATTACATTGTAATGCTTGCTTTCGCTTCTGCCATAAGCTCTTTGCTTCTGCCCCGAAACCCTTTGTTTTTCACTTCTTCTTGTTAGATCTTTAGATCTTTGATCATACGCTTGTACTCGTTATTGAAGATAGTGAAACCCTTCTCTCTCCCCGTGATTTTTCCCGTTTTGGGTTTTCCACATATATCGTGTCTCGTGCGTTTTTATTTTACTTTTATCTTCGCTATTTTGCGCTTGAATTCGCACATCTCTTAGCGTTTTCCGCAACAAAAGTCTGCGAGTTGATGCGAAATGGGGATGTGTGATTTGTGCCATACTTTCCTTTTTAGATCACCTGAGTCCCTGAAACCGTATCTGATAGTCAGCATCATGAAGCATCCGCGATATGCATCGACGAAAAGGCTGCAGTATACTAAGAACTCCAATATATTGTCAAACAAGCATAGATATGTACAACTCGATAGGCCGTTTTAGATCCACCATCTGTGTCTTTTCCCGCTAAATTCGCACGTACAATGTACAAGCGCATTTACACCGACTATTGCAAGACAGTCGCCCCATCGACCCGGAGATTGCCAGTTAAATTCCCATATAGAGACTTTTCATAGTGGAGGCCCCCTAAAAAAATATGGAACTGTTTAACTCTGTACTATAAGAAAACTACAACTTGCCAAATCAATTCCTTCAACCAGCCTCAAAAGAGAATGCTCAAAAGACAATGTTTCCCATCCCTTTCTCTCCTGCGCCTTCACAGCTTTCCGCTTAGAATGTGATTAGGCGCTTCACAAGGATTGAGCAGGTACTTTTATATCATCAACTGTATAAGCCACGGTTAACATTGAAATGATTCGTTCACACTGTTTGGTGCCATATTTGCAGTAGAGTCATCAACAGCTGGCATATCCCTAACACGATCAATCAGACTACCGAGTTCTCGGTTAACATAATTGAACCGTTCCTTGGATGTAAAGGATTCAGTCAATAAAGACGCAGCTAATGAATTGAAGGCTTGGACGCAATCATTGCTGCTTCTCGGAACATTGTCATCGTCCACTGGGACTAAAGAACTCTCCAGCCGCCAACGAAGTGGAAAATACTTTTCTGGGAGTTGGAAGTAGTTCTTTGCCACGAGAACTCGAATTGAGTGCCTGCATAGTACTCCAGAATGCTCGAATTCCTTACAGGAACAACGCATGAGCTCATCTTCCGGTGTCCAAATTACGAGACTCTCTCTATCCAGTTTCTTGTAGTGCTGCACATGATATGATCCATTGGCCATTTCAGTCGTCGCATATTGCAGAGAGAGAACCATTTCATTCTGCAAGACCTTAAAGGCATAAGGAGTGAGAATACTCTGAGCATGTTCTTCAATGGGCATGCATGTTTTCATATGCACGTACAGCAGATTTT
This sequence comes from Lenwebbia sp. NSW1173648, assembly GCA_029784005.1. Classification (NCBI taxonomy): domain Eukaryota; kingdom Viridiplantae; phylum Streptophyta; class Magnoliopsida; order Myrtales; family Myrtaceae; genus Lenwebbia; species Lenwebbia sp. NSW1173648. The sequence goes on from JARCGZ010000001.1 coordinate 38,171,634, forward strand.
CAGCAGCTTGATTTACAGACCTAGAAGCTACTCCAACCTGAAATAGTACAGAAAATAGAACAACCAATTCGAATTAGCAAATTGGAAAGCGATAATATAGAAAGGACAGAGAGCATGAGACATGGCCACTTTAAATAACCATACCAGCTCAAAGAACATGTGCAAGCAATTCTCTGAAGTCAGTATCTTTTTCACAAATGTATCCACTGATTTTGAATACTCAGCTGTCATCGCACGAGCCACAAAATTTCCTCTAATCAACGACAATGGCCACGAAGCCTGATAAGAGAAGAGCAGAGCTATGTGCTTATCAGCAACAAGTCCACGAAACCCAGAAGGGTGATCCTAAAAACGTCACCATCGAAGATGAACCAACGGTGGGAGAGTCAGAAAAGCCTTCCACCGAAGATCCATCATTTTCGCCTGGTAGTTCATCCTCTTCACCAACAACGGTTTCCGAACCGTCCATTCGTCGTTCGCAACGACCGAGGCAGACGACAATAAAATTCAAGGATTATGTGGTCACAAGAGATGACGCTAGTAACAGTGACGAGATCACTGATGAAACAATGGTAAATTTTTGTTTATTTGCTTAATGTGACCCCATATCCTACGAAGATGTAGCTGTAGATGAGAAGTGGATCCAAGCAATGGATGAAGAAATCCACTCCATCGAAAAGAATGACACATGAGTGCTAACTTCTTTTCCACATGGTAAGAAGCCCATTGGTGTCAAGTGGGTGTACAAGACGAAGTACAAACCCGAAGGTCTGGTGGACCGTTACAAAGCCAGACTGGTCGTTAAAGGCTATAAGCAAAAGCTAAGTATTGATTATTTTGAAGTATTTGCACCAGTAGCTCGAATGGATACCATTCGGATGATCTTAGAACTGGCAGCTCAGAACCATTGGAAGATCCATCAAATGGATGTGAAATCAGCATTTCTCAATGGTTTCCTTGATGAGGAAGTCTACGTGGAGTAACCACAGGGTTATGAGAAGAAATGGCATGAAAATCAAGTTTACAAGCTGAAAAAAGCACTGTATGGATTAAAACAAGCATCTTGAGCTTGGTACACGAGGATCGACACATACCTGTTGAAGCATGGTTTTCAAAAGTGCACATATGAGCATACACTGAATATCAAGTCAAATACTAATGGTGATCTCATCATTATATGCCTTTATATAGATGACTTGATATTTACAGAAAACTGTGAAAAGATGTCTGCTGAATTTAGGCAGGCCATGACTAGCCAGTTCGAGATGACATACTTGGGATTGATGTCGTATTTTCTAGGCCTTGAAATGAAGTAGACAAACGATGGCATATTTGTTTCGTAGCAAAAATATGCTAATGATATTTTGAAGCGATTCAATATGCAATCACTCAAAGCAATTTGGACTCTCGTAGCAGAACAGTTGGAGCTAAAGAAAGAAGGAACCGGTGAGCTAGTAAATCCCACTTATTTTAAAAGTATTGTTGGCAGTTTAAGATATTTGACCTCCGCTAGGCTGGATATCGCTTATGGTAAGGGAATTATTAGTCGGTTCATGGAGAAACCATATCAATCACATTTGCAGGCAGCAAAAAGAATTCTACGGTATGTCGGTGGAACTTGTGATCATGGAATTTTATATTCCTACACTGACAATTTCAGTTTAGTGCGGTATACCAATAGTGATTAAGTAAGTGATACTGAAACGCGAAAGAGTACTTCCGGATATGCGTTCTTTATTGGATCAAGAGTAATTTCTTGGTCCTCGAAAAAACAGCAAGTTATTGCACTCTTGACAGTTGAAGCAGAATACATAGCAGTAGCTTCGACAGCATGTCAAGGGATATGGCTCTGTAGGATGCTTTGTGAACTGATGCATGAACGGAAAGGTCTTACCAAATTGATGTGTGATAACAAGTCGGCAATTGCATTAGCCAAGAATCATGTTTTCCATGGCAGGAGCAAAAATATCGACATCAAGTATCACTATATCCGTGAGCTGGTCAAAGATGGTGAGATTGAGCTTGATTTCTGTTGGTCCGAAGACCAGATTGTAGATATCCCGATAAAACCATTGAAGGCGAATTTGTTCGAGAAAATGAAGACGATGCTTGGTGTTGTTGATTTCCAAAATCAATTTTAAGGGATGTTGTTAGAAATCAAATAAAATTAATTTTGATTACAAAAAGAAAAGTTGGATTTTGCTTCTTTATTTTTTGACCTACTCCTTGACTTGGGGAAGAAGCCAACTCTTTGGCTTGGAAAAGAAGCAAACTGCTTTGGCATGGGCAATAAGAAAAGGAGTTGACTTGGGCAAAAAGCAAAGCATCTAAACTTGGTGAAGAAGAAATGTAGAAGCTTCTCCAAGAAGCAACTTAGAAGTTTTCCTATAAATATGTGGGCATGATAGTTACTTTGATATAAGCCTTAGCATAAGAGTGAGAGAGTTAGAGAGAGTTGTGAGTTTGTATAAAAGGCTTATAGTTAAGCTTGTGTTTTCTTTGTGTAAAGCCCTTGCAAAGGTATTTTGAATACTACTCTCATATTTGCATACTCGAGTTCTCTCCACACCAATCCCTCCAAAGTTTTCTCATCCCTTTTGGTTCCTACACTCTCCCGATGGCAAGTGGCTCGTGTTCTGGTCCGGTCGAACTGGCCACAAGAACTTGTACATCCTCGACGCCGCCAATGGCGAGTTTGGCGGCGGGATCCGTCAGCTGACGAACGGGCCGTGGGTCGACACGATGCCATCGTGGTCACCCAACAACGACCTAATAGCCTTCTCTTCCAACCGGCACAACCCGGACAATGTGAGCGCATTTAGCATCTATCTCATTAGACCGGATGGGTCTAGTCTGAGGAGGGTACACATGGCGGGACTAGAGGGGTCTCCCGAGGTCGATCGGGAGAGGATCAATCACGTGTGCTTCAGCAGGGATGGGGAGTGGCTGTTGTTCATGGCGGGCGTGGGCAGGGTGACGGCAGAGCCGGTGTCGTGGCCCAACCAGTTCCAGCCGTACGGGGAGCTTTACGTGGAGAGGTTGGACGTGAGCGGGCTCTGGAGACTGATGTGGAACGGGTTTGAGAACGGGATGCCCGCGCGGCGCTCGACGGACGCGAGCCCCAGTGATCTGGGGTCGGGCACCTGTGAGGGTTGGGACGAGGATATGTTGAGAGGGCAGTTTGAGGAGCCCCTATGGATATCTTGCGATATTTGAAGAGAAATACTAAAATGGGCCGATACCATATGGCGTGGAGAAAAATCAAGAAAGAAAGACAAAAATTAAAATTAATGACTTAAATCTTATTTTATCTTTCGTGGATTTTGGGTCGAGATGGTAAGAGAATAAAAACATCAACTTATGAAATTTATATGAGCTTTTGATGTGTGGTTAAGGGCTTGTTTAGTACCAATTTTGTTCTCGAGAACAAAGAAATAGATTTTTTTTTTTTTGGATTCTTATTTATGTTCCAAATATGTTCCTTGGTCACCGATCTGTTTTCGAGAACAGAAAAATTAACTTCCAAATAGATTTTTGTTTCGTTTTTGTTTTGTTTTTTTCTATTTTTGAGAACAAAAGAACATAAATTAGAGAAATAAAAGTATTACCAAACAAGCCGTTCCACGGGCCTAGCGGCTAAAGGCCGTGATGGTAGACCCGAGACCCGGGTCCGATTCCAACAGAACCGCGTGAAATTTGTGACTAACAAAAGATTATTGACTCATTCTTTCTAACATGTACAACCTTGTCAAAGCATCCATTCACTTAATGTGTGGACCTCTCCCGGCGGCCCCAGTCGCTCGACATGATTACTTTCTTGGTCAATTTCAAGAATGGGGACTTCTCCACTTTTAATCTCAGTAACCAGCTTTTGTCACGGTCAAATTAATGTTACAATTCATGGCGAAAATACCCATGTCTTTTTTTTTTTTTCAATGACTTCTTCTTCTTTTTTGTCGTATTTTTTTTTTAATTACTTCGATTTGTAATTAAAGTCCTATTGAGGATGATTGATGACCAACTGAACTGTCAAAGTCGGATTTCGAATTGAAAAGGCAAATGAATTACAAAAGCTTACAAGATGCCACTAAGAAGCTTTTATAAATAGAGATGAAATACTGGAATTGAGAAACCCGATCTAATTTTACAATTCAAATTCAAGCGAGGCAAAATCCAATCAATCTATTATAAACGATTTTTTTCGTATCTTCAGGGTTAAAGTTCGATGTGTTGTTGTCATCTCTTGTAGTATCTTGATTGCTCCTCATTGTGTATGCGGTGCTTGAATGCCTTTTTCTTTCATTCTTTGCGTACCTTTAAATGCTCCTTTTTGTTATCACATCTTGATATTTCTCCGCAAGAACTTCTAATTATCTTGACTGCTCCTAATTCCTTAATCACGACTATCCCTCGGTCGATGGATCTTCCTTGAGCCAATCTTCAACTTTTGTGCATGTTTAGAGTTAAGGTGAAGAGTCTGCCCATTGAAAACTCATGATCGATGAGCTCACTGTTGAGGTTGATGTCTTGTATTCTGTTATTTAAGAGATTATGAGGCTGTTTCGAAAGGCCCCCTGACGACTGGACAGTATGGGGGTCCCGCTCCCCGGTGAGCGGGCGGGGGTCCAGGGGCTGCCCCGGTGGGGGTCGCGGGGGCAGCGCCCCCGAGCCTTCAGAAGTGTTTTATGTTCTGTCATGACAGGATTTATATGGGAAAGTTAAATATTTTAGGTTATGTGGACAATTTTGTAATTTGTGCCATGTAGGGTTTCGCTATATATATTTAGGGTGAAATAGGTCTCTAAAGTAGAGAGAGGACGAGAAAGAGTGGCTGTACACTTTTCTACGTTATTAGTGAAACAGATCTTATCTCCCCGTGGACGTAGGTAGGTGGAACATCTCCCCTGTTGAACCACGTAAATTCTTGTGTTGTGCGAATTTCCATTACTTTCTTGCATCATTGATAGGATCGAATTTAGATATTCGATACTCACCAGGCATTCTGTCGACAGTTCTTGTGAGTCGATTATATTACCATGTTTGACAAAAAAAAAAAAAAAAAGTTGTACCAAGCACAAAAAATTACATGCCGCAAAAAATCAAGCAAGGTTAGATATGTAAAATTCAACTATCCTACAATTGACCGGTTCTTCTTTATTTCACTTTTTCCTCGAGATTGACCTGTTGACTTTGAGTCCTATATAAACAAGGGCAATGCATGCACTCAGCGTAAAATGTAAGCCAAAAGCCACGCACTTTCCCATCTTGTTGCATCATCTCCTCCTCTCCAATTCGGAAAAACAGAAAATCCAATCGTTTCTTCTCTCAATGGAGCTTGTGAAGCATCACCAAGATCACAACCCTTGTCCGAGCATGTCCACTAATTCCAAATTCCAGAGGAGAACCGTCCAAATTTTAGTCTCAGTCTCAATCTTTTCTGGGATGTTGCTGCTCCTCTTCTCGTCTCTCCTCGTCCCTCTTTGCTTCCACTCCTTCAAGAGCTTTCATTTCTCTGCATATTTCATGGAGCTGCAGTCTCTCATCTACACCCCCAGCAAGAACTACATGTTCTTGCTCTGCAATGGGATCTTGGTGATCATTGTCGGGAGCTCCGGCCTGATGGAGACTGGACGGTCTGGCGTCGCTCCTTCTGGTCCGCAGACCGCGCACAACGATCCTCGGTTCAGCGGACACGGTCGTGATATCTTGAATGGACTGACGGAGAGAAGAGGAAGAAGAACAGATGCTGAAGAAAAGCTTCCAATGGCTGTTAAAGGAGAGTTCTTGATTCAGACAGATGAAGTTCGAGAACAAGGACGTGAGCTGGCGATTACTGTGCCGAGTCATGATGATTATGATGATGATGAAATTGAGGATGAGTTGAGCAGAGATGAATGCTTGATCACTGAACAGGCAATGCAAGAGCAACCAAGTGAGCTCAGGATGATCATTGATGGAGCATTTCTTGATGACAACGACAATGGTAACGAGGTCGAAGCACATGGGGAGCTAAGCCTAGAGGAATTGAACAGAAAATGCGACGAATTCATAAAGAAAATGAAAGGAGAACTTTGATTTCGGAAATCTTGTAGCTCCCTAATACCAGATGTAATTCGGAAGTTCCAACAACATAATTTGTTTTGCCTAGATTTTTTTCTTCTAAGGGGACTGTGGCTCACTAGTCTTCTCAGTTGTCTTGTAAATGCTCCTATCTTGAACCATTGTGGGTCTAAACGGGATATTCTGCAATATATCTACAGAGAAGCTTCGACATTACAGCTATGACTTAGCGTTGCTTTGGACCGACATTTTATCTCTTTATCAACATCAAACCATGGCTAATAAGCGATCTTAACCGAAGGCTAACATGCGTGGTTCGGCCAATGCGATATCACTATTAGCGTCTGTGAAAATTTTCCCTCGAGCTCGAGATCGTTGAAACTACATGTCATACTATCCTGTGTAATTTTCCTTCTTTCTTTCATGTGATATGCTCTGAAGCACTTCTTTTCATTGGTGAAAAGCCAGAGCACTTTGGAAACCAAACATACGGTGTGCTCCCTTTAGACAGTAGTATTTCACAGCTGCTTTTAGAACCTTGCAATAAAGAAACAACTTGTCAAACTCATTCCGACAAAACAATTTGTTCTTTTGTTAGAAGTCTTTCGGTCTTGGTCTCCCCTGTATTATACGCAGTTATGTCCGAATCTTTTTGCTGCTGTGTGAACGCAAAGACTTTTCGCTAAGCTTCCACCGCGAAATGAGAAAGAACCTTCAACGCAACTTCTGTCTTGACTTACAGGTCTTCCGGTTAGCGACAATTTATAGTTCTTTTTTCATTTCATTGAGTCTACATTTTGATTGCTCAGGTTCAAAGTCTGCGAGTTGATGCGAAATGGGTATGTGTGATTTGTGCCATACTTTCCTTTTTAGATCACCTGAGTACATGAAACCGCATCGGATAGTCGGCATCATGAAGAATCGGCGATATGCATCAACGAAAAGGCTTCAGCAAACTAAGAATTCCAGTATATTGTCAAACAAAGTATAGATATGTACAACCGAGTAGGCCGTTTTAGATCCACCATCTCTCTCTTGTCCCACTAAATTCGCACGTGCAATGTACAAGCGCATTTACACCGACTAGTGCAAGACAGTCGCCTCGTCGACCCGGAGATTGCCAGTTAAATTCCCATAGAGACTTTTCACAGTGGAGGCCCCCCTAAAAAAAATTCGAACTTTAACTCTGTACTATAAGAAAACTACAACTTGCCAGTTGCCAGATCAATCCCTTCAACCAGCATCAAAAGAGAATGTTTCCCATCCCTTTCTCTCCTGCGCCTTCACAGCTTTCCGCTTAAAATGTGATTAGGCCCCTCACACGGATTGAGCAGGTAATTTTATATCATCAACTGTATAAGGCACCGTTAACATTGAAAAGATTTGCTCACACTGTTCAGTGCCATATTTGCAGCAGAGTCATCAGCAGCCGGCATATCCCTAACACGATCAATCAGACTACTGAGTTCTCGGTTAACATAATTGAACCGTTCCTTGGATGCTAAGGATTCAGTCAATAAAGACGCAGCTAATGAATTGAAGGCTTGGACGCAATCATTGCTGCTTCTCGGAACATTGTCATCGTCCACTGGGACTAAAGAACTCTCCAGCCGCCAACGAAGTGGAAAATACTTTTCAGGGAGTTGGAAGTAGTTCTTTGCCACGAGAACTCGAATTGAGTGCCTGCATAGTAATCCAGAATGCTCGAATTCCTTACAGGAACAACGCATGAGCTCATCTTCCGGTGTCCAAATTACGAGACACTCTCTATCCAGTTTCTTGTAGTGCTGCACAAGATATGATCCATTGGCCATTTCAGTCGTCGCATACTGCAGAGAGAGAACCATTTCATTCTGCAAGACCTTAAAGGCATAAGGAGTGAGAATACTCTGAGCGTGTTCTTCAATGGGCATGCATGTTTTCATATGCACGTACAGCAGATTTTCAGCAGCTTGATTTACAGACCTAGAAGCTACTCCAACCTGAAAAAGTCCAGAAAATAGAACAACCAGTTCGAATTAGCAAATTGGAAAGCGATAATATAGAAAGGACAGAGAGCATGAGACATGGCCACTTTAAATAACCATACCAGCCCAAAGAACATGTGCAAGCAAGTCTCTGAAGTCAGTATCTTTTTCACAAATGTATCCACTGATTTTGAATACTCTGCTGTCATCGCACGAGCCACAAAATTTCCTCTAATCAACGACAATGGCCACGAAGCCCTATAAGAGAAGAGCAGAGCTATGTGCTTATCAGCAACAAGTCCAAACCGAGCTATGACATGATTCCATTTAAGTTCAAATTCATCCATGCTCTCCAAATGGCATAATGTATCCAACTCGGCTTTGAACTCTGCATACTGTGATCCAAGAGTCATAGAGAACCAACTAGATAATTTGGACTGGACATGCCATATACTTATGACGTGCTTGGTGTTAGGCAACTCTCTAGCAATGGCATCCCTAAGCCCAGAATCTAGATCGGTCAAAATTGTTTGCGGACGTCTTCTCCTCATAAACCGGACAAATGTCTGCCCAAAACAAGAAATCATGAGGAGACATACGAAAACAGCGTGCTTATGAATCACAAGGATTTATGTTCGACAAACCTGTAAGGCCCATGAATATGCATGGGCACTTTCCTCCTGCAACAACACGCACCCCAAGAAAACCGCCTTCCCATGATTATCAATACCAAACCAGATACCAAGTAGCAACCCATAGCTAATCGATCTATAAGAGGTATCAAAAGTAACAACATCTCCAAAAGCAGTGAAAGCAAGTGAAGAATGTCCATATGACCACGCGATATTTTCAACTTTTTCATTCTCATCGGTAGTATAATCATAAACAAAATCGGCATCCTTCTCTGTCATACGTTTGCACGCCTCAAGAAGTTCCATCACATCACTCTCCCTCTTCTCATTAAGCAAAGCATCATTTTCTTGGACCGTCTTCTTACAAGTCCGAACAAAATTCCTGACGTCCTTTTCAATAAAGGGTAATTGCCCAGGTTGCAGCCCCTTTTCTATTTCCAGGAGCTTCACTATTCGATTCACAGGAAACCCAGCTTTGGATAGCAGAAGGATGCGCTCCTGATCGGCCTCTTGTATCTTCCGATAAGCTGGAAGCAGACGAACTTGGTCATCCTCCAATAATTCATGATTATGAACATTACTGAACTGTGAAACGTACCATTGTGTGGCATTATTAACAATTTCCTTTGTCAGATACAATTTCGCATCACATCCACACCGTACTGATTTTCTATCCCTGGGATGCTCAACGTTCGCCTTCTTCCTTGGCTGGTTAAACCCAGATCGATAACAAACAAAATCTCTCCTATAAACTCCTAAATTTTGGCTTTCTGTTGAGCGTGCTTTTCTAATTGAAAATCCATTTTTTCGAGCAAAATTACTGTAGTATTCAAAAGCTTCATCATCAGTCTTGAAAATTTGGCCTACATAAGGAGTAAAGACAGCTTCTGAGGTTGGCAATGATAGTGTCTTCTCCTTCTTGGCAGGCTGGGGGCTCACCGATGGCTGATCATCTCCATCAGATTTGATGTAACACTTCCAATCTCCACATGGACACTGTTGGCGCCGAATCCATATATTACCTGATGGCTTCATTTCCCATCAACTGGGAGGTCTTCCAAAACCTCCCAGTTTCACTTTCTGTCTCTCACTTCCTTTCTCACCTGAAATTAGTCAAATGGGAGAAAAAGAGACGAGGCTTGTAATCACACGATTGTTTAAAGTGTTAACATTTTGTAATACTTGCACCCAGTTTCCCAACTTCAAAATAGATAGTCTCAATAACAGCTGCTATTACATCCGATCGTTATCACAGTGTCACGTCAAGAATAAAAGGTAAACCCTCTATGTATCTGCTAACATATATCCGAAAACCTCTGCTCTTTTGCGCCCTCAGTAATCAATCATTCATTCAGCCCAGAATAGCATGATGAAATAAAAAAGAAGTGATATCTTACATAAGCACCACACGTCTAGAAAATATCTGACCGAAAAACACGATCACGTATACAACATACACTTGGAAAAAAGAAAGAGAATACACAAGGAAAATAATTGGTTTATAAAAAGTCTGGAATTAGTCGCATTACTACCGGAGCGATGACAGAGTAGGCATTTATTCAGCGAAAACATAATTGTACAGATTCCAATGCAAAAGAATGAAAAGAGCACCAGACACAAATGAAAGTAAGCCAGATCAAGAACTTGGCGGCATAAATTAGTTCCTCTATGCTCAAGATAAATCATTTACTCTAATGGACTTGCTAAGAATTTTATTACCGATCAGGAGCTCAAGTCATGGAGAAATGAAATCGGAGAGAGCAAGCCAATCTTAACCAAACACAATTGAGATGAACAACTTAGTTTTAGCAGGGTATGGTCGAACTTGGAAGAAGCTGTCCAATGACATACACAGAACCAACATGTTTGACAAAAATGTGAAACAAAAATACCCACTTCTCATCCATATCCTAAAGGTAGCACAAACATCGAGCGAAATTCTATCCGTCATAGGCAAATATAATGGGGAAAAACACAAACTTTAGCTTCATCATATCTGTATATTGAACAGTAAAGAAGTAGCAGCGATTTCTCAGGAGCTTCCACGTACCGGCGAGAAGGTATTGCTCAACTCCAATTCTTCAACTTTCCCTCCTCAGAATCTGGAATTGGAAGCACACGAATCGTCAGAATTCAGGAAGCAGACACAGCAGAACCTAGTCCGTCGCTTTTGCTCATTCGAGTTCACGAATTTAAAACACCCAAATGAAGAACGAAGGAATTGATTCAGACAACACCCGGAATCGATATGTGCGAGACGACTACAGTTCCAAAGGTGGAAAAGACATCAGCTACTTCCATCATCTGCTCTGTTAATCCGTCTTCTTGGAAAAAATCAAAAAGTTGCTTCGGTTTGTCGTTCATCACGCCGTCCGTGGAAGTACCGAGGAGAAGTCAATGGAACAGGCCCAACTTTGCTTACCAGCCCACTCTGAGGCCCATGAAAGGCCCAATGCTAAGCTGGCTCGAGGAGGGCTGACAAGATGACGTGGACAAATTTAATCCAAAATCAAGCTAATTAAGCAAAAAGGAAACAGCATCTTACCATATTAAGTCCGCATTTTCGCGAGCCTCATGAATTTTCTTAATTTCTTTCGAAGTGATAACAACAGTTTGAACGCAGACACGGTGTCTCGGGAGATGGATCGCGTGAGGGACCAATCGAAAATCCGAGATGACAAAGTACGATAAGCAAGAACGGATTGTGGAACCAATTGACATGATATAAATGAATTTTTATGTGTTGAGCCTCGTGGCCTCTTTCTCATTGTAGACATCTATAGTTGTACTGGATCTTGCTACATGTATTATGACTTATGAGGAGCATCGTCCATCTCTGCTCTGCTCATTTTGACTTTGCAAACTTCTTCAAATGTTGCATCTTTGCAGTCTATCGTGCCCACTATCTTGGCTGAAGAGGCCAGAGATAATCTGCAATGACAAGAAAGTTTGCTTCTGTACCAATCTGCGGCCGAATCACCAGTAATCCCTGCAGGAGCATGCACCGTCCTCGAAATGATGAAACCTGTTCGAATCCCGCAACACTATGACCCGCCCGACTATTCTCGAGATGTATTTGAATGCAGAGTGACAATCACCGCAGACGCGAAGGTTCTTCATGATCCTTATAGGCTTTTCCGATTTTCTCGTGAGGACGAAAGCGACGGCGATTTTCTCGCTGTGATGGCTCAACAACTCTTCCTTGTTCTCCAGTTCAAGATCGTATAGAGCAAAGCTCGTCTGGGGCACATAGCCAGCATCCCTCATTTTTCTATTAAGTTCTGCGAGCTTCTCATAGATCAGATCTTTCTCCGGGTGCGATCTGTCTCCAGACACAAAGACATGAACACCGTCGTTCATCGTGACCCAACTGCACCCAGCATCCTTTTTCACTGCAGCTTGCCTCATCGCTCTTCTTGCCTTTGCCATATCATCCCATTTACCTCCAGAAGCATACATATTCGAGAGGAGGACATAGTTCACAGCGTTTTGCGGTTCCATCTCAAAGAGCATATGAGCCGCCCTTTGACCAAGCTCGCTATGACGACCATTGGCTCGGCAACAGGCTCCTAAAACTGTTCTCCAAATAAGAATGTTAGGTTCCATAGGCATCTTATTGACAAAATCCTCTATTTTGCCTAGTTCACCTGCCCTGCCGAGCAGATCCACCATACATGAGTAGTGTTCCATCCTAGGAGTCAAGCCGAACTCTTCTTGCATGGCTTTGAAATGCATAAAACTTTCCTCGACCAAACCCACATGGCTACAAGCTGAAAGTACTCCGACAAAAGTCACATGATCTGGTAGTTGTCCATTTAGCTTCATTTGTCTGAAAAGATTTAGAGCGTCTTCTCCGTGTCCATGGCGTGCAAAGCCAGATATCATGGAATTCCATGAATAAACATTTCTTACGGGCATGTTTTGGAAAAATCGGGAGGCATAATCTACTCTTCCACATTTCGAGTACATGTCAATCAATGCGCTACCTATTACAACATCGGATTGCAAGTGGGCCCTAATCCCACAAGCATGAACTTCCATGCCACGTTCTAGTGTTGCAACTGAAGCACAAGCACTAAGAATGGTGGCAAAGGTGAAAGAGTCCAACCTCTGACCTCTCTGCAACATATACCAAACCATATCCATGGCTTTGGACAAGAACTCATTGTGGATGTACCCAGAGATCATAGCATTCCAACTCACTTCATCCCTTCTTTCAGACATTCTTGAAAAAATCTGTTCACACTCGGCCATCTCTCCACACTTCCCATAGCAGGCCAAAAGTGCATTCTCAATGGCAATATCATCAGCGAGATTGTATTTTAATGCTAGAGCATGAATTTGGTGATTAATTCCTTGAAGTGATAACAATGAGGCAGCTGCAAGAATGTTTATAAAGGTTACTCTGTTCAGACTCCATCCCGCTCGCATCATGCCCAAGAAATACTTCACTGCCTCAGAAACTAATGCTTCTGAATCAGAAAGTGCCCCAATGATCGAATTCCATGAAACTTGATCATGTTCTGGCATCAAGGAGAAAACTTTCTCGCATTGAGCAAGACACCCAACTTCAGCATATAAAGCAAGAAGAGCATTTGAAACCGAAATATCTAAATCAAGCCCTAATTTAATCCCTTCTCCATGAATTTGCTGGCCAAGCCGAATCCATCCCAAGCTAGCACATGAACTCAATGTACTTATTAAAGTGAAATTGGAAGGTATCAGTCCACTTCTCCGCATCTTTGAGAAGCTCATAACTGTATCCTCAAAACAGCCATTTTGATCTAAGGCCGATATCAAGGAATTCCATGAAACCAAATCTCTCTCATTCATCAATTCAAAAACTGATTTAGCATCATTAACAGAACCACATTTAGCATACATAGTTACTAGCCCATTTTCCACAGCAACCTTATTGTTAATTAAGCCAGTCCTGATGAGATATGCATGGATTTCTCTTCCGCTTCTCTTCCCTTCATCAGGCACAGCGAATTCAGCGACAGCACTTAAAAGAACTACATATGAATCGACATTTATGTCAACTAAGTCTCTCGTCTCGCTAAAAATTTTAAAAGCTTCTTCTCCCTTCTTTTGTCTCACTAATCCAACCATCAAACCATTCATGGAGACCACATTCCTCTCAGTCATCTGCCCAAATATATTTCTTGCATGATCAGTCAATCCTAATCTTGCAAATCCACTTACTAAAGCACTACCTACATAAAGATCATAAAGAAAGCCAGATTTGGTAACTCTGGAGAACATCTGCTCAAGCAAAGAACTTGAATCACTCAAAGAACAAGTCGCTGTAATTAAGCTACCGAAAGTATACTCATTAGGTTTTATACTGAACCCCGAACCACCATTCCTTTGCATTCTTGCAAATAATTCGAATGCCAAATCTGCTTTTCCTCTTTGAGAACATACTGACATGATAGAGTTCCATGATATTGAATTTCTCAAATTTATCTTATCAAAAACGCCGAAAGCATCATCGATGGAGCCCAAACAACCCCCATACATCGATATCAGCACATTTGACACCACCACATCCCCAGCATACCGAGTCTTCGAAACCATTCCATGAATTTGCACCCCAAGCCTGAGCCCAGATGGCCCGTACTCTTGGCAAGCCCGGAGAACACTACCAAACACATAATGATTCGGCATCAACCCTTCCCTGACCATGCATCTAAAAAGCACCCACGCCTTCTCCGGCATGCCACTCTGCGCGTAGCCGGAAATCAAGCAAGCCCAAGTGACAGAATTCCTCCTCGGCATATCATCAAACAGCTTCTGCGCAGAACCCAGATCGCCAACTCTAGCATAGATATTAACAAGGGTATTACAAAGAAACAAGTCATTGTCGAACCCGGCTTTGAGCAACTGCAAATGAAGCTCCTTGGCATCTTTCGGGCAACGAGAGCCACAGTAACGAGAGACCAAATGGTCGAAAAGTTGGGAGTTTGCAGGCAAAGAAACGTCTGGCGAGGACTGTGGAGGGTGTGGCACGCGGTCTTGAGATGGTTCCGATGGGACGAGAGATCGATGAGGTGGGTAGGAGAATTGAGCGAAGTCAAAAGAGTCGTCTTTGGGACAAATTGCAGCTGACGTACCGACGTCGCGGAGTGAAGAGATTGTGCCGCGCCGGGATTTTCTATAGGAGTGAGTTCGTGTCAGCAAATAGCGAAACATGACATTGTGATTCAAGACACGTTTGGTCATTCGCTCATGTTTTGTCACGTCGGCTTATTTTAAGCAAATGACACTGTTTCGCTCATTGAAAGCAATGTGGTTTCTATTTCGTTGATCGCGTGATACAAGTTATCAAGATTCAAGAGCAGCAACGTTTTGTAATACAAGTGACACGGACGAGGTTTTCGTGCCTCAACCGGTCGTACATCTGGCCGAGAAGATCCCAAGACTTGCTGTGTCTGGGTCCCCTAGGGTTTATCTAGAATTTTCTATTACTTGTTTTTAGAATATTCCCAGAGACGGGCGGTACTGTAATTGTCTGTAGGTTCTGGAAGCTTCTTATTTAATGTCGGTGGTTAGGGAAATGGGAGATGCGATCTTAATCAACGGTTGTAATCCGAGGCCCTCTATTATATAAAGAGGTGTCATCCTTCTTATTTTGATATCCACAAACGAAATACAAAGCGTTCCTCTCAGAGTCTCTCTCTAGAGCTTTCTCTCTACGACGATAGCCCGACCCTCCGCAATCGTGGTATCACCGCAATCGGCCCGTGACAAGTGGTATCAGATCGGCCCGGCCCGTGACAAGTGGTATCAGATCGGCCCGTGACAAGTGGTATCAGAGCGACGTAGAGACGAGCTGTTCGTGAGATCATAGAGCATCAAGATGGTTGAGATCATGCCAAACTCCAAAGTGGATCAAATCACCGTGAGTGGAGAAATCCCAACGAGAAAGCCCGCAAGAGAAAACCCGGGCCAAATCAAAAAAAAGAGAAAGCATCTTCGGACGCTGTGTCCGCACTTGCTGAAAAGTTCGACAAAATGAAAGCTACCGTGTACGAGCTCATCGATGGCCTTGAAGACGCTAAAGAGCGAATCACCAACATGGATAGGATGATTTGCGAAGACTTCACCATCGTTCTGAATGTAGCTTCTGCGCAGAACCCATATCGCCAACTCTAGCATAGATATTAACAAGGATATTACAAAGAAACAAGTCATTGTCGAACCCGGCTTTGAGCAACTGCAAATGAAGCTCCTTGGCATCTTTCGGGCAACGAGAGCCACAGTAACGAGAGACCAAATGGTTGAAAAGTTGGGAGTTTGCAAGCAAAGAAACGTCTGGCGAGGACTGTGGAGGGTGTGGCACGCGGTCTTGAGATGGTTCCTATGGGACGAGAGATCGATGAAGTGGGTAGGTGAATTGAGCGAAGTCAAAAGAGTCGTCTTTGGGACAAATTGGGACAAATTGCAGCTGCAGCTGACGTACCGACGTTGCGGAGTGAAGAGATTGTGCCGCGCCGGGATTTTCTGTAGGAGTGAGTTCGTGTCAGCAAACAGCGAAACATGACATTGTGATTCAAGAACCGTTGCACCACGTTTGGTCATTTGCTCATGTTTTGTCACGTCGGCTTATTTTAAGCAAATGACACTGTTTCGCTCATTGAAAGCAATGTCGTTTCTATTTCGTTGATCGTGTGATACAAGTTATCAAGATTCAAGAGCAGCAACGTTTTATAATACAAGTATGTCACCAAAATAAGGTCGTCTGTATCATGATTAGAGATTCATTTTAGAGAAGTTGCTTTGTTAAGCTCAAGAAATTACAATCAAACAAGTTTTGGAATCAAGATTTCACCTTTACAGCACGAAATGGCTCCTATTTTACCAACTCGACTGACCCTTAAGTTGAACTGATTCTAAATGCATTTCCCTCAACTCATCGTGTGGGCGTTGCATGTATCCCTTCGACTGAAGTCATCGATCCATATTTCTATAAGTAAAAGCAAAATGCCTTTGTATTCAACACATGGAATACTTCAAGAATTTATGGAGTGCTCAATGAATTTAGCAACAGGATTCAGCTCTTTGATGAACAAGCACAAGATTTCTTGTGCGAAAGAGGTTGCAGTTCAACAATAGTATGAGGAGATCAAAATGCAGTACAGACGAAACAGAATACAAGCAGATATTGAGTTCTGAACCAACAAATCAATGTCCTGAGAGACAACAATGTAGTGAATCTAGTACAGCATTTGCTAACTTACGATACACAAACCTCACTTGAAAGATGAAGCAACACTGGAGATTCAATATATTCATAAAAAAGGATTAATAGCTCTTGTAAATCACTTTTCCACTTGATCAATGCTACAAAACAGAGAGCTTCACACAAGCCATCAGCCTGAGAAGTCAGAGAGATTTCTTCTGCCACACAAGAAGATTCCAAGGCCCTCGTTCTGGGCAACGTCGGTTTGACATATACTTACATGACAACAATATGAAACATATAGTATTGTCATGGTGAATAACAGAGAGCAAAAGACGCTGCAACTGCAATCATGAGCAAAACAAAATGCGAGCGAAAAATTCCACAACCGCCCATATACAACTTCCTCAGCAACATAGACTGATCCTAACAAATTCAGGAAAGCATATCTTTCAAATTAAATCGCCAGAATAAGAACCAACAAGTCATAACTTCAGAGCTGCAGTGCTCATCAAGACTTGTAATGATCCAGAATAATATGCTTTTCGTCAACAAACCATGGGACGACCTTATTCAGCTCCAACGGCGACTGAAAATGAAGATCAAGAACCGCAACTGATCCAACATACCCTATTCATCCATCATATGTGGATGCAACAGAAATGCAAGTCCAAGTGAATTTCCCACAGCAAAGTACGAGAGACTCAAGTTTTCAGTAGAACTTGAACCTCAGAAGTGAAGCTGGTAAAGGAACATCTAACTTTAATCTGGACAAACGTTCAATGCAAATGATCAGGTAAAACTCTGCATGCAGTAAGCAATATTTAGTAGAGAACCAAAGAAACATGTTCACCAGTCAACCACTACACAACAAAACAGGCACAATTAAGGATATTCCGGTCCATTTCCTGATATGGACCAAATGAGCCACCCTTGCTTGCAGTATTCTTCTGCCTCTCCTCAAGGCAAAAGCCCATAACTACTTTTCCTTTCCTTTTTCTCTGAATGGAAAAACCTGCATTTATAAGTAATGAATTGCAACAAATCCTTAGAGAAAGAGCCTTCTCTTGAAAGCATTTCCAATTTCCTGGTGACTTAAATTGAGACGATAGAGAGGAACTTCTAATGCCATGTAGAATGAACATTAGGTACAGCCGATCAAAGAAAAGCAAAAGGGACACAAAACGTCGGTACATGCCAAAAAGCTAATACGAAAAGCCAATCAATTTGAGAAATTTTATGCCGAACAATTTAAGTTTCTATTAGATACACAGAAATGCTATGTGTATTTCTATTGATAACTCATCTAGAATAATTGGAGCCTCATGCGACAGCAGCAGGAAAATCAAAAGATTGGCTATTCAGAAGGAAGCTGTCTCTGTGATTTTATACATCCGAGCAAACTCCAAGCATAACCGACGGTCCCTCTCATCGACAGCAGCAGGAAAATCAAAAGATTGGCTATTCAGAAGGAAGCTGTCTCTCTGATTTTATACATGCGAGCAAACTCCAAGCATAACCGACGGTCCCTCTCATCACCCCAGCCTCCCCAACCCTTGAACCCGGCCTTATAACCTGGTTGATGCTTATGGACATGCACATTCCATTCAGATTTGATATTTGCGACCTTATCTTCATCGTTTACTTCAATGTTCACAACCCCATTATCGACACAAGCAGTTTGCTCGCCCTGGCCTTGATGTAACCCACACTTCCCGAAGTGAACCGCACTAGTCCTAGGTCCTCGCAGTGAATACACTGGAGCCCCGAAGGAGGGATAAACTGTAGTCCACATTGTAATGTCCCAGTTGTAATCATCAAAGTAGCAGAATTCTTTAGCCTTTTTATGGATCTTTCTCCAGACAGTTCGGTTGAAGGAATAACCTACATTACCCATCCTCTCGGCAATCAAACTCTCCCACCCTTCTCCCCTCGACTTCACATCAGAAGGCGCTAAGTTTGCAGCATAGCAATCAGGACATTTCTTAGACTTCAGTGAAGTGAGGATCTGCAAGTTGCGGTATGCATTTGGAAAAATAAAATGGTCCTCTTCTATGAAAAGAATATGGCCAGAATGCCCCCGAGTCTCCTTTAGTCCATCCCACACCGTGTTCATCATCCACCACCAATGATGCTTCAGTGAGACAACTTTTGGCGCTCGGTGATTTCCATACTGATCCGGATTTCCTTCACAATGCTTCTTCGCTGCATCATCCTTACCCTGACAGTCGTTAGGTGATACACCAGGGAAGCTACTGGGAAAAATGTGAGGTGAATAAGGAGAGAAAATCTGTTTCACTTGGCAAAATCTTATACCTTCCACGATCTTGTTCATCTCGTCAAAGTACCCATCATGACTAACTATCAGCAGAGTCTCGCCTATACCTTTTACTTGTGATAAGCTCTTCACGACTACTTGGAGATACTGAGGCCGATTATGAACGTACAACACTATAGTTATGTGATCCTTTGCCAAAATGGGATATAGATCTCTGTTTCTAGCAGGCAACCAGCTGCACATTTCCAATTGAATTGACAGTTTATTTTGCTTAGGGAGGTTGAGATTCCCCCTCAAATAAGAATAACTATAATTATGATTCGTATCATCGGCAGGCTCCATAGCAATGTTTGAAACCGGATATGCTCTTAGGCGAAAAACCACAACAGAGACAAACATGAGCGTAAATACAACTACAAACACGAATCGGCGACAACCCGCCTCTTTGGTGCGGGGTTTCTTGCAAGTGGCCATCAATTTGTGAACTAACCGAAAATCAAACACCTTGGGGAACAAGGACAGCTAAAATACAATAACCATGGTTTCAATCTGTAACCAGAAGCACTAATTCTCCAACTCTACAAGTCAAACTCGAATGCCCATGATCGGATAAGCATGAGCCAAAAGAATTGCATCTAACCACTAAAGAGCATACTGAAATAGCAATTGGGTTAAGCACCAGAACCTCCCAAAACGATCTTGAACTCAAGATTGGGGCATCCACAGCTGCCCCAAGAACTCAAACCCGAGCCTTCTGTCCTTGGGTTCACATGAGCTAAAGAAATACAGCTTTTTGGAGCTCAAGTCAGCGAGGACCAGCCATGAGAGTAAAAAAGCTCTCGCAAGAAGAGATCCAAGAGGAAAAGGGTAGTTCAGTTTGAACGAGCCAGATCAGAAAGTTCAAATCTTTGAAATGAAGCGAGCTCGTTCAACAGTTGACCGACTTGAAAAGACACAGGACAACGTAAGAGAAGATTAGAAGGGAAGTCCGCGCACCCTGTGGCAAGAGCAGGCGTTGAACGAGGAAAGGTTTGGCGCACAGAAGTGGTTAGTACAAGTCTTCGATTTTTGCTTCAATTGACGGAAACTTCTAGGCAGAGAGAGAGAGAGAGAGAGAGAGAGAGATCCAACTGCAATTTGTTCCTACTTCCAGGACTTGCGGGTCCTTCCATTAGTCTCGTAATTCCTTTTTTATGGCCGCAAATTTTTAGTCCAATGATTCGTAATATTTTACGAAATTAATAATCCATCTAAATTAAGGATCGCGTTATTTTCACTCCAATTTTAGCTTTGACACTGCCAAAAATACATTATTTTTACCATTTTGCCCCCTTGCGTTGATGCGTTGGTCAAAATTTTCTCCTTTTTTTTTACTTATATATTCCTTTTCTTTTTTCGGGTCCTACAGTGTTTTCCCTTTTTTTTCTTTTAGAGTCTGGACGACGAAACTCCAGCTGTCATATGCATTCACCTTCATTTTTCTCTTCTTTTTCTCCACAACTATGGAGACGCATGTAAGATGAAGGAGAAGGGTGAGCAAAGCAAGAGCGATTACGATTCTCAGTCACGCGAGCGAAAGCATGTGCAAGGATTCTCTCTCTATAACTGTCGGAGATTCTACCTATAAGAGATTTTTCTTGTTTTGGGAAGAAGACTGCTTCGGGGACATTATGGTACTGATCTTAGATGGCTCAAAAAGAAAATCGGTCAAAGAAAACACATTCTTTTGATAATTATCTTGCTGGTTCAGTATTCTCAGTTTTCTTCGTCGCTGTCCGACTTCACGCCATTACCGAGAGGTCTCTGTTCTGCTATGCTCTGCGGCGACGAGGCCCGAAGAAGTCGAATCTCATTTGAAGGTCATCCGCAAGCACTAAGTTCGGTTATTGACGATCACTGAAGTTGTTTCACTCCATTAACCAGTTTACATTGATGTCTTTTTCACTGTGTTCTTATGAAAAAAAAAAAAAAAGGATAGATGTATCTTCTTTGTTAGGGTCTGAATTGGCTTTGTTTCGTCTTTTGATCTTATCTTCACAGTTGGGATTTCTAGAACCGTTGACTTCGTGGCCGGCGGAGCTCCTCTTCTTCCATTGTGGCTCTCCTCCAAATTCTGAAGCAATGCCTGGTACCCATCGTTATTCACGTAATCCTTTGAATTGGCTATTTAGCAGTCTGATTCAGGCACTTCAAGCCTCAGTTCGATGGAGTTATCATCCAATCCCATCAAAATCTCTGCCTAATCAAGAATTCGGTTACGCCTGCTTCAACCTTTGCATTGCAAAGTCTGAGATCCGGAGCCTGAGCTTGTCGCGCCACCTATGTCTTGCATCGTCCTCATCATATTCATCTCCGTTCTCTTTATTCGATTGATTATCACTTTCCTCTCCTCTTCGCCTTGTTCATTTCTCTCGAGGCCATTGTTCTCTTTATTTTCTTCCTTATCATCATCGTCTATATCCTCGTCCTCATCACGTGCCGCCTGCGCAATCAATTGGTGATTCGGGCAACTGGCGCCTAAGCTTATTGAGTGGTGCGGACAACTTGCGGAGTTGGTTCTCGTAGCTGGCGATGGTGGGAACAAAGTTTGTCGGCCGTTGTAGGAGAGATTGAGGAGCTGGAGTTTCCTTCGCTGTTATTGTTCAACATACTGCAGACAAGAAAAAGGAGAAGAAAGAGGAACATGGGACCCATAAGAAAAGAAAATGAATAAATAAACAAAAAAAAATGAGGAAAATTTGACCAAAGCATGCAAAATGAAGGGGCAAAATGGCGAAAGCACGGTTTTTGGGAGTGTCAATGTCAAAATTGGAGTGGAAATAGCACGGCCCAAAAAGAAAAATAGTAATAACAAAATAAGTAACCAAACATGTCCTCGTATCTTGATAGCAAAGCTGATGCAATTTTTTTTTCGGAAGTACAACATAAGACGGAGGAATTGTAAGGTCACACCTCACCAAATTACAAAAAGCAAACTGATCATAATCAAACTCTACGATGTAACTCAAGCTACAATCATTGAGGATTGTCACCATATGGCCTGATGGAAAGCTAAAATGGAGGATGATCTATATTGTTTTCTCTCCTTGAAACTTTATGAGTACAACCCTATTTACAGTACATAAAAGTCTAATTAATCTAGGTAAGAAATATAAAATGTTAACACCAAAATTTTGGCGTCAAAAATCGTGTTTACATATTTCCAAAAAAAGTTGGAACTTATTTTTCCACAGTGAAGTTCTTTCAATCCCGCATTGGGTAAGCCTTTCATAAGGACTCCTTTAGACCTACTTTTCTTCTTCCGAAGAGCTACTCTTTCTCGAGTGATCCGGATTCAAGCACTCACAACTAAATTTTCTAGTGTCCACAGCGGGCATATTCTAGATATCCAAGCCAAATTAAGAACTAAATCTTCAAAAAGCGACTAAAAACTTTAGTAAAGTAACTCAAAATGATCTACAATAGAAGTAACATTGGGTGAATTAACCAAAAATTTTGACAAAAGTAAGAGACTAAAAACTTTATTAATGTAGCTCAAAATGAACTACAATAAAAGTAACGATGGGTGAATTAACCAAAAACATTTAGTAAAGGTCGCTTTTCTAAAAGTTTTGTAAAGTAACTCAAAAGTTAGATGAACTAAAATTGAGCACATAACTAAAAACTAATGAAGGAGTAAAGTAACTCATAACTAGAATTTACTCGAGGGCTTATTCTAAATATCCAAGCCAAATTAAAAACCAAATCTTCAAAAGTTAATAAGGCAGAGTTAGGAAGTGAGTTAAACTAACTCAAAACTAGAATTTTCCAGTGTTCACAGTGGGCATATTCCAGATAATCAAGACAAATTAAAAAAACTAAATACTTAAGTAAACTAAATCAAAAGTTAATTAAAAACTAGAATGTTCTAGTGTTCACAGCGGACATATTCTAGATATCTAAGCCAAATTTAAAACTAAATCTTTAAAAAGCGACTAAAAACTATACTAAACTACGATAATGTAACTCCGAAATGAATTAACCAAAAACTCTTCGTAAATTGACTTTACTAAAAGTTAGATGAACTAAATTAGTAAAGTTAATAAGGTAGAGCACATAACTGAAAACAACTAAAACCTAATGGAGTAAAGTAACTCAGAACTAGAATTTCTGAAGCCAAATTTAAAACTAAATCTAGCATGAAAATTTAAGAAGTAAACTAACTCCCAGTGTTTAGAGCGGGCATATTTTCTAAATATTCAAGCCAAATTAAAAATAAATCTTTAAAAGCCGCTAAAAACTTTAGTAAAGTAACTCTAGAAGTAAAGCAACTCAAAAACTAATTTTTAGGTGAATTACGCCCCCTGAATCTTCAGTTAAGTAAGTCAAAAAGTTAGATGAACTAAATTTAATTAGTAAATTTATTAAGGGAGATCAAATAACTAAAAACTTTAGTAAAACTCACAACTTAACTTAGGAAACTAGTTGACTAACTCATGAAAAACAGCAAATGAATAAGCATCTTAGAACTCACAACTAGAATTTCCTGGCCGCTTATTCCAAATTAAAAACTAAATCAGTTGATAAGAGAACTTAAAACTATAATTTCCCGGTGTTCACAGCGGGCATATTCTAGATATCCAAGTCAAATTAAAAATTAAATCTTCAAAAGATAATATGGAAAAGTTATGAAGTGAGTTAAATTAACTCATAACTAGAATTTCCGAGTCTTCACGGCGGGCATATTCTAGACATCCAAGGCAAATTAAATGAACTAAAATTACTAAATAAGGGAGAGCATGTAACGAAAAACTTTACTAAAACTAAAATTTAGAAGTAACGCATTAAAAACTGAATATGCAAGCACCCACAATTAGAATTTCCTAGTGTCCACAGCCGGCATATTCTAGATATCCAAGCCAAATTTGTGACATCCTTAAATTCGACCCTATTCAGGATGTAATGAACGATGATTTTTAATCGATGCACTGTTAGTAATTCTCGCTCTGAATTGATCACTCATGAGAGACTAACCGAAGGGAAAAGGCTATTAAGGAATTAAGTTCGCACTATCTAAAAACTCAACCATGGATTGACAATTCGACCATAAGAATTGACGAGGGACAATTGTGAGCCATTATAAACCGATCAATGAACGGTTATAGAATGTTTCGTCAATAATATACAATCGGATCGAGGGAGATTCCGCTTGACCATTGTATGGATTGCGAACGACCCGAAACCAATTCCTAATGATCGCGTACATTGGAACTAGTGTTTGACCCCTCGCAATTACATGACAACCGAGGTTATCCAGGGTTCGAGAAAACTTACACGTGGATTGATGTCGAATCAACCACGGGTCGAATACGCGTAACTCTTAAAAGCTGTCCGTCAGTTTGAGATATTCTAAAGTCGCAATCGATCGATTTCGATCATGAATTAGAATCCGAATTTGGGTATCGAACTTTCGAGGATCTTAAGACTAAACAATTGGACGTCGCCTCATTGAGCCGTCTATTTATCAGTGTGCTCGAAACTCTCGAAAAAGAAGTTAACGAGCCGAGTTTTGGAGTCCACAAGGAAGCGGACCAGCGAAGGCACATTGGGCCTCAAGCCTAATGTGGTTCGGCCATTTGGGCCCAAGGCAAGCCCAAGTGGGCCCAATTTAAATCTACTAAAGCCCATTTAGCCAATTTGAGCCTAAGGAGCGTTTCTAGCCCAATCCTTAACTTTTTTAGCCCAAATTCGATTTATATGAACCCGTACAAAATTCTTGTCCGTATATGCGTATAGTATTTTATACTTTGTGAAATTACCAAAATGCCCTTCTTGCATTTATGACCAAGGGACAAAGGACAATATGGATGAGGATTTTTAAGGAAAACTCATGATGAAGGGGAGACTTTGGGGGCAAGCATTTATGAGGGGATCTTGGCTTGTTCAAGAGGTTTGCAAGGGAGATAATATCTCATTTGGTCTCTCACTCACTCTCTCTCCTCTCTCTCTCTCGCCCCCCCATCCCGAGCTCTCCCTCTCTCAGATTTCTACGCACGCCCGAGAAGAAAGTGTCTGTTTGAGCTCGTTCGGAGGGCGAATCGAGCTCCTTTTTTTCCTATGCGACCATAAGATCATGGGAAACGTGGATCGAATGGCTAATTGTCTAGAGAGTTGATATATTTTCGTGGGTTTGAGCAAAACAGAGGCTGGTCGGTGGAGACCCGGTCCGTTCTTACTTTGATTCAAGCTCCGTCACCGTCATCCGCCACCCACAGCCACACCCGCGTAGCTCTCGCCTCCGCCATCATGCCCGTGTCTTCAGAATCGTTACCGGGTGAGTTTTCGCCCTAATCCCCTTGATTAGTATGTTAAACTTGATTAGGATGAGATTAGATTATGCTAAGTATGCTTAGTACTAATTAATTAGGGATTAGTTGATAAGCTATCTTGATAAGTAATAAGTGGAGTTGATAGGTTATCAAGAATGCGATAAGCTATCGGTGTTGTTAGTGATAGGCTATCATGATTTAGGTGATAAGTTGTCAAGGTTTTGGTGATAAGCTATCACCGTTTAGATGATAGGCTATCGAGGTTTATGCGATAAGCTATTGAGGTTGTTAGTGATAAGTTATCGCCGTTTAGATGATAGGCTATCGAGGTTTATGCGATAAGCTATCGAGGTTGTTAGTGATAAGCTATCGCCGTTTAGATGATAAGCTATCAATTTTTTAGTGATAAGTTATCGCTATTTAGGCGATAGGCTATCGGATTGTTCTATTTATATTCTTGTGTAGTTTTAATACCAATTTATGATTGTATTATGCTTGAATTGTGGACACCTAAATTAGTAAACCCAAGGTGTTGGGTCTATATGTCTATTTTTATGAGTTTAAGTATGGCAAGAATGTTTGGATAGGAAAGTATGCTAAGTTTGAGGATTTAATTATGCATATGTGATCACGTGTGTTTTATTTATTGCATCTTGGCATGAGAGTTGCATTACGTTGAGACTTGCCCAGATAAGCTGGAAGATCCCCGTAGGAAGACGAGCGTGCCCTCGATCGGCCGTAATTGATCCAATGGATAATTGCCCGGATAAGCTGGAAGACCCCCGTAGGAAGACGGGCGTGCCCTCGATCGGCCGTAATTGATCGAATAGATAAATGCCCGGTTGAGCCAAAAGACCCCTGTAGGAAGACAGGCGTGCCCTCGATCGGCCGTAATTGATCGAATAGATAAATGCTCAGTTGAGTCGTAAGACCCCCGTATGAAGACGGGCATGCCCTCGATTGGCTGTAATTGATCGAAAAGATAAATGCCTGGTTGAGCCGAAAGACCCCCGTATGAAGACGGGCGTGCCCTCGATCGGCCATGATTGATCGAATGGATGAATATCCAATTGAGTTGGAGTACCACCGTGTGAGGACGGGCGTGCCTGAGGGGCCGTGATAATTAGAACGCGCTTGAGTGCTCTGTGAATGAGAATGTCGACGGGCGTTCTGATTGTGTTGTTTATTTATTGCATTATATTGCATATGGCAAGTTATAATGCGTAAGGCGTGTGCCAAGACGAGGTAAGGTTGCCTATGATTGTGTGATGTCATGTTTGTGCGTACTGTACTATATTGTATGTGTTAGGTACATCTGAGTTGAGTTGACCTCCTAATCGAGGTTTAGGTCGTTAGCTCGCTGAGATTTATCTCATTGTTATTGTTTAAATATTTCAGACCCCCGAGCATGAATCGACCACCTTTGCTTATGCATTTTGGTGTGCCCATGGAGATGGGTACAATAGTGGTAGAGTATCAGGTGGGACCTGATAGGTGGTATCAGAAATATTCGACAACTGTCTGGGTTGACGAGGGGTTAGACATGTGGCAACCGCACGAGTTTTTGGCCTGGTTCATCAAGAAAGGGGATAACCTGTACGGTCCGATCAGAGGTTTCGACGGACCCCCTGCTGGTAGCCTTGGAGAAAAGGTTATGGATCCTATAGATCTAGACCCTCCGGACAGAGCTGTTACTGATCCGGACACCGGTCCGAACGACGTGGGATCCAATCCGGATGGAGAGGAGTCCGACCCAGAGCCTCCTTCCGGTTATGGTCAATCATGGTGATAGGCACTGTATGCTTATCTTTTTGGACTGCCCTTTTTGTAGTGAAGTTAGATTAACCCGATCACCTCCACCCCTTTTTGTACGAGTGGTCTGCTAGGGAGTGGCATTGTGATAGGTATGTATATATTGTAATCCTCTCAGGTTTAACAGTAATTAAATAAAATGAGCTTTTGCTATTTGCTGATGTTGGTTTCCTGCTGACTATCCCTGTTGTATGTTTGTCTGGGGAAGTGAATCGTTTCCGCATGCGTTTAATTGAAAGATAAAAATAAATGGGTCGGTGACGCGTCCTGGGACATCGCAACTTAACGACCGAGAAGAGATGTGGCGTGTCCGAAGGGTGCGGGGCGTGACAAAATTTAAAACTAAATCTTCAAAAGACGACTAAAAACTTTAGTAAAGTAACTCAAAATGATCTACAATAAAAGTAACGTTGGGTGAATTAACCAAAAAATTTTAGTAAAGCAAGCAATTAAAAACTTTAGTAATGTAGCTCAAAATGAACTACAATAAAAGTAACGATGGGTGAATTAACCAAAAATTTTTAGTAAAGGTCACTTTACAAAAAGTTTAGTAAAGTAACTCAAAAGTTAGATGAACTAAAATTGAGCACATAGCTAAAAACTAATGAAGAGTAAAGTAACTCAGAACTGGAATTTACTAGAGGGCTTATTCTAAATATCCAAGCCAAATTAAAAACTAAATCTTCAAAAGTTAATAAGGCAGAGTTAAGAACTGAGTTAAACTAACTCAGAACTAGAATTTTCATGTGTTCACAGTGGGCATATTCTAGATATCCAAGCCAAATTTAAAACTAAATCTTCAAAAAGCGACTAAAAACTATACTAAACTACAATAATGTAACTCTAAAATGAATTAACCAAAAGCTCTTAGTAAAGTGACTTTACTAAAAGTTAGATGAACTAAATTAGTAAAGTTAATAAGGCAGAGCATATAACTGAGAACAACTAAAAACTAATGAAGGAGTAAAGTCACTCCGAACTATAATTTCCAAAGCCAAATTAAAAACTAAATCTAGCATGAAAATTTAAGAAGTAAACTAACTCATAACTAGAATTTCAAATTTAAGAAGTAAACTAACTCCCAGTGTTTAGAGCAGGAATATTCGAGATATCCAAGCCAAATTAAAAACTAAATCTTGCCACAAAAACTTTAGTAAAGTAACTCTAGAAGTAAAGCAACTCAAAAACTAACCTCTAGGTGAGTTACACCCCTGAATCTTCGGTTAAGTAAGTCAAAAAGTTAGATGAACCAAAATTAGTGAATTTATTAAGGGAGAGTAGATAACTAAAAACTTTAGTAAAAGTCGCAACTTAACTAGAAAACTAGATGACTAATTCATGAAAAGCAACAAATGAAGAAACAACTTTGAACTCACAATTAGAATTTCCCGCTGGCTTATTCCAAATTAAAAACTAAATTTTCAAAAGTTAATAAGGTGACTCAGAACTAGAATTTCCCAGTGTTCACAGTGGGCATATTCTAGATATCCAAGTCAAATTAAAAACTAAATCTTCAAAAGTTAATATGGAAGAGTTAAGAAGTGAGTTAGATTATAACTAGCATACTCTAGATATCCAAGTCAAATCAAAAACTAAATCTTCAAAAGTTAATATGGAAGAGTTAAGGAGTGAGTTAGATTAACTCATAACTAGAATTTCATAGTCTTCACGGTGGGCATATTATAGATATTCAAGCCAAATTAAATGAACTATAATTACTAAATAAGGGAGAGCACGTAAGTAAAAACATCACTAAATCTAAAATTTAGAAGTAAAGACATTAAAAACTGAATATTCAAGCACTCACAACTAGAATTTTCTAGTGTCCACAGCGGGCATATTCTAGATATCCAAGCCAAATTTAAAAATAAATCTTCAAAAAGCGACTAAAAACTTTAGTAAAGTAACTCAAAATGATCTATAATAAAAGCAACGTTGCGTGACTTAACCAAAAAATTTTAGTAAAGTAAGCAACTAAAATCTTTAGTAAAGTAGCTCAAAATGAACTACAATAAAAGTAACAGTGGGTGAATTAATCAAAAATTTCTAGTAAAGGTCACTTCACAAAAAGTTTAGTAAAGTAACTCAAAAGATAGATGTACTAAAATTGAGCACATAACTAAAAACTAATGAAGGAGTAAAGTAACTCATAACTCGAATTTACTAGAGGCTTATTCTAAATATCCAAACCAAATTAAAAGCTAAATCTTCAAAAGTTAATAAGGCAGAGTTAAAAAGTGAGTTAAACTAACTCAGAACTAAAGTTTCCATGTATTCACAGCAGGCATATTCTAGATATCCAAGTCAAATTAATAACACTAAAAAATTTATTAAACTAACTCAAAAGTTAATTCAAAACTAGAATTTCCTTAGCAAAGTACTGAGAACTAGAATTTCCCTATGTTCACAGCGGGCATATTCTAGATATCCAAGCAAAATTAAAAATTAGAATCTTCAAAAGTTGACTAAAACCTATGTAAACTACAATAAAGTAACTCCAAAATGAATTAACCAAAAACTTTTATTAAAGTGACTTTACTGAAAGTTTAGTAAAGTAACTCAAAAGTTAGATGAACTAAAATTAGTAAAGTTAATAAGGCGGAGAACATAACTGAAAACAACTAAAAACTAATGAAGGAGTAAGTAACTCTGAACTAGAATTTCCGATGCCAAATTAAAAATTGAATCTAGCATGAAAATTTAAGAAGTAAATTAAATCAGAACTAGAATTTCAAGTTTAAGAAGTAAACTAACTCCCAGGGTTTAGGGCGAGCATATTCTAGATATCCAAGCCAAATTAAAAATTAAATCTTCAAAAGCCACTAAAAACTTTAGTAAAGGAACTCTAGAAGTAAAACAACTCAAAAACTAATTTTTAGGTGAATTACACCCCTGAAACTTCAGTTATGTAAGTCAAAAGTTAGATGAACTAAAATTAGTAAAGTCAATAAGGGAGAGCAGATAACTAAAAACTTTAGTAAAACGCACAACTTAACTTAGAAAGCTAGATGACTAACTCATGAAGAACAGCAAATGAAGAAACAACTAGAATTTCTTGGCGGCTTATTCCAAATTAAAAACTAAATCTTCAAAAGTTAATAAGGTAACTAAGAACTAGAATTTCCCTGTGTTCACAACTGGCATATTCTAGATATTCAAGCCAACATAAAAACACTAAAAACTTTAGTAAAGTAACTAAAGATGAGTAAATTAACTCAAGAGTTAAATGAACTAAAATTCCTAAGGTTAATAAGGGAGAGCACATAACTAAAAACTTCAGTAAAACTGATGACTAGCTCATGGAAATTTAGAAGTAAAGTATTTCAGAACTAGAATTTCCTAATCCAAGCCAAATTAAAAACAGAATTTTCAAGCACTGAGAACTAGAATTTTCCAGTGTTCACATGAACCATATTCTAGATGTCCAAGCCAAATTAAAAACTAAATCTTCAAAAGCGACTAAAAAATTTAGTAAAGTAACTAAAAATGAACTATAATAAAGTAAATCAATTTTAGGTGAATTAACCAAAAATTTTTAGCAAAGTGACTTCACTAAAAGTTTAGTAAAATAACTCAAAAGTCAGATGAACAAAAATTAGTAAAGTTAACAAGGCTGAGCACATAACTAAAAGCTAATGAAGGAGTAAAGTAACTCAGAACTAGAATTTCCTAGAGGGGTTATTGTAGATATCTAAGCCAAATTAAAAACTAAATCTTCAAAAGTTATTAAGGCAGAGTTAAGAAGTGAGTTAAACTAACTCAGAACTAGAATTTCCCTTTGTGCACAGTGGGCACATTCTAGATATTCAAGCCAAGTTAAAAACACTAAAAACTTTAGTAAAGTAACTCAAAATGACTAAAAACTATAGTAAACTAACTCAAAAGTTAAATGAGAATCTGTATTTGGAGTCTATGTGAGAATGCTATCCCTACAGAGCCAATACAACCTGAACCTGAAGCCTAGAGCACTAGTTCTTGGTTTTCCCTTGGAACTCGCTGATCTCCTGCATTGCAAATTAAGATTTCACGAGTAGGGCTGTGGAGAATTGAAGAATGGTTGCTAAAATTCAAGGAAACAGTTAGCTGATTCGCTCGGCTTCCAAATGGCAGAGTGGAACCGAACTCGATCTCCTTAAATCCCAAATTCCCCTTTCGGTTCGTCTGACGCCTCCTACATCCCACACTTGGAATAAAGCCCCATCGCAACAATATCTTAACCAAATAATTTTCATGGAAATTCATTGGTTCGCACGATTGGCCAGCACGAAGTATCCGCAATAAAACTCGAATTTCAATCAAACGACCAAGCCTGGCATTTTGCACGTCACAAACAGAAGGTCATTTTCGAACATAAACACGTGAGAGAGAGAGAGAGTGTTCTTACTTGTCGGACAGGAGCTGCAAGAGGCCCTGGGAGAGGAAAGCCGCGGAGTGAGCTACGAGGAGGGAGTTCGGTGGGTAGAGATCTGGAGTCCGCTGAATGAACAATTGATCCGATCGCCCGGTGGAGCTAGCTCATGACGATGATACCTCGGTGGAGGAGACCTGCTTTGCCGCCGACGACACGAAGGAAGTGGGAGGAGCTGAGGAATTGTCCTTGGGGAGGGTGACGGAATGGAGAGCCGCTAACTGGTGTTGCTGCAGCTGGTGCTGGTGGTGATGGACACCTTGCATTGCGAAGCTGGCGGCGATGGTGACGGCCAAACTGAATCTGATGGTAATGGGTTTCGCTTCTGCATCTCATGCGCTGCGCATGCTTTTTAGATGTTCAATCTAGGAACGTTTGGTCTACTGTTTGTCCATGGATTGATCGTTCATGTTGTTTTTCATAAGGAACGTTCATGTTTGAAAATAACCAAATAGAAAATCACATTATACAAAACTTATCTACATTCATATGGATGGAGCATGGATTAATTTAATTACTTTATCTATTTCCAATGGAGAAATTACTAGCCATTCGTTAAGAGTCATTTATATTTTAATCCATCAGGAACTAATTTTGTAATCGAAAAGCTGTAATACATTGTAAGAAATAAGTCTTTTTGAAACGATTGGGCTTGCTTTCCCTATGACTTAAATCCCGTTGATTGTCTTTTTATATACGAGATTGTAGATAGATATACTGATGAAGAAGACCACTAAAATTTCCCCGATTTGCAAATGTAAATTTACATTTACCTGTCCTTCCTATTCTATGTTGCGTTTCTCCAATTTATGTAGAATAGACATCGACCCATTAAAAACGGGCTAGCAAAAACCCATTTTGAAACTCGGGAAAATTGTCAAAAAAGTCCTATACCGGTAAAAGTACCAACAAAATCCTAAACCTATTGCATTGGTACCAATTCAGTCCTAAACCATTCAATTTGACAAATTTAGTCCTAAACCTTTTTGTATTGATATCAATTCAGCTCATTTGGCCAATTTTGGCCGAAATCGCTGACGTGAATGCCGGCGATGCCACGTAGGATAGTCGCAGCACTGACGTGGATATTTTTAAATAATATTTCTTTAACAAAATTATTTTTAATTATTTTTTTCCTTTTTCTGAAATTTTCACAAAAAAAGGGAAAAAAAAAAAGAAAAAAGTATTTTTTTAAAAAAAATATTATTAAAAAATGTCACACGTCAGCGCTGGCTGTCCTACGTGGTATCGCCGGCGTCCACGTCAGCAATTTCCAACCGAAATTGGCCGAATGGACTGAATTGGTACCAATGCAAAAAGGTTTAGAACTAAATTGGTCCAATTGAAAGGTTTAGGACTGAATTGTCACAGGTATACCAGTTTAGATTTTTTGTGATAAAAAAATAGTTTGTGGTAAATTTATTTGGGATTTTTCGTGGTATTAACCTTTAGCATTTACATCAAATATCAATCGTGGTAGGGTAAACAATGCACCAGGGTAAGCGCTTTTCTAGTATCATCACTAAGGTTTGTAATTGTCTTATAAAATTCTTGTTCCACTTGTTCAAGATGAGAACTTCTTAATCGAGCAAACAATTGAGGCGTCACTTCCGATAAAGATCAAGGGCGATTAGAAGAACGCAATTCATCAAAGGAATAGAGAGACTTTAGCACAGAAAGAGCACTTGCCTGCTAAAACAGAGGAACTGCTGACAGAGAAAGGTTCAAGAGTTTCTCTAAATGTGAACGCTTATACGTACTGGAACTCTCTAGAACTTTGTCTCCAATACTTGAGAATTCTCGTTTTCCTCAGCAGAATGTCTGCATTTAAATGTGTTCGTCTTTTAGACATGCGCGTACTGGTATTCATGCATCACCCGTCATTTTCCTTGTTATAGTCAAGAAACATGCTCGAAATGTTTTTTTAGGAGAGAAAGCTGGAAGCACGTGGATTCATGTCCAGTGAAGCTAACCCAATTGCTTGTGTCATGTTCGAAATGTGGAGAAACGGTGTACTCAATGTGAATGACATCTTGCTGACATCTTGCTAGTGACAGCATATTTTAGGAGATTTGTTTTCATCAATTGCTTTTCCATTTTTATCTTCATTTCTTGCTCCGTATTATCCATATGAATTCATATTTTCGCCATCGCAAGGGCTCGACTTTGCTTTAGTTCTTCAATTTTTTGGTATGCACGATATTTCTGCAACGAATGTTGCAAAAATTCAGTCATGGCAGTACATCATATGCTTGAAAGCAAGAGAAAAAATGAAGGCAGAAGGGTAGAACACGGTGCATACCTGCCTAGTCTTGGCTTCGTTCTCAGCATATCTAACCCTTGCTTCATGACATTCCTCAATCTACAAAGACAGGCAGAATATATGGTTTGTAGATCGGGGAATGTTATGAAGACAGGGTTAGATATACTGAGAACGAAGCCAAGACTAAGCAGGTATGCACCGTGTTCTACCTTTCTGTTCTCTTGCTTTCAAGCATATGATGTCCTGCCAGAACTGAATTTTTGTAACATTCGTTGCAGAAATATCTTATTTGGCGTGCATACCAAAAAATTGAAGGACTCAAGCAAAGTCGAGCCCTTGCGATGGCGAAAATACGTATTCATATGGATAATAAGGAGCAAGAAATGAAGATAAAAATGGAAAAGCAATTGATGGAAGTAATGTCTGATCTCCTAAAATATGCTGTCGCCATCACTTTCTCCACAGCTGCTCTTTTCTTCTGGTGCTCACAGTTTTTTCAAGTAACGCAACTGCCAGTGGTCTTAAGAAAGTTATTGCTACTTTTGACAAGGTGGATCGTGAATTCACGGCATCCAGATGCAAAACAGCAGAAAACGCATGGTCTTTTTAGGCATTGGTACCTGTTCCTACTATACTGCTCTTTTTTATGCTCTTGCTGCCAAACAAGGGTCCTCCAAGGAGGTTAAACAATATGATTGGTTGTCTGATTCTAGTGTTTATCTTATTGGATGGATCTTCCTTCTGGGTTGTACTTGTTGGCCATTGCTTAGCAACACCCCAATGCAGGACTTGCCTCATCAACTTTTTCAAAGCCAGTGCAATTGACAGAAATTATCTGCACTTGCTAACAGGCGAGAATTCAAAGCAATCTGCGTTCTCCATTAGTTATTTTGCATCTGCACCGTGGCATTTACCATTTATGTCTACCTTCGCATCGCCTTATCTTAATTATTCGCCATCTCTTGATCACGTCTATTTGAATACAGTACTCTCTCTCTCTCTCACACACACACACACACTTTGGTGCATGTTGAAGCATTTGCTGGCTCATTTTTGGGTCCTACCGGTTCTTTCAGAACTTGTTGTGGCCACGACTTTTTCAGCTGTGACCAGATTGATCTTTACATACTGTGAACTGCCTAGGAGGTTAGTTAAAACGACAAAAGTTTATTTGGATACACATTGTGCAGGCTTTATGGATAGGCAATGTGTGGATTTATGAATTGCCTATGCACCACATCAGCAGCGCAACCCTTTGCTTGATATACTTACTTGCTCCTAAAGCATGATTCATGCATGTATCTCCTGAAAAGTTTTGCCGATGTGAAGCAAATAGCTCCTTAAATTCTGTGTGAAGAATTTGTGAACATGGGCAGTTCACTTTGTGCTGGATTTGTTTGCCTTCATCTAACTCGTTTATTGAAAATATGTGGTACTGAGAACTGTAATTTAACAGTGAACACACACAAAACAAGGAATAGGAGGGGCATTTTTTACCAAACACAGATTGACTTGGCCAGAATTCTCATAAGTAAAATGCTGTGCCCCAAGCAAATGTAGCTGTGGAAATAGCATTTCCAGTATACTCAGTCCCCATTAACAAATTTCAGAGAACTCATTCCTCCTAAGTTTAACGTTATTTTTCCCTTCAAAATAATTGCTAGCAGCACAAAGAAGCTACTTGTTACCTCGTTAGAGTCCAAATTGGAGAAGGATTTCCTGTTTTGTCTTGATATCAAATGAATGTGTAAAGATGGCGGCCAAGCAAATATAAAAAGGAAGCAAATCAGTCAAGAAATTCAAAAGGGAAAGTCCGACTTGGACTTGGATTGGCCGAATTTGGGTTCTGAACAAGGTTTTCTTCTAATGTTAAGCCGCCGCCCCCAATTTTTCCTTTCTGAAGCGATTCCCTGAGCTACCTCTCTGTGCCTCTCTATCTCTCTTTCTTTTAGATTTCCTCGATGATTTCGTGGGCACTCAATCGACATCCTTCACCTCTCTATCTCTCTTTCTTTTAGATTTCTTCGATGATTTCGTGGGCACTCAGTCGACATCCTTAACCAAAGTAAGCTCTGAAGATCGAAGCGTGAGTGCCTCGATAGAATCTGCTCTCTTCGGATCTATTCGCTCCGGCTCCGGGTGACACACGAAATTACTAAGCACATAAAAAAACTATGAGTGAAGACGACAAAAAAAGTTAACAAGCACATAAAAAAATTATAAGAGGGGGCATTAAATTAGGAAAGCGTAGGTGTTGATAGAATTAATATGAAGTTACGCAGTGGGTTAATTTTGACATCATAGTGACTAAATGTTTCTGCAAATATTGGAAGGTAAAACCTAGGTTTACCCCATAAAAAACAAGGGCGGCGCTTTTCCCACTTTTTCTCTAACTTTGACACTCCTTATTTTAAAGTTTTGACTATATTATCCTTGTGGCCCACCGCCTCAACTCTTTGTTATTTTGTTTCTTTTTTTACCCTTGCGATCCCACTTTCCTTCTTCTTAAAGCTCTTATTTCAGTTGCATGCAATTCTCTTGCTCGTCTCATATTCAACAAAATTCTTTCGCAATTCAAGCAATTTTCTAGACCCGGGATGTTGTATTGCTTTTCTGAATTTCAACTTTACAATCCTATAAAATTCCACAGTTGACTCGCATTCACACTAACAAAGATTGAATGCACAAAGACAAGGTAAACATACATTGACAAACCTTGGAAGCGTCTCACTCGAAAAATCAAGGTTCTATCATGTGTTCTTAGGGTGGGTTTGGTTCAACTTTGAAAATGGGTTTTGGGGAAATGCAAATGGGATTTGGTAAAAAAACCCTTTGAAAAATAGCTTTGGGCTAACTAGTGTTTGGCAAAACAAATTTGCAAAGGGGCTTTCTGCCATATTTATTTTTTAAATAAAAAAAAGAAAATCCAAACCCTAGGGTTACGGTCGCTAGCGAGCTAGATCTGGCGTCGGCGGCCGTGGCAGCCAGGGGTCGAGCGAACCCTACATGGGGTCGCGCGACCATCGGCAGCCGTCGCCTGGGTTGCTCGACCCTAGGCGACCCTTGCCTGGGCTTGCGTGGCCCAAGCAACGGTGGCCGGGGGTTGCCCCACCCCTGGCAGCCTCAGCCGACGACCGCCGACTGCAGATCTAGCTGGCCGACAGCCGTAACCTAGGGTTTGGATTTTTTTATTTTAAAAATAATATAACAAAAAAGATGAGGGGTAAAATTGGAATTTGAAAAAATAAGTGAGGGTAGGTTTGGAAGAAAAAATCCTAGCTCAGCATTTGGCCAAATGCTGGTCCCTACCAGCATTGAGCTTTTAACATTTTCAATGCCAACTTTTATCCCAAACCCCCTTAAGAATGGTTGCCAAACATCTTGCATTTTTCCCAATGGGCTTTGGGGCTCCAATGGACTTTGGGAAAGCTGAACCAAACCCACCCTTAGTCCTTACAGGTTCATATGCTTAAGTAAAACACTTTGACATGAACTCAATTTTGTAAAATCATAGTTTACTTCAAAAAGGTCCCTTTATTAGTCATAAAGAGATCTGAATAGAACCATACTATTTTGAATGCAGCTCCCGAAGCTTGTTCATTTGACATATGAACCAACCAAACAAGCACATTGGATTGAGTACGTTATTGCAGCAAAATTACGGGAGCCCAAATCTCACACCAAAATGTCAATTCTAAATACATCAAAATTTCCATAGAACCAATATAGAAAAGAAAACGATCTTCCTATTACATGCCACAAATGTACTGAAATAGTAACAAGTAGCATATGCAACTTAACAAAAAATATTGTCTATTCGCAGGCTTTGTCGAGTCGGTGACCGACAGACCGACATATTATCAAGCGACTTCGGATGCTCTCAAGGTAAAAATGTCACGTCTCTCAAGCTACGATTCCTCCATCTGCAAATCCATATTGGGTAAAACCTACTCTTTCCCTATCGGTACTCTCTCTCTTCTCTCTCTTAAGCTCCTCAAGTTCATCATCATCGGTTGGATCTTTGTCTTCAAAATCGTTCAGGCACATAGTGGGGTCGAGCAATGTCTCGCCAATTTTGTGCCCCTTTACGGCAGAGTATACGATAATCGGGAAGGTCTCGATGAGGGCATGTCGAGGCCGCATGGGGTGGTGATGCGGATAAGCGAGCGAACACCGCGGCCAATAGAGCCTTTGGGTCGGAGGCGTGGGTGAAGAAGGCGGCTAGGAAGAAGACAACGCACACGGAAAGAGAGAGAAGAGAGAGATAAGGAAGAAAAAGAAAAAGGAATAAAGTAAACACAAAATGGGGTCTACAAGGGATATTATAGTCAACACACTATTTCAAGGAGTGTGTTAGCAAAAAAGGGAGTAGAAAAAGCGCGACCCTAAATTAATAGTGAATATTTTATGCTATGGGTAGTTATATATCTAATGAACTTGTACGATTTTACAACTATTTTTCAATAACTCTCCTAAGTTCATCGTAAATTTTTACTAATCATATGAAAGTTTGATCACCTTTATGCCCGTAACTTTCATTTAACGTTAGTAAGTTGCAAAAAAAAAAAAAAAATCAATTTTACAAGACAGATCTAACAAATCACGTTTTTACTCTTTGTATCTATCGATCCACGTTGAGGACCAATCCCGTAAAAATACTTACGGACCATAGAATTTCCCGTAGGGCAACCATCCAAGTCTATTCAAACATATTTACAATTAGCCAAGCTTTAAGAGTAGTAAAATGAGATAATTATTGGATGGTCTGGTTAACGAGTGTCGTTAGTTTAAAAAAGGAAAAACCCGTGCAAGTTAGAGGATGATTGTGGAATTATATAATTTTTCTATCTTCTTAAGACGTTTATTAAAGTGAGCAAAAATTTCAAATAAAAGTTCAAAGTGCCCTCATTTTCTCAAATAAAACCCTAAAGTGTCTTCATTGTTTCAAAGAAAGGCATGACCAAAGACATTTTCGTCATTTACATGTTTTGATTGTTTTCCTTTTCTTTTTTTTCTTTTTTCCCTTTTGTTTCTTTCTTTTTTTTCTTCTTTCCCTTTCCTTCTCGTCGGTGGCCGGTCTCAGGCAATGGCCGACCACCGGCAAGGGCCTCGTCAGCTTCGAGGGCGGCCTCGCCAAGCCTTTGCTAGTGGCCGGCCATCGCCTGAGACCAGCCACCGTCGAGAAGGGGGGAAAAAAGGAAAAAAGTAAAAAAGAAATGGGAAAAAAGAAAAAAATTAAAGGAAAAAAAATAAAACAAAGTAAATAACGAAAATGTCCTTATTCAAACCCCGACGTCTTTTATAGGTTTGAGGAAAAATAGTAGGTTTTCAGGCACCTTACTTATCAGTGTGCTCCACCGCAAAATGCTAATCAACCTACAAACGCTTGGAGGAATCATGGTTTGTGGAGTACGAAATATGTAATGTGTGCTGCTCCGACTTAGTTTAATATTTTTTTTAAAGATTACTCACCAAATTGAAGGAACTAAGCTAAAAATGAGACAATATATATAAAAGAAAGCCTCCACAAATAAATTTTTTTTTTTGGTCGGAGTCCACAAATAATTAGGTATACACGGAGTCTAGAGAAAGGAGAAAAATATGAACTGCTAGCAAATACCAAGTTACGAAATTGGAGTCTCAAAATTAAATGGCATTATTGTCCATTTCTGAGTGGTGACAACAGGTGCGCCACTTAGGCACCTCCCATATCATTTGGATAAGGTAAAAACAAATATCAAGAGTTATCAAGAGCCAGATACCATGGAATCGTAAGAGCAAGCACAACCACATCCATAGCCAGTGACATATATATCATGCGATGAGGCAAGGAGATACATGAATTTGACTCAAAAAGAAGGTTTTGATTCCACAGACATGGCAGCTCAAGCAGCTTCATCTCCTTCCCTCAGCGCAAAGATCTCCCTCCCGTCAAAGCCGTCGTTCGCCGTCGCTCTCCCTCGCTCTCTCACTCCATCGGACACTGGAAGGGCACAGCAGAAGAGATTCAAGATTCGTGCCGAGTTAGGTAAGGAAGACTGGGGTGTGAAAAAGGGAATCCTTTCTGTGATGTTCTCTCTGTTTCTCCATAGGGGTACTTAGATATTTGCTTCTTGACATGTTCTTGGTGCTTTTTAGGGGGAGGTGATGCTGAAATCAAGAAAGGAGGGAAGAAGAAGTTCATAACCAGAGAGGAAGAGCCTCAACAGTGAGAATCATGCCATTGTTTGCACTTGTTCTTGTCGCTCTAGTTCTTGACTTTGAATCCATTGAGATGACATTTTCTGGTGCTGCTGGAAAAAAAAAATGCCGCAGATTCTGGCAGACAGCAGGAGAGAGGGAAGGAGAGAATCCTATGAAGACGCCCATACCGTACATCATCATTTTTGGCATGTCGACGCCCTTCGTCATCTTGGCCATCGCTTTTGCCAATGGTTGGATTAAGGTACCTGTCCGATGATCTCACTCTGGATACCGAGCCCGCCGCTGTGATTCCACGGCTGAAGCTCTGAATGCTACTTGAATCCTTGTTAAATGTTTGAAGACCATCTTGCTTTTGCTATGAGCATCCGTTTTGTCCAGGGTTCTATTTTACATGGTCAAACAGTTTGTTTCACCGTGATATGTTCAGATGTAAGAGTATTTGGATGTAGAAATTGCAGCAGTAGCCAAACATTGTCGTAGGCTTAACCATGGTCGAGCGGCATTGTATATCAGAAGAGAGTGAAATGAAATCAAAAAGGACAATTTCTGCTTCATCCTTGTATTGTAAGCCACGAATGTGGCACGCCTGGGGTCGCCATAACCGAAATCAGAAACGCTACACATATAAGGGAGAAGAACGCGTGCACCTTTGTGAGAATCCATCGGAAAACTGATGCGCAACGTCGACGAATCGAGACTCGAGCACTTCCCCTCTATTCCCTCTTGTTTTCGCTGGCCGATGAGACAATCACTATTCAAGAACGAAAAGGTACGTTCTAAGATTCTAAGAGTGAGGTCTAGAGGGGGGACTTGAGCCTTTATATAGAGTTTTCGGCGCGGACCCTCTCATCACGAATCGTGCCTCTTCGGCCTACACTATGCCAGCCCATATTAACCAATTAAAAAGAATCTTATCTCTTACCTTATTAGACCAATCCTGTTAATCGGTAAAAATCAATTTCAATTAATGTAAGCCCACATAGAAAAACTCTTACATTACTTGGGCTATATTAATTGAAACCGTACTGTATGTGCGCACCTTTATACTGGTTTAGAGATATTCTTAATAGTCAATCCGATCCCATAAAGTCTCAAACACCGAATCATGGCGGTAACTGCATCAACAGACACAGAGCCTTCCACGGTCACGAATGCCTTTAACTCTACTAATATGGATTCAATATGGTAGTGTAGCAAATGACAACACCTCACATAATAGTGATTCATTATGTGTCATCCTATTTGTCAGTCACATTCTCTCTCCTTATGTGTCACCAAACCTAATGTGCCATTAGAAAATATCCTTATGGTTCTAATGAACCTACATATGTCTTGTCCTTATAATTAACTTTACTTTTTGTGTAATAAGGCATATACTCAAGGCTATTAACTAAATGCCCCTAGCTTTTACTCAAGGTTTACACATACCTTGAAATTTTCTCCAGATATATGTATTGAACATCAACTCACTCATAAATACTATATTGCATGCAAAAGAGTTGATACATATCAAATATTGTTACTAAATGTAACAAACACAAATATAAACCTTATTAGAGCAAAACAAAACAGCTCCCACTGAATAACAGCATCTCATGATGCTTCTAAGCCCATCCAAATGACATGTCGTAACAGCATCCCATGATACTTCTAAGCCCATGCTTATGACATGTCGTTCAAATACATGAGGGAGAATACTTTTTGTTAGTGGGTCAGCAACTATATTATCTGTGAAAACACACTCTACTATAATGTCACCATTCTCAACTGTTTCCTATATGATAAAAACTTTGACCGCCAGATACTTAGATCCCTTGAGACCTCTGTTGTTGTTAACAAACAACATTGCAAAACTATTGTCACAATACAACTATATGGGTCTATCCACAAACCCAAAAACAACCAACTCCCTAATGAGGTTTCTGAGCCATATAGCTTGAGTAGCAGCCGAAACTCATGCTATAAACTCTACTTGTATGGTAGAGGTTAATCTAGATTTCTGTTTCTTACTTTTCCATGATACTGCACTTTCTGCTAACATAAAGATGACCATCTTCTTATCATCTTGATACCTAGCAAAGTTTGCATCCGAATACCTTGTTAATTGCAAGTCCTCAACATGTCTATAAATCATCATATGGTCCTTTATCCTCTTTAAGTACCTTAAAACCTTCTTGGCAGTAATCCAGTGATCGTGTCTTGGATTTAACTTATATCTGCCTAGAAGTCCTATCGCAAAAGCAATGTCTAATCTAGTGAAACTTAAGCATGCATGATGCTTCCAGGTGCACTACCATAAGGTACATTCCTTATTTGGGCTTTCTCAACAACCATATTAGGACACTGTAACAGATTCAGTTTATCACCCTTAATGATAGGAGCAATTCCTATATAGCAATACTACATACTGAATCTTTTCAAAATACGATCAACATATATCCTCTAAAACAAACCCAATAACGGCGAGAACAATCCCAATGGATCTCAATGCCAAGAACAAAAGACGCCTGATCAAGGTCCTTCAAGTCAAAATGCTTTGACAACATCTACTTCGACTCATGCAGTAATCCAATATTACTTCTCACACGAAAGATATCATCTACATAAAGCATTAGGAAGATAATATTTCTCCCACTGACCTTGCAGTATATACACTAATCCTTTATTCTCAACATAACCGAATGAAGTTATAACACTATGAAACTTCAAGACCATTATCTAGAAGCTTGATTGAGACTATAAATAGACTTTTCAATCTACACCAAGCTTACCTTAATCATCAGTTGCAAAGCTTTGAGTTGCACCATATAGACTTACTTATCAAAGTCTCCATCAGAAAAGCAGTTTTAA
This sequence comes from Lenwebbia sp. NSW1173648, assembly GCA_029784005.1. Taxonomy (NCBI): domain Eukaryota; kingdom Viridiplantae; phylum Streptophyta; class Magnoliopsida; order Myrtales; family Myrtaceae; genus Lenwebbia; species Lenwebbia sp. NSW1173648. The sequence goes on from JARCGZ010000001.1 coordinate 38,214,601, forward strand.
CATCCATCTGATGTAACTCCAAATCAAAATGAGTTACTAATGCCATGATCACTCTAAAAGAATCCTTAGAATAGACTAGAAAGAAATTTCCTCATAGTCTATTCCTTCTCTCTAAGTGAAACCCTTGGCTACCAGTCTGGCTTTAAACTTCTCAATCTTTCCTTTGGAGTCCATTTTAGTCTTATACAACCATTTGTAGCCAATGAGCTTGTGACCTTCAAGCAATTCAACAAACTCCTAAAAATCATTATGTTTCATAGACTACATCTCGTATTTCATGACATCTAACCACAGATCTGATTGAGAACAAGAAATAGCTTCTGTATAAGTTACTAGATCAACCAAACAGCCGATATCATAGTCGTGCTCTCCCAGAGACTATATAGTCAGGTGGTATAGCCAATCGTCTCTGCCTGATAGATCTTCTAAGTGGAGCTACTTCAACCTCATCATGCACCCGTAAGGCCTGAACCCCCATCAAGCTTAATTTATGATGTGGGAGGCTCTACGATCGTCTGTATAGGTATAGAAACCGACACAGTATTCCCCACCACATCAATATCCTCAATAGTCTGTGAGCAGCTACCCTATTTAACTACATCAAATTTCAGAAACTTTGCTGTCTGTAATTCCACAATTCTTGAGCCTCCACTGGGATTATATATATAATATCCTCTCAAATGATCTAGGTAATATACGACGTAACACCGAGTGATTCTGGAGTCCAACTTACTCAATTTTGGTTATATATAACTTCACTTCTATAGGACATCCACAAACCTTAAATTGGTTCAAGCTAGGTTTACGTCCAGTTCATAACTCAAAATGAGTCAATGAACTAGCTTTGGTAGAAATATGGTCTAGAACATAAAAGGTCGCTTTCAAAGCTTCACCCCACAGCAAATCAGGTAAATTGGTTACTATTATTAATCATACTCCTCAACATAACCATAAGGGTGCAATTGCACCTTTCGGCCACCCATTTGGTTCAGAACTCACAATCATAGTATATTAAGCTACTAATGCTCCAAGTATTTGGCAAATGGCCCTCTATGCTATCCAGCATTGCCATGCCTGCTAGAATACTCACCAACTCAGTCATATCTGATAACTTTATGACTTTTCCTTGCCGTTTCTCGACTTCAGTTAGAAAAAAAAAACTTGAACTCATTAAGAGACTCCGACTTTACCTTAATCAAGAATAGATAACCATGTCGGGAACAGTTGTCAATAAATATGATGAAATAAAAATTTCTACACCAAGTTGCCATATAGGGTCCATTGATGTCAGTGTGAATGACCTCCAATAAGTCAGAACTGCATACAACATTATTTTTTCCTGATCTTAGTTATTTTACCTCTACAACAGTCTACATAAGTCTCCAGGTCACTTTCAAGAACATGCAGGAAGTCAACCTTTATCTGCCTTTCAATTCTTTCCTTAGAGATGTGACCAAGACATTTATGCCATAATGTATAAGACTGTTCTATAAGTAAAGGTCTTTTGGAAATAACCTTTTCAGCCGTATAAACGACGTATATCATTGAGAGTTGAACACAATCTGTACAATCCATTGGACATATTGCAGCACCCAACCTTATTTGAATTTAAGAACATAGAAATACTATTATTACTTATTTCAAAAGAGTAACCACACATGTCCAAACATAATACGGAAACTAAGTTCCGTCTAAAGGAATGTACATAAATGTGTTCCTTATTGTCATTAAAATGACACCTTCCATAAACTCAACATTGACATTATTGTTGTTTCCTACAGTGAGTACTGATTTATCCTGATTTGGCTTTCTCCGATTCATGAATCCATGTATGGTGAACGTTACATGATTGGTTGCAATACTATCTAGCCTCCATGAACTAAATGGAGCTTGCTTATAGTTTGGATTCACAAACTAATGTCAAAGAATCATTACAAGTACGCTCACGATTGGATAACTAATTGTTAAATATGTCGCAGTCTTTCTTTATGTGACCTTACTTCTCACAAAGAAGCAGCGGTCACCATCCTTCTTAAAGGATGTTTTCTTAGACCCAAACTATCAGAATGACCAATGGTTTCATGAGTATGATTTTTAGACCTCTTTCTCAACTAGTCTACCATCCTTATGACATAATATCTAACTCCACCAGACCCATCAAAACTCATGTTGAAATATCCTTACAATTGTATCCCAAACTCAGCAATAGACAAGACACAGTTGCTAGTCTCCAAGACTTCCATTATTTGTCTAGCAGTGCAGTTAGCTGGCAAATCACTAAATAGATGCTCCCTAATGGATCACTTTATAGATAACAAGCAAATCCTATTGCTCTTTTCCCAAGCAACAAAATGCGCTTTCTCAGGTTCCAAAATGATCTCAATGAGATCAGCCAGCTAATCCTTAGTAAGAGCAATATGAACATCTACCAGCTCTATCTAAAACAGAAAATCCTCTACCTCTTTCTTAATGATTGAACTAATATGAACCTCAATCCTAATGGAGTTGCCTATTCCAGAGAAAGTAACTAATTTAAACAAGCAATGTATATAATTAGCATCATGTGAGCACTATATAACTTGAAACCATATAAGTACACATCTTGAGGATTACATGCATCATCATATATTCACCTTTGGGGCAGAATACATGACATGCAGCTGTAGAATCTCCACATAACAGCGACCATGAGAACATATTTCAATCTATGTGAATCACCATCTTTGGGTATATGAACCACTAGGAATAAGTCACTCCACAACCATATGCTGTACATGTGGCCCTTTATGAACCAAAAATATGTAACTTGAAATCCAATAAGTACACAAACTAAGAGTTACATGCATCATCATGTAATCACCTTTGGGTAGAATACATGACATGCAGTTGTATACTCTCAACATGACAACGGCCATGAGAATATATTCCAATTTTCGTGACCTCACCACCTTTGGGTGTATGAACCACTAGGATCAGATAATTCCCAAGCACATGTTGTACATGCATCCCTCCATGAACCAATACATAATCACCTCCTTTGGGAGTATGACCACGCATTAGAACAGGAGACATCTCACCACAATATGAGACCAATATTTCTCAAATCCAATCAAGTGTGCCACCTTGGCGGTCACTACCCAATTGAATCCTTAAAAATCTCTCATACCAAGGATATAAACCTTATACCTCACATCTAATGTGTGTGTGTGTGTGTGTGATCTTAGACTTGATGACAAGGGCAATTTGTCCCTAAAATCATATGTGATGCCAATTACATTGCTCCACTCATCGATACATATCAATGAATTAGCTCTATACATTTTGTATGTGATCATAAACATGTGAGCTAGCATCATTATTTCCAAAACAATATGGAAATACTGGAAAAAAATCCCAAAATACCCTTGAAAATACATGTACATAGGGTTCCATATTCGTTTTTCCATTCATATAAGCCTCAAACATGTAATATTAATATACCACAATGTAGAACAGAATCATACTAACACAACGCCCTTGACCACGCTCCGATCGGAGCGGTAACGCGCCCTCACTCGCCGCCACAAGCCTCAGTGCATGAGACGCACGTGTGGTGCTTATAAGCCGGTTCAAAAACCGGTCCGACCAGTTACCGGTCTAACCGTATACCGGTCCAACACTCGACCGGTTCAACCGGACCAACCGGTCAACGGTCGGGTCGGGTCGTCGGGTTGGGTCAACAGGTCGGGTCGTCCGGTTGGGTCAACGAGTCGGGTTGGGCCTAGGTCAGACCCGAACCGTGTGGGGTAACGTCATGCTGAAGTCATGGATGACATCAGCATAACGGTCAACGACGCATCGTTCCGCCTACAGGCTCATGGCACCCATGTGCAGCCGCGCCTGCGGCGTGTGTGGTGCCTTCCGGCGGCCTTTTGTGGCAGCCGACCACTCAAAATGTTCGTCTCTTCATGTCCTTTCTGGTTATGTGATCAAATTTTAATTTCACCGAACCAAAATGCAAAAAATAGGGCTAAACAGAAACGATTGTCGAATGTTGTCGCGCGCCGCCACCCCGTAGCCCGTGTAGGTGCGTGCGGTGGCTTTTGGCATCCTCAGGAGGCGTGAGACCACTCGTTTTTCTCTTATCAACGAGACAAGTCCGAATATGTAATCAAAACTAAATTTCATCGGACGAAAATTTCGAAAACATGCCGAAACAGAATGGTTTCCATTCTCGGTTAGGCGGCTCTAATACCATATGCAAGCCACGAATGTGGCACGCCCGGGATCGCCATAACCGGAATCAGAAACGCTACACGTATAAGAGAGAAGAAAGCGTGCACCTTTATGAGAATCCATCGGAAAACTGATGCGGAACGTCGACGAATCGAGACTCGAGCGCTTCCCCTCTATTCCCTCTTGTTTTCGCTAGCCGATGAGACAACCGCTATTAAAGAACGAAAAGGTATGTTCTGAGATTCTAAGAGTGAGGGCTAGAGGAGGGACTTGAGCCTTTATAGAGAATTTTCGGCGCAAACCCTCTTATCACAAGTCGTGCCTCTTCGGCCTACACATTACAGCCCATATTAACCAATTAAGAATCTTATATCTTACCTTGTTAGACCAACCCCATTAATCGGTAAAAATCAATTTCAATTAATGTAAATCCACATAGAAAAACTCTCACATGTATCGCTACCGCTAGCTTATTGTCGTGCTCTGCTCGAGTAGAAAGTATTTGCACTCCTAAAATCCAAGGGAGTAGTTACATATCTTTGTTCGTCAAAGTCGTTGTGAAGAAATTATACGAGCTGTTAAATTCTTAGTAAGCACTTTCCCTCGCGACCTAAACAGCTTATCAGGTTAGTATATCGCCAAAAAAAAGCGAGATGCGAGAAAGAATCCACCCGTCTGTTTCGTTCCTAATCACTTATCAAATGGAACATAGCAACTGAATCACCAGCACCGTGAAATTTGTAGACAACAGAACTATGTCAACCTTTTGGAAAATCTGCATGAGGCATTTCAGTTGGAAGAGCCACATAAGTGAATTGATAATCCAAAGTCGATATCGTGAAATGGACATAAACTAGAAATGGAGGGATATTCAAATATACGCGAACACACTACACAGCGAACGCTTTCTAATAATCAATGCACACCGCCGTCGTGATTTTTACCTAAAAGCACTAGCTCATCCTTAAACATAATCCATGTCTGTAAAAATTTTATCAACAAAACTCGGACACCTCTATCCAGGTCCTGAAATAAAGGAGGAAGGTTTCATCTTTCCTTCACCTGTCTCCAGGACGGCTTGTAAAGAATCACTGTCACATACTTTTCAAGAAAACGGTGTGTGGACCCAAAGGCAATGGCCTGACCCTGGTCGCAGCTTTTCATGTACAGATGGTTCAATGCAACATGCCGTGGCCTTGTCGGAAATTGATAACAATCCGTATTTGATGACTCGTTCAACAGAGTTCTATGCAATTGAGGAGGAAGATCAGGCGGAAGCTTGCCAAAATCAATGTCAATTATAGAACTTCTGCTGTAGCTTGCATCAGGGGAAGGAGGATGCGTGACCCCAGATTCGCTTTGACAGGCTTCAGCTGCATACTCCTACACGGGGGACTATGAGTGAGAAGCCGCAAAGGATGAACCAGAGTACAATTGAAACACATGAACAGAGAATCAATTTAACATTGACGAACATTAGTAGGTAAAAGCATAAGAAATATGCAAAGATCTCCTCAATAACGAGCATGTTAGCAAAGAAGAAGATGAAGCCTCATGAAAGCCCCCTAGAGATGAATTGAAAAGGTGAAAAGAACTTCTAACAGGGACATCCTTCTCATGTTTAGGTTTATCACAAATGCTCATTCCTCACATACTATTAAAAGCAAAATAAGATCAAGCTGATGCCTTCACATTCCAAGCAAATCTTTTCAATTGCATTGCAAACTAAAATGCCAATTATTGTGTATTATCTTAGCTTTTCAACTTTCAAGTCAACTGTTTCATACAGGAACCACACTTCAATCTCATAAATGTCCAATGCCGGTTATCAGGGGGCATTCTCTTATATTGCAGTCATAGAAAACCAATCATCTATAGTCTCTGACTCTGATGGAGCGGATGATTCAGTACGCAAAAAGTTTGTCAACGGGAAATTCAATTCAAGTGTAAAACGAGAATATTCAAGCAGGAAACAGTGTTCAAATAGTTTTATCAGCATTTGTAAATCACATCAGAGTTCTATGGTCACTAGCATACATGTTTGTTCCCAAACCCTTGTATGTCTCATACTTTGGTCCTCATCATTTAATTTCGACATTGTTATCCTTCAACTACGGAAATAGTTGAGAAAATTAATGTCTGTAATACTTCTTTTGGACTATCCTTTCACAAATGTCACTCCAATAAGGCCGATCATGTCTTAAACTTTCCTCAATGAATAATGGTCCACGTCAAGAGTCTGCTTATTCTTCATGAACTATATATTCATAAATCGTAATGCATACCATGTTTGAGTGTGGAAATATTCTGTGCAATACACTTTCTGATTCAGTTGCGAAAAACCTACAAAAGGAATGATTACACACAGACTAAACCAATCGGAGCGTGATCAGTCGGGCGCATCGAAAATTCGAGGATCAAAATGTCTATAATTCAAGTGAAGGTAATGAAGTAGTTCGTGGTAGGGGTGAGCAAATCAGACCGACCGGACCGGAACCGCCCGGACCGGTGGTCCAGTTCCCGGTTCCTAAAATTGGAACCGGTGACCGGGCGGTCCGGTTCCCGGTTCCAGGGACATAGGACCGGACCGATCGAATTTTTTTTTTTAATTTTTTAAAAGTAACCTTAATGTTTACTTGTTTAGGGTTTGCTTCACTTCGCAGCCCTCTTTTCTTGTCTCTTCACTTCTATTAGCAAAATGGAACACTCTTGTGGATGTGCATAAAATGGAGAAAACAGTTTTTCCATAAACGTGGAAAGAGAATAATCGATGAGCAGGAAATTATGGTGCATGTTTTTTTTTTTTTTTGGTCATGTTACCGGTGCAATGGAACCGCCCGGGAACTGAAACGGACCGGTCGGTCCAGTCCGGTCCAGTTCCAGCATTGGGAACCGGGACCACTGGTCCGGTTCCCGATTCTTGAGGGGAACCGGACCGAACCGGGAACCGATCACCCCCAGTTCGTGGGAAAAGTATGAACCAAAAAATTATCTATTCCTTTGTGTCCTAGTAGCTGCTATTGTTGAAAAAAGTACTAGATCATATATTGTATTGCCTGTTGAAGAGACTGCATTTATTTTGCTGAAATTACTGGCAATTAGCTTAGCCAGAACTTCTGCATCTTTGATAAGCTTCATGCATATACACAGGAAAAATTAGGAGACCATTGTTTGGTTATTCCGATATTACTTCAGTCAACATTTTGGCAAAGATATTAGATCTGCTTTGGTCAAAACCTAAAAGATATCATCTTATGTTTGCTGATGAAAAATTGCAGAAGGCATAAGGAAGGGATGTCTGTTAATAAAGCTAAGACATTAGAAGTAATTTCCTTTTTCATTTGTCATATGCTCTATCGCTGGGCAACCGCAAGTCAAATTTTAAGTTTACTGGTCCATCTGCATATCGGGACCTGTTTCGAAACCATCATGACTAATTTGTGTAAATAAGACAGCACTGCAAGATATGTAACTGGAAGACTCATGGAGCATAAACAAAAGATAATCATGTGCTTCTAATCATGCTAGACCAATTAATGATAGTGACGACTTTCCATTACCTTCTAAAGAATTTATATGTAAATTTCAAATGCTTCTAAGCAATGCAAGCATAGAGTGGGTCACAAGACCATGATATATCACCAATTAAAAGTGAAAGTCGTGGTTCAGTATGTAAACCGTACCTTCACGTCCAATATATTGTAGGCTGTCAGTGGTTCATGAAAATCGCAAGGCAAATCTGGCGCATACTTGACCTGTCCATCCACAACGAAGTGATAGTGGTAAACACCAGAAGGAAGAACCTTCAAGATGATGAAGTCTTGGCCTGATCTCTGCATCGGTTCACTGATAGAGACAGAACTTTTCCAATATTAGACAAGAATTAAACAGCATGAAACCAATTAAATCATTAAAGAGAAACATCTAAAACCAACTGCATACGTTGTTTCCCAGTCGTCCCATGATCCCATAACAGCCACTTGCTTCCCTCCATGATTCCAGGTAATCATTACCGGTGTTCGTCGCTCATGGCAGGTAGCCTCATAATTCATGTCAGCAGGCTTGGGAAAAGGAATCACCGGGACCTAAAATAATCAGTTCTTTCTTTAAGGTGGGAAATATGCATCCTTTCTCTTCGATAGACCTCAAAAGTTGCATGCAACTAAGACCTAGAGGAATGCAAATTCCAGTATTTTCCCTGAAAAAACGCTATGCAGGAGAGTAACTTTGACTTGCTATGCACATTCTTCTTGATGTAGATACTTCACAATTAGGTGATGGTTTTCCAAAATGCAGATCACCGTGTTTCATAAACGTTGTGATGATAAATCACCCCATACTTGCAGAAAAGAACAGAGCAATAGAAAATAACTTGCAAAAGTGACAAAGTGAGCATACTTATTTCTTCCCTGCAAGACAAGTAACAATAACTGAAAGGCTCGCAAAAGAAGGACCTCGAGCTAAGGAGTTTCGAACGTCTTGTCAAACAAATGCAAAGCTCAGATGATTTTCAAAGCTCAATCAACGATGTTGATCATACTAACCTGATTCTTTTGCTATGTAACTAATGACAATATCCGTCACAACGAACAACTCTATCTATCCTATCCGCAAAAGGAATAGGAAAGCTTCCTCGCAAGCGATATATGCAGTGATTGGCCCTCTAGAGAGAAGAGTTTAAGTGAGGAGATCTCCTTTCTATGGATGAACCTCCGTAGAGGCATCCGCTGCCGTCGAGTCAGTAGATGAAAAATAAACAATCTATCAATTTTTGCTCGATAAGAATGAACAGCCAATTTTTTCCAACCTGCTAGGCATGAAATCCAGGAAACACAAACAGATCATGCAAGATAAGCCAATTTGAAGATTCCCCGAGAAGAACACAACCCAAAAAGAAAGAAAGGTGCAATAAATAGAGAATCACTGGATCCCGAAGTAAAACATGCAAGTGGGTACAAACAGTAAAGCGCTACAAGGAGGTGCCCGTACCGAGTGCTCGGGATAAACGTGACTTCCACCATGTGAACTCTCCACATACTGTTCATATCCTCCAGAAGTTCCTTCTCCATCACTTTTGCCACTAACATTGCCCATCACTACAGATTGAAGGAAAAACACAAAAATCTAACAGCTATCATGCCAAGATATGAGTGTAAAGATTACTGCTTTATGAAACGCACAAGCAAGTAAATGGCCAACCAAATGCCAAAGAAAACAGAAAAAACCCGTTAGAATCTCAAACCGTCACCGACAGAAGTAAATCAGAGGAATGAAGCAGCAGTAGAGAAGAGTGAAGAAAACAAGCAAGGAAAAAAAAAGCAGCTTTGTGGAGTTACATAATGACCCAAAATCATCAGTTTCTCTAAGCAGAGTGTCCGAAAGAAACAGTGACCCATTTGGTTGAAACACAAAACAGAACAAAACCCATATTGGAAAAGAAAATAAAAATTGAAACTTTAAGCAAAGTGAGCATACCCATCACCGTGAATCAGAAGCAGAAGAAGCCACCAGCAGAAACTAGCAGAAGAGGAGTCACCATTGCTCTCAAGAGGGGGAAAAGAAAAGGGGAAAAAGAAGGTCTCTCTCTCTCTCTCTCTCTGAAAAGGGTAATTTTATTCTCCAATGAGTTTGGAAGATCCTGCAGTGGACAAATCATGTCGGTTCGATAGGGGGACCGGGGATGTTGTCATCGCCACCAGTAACATAACTTTTTTAACTACCGTTGATACTGAATAACATTATTTTTCCACGGTCCATACATTATTTACTGACTTTTTCCAAGCTCTCCAACTATTACTTTTCAACCCAGCCATTAGAAAACTGGCAACAAATATGCCTAAACCTCCCCTTTACTGGACCGTCCAGCAAATTAGAAAATAATAAACAGAAGACAAGAGAATGTGTTGTTGATACTGAACAGATTCTCCAACGGAGCAACCGTCTAAGTCTTGATCTATGAAAGGAGATGTTGCATACAAAACTGTTTGATGCGTGAGCATCAACCTAAGTTTAATTCAAGTAAAAGTCTCGCCGCGACTTAGCGGACTTCGATGGTGGGCCGAGCGATCTTATTCACATTGAATTGAGTTTGCGAAAGATATCTATCTAAATTTGCTGAAGGCTTTGATTTTCAAACTTGAGAGGTACAGATTCCCTAAAAACTTGCTAATTGTCAAAGTCAAAGGGATGAATCCAAGAGCTCATTACCCTGGCATGTCAAAATCTGATAGAAATTACTTGTCAGCTTGGAGTCCATGTGAAAGCATGGGACAATAGACCATTCTCTTCAATTTGATTATGATTGGACAATGGCTTGACTAAACGATCACATAACCTGTAACCCAAAGGAGTAATCACATAACCAGGTAAATTGAGTGCGATTGGCTCTCCAAATTGAGAAGAAATTCTCAATTTCGTTTTCACCTTAGTGATTAAGTACTTTCTTTTCAGTAGATAATCATAAATTAGACGCCAAAAGGCATCTTGCCATAAAAAAGGAAAAAAAAATGTCCTTTCACTAAATTCAAGGTCAAGTCGCGTGTCTATTTTTAACGTATACTGTTATTTTAGCGATGGCCATACGAAATATGACCACATATTTTTTCATTTTCCATAGCGGCAACACTGTTATTTTCTCTTCTTGTTCTTTCTTCCTCAACCGCCATCAATCAATATCATCGCTATCACTCATCGCCATCACTCATCGCCACCATCTCAATGTCGATGCTTGACAAGTCTCCCCATGCCATCACGAGCATCGTAGCCGCCCCTAGTTGCCATGCCCAAACACTGCATCGCTGTTAGTACATTCTTTATTATTAAGTCCAAACATTCTTTGGTCTTACTTTCCTAAGTTTTAGCATTGTCCATAACACTTCCCTATAAGGACGACGGATCAGGAACGTTGTTGCCTTGAGATAAGTGGTTACAGAAAATGTGAGTTATTTGTCAGGACCACTTTTCTCCACCTACGTGCGATGTTCGTATTTCATCCATAAAATGGAAATACTAAATAAATTTAATAAATAGAACTTGTGATATTAATGCAAAAGTACTTGCACATGCATGCGCAGCGTAAGAACTAGTCTAATTATTCTAAAATGGAATAACGACACAAACGATCCATGAATTTTAACTCAATGTGTAATGTGATCCCTGCACTTTTAATTTGACCAATATGGTCTCTAAACTTTAACTCAATATGCAATGTGGTCCATGAATTTTTAATTTGACCAATATGATCACTGAACTTTTGGAACATGTTCAACTTAGTTCCTGAACTATAAGAAGATGTTTAGTCCAGTCCTTCCACAGTTCAAGTTCAGGGAGACTTAGGACATTTTTTTTTAGTTCAGAGACCACATTGCACATTATGCCAAAATTTAGGAACCATTTGTGACATTTTTTCTTCTAAAATAGATACCAAAAGTATGTCGAGATACATTCAGATGCAATTGTTGTGTCTCATTTTGAAACATGCAAAGGCAAATATTTAGGGGTCCTTTGGTGGGGAGAAAGCTCCATGAAAAAGCAAAGTGATTTCCCGAAAATCATTTTTCAGGAAAACAGTTTATTTTCCTTTGTTTGATGATATGTTACCTGAAATGTTTTTTGGTGTTTGTTTCTCATTTGTAAAATAATTTCAATCTCATGACTTTATTTGAGCCCAAAAAAAAAATTCAATTCGAATTTTTTAAATAATTTTTGATAATATATTTGCGACGACCCAAAAATTCTCATATTAGGAAATTAAAATTAACTTTTGATTATAAAAGTTAATAGATGAATAAATAAGAATGGGATCACCAATACGGGACCGCCGATTGACAACCGGAGGTGCAAGACCGCACGGTCGCTGCCGACCGGCCCCGGACAAGCCCGGCAAGCACCGGACGGTGCTGAATGCCAGCCTAGCCGGGGCTGAGCACGCTCGACTGGGCCTGTGCCGATCGTCCAGTGGGTCGACATACGGTGGGCCGCCGCCGTCGCCGTCACCCGGTCCCGCTACCGTGATACTCCTGTTCCTTTGTCCCAACACCGGTGAGTGTAAAAATGTCATTTTCGGTAAGCCAATGCCAAGTCAAGATAGAATCAATGTCGTTTTTGATATGTCAATATAAAGTCAAGAGGTAAATGACAAATAGAAATGTCATTTTCAAAGCATAGGATAAGGATAAGAACAATGTCATTTTCATAGCTTAAGATAAGATAAGATCAATGTCGCTTTCATTAACAAAGTCAAGAAACCATAAATGAGTTTACACTAATAAGATTAATAAAGTCAAAAAATGATAAATGAGTTCACACTAATAGGATTAACAAAGTCAAGAAACTATAAATGAGTTCACACTAATAGGATAACAAAGTCAAGAAACTACAAATGAGTTCGCACTAAAAGAATTGACAAAGTCAAGATGTTATAAATGTATTCACATTTGTAGAAAAAAACTTAACAAGGAAGGTCATTAATAAAGTACCTTGTGAGAGAAGCTAGAAAACTACTATAAATAGGGGTACGGTTTCCTCATTTCCGACATCTACCAACTCCCTCATCTTCCCCTACTCTCACACGTCAACTGACTTTCTCCCTCTCCCTCACGTGCTCTCTCTTTTCTCTCTCTACCGCCGACTCTCTCTCTCTCTCCCTCACCTCACTCCACCGACACCGCCGCCGCCTCAGCCCGCCGTCCGCCCCCACACCGCACCTCACACGTTACATGTATGGTTTTGAGTCCCGACAATCGGTAAAGGTAAATGGGATTACTAGATCTAATGCGGGAACGTCCATTTGTTACTTAATCGAAGTATTACATTAGATTGACATGAATTGTGTGCATTTTGTGTGCGATACGAGTGTTATTGCATTAAGCCACAACGATATTTTCTTACATTAAAATGATTTGAATCATGCACCTGCAAGAATGTGTTTGAGAAGATCATTCGAGGAACGACGTTTGGCCGGGATAGGCAATTATTCAGTTCCCTTAAAGTCCCAAGGGTTCGTATTGTGGGTATATTGGGCCGTCGTTCCCATGAAGGTGATTATGCGAAACCTTTACTGTTAGGTAACGTTGAACCCACGAGTGAGCGTTCTCGGGATACGACTTACTAACTATGACCTGGATTAGCAAATACGTATGGCCTGGATTGGCAAATATTTATGGCTGGATTGGCAATTATTTATGGCCTGGATAGACAAATGTTTATGGCCCGGATAGGCAAAAATCGACGAGCCAGGAGTGGGCGTTTGATGTGAATTGAATGAATTGATGTGTTCATGGCATTTGAACAAAAGTTATGTGGTGGACTCCACGCATTAGTGGTGGCCACGGGCCGGTTCGGGCCTAGAACCGGCCCTGATCAAATCCGGAATCGGCCCGTTGACCGGGCTCGCCGGTTCTGGGTTACAATTTTTGTGAACCTGCCCGGAATCGGCGGTTCTTGGTTGGTTCCAAACCGCGTGGAAAATCTCCGGCTCGGCCGGTTCCGAACCTCCTAGGAACTAGCGGTTCCTCTGGTTCGGAACCGGGCAACGGTCAACATTTTGAACGTTGCCTTGCAACGGCCATTTGGCCCATTTAATATTTTTTTATTAAATAAATCTATCCTAAATTTTATAAATATTCCTTTTCATCTTTCATTTTTTTCTCACAAATTCTCTCAAATTCTCTCAAATTCTCTTAAATCTGTGACTCTGTCAATTTTATGAATTCTCTTTCCACTCAATTCTCTCAAAAAAATGGCAAGTGAAAGTAGAGGTAGTGGTAGAGGAAAGAGCCTGATGGGCCCGATGGGGGAATCCGATCATCCTCATGATCCTCGTGATTTTACATATTGAGGAGACGATGTTGATGATATCAACATTATTTCCAATGTTGAGCACGTCCCAACACAAAAAAGTCTGCATCCTCCTCCTATTAGTTTCGAAGAAATGTCAACAACAAAAGAGTTGGAACGGAAGGGTACATCCGACATATGGGAACAATTCACGAAAAAATATTTAGGCGGAAACAAGTATCAGGTAAAATGTAAATATTGTGGGGCAACAGATAAATTTACAGGTGGAGGCGGCTATGGAACATTGAAACGGCATTTGAGGTTGAAACATCCATCGCAAGTAGGGATCGACACCAGCCAACGATAAATTTTCGGGTACGCCAATTCCCACAATTCTCCTTTATTTCATTACAATGAAAAAGTTTATAAAGAAGAATTAGCTAAATTTGCTGCCATGGAATGCTTATCGTTTAATTTTGATGAAAAAGTTGGTTTTAATCATTTTATACAAACTGCATGTACTCCACAAGCAAAACCTGTTTCGAGAAATACGCTTAAACGCCAACTTTTTGATATTTATAAAAGAGAAAAAGAAGATTTGAAAAACTTTTTTATGAATTTCAATGGACATGTGCATATAGGTAGCGACATTTGGAGTGATCCTTGGCAAACTCATTCTTATATGGGTATTACATGTCACTGGATAAGTGATGATTGGAATATTCAAAAAAGAGTTATTGCATTTTAAGTTTTTTATGATAGGCATACGGCAATTAATATTTATAGAATAATTACGCAAGTTTTAGAAGAATATTTGTTGGTTAATAAAAAAATTTCAGTTGGTTTTGATAATGCCGCGGTAAATACAGCTTCCATTCCCGAGTTAGAAAAGATTTGCAAACCCGCTTTTGGTGGATAATTTTTTCACGTTAGATGTGCTTGTCATGTTTTAAATTTATGTGTACAAGATGGTTTACAAACTCTTGATGTTTTTCTCAACCCAATAAAGACAACAATTCAATTTTTATGGAGACATCCTCAAATTATGAAAGAATGGGGCAAATTTTGTAAAGCAAATAGAAGAAGACCAAAAAGATTTCCAAGAGATGTTCCAACTCGTTGGAATTCTACGTACGAGTTGCTTAATCAATCTTTTGCATATAAATATTTATTATGTACGTTTATTTCAAATAATATTTCTCAAATTAATTTATTCCCACAAGAGTGGGATATTTGCAAAAAAAAAATTAGATATTTTAAAAGTTTTTAATGATGCAACTTATACTTTATCCGGTATTTATTATCCTACTACACATTTATTTTTAATAGAGTGTGTTAATATTGCTGGTATTTTTGAATAAAATGAAAAAAGATGATCGATTAGGTCCGAATATTATGGCAATGCGAACGAAATGGTTGCATTATTATAGTGAAATTCCTCTTATTTATTTGGTTGCTTGTGTTTTCGATTCATGTACCAAATTAGATGGTTTAGGTGATGATTTGAATACGTATTATGACTGTTTACATTTGATTGAAATTATAGATATTAGAACTATACAAACAGTAGTTAAAAACGCAATAGTAGAAATGTATAATGAATTTTCTAATAGATATAATGTATGTGATAATGGATCTTCCCAACCTAGTGACGTACAAAGCGGGGACCTAGGTAGAATTAGTAGAGAGTACAAAATGCTAATGAATAGGCAAAAAAGACAAAATGGAGCAACATGAAATATTTTCGAAGTAGAGACCTAATTAACCACTTTTTTTTAGTTTATTGAATCTGAAGGTGGCACAGATTTCAAAATCTTAGAGTGGTGGAAGAGGCATTCAACCCAATTCCCAATTCTCGCTCTCATCACAAGACTGGTTTTAGTAACCCCTTGTTCAACAATTGCGGTTGAACAAGCATTTAGCGCTGAAAGCAACATTTTGGATGACCGACGTTCAAGATTAGCTCTGGAATCGATGGAGGCTCAAGCTTGTGTCGATGATTGGACAAAGGCTCAACATCGACAACAAGAGATGGATAGCAGCAATGAAGCCGAATTCTTCGATGATAGAGATACCACCGCCACGGGTAGACCCACCACGAGCTTCTCTGTTCGGCCAGCCTACCCATATGCATATGTACCATCGTGACGTTGTGGGAGTGGAGTCGTGTGATGTGGTGGAAGTAGCTAAGAGAGAGAGAGAGAGAGAGAGAGAGAGAGAGAGAGAGAGAGATATATATATATATATATATATATATATATATATATATATATATATATGTGTGTGTGTGTGTGCGCGCGCGCGCGCGCGCGCGCGCGCGCGTGTGTGTTGGAAGTTGCTATATCCGCTATTACCACACGAACCCACTGATGCATTTCTGCTATAAAAAGGTAAAGAAAATCTAGTTTAAAAGTTAGAGAAAGATTTAGGTCCCAATTTGGTAAACTAGTGGCACTTAATTGCGTAAACTAGCGGGGTAATCCTGGGGTCGTTACAATATTTTTTTTATATATTTATCTTTTTCCTTTTCTTTTTGTCTTTTTCTTCTTCCTCCACCAGTCCTCGAGCCTCGACGGCAGCCAGTGATAAGCCACGCGAGACGGTCGACGAAGCTCGAGCTCGCCATGTAGCAGGCAAGGTCGAGCCTCATCGAGATCTAGCAAGGCTCAACCTCGTGTGGCTGGTCGCCGGCCGTCGCCAAGTTAATAATGTGATTGATCAATTATATCACGTTAATTAATTTGACAATTACCAAACGCATAAATTACTCTCTCTTTTTCTCGAGAGCCAAAACTAATTTATGTAATTTCCCGTCTTCTTCTCGTGTCTGTTCCTTCATGTCTGGACCAGTCCAATGAACCATCCATGTTACCTGGGACTGTTGCTAATTTTCTTTTTGCAAGAAAAAGGAAATCCGCAGCACGTAACCCAGCAGGTCCTCAAGGAATATATGGAAATTGACCTTGGAAAAGATGGAAAACTACAGCACTTTTTGTCGAATCGAGATATAATATCGTGAATGGAATCAAATCCTGCGGTTCGGTAAAATATAGTCAAACAAAATAGTAGTTCTGTACATAGTTAGATGCTTTGTAAATAATATCATGAATATGTAATGTTGAGTAAGATTAATGATCTATGAAAAGGAAATTTTAATTTAGAGTACATGTAATGATTCCTATGTATAAAAAGATAAAATTGGTTATTGTTTTATTAGCATACATTTAAACATGAATTATAAGTCCTTACGAAATTTATATTTAGTTATAAATGGAAGAATGCATTTTCAATTATTTTTTAACTATGAATAACGTAGCATGTATCATAAAACATGACAACAATTAAATCATTTGATATGTAAACAACGGCTTGAATCGTTAGGTAGGAATATAATGGATTTGTTAACGGATTCAATAGACTCACTTGCGATTCAGAAGATCAGCGTTTCATCGAAAAGGTGCGCATCGATCGGACCTCGAACGGAACAGAGAATTTGGACGCTACGAACTGAGGATCGACCGACCCCTTTATTACAAACCAAGGAGGTAAGAAACATACCTTAAAATATATTTAAAAAAAATATTAAAAAATTAAGAAACAGAAAAGGAAGCAGCACTGGACCGCAAAAAAGGGTCAATCCAGCAATTTCTGGGTGACAGACCCCACGCCGCACCACCACCATGTGACCTGCCATGGAAATCAGACGAGGAAGTTGGTGACACACTTTGATTTTGCTGTGTCACTGTTTTCTTTCGCATCTTTTTTTCTGGGTTTTTTTATTTATTGTTTTTGCTTCTTTTTCCTTTGTGCTTTCAAACTGTTCTCTCTCACTATCGATTGCTTGCCCATACGTGGGCTAGCGATGGACGTGTAGCAACAGCAACAAAAGTACAGCAGAAGTGGTGGGTCTCTTTCGGTTCATCCAATCAGAAGCAGCAACCAAAGCTCAAAGCAATCGATGCTCTTAAGCACATGAAAATGGAATTTTCTTCTTCTCTGGGGTCATTTGCTCATAGACAAAGAAGAAAAAAGATAGATTCAGGAAGAATCTAATGAGTGACTCCTGGCCTTTCAAGAACGCTTAGCAAAGAAGGCATAGAAGTTAAGTAATGCAGGGAAAAACCAAAAGAAATTATCGCCTATCGCTCTCTCTAACGAGTCGGGCCCGAGCGATCATGCGTTTCCAGAAACGGCGAGGCTCGCATCGGACCCGCTAAGAAATTGACGAGTCTTAACGCAAGTTTCGTACTTTGATTGGTTGTGTTCGTCGAGTCATCAGTCGAAGGAGCCTAAAAACTTTCTTTCTTTTTCTATCTTTGGGAAAGAGAATCTAACATAACCTAAGGGGTTGGTAGTTGTATGTTGGCATCATCAGAGGCTTGAGGTTGTGACAGCAATTGAGAATCTACCATGGGTCAGCTTCCTAGGCCCGCCTTGGACAGCAACATGTGAATGGGAAAAAAAAGCAAGAATCAAAGTGGGAAGAAGCATTGATTTTGCACGATAAGTTGTTCCTTCTTTGCTTTGCCCTAGGTTTTCAGTTAAGTTCCCATGTTCAGGAGGTTGAGTGGGGTAAAGTAGGTTGGGAAGTCTCTTGGGTTGCCTAAAAGATTCTTTGCTAAGAAAATTTTCTAAAAAATCTGATTTTCAGATGGTACGTCGCATGTGTTCATCTGGTGTGAAAAAGATTTAGCCCAATTCATGTTTAATGATTGGCTTATTCAATATGATTTTTCAGTCCCTCTATTATTTTGGTTTTGTTTTATAAGGTTGTGTCATGTCCCACGAGTTTGGTTGGGGACCAATGTCAATTATTTTTTAAAGATAGAGTTAGAGGAACCTAGTTAGCTATGGTATATAGGGCGACAAAAGTTTAAACGGTGAGATGGACGTCTCTTAACTTTACAGAGATGTTATGTCATTTTCGCAATAAGAGATCGCGCCCCGAACCCAAAATAAAATCCGAGATTTTAAGAATTCTCTCCGAATGATTGAGACCCTAATTCCAAAAGAGTTCCTTTATGTGTGTGTATGTGTGAGAGAGAGAGAGTGTGTGCGCGCGCGCGCGCAGGCGAGCGTGTACAGCCCATTTGTTTTCCTTCCACGCATCATCTACACTAAACTTTCGACTCTAGATTTGACGAGAAACCCATAAGTCTCTCCTTACTCTAAGAATCTACTTCCTCGCTTAGCTCAACTATGTTCTGCTTCCTGAACACATTCGAATGTTCCATGAAATCTTGTATGACCAGCTCAACTGCTTGGGAAGGATTTGGCAGAGTCTAATCTTGGAACTTTGCATTCCTATGGCACCGCATTCTAGTACAGAGAATTGCTGCATAAAGGGTGAAGAGTTTGTAATCCAAACCCATTCTCTGTGCTATCTTTCATGGATCAAGGAAGTGGTTCACCATCTACTCCGGTGACCTGAAGTTCCAAACAAACGAGATGATACCTCATGGGCTCTGCTTCCACAAGATCCATGTCAGAGGGCATGTGGTGAACAAATGTACTCAATTTTCTTCCGAATCTTCACATAAACAAGCAAGAAGGGTTTGAGATATGAATCAATTGGAAAAGTTAACTCGACAAGGTAAGACATTAGCTGATGTCCTCCACAACATCATTTTGCTCCACTCGTGAGCTTTTTAGCTTTGCAGTTTTTGTTCCAAATCCCGAAATTGTTGCCATTTTATGTATGCGGCTCAATAAAAGTTTTTAAGCGAATTTAATGAAAATATACCTTCAGTAGCTGGCCGCCAAATCGGTTTGTCCATCCAGATGAAGTTTAGAAAATGAATATGAAATATGGCCTGGCCTGAGGTTGGTCAAAACGTGAGTTAGACTACTTACATCCCAAATTTTTGTCCCCGAGATAAAGAAGCTTTCTATCTTTCTTTACTTCAAAACAGGGTCTTGATCACTAAAACAAGGTAGATAGGAATAGCAAAAAGGTAGGCAGGCTAGTCTCTGAGACATTTCACCTCAAAATCAATGATTACGCTTTATTAGATTTGTTCAGGGTTATGATCAAAACGAACGCTAATCACATTTCACGAAGGGACCATACAAATAAGATTCCATACCCTTTTCATTCTATGTCCTCGCATGAGCTCCTGTAAGAAAGATTAAGACTGAGTTCCAATTATTTGGTCCTCTCATAAGAGATTAGATCCATTGTTGGTGTAAAGAATTGTTTACACATTCTCCGCCGGATGAGAGACGTGTGTACTTTAAGATAGCTGTGTAGCCGAATTCATGCATATGTCGCTCGTCCAACAATTAACGAATGTGTAAAGAATTCTTAAATGGGGAGCCGATGTAAAAATAATCTTAACAAAATCAAGTATGTTTCTTGAGAGTGGTCAAGAATTATCACATGATAGTTCGAGATTAGCAATTAAGAGTCCAACTCCAATGGCCCAAGAGCTCGGCCCAAAAACAAGTTTGCTCCTAATGCTTATTTTCCTTTTCGGCCGAAACTCCTAACTCTGAATTGATCACAATTAAGTTTGCCTTTTTCAAGTAAAGTGATAACACATGCAAATAGTGCAGTTGAAAAACAACTTGAAGGTGAGAAAAAGAAAAAAAATGAAAAGAAGTATTTCCAATTAATTCGCCATATAGAATCAAGTATCTATCACAGAAATGTGTATACACAAACTTTATTGTTTTTCAATTTTATGTGGTTATATTGACTGAAAGATCCATTGGCAATGATAATTCTTTGTGAGTTTAGGAATTTAGTACCCCATGTTTAATGAGGGATCGTAGAAAAGAAAACTCAATCTTTTTCGTCAATTTTTTTTTTTTTTTTTTTTGTTGTTGTTGCTAGAGCCACGAAAGATGAAAAGCTCAATAATTACATGTAGATATTTATTTTGAATTTTCTGACAATCCATTCTGATTTCTAAGGTACAGAGTTCGAATCTTGAGCTCGCCCCTTTTCTAGGAAAAGGGAAATGCTGCCGAGACACGAATATGCTCTTTTGAAATATGATTTCATTATTAAGATGACGGGCACATCCGATTCTCGACAAGGTTAATTTCCATGGATGCATGCAAATCGTCCAATCCACATGCATCGAGTAAGGTTTCACCTACTGAGCTACTTTGAGAGAGACGTTGGGATTCGAACACCCGATTTGCTGCATCCTGACTTTAGATTTAATTATTCAGCCAATCAGTTGGTTGTTGTATCTAAATGACTTAATTAGTAACTAAACTTTTAATCTCAAAGAGAAATGCTTACTGATATACAAAATCAATATTAAGTGATGTGTCATACCACAAATGACTCTATGAATAAGAGAGACATATTAAGCACTCAATAACAATTTGTAGTCGATGGACAACAAGTGAATATTTATGTACTACCTCTTGTTGGTCCCAAGGGAGGGAGGAGGCTAGGTTAGCCGAAAGATGGTTATCAGTTTAAGGATGCAAGTACGGGATTATCTAGATACAAAAATCTGATTCATGCCAATTCTTCCCTAGCTAACGAAGAGATCTTGGCGGAATTGCCACATATGAAATTGAGCAAAGACATAGCCCACTTGTTTCTCGAGAAAAGATGGGAAATATGCTCAATACTCTTGGCAGAAAGAAACATCAATATGTATATCTATTTTCTCATATTGAATGACACTAATACATGGACCATTGGTTTTGATAAACAAAAAGAGTGGGGAGTGGAGGCGTGCGCCGATAACCCTCTCCGACTGTTACAATAAAGGTCCCATGACAACTATGGCTATGATATTCTTATTCAACTATAGCTATTATGTATCATTAGCGATCCAAAAGATCAAGGTTGGCAAGGTCATCATTGCAGCCTCACTAAGGTATCAATAGTAACGAAATCTCTTCACACAAGGAATATCACAGATACGCAACACAGCAAAAGTAGTTCAGAAGTATGCTCAAGACATGAATCCAAGTCGGGATTTCATGGAAGATGGGCGACCCATTTACCGCTATACCCACCTCCTTATTGGTAATGTATCTAATATTATTATTCTCAGACCATTCTCAGACCCCGCTAAGTTTAGTAAAATTAGAAGAAACAGAAAAAATCATTTAAATCGGACAATAAGTTTTAAATTTTCAAAGCCTGTTTAATATGACTTAACAAGTTCTCAAGGCCAATTTTTTAACATTTTCACTGTTCTTATTAAAAAGTCTCATCACCCACTTCGAAGCATGGACTAATTATTATCAAAAGCCAAGAACACATTTCGATGAAACATGGACAAGGGCCCTTAGATATGGTCCCCTCCTAGGCTCTTACTCTCATGAATAGATTTTCCCACCTAAAAACATTCCTTTAGCTACACTCACCACCACCAACACGCCTGATCCCCCAAACTTACCTCATTCCAAGACAAATCTCTCACCCACCCAACTATCTTTAATGGATCTTGGGTCCTTCCCAATGTCCTGTAGTCCAAATGCTGAGCAAAAAGGTGGAAAGTCTTAGGGTTGATGGACACTGCTTTACTCGTGCAACTGGCCGACAAGTGGCATGCCTCACCATCTTTCTTTTTGCCAAGATTTGTCTTCATTTGATCCCCTTTTAAATGCGGGATATTTGATATTCGATCATTGTATGCACGCCCTCTTTATTATAACTTGGTTTGTGAGCTGCTCTCTTATACTTTGATTGCTCTAAGATATGCACATCTGTGTAATGACCCCTCTGAAAAATGTTTCTAAGGGTCTATGACTCGGAAAGTCTTGTATCGCAAAACACATCAACTAATTTTGACCGATCATATGTTTTCTGATTATTAATTTGATATTCGAAAGGTAAGTCCAATCTTCTCTTGATTGCAATACACCAAAGAAGGGGTGACTTCGATTTCATTCCTAAATTAGCTAATGTGACATGATACATAGAGAACCTAGCTACACGGAGTATCTGTGCAATTTTGCATCGTAAAAAGGGGTAGGAGGACATCACAAATGAATCAAAATCCAAATTGTCAACCACACATTTTACCCTTGATATGTCTGTCCTACTTTGTCACAATGCATTTGGGGCAGCCCTCTCCTCAGAAATCAAGTCATACATATATATATATATATATATATATATATATATATATATATATATAGAGAGAGAGAGAGAGAGAGAGAGAGAGAGAGAGAGAGAGAGAGAGAGAGAGAGAGAGAGAGAGAGAAGTAAGACTCCTCCTACATGAGTCAAGGTCATGCCTCCAAAAGAAGTACCCAAATAGTGAATACTTGGAAGTGGATATCTACATTTGGTCAAGCCATAAACCTTCTTAGGTCCAATGTGAGGCTCGGGAGTTACAAACGGCCACAAAGTTAAATTACTTTCTAGTCAATCTCATTATCTCGGGAAAAGTACCAAAAAAGTCCTAAACCTATTGCATTGGTATCAATTCAATCCTAAACTTTTCAATTGGATCAATTTAGTCATAAACCTTTTTGCATTGATACCTATTCAATCCATCCTACGTGGCACCGCCAGTGTCCACGTCAGCGATTTCCGGCCAAAATTGGCCGGATGGACTGAATTGGTACCAATGCAAAAAAGATTTAAGACTAAATTAGTCTAATTGAAAGGTTATGACTGAATTGGTACCAATACAATAGGTTTAGGGCTTTTTTGGTGCTTTTCCCCATTATCTCCCAAAAGCTTATTCGTCTCTAGGGTTGAGCGGTTCTAGGTTCCGTACAGGTTCCACTTGAAACCTGAAACCTACTTGTTTATACAGGTTCCTCATTTTTGGAACTTGGAACCTACCATGCATACTTTAGAACCTATCCTGTCATAGATTCACGGCCGGTTTCAAGTTTCACATGTATTCTTAGTTGAACGATTGTAATGAATAATAACATTTAGTAACCACCACCTGCTGCTAAAATTCATTGATCATAACTCATATTTAGACACATGAAAAATATGAAACATTAATAAAGTAAAAGTCTCTATGATAAAGTGGTTTCGAATTACATACTCATCATCGGACACCATGGAATACCACGGGATGACGCGAAAACATACCAAGAAAAAATATAAAAACTTGCTCCAGGTTCCAAGTTCCACCTACTTGAAACCTGAAACCTACCCGTCAGAATAGGTTCCCTAATTTTTGGAACTTAGAACCTACCTTCCATACCCTGAAATCTGAAATCGATCGGTTCCCACCGATTCGGTTCTCTAGGTTCCAGGTTCTACCCTAGAACCATGCTCACCCCTATTCGTCTCGACCATATCATAAGAGTAAAAGCATAGTCGGGTCATCTGGTATGCAAATGGAAAAAGAAAGCTATAGAGCTGATTTTCCTAAGATTAATTAGTTTGGAGTTTTTCCTTGTGTGGATAGATCTCTTCTAATGTCTTTACCAAGATACAAGACCCTCTTTCTTGTGTCCTTCTAGTACTGAACAGGATTACATTGCCTTAAAAACATGCAAATTCCTGAATTTCTGCGATACTAGCGCAGAAGCCAAGGGTGCGAGACAAATACCCAAAGCTACTTTATCAAAATAATAGTACATTGTTGTGATTCTGAAGCTAAATTAATTTAAAAAGAAAAAAAATAAGAAGATGGTGGCCTAACCCCGTTCAGTTGCCAAACAAAAGAGAGACAAGATGAAAGTTCTTCAAAGTCTAGGAAAAGGTTGACCAAGGTAAAGTATAGATTACAAAGCATTTCCCATTGCTGTCTCTGGCCTGTTATTTTAAATGCTCTTCTAGTTTTCCTCAAAAGAAGAGTGAAAGGCCATGTGTTGGATTCAGGGGCGGGCACGTGATCCGCCTCATAGTTATCTTATTTCCATGCTTTGAGGCTGTTTCCAAGTTATAGGGCAGGAACTCTAGGCGATGCTATTTTCAGGGGCATCAATGATGGGACTCTTGATCTTTTCTTCTTATGTTAAAGCGCTGATTGTGAGTGGAAAACGAATGTGATCAATCCTACTAATTTGACCTGCTTCCTCTCTGCAGACCAGTGGAGGCCACACCTAGTTCAGTCCTGTTCCCCGAAGTCCTAGGCAGGGATCTCTTAGCTACAGCTTTCTTTCCCACTGCCACTTTCTCATTGTCCTCTTTGTTTAAATAATCTCACTAATGCATGCTTCCTCCACACACTGAGCTATTATATGAGCCACGAGTCCTTAAACCTGGCAGCAACAACACAAACGAGAAGCATGTTCATGCCAACATTGACTCCATCATCCACTGTGGAATGATTCTTTCATCTTCCTTGTGATAAGTTAAAACGACATATTCTTTGTCAACCGTTTGATTCTCTCCCTTGACTCTTCATTCTTCTCCCACCATTCTTTCTATTGTTTTGCCTTTCTTTCAGTGCTGTTCTTCTCTCTGATACATGTGTTTTCGCCTTCACCGGCATAGTTCGGCATCCCAAATTGCTCCATTTTGCTCCTTTTCAGGCTTGTTTGTTTCCCCATCATTAAAGTTGGAGACCAGTTTCAGGAAGAAAGATGGCTTCTTCTATTATGTCTTCCCTTCCAAACTCTCTAGTGCCCAGGTTTATTTTCCTAGCTATGTTGCTCATTCTTGCTGGCTTATGGGGCTCTGGCTGGTTGACCACAGTTTTGGTTTCAAGCATACTTTTTGTTTTGGCTTCGTCCACTCTTTTCTTCAACTTTCCTAAGCAGAAACCTGTGTTGGTGGAAGAACCCGTCGGCGAAACGGTCTACACATCCACCCCGGAAAATTGGCTACCGCACATGACCGGATTCGCAGTGGAGAAAGAGATCCCAGAGGTAAACGGTGCACTTTCTGTTGATGAGTTCTTGGCAAGATCAACAACATCGGCAGATTCACTATCGGAAAGTGAATGCCTCAACCCCTCATGTTCGAGCGAGGACGAGTGCGAAGCGGAGTGGCCAATTTTTCGGGACAAGGATTGTTGTTCAGATGGTTCGATCTCGGATGAGGAGAGCCTCATCGAGATTGCCATTCCGACCGGGCATTATGTTGGTGGACATAAGAAGAGAGAGGTGCACAAGTTGAAGAAGATGTCTGATTCACCCCATTCAGTTTCTGAGGGACATGGTTCGATGGATTATTTCTTATCAGATGAGATCAGCGGAATACACAACTGTGAGGAAGAAAACTTGATCGAGATTGACATATCAATCGGCTCCATCAAGTGCTCAAGGTTTCAAATTTAACTGAACCCCGTGATGCGTAACGCCCACACCACGACACACCTCGATTTAAGTTTGAATCTGGGCGACTCGAACTTCGTCATCCCGGTGACAGAGAAAATCTATGATTCCTCAGCCCTCAGCCTGCAATCCTTCAGAAAAGTTCTGAAGTGGCCTTGTTTATCATTATCTATTGTGATTTCAGCATCCTTTATTGACTAGTACCATAATAGACACTTGAATCAGTCTAGGCTTAGAAGCACCCGGGGTGGCAGAAAATGCTCTCTTTTAGGGAACTCTCCAGGGTTGTCTGTTCTGTCTGAAATTGAATCCATAGGACAAACATTTGCATAGCCTTCAAAATGAACCAAGCAAAACTTATCCAGAGGGCATGTGCTCATCTTTTAAAAGCCTTCCAACAAAAAGACATAAGGAAAGTGAGAAACGCGGTGCCGACAGGTTTTCAAACAGCTTCTCGACCGAGTCTGTCGAAATATTAGATAAGTCCCGGTCCAAGATCTGTGTAACTATGAACTTATATTTTGTCAGGCAGGACAGGCATCATGCTAGAGGTGTACCTCAGACGGATAGTCTTAAACTGCTCGTCAGTCCCCTGGATGACTCTAGGTCGCCGCCCAAATGGTTTTTCTGACGATAACACGAGGCCAAGGCGAAGAAGCGCGATGCCTTGCGCATGGTACCACAACTGCATCGACAAACAGATTCTCAATTGCTAAGTAGTACAGCATGTTTAATTGTCTTCCAGTCCAAAATAAGCTTCGACGAGAGTAAGTCTCAAGTAAAGCACACTACCAACTGCTGCATGGCAGTCTAAACGGCAAGATTACAGATGGTCCTTATTCGCATATATGGCGGTTTAACCTGATTCTCAGCTGGAGTAACTGCCCTCCCAAATCTCCATTGACAGGTTAAAGAAATCTTGATGCTGACTGGGGCTAATGCATTTGATTGTGGCAAATACAGAAGCATGATTCAAAGAGAGAATATCTAAGAATTAATAAGTACCTCTCTCTCTCTCCCTTTCAATATTATCGTCGAGCTCGAAGAAATGTTCCTACGAGCTATACCGACGCGAGTGGTAGAACTAGGGGGAGCAAAAAAAGCCATGATCCACCCAAACCGGACCGGACCGTACCTAACCGGTTGATTTTGGATGGAATCGGCGGGTACCGGTCCGATTCCCTATTCCAATTTTCTGGAACCGGCGGGTACTGGTTCGGTTCGCGGTTTTGGGTGGGAACCATCCAACCGACCCAACCGAACCGGTCCTTTTATATAATATAAATGTATATTTTTTTAATTGAAGCCATCTCCTCAAAGGCCTAAAGTCCAGACCCATCTGTCAAAAAAAAAAAGAGTCCAGACCCAACTTACTTTCATGTGTGATATGTGTTGTACATTATGGATGCATTTGAAAACTTACGTTAATTAGTTGATCAACTGCTATTGCATTTCTCACAATGCTCGACTCCATTGCTGACAATAATACTGCCGCCTGCAAAGACATTGTCCTTAAGTTTTTCATGTGATAAGAATACTGAACGCAAACGTGGGAAATGCACTGCCAAAGTCCCAAATTGAGCCCTCATCCTTCAATTGTTGGGGATTGGTTCCATTTTCTTTTTTAATTGATGTTGGTGCTCGGTAGGACCGTAACCGGGATCCAATCGGGAACCGGACCGGACCGGTGGTTCGGTTCTCGGGTGGATCCATGGAACGAGAGGATGGTTCACAGTTCGCATTTTGCAGAACCGGCCCCTAGCTGGCGGTTTTTGGTTCTAGGGTGGGAACCACCCATTCTGGAACCGATCACCCCTAGGTAGAACCATCTCTTCCCGGGCTCATTCATCTTCTCATTACAGTTTTTACTGTGAGCAATAAGATGTGATCAATGCAAATTACAAGAGAAAGCGACTAGCTTGAGCATAGCATCACACAAGAACAAGCTACATTCAAATTGGTCTACCTTTTCTCAACTCTACATGTCGAAGTTCTTTTGATCTATGATTACTCGGCCCGAGAGCTTTACCTAACAATGTGCTTTTAACGGTCACTTTAACATATCCCTAATTCTTAAGCATATATTGTCTATCCATAAATCGACTCTATTTTACACTAAGGAAAATCTCTACTTCTTATGCATATTTTGTTTATTCGTTAACATAAATTGCTTATGTATATGATTCTATTTTTTACTTTAGCAAATCCCTATTCTTAAGCATATATTGATTATGTATATTCTAATTCTAGTTTTCCTTTTAGCTAATCAATTTTCAAGATCACTCTAGCATATCTCTATAAATATTCTGAATTAAGGATTATAATAAGATAATAAAAAAATTTAACAATGGAGAAATACCCATCATTACAAAAAGTTAACATAATGTAAAAACAGCATTTTTAGTGGGTTTATTTCATGACTGTATATATTTCGAAAATAAGAGATAACTACGTGTTTAATAATTAATGAAGTTTATAAAAGCCAGTTGTATGAATATCCATTATGACAAAACGTTTTGCATATTCCACAAGTAAATGATATCAACAAATTGAGAAAGAAAATTAAATAACGTGATCAAGTCAATGATAAAAATGTTAATTAAATTTGTGCTAAATAAGATGCTTACTAATAACTTTAACGATATAAAAATATTGCCGATGACATGATAGTCTCTATTGGACATATAATTAGTGTTAGATGATTAAATAAAGTAGATCATCTTAGAAAACATGCTTTACAAATAAATGAATATTATAATTTTAAAATATTGGTAATTTTAGAGGGTTACATTACACAGTCGTATATACTTAATAAGTAAATATGAATTAGTTGAATTACTATTTGACAACTCTTATTATCAAACCCTACATCTGGTAGAAGTTGAATTACTCTATAGGTGATGAGAAAACTCCTATATTTGGTATCATTTGTGATGTTGGCTAGCAGAATATCACCTAGAGAGGGATGAATATATAATATCAAAGAACTTGACAAAAATTGCGGCATTAAAAGCATCAAGTTGAATATGAGCAGGACCGAGTAAAACGGAGAGTGAATATGATCAGTGTACTGATAATATTCAGCAGTGCTGAAGCTTCTATCAAGTAATAAGTGAATATGAGTAGAGAGATAAATGACTTTGCACATAGAGTTTTATAGTGGTTTGACTTAGTCTAAGCTTATGTTCACTCTCCCACACTAACAGCCTACTGGCTGGATTCCACTAGAAATCTCCTTGAAGTTATAGTAGAATGTGCTGCTTTTACTCAATATATACGAAATTGATGATAATCAATAAAGAATTTCTCCCTATTTCACACATAAACGACAATCAATGTGATCATCATTATTACATGACATGATAGCTCATATTTAACAGATAATTTATGTAAAGATGGTCTAAATAAGAAGATAAAAGATATTTTACAAACAAATAAAAATTACGAAATTAATAAATAAATTACCCATTAAAGAATACTTTATCGAAGAAAAATTACTTTATGATGTAGCTAGTCTAATCACCTAGAGGGGGTGAATAGGTGAATTCAAATAACTTGATAAGTTATAGCAGACTTTAAACAACCAAGTTCAAATTAGCATATGAGCAATAATATATTCAGATTCACATGTATGCAAGGATCATCAGATGTAGTATGTAAAAGTTCAGAGACAGAGAAACTTGCACATGATATTTATAGTGGTTCGGCTTTAGATCAAGCCTATTTCACTCTCCACGCTGACAGCCTACTGGCTGGATTCCACTATTCAATCTTTCAGAGGTTACAATGAATGATGATACTCTGGTTGAGAGATCACACTATCTCACACAATCACTCTAACAAGAACTTCTCAAAGATTACACTTAAAGCTCAACAAAGACAAGTGTAAGATCGAAGCTCTCTTCAACCTTTAGAATTTTAGATTCTTGATTCTCTGTTCTCTCCAGCACATTGATCTTTTTTAATACTCCTCCATTTTCAATCTATCCGTTGGACAATCTTCAGAGAAGATCAATTCTCCAATCAACCCGTTGGATAAAATTGCCAAAAGAAGATTAGGTAGCCATTGAAATTGAGATCAAAATCTCTCATTGATTCAGTAGCCCATACAACCTGAATTCGGGTTTCTATAAGTAGAGTTCTTTGCTTAGCAAATAATCTCGTCTCTATCAATCAATCAAGATGTCTTGATGTAATTTGTAATTAGCGAGACTATCTAAATTGATGCTTTCCAATGTGTAGAATCCAAGCCAGATCACTAACCGTTGTAAGAAGAATTTGCGTCTGAGCGTGAACATAAGTTAGACTTTGGATCTGAGTCTGAGTCTGATAATTTCCTGAGTCAAATGCCTTGAGAATATATGTATCTCAGCTTCTAAGCATATCCAGGAATACTCATAAGATCATCCTCGTAATATACGATAATATCTTTCTTCTAAAGTTCATATGCATACTACACTTTAAAAGGACACTGT
Organism: Lenwebbia sp. NSW1173648; assembly: GCA_029784005.1. Lineage (NCBI taxonomy): Eukaryota > Viridiplantae > Streptophyta > Magnoliopsida > Myrtales > Myrtaceae > Lenwebbia > Lenwebbia sp. NSW1173648. Next base: position 38,245,239 of record JARCGZ010000001.1, read on the forward strand.
GACATGATAATGCACTATGATATTAGAGAGAGATCATTAAAAAAAAAGTTGTAGCATGATACCCTCGATATTATATATATTACATTAGAAGATTCAATGAAAAATTTATCATTAACGAGTTATAGCTCAACTCCTACAGATAAATGAGTATTACAACATCAACGAATTCACTAACGATAAGTGAATAAAAAAGACCATTCCTTTAAAAAAAAAAATACAATGGAAAAATTACTAATTATATCCTAAATCTAGATTTGAATGTAATCATAAACCTTTCAATTGTAACAATGTAGTATCAGACTTTTGTGTGAGATTCCATGGGGTCTTTCGACTAATTTTCGCCTGAAATCCCTAATGTTCGAAGCCAATCGTCGCGACTGTCCTATGTGGCATTGCTGACAATCTAACATGAGCAATTTAGACAAAATGACACCATTTTGCTTCTTTCTTTTCTTTCTTTATTCTTTTATTCTTTTTTTTTCCTTGTTAAATTTCTATCTTGCTTCTCTGATTTTCATCGCCTGTTGTTGCTTGCGTCGGCTCAAGGATGGTGGCGCCTCCTCGTGACGCGGCTATGACCTCATTGCGCCTCCTTCGTGTCTTTGACCAAATTAGAGATGTGGGAGGGTGATAAGGAGTGTGTAAATATTTGACCAAGTTAAAGTGCTTCATCCTGTTTTTCTTCCATTTCTTCGGCAATTCGCTTCACTCAGCTTTATTCTCCAAGTCATCTCTCTAACCTCATCAGACAATCCACTGCTGCTGTCTGGACGCTGATCGTTGATCACGATTCAGAAATGCTGTGATTGAGGATGGGGTTAGATCTGTTGGTAGAGGGTTTCTGTACTCGGGACTCCCATCACTCTGCCTTCTTCCACCCGTTGTAAACGATATGAGATGAGAAATTGCATGGATGAGGTCAATTGATGCTTTGGGATATGTAGGCTGAAGGGAACCAATCCCATAACGTACGCAGCGTAATTACACGGAATTAACAAGCCCAGATACTTACTTGAGTCACTGATCGGAGAAGTACATCACAGAACGGACATACCTCGTATTTTCACAGATTAGATGTTACCCTTGCAGTCCATCGAGAGATCGTTCGTCCAGAAAGCACGTTCGGGAGAGAGACGTCGTTCTTTTGTCACTGTTCTTCTCTCTGAAGAAGATGTGTCGTTTTGTTGGAACGAGAGACAGTTTTTGACATAAGGAAGAAAACGTGATATTATATCACGTTCAAGGATAAACTGCCTTTGGCAGTTATTCCTTTGAAGGGGTGGGATACCATACATGGGCGGACCATGTTACTCCCATACACCCTCACTTTCCAACATCTCCCACTCGCCCATGAAGGGCTATCCATAACTCTCATTTGCCCACGAAGGGTCAACAACTCCCACTTGCCCACGAAGGGTCAAACATAACTTTCTCTCTTTTCTGCAAAGTTCATATCAACAAATAATCCGTGCGACCAGCATACTACGAGAGCTCGTTGCCATACATCTGTTAGGAGTATATAGCAGCTCAAAATGGGCATATTAACTCAGAGTAGATCCAGTATGCAGTACCCTAGATCAATCAGTCACATTTACATCATATCTCTCTTGATCTCTTTAAGCATTTCATATGCATTGTATTCACAATCATGATTAAACTCAAATAATCATAATTGGTCGACCTGTGAATACAAAGATAGAATGTGACATCAAAACAAAATTGATCTTCCTCTTCCCTCAAACCTCTCAATTTCAGTTCAGCTCGCTTTTCTAGAAATGTCCCATTAGATTGAATCAATCTCATGACCATTGGTAACACTCTAAGATAGCGAACGCTGAATAGAAATCTTGAGAATAAGTAAGAGTCGTGAGGGGACAAATTTGAGGAACTTTTACCCTCAAGAGTCTCACACGGCTTGAAAGTTGAGATCAAAACTTCCGCCAACTCTTATTAGTCGTCTCATGCATACGTAGTATGAAATACGTATTACGGTATTCTCTCCTTTCCCATGGAGCGTATGTCTTGTCACTTAATATCGTACAGATGATAGTTAAGACATACCCAATGTCTAACTTGAGTTCACAAATCTACTCTTTTAAAAGAATCCATCAGAACTCACATCTGGCATTAAGACAGATAAAGCGAAATATGTGAGCTATTTCACTTTCGGACATAATAAATAATATGTCCTCATCTTAACACTTTGTTAAGGCGACATCTATACTTTAAGCTCGAGCTCTCAATTATCACCTAGATAATGAGCTTAAAATTGTCTCATCTCTATTTATCACATAGTAAATAAATGTGATTACCCGTGTGAGCGGGCTAATCTCTTATCTGTCCGACATACCTTCTCAACATAATGCACTGAGCATTAATATGCATAAATATCGAACAAACTCAAGCATTAATAATAATGGAACATACCATTAATTGTGAACTTTGGGAAAAATAAATATCCAGTACGTCAACTTCTACGTAGTCCTAGAGATTTCAATATAGGGAACTAATCCCTTTGTCAACACATGACCAAGGAAAACATCTCTAGGAATTGACTTCGTTATAAGATCTGCTATCATTCTATGCGTAAATATGTACTGTACGTTCACATCTTTTCGTACAACCATGTCTTTCACAAAATCATACTTCGTGTCTATATGTTTTGTCTTGTAGTGGATCCTTAGTGTAAGCTCTTACTGCTTGGCTATCACAATTAACTAATAATTGAACCTACAGTATCCTTAGCAACACCTCATTGATCCAAACATCTCTTAAGACAAATACCCTCTCGAACTACTGTTAATAATGCCACAAATTCGTCTTTGATTGTGGATAAGGCTATACATGTTTGCTTCTTACCACTCCATGATATGGCGCCATTGTTAAGTAAGAATGCAAATCTAGAGGTAGAATTTCTCTCATCTAAACCTCCTTCTCAGTCAACATCAGTATAGCCTTCAAGGCGCAGATCTCTACCTTGATTACTCAACGAATAATTAGCAGTACCATTCAGATACCTCAGGATTCTATTGACGGCAGTCCAAAGTGCTTGACCTGGATGGTATTGGTATCTACTCACCATTCCAACTGCATAACAAATATCAGGTCTTGTACACACCATAGCATACATTAAGTTTCCAACAGCACTAGCATGTGGAACACCTTCCATTCGTTCCTTTTCTTGTGGAGTCTCAAGACACATTCTACGGCTCAACTCTTCACTTCTTGCAATAGGAGTATCTTTGGGTTTACAGTCTTGCATACGAAATCATTCAAGAACTTTATCAATATAAGTCTCTTGTGAAAGAGATCACAATCTCTTTGAACAATATCTTGAAATCTTAACTCCAAGAATATATGCAGATTTACCCATATCTTTTATCTCAAAATTGGAACATAACCAATTATTGACTGTATCAACAAACTCCATATATCTTTTGGCCATTAGTATATCATCAACATATAATGATAAGATCACAAATTGATCTTTGGATCTTTTGATATATACACAATGATCTTAATCAATCATTACAAAAACATATGCCACTATGACACTATGAAAAACGTATATACCATTGTCTCGAAGACTGCTTAAGACCATATATCGATCTTACAAGTTGACATACCTTTTGTTCTTGGCATTCTATAGCAAACCCAACGGTTTGTTTCATATAATTTTCTTCTTTTAATTCTCCATTGAGAATTGCAGTCTTTACATCCATTTGATGTAATTCAAGATCCATATTAGCCACTATTGCCAGAATAAGACGAATTGAAATAAATCTCACCATAGGAGAAAAAAAAAACTTCATAATCAATTCATTCTTGTTGATTATACCCTTTCATCACAAGGCGAGACTTATATCTCTCAATCGAGCCATCAGCTTTACGCTTTACTTTGAGAACCCACTTGTTCCCAATGGCTTTGCATCCGTTCAGAAGATCAACCAGTTCTCAAAATTGATTTGATCTCATTGACTCCATCTCTTTTTTCATTGCTTGTATCCAATTTTTCTTATCGGGGCAAGTCGGAGCCTCATTTACATTCCTCGGCTCATTCTCTTCTAGTGGAGCGACCATGAAAGCTTTACCTTCAATGTCTAAACGTCGACAAGTCGATGGAGAACGATTTTGCGACTTGTTCGCCAAATTTGAGATTATACACTTAGTACGTCAATCTCCATTATGCTCCCACTCGGATTAGATAACGACTACATCTTCACATCAAGTGGTTGCAATTGAGACTGATTCGAAACAAATTCCCCACTTCTCACATTGCTCCCACTTGGATGATATGCCTCAATAAAATCATTATCACTATCCAAGGTTTTAAATAGAGAATAGTTTTCACCTATCTTGCCCTTTTTCTAAAATTCATTCACTAAGAATGTGACATCTCGTGATTCGAATTCAGTTACACTGTCTGCTTTCTTGCTCACCTATAAACACATACCCTTTCGAGTGCTCTCAGTATCTCATGAAGACACTCATTTTTGCCTCTAGGGCCCAATTTCCCATACTTGTGGGAAGACTCGTGTGTATAAGTAGCACATTCTCAAGGTCTAAGAAAACTCAAATCTTATTTTCGACCTGTCCACAACTCATATGGAGTGCAGTTAACTGATTTAGAAGGCACACGGTTAAATATCTAGATAGCATTCAACAAATCTTCACCCCAAAAGGTGATAGGCAAATTAGCCTGTGCTATCATAGACTTAACCATTTTCATTGAGACATGTTTCTTCTCTCTACAACTCCATTCTATTGAGGAATCAATGGAATAGTCAACTGTTTTCTCTATTCCATTTTCATCACATAAACATCTGAACTGATCAGATAGATTTTCTCGACCTAGATCGGATCTTAATTTTTTTTTTTTTAAATTGATTTTCTAAAACCTCAAAAAAATTTCAAAGCAACTCATGCCTCAGATTTATGAGAAAACAAAAAAAATAACGCGTCCGAATCGAGTGTAATCATCAATTAATGTGATCAAATAAACAGCCCCATGCCTTACTCTCACATTCATTGAACCACATATGTCCGAATGGATCAACTGCAAAGGAAACTCAGCTCTTGTTCCTTTTCCAAATGGTTTTCTCGTTGTTGTTTTTTTTCGCCAGGCAATGCTCACAAATAGGCAAATCGACTTTTTCAATATTGCTCAATAAGCCCTCTTTAACTTATCTAAACATTCGCTAGTGGCCCATATGACCCAGCTTAGCATGCTATAATTCACATCATTACAGAAGATGTAAATAGGGAATAACTAACATTCACATTATTGTACTCAACAATCAACATAATGAAACCATCCAGAACCATATTTACTTGTTCCCAACGACAAGTTATCACTATCGTTATGAAAATTCAAACTGAAATCAAGTTTAACCAAAACTAACACGGAAACTTAATTCCGTCGAGTTTTTGGAGCATATAACACATTATGTAGGAACAAGGTGTGACCACCACGCATATTCAATTGGCAAGTGTCAATTCCTTTGACTTCCACTCAGGAATTGTTTCTTACATATATCTACTATGCTCCATGTGAAATTTTGTCAAAATTTCACGAGGCATCTATGTCCTTTACTACATGGTCTGTGGCCCCTGAGTCTACAGTCCACAAAGGATGAGGTTCAGTTACAAAAACTGAATTGGAGACATAAGCAACACTCTAAAGTGTACAAAGGGTTTCTAACTTCTTTGACTCACCACAGTTGTGAGCAAAGTGACCCTTTTTCCCACAAATAAAACACTTCACTTACGAAATGTCATTTTTGAAAGGACACTTTCCTTTCCCATGTCAGTTAAACTTCAGTTTCTTTCTTGAAGAATTCGTTCCCTTGCCCTTCCACTTCTTGAACCCACATTGACGCTTACGCTTGGAGTCCGAAGCTCCATGTGAACTAGAACCAACGTAACAAATATCAGTTATTGGTTTAGCCGCCAAAAGGCGATTCACCTTTGGTTCAAGACTGCGCAAAGCATCCTCAAAAGTCTTTACTTTTCATTGTGGATTAAATGGATTTTTGATATGCACATAGTTATGAGGCAAAGAATGGATTACTGCTTGCATTTACTGCTCCTTAGTCAAAATGTGGCCTGCATCTTATAATTCACTTATCATGTTTGACATACTTATCAAAATGTTGTTTTATATTCTGCCCATGTGGCATCATATAAATGTCAAACTTTATAGTGATCTATCTCAACTTGGTGACCAATGTCTAACCAAACTTAGTTTTTAATGCTTCCCACTTGACTTTGGCATTTTCATAAATGCCTGAACTCATGCATAAAACGATTTTTCATGCTACTCAGCAACATAATGCGAGCAATAGAGTTCATCTTTTTCCATGCAGCAAATGCCTCTTTATACTTTCTATGTTGTGCAGTATTTCCATATTCAGATTCTTCTATAACTAGGTTAAGAGCTTCTAGTGCTTTTTGCTCTTCTAGCACATACTGGATTTTCATATTCCAGTTTTCATAATTTTCGCCGTTCAAATTCTCTCATTTGTTAAGCTTAGCTACGATATTCTAAGAAGCTATGGCCATTGTATCTGAACACGAAGTTCTATAGACATGTATTCACGAACTATTAATGCCTAACATTTATGCATCTATTTTACACTAACTAATTACATTAATGAATAATTTCACATAAGGTCTCAGATTCGAAAGTTCACTATGTTCCCAATCATCGTCTAAGAATCCTCGCTTGAAATTATTATTAACATAATCATTTATGTAAAATTGAGTTCATTAAAGTTACTAAAACTTTATAGAACTCCCCACTCGAATAAAGATCATAAATCATTTAATGATCCCTATATTTTGTAATCATAGCATGGCATGGCATGATTTGAACTAATACACAAATAATTCCCGTCAAATCATACTCTAATTTCATAATACAAGATATAAAAGCAAGTACTCTAAACTTTATACATGCTATTAGCAATCATGCTCTCCACAATTTGCATGTGATTATGAACACGTAAGCCATCCTCTATATTTACAAAAAAAATATAGAAGAACAAAAAATACTCGAAAAACGCCCCAAAATACGTGTATCATGGGTTTCATACGCATTTTCATAATTTTAAATAGATCAAACCTATCCAAATAATATATCAAATTGAAGATAATTTCGATACGAACACAACGGTATCTCGCACGCCCCAAACGGAGCTTGGACGAGCCTCCACGCGCCGGTCAAAGCTCCGGCGCGTTTGGTCAACGGAGGCCAAAATGCAATTTTTTTTTTTAAATCGAGGACCAAATCGAAATTTTCAACAATTGTGGGGACTAAATTGCAATTTCGAAAAATTTCAGGGACCAAATTGCAATTTTCTCAAAATCCAAGGACCAAAATGCAATTTCCCGAAAGTTTGAGGATCAAATTGCAATTTTCAGAAAGATCAGGGACCAAAATGCAATTTCCCGAAAGTTTGAGGACCCAATTGCAATTTTCAAAAAGTTCGGGGCAAAAACGTAATTTTGCCGGTCAGCGGTCAACAGTTGACCAGTCAACGGTCAACGAGAGACAGTCAACGGACGGTACCGGGTCGGGTCGTGGGCCGGGTCAGTACCCGACCCGCTGACGTCAGCGTGACGTCAGCCACGCTGCTGGAGCGGTTGTCGCACGTGCGTCGCACGTGGGCGCGTTAGGCCCACGCGCACCGGACCCGCCGGAGAGTAGCGGCGCGTGAGCCTCCGTCCGGCATCCTCCGGCGACGATCCACCCATCAAAACGTTCGTATCGTCGAGACGAGTCTGATGGTATGCTTAAAATCCATTTTCAGTTAGCCAAATTTTACGAAAAGGCGACGTTTCGCCGCGGCCCCGAGGGACCCCGCCCCGTCACGGCGCGTGGCGCGCGTGCGGCGTTTTCCGGCGTCGGTTCGCGACGGCTGACCACTCCAAATATTCGTCTCGCCGAGCCCGTTCCTCTAATGTGTTCAAAAAGCATTTTGGTTGAGAAGAACAGAATCGACTCGCAATGAACAGTTGCGACGAAAAAACGAGTTTTATGCGTTAAAACGATTACAAAACATCACTTGATCAGGAAACAAGAATCGAGGCTCTGATACCAATGAAGGGAACCAATCCCATAACGTACGCAGCGTAATTACACGGAATTAACAAGCCCAGATACTTACTTGAGTCACTGATCGGAGAAGTACATCACAGAACGGACATACCTCGTATTTTCACAGATTAGATGTTACCCTTGCAGTCCATCGAGAGATCGTTCGTCCAGAAAGCACGTTCGGGAGAGAGGCGTCGTTCTTTTGTCACTGTTCTTCTCTCTGAAGAAGATGTGTCGTTTTGTTGGAACGAGAGACAGTTTTTGACATAAGAAGAAAACGTGATATTATATCACGTTCAAGGATAAACTGCCTTTGGCAGTTATTCCTTTGAAGGGGTGGGATACCATACATGGGCGGACCATGTTACTCCCATACACCCTCACTTTCCAACATAGGCCTTTGTAATTAATGAAGTTAGCCTAGTAATGATGCTGAGCCTCAAGCCATGACTTGGGCTACCCTAGATTGCCGAGGGGCGTGTCATCCAGCATCTCCCTTTCAGAATTTCATATTTGCATTTTTTTCTGCTTGGGAAATATTTACTAACAGCTTCTCTATGTCGTGGCAAATTTGATGGAGCGTAATGCCGTAATGGGGCTCCATCTTTTCAAATTTGAGGCTCAAATTTGATATCGGGGTGGAGCTCGAGATCATTCACCTTGGCTAAGATCCTGACCGACAGAGAGGATGTGGGGCTACGATGGTAGATGACAAGACATCCTAGGCAGAGATAGGATCAGAAAAATTGACGAAAAAAATTAGGAAGAGATGAACCATGATGAAAAAGAACAAGAAAAACAAAAGAGAATTTTATAAATTTATAAAATTTATGAAACTGTTATTTTAACTGAATTTAATCCTGTCTTCGCTAGCGTGCTATGTAGGATGGTTGTCAATAACTAGATTGCCACATCACTAATTTTAGGAAAAAATTGGCCACGATGACTATATTGAAATTTCACGTAAAGGTTTAATACTATATTTGAACAATTGAAAAGTTTAGTATTGTATTGAAACCCATATAATGACTAGAAGGATTACGAGGAAGTGAGGGTTTCAAAGATTAATCTCCTAAAGGTTTACTATAGTCAAGGATATTTTACTATGAGGAAGAGAGAATATCGTGCACAAGCACTACCAGTAAGCAAGACGCGGCAGAAAATGCACGAAGAATGAGCATATGATTTTAATTGTAATAATATATAATAATAAAAGTACGAGTTACCTTACCCCCAAAAAGTACGAGTTGGTTTAAGTCCCACTACCAAAGATACATGTGGAAATATGCAAGTATAGGTGTCAAAATGGGTCTAGATATCATATTCAACCCATATTTGATGGTAGTGGTTCAAAAATGGGTTAGCTTAAATGCTTAAGTAGGTCATAAATGGGTTACTTAAAAATTTAATGGGTTTTAAATGGGTCATAAATGGGTCAGGTAAGACAACTATCTTAAGAGTGATAAATAGATTTGATGAATATTTCAAAACAAATTGAATTTTTTAACATATTAATTTTTTATTATAATATTAATTTTCTTTTCTTTTCTTTTTCTTTTTCTTTTCTTTTTCTTTTCTTTTCTTTCTTTTTTCTTTTTTCTTTTGCCTTGGCCGACGAGCTCGGGGCTCGTCGGGATCTGGCCTCAAGCTCTCTAGTCGGGATCGGGCGAGCCTCGAGCTCGCCGACCTCGGGCGAGCTCGTGCTCGCCTGGATCGGCCGAGCTTGAGGCTCGCCTGGACGCGGCCAGTTACCGGGCTTCCTACCATCACCGAAGCCTTGAATACCGGCGATAGGAGGAGGGAGGTTGCAGACGGAGTTGCAGACAGAGGAAGGAGGAAAAAAAAAAATAAAGAGAGAGAAAATAAAATAAAATAAAAATTATAAAAAATTATTATAAAAAATTCACAAAATTTGTATTGTATGATTTGGTTAAATATCATTTTTAGCAATATTATTTTTTTTTATCAAATTATAAGAAACAAGTATTGTGTGATTTGGTTAAATATAGAATTGTTTAAGAAATACGAATCGGGTATGAGTTGGGTCGGGTATGGGTCATTGAATTTGCATTGGATGAATATTAGTCAAAACGGGTTAAATGGGTCAATATGGTTCAGACCATATTCGATCCGATCCAAACCCGACCCACTTATTTGACACCTCTATATGCAAGTCATTAGAGCCCTCAATTGCCAGAGTCTCTCCCGAACGTACTCAAGTATATAGCGAGACGGTTACATCGGTTAACGGATTGGATCTTACCATGTGTAATTCATGTAAAGGCAAATCAACGGTTAGTAAGCTATCACGTGTCAACACTAGATAATGCTAGATCATCACACCATTGGTTGCCATGTGCAGGCAAACATCAAAGCCCAATAGAGGAAGGAAGTTAGGGATATTAGGCAGGCCAGGCCTTTCTAAGTAGTCTTGCACTGAGCCTGTCAAGTCAAAAGTCTCAACAGCCTTTCTAAGATCCTGCCGTCTTGAGGCCACACCTCCAAAAAATATATCCCTAGTCACATGAATCGAACCGGTCTTACTCAGCTGATTCGAAGCCGCTTCGCACAAAGACCGGCTTGGTTTCCGGTTCTAAGCCTTCAATCCATCGGTTTTACCCGAGAACCGTCGGCCTCTTGGAACCGGTTTAAAACCAAACCTTAAAGTCACTTTTTTTTTGGGATCGAAATTTAAGTCACTTAAAGTACTTAGATTTTTACAAAAAAAAATAAAAAATACTCGGATTTGGCCTCTCATTTCTCACACTCTCTGTTTCACTTCTCTGTCCAAGGTACCCGTGTGATACTTTGCTGCAAGGCAGAGAGAATGCCATGCGCAAGCAATGCCGCTAAAGCAGAATGTGATAAAGATGGTATGGAAAAAGGAGCAGAGGATTTTAGCACAATCAAATGACATATGAAGGTTAGGAATTTAGGTTGCTTTAAGTCGCTGGACGGCGAAAAATAATATGCAAATCGATAGAGCTCTCAATTGCAATGAAGTCAAATTTATAGCAATGGTTAGCGAATTGGATCTTACCATGTCTATATTTAGTCGAATCGATGGTTTGTACGTTATCATATGTCATGAGGACAGGACACTAGACGGTAGTAGACTAGCATGTCATTGATTAACAAGTACGGGCGGACATCAAGCCCATTAGAAGAAATTAGGGATAAGATAGGCATGACCAGAGACCCTGCCATCGATCTTGAGATTGCATTAAGTACCCACTAACAACTATTCCATTGGGAAAAGTATCAACAAAGATTTAACTTTTATTGGTATAAATTTAGTCCTAAACCTATTACATTGAAACTAATTAAGTCCATCCGATCCATTTTGATCGGAAATCGCTAACGTAGACGTCGGTGGCACGGTCGGTGCAGCGTGAAATTTTTTAATAATTTCTTGAACTTTATAATTTTTATTTTATTTTATTTATTTTTCTACTTTTCTGATCTCTCTCTCTTCTTCTTTTTGTTGAGGGCCAGCAAGAGCCGTCGGCCGACCCTCGCCGGATCGTGGCGAGGGCCACAAAGCCCTCACTTTGGCCCGTGAGGGCGTCGCAGTCCTCGCCAAGCTTTCACCGGCCATAGCGATGCGACGCCCTCGCCCAGTGCCGATGAGGGTCGGCCGACGGTCTTTGTTGGTCCTCAACAAATAAATAAATAAATAACAGAAAATAAAAGAAAGAAGAAAGAAAAAAAAAATCAAAACAATATAAAAAGATTATTAGAAAATGTCAACTCTGGCGATTTCCGGCGAAAATTGGCCAGATGAAGTCAATTGGTAATACAAAAGAATTTGTGATTAAATTGGTCTAATTATAAAGTTTAGGGTTTTTTTGGTACTTTTTCCTATTTTATTGTATTTGACGTATTCTGATAATGTAATTTCATCATGCCCGCCTCAGGCATTGCATTCTAAGTTAATGACCGTACATCTAGGATGTTATTTTTAAACATATCCATATGGTATACAAACATACTCTAAATTGAAAATCACGCGCAACCGTGAGGAAGATATTTGGATTGAGATGGACAATACCTAGTGATTAGCAATTTAGCATCAACTTCAAACAAGCTGTAGTACACTAACAAGACTATATGATGACGGTGCACTCAAACGTGGCAAGTGGCAACAAATAGGAGGAAATGAGCAACTTCTTGGATCTAGATTCACGAATCACAACCGTTGATTTCAAGGTCCCGTAAGATCAACGATTGTCGTGTATCCGCTCAACTCGACTCGGGTCCACGCAAACATTTCACGAGGAAAAAAAAAAAAAGGATCTCTAGGTTGTAAAAGGACAAAAAAGTACGAAAAAAACGAGACAAAACCGCACAGCCTGGACCCAAAAGAAGGTGTGCTGGCGGTTCGGAAAATCATCACCAAGAAAGATTATTCCTTCAATTAAATATTGACGGGCAAAGCCAAACCAGCGGAGGCCATCGGCTGACGTGGCGCACAACAGGACGCAGCCAAATCCACGTGGCAGGACTCCAATGGGTCGCTCCATGCCAGCCTGGACTTCGCGGGCGAGTACCCGTTGCCACCGACACATGCTTTGGGCCCCACAGGCTTAACTACACATATAATCCCCTAATTGTACTATTGGAAAATGGGATTCCATCGTAGGTAAAATGATCACATCACCAGCCTTTAATCAATCAGCTTGTCTATTATATGCGCGGCAGACATGTGAATAGGACATCAAATACATATTAAACATAGTCCCTAATCACATAATTTATCTACTATAGGTAGCTTAGTTAATCACAAACTTTTGTGTAATCATTGCCGCCAAATCTTCGATGCAGGACACTTTACATTTTCGATCCTAGACAAAGGGCCTATTTGGTTCAGCATTTGCAAGGAACTTTGGGGCTCTAAAGTCCCTTGGCCAAATGCAAATAGCCTTTGGTTCGTTTTCTGCTCAACTTTGGAGAAATGCAATTGTATTTCCAAAGGGCCCTAAAGGCCTTTACCCCAAAGTACCTCCGAAGGTAGTTTGGGAAGTTGCATTTCCAGAATGCAATTACAATTTTTTATTTTTAATCTTTTTATTTTATTTTTATTTTTTATTTTAAAGAAAGTAATAAAAAATAAAAAATAAAAAAATAATAATTAAAGAAAGTAATAAAAAAATAAAAAAATATTTTTTCTAAAAAATTTAAAATATAAAAATAATTAAATAATAAAAATAATAAAAATAATAAAAATAATTAAAGAAAGTAATTAAAAAATAATAAAAATTCCAAAAAAAAATATTCAAAATAATTAAAAATAATTAAAAAAAATCGAATCATTTACTAAGGGTATTTTTTACCAAATGGCATTTACGTCAAAGTTGCATCCAAATGCACTTTTTAATTACAGTTTACCAAACAGTGTTTGCATTTTACCAAACCCCTTTAGCTCAAAGGTATTTGTATTTTTCCAAAAATATTTGCCCAAAGCTGAACCAAACAGGCCCAAAATCAAGAACGAGCTTAAACCCCACAAAGCATAACCCGAAAATGTCGAAATTGCCCTCGAAGGGTCCATTTTCGCAGCGAAAAAGTGAAGAGGGGAAAAAAAATCTGAAATTAATTCTACCGGCAACCCATATTTCAATTTATCGGACCCATATTATATGACTCATTTATGGGAAGGACGTTGCATGTGCATTTCAGAGACATTGCCGTAAGACTGCTTTGAATGAATAAAGAAGTGTGTGTGTGTGTGGGGGGGGGCATAGAATAATGACTTTCAGCCAAGATTTGGTGGAAATTGGAATTGTTATGATTGATTAAAGACGTGCCAATTAGTCGCAGGAGGACAGTACGATGAGTTATTAAAAGCTCAAATATTCCCATTTGTTAAGCTAAAGCCACACAGACATTTTAGCTTCACATTTGCACTTGTACTTTGATGAGGAGGATCATTGGTCTAGGCCATATCAAAGTGGTCCAAGATGTTGTGCATCTCAGGGGACACTTTAGATTGCCATTTGATAATTCACCCCTTCTTGATTGTGGTATCGAAAGCACGCCTGTTTATTAATTGGTCCGAGGAAAAATTTTACTTTTCACGAATTTGTCTAATTAAGCCCCTCAGGCAAAACCCGGTTGAAGTGTGCCGTGGAGCGAAGTTGTAGCATAATATGGGTAGCATTTCTTTTCTTTTCTTTTTCAATGTGTCTGAATTTTATCCACGTTGTCTACATTAGCTAAATTTTCCACACATATCCATGTGGGCATTCGTATATTTTGTTTGTAGCATACTTTGGCGTCGCTCGACGGGTATGTCAGCTGAATTTGGTCTGCCTTGGGGTAAGAGTGGCTTCATTTAAATATTTGTGAAGGTATACGGAGTTAATTTGGACAAGTTAAAAGTACACGGGCTTGATTAGAAAATACAGGAACATAACGTACGGTGTTTCTTTCATTCAAACATCTTTTACACGTAGACAAGAGAAAATGGTGATAATCAAAAGATACACATTCCGCATAGGACTTTTTATAATTTAATTTAAGAACATCGATGGCATTGCTCATTTTCTATATCAAACCCGAATCATATCGAATTTGTCAGAGACGACGTACCAGATTGTGCACAAAAATGTGAGTTAGGATATTGGATTCCTCCATTGATGGTAAGGTTGCTTCAATATAGTCCACCAATTAGCTCAACTAGAAATCAATATTATTGAAGAAAAAAAAAACATATAGCCGTTAAAAACATTTGCACAATTTAACCGTTAGTTTAGAAACATTACCATGACCAAAAGAATGGCCCTCCCGCATGGACCCATCTCACCTAATACAAAGCTGGCATTGGAATATAATCCCAAAAGCAAATATATACATACACTCACCACAATCCCCTCCACTCCACTCTGTCCACTAGACCCCCAATCCCTCTCCTCCACTAGTCCCTCTGCTCTCTCCTCCTCCGCCACAATGAAGCCGGCGCCGCCGCTCTCCTCCGCCGCCGCGCTCGCCCTCTCCCTCCCCCTCCTCCTCCTCTGCCTCTCCCTCTCCCTCGCCCCCGCCGCCGATGCCCACAACATCACGCGCATCCTCGCCAAGCACCCCGAGTTCTCCACCTTCAATCACTACCTCACCGCCACCCACCTCGCCGCCGAGATCAACCGCCGCCTCACCATTACCGTCCTCGCGGTCGACAACGCCGCCATGAACGCCATCCTGGACAAGCACCTCTCGATCGGGACCCTCAAGAACGTCTTGTCCCTCCACGTGCTCGTGGACTACTTCGGCACCAAGAAGCTCCACCAGATCAGCAACGGCACCACCCTCACCTCCACCATGTTCCAGTCCACCGGCGCGGCTGCCGGCACCTCCGGCTACATCAACATCACCGACCTGAAGGGCGGGAAGGTCGGGTTCGGCGCCGAGGACAACGGGGGCGATCTCAAGGCGGTTTTCGTGAAGTCCGTGGATGAGATTCCCTACAACATCTCTGTTTTGCAGATCAGCCAGGTACATTATAGACACTGGCTTGCCATAGTTTCTATGTTAAAGATCCCACCGACATTTATCCGCTGTTAATTACTATTGTTCTTGTATTCCTAGCTATAACCTCTTGTCCTTTTCACATTACACACGTGAAAGATGCTATTTGTATTCTTAGATAGTCGACACGGTTAGTTATTGACATGATTTTATTTGCTAGGTTATGACCTCGCCGGAGGCCGAAGCTCCGACCCCGAGCCCGAGCGACCTGAACATCACGACCATCCTGTCGAAGCAGGGCTGCAAGTCCTTCGCTGACCTCATCTCCGCCTCGGGCGCCCTCAAGACCTTCGACGACAACCTCGAGGGCGGCCTCACCGTCTTCTGCGCCTCCGACGCTGCCCTCTCCGCGTTCATGCCCAAGTACAAGAACCTCACCGCCGCCCACAAGGTCTCCCTCCTCCTCTACCACGGCGTCCCCGTGTACCAGTCCCTCCAGATGCTCAAGTCCAACAATGGCGTCATGAACACCCTCGCCACCGACGGCGCGAGCAAGTACGACTTCACCGTCCAGAACGACGGCGAGGACGTGAACCTCGAGACCAAGGTCGTGACGGCGACGGTCACAGGGACGGTGATCGATCAGGACCCTCTGATCGTCTACAAGATCGACAAGGTGTTGCAGCCGAGGGAGCTGTTCAAGGCCGCCAAGGCGGCGGCGGACGCGCCGGCGCCGGCGCCCAAGGGGAGCAAGAAGAAGAAGGAGTCCCCGTCGGCGGCGGACGAGCCAGCGGCGGACTCTCCGGAGGGGGACTCGGCGGACCAGACGGCGGACAACAGCAACGGCGTCGGCGGTGGTCTGTTGAGTGGGGTGAGAGTGGTGGTGGGTGTGGTCTTGAGTTTGTGCTTGTCGGTGGTTTGTCTGTAAAAAAAAAGAAAAAAAAAAGAAAAAAGAGCTTTCTTTTTCTTCTTTTTCATTAATGCATGTGTGAAAAATGTTATATTGGAACAAATTGGTCAATTTGGAGATCGGTGGGGTTAGCAGAAGGACGTGAATGTGAATATAAAAGCATGGGTGTCCTCAAATTGATAAATCTTTGATAATTTGTTATCAAAGAGAGGTGGGGCCATGTGACAGATATATTGTTGATTTTTGTATCATTGACTGTGAAAAGGATGCAATAAAGAGAAATGGGTTCCGGAGAGGGATATTAATTTGAGATTTGTTTGATTTGTGGTCTTTTCGTGTAAATTAATGTTTGTGTCTGGTTTTTCTATCTTTCTTTCCTTTTTGCATTTGTTTATATGAATCTCCACCTTAGATGGATTAATAATGTTCAAGAGATGAAACATTTCTTTTTCTGATAATAAGGGGCACAACCGTAATTAACCGACTATTCGGGAGTAAAGTAGCACAGCAATCGCACGTGGCATCCCCACATTTCTATCTTCTTCCTTGAAGAAGAAGAAGTACGTGCCCCCGCGAATGGCGCAATTTCTATGGTGAGAAGTAGAAAACCTCCAACATAGCAACACTAGACATTGGAGTTGATCATGGTTACCACAGAAAATGCACTTTCTCTTTTTATCCCCCCAAGAATATCGGACAAGAAAGAAGATAGAAATAAAGTATATACGGCAACAAGATCATTATTCTGTTTCTAAGAGAATGCCCTCGATAGCAAAAGCAAAGGAGGATTGATGGCATGAATCGGATGAATTGGTTATAAAATGACGATTATTATCTACCTTGATTCATACTGATTGATCGTAATCGATACTGTAATATTCAATAGCCCTATATAGTTATCCCGTAAACCCTATAAATATGCTTAAGTAACATTCACTATTACATCGAAATATACACACACAAATTTTAGAATTCTCTCTTTCACATATGAGATTCAAGCTATGGCGCATCCATATTCGTATCCCTATTTGCATCCGTATCTGTATCAGCCACCAAAATCGTATCCGTATCCGTATCCGCCACCAAAATCTCATATGATTTCTAAAGCGACTCTGACTCCGACACCAAATTGGCATTAGGCTCCAGCTTCAAAGGGGGGGTGGGTTCCTTATGTAGGCCACGATCACAATTCATCAGAAAGTACTTGGCTTCAAGACATCTAGATTGAGGTCCATCGTGTTCGTATTGAACCCAAGCCCGAACCCGAAAGCCGAAGCATCAGTTATTTCCGCTTTGATATATAGCTGCGATAGCAAAAAAAGGTTCGGCTCAAGTTGAGTGAAACGGTGCAAACCCTAGCCACATCGAAGGATTCCTCTATATTTTCTATGGGTCCTTCTCGAAGTTTATAGTTGAGTGGCTTATAATAAGTGTTGTGTCATCAATATAGATGTTATTATTATATATGGCGTATTGGGTTTTCATTACTTTGATTTTTTATGAATTCGATCATATACTTCAACCGCTAGTTAACAGGAATACGATTGGGCACTAAGATGCACTGAATGGGTATAATAACTTTTGAGAATATTCTCTCTTTCACAATTACCATTAATAATTGATATACACAGGCTATGTAAGTTTTATTCTTTATTTAAAAAGAAAAAGCCACGTCATCTTTGCTGATTTTAAATAGTTTTAAATCTTTTTTAATAATCAATTCACCATCTGAATAAATGGTAATAAAGATAGCTTCTGCAAATATGCTATTCATAATCCTGAGTACCATACTAATATCCTTGTTTCTTGAACTAATTTCACAATAGAAGGAAAGAAAGGGGATAGGGACGATTTATCGGAAGCTGCTATCCTGATAGTCCGACAGTACTCGGTTGAAATTATACCGTCTCTGATAGTACTGTGGAAGCATTTTCCCGAATTATTATATAGAAGAAAATTGTCACCATTAAGTCACACATCATTCTTCATGACATGCTGGCATGCACATCCTAGCTCAGCTTATATTCCATGGAACATGTATGGTCTAATGTCACTTCAATGACTAAATCAATCATAGTTTGAAAGATTGTTAGAACTGAGAAGCACTTCAGAAAATAAAAAGATATGAGCATGTACTTGCTTTGATTATGATAAGGAAGAATGAATCCATTCAACAGTACTTGCTCGCATGAGAGCTGTTACTGCATCCAGTTTCTTATCTTTTGCAAACTGAAGAACAACAACATTGGCAGGATACAAAGATGATGAAGATGCACAGGAAAAAGATGTCCAGTACACTCAAAGAATCACTACTGCATGAATCTGATAATCTGCTGCTCGTTGGCTTCCTATACATTTATTGACTAAATTTACAAGTTCGATTTGGTAAAAGTATGTCGAAATTATGCACAGAAACTACAGATGGAAGTTCGAGATGTCGGTGCACGCGGATCACTTACAAGTTACAACAACATGCAGAGCGTGAAACACCATGGAAAAAACATAGACTGGGGATAATTGCCCGAACAGAACCGTTACTGATTGAAGATTAATAGCCAAAGTCCACACAGCGGATATTGTGCCTCGCGGCGAGATAATGTACGCCGACCGGCCCTGGACTGCCATATGGGTAGAGCTCTGGTTGAACCTTCCTTTGTTCTAGTTCTTTCAGCAAGGGCGTAAATACTGCCCAAGCTGCATCGAGTTCATCACTCCTGATGAACAGTCGACGCTCTCCTTTTGCAGCGTCCAAGAGGAGCCTCTCATATGCATCGGGGCCTTCACTCGGGTACCTTCACGAGGAAATCATATCTTAGGATATTAATGTATTGTGCAACCAATTCATCATCATGAATGACACGGAGTAACATGATGTAGCTCATCATGCCATTTTTAAGCAGAAGATACTTATCATGAAACCCAGTTATTTTACGTGATCCAGCATTGGAAGTTAAACTTTTTCTCACCTTTAGTATCATATCTGATGACGTTATGCTGTTTTTGTTCTAATAGATAAAAGGGTGGAGAAAAGAAGCGAGCGCGACTACCCCGGGTCGCTACCTTAAGAGTTTTACCAATACTACAGAATGTCTGGTTTGAACCATAGCTAATCAAAAAGAAAGTCTCTCCTTTGTAAAACAATGGATGGCATCAGATGTTATAACAGCATTGTTGATTGTCAAGCAAAAATCATTTTAAAATCCTCTCTCTCTCTCTCTCTCTCTCTAAGCTCAAATCACCAGGGAATAATTGAAGTATCTTACCTGGTTTTGAAAAGCAAGTTCAGGTCACTGCAATCCAGTCTCTTTCCAAGGCCTGGAACCTTGTTGTTGATCTTTAGGTAGATAGCTTCATCTGGCTGTACTCGAATCACGAGCTCGTTCGTAGCCTTATCCAAATCAGTTCCAAAGTTCCGATTGTACAGATTACCGGGGACATGCCTGAACTGGACTCTGATCTCTGCACTGAAAATCATTATAATAGGATAGATTTCAATCATCTGTTTACACTTGACAGCATACATTTTTGTAGAAAATGAAAATTGTATGGGACCAAAATGTACTAAGTTTTAGCTACCGCTTTGACTGGAGAGCTTTGCCAGCAATCATCATGAAGGGAACTCCATCCCACCGTGCATTGTTAATGAAGAGAGTTGCAGCTGCAAAAGTTGGCGTGATGCTATTTTTCGGCACCGTTGGATCATCAGTGTAAGCTGGATATGACGCATTCCCTTCACTGCAGCCCTTATATTGGCCCACGACCACGTCTTGAAGACAAAGAGGTTTTATAGACCGTAATACCTTAACCTGATTCAAATAATGCTGAAGCTTTTGGTCACTGGAATACATAAAAGAATCACAAGATGACTACTCATGCTCGATTTACGACCTACAGAAGTTAATTTACTGATGGCAATAGTTGTTGCATACATATAAAACGCTAGAATTCATGTTATTTCGATGTTGACCTTATGGACTTCCTCCAGTAATTGGTTCATTATTCCTCCCTCCTCTCATTACAAAATCCCTTAACAGGATTTCGATAAAAGAAGACATTTTCCTACCTTTTCGTTCCTTATGTCCTCGGCATCCAGGCTGACAGGTGCCTCCATTGCAAATAATGCTAGTAAATGTATCAGATGATTCTGCAGTATATCCCTTATTATTCCAATGTCGTCGAAGAATCTGCAAAGAGAAGTGCATAGAGAAGCTACAGATCATGATGATGTTCTCATGTAAGATAATTCATAAAGTTCTGGGGTGGAAATACGACTAACCTGCCTTGACCCTCTGTCCCCAAATCTTCAGAGAATATTAGTTGCACATTTCTTATGTAGTTCCTGGACCACAAAGGCTCAAATACCAGATTTGAAAAACGAAGTGCTAAGAGGTTTTCAAACAGCTCCTCCCCCAAGTGATGGTCAATTCTGCGGGCACATCAGAGGTGTCCAGCATCAATGTACATAATGTTTTACCGTACAAACCGTAGGTATCATGCTAGATGTATACCTGAATATTTCATTCTCAGACAGATATTGTCTTAAACTCCTTGTCAGACCTCTGGATGACTCTAAGTCACGGCCGAATGGTTTTTCAACAATGACACGAGTCCAACCATTAAGGGAAGAAGCACGACGCCTAGCACATCGTACCGCATCAACAAACATATTTGGAGGAGTCGCTAAGTAATAGAGCCTATTTGAACGTGTTCCAGCCTGAATGAGATTTTATGAGATTAAGTTCAGCGTGCCATCACTTGCTGAATAACAGTCTGTGATGCTAGATTGTATCTAATCCATAGTCTTACATTTGCATGACACAATAAGCTCAATTCCCAGGGATACTAAACCTACATTCTTGAGGCTGATTTATTGTAATGCATTTAATCCAAGCTTTAATTAAAGCATAGTCCAAAGAGAGAATCTCAGTATATATAAGTACCTCTTTCTCCTTCAAAATTTTGTCGAGCTCAAGGAAGTGCTCCTCGGAGCTATACTGACCCGAGTGGTAAAAGCATCTCTTCAAGAACTGATTCATTTTCTCATTACAGTTTTCCCTGTTTGCAATAGGTGATCAACACAAGTGAATCACAAACTTAAGCAAAGTACCATGTAAGACCAGGCTACATTTGGATTGTGTACCTCTTGTCAATTCTACATGTCAAATTTTTGCTAATGGACTTCCTCAGTTCATCATGAGTCATTGTACTCCGCGCATAGCCAAAAATTGTGAAATTCTATAGACCAGCAAAAGAACATAGAAGACATTAAGCTAAATGATAAGATAACAAAGACAGAAATTTCAAGTCAGATGATAGATGCAGAATAAACCTCAGGCAAATGATCTTCATAAAACAAAGCAAATAGTGCAGGGAAGATCTTGTTCCTCGCAAGGTCCCCTGAAGCTCCAACTACCACAATGCTGAGAGTTGACTCTTCCTTTCGTGATTCTGTAAAGGCCAGAGGACTCTCTTTTTCTTGAGTCTTAACAGGATTAGCAGTCAAAGAATGTGTCCCGATAACTTCTGCATCAACCAGCCTCATAATTAGATACTGGCACTAGTTTAGAAACCAGGCAACGAAATACATAATAAAGAAAATAAATCACAATACATCTCAACATCTGATTTTATCATTTAATAGCATAACGTAGGCAAACATATCTGACAAAGACAACATCCTGAACAGCAAGAGGAGACTGTATTCAGTTGCAATCAAGGATTGCAGAACAAAGGGAAGCCAGCCATTAGGTACATCAGACTTATAGGCCTGAATAAAATTTGTCACGCATTGACCAGATCTTGGTAGTAGGGCACTCATCAATTTCCATTACATCATAGAGGTCAAGAACGTTAAGGGAGTCCGATATGATGTGTTTGTTCTGCACAACCAAACCAAAGCATGAGGAGATGTGAAAAAGGTCCAAGATGCATGAGATCCTAATGGTCGTCCAGCAATAAATGATATTCGAACGCGAATTAAGAGAAAGAATATGGCAAACCTATTTATGTTTACTTACTTTTGAGATCCGGCCACAGTGTTAGAATTGGAAGTTGGCTCTTTCGGGCCGTTCCATTAATAAGTACTGGAATGCCATATATTCACCAGTAAAACTATGTGATCTAGAACAATTCACTGAACTGTGATGAAGATTCATCACAATAATGTACTAAATTCAGCTAAAAGGCATGAGTAACTACTGTGTATTTATCATCTTGTCCCACAATTATGGTTCCCCTGCAGATGGATCTGAAGTGGTAAAAATTATGCATACATCACTAGCACCAAGCAAGATTACAACTGTATGCTGCATTTTTTTTTTCCCAGGTGGTCAATCTAGCATGCCTCAATTCTAAAAACCGCAATGTTTCAACATTGGAAATCACCTTTTGACCAATCCCAACCCCAATATCCACAGCACGGAAGATCAATCCGTCGCGCTTAGCAAACCAACCAATCATCTGAAACTGTTGACTAGGACATTTTCTCAAGCAGATGGTTCACTACGAAATCAAACTCTCATATGCCAATCAAATGACTAGCAAAGAAAAGAAACGAACCATTCTGCAGGGAAACAGCACCCGGTGGGTGCACGTTGGACGCTTTGAGCTCGAACTTCCCGCCATTTTTACCTCTCTGACATGACCAGGTCGTCAAAGACGTTCTTGCTGGTAATGTCTCGTGATCGAACGAAGAGCAAGAGAAGGCAGCTGAAGAAGAAGGAGAACAGGGGCTCAAATGTAAAGCCATGTTAGAGAACTGGGCAGAAACTAAAAAGATCGAAGCTTTTAATTGTCTTTCTGGTTTTATGGGATTGTGAGACAGAAGCAATCATTTACACTGCTGATTTCAAGGTAATATCGTCAGCCATTGATGACGGAATACACATATATGAGGGACTTAAATATATATCCACTTACCCTTCAACTTGTTTCAGTCGAGCAGCCTCCGTCATCTGTGTTCAACAAACTCCATGAAAGACTTAGGTACTAACTGCAACATCTACTCTCTCTCTCTCTCTCTCTCTCTCTCTCTCATTTATGAGAAGATTGGTTTGATCAAGATCATTGACTCACAGGTGGCCAACGCTAGAGGATGTTCAAGCTCTAGTCTGAAGCTGACAGTTTCCTTTATATAACTTTAATAAGGGTTTTCATTGATGAGTACATTAATCTCATGAGACATGTGGAAAGTGGAAGTGGGAATTTAATTTTTATACCTATTGGCTGGCATATAAAAAAAAAATGTCAAAAGGGTATTGAAAAATAAAAATGTATATACCCATAAATATCCTGAATCACTTAAACCGATTCCTTTACTAACGGAGATTGATTCATAGACAAGGCTTCTCTCGCGATGAAACTGATAAATAGATGAGAGAATAGCACGTCGTTGCGTTAGGAAACGTCATATTTCGACCTATCATAACAACTTTACATCACCCAGTCGACATAGTTTGTCGCTAAGCGCCTTATCAGAAAATTTGGCGAAAACAAATATGGAGAATTAAGCACACATGACAAGAGTGAGTCTACAGAAAATTTACTTTTATAGAAAATTGACTTTTATCTCCAGACGGTTCGATCTTTTTTGTTTCCTTTAATCGGCATGCATGTATTTATACCGCCCGTAAATTTTATTTCTGTCACAATAAGCTGTTCCACTAAATGACAACATAAATTCATGAAATTTACTATATTAAATAACCAAGTTGCAGAAGTTCTGCAATAACCGTTGGAAAATTGAATTATTTTATGTGACTTTTACTCTTCTTCTGTAGCAACCTGGGACTTTCGGATAGCAAACCTATAACCACATGGCCGTTCTAACGATCCGAAGCTGGTGACAGGACCACTGTACATGTTTACGATGTCAAAATCGGTATCCTAAGAGATGAAACAGTATATATGGAGTATTCAAATTCACCTGCTTAATGTATAGCAGAAGACAAACTATCAGAACTGACTTTTTAACTGTGAAGACCTAGACCAAACATTCAGTGTAAGAGGTGGCAATAACCCCGACAATAGGCAAAAGAAAGATAGGGTCATCTGCTGCAAAAAAAAGTGCAGACGAAACAAAGACAATGGTGGGTGTACTGTTGCCTACTCTTTCTAGACAGATGGCGTGCGTGTATTACATAGTCATCAGCATTCTGCTGTGTGTTTGTAAGTGGCCATACTGTGTTCAGAGTGATGAAGGCATGAGTCCCTTCTCAGGAATTACACCAGGTAGTCGCCTATGGGGGAGGTCTTCTTCTCCATTTCTATCACTCCTTGCAGCTATTTCTTCAATGGAGCACGGTCGACGTACAGTCATTTTAGAGGTGACTAACCTGTAGGATTCATTTGCTCACTGATGCAGTTCCGTGTCTACTCATTTCGTGCTTTAACGCCCTTCCAAAGCACCACACAAGACCAAAAAGGGAAGTGCCACTTCTAAACATGGCTATACAACGGAAGTGAAGCAATTGTTCATGCATTAGAATGCTAAATGACAGCTTTGATGAATTTAAACTTCCAGGGACTTTTTCATATGCACGGCCACATAAAATATCATTTGCACAGGTTGAGTTTAAACCTTTAGAAATCGCAATGATAGAAATGATTCTGCATATAAAAACCATCACTTCAAACCAGACTATGTAAACAGAATGTGACAAACTATTTACACAATAACACAATATGAAGATGTTTCGTTCAATTTATTCAGTGCATCCATAACACAAGAAGCAAAAGTTCATGCAACATCACAACCGGAAAATTCTTGCCTAGTCCCAATTCCACTGGAACTGGGCCCCACATGTAGGTCTTACAAAATCAAAGGTTAGGATGGATCCTTTGATTTTGTAAGACCTACATGTGAGGCCCAGTTCCACTGGAACTGGGACTAGGCAAGAATATTTTGGTTGGGATGCACATGGGGCTCACAACCATGAATTACATAGAACTTCCATTGTTCTCCACATTTTCAGGGTTATTGCAGTAGACGTAAGTCCTTTTGCCCCTCCCAGTAGTTGTGGCCAAAGCAGCGAAACCGGGGTAGCCGCGATCAGCCTTCGCCAAGCATATCTTGGCCATGAAATTGAATTGCTTGTTTCCTTTAACGAAAGGTTGTGCTGCATACTCCTCAATCGGCATCCACTATAATCAAAATGAATTCCATCCAGTTCAGTTCATAAATTTGGCAAAAGAAAGAACTAATGAATTATCATCTTTCAACACCCCTAGTAAATGGGTGGATCGGAACAGATATTCAGTGAAGTCAATCGTTGTTGATGTGCTTAAGAAATTATACATCAAGTTTTACTAGATTCGTTGTTTAGCACAAATGAGCAAGAATGCAAGATTAAAGCCCGCAGCCGAGTGTTGTACCAGACCAGCCCAAGCAATGATTAAATTATACTTCCACCAAAATCAAGAAGATATGCAAGTGTGCAATTTACCCGGGCTGCCTCGATCTCTACATTCTGTTTCTCAATAGCAGATGATTCTGGATGAAGCACGCAAAGGAAGAACAAATCTGACTTTGTGAAGAATGATTTGTGGCTTTGCCTGTGATCGAACATAAGAGATAGTATGTGAGAAAAGCGAAAGCAAATTCGAACATCAGAAGGCTAAAACACAGAAATCTAAGTGAGGACCAAAACTATTAATGCACCACAATCTGAAATACAGGATCTTCTTTACCTGAAACAGAGGACTTCGACGAATTTAGTGTCTACCTGTAGAACATAGAAGAATAAGGCTTTAATTGGAATTCTCAAGGTGAAACGCCTCAGAGAATCAGCTTTCTACACGACATAGAACTCATCACTTACTCCCGTCTCTTCCTTTACTTCCCTGACAACTGCTTGACATATATCCTCACCCTACGGAGATAGAGTCACGGTCAAACCATTGCAATACATATTGATACTTCTTATGTAGCACTTGATGTCTTAAACAAACTCACCTCGTTCACAACTCCAGTGGGGTGTTTCCATACACCCGTACCTTGGAACCTTCCACTATGCTCTTGGACTACAAGCATCTAGAAAGGGGGGAATGTTTTTTAAATTCTTTGAAGCATTGAGTGTCTGGTTGCATTAGAATCACGATGAAAACAAGATAAGGTAGAGCGAAAGTGTGCGCACAACGATAGTGAGCATAAAACTTTACTGCATTGTATCTCTTCACTAAGTAAGGCTGTTATCCACGAGCCGAATCACTTAAGAGAAGAAAAACGAGAGAAATTATTTGACTATTGCTAAGATGAGAAGATTTATTGTACTCCAAATGCTAATGTGCCCTGACGTCACATTACTAAACAGCTTGTCACAGAGCTAACCTAGCCAAACCATAAGATAATAGCAAGGCCATGGCACCAAAGACTGGTTCTGTTAGGAAAAAGAAAACAAATCCGACGTCTCTGCTTATCCACAATGGGTACATGCACGCACACGAATCCAACGAACGTTGAATGCATAGGTTTTCTTCCCAGCCGAAATTAGCATGGTCCTATCTATCCTTCTAAAGGATTCAATGCCTATCAAGCAGGCTGATTTCACGCACTGCACATCTCTAGTCTTACTTACTGCTGCAGAGAGAAGTGTACGGTGTCCGACTCCAAACTTCTAAGAACAACTGAATGAGAAAATCCAATGTTACATTTCTATCTTTTGGCATCTTCCTATTGGATAGTCTTAAAAGGGCGAATGCAAGAAGTGGGACAATGGCAAGGCAGAAAGTTACCTCTCTTTTATCATTCAAGACAAAAGCACCAACGCCCACTCTATGTGAAGCATTCACAGGAATAGTATCGGGGGTCTCAGGAAGCCAGCGAACAAGCATCAAGTAATTCGGTTCAGCATGATGGTACCTAAATCCTTCCTGCCAAATTACCAGACAATATTTCAATGAACCGTCTATTCCACACCTAAACCAATCAATCTTTCAGCTAGAAAGCGATTTAACAAGTATGGGCTGTCAAGGTGAAGTAAATCTCACAGGGGCCAATACTAATTCTTTGCCGAGAAAACACATTTATATGTACCTTCACTATAATGTCAACAAGATGTGAATATTCAATGGGCAATTTGATCCACACACCCATCTTCCCCTGCAACCAAAAGATACCCAATAAGAAGAAATACAGTAGAACAGAGTGGTATTCTTACAAATCGAAAATTGAATTGACAAGACCGATGAAGCACAAGTTCAGTACCAGTTGTGTCCAGCTTGATACTGAATCTCGGAGCAAAGGGGCAAAGACATCAGCATCCATATGCTCCTTCATCTCCACAGTGACTCCTCCATATGAATCCTGAGACCCATCGAGCAGTTGAATCTGCTCGATCCCACTATCATTCTTTTCAGCCATGCCTTGCCTCAGAGCTGATGATGCGCTGATGGACTTGTATCTGATGGGAAATGGCACTCGAGGAGCTAAACCTGGACAAATGAAGCCACGATTCATCCACTGATTTATATCGGAAACAACTTGTCTAGCTCAAAAGTAAAGTAATAAACCCTAATAGAAAATACCCAGAACACTACTATTAAAAAAGGAGGAGGAAGACTTCAATAGACTCTGGTTTACGAAGTCAACTCGTCTCCCAAACACTCCCTTGGGTGATGTTCCTTGCTCCTTGAATTCTCCTGTAATGTTTCTCGCTATATGTGTCCAGAAACAGCCACGAACCTCACTACTCACTCATCCAATGGATACGCAAAGCTCAAAAGCATCTAGACAGCGACACCCACGAAGAAAAATAAAAACTTTCTGATAAAAAAAAGAACCAAACACAAGAACCAACCAAAATTGCGAATGACCATGAATCAAACATAAAAAGAAACACAGAAGGTGGGCACTTGGGCGGGCTTATCGTGGTCACCGACGATGGATTAAATAACGAAAACTCCAGAAAACCAATGCGTCGATTCAGGCGTACCCACTAAAGCCTTTCGCTTGCAAGGGGGGAAAGTACTCAAAAAGTGGCCTTGGACGACTGGTCTTGGTACGGAGATCTGGTGCGCGAGGAGGAGTGGGTTGCAAAGCTTGATGCTTTTGAGCCTCAGCACGAACATCAAACGGGTGGAGACGAGTGTTTTTTCAGTGTATTCTTATCGCTCCAACGGCTAAAGGAGAAGCGAAGTGAAAGATGAGACAGAAACGGTAACTATATAAAGGCATCTGGGTCTGCGCAGTTGAAGTGATGCCAAGGAATGGCGTGTGATCGATCTAGTCTTCGAAGATTTGCTGGGAATGTTCGTGTTGGTTCTGTGGTTCCAAACCTCGACGGACACGGAGGACAGAGAAGACTCGCCTCGAAAGAACAAGAATTTGAACTGTTTTGCGTCGTCGTCTTTGCCAATTGGCGATTGGTTTTCTCCGTTGAATACGGCAAGAACGAGAAACATACCAAACGTTGGAGATATATTTATAGATGGAAAATCCAAAACTGACGTACATGTGATAAATTTATTTTAAATTAATTTTTTGATCGTAAAAAATGTCAAACTAGTACACTTGTAACCAATTTAGTCCAAATTAATTTTTTGACCATTAAAAATCCCAAACGAATACACATGTGACAAATTCACCCTCTGTTAGTTTCTGTTAAATTGAGTTTTATGCCACAAGAATCGCAAACGGTACACATGTGACAAACGGAGGATTAAAGTCTCAAACTGGTGTACATGTCAACTGCAACGTGTCATCTAACTCGGCAATTTGACGATAAAATTTTACGGAGGGTAAATTTGTCACAGATATACCAGTTTGGAAATTTTTTATGGTCAAAAAATTAAATTGGAGTAAATATGTCACATGTGTACCAATTTGAGGTTTTGACCACAAAAAATGCCAAATTGGTACACTTGTGATCAATTTAGCCAAAATTAAATTTTTTTAGCATAAAACCCCCCCCAAACTAGTACAAATGTGATAAATATACTATTTATTAGTTTCCGCTAAATTGAGTTTATGCCACGAGAATTGCAAATCGGTACACCTGTGATAAACGAAGGGTAAAAATCTCAAATCAGTACACCTGTCAACTGCCATGTGTCATCTAACTCAGCAATTTAATGATAAAATTTAACAGAAACTAACTGATAGAAAATTTGTCACAGATATACCAATTTGAGTGTTTTTTGTGGTCAAAAAATTAGTTTATGGTAAATTTATCACTGATTTACCAAATTGAGATTTTTGTGGTACTAACCCTGTATTTATTTATAGGCTTTACAAGATGATTACATAAAATAACACAACTAATTACGCCAAAACATATCAACTCTTTGTGTTCAACACCCAGTCGATTTGGTCGAATATAGAGCTTGGCGATGAGATCGATATAATTATCAACGAGTGATGTGATAGTCACTAACGGTTATATGACAGAGGAATCGACAATGATAAGACTAATCGATAACTCTAAATAACGATTATCGATGACCATGATATATATCTATTGAGACACGATAGTAAATGGTTGACAAACATATCGATTTGATGATAAAACCAACATGGCCGGTGTCATAGCAAAAAAAATTTGTGCCCCGTAATCACACGTCCACCTTATTCGTATGCGGTTACAACTCCTTTAAGTGCTACAAATTGTCCTTACATGATCATGGGGCTACAAATTGTCTTTACATGATAAAATGAAAGGAAACCGAGGAAAGTGAAAACAGAAGAGAATTAAATTCATCGTTGTTCATTTACCTGGCCTTGCATTTACGTGTGTTGATTTTTGTGATGGTAAAGACCTTCGAAGTTTCGATCTCGCGACCGAGATTAATAAATGATTTGAGTTTGGAATATTAAGAGTCTTGTCGATAAATGTTCTTGGAGCGCGTATAGGGCAGAGTCGACCGTTGACCACGAGGATCGAAGTCTAGGACGACGTGTGGCAGAGGATATGTTTCCATCGCAAATGTCCGTCGTCTTCCTCTTTTGTTCCCGGTAACTTCCTGAAACCTACCCGAGTAAAACTAAACTTCAATTATGTCATTCTCAGGAGAGGCACCTGTACATTTTCGGACCGCGATTATCAAAGGCGTTAGGTAGGAATCGATAAATAAAAGGATAAAAATAGTCCGTAGTTGTTTTTTTTTTTTTTTTTGTGGTAACAGAGGTGTCCGGGCCAGCTTGCGCGCACCACGACTATTCCTCGGGAGAGACTAGTACAGCAACCCATCGCCATAGCCCCCACTTAAATCACAGGTGCTCAGCTGGAAAATCGAACCTGAGACTAGTGCACCTAACCACACAATCCCAAATGCCCCCTAACCAACTGAGCTACCCATAGGTGGGTAATAGCCCGTAGTTATTCAACTCTTTTATTATTATTATTATTTTTGGTCGAACAACTCTTTTAGTTTATTTCGGAGAAAATCACCAAAAAAATTTCGGCGAGGCAGATGAAGACCGTGACTTCGCCTGCTTCACGTCCCTCGCCTGCTCGAACGCACTCTTTATGCTCGTCACATATGGAGAGAGAGAGGAGGGGGTTGCTCAAGTCGTGCAATGAAGAAGGGGGCGGTGGGATCACGTGACCACCGAGCCCTCCCCGATGCAGGGGGTGGTGCGGCCACCTCTTTCTCAACCGCAGCCCATCCCCTTCCCTCTGCCGGCGCTTATTCGTTTATTTTTCCAAAATTCTATGTTCAATAGAAAAATTGTAATCATTTTTATTATTACATCAGTATTTGACGGCAACATAACTGACATTTCATCATTTCCGTTAAGTGTTTTCAATCGGAACAACCAGCTCGAACAAATCGAAAAAAAAAGAAGAAAGAATGTAAGGTCGAACAAATTGAAACAAAAAATTAAGGACTGTCGTGTCTTTATTCCCAAAATGTTGGGCAGTATGCAAAAAGTAAAAGGCAATATATTCTAAGAGAATGTGCATGTCATGTGCTAAATTGAGAATATGATTAATACTTTCAAGGGGAAATATATGCATAATATGAATGTAGGAAAAGTTAGCTTCTCCAATAAATCTATGCAGAACAAAATAATCATTGTCCGCATCGAACTCTGTTAGGAAAATAAAACCGCGACCATAAATATAATATTTATCTTAGGCAGGGAATTTGTAGATTGGATAGTATATAAGGGCGCGGATGGCAACACTTCTGCTTCAGAAATCAACTTTTAATCAGTTGATTTTTCTACTTTTGCTCCAGAAGTTGATTTCTGATCAGAGAAATTCGTTTGCTAACGATTGAATTTCTACTTCTGAAACATTATTAACACAAAATCTTCTATGAAAAATTATTGTCGGTAGCCGAAAAATTTCTACTTCATTTTTAAAAAATTTAAATTTCTTTTTAAAATGATTTTTTTATTAAAATATTATTAAATTTTTAAAAATAAAAATTTATTTTGTATTTTTTACACCAGCGGCCGGAGACAGCGACTCGGCGGCAGCGGCGGGTGGCAACGGTCGCGGTGGTGGTCGGTGACGATCAACGGCCAGCGGCGGGGGGCAGGGCAATGGTCGATGGTTGGCGGCGGTGGTGGTCGGCGGGGGGCGGCGGTGGCGGTCTGCGGTTGGCGGCGGGTGGCGGGGCTTGCGGGCGGCAATGGGCTCAGTTGACGGAGGTCGGTGGTGGGTGATGGTTGGCAGCGGGGGGCGGCCAGTGGAGGTTTGTAGTGGGCGGCGACGAGCAATGGTCGGCGGTGGTCGCAAGTGGCGTTGGGCGGCGGAGGTCGGCGGTGGTAGGTCGTTGGCGGCAGTCGGCGGAGGTCAGCGGTGGGCAGCGGCCAATGGTGGTCGGCGGCGGCGGCGAGCGATGGTCAGCGATGGGCGGCGGCGAAGGTTGGCGGCGAGTGAATGCGGGCGTGGTCGAAAAGAGGGTGATGGCGTAATGTAAAATGGGTGATGTGAGAAGTACTTCTTGAGTTGAGAAATAATTTTTTTTAACTTCTCAAATTGGGGGAAAAACAACTTCAGAAGTAGAAAATTTTACCAAACGGATTTTTGTTTCATAAGTTAAGGGCGCACATGGTAACGCTTCTGCTTCAGAAATCAAATTTTGGCTAGAAGTTGATTTTTCTAGTTCCGCTTCAGAAGCAAAAGTTGATTTTTCTACTTTTGCTTCAGAAGTTAATTTCTGATCAAAGAAATGCGTTAGATAACATGACAAAATTTCTTCTTCTTGTTGAACAGAAATTCGTTTGGTAACGGTAGAAAATTTCTACTTCTAGAACATTATTAACACAAAATATTTTACGAAAAATTATTGATCCTAACCTAAATGCATGTTATTCAAGAAAAGTTAAATGTAAATACTGACGGATTTACGTATAATTCGTCAGTATTTGCATTTGTGTAAATGTGGACCAAATTATGGGAAAAATGTATTAAAGAATACGATGGCCGAGCTCATATATCAACACTAAAAGCACGGCTAGTTCTGATGCTTCCTCTCCCATGCCTTTGGCATGGTTTATATTGCAATGGGCATAATATATAAACATTTTTCATGCTTAAACCGTCTCTAGAAGCACAAATCTACGGTAGTTGTATATGCCCTGAGATTACCTAGATATTAATGAGAACTTATGACATAAAACTATAATAACGATGAGCTTGTTTTGGCATGAAGGCGTCTCTAGGCAAAAAGACAAAAGGTAAAAACTGATGTGTCATCATCTTTATCTTTTCAACCCAGCTTTGGTTTTCCTGAATTTTTTTTTAAAAAAAATGGAGGGCACGATATCACTGGCTTCATCGGATCATAGAATGGTGTTTTAGAACAACCGCACCCATTGTTGGACTAAACCAAATAAGCGAAGAGAGAGACAGAAAATCTAAGAGTTCATGTAGATAGGGATATCTAACCAATCAATCACAATTAATAAAGATAGGTACGCAAATCAAGGAACTAGGAACATGTGGATAAAACGCATCAAATCAAAACATAGCATCCTTAATGAAGCCCAAAAGGCTTAGAGAATGGGTGTTTGGAGGTTTGGAAAGAGTTGTGAACATTTGGAGACAATTTGTCCAAAT
Source organism: Lenwebbia sp. NSW1173648 (assembly GCA_029784005.1). NCBI lineage: Eukaryota > Viridiplantae > Streptophyta > Magnoliopsida > Myrtales > Myrtaceae > Lenwebbia > Lenwebbia sp. NSW1173648. Next base: position 38,278,717 of record JARCGZ010000001.1, read on the forward strand.
GGGTAAAATTTTCATTTTGAAAAGATTTGGAATCAAAATCATCAGAAATATGGTAGGGCGGTAGAATGTGCCCATTCCCAATTACAGAGATTTTTCGAAATTTTTCTGGATTTTTCGAACGATTTTCCCAAAGGAGGACAAAATCGTCGTTTTGAGAAAGATTAGAAGTGAAAATCATAAAAGACAGGTTTGACTAGTCAAATATGACTATTTCCCATTTTCTGTGATTTTTTGGAATTTTTCGGAATTTTCCGAGACGATTTGCTCATAAGGGGTAAAGCAGTCATTTTTGAAGAATGGGTAAAATCATCAAAAATATGATTGGCCAATTAAATGGACCCATTTCGTAATTTTTGAGATTTTTTGGATTTTTTGGTTTTTTTATTTTTTTCCTATTTTTTTAGAATTTGTTTTTATGAATTTTCCATTTTTTTAGATTTTTTTTAATCATTTTCTGATTTTGTTTTTCCAAATTTTTTTATTATTGAAAGAATTATCCGGACCGGGTCGGGTTGAGAAAACGACCGAAGAGAGACACAAAAAATATGAAAATGGAGGGTTAAAAAGAAAAACAATGACTTCTAATGATGAGAAGTAACTTTTTTTTACTTCTTAAAAGTTTTCCAAAAACAGCTTCTGAAGTAAAAAGTTATTTCAGAAGTAGAAATATACAATTGCGAACTAAATGGATTCCTGCTTTAGAAATTACGTTACCAAACGGATTTCTGCTCCAGAAGCCTTCTGGAGCAGAAATTCGTTTGGTAATTTAACTTCTGAACTAGAAATTCGTTTGGTAAAAAATATTACTTCCGAAAGAAATTTCTACTTCTGAAGTTATTTTTCCCCAATTTGAGAAATTTAAAAAAAAAATTGCTTCTCAACTCAAGAAGTGCTTTTCTGACAAAAAAAAAAACTCAAGAAGTACTTCTCACTTCACACTCTTTTCATTACGCCCTCATCCTCTTTTCGACCACACTCGCCTTCGCTTGCCGCCGACCTCCGACGTTGCCCACGGCTGACCACCGCCCGCCGCTGCCCGCGACCACCGCCACCTACCGCCCCCAGCCGCCGACCACTGCCGACCGTCACCGCCCGCCACCACCGCCAAACGCAGTTGCCTACCATCGCCAGTTGCCGACCTCCGCCGGCCGCCGCCAATCGCCGACCACTGCCGCCGCCGACCACCGCCCATCGCCGACCTTCCCCGGTTGCCGCCCACTACCGCTTGTGACCGTCGCCCCCCGCCACCACCGACCACCGCCCATAGCTGCCCATCACCGGCCGCCGCCCCCCTCCGTCAACCGTCGACAACCACCCTGCCGCCAGCTTTTGACCATCGCCGACCACCACCGCGACCACTGCTGCCAAGTCGCCGTCTCCGGCCGCCGGAGTAAAAAATAAATAATATTTTTAATAATAAAAATTATTTTTTAAAGATGTTTAAAAAGTTTAAAAATGAAGTAGAAATTTTTCGGCCGCCGATAATAATTTTTCAAAAAAGATTTTGTGTTAATAATGTTTCAGAAGTAGAAATTTTCAACTATTACCAAACGTATTTCTCTGATGAGAAATCAACTTCTGCTTCTGAGTAGAAGTAAAAAAATTAACTTCTAACCAAAAGTTAATTTTTGAAGTAGAAGTGTTGCCATGCGCGCCCTAAGTGCCTTATCAGAAAATTTGGCGAAAGCAAATACGGAGAATTAAGCACACATGACAAGAGTGAGCCTATAGTAAATTGACTTTATCTCCATACGGTTCGATCTTTTTTGTTTCCTTCAATCGGCATGTATGTATTTATACCGCCCCTAAATTTTATTTCTGTCACAATAAGCGGTTCCACTTAATGACAATATAAATTCATGCAATTTACTATATTAAATAACCAAGTTGCAGAAGTTCAGCAATAACCGTTGGAAAATTGATTTCTTTTATGTGACTTTTACTCTTCTTCTGTAGCAACCTGGGACTTTCGGATAACCACATGGCTGTTCTAGGGCGTGCATGATAACATTTATGTTCTTGATTTTTAACCGTAAAGACCCGGACCAAACATTCAATGTAAGAGGTAGGGGTGATCGATTTCAGGATGGGTAATTCCCACACTAGAATCGAGAAATGCCCGCTAGGGACCGCTTCCGCAAAATAAAAATCGTGAAGCACTCGTTCGTTCCATGGATCCACCCGAGAACCGAACCACCGATTCTGTCCGATTTCCGGTTGGATCCATAGAACCGGTCTTACCGAGCACCAACATCAATTAAAAAAGATTTGCTAGAATATCATGTACTCTATTTAGTGAATAGTACTTCCATATCTTCTCATGTAAGATGAAATTGTTTGACAATTGTTAGTTTCATTAGCATTAGTTCCATATCTGTCTCTACATGGTTCCCGGTGAGCTGGGTCTGGGAGTCATGAAAATTTGAGGGAGATAATTTCCATTAAAAAAATATATATCTATATTATATAAATAGGTCTGGTCTGGTTGGACCGATTGGATGGTTCTCACTTGAAATCGGGAACCGCACTAGAACCCACCGGTTCCAGAAAATTGTAACTGGGAACCGGACCGGTACCCGCCGGTTACCATCCAAAATTAGCCGGTTGGATACGGCCCGATCCGATTTGGTTGGATCTCGATTTTTTTGCTCACCCCTAGTAAGAGGTGACGATGACCCGGACAATAGGCAAAAGAAAGATAGGGTCATCTGCTGCCAAAAAAGTGCAGACGAAACAAAGAAAATGGTGGGTGTACTGTTGCCTACTCTTTCTAGACAGATGGCGTGTTTGGATTACATAGTCAACAGCATTCTGCTGTGTGTTTGTAAGTGGCCATACTGTGTTCAGAGTGATGAAAGGCATGAGTCCTTTCTCAGGAATCACACCAGGTAGTCGCCTATGGGGGAGTTCTTCTTCTCCATTTCCAGCACTCCTTGCAGCTTTTTCTTCAATGGAGCATGGTCGATGTACAGTCATTTTGAAGGCGACTAACCTGTAAGATTCATTTGCTCACTGATGCAGTTCTGTGTCTACTCATTTCGTGCTTTAATGCCCTTCCAAAGCACCACACCAGACCAAAAAGGGAAGTGCCACTTCTAAACATGGCTATACAATGGAAGTGAAGCAATTGTTCTTGCATTAGAATGCTAAATGACAGCTTTGATGAATTTAAACTTCCAGGGACTTTTTCATATGCACGGCCACATAAAATATCATTTACACAGGTTGAGTTTAAACCTTTAGAAATCGCAATGATAGAAATGATTCTGCATATAAAAACCATCATTTCAAACCAGACTATGTAAACAGAATGCGACAAACCATTTACAAAATAACACAATATGAAGCTGTTTCGTTCAATTTATTCAGTGCATCCATAACACAAGAAGCAAAAGTTCAAGCAACATCACAACCTTAGATTTTGTAAGACCTACATATGGGGCCCACGTGAGGCTCACAACCATGAATTACATAGAACTTCCATTGTTCTCCACATTTTCAGGGTTATTGCAGTAGATGTAAGTCCTTTTGCCCCTCCCAGTAGTTGTGGCCAAAGCAGCGAAACCGGGGTAGCCGCGATCAGCCTTCGCCAAGCATATCTGGGCCATGAAATTGAATTGCTTGTTTCCTTTAACGAAAGGTTGTGCTGCATACTCCTCAATCGGCATCCACTATAATCAAAATGAATTCCATCCAGTTCAGTTCATAAATTTGGCAAAAGAAAGAACTAATGAATTATCATCTTTCAACACCCCTAGTAAATGGGTGGATCGGAACAGATATTCAGTGAAGTCAATCGTGGTTGATGTGCTTAAGAAATTATACATCAAGTTTTACTAGATTCGTTGTTTAGCACAAATGAGCAAGGATGCAAGATTTAAAGCCCGCAGCCGAGTGTTGTACCAGACCAGCCCAAGCAATGATTAAATTATACTTCCACCAAAATCAAGAAGATATGCAAGTGTGCAATTTACCCGGGCTGCCTCGATCTCTACATTCTGTTTCTCAATAGCAGATGATTCTGGATGAAGCACGCAAAGGAAGAACAAATCTGACTTTGTGAAGAATGATTTGTGGCTTTGCCTGTGATCGAACATAAGAGATAGTATGTGAGAAAAGCGAAAGCAAATTCGAACATCAGAAGGCTAAAACACAGAAATCTAAGTGAGGACCAAAACTATTAATGCACCACAATCTGAAATACAGGATCTTCTTTACCTGAAACAGAGGACTTCGACGAATTTAGTGTCTACCTGTAGAACATAGAAGAATAAGGCTTTAATTGGAATTCTCAAGGTGAAACGCCTCAGAGAATCAGCTTTCTACACGACATAGAACTCATCACTTACTCCCGTCTCTTCCTTTACTTCCCTGACAACTGCTTGACATATATCCTCACCCTACGGAGATAGAGTCACGGTCAAACCATTGCAATACATATTGATACTTCTTATGTAGCACTTGATGTCTTAAACAAACTCACCTCGTTCACAACTCCAGTGGGGTGTTTCCATACACCCGTACCTTGGAACCTTCCACTATGCTCTTGGACTACAAGCATCTAGAAAGGGGGGAATGTTTTTTAAATTCTTTGAAGCATTGAGTGTCTGGTTGCATTAGAATCACGATGAAAACAAGATAAGGTAGAGCGAAAGTGTGCGCACAACGATAGTGAGCATAAAACTTTACTGCATTGTATCTCTTAACTAAGTAAGGCTGTTATCCACGAGCCGAATCACTTAAGAGAAGAAAAACAAGAGAAATTATTTGACTATTGCTAAGATGAGAAGATTTATTGTACTCCAAATGCTAATGTGCCCTGACGTCACATTACTAAACAGCTTGTCACAGAGCTAACCTAGCCAAACCATAAGATAATAGCAAGGCCATGGCACCAAAGACTGGTTCTGTTACGAAAAAGAAAACAAATCCGACGTCTCTGCTTATCCAGAATGGGTACATGCACGCACACGAATCCAACGAACGTTGAATGCATAGGTTTTCTTCCCAGCCGAAATTAGCATGGTCCTATCTATCCTTCTAAAGGATTCAATGCCTATCAAGCAGGCTGATTTCACGCACTGCACATCTCTAGTCTTACTTACTGCTGCAGCGAGAAGTGTACGGTGTCCGACTCCAAACTTCTAAGAACAACTGAATGAGAAAATCCAATGTTACATTTCTATCTTTTGGCATCTTCCTATTGGATAGTCTTAAAAGGGCGAATGCAAGAAGTGGGACAATGGCAAGGTAGAAAGTTACCTCTCTTTTATCATTCAAGACAAAAGCACCAACGCCCACTCTATGTGAAGCATTCACAGGAATAGTATCGGGGGTCTCAGGAAGCCAGCGAACAAGCATCAAGTAATTCGGTTCAGCATGATGGTACCTAAATCCTTCCTGCCAAATTACCAGACAATATTTCAATGAACCGTCTATTCCACACCTAAACCAATCAATCTTTCAGCTAGAAAGCGATTTAACAAGTATGGGCTGTCAAGGTGAAGTAAATCTCACAGGGGCCAATACTAATTCTTTGCCGAGAAAACACATTTATATGTACCTTCACTATAATGTCAACAAGATGTGAATATTCAATGGGCAATTTGATCCACACACCCATCTTCCCCTGTAACCAAAAGATACCCAATAAGAAGAAATACAGTAGAACAGAGTGGTATTCTTACAAATCGAAAAATGAATTGACAAGACCGATGAAGCACAAGTTCAGTACCAGTTGTGTCCAGCTTGATACTGAAGCTCGGAGCAAAGGGGCAAAGACATCAGCATCCATATGCTCCTTCATCTCCACAGTGACTCCTCCATATGAATCCTGAGACCCATCGAGCAGTTGAATCTGCTCGATCCCACTATCGTTCTTTTCAGCCATGCCTTGCCTCAGAGCTGATGATGCGCTGATGGACTTGTATCTGATGGGAAATGGCACTCTAGGAGCTAAACCTGGACAAATGAAGCCACGATTCATCCACTGATTTATATCGGAAACAACTTGTCTAGCTCAAAAGTAAAGTAATAAACCCTAATAGAAAATACCCAGAACACTACTATTAAAAAAGGAGGAGGAGGAAGACTTCAATAGACTCTGGTTTACTAAGTCAACTCGTCTCCCAAACACTCCCTTGGGTGACGTTCCTTGCTCCTTGAATTCTCCTGTAATGTTTCTCGCTATATGTGTCCAGAAACAGCCACGAACCTCACTAATCACTCATCCAATGGATACGCAAAGCTCAAAAGCATCTAGACAGCGACACCCACGAAGAAAAATAAAAACTTTCTGATAAAAAAAAGAACCAAACACAAAAACCAACCAAAATTGCGAATGACCATGAATCAAACATAAAAAGAAACACAGAAGGTGGGCACTTGGGCAGGCTTATCGTGGTCACCGACGATGGATTAAATAACGAAAACTCTAGAAAACCAATGCGTCGATTCAGGCGTACCCACTAAAGCCTTTCGCTTGCAAGGGGGCAAAGTACTCAAAAAGTGGCTTGGGACGACTGGTCTTGGTACGGAGATCTGGTGCGCGAGGAGGAGTGGGTTGCAAAGCTTGATGCTCTTGAGCCTCAGCACGAACATCAAACGGGTGGAGACGATTGTTTTTTCAGTGTATTCTTATCGCTCCAACGGCTGAAGGAGAAGCGAAGTGAAAGATGAGACAGAAACGGTAACTATATAAAGGCATCTGGGTCTCCCCAGTTGAAGTGATGCCAAGGAATGGCGTGTGATCGATCTAGTCTTCGAAGATTTGCTGGGAATGTTCGTTCTGTGGCTCCAAACCTCGACGGACACTGAACCCAAGAAAATGCAGAAATGGTGCAACACACTTGCGGTTGCAGAGACGGAGGACAGAGAAGACTCCCCTCGAAAGAACAATAATTCCAAACCTCGTCGTCTTTGTCAATGGGCAGTTGGTTTTCTCCGTTGATTACGGCAAGAACGAGAAACATACTAAACGTTGGAAGTATATTTGTAGGTAGAAAATCCAAAACTGACGTAAATGTGATAAATTTATTTTAAATTAATTTTTTGATCGCAAAAAATATCAAACTAATACACTTGTAATTAATTTAGTTCAAACTAATTTTTTGATCATTAAAAATCCCAAACGAATACACATGTGACAAATTCACCCTATGTTAGTTTCTGTTAAATTGAGTTTTATTTCACAAGAATCGCAAACTGGTACACATGTGACAAACAGAGGATTAAAGTCTCAAACTGGTGTACATGTCAACTTCAACGTGTCATCGAACTCGGCAATTTAACGATAAAATTTAAAGGATGGTAAATTTGTCACAGATATACAAGTTTGGAGGTTTTTATGATAAAAAAATTAGCTTGGAGTAAATATGTCACAGATGTACCAATTTAAGGTTTTTCATGGTATTAACCCTATTTTTATTTATAGACTTTAGAGGATAATTAAATATTAACACAATTATTTACGCCAAAACATATCAACTCTTTGTATTCAACACCCAGTCGATTTGGTCGAATATAGAGCTTGGTAATGAGATCGATATAGTTATCAATGAGTGATGTGATAGTCACTAACGGTTATATAAAAGAGGAATCAACAATGGTAAGACTAATCGATAACTCTAAATAACGATTATCGATGACCATGATATATATCGATTGAGACACAATAGTAAATGGTTGACAAACATATCGATTTGATGATAAAACCAACATGGCCGGTGTCATAGCAAAAAAATTTGTGCCCCGTAATCGCACGTCCACCTTATTCGTATGCGGTTACAACTCCTTTAAGTGCTACAAATTGTCCTTACATGATCATGGGGCTACAAATTGTCTTTACATGATAAAATGAAAGGAAACCGAGGAAAGTGAAAACAGAAGAGAATTAAATTCATCGTTGTTCATTTACCTGGCCTTGCATTTACGTGTGTTGATTTTTGTAATGGTAAAGACCTTCGAAGTTTCGATCTCGCGACTGAGATTAATAAATGATTTGAGTTTGGAATATTAAGAGTCTTGTCGATAAATGTTCTTGGAGCGCGTATAGGGCAGAGTCGACCGTTGACCACGAGGATCGAAGTCTAGGACGACGTGTGGCAGAGGATATGTTTCCATCGCAAATGTCCGTCGTCTTCCTCTTTTGTTCCCGGTAACTTCCTGAAACCTACCCGAGTCAAACTAAACTTCAATTATGTCATTCTCAGGAGAGGCACCTGTACATTTTCGGACCGCGATTATCAACGGCGTTAGGTAGGAATCGATAAATAAAAGGATAAAAATAGTCCGTAGTTGTTCAGCTCTTTTAGTTTTTTTTTTGTGGTCGAACAACTCTTTTAGTTTATTCGGGAGAAAATCACCAAAAAAATTTTAAATCTATTGTAATTGTGCCAATTCAATGTTAAACTTTTTTTTGTCAATAGAGTCCTAAAAATTTTGCATTTGTGTCAATTCAGTCCACTTGGCCGGTCGACGCTGACATTGACAGTATTAATATTTTTTAATTTTGTTATTATTTTTTTCTTTTTTTCTTTTCTTTCTCTCTCTCTTTTTTTCCTCTTCCCCCACTACGGCTAGAGAGGGTTTCGTAGCCACGCCTCAGACCATCCCGAGGTGCAGCTGCGGGCGAGGCCGGGGGTGGGCTTCGCGGCCCTACCCAGTGGCCGACGAGTTTCGACGACCCTCGCTGGCCATAGTGGGGAAGAGAAAAATAAATAAATAAATAAATAATATTTAATAAATATTAAATTATTATTAGAAATTATCTACGTCAGTGCCCGTCAGCCAAATGAACTAAACTGGCACAAATGTAAAAGGTTTAGGACTCAATTAGGCAAAAAAAAAGTTTATGACTGAATTGACACAAATTATAATAGGTTTATGACTTTTTTGGTAATTTTTCCGTTTATTCCGTGGTAGTGCCGGCGCTATCCAGCCGCCGATGAGGGTCGAACTGTCGCTGGTGTCTCGGCCCATCGTTGTCGCAGCCTACACCCACATACAGAGAGAGAGAGAGAGAGAGAGAGAGAGAGAGAGATCAGCAAGGCCGCAACACAGATCTACATAGAGTGCTGGGATCCTCACCGACAAGCGGCTAGGCTGATGAAGGCCGTGACTTCGCCTGCTCGGACGCACTCTTTATGCTCGTCACATATGGAGAGAGAGAGGGAGAGTGTAAGGACTCTGGGTCCAATTTGCACGATATTGTCCGCTTTGGACACATAGTCCTCACGGTTTTGTTTTCTCCGGGACACCCCAGAAAAAAAGACCTCATGTAAGTTAAGAGGAACCAATCCTTTATAAACCAGCCCAGGACTCCCCCTAAGCGATGTGGGACGGGGATGTCATGAAGAGAGAGGGGGGTTGCTCAAATCCTGCAATGTAGAAGGGGGCAGCGGGATCACGTGACCACGCGAGCCCTCCCCGGTGCAGGGGGGTGGTGCGGCCACCTCTTTCGCAACCGCAGCCCATCCCCTTCCCTCTGCCTGTGCTTATTCGTTTATTTTTCCAGAATTCTATGTTCAATATAAAAATTGTAATCATTTTTATTATTACATCAGTATTTAACGGCAACATAACTGGCATTTCTTCATTTCCGTTAAGTGTTTTCAATCGGAACAACCAGCTCGAACAAATCGAAAAAAAAGAAAGAATGTAAGGTCGAACAAATTGAAACAAAAAATTAAGGACTGTCGATGTCTTTATTCCCAAAATGTTGGGCAGTAGACATGCAAAAAGTAAAAGGCAATATATTCTAAGAGAATGTGCATGTCATGTGCTAATATTGAGAATATGATTAATACTTTCAAGGGGAAATATATGCATAATATGAATGTAGGAAAAGTTAGCTTCTCCAATAAATCTACGCAGAACAAAATAATCATTGTCCGCATCGAACTCTGTCAGGAAAATAAAACCGCGACTATAAAAAAGGACAACAAATAAATATAATATTTATCTTAGGCAGGGAATTTGCAGATGGAACAGTATACAAGGGCGCCCATGTCAACACTTCTGCTTCAAAAATCAATTTCTAATCAGAAGTTGATTTTTCTACTTTTGCTCCAGAAGTTAATTTCTAATTAGAGAAATTTATTTTGGTAATGGTTGAAAATTTCTACTTCTGAAACATTATTAACACAATATCTTCTATGAAAAATTATTGTTGGCGGCCGAAAAATTTCTACTTCATTTTTAAACTTTTTAAATTTCTTTTAAAAATGATTTTTATTATTAAAAACATTATTCACTTCTTAAAAATATAAATTTATTATTTATTTTTTACTCCAGCGGCTAGAGACAGCGACTTGGCTGCAGCGGCGAGCGGCGGCGGTGGTTGGCGAAGGTCAACGGCTGGCGACGGCGGTTGGTGGCGATGGTCGCGAGCGGCAATGAGTGGCGGCGGCGGCCAGCGGAGGTCTGTGGTGGGTGGCGACGGGCGATGGTTGGCGGTGGTTGCATGTAGCGATGGGCGGCGGCCGGCGAAGGTCGGCGGAAGCCAGAGGAGGTCTAAGGTGGGCCGCGGTGGTTGGCAGCGAGAAGGTGGGCATGGTCGAAAAGAGGGTGAGGCGAGAAGCACTTCTTGAATTAATAAGCAATTTTTTTAACTTCTCAAATTAGGGGAAAAACAACTTCAGAAGTAAAAATTCACTTCATAAGTAAAAAAATTACCAAACGGATTTCTGCTCCAGAAGCACCGCTGAAGCAAAAATTCACTTCCAAAAGTGTTACCATGCGCACCCTAAGAGGTTCAAAAGGATTTAGGGAAGTGAAACAACTGAGGAAGTGAATTTCTTCTATGGGCTTTAGCAGCCCAGTTTGCAATGGAGCGGGCCTCTCTATAATACATTGTTCTCGAATCTGATCGGTTTGATTTTCATCTGGATCTTCCTCTATCGAGTTTTCCATAAGTAGAGTTGAATCTGTGGTTTAGTGAGGTTTACCCTTGATCTCTTGTGAATTTCGCGCATATTACAAAGAATGGTGTTATTGATGTTGTTACTGCTTTGTTCACCTAATTTGTTGGTAGTGAAGATTTTGGGTAGACTTCAGTCTGATGGTATTTTTATCTCCTCACATCGAGGATATTTTTCACGTAAAAATTGTCTTGTGTTCGTGGGTGCTTGGTGTTTATATTTTGGTGTCAGTAGTGTTCTAAAGACATGAGTGCCGCTCCCGGGGTCCCTAGTCCACACGATGAGGACGGTGTTGGTGGTGACGGAGTTCAAGTTGGATTTTCGGATACTGAACTTTGATTCTCTGGCTACACGAATTATTTTTCAGGATTCCACCGACCATAAAAGTATCTTCCAGTTGATTCATTTTGCTATGCTATACCAGAAAGAAACCCACTGAGCATTATCCTACAAACGAAATCCCCCCTAAGCATTATGTATCGAATGTGTTTCTATGGGCCGTTTTTAGGATGGCCCAGGTCATGGACCCCATGTTTATTATTGGGCCTGAAATTGGGCCTTTTGTCCCTAGAAAGGCATGGGTTTGAAATTGGACATGGACCCTTACTACCTTTGAACTCTTTTATTAAGCCGCTTCCGCACAGGGCTAGAGATTTCGCAAAACAACTTGGAAAAGATGCTGGAGATCCTTATTAAGGAAAGCATGAGTTGCACATTCTTGCTCACACCTGGTCACGATTGGCTGTTCGATCTCATGACCTTCCCCTTCCACATCAGTCGCATGTTTGAGCATATTATAAGGATGCCAATTTAATTTTATGTCGTCTCATTCCCTTCTAACCCCTCCTCGCTCTACTAGGATTTCCAAAAGAAATTGTGTGACCGGTGAGTACGTAACTAATAATTTGTCGCATGATTGGTAACTTTCTACAAGAAATTCGACTTTCAATCTATCAATAATTACTAGTTTACATGATCAATAATGCATCGTATAAAAAATTAACATTTTCATATTGATTCTTGTAATCCTATACTTAAAAAAAAAAGATGATGAGTTTGGACATAACTAATGTTTTATGCAATATTAATAGTTAGTTTTAATATAGGAGACTACGCCTTTACATGAGGTTAGTAATTTATTCATGTGACTAGTGATTTTTTTGGATCAAATAAATAATTAATAGCGACCCTATTAATTTTTTTTAAAAAAAAATGTTGGGTATTGGCAAACAAAAGTTAATCCACCCACGTGGTCTAGAAAGTAACAAATTAATGTTTCTTTTGGTCAGCAAATGCAGCTACTCCAAAAAGGGGGGCTAAAGAACAAATGAAGCCCATCTCCTTTCTCGATGCCCGTTTTCATAGTTCCCGTCACATGCTTTCCTTGGAAAAAAACGATGCAGCACATGCCCTAATTGTGTACTTGGTCACATCGAGTATTCAAACGGGATTTGGATCTTCACGAGGTGGAAAATTATTGTAGCTGTCCGGTCAATTTTAGCATCCAACTTCACATGGCAACTGTGAAATATTAAAACACATGTATAAAACAGCTCATGAAGTCGACTGAATCCTGTCTTTTGGATTCCATGTTCAGATTCGAAGTTGGGAAATGTGATGTGTTTTTAAAGTGCCCAATTTGGAAAAAGGCTACAATAGCCTAATATATGTACTAAGTCTCGAGGGCCGATTCTACATTATATAAGCCATAACTATAAATCCAAATAAAAGACGGGTGATACTTTCCCTAAGCATTCTTTGTTTCGTACGGAGTTGAGTTATCTCGAGTGAAATATTTAAAAGGAATCTTTTGTTTTTCAATTTTTTAAGATGTTGAGGTCAAATAGACCTTACTTAAGGTTACTAATACTAATTTTCTTAATTTAAAAGCCGGCAGATCCGAAACTTAAAATTCTCGTTAACGAAATTTTTCGACAAATGCGTGGTTAGAGATTAATGCGAAATAGTACAACTAAAGATTCTTTCCATAATCAACTTCTTCTTTTTTATTATTCTTATTTTTGCTTCAAAACTGTTCTCAAGAACAGAATCAGAATCAGAATCAGGACCGTTAATATTACCAAACATGTTTATGATGATTTGTAAGATAGTACTAGAAAACCAAACTACATTTTATTGGATCTTTATTCTCCCAAGCCCAACTATGGGCAAAGCCATACTCGTGTGAATTTATCAGGTTTCTTGGCGATTTCGATGGAGGGAGCAAATCTTTGATGAAAATTTTGCTTTTCGCACATGAAAAAACGACCGCCATCTTCCCATCCATAGTCAACTCGATCCCCCGCAAGTCACGCTAGCAAGTGCTTCGCGTCGGGTTAGGTGGGTCCCACTCGAGTCGCGGTCACATACCCACGTGGCGGCACCGGGGGACAGGGAGGGGGCCGATTTTTTGTGACAGTGGCCGCGACACACGATCGCATCCTCGCCAAGCAACCCAAACAGTTCTCTTTCGTGCAAAACCCAACAAACGGGAGCCAATCAAAGCGAATTCGAAAGATTCTACGGGCATCGTCACGAACGAAACAATATCGATTTTCCCAAATATCAAACTTGTCGTTAACCGAATACCAGAAAGGCAGAAACGAAGAAAGTGAAGAAAAACAGAATAGTCCCACGAGAATAAACGCCCTGGTGTTCTGGAGTTTCGAGTTTGGACCGAGCAAAGAGTGCACGCCAGTACTTCTGGTGGCACGCCACTCTGTCCCTCACTACCTTTTTTCTTCCTTTCTCCATCGGCAGCAGTCACCGGCTTGAGCTATTCTTTAACGCCACACCCACCAATTTGAATTATTATATTACGGCCAGACCAATCTCATTCGCGCTCCCACTCTCTCTGAGCTCATCAGCAGACTGCAAAGATCGGATCTTGAAGTTGAAGTAGGATTGAGGATCTGAATTCTTTTGACATACCCACGTAAGGATTCCTATGGTTCTTTTTTCCTTGGTGTTCTGTTTTTCGTCTGGTCTGTTTGTTTCCGAGGATGTAACTAGGGGGAAGGTGGCTTTCTTCAATTGTGTTGCTGATTGCGATTCCGTATCTTCGACTTTCTTTCTTGTTGTATAGCCTCTTCTTGATCAAAATTGCAAGTTGACTGCATCTAATGGCCTCTCGAATTTAATCAGTCTTCATCTCTTTCCAATCATGTGTTTTACTTTTCGACTCACCTGTCGAATTTTACAGGCATTGATTTTTGCTAAATGGCGGCAATACTGGCTTCTCAGAGCTGTTATTGCCGGGACACCGATGTGATGAATCAAGGAAGAACGAATGATGGTTTAAGCTTTTCGAGTTCCGTATCGAATCCAATCACGAAACTTGAGAGAAAAGTGTGCAATGTGAACTGTGGCAACCGAGTTTATAGGTTTCAGGTGATTATGAGACAGACCGACTCTCCGGCTAGATTAGGTACCAATGGAAGAGCCGTCAAGATGGTGCCCGCAAGTGAGGTAATGAAGAGGAACGCCCCGAATGGGAGTAACAAAGTAGAGATGGTGAATGGTTCGAAGCAAGTTCTTAATGGGGCAAGCATAGTAAAGAGGAAACCTACCCTGTCCCTTGTCAAGACTCCCAAAGTTCGAGTCACTGAACAGTTTCCACCCGTGGATGAGCTCAAGGTTTTGCCGTCAGATGAAGGATTCAGTTGGGCCAACGAAAACTATAGCTCCTGGCAGAGGAACATAGATGTTTGGTCCTTTGTTCTATCTCTGCGTGTCCGCGTTTTGCTCGACAATGCAAAATGGGCTTATTCGGGAGGGATTTCGGAAGACAAGCAGGTGTGGTTTAAGCTTTTTGGATGCTTGATGCAACTGTTAGTACTTCTATTTTCTATTTTGAGGTGCTAATTGACATTCGCGACTCAGAAAAATAGGCGACGAAAGACTGCTTCCTGGCTGCGGGAGCGTGTGCTGCAGCTAGGTCCGACCTTCATTAAACTTGGCCAGTTATCTTCAACGAGGTCTGACCTATTTCCACGCGAATTTGTGGATGAGCTTGCCAAGCTGCAGGTATGTCGTGGTTCTCGATTCTGATATGATTGCTTTTAAGAAGGGCTTTGTTCTCTTGCTCTTCTGCTTTTGCCTGCGATTTTTGGGTGGCTCTACATTGACCTGCTATTACAGAACATTTTACATCTATACCATTTGCAATATGATACAAATCTGCTTTTCAATTCAGGACAGAGTTCCCGCCTTCTCGCCCAAGAAAGCTAGAGAGTTCATCGAGCGTGAACTGGGAGCTCCAGTTGATGTCATCTTTAAGGAGTTCGAGGATCAACCCATTGCTGCTGCTAGTCTTGGTCAGGTGTTTGATCCGTTTTTATTTTCTAACTCTTCCTTAGTTCCTTGGACGTTTTTAGATATTTGGTTTACTTCCCTGTATGACAGTGAGAAACGCTGTTATCAATTAGGATTAAAACCAGCGGAACTGTCATGATTTTCCATATTCTGTAGTCAACATCCTCGTCATAGTGATTCTCTCTTGATAATTGTAATCTACCCATTTGACGTTGGGAAGATCTTGTATTTAGGTACATCGAGCTATACTGCATAATGGAGAGAAAGTAGTAATAAAGGTTCAAAGACCAGGCTTGAGGAAGCTTTTCGACATTGATTTGCGTAAGTGAGAACTCTTTTCAAATTATCAGCTTAGGATAAAATATTTTGTACCGTGAATGTTTATGCTTTATTCCTCTCCTTTCTTTCCCTTATGGGCATCACCAAGTGTTGTTCCCAACATGCGGGGTGTTATAAATGAGCCGTTAGATGTGGATTTAGCTATCTGAATTTACGCATGATATTAGCCGAAGAGACTTCATCCTGTGCCCTGGTCATTGCATTCACCTTCAACCGTACAGCAAATAAATTTGCTTATATACATCTAATGCTTGGCTCCATAAATTCTCTTTCTTGAGCACGTTCAGGGCTTCGCATTTGCTTACGTGACAGCATTGAAGTTGACAAAGTGACAAGGGTGCTCGTCGCTTTTTCTTTTGAACAGCTAAAAGTAGTAGCTCTGCACTTGCATGAAACTTCTTACTACCATGAAGTTCAGTGTTCTGATGTAGTAGTTTTGGGTAATAGTACTGATATGCATTAATAGGACAATATTATGAACTTTATGAACAATTATTTGTTAGATTGCTTTGACGGTTTCTTTGACGCCTCTGACTTCTTTTTCCTGGCCAGGTAATTTGAAGCTCATTGCAGAGTATTTTCAGAGAAGTGAAACTCTTGGGGGTCCAACAAGGGACTGGATTGGTATTTATGAAGAATGTTCGACGTGAGTTCAATAAACCAAGATGCTACTTTGTCATTGCGTTGTGCCTTTGTTGTATACTTCATTCCCCTTCTTATTTTAGTGGTATTAGTTTATTTGTCAATGTGTCGGCACCATTCTCATTTTAAGAGGTCGAAAGATGCATTTCTTCTTGTCGATGTTCAGCGACATGCTGTTCAGTAGGATAACAGAGCTCTTGCTTCTTTGCCTCGTCTAGCAAGTTCACTGTTATGCATACTGTTTTTTTGAGTTGAACGGTAGATCTTTGTTCATTTCAGGATTTTGTATCAAGAGATAGATTACATCAATGAAGGGAAGAATGCTGATAAATTCCGCCGAGATTTTCGGAACGTTAAGTGGGTCCGAGTGCCTGTAGGTTTTCCCTCTACAGCCTACCAACTACTTTAGCTATGTATTTTGCTCCTGCTACCTACACATGGAGATGCATTTAACTTTCATAGACAGTACAGCCATCGTTATTCTGTTTCTTTGGCTTCTCGTTACTGTAAAATGATTCCTTGTTCTTTTTGTTGCAGCTGGTTTACTGGGATTATACCGCATCGAAGGTGTTGACCTTGGAGTATGTGCCAGGTTTTTACTGAGACCACAAATTGTCATTTTTGTTCAACACAATATCATCTATATTAACAGTATGGCCACTTCTGGCTCATGTATCTTGGTTATATTGTCGCAGGTGTAAAGATTGATCGGCTAAATCTGCTTGATTCACGTGGTTTTGATCGCTCTCGCATTTCGTCACGTGCTATTGAAGCGTATCTGATTCAGGTACAGAACCCTAAAGCCAGTCTTAAAGTCCAGTTCTTGATAGTGAAAGCCATATGCAGTTTTTGTTGGTTGATTTCATCATACAGCTGGATGATGTTATGAAATAAAATGATGCAGATACTGAAAACTGGTTTCTTTCATGCTGATCCCCACCCTGGAAATCTTGCTATTGACATGGATGAAGCGATCATCTACTACGATTTTGGAATGATGGGGGAGATCAAATCTTTCACCCGCGAAAGGTTGCTTGAACTTTTCTATGCTGTTTATGAGAAAGATGCAAAAAAGGTTTGTCCAGATCACTTATCAGTGCAAATAATATCGTTATGCCTGCTTCCAAAACGTAATTATCCGTCTTTCATTAGATGCTAATGATACCGCAAACATATGCAAACTTAGAAATGTCCAAAACCACAATGGATTAGCTTCACTGGTTATGCTGCATTGCTCAAGTTAATCTCACGAGCGGTGATTGCACAGGTTATGCAGAGCCTTATTGATCTTGGAGCCCTTCAGCCGACCGGAGACTTGTCATCGGTATGCAATACGTTTTGCTTGGGAAGGCGATGAATTTGTCGTTGTTCTTGATCTATGTTGCTTAAGATTTTGTGCCACCAATTCTTGAATGTTCTTCAGGTGAGGAGATCCGTGAAGTTTTTCTTGGACAACTTGTTGAGCCAGACACCGGATCAACAGCAGACATTTGCTGCAATTGGGGAGGTATGCATAGAAGTTACGCATTTGCTTCACGAGGGGAACCGAATTGAAGTAATACTATTTTACGGCCGAATATAGAGGAAACTGATTCGTGACGGCAATTACATTGCAGGATTTGTTTGCAATAGCCCAAGATCAGCCGTTCAGATTTCCATCTACCTTTACCTTTGTCTTGAGGGCATTTTCTACTCTTGAAGGTTCTCTCTCTCTTTGTCATCCATTCTTTTCTTGCTGCAATAGAAAATGGCTTCCTATGATTCTAAAAATCAAACACCCTCTTTTTCCCCGGTAGTTGCAGAACTCTTGATGGACAAGCCATGAGAACAAAATATGTCAAAATACTTATGTCTCCCTTCTGTCTCAAAAGAGATGGCGATATTCGAATGCAGTGAGGTTGACCTTTTCTGTGTCGCTCTATAACTGTCATATTGCAGGTATCGGCTACACCCTCGACCCCGATTTTTCCTTTGCAAAGATTGCCGCCCCTTATGCACAGGTACCATTATTTTTCCTAGGAACCAATTTTATGGCTTTCACCTTAGTAGGTTCATGTGATTGGCAACCCATTTCCGCTACCAAATGATGACCATGCGATCATCATGCCTGAAGGAGCTTCTGGATACAAGGCAGAGACGCCAGACAGGCACGCAACTCGTGCAGCATATAAGGAAGCAAGCTGATGATGTATGGTCTTGAGTCCATCTAGATGTGAATTCCTGACCATTGTGTTTTTCTTATTTGATGAGAATTGGCACTGAGAGCAACCATGTACACACATTCAGGCTAGAACATCCACCGTGAGCATGCCTTACAGAGTCCAGCGGATAGAGGAGATTGTGAATCAACTCGAGTCAGGGGATTTAAAACTCAGAGTCCGGGTGCTCGAGGTATTTTACTAATCCCACTTTAACAATCACGTCGATGAATTTGTTACATTCACATTTGGTACTTGACAAAGGTCCAAGAGATCCTTTTATCGGCTTCTGATGTCATTATCGCCAGTAAGTGTCTGTGCAATGACTGGTTTTCTTCTCGGTTTGTCCAGTCCGAAAGAGCGGCTCGGAAAGCAACGATACTTCAGATGGCCACCATGTATACAGTCTTCGGAGGAACGCTATTAAACCTAGGAGTTACTCTCACTAACCAAGGCAGTCAGATTTTCGCGAGCGGCTCATTCATCGGAGCAGGTTCTTCATCATTCATTAACACGCTCTTTTACATTGTTCTTCTTTCCTCCATTAATGTTGCTAAATGGTTCCTTTTATTAAACCTATGTGCAAATCCAGGAGTATTTTTCGCATTGCTCTTGAGGTCGATGCAACGGGTGAGGATGCTCGAAAAGTTCGAGAAGATGATATGACCGGCGAGCGCCTGAAATCGAAGTGATCTCGCCCCTACAAGACAGCTTAATCTCCATCGTTTAGCATTCTACTGTTACCTCATTGTATTCTTCCCCAAGCATAGCTTCTCCACATATAATTCTTTCACTTGACCTGTACACAGTACAAACGGGGCTCTAATGCAGAAGATCTAAAATAGGGAAACGGGGCCATGTAATGATAATACTACAGCTACATTCTCTACATTGCGAAACGTTGGCTCAAATAATAGAAGGAGAGCCTTTTTTGTGCCAAAATCTATGTAATGGGTTTCGGTTCACATCGTACGTGACCCATGAATTAGCGGAGATGCGTCGCCGACCTGGGATGGGCTCAAATAAAGCGATATTCCTCGTCAACCAAAGAAGAAAAACTCTAAGACTTGTTCGATATTTCATAGTTCTTCTAAATCGAGTGATTTCACGTTATTTTCTCTTATATTTACAGTCTTCCTACTTGATAGACCGTTATGGATTACATGGGACGCGATTACGAAACTCTTCCCATTTTTTCGATAATTTAAATAGCGTTGAAATCGTGTTAACATATCATTGTAAGGAGCTATTTCGAACTAAAAAGAGAGAGAGAGAGAGAGAAATCCAAGAAGTCATAATCGACACTCACTCGATGTCTACTCGACACTCACTCATTTGTCAAAGCATGATTCACTTGGTCATCAAAGGCTGGTTGAGGAATCAAAGTAGCTTGCTATCATTGTGTGTAGTCAACGTTTTCCCACCGCTTGGGGTCGTTTGTTCAGTGTACGCAATCGCTAAGGTTGGTGAGGGAAATTGCTTCTTCTTTTTTTCGCTTTGATTATTTGATAGGTAAGCTAGGCATTTTTAAAGTAAAAATAACTTGTAGTTTCACATGGAAGAATCATACGGATACCAATTCTTGTAATTTCTACTTGGTTTTCTAAGCTATATCATATATGTTCGATGAATAAATATCTCGATGAATATAACCAGTTTCAATGTAGTATCGAAGTGCGTATTAAATGGCCGAATCTCCAAAAAAAAAATTGAATTTTTTCGTCTATTTATAATGTGACTATAGACACGTGAGATGCCTAAAGAATGGCAATTCCACCGGAAATTGATGACAAACTGCACGAGAGTGACAACTTTGAGTCGAGTCGAGTCGAGTAGAGTGAAATCGAGTGATGAGCAATTCATGGGTCAACCTCTTGGGTGTCATTTTTGGCTTCTCAATTAAAGATGTTCAAGCATTTTCATGTGAGGTTTTAGAAATGTATTTGTTTCTATTACTTCTTTCATTGTAAAATGCTAAAGGCATTTGCCTGCCAAACTCCATCTAAGGAGGAATATGTCGTTGTCAAGTCAGCAAAAGGTTTCGACCAAAAAAAAAAAAAAAAAAGTCAGCAAAAGGCACCCGTGACTTTTTAATTTAATAATTAAGTTGGTAGCACTTTGACTTGGTGTCCCCCCCCCAATTTCTTGTTTTGATTGCCATATAAAGTATCACAAAAAATCAAGTTGAAATCACAACGTTTCAAACGCATAAAAACTCACGCCCTCTTTGTGCCATTTGACAATTGGATGATCGATGCGTTCGATCTTTGAGAATACTCCTAGAAAAATCAATATGTTAAAGTATCTCACATCGTCAGTTTACGAGATTTCTACGTGTGTGTATATATAGTATGGTCTACACTCACTTATTAATTTAAGCTTTTTGGCATCTGCTCCGACTTTCACATGTGTAGTCCTCAGTTCATCAAATTTCATGGGTTGTTCCTAATCCACTTCCACGTGAGATGGGGCGTTAAACTATCCTACATTGTTTGTATATGGAATTTATATGCTCATTGTTAATTTAATATTGCATCGGAGTCAGATTCTGTCCTTTTTGCGTGTGTATCCACGTGAGAGGGGTGTTGAAATAGCTTACATCCTTTGACAATGATGTTTAATTGTCCCCCTTTGCTTATAAGCTTACGATTTTGTTTTGCCCCAGATTATTTCGCGTGTCCGTTCACCCCCACTCGTTAAATTTCACCTGACAATAATATTTATATGCTGTTTATATACATGCGATCTCCTTTTACCTATTAGTTTAAGCTTTAGATTGGAATTTCTAACGCTCTTCATGCGTATCTAGTGGTGCCCTCGACCTATCAACTTATTCTTTTTATTGGATCTTCTAACACCATATTCTAAACGTAGGAGCAAGTTGTAGCCGGCCAACTTAGAAGTCAGTGTGAAGAGGAAGACCAAATTTAAGAAGCATATACCCATAAAAAAATTCCACTTCTTGGACATATCCGAGTCAAGTCAATCAAAGTTGGCTTGGCCACTGCGGTTCTTTGCTTGGACTGTTTGCGTTGACTTTGTCATTAGTGAAACATTGGATTGTGGATTGACATGTTTTCATGACCCTTTTTGCCTGATCAAGACCCTTCCCCAAAAATAAATTTTTGGGAAAATTTCAAATAAGGATCTCAAGTGCCATTATTTTTCAAATAAGAGCTTGAAGCGAACCATATTTCAAATAAGGACATGAAGTGCATATTATTTCAAATAAGAGCCCGAAGTGACTATATTAGTCTCAAAAAAGGGGCTGAGTCACTTCAGTTAGGGGCATTTTGGTAATTTACTATTTTATTTTTTCATTTTTCTATTTTTTAAGAGATTTTGAAAAAAACAAAAAAACAAAAACAAAGAATCACAGGCGGGAGGATTGACCTCCCGCCTGTGGTGGGGCGACAGCTATGGCCGTCAGGGTCGCCGGCGCTTCGGCAAGGGCTGGCGACCCCACCAACCAGAGGCGAGGGCCTTTGCCCTCGCCTGAGCCCGGAGAGGGCCGTGACCCTCTCCTAGATCTAGGCGAGGGTCGGCGACCATCAGCCGGGACTGGGGTGAGACAACGCCCTCCGACCCACCCTGGTCCCGGCCGATGGCCACGACCCTCTCCCGGCTCAGGCGAGGGCGAGGTCGCCGGCCCTCGCCGAGGCGCCGGCGACCCCGAGGGCCATCGCCGCCGCCCCACCGGCTGTGGGCGGCGGCCACAGGTAGGAGGAGACCTTCGGCCTGATTTTTTACTTTTTTTTTGTTTTTAAATTTAATTTAACAAAAAATTAGATTAAATTTACATTTGGACAAAAATGCCTTTGATCGGCAGGAAAATTTGGCCGGCCGACGAGGTCAGTCACTTATTTGAAACAAAGTCCATTGTAAGCCCTTATTTGAGAAAATGAGAGCACTTGGGATCCTTTTTTGAAATTTTCCCTAAATTTTACATGTGGAGTGAAAGAAGAAGAAGAAGAAGAAGAAGCAAGGGTCTCCTCGTTTTAGATTAAACATTGTACAGGAACCGTGCTACCCACATGGACCCATTCAAACATAGAAAGCCAAAAACAAAACAAAAAACGAATGTGAAAGTTCAAAAATCACTATCTCGGCTTTAAATTCGATCATCTCGAGTAACTACATAGAAGAAAAAGTCCAAGTATCGTTCTGTCTCCTGAATTTTCCGGCGACGTGAATGGTGCTTGCTTTACCGGTCGTGACTCACATTGTTGGGAGTGCGCAGTAAAAAACCAATAGCTGGACCAAGATGTCTCAATTTGTTCATCCATGGTATGTTTCTGAACCACGAAGCTTGTCATCGAGAGATGGTCAATAGGGAATCCGAGTCCAAGCTCTGTCAACATATTCGGTTGGACTCGTGTTTACTCAAAAGCTTAATTTAATGAATTATAGGCCAATAACTAAGACATATTAACTACTCGACGTCGCACCAATGATTCGATTCAAGATTTTTCTAACACAACTCACACGTATATCTCAACACACATGTCTTCATTAAAAATGCTATTTCTATTAAGATTCGGCATCTAACCACAAGGAAGTAAAGCGTAAAGCGAGAAAGAGAAATCGACACAAAGTTTATCCTAGTTCACCCTTAAAATAATGCTACGTCTAGCAAGGGATTTCACTGTAATTAGCACATCGTACCTCTCGATACATCACTCAATTACAAGTAAAAAAGAGTATATATAGCAGTGGCTATTCATGGGTCCAAGACCAAACTACCAATGAAAAAATACGGGTTTAAACCCTAAAAGCCCTCTGGTGTCCGGAAGTCTAGGAGGCGCTGCCCTCTTGAGACCCTCGGGAAGGCTCTCTCGGACCCCCATTCCCTCATTAGGGAGAAGGACCCCCGTGCTTTTCTGTCGACGGGGAGTATGCTCAATAATTTCACAAGCCGATTGACGATATCGAGCTCATTTCTGATTGGATTTCGGTCGGTAAACCCACTTCCACCTCTCGTCTCTCTCGTGTTTACATGTCCCATGACGCCAAATTACTCCTCCATCAATCCATTGTTATTGCCACCACCACATCTCTCTCTTGCACTAAAAAAAAAAAACATGCAAGGGAATCTACATTCCCAACAATCCGAGAACCGGGCTCCCGACACGTGCGAGGCGTCGTTGTCGGGGCACTGAGAGTCACGTGACGAATAAATCGCCGATTTGGTGGGTTGCCCACTTGTTTAATCGGCGGTCGCCAAAGGAGATGGGCGCTGCTGCTGCTGCTGCTGTCCTTTTTTGACTCTCCTCACCAACTCCCTCTTCCCCAACATTAAATTTTTGCAGCTCTTTTGTTTTTGTTTTACATTCCCTTCCACTTTCCCCTTTGACTCTCCTAATCTCTCACCAAACACATTAAAAAGACATCTTTTATGACCCAAGAGATACGAGCCTTCAAATCCAGCTGCTTAAGAATTCATCCAACGTTGCACGCCTCACGCGCCGATTAAGTTCAAAACCTTTCATCTGAGAGTTAAATTCGATATTTATTAGATAGCATAGCATAATGTCTCAATGTACTTGTCCAAGGGGTCGGCTTTCGTTTTTAGGGATATCATTTTCCGAATCATTTCTTGTATTCTAAGCTAGAAGTAGCGACTTTTAGCCAAAGGGAGGGAAAATATGGGGAGAAATGATAGCCGGCTTATCTTCCACACCCATCTTCAGCCTCCCTTGTTTCCTCATTTTCTCAAAGCGAAACAATTCCAAAGAAATCAATCATCGCGGTGATTTGAGCAAGATACTTATCGCTACTTGCCGATTGGGAGTTAATATAAAGAGTGAGCCGTCAAGTTAGGTCTTTTTCGCGCCGGCCAGCACAGTAAGAATAGATAATGAAGGATCCAAGTTTATGAATAAATCCCATAGGTAGATAAATTTGTGGTGGATGCAAGTAAAAAAATGGGAAAGGCTTAACAAAACATGCTAGAAATTTCAACCGGTATTTAAGCAGCAAAGTTATATCCTTAATAAGAATTTCCTCATCATTCGCTATATCGAACTTCATAAATCGACCTTCATACATCTAAACATTATTTGTTTCGCGAAAAAATGAGGTGATTCCAGAAAATATTTTCCTAGAAGTCATTTTCCAAAAAAATGACAATATTTTTCGGTGGCCGGCTGAAACCTGAAAATGAACTGGAAAATATTTGCCACCATTCGGTATGGAAAATAGAATTTAATTTTCCTCCGTGTACTTCTTTTAATAATTTTTTATTTTTATTTTATTTTTTTACCTTCTTAATTCGATTTATTTATTCTTTTCCTTTCTTCTTCGGCTGATTGCTAGTGTCGCCTTGGCCGGCGATTGGCCTCAGGCGAGCTTGAGCCTCACCTCAGGCCGACCCCCGGCCGATGAAGAAGGAAAAAAGGAAAAAAAGAAAAGAAAAACCAAAATAATTAAAAGGAAAATGAAAGAGATCAAAAAAATAAAAATTTTAAAAATGATTTTTTTAAAGTATTTAAAAAGGAAACGAAGGTGAAGATATAGAGGGAGTAAAGATGAGGGAAAGAGGAAATCATTTTCCCTACTTTTGAATGCGTTTTTTTTTCCATGAGTGGAAAATGTTTTACTTGACTCATCTATTTTCCATGAAACAAAAGCTGAAAAATTCAGAAAATATTTTCCTGGAAGTTATTTTTTGCCAAACGAACAAAGTCTTAGGTGCGTTTGTTTGAGCGAAAGAGTTGTTCGAAAATTAGATGGTGCGTTTGTTTGAGTAATAGTATTTTCTCGGAATTAGTTTTCCAAACTTTCACCCGATTCGCCGAAATTGACTTAGTTAACCCGAAAACACTTTCCGGTCGACAGAAAATTCATGCACAAAATTAAGAAAGTGAATTCCCTAATTTGAAGAAGTGAAAACACTTTTCGAAATTACTTCTCTCCGATTTTTTAATTTTTATTTTATTTTAATTTTTTCTTTCTTTTTCTTTTTCTTTGTTCTTCTACCTACACCGCACATCGGGTCTCGACGTCGATCGGTCGGTCGGTCGGCGAGCCTGCGGGTCTCAAGCTCGCCAGACCTTGGCGAGCCCGATCTCTCCCAAGGTCAAGGAGCTCGAGGTCGGCGAGCCTTGCCGTGCCGCCTCCGACTGATTGCGATGGAGGACGTCACTACGGAGGAAGAAGGAAGAAGGAGGAAAGACAAAAAAACAAGAATAAACGAATAAAATTTAATTCAAAATTTTAATTTTTTGGCCTCAAATAAAATTATGAGATTGAAATTATTTTTCAAATGAGATCAAATACCATAAAGTATTTTCAATCACGTATCATCAAATAAAGAAAAACTAACCATTTTTAAAAAAATATGTTTTCGACAAGCCTTTTTTTTAGCACGGAATTTTCCGCGGAACAAACGCACTGTATAGTTACTTATCAAATGTATTCGTTAATCAAATCCTTATCAAAGGAAGTAGAAGAAAATTACAATAAAGCCCCGAGTAATGAGTCAAAAATTGGAATAATCCAGGTAATTCGGTAATTTCAAGGTCTGCTTGCTCTCTCTCTCTCTCTATTTAATGGCACTGTCCACTTCATTTTTTCCTGAGCTAACAATCTCTCTCTCTCTCTCGTTGCTCTATCTCGCAGAGCACAAAGCTTGCGCCAAGCTAGACAGGTAAGAAGCCTCTCTTCGCTCTGTTTGGTCGATCACGCATCATCATCTTCGTCATCATCCATCTCGAGTCCTCCTTCATTGGTGGAAATCGGCGTTCCCTTCAATCGGATCACTTGTGTATTCGCAGTTCTTTTTATCTGATTCCTTTGTTGAGCTAAGAGATTCCTCGGAACAGCGCCGGAGTTTGTCCTTTTCGGCGCGCGTGTTAAGTTTTGATGTTGGATCTGCGTGTGCGTGTATCGTTTCTGATGCGAATTTCCTGTTCTCTTCCGTCGCGCTCCACTCAGTCGACGAGGAAACGATCGGGACGTCGTAGTCTGTCTTTCGGTTAGAGTACTGTCGCTTTACTTGCTCGTATTGCATTTCTTAGTGTAAGGTGTTCGATGAGATGATTACGGCATTCGATGTGAGATGTTGCGTATGTAGATGTTTGATTAGTGAGGTTACGACACGGTAAAACTGCGCACTCAACATGCGACATGTCTTCCGAATTCCGCGAGCTAGCGAAAATGATTGGGCTCGTTCTTGGCCGAATTTGAGTGACCATTCGTTCATGCTGCAGATCTTGACAAACCGAATCCATGGCTCCAGTTGCATCTACAGCTTCTTCAGATTGTATCAAGCCAAGAGGTGATGATCATACTCAAGTTGATTAGATCTTCTGTCTTCCTCACGCTGTCACACCGGATTGTCCGATTGATATTTTGATCCTCCTTAACTTTATTTTCTGATATCCTAAAGAAATCTTCTCGTACTTGAGAAGTTCTTGACGATGGCCCTGTCTCGGTGATTTTTTGGCTGAGTTGACAAATAAGAACATCGAGTTTGACCACTGTTCCACTAGTTGTCCTGTTTCATGTGCCTCATTTCTTTCTGAAACACGTAAGAAATTTATATGTGCCAATATTTCCATGTAGGAAAGTGTATTTCGTTGCTTCTGATTCAATCCAGTTCCTGACTGACATTTGAGAGGTTGTTGATCTGATGCCTAGCACAGATCTGAATTCATCATCTGCATGAAGTATCCATCAAATTTTTACTCTTACAAAATAATTTGTGGATTCTACCCAAGAGACGTATTTTTACAGTGATCCCTGAAGTAATCGTAGTTTCATCCAATCCTTTATTTCTGTCATCGAGTAATTGAAAATACAAACATTGTTAATTTTGAATGGTACGTATGTTGGCAAGGCATGTCAGGTATATATCAAGACCTGGATAAAACAAAAACGATGAGATTTTTATGGTTACTAACCTAACTATCCATCTTTGTCACCATATACAGATGTTTGCATTGTCGGTGTTGCACGAACACCGATGGGTGGGTTTCTCGGTACTCTTTCATCTTTGCCAGCCACCAAGCTTGGTTCTATAGTTATTGAAGGTAAAGATGCAGCATTTCTTCTAGGCATTCCCATGTGTATTCCCGAGTGTACTACTTCTAAGCGCTTTAAATTTTTTTTCCTCATGTCAATAATTATTTATTTTGTTGAAATTGAAGCGGCTCTGAAAAGGGCCAATGTTGACCCATCATCAGTACAAGAGGTTTTCTTTGGCAATGTTCTCAGTGCAAACTTGGGGCAAGCTCCTGCTAGACAAGCTGCATTAGGAGCTGGAATACCGAATTCAGTGGTCTGTACTACTGTCAACAAAGTTTGTGCATCAGGAATGAAAGGTTCTCTCCTCAACTTTTGATTAGCTTTATTTCTCACTAATGAGTGAGCCTTTTATCAATCGATACTTGTGAAACACCTGCCATAAGCTTTTTTGTCTCTCTTTTTTCACAGCAACTATGCTTGCCGCACAAAGCATCCAGCTGGGCATCAATGAGGTTGTTGTGGCAGGTGGCATGGAAAGCATGTCTAATGTGCCTAAATATCTTGCTGAGGCAAGGTTAGTCATCCCAAAATTATCTTCCTTTACCATTGTGTACATGGTAGAAGAATGCCCCTGTTCACTCCTTCTGGATTTGCTTGATGCCTCCCAAGATATTTTACTGTTTAAGCATGCTCCAATTAAGATTTGCAATTCCATGACCTTGCCACTTAAGCTCCACCGGAAAAGAATGTAAATAGCACAAGATGAACTCAACAAGTGACTTGCTTTTCTGCAGGAAGGGGTCTAGACTTGGGCATGATTCACTTGTAGACGGAATGTTAAAGGATGGTCTTTGGGATGTCTACAATGATTATGGAATGGGAGTGTGTGCTGAAATATGTGCAGAACAGCACTCCGTAACAAGGGAAGAGCAGGTAACAATGACCCAGCCCTCCTCCCTCTTGCCATTGTTCCTTTCTCCTTCACTGGACGATCACTGGCCTGAGGGCCTCATCAAACTAAATACTATTACATTTTTCAAGTTGAGCTTAGTAGAAAGACAGTGAAACCAATGACGCCACATGTCTTAACGGATCTA
The DNA here is from genome assembly GCA_029784005.1 of Lenwebbia sp. NSW1173648. Taxonomy (NCBI): domain Eukaryota; kingdom Viridiplantae; phylum Streptophyta; class Magnoliopsida; order Myrtales; family Myrtaceae; genus Lenwebbia; species Lenwebbia sp. NSW1173648. Next base: position 38,307,193 of record JARCGZ010000001.1, read on the forward strand.
GAGCTAGATGCTTGGTGTCTTATTTTCTCAAGCTGGTATACTCAGCCTCTTTTGTACTTCAGATACAATTGTGAGTTACTGTTTTTAACAAGCGTGAAACAATTTGATTCTTTGATTGAGTTATTCTCTTTGATTATGCAGGATAACTATGCTGTTCAGAGCTTTGAGCGGGGAATTGCTGCCCAAGACAGTGGTGCTTTTGCATGGGAAATTGTGCCGGTGGGACATATAGTTCCTGTTGACTAATGCTAGCTGTATGGTATTTTTACGCATCCTTCATAATGTTGACCTGGAATCATGCAGGTTGAAGTTTCTGGAGGAAGGGGCAAACCATCAACAGTTATTGACAAGGATGAAGGTCTTGGAAAGGTAAACCATAACTGTAGCGAGCATTGACAAATTGGTAATGCGGGAATATTATCTATCCTAGAAATTGACTGGATTAATAGGCATATTTGGAGATAGTTTTCCTTTCACTACTCTGTTTCCATTTAATAAAAGTCAGTACTTAAAGTGTTCATAAGTACAAACGGAACTCATAAAGGTCCATAAATACAACCACCTGATGTTTTGACTATGTACAAGAACTGACATGAATATGTGTTCTTTCAGTTTGACCCTGCAAAGCTGAGAAAGCTCCGTCCAAGTTTCAAGGAGAGTGGAGGCAGTGTTACTGCAGGGAATGCCTCTAGCATAAGGTCTGGTACATGACAATTTGACACTTCAGTCCAGAAATTGCTGATTATTCACTTGGGATGTTCTGTCTTGTGTATCTTAGTCTGCCTTGTAACCTAACTTGCTACTACTGTTCAACGCCTTATGTGCATCGCGTCAGACACCAATTCCAGCATTGATATAGAATTGCTTGAGAGAATTTTCATGCAGGTCTCTGCAAGATAGTCTACTATTTGCATGATATCAATGTCACAACTTTAGGCTCTAGGACATTTGCCACATCTTTCTATGAACAGCCTAATGTTTTAGGCTATAGACATATCCTAAGCATTGGACTGCTTATTTTTAGCTATTGTGTAAATGAAGATTGGACTAAGATGTATACTGTAAACTTTCAGTGATGGTGCTGCAGCCCTCGTGTTAGTTAGCGGTGAAAAAGCACTTAAGCTCGGGCTTCAGGTGATTGCAAAGATCACAGGGTATGCTGATGCTGCTCAGGTAATGGAGATAAGTTGCATGCTGCAGGAAGAACGGTTTACCCGAATCCATTTAATTAAAACTGCATGTTCTGTATATCCAAGGGAGTCTGCTATTAGATGCTAATTTGAGCTCAATTTTTGCAGGCACCAGAGTTGTTTACAACAGCTCCAGCCCTTGCAATTCCGAAAGCTATCGCAAATGCTGGCTTGGAGGCCTCGCAAGTTGACTACTATGAAATAAATGAAGCCTTTGCTGTATGTTTATGGGCTTATCTTTTGCTCAAGAAATAAATTAATTCAGGAGATAACTTATTGTGGTTTAATCCATGTGCAGGTTGTGGCTCTGGCAAATCAAAAACTTCTGGGAATTAACTCGGTAAATTGAACCACTTAGTCATGAGTCGTGTTCTAGCACAAGTGCATGTGTGATTGCCTTATAGTTTTCTCTGTGGCATGCGATTATCTTAGTTACTATGAAGTATGATTTGCATCCTGACTTGAACGGCATTGTTGTCTTCTTGTTCTGATTGGTTATTTGTCATCCCAATATGTTTATACAGGAGAAAATTAATGTCCACGGAGGTGCTGTCTCGTTGGGTCATCCGCTAGGTTGCAGTGGAGCTCGTATCATAGCCACTCTTTTGGGGGTACAGCTCTAATTCATTCCATTGCTCCAACTCACGCTGTAGTACTTTTGCATGATGTAGCCTATCCACTCCATTCTTTTTGAAGCGACAATTGCAAGCATAATGATTTTAGTATGGCAACGTACTTCCCCTTTCTTAATCAAAAGTCTATGGTATTGCAGGTGCTAAAGCAGAAAAACGGGAAGCACGGTGTTAGTGGCGTGTGCAATGGTGGAGGAGGTGCATCTGCACTAGTAGTAGAGCTTCTGTAAATGATAATCCGTGCGGTACGTATCTTGTATGCCACGGTAGAAAGTTGCACAACAGACTTGTTTGCCAGACCGTCCCCACAGATAAATGCATGTTTCGATGAATTCCGAGTTCAAGCATATGCGTTGTAATTGTCTGTATAGGGTTGTAGACCCTCCTGCGGCCACACCGGCTGTTGTAACCGGCCCAACTTTTAAACTCTAGTGTAAAAATGAGAAATCTACGATTCTGCGCTACTTCTCATGAATTAATCCATAGTCAAGTGATGTCGGTTTTCCTTTTTTGACAGGTTAGAGTATGTGCTTCTCGAAGATGAGCCTCGGTAGCCTTCTGTTGTTTACTTGTGCGTTTCCACCTCATTTCCTCCTCTTTGTTTCTGCTGCAATAAGCAAGAAATGTATGTAGTTTTCACAAGAACAATAAATTCCTCGAGTAATTCATCCCTCTCTCTCTAACTATATCGTCGTCAAGCAACTTCTTTTGTCCAAATTACTTGTAGCCATTTGAGTTACCCAATCACTCGAGTTTCCTGATTATCCTCGTTCCCGACGTTACCGATGTTCTGCCATAAAAAAAAAAAAAAACATTGATGAAAAGAACTTTCATTATGAATGGGGCTTCTGCATATCTAATTGTGAATAGGGGAGTCGCTGAAGGACGAAAATTGGGTTGTGTAGCTGAACCAGACATTCTGCTTTGCAATATCCCTCTAATATTCGTTGCAACATGTTCTAAAGTGACCCAAAAGGATTTGGGCCGAGCAATGAAGCCCTTAGTTCATATGCAACGGATTAATATATTCATATATCACCGACTCAAAAGAAGAAGAAGCAGCAGCAGCTTTGAATTTATTGATAATTTTTTTTTTTTTTTTTTTTTTTTTCTTAAAGTAGCCGGTGAGGATTGCCGGGCCCTCGCCCAACCTCGCTCGGACCATCGCAGCCTTGGATCAGGATGACAAATTTTCTGTGGTCGTTTTTATGCCACCTTTTCACTAATTTGAGGCCATCCAAAAATTTCTCGTCCAGATGTAATGAGGCGCATCCACGTTCTGAAAGAGGAGGCTGCGCGGATTGCACATAATATCACTCTCAGCCAGAGTGAGAAAAGCAAGATAAATGCAGCTAAATGTTGTAATTATAGGTTATTAATGGCTCGACATTAGTAAGACGTCTCTTTTGTTCACATCTCTCAGTCATGCAGAAGTTATGTCTCTTCGGATCAATGTCCTAAATGTTGCAACAACTATGGGTTAATGACTCAACCGACTCATTGTTTTGCTGCAATTTATGACTTTAATATGGTTATTATTAAGGGTTAATGGCTCAACAAATATAAGCATAACCGACATGACTCTTGAGTTCATGTCCGTTGAATTTTTTGTATCCAGTTTCCTGTCTATAAATAGACATGTCTTTTTAGTTCAAATAGAAGAACTCCTCGAGATACTCCTCGTGATTTCTCTACAGGGGTTCTCCAAGTGTGCTGGTTTCGAGAAGTATCCGAATGAGTCCGGTGCATAGTGCTAATTCAAACGGGTTCTAGGATGTTATATCTGGAGAAGTATAGTTCGTGAAGCTGCTTAGCATCGCCGGTAAGAACTAATCGCCGGTTAGCCGTACTTAATTCCGTTACTGTATTATTGCAATTGTTCAAGTTCGAATTTGGTTTGTAATTGTACCATCTTTTACTCAGTGACTTGCTTGTTATTATTAAAGTTATCACTTTCTCAAAGTTATTATCGTTATTTATATTTTCTGATTACAACGAACACTATATTGTTGCGTATATTATGTTATTATCTCTGCTCGTTCTGGATGCTTTTTAGTTCTTCAATCTAGGAACGTTTAGTCTACTGTTTGTCCATGGATTGTTGATGTTTTTTTTCTTCTCGCAAGGGACCTTCATGTTGGAAATTACAAAATAGAAAAACACATTATACAGAACTTATATACGTTCATATGGAGCATGGATTAGTATAATTACTTTATGTGTGAATATATTTTCCATTGGGATGATTACAAACCATTTGTTAGAGTTATTATTGGAATTTGATTTTGATAAACGAAAAGTTGTAATACATTATAAGAAATAAATCGTCTTTTGAGATTAGGCTTATTATTCCTATGACTTAAAGCCCGTCGATTGTTTGATAGGCTTGTTATATACGAGATTATAGAAAGACATACCGACTGGTCGACATATTTAATACTTAGCGATTGAGAAAAACTCTCTACTTATATACTATTGAGTAGATAAGGAAAAAATCGATATTTGGTCTGGTATATTTACACCTTTCCTAAGCTATTCCCTAGACTTTTACTTCATTCTACCTTAACAAATTTTTTAATCAAATTTCTCCGACACTAAATTCGGCTAAATTCAGTTAATATTGCCGATGCCTGAGAAAATATACGGATGCCAATGTGGACACATGTACGGCATGGATAAAAATTAGTCAATTCATGCGTCCACAAGAACGTCCACATTAGAAAAAATTTATCCACCTTACACCGAATTGGTCGGATATAGAATTGGATGGATGGACCTGATCATAAAATTTGTAAAAGTAGAACAACTTGAGTACATAGATCTAATTAGAAGGAAAAGGCGTAGCATTAAGGACAAAAAGTATTTGTGTTCGAAATTGCCGCCACTTACAAATTTAGAGGAACTTGACTTGCCCCCAGAAATCTAGACCATTGGATCCATCTAAACCATTTGTAATGCTTACACGTAATAATTCACCCAACTTGTCTAAACATGCGCTTACTGATATTTTATGTTTCACCCGTGATTTCTTTGTTTTAATCAAAGAGATAACATGCTAATTGATGTGTATTTTTCTACACGCTTTTGTTTTTCCCTTTCACGATACACACCCAACGAAGCTGAAGGGATAGCTTGTGTAGTTTTTGAATTTCTGAACTACAACACATTAGAGAATGTGCGAGAAGAGAACAAATGGAGAAGGTAAGATCTCTATCTTGTCTTAAACAAGTTTAGTCTTACCTTCTCCATTTGTTCTCTCCACATTCTCTAAATTGTGTTCCGAAATCCAAAAACAACACAAGCTATCCCCTTGCTTGATTGGGAGGGTATCGTGAAAGCGAAAAAAAGCGTAGAAAAATATTCTTCACCTACATCTTATCTTCTCGATTATAACAAAGAAATCACGAGTAAAACATAAAATACCAGACCAGTAAGTGCATGTCCAATCGATGCGCACAATTTCAATTCGGCTTCACGAGCTCGAAGTTGACTGCGCATTCAACGCTCTAAACCTGTCAGACAATTCTATACCTTGATCCCCTCTTGAAGCAAGCACTTAAATGTGAACATTCTGTGAGAAAACACAAATTACATTCCATAAGACTTGTCCATAAAATCAATATGCATAAGCTTTGGCAATTGCTTTCACAAATAATTAACTCACACTATTTGATAAGATACTTTACCATTTCAAATAACCAAAACTAGTGAACGCCCAATCCGGCTCTATGCAACAAAAATACTCTAAACATCACTAAGAATTCTCAAACCATCTAATTTAACAAAAAGCGTGCAACCATAATCCGTTCCTCATGCCTCACTCATCAGTCATCACCACATGCTTCAAAATACAAAGAAGTTTCTTCAAACGATGCAGAGGAACGAAGCGAATTACTATTTCGAATCATATGCACCACTTAATGAAACCCCAATTCAACTGAGAGAAATTAGAAACCCTAGTCTTCTTCAACAAGCAGCAGGAAAGTAGAAGTGAAAATCTATGAATCCAAATCTGAAACATAATAAGAGAGACGAAAAGAAGAAGAATCCATGAATGTATGAAACCGTATCTGAAACATAGTAAGAGAAAGCAGAAGAAGGAAGAATCGATGAAACTCGAGAGAAATTTCTCGCGAAGGCTGTGCGGGCCAATTCCCGGCTCATGGAACCGGAAGGATGGACTGGGGCCGGCAGCCCTAATCTACAGACTACCAAATAAGAGTTGCAATATGCACGGATCTCAGCTTACCAATTCCAATTGGCAAAGCGAAGAACCACTTCACCGCCAATTGGTACAGAAATCAACGTCACATGCGAAACCCTTTAAGCATCTATCTTTGCATGCATTCCTTCCATCAGCAATAAACACTTGTCCGGAAGGTAAGCCCATCAGGAGCAATTTTATTCTCACGGATTACCCAAAAGACAATAAAGAATGTATAGATTCAATAACATGCGATGTCGCCTCCCCCGGAAAAACACATTTAGTTTAAGGGTTTTGAAAAAGTGAGGGGAGTCGTGTGGCTTTCCACAATGCTGTCCCACCGGCAAAAGAGTATTGTCGATCTTTTGACAAAAAATTCAATCACATGTAAGTTCTGCTCACTCAGTTTTCAACTACTCCCTGAATCATCATACCTTTATACCTTTATATCTTTCTTTTTTTTTGGAGAGAGGGACCGTCGACCAAGCGATATAACATCATGGGTTTCGAAAGGCAAGAAGAAATTGATAGTAGAAAGCAGCAAAAGTTGGAATTCATCTGTCTTTGGCTCGAGGGAAAATGAGGGAAACACCACTCATTTTTGCCGGACTGCGACAAACTGTTTTAAAAGTTCTGATCGCGCATTTCTCAATTGCTCCCTGAACGATCATTTTCTTTGTGTGGAGAGAGGGACCATCAACCAAACGATATAACATCATGGGTTTCGAAAGGCACGGAGAAATCCAATACTAGAAAGCAGCAAAAGTTGGAATTCATCTGTCTTTGGCTCGAGGAACATGAGGGGAACACCATTCGATTTTGTGGGACTATGTCCGACTGTTCTAAAAGTTTAAGGTGTTAAACATCGTTAATATTTAAATATTCTAACATTCCCCCTTACGCGTAAGCTGGACTTTGACCTATGCTTTAAGCATGGAAGCAGGTAATTGATGAGGCAAATAGGATTTTGCTTGTAATTAACGTCTAGCAAATTTGAAACATTGCAAATCTTGCTTCAAGGGTTTCTAATATATATGGCTACCTTTTAGTAAGGGAGAAAAGGAAGGCGTTGATGTTAATGCGTCTTATATTGTTTGCTTTGATGCATATGTCTATACTCAATAAGGTCAAAATAGGTTTGAAACACAATCAACTAGAGCAAAAAATCAAATAAGGGAATGAAATATTCTCATTTTCTCAAATAAGGGCATGAAGTGGATCTTATTTCAAATAAGGGTCTAAAGTGGCCATGGTTGTTTCAAATAAGGGCCTGACCTTGCCGGTAGGCCAAATATTTTGGCCATTTAAGGGTATTTTCATCCAAAGAAAATTTTTACCTAAATTTTAGTTGAATTAGGTTAAAATTTAAAAAAAAAGTTGAAGGGAAAAAAAAAGAATGATATAGGCTAGAGGGCTGGCCGACGCCCCATCACCCACTGGCGATGGTCGGCGAGGTTGCCGGCACCTCAACGAGGGCTAGTAGGCCCTCGCCCGCCTGGGGGAGGGTTGCCGACCCTCACCCATATTTGAGAGAGGGTCGTGGCCCTCTCCCGGTTCTGACGAGGGTTGCCGATGACCTCGCCAACCATTGCCGATGGGGCGGCGATCATAGGCTAAGGGCTTGGTTTTTTTCTATTTTCTTTTTTAAGTTTAAAAACAGAAAAAGGAAAACGGAAATAAAAAATAGAAAATTCAGAAAACTAAAGGACCAAAATGCCATTGACCAGCTCGTGATGTCAGGCCATTTTTTGAGACTGACATGGTCACTTCAAGCCCTCATTTGAAAAAAAATGTTCATTTCAGGTCCCTATTTAAGATAATAAGGGCATTTCATGCCCTTATTTAAAACAAGATCCACTTCATACCTTTATTTGAAAAAATATATACGAAATTTTCCCTCAACTAGGAGTTACCTTGCCGTGCTACTAATTGTTTTGGCACCATTACATGCTATGGACATAGGATAAATTATTTTCATAACAACGACATCTTACGAGTGGGTAACTCAGTGCAACTACTGAAAATAAAAATAAGTGTCAAGCAAAAAAATTTCTTACTTCCGAAGATTCTTATTAGATCTTAGGGTACTATTGGGTTTCTATGATGAAAATATGCCAAGTTCTTGATTATCCTCCATATGCACATGGGTGCAAATTCTTAATACCATTAAATGCTGAATATTCTTGAAATTGTTCTCTCTCCATACCAACACAAAGCGGTCATACTCATTATCCAAGGTGGCATTGCCATCTTTTGGGTAAAAGAAAGAATATAAGGAGTATACTTAAACACTCGTTATAGTTCGTTGATAAATGTTTTCTATTTAACTCAATCGGTTAGCGCTTTAAACGCACTTATTAATAAAAATATTTTCAAACAAATATTTTTTTCAAAGGCGAAATAACTAGAATCCAATTATTTGATTTAATAATAGGAGACGGAACAAGTAGTTAATAGAAGAATCATTGAACCGTTAGAAAAGAAAAAAAACCAACCTAGCTCCTCGGTAAATATATTTCGATAGAAAATAAGTACTTTTTTTTTGTGGGACTCGATATAAGTTCGACATTAAATTCATCTCATAAGTATATTTTTTTCTACCACATAAAAATTGAGAAAATAATTTTAAAAAAAAAAAATAGTGCTATGGTCTCATCCAAGCATCATCAGACATATATACCTTGGATGAACAGTAGAGACCCAACACACACACACACAAACACACTATAAAAGGGAACAGCAACTCTTCTCTTTTCACATCAACTTCCAAGAACCTTCTCTCCCTACACAAACTCCCATATGGCTTCAAGTACAGCAAGCCCTTCCTCCTCCTCCTCCCCCTCCCCCTCCTCAGCAAACAACCTCAGAATCCTGGTCGAAAGAAACCCCCCGGAGTCCAAATTGTCTGAATTGAACATCAAGTGTTGGCCCAAGTAAAAACCCTTCTCTCTCTCTCTCTCTCTCTCTCTTGCCTTAATTATGACAGAAACTTGAATTTCTTTCCTGTGGGTGCTTTGTTTGTTCAGGTGGGGTTGTCCGCCAGGGAAGTATCAGCTGAAGTTTGATGCGGAGGAGACGTGTTACTTGGTGAAGGGCAAAGTGAAGGTCTATCCAAGAGGGTCGTCTTCCTCACCCTCGTCATCATCAGCAGAAGACCAGTTTGTGGAGTTTGGTGCTGGGGATCTTGTGATCATCCCAAAGGGACTCAGCTGCACTTGGGATGTCTCTGTTGCTGTTGATAAATACTACAAGTTTGAGTCCTCTTCTTCTTCCTAGTATTTCTCCTGATCTCTTCTTCTTCTACTTCTTTTTTCCAAGTTTTGCAGTTTCTGTATTGTATCTCTGATTACTGCTCCCTCTTTACTTGTGACCTGATTTCTTCACATGAAATTATAATTCTTTCGATTAGAATTGTCCATCTGAACCTTCCCTCTCTCTCTTTCATTTGTTTTTTGTATTGAAAGGTTGTGGTGGGTGATCAGAGGATGATCTTTTTTGGCCAGTGGGTCAAAGAGGGATAATAGTCAATGCAGGTCCCATTCAAACTAAATCTGCTTCTTCTTGAAGGGGGTGGGTGCTTTGAAATGAGCTTTTAATGTCCCTTTGACTGGTCATCCCCCCTTTAGATATTTTCTATGGCGTTCTTTTTTGTTTTCTGCTCTCTCTGGATGGATGCCACCTCCCTTTTTAGTTAGGATGCGACTTGGACAAGCTTTTGTCTCCGCCCTTCTTCCCAAAACTGCACGACGCAAGTTCGAACATGAGGTGTCTCTCTCTCTCTCTCTCTCTCTCTCTCTCTCTTCCACACTAGGTGGCAACTGGCTATTCGACCGGGGGAGGGCGGGGAAATTTAATTCGAGAATTAGGGTGCGTTTATTTTAAATTTTGGAAAGCATTTTTCGAGAAATAATCGCTTATGTTGCTTGCGAAAATAAAACGAACGATAAATATTTTCATCATTCACGAAAATAATTAGGTATAAATTATTGTCAATAATATGGTTAATTTCTTAAGCGATAAAACTAATCATTTATCGAAAAATATTTTTCAAATTTCGAGTTTTTCATTAAACAAATCCACCATTAGATGGAAATAATTTGTATTATCCATCTTAAAAGATGAAAACAATACAACGAAAAAATTTAAACTGAAAATTTCAAACTGATAGATCTGCGACAAATTTATCAAAAATTAATTTTTTGACCACCAAAAATTTCAAATTGATACAATCGTGATAAATTTATCCCAAACTAATTTTTTGACCATTAAAAATCTCAAACTGACACTTCTGCGACAAATTTATCATCCGTTAAATTGAGTTATATCACAATAATCATGAACTTCTTCAAACTTTTAAATAGCTTGAAACGATCAGTTGTTTGTTCTATCAAACTCACTAATTTTTCTTCTTTCAAAGTATAAATATTTTCGTTTCTTTACTCTCACACTCATTCTTAAGAAATCGTGAACCCTCTCAAGGAAAATTTATCAAAATTGTCTTAAAACTATTGTAATTGTACCAATTCAGTCCTAAACTTTTTTTTTTTTATCAATTGAGTCATAAACCTTTTGCAATTATGTCAATTCAGTCCATTTGACCGGTCGTCACTGATGTGGACTATTTTTAATAACATTTTAATATTATTCATGTTTTTCAATAATTTTTTATTTCAATAATTTTTTCTGTCTTGACCAAAAAAAAAAAAAGAATAGGACAAAAATAAAATAAAATATTAAAAAATTCAAAAAATATTATTAAAAATTATACACGTCAGCACTGAATTGGCACAATTACAAAAGATTTAGGGCTCAATTAGAAAAAAAATTATGAATAAATTGATATAATTGCAACAGGTTTAGGAATTTTCCTCTATTTTCAACAAATCATGATACAATAGTTCTTTGATGAATATGTGATAGATGGTGAATCGTTATTCCAAAAATGGATGGATGGGACGAAAGGGTACATCTTTCGGTTGAGGTAATTAATTCATGCGAACTAGATTACTTTGCCCTTATTGAGATTATTTAATTTTTCATTTGGAACGAGCTATTGGATATGCCTAAGTTTCCCTCCTAAATCACATTGATGATATTGATTGGCACTTCAATCAAGCGGCTGGAGGGCCTAATCAAGTAGGACTTTTTTTGTAGGATGGTTGACAAATCCCATCATTAATCTAGAAGATCAATCTGTGAAGGCTATTATTAATGATATCGTCGGTGCGATTCGTGGCCATCCAAGAAAATGGGCCAGGGATATATTGGGTGTCGCGCAATTGAAGATAGCTAGTTGGATTAATGTGCAAGCACATTTAGAAAATGGGAATGTAACATCCGCAACATAAGAAATTGGTGTGCCAAGACTAGGAAATAATTATCAAAAACATGTCCTAAACCTATGTCAATCCAATTCTAAACTTTTTAATTTGACTAACTTAGTCTTAAACCTTTTGGCGAAATGCCAATGTAGTCCTTCGGGCCAGTGACAAAAGATTTAGGACAAAACTCGCCAAATCGAAATGTTTATGACTAAATTTGCATCCGTACAATAGATTTATGACTTTTCTGGTAATTTTTCTCAATATTATCACGAGCGGCATAGCTAAATTAATCGAGGCTTCCGGTTCTAGATAGTATTGCTAAAGTAACCTACCTACTTCAGACAAATCGCGAGTTCGAGTCGTAATATTGATCGGTGGTGTATTTGTATCAGACAAGTGAGAATGGGATAAAGGCATCGGAGGTTCTTGAACATACTTCATATGTTCAATCAGTCCCGTGACTTTTTGTCCTTTTTTTTTTTCGCAATTGGATCCTTGATTTACACACACACATTGTTCAAGTTGGTCCTTTCCGTTAAATATGTATTGACGTGAAACGCCACATCAGCACCACATCGGTGCCAACTAGATTAATTAGGGTAACATGGCACTTTTTAAACATAATGCTGACATGGATAAGGAAAAACTATATAGTAACCTTAATGAAAATTCTTTTATATCAGTGCAGATGTTAGTATTAATTTTTTTTCCTCTAAATTCCATTCATTCAGATGATCACTTGAAAACAAGAAGCATATGCATTAACAATATGTAGATATTTTTACTCCGATAACAATGGGTCATTTTTTATACACTTATAACCTATTTTGCTATTTAAATTGAGTTGTCGATTTATCAGTCATAATTTTCATTTTAATTTCATTACATGAATTGAGACAGGAAACACCGAGGCTTCTTCCAAAGGATTTCATTTTGCAGTGAATCTACAATAAAAGCGTTTTACTAGTAACCACAACATTTCTAGTTTTCACTTTCTGCCAACTTTTTTTTCTTCTTTTTTGAGCAATCTTTCTTCTAACTTTGATACTTCGTTTTGGGCCCAATACCCAAAAAAACCTCCAACTTTAGCATTTGTCCTAATTATATCCCAAACCTTTTTTATCTTATAAAAAACCCTAAATTTTTACTTTTGGCCCAATTCTACCGGCCTAATACCCAAAAAAATCCCAACTTTAGCACCTATCCCAATTATATCCCAAAAAAAATTTGTCCAAAAAAAAAAACCCCAAACTTTTACTTTTGTCTTAATTCTACCACCATTACCTTGCGTTCATAATCACTGTTAGTTAATCTTACGCGCCATTTCCACGTTGGTAATGAATCACTTCAGCAAAATTAACATGAAAAAAACCTTCAACTTCTCTTCTATCGTCTGCTTCCCTTACACATTGCCGGGAGATACAGACCCACTCAAGACAGCGCGTTTCGGATTCTCCCTGGCACTTAACAGCCCAAAGAACGGCTAGACGTGGTAATCTGATTATTTGAACAAACGATTTCAAATCTCGTCGTTCATGAAACCTGCTATTTCTGAATTTCGAAAATTCATTAATAAATTTGACGAGGAAATTCGAGCCACATAGAATTAACTAACATTAATTGTGGATTTTATGAGACAATTTTTTTTTGATATAATTGGGACATATGCTAAAGTTTGGGGGTTTTGGGTATTAAGCAGGTAGAATTGGGACAAAAGTAAAAGTTGGAAATTTTTTACGAGAGAAAAAAAGTTTCGAATATAATTGAGACATATGTCAAAGTTGAGGCTTTTTTTGGGTATTATGCTGTTCGCTTTGTGCACTGATTCCTTCCTAGTTTAACTTACTTCAATAATTAATCACTTAAATATGGTGATAAAAAGAACCTACATCATGTCAAATTATTGATTTTAGGGAAAATTTCAAAAAAGGGACCCCAAATGCTCTCTTTTTTTTTTTTCTAAATAAGTGTCCGAAGTGGACTTTATTTCAAATAAGGGCCTGAAATGCCATCATTGTATCAAAGAATAGCCTAAAGTGGCTATGGTTATTTCAAATAAGGGCCTGACCTCGCCAACCGGCCAAATTTTCCGGCCGATCAAGTGCATTTTTGTCAAAATGTAATTTTAACTTAATTTCATTAATTAAATTAAATTAAAATTTTAAAAAAGTAAAAGTAAAAAAAAAAAAAAGAGTAAGAAGAAGATACACAGGCGGGAGTGGCCGCCGTCGCCGCCCCAACGCCAGTGGGATAATTTCGACATTGTATTTTTGAAAATTGAGTTCATGTTGTAAGGGAGATTTCACATTCTAAAGCTATAAGAGCAGGTGTTCCGACAAGCAACAGATAGCAAGTACGAGCGTTTACAATGTTGCAATGGAACCTGGAAAATTGCATTATTAGGCTCCAACCATCTCATCAGAGAACAAATGAAGGAATGATACAAGAACACTACACAAATAAACGTTGGCCAAATTTTTTTCAGAGAGAGGAGATGAAGAAGCTGCAGAAATTTTACAGATGAATAAATCAAAGGAGCAACAGCTATGTACAAGTGGGTTCAAAATTTACTCTAAGTTCTCACTTCATCAAGCCGCGGGGCGCGGCGTCTTCTTGGATCCAGATGGAGCCCATACACGAATCGTCTGATCGTCGCTAGCCGACGCCAGCATTTGAGGCCTCCTAGGATTCCAGCTCACGCTATTCACGGTCATTTTGTGGCCAGACAGAATCTCTATGGGCTGAGGACTTCCATGGTTCCATATGTAAACCTACCAAGATTTCGATAAGTCATTCGACCCCGTGCTTCGATCATATAAAGCAACGGGATGAAACACAGAAATGATCTCAACCGAAACAAGGAAAATATATCCCTGTTTTGTCACCGACGAGATAGACCTGCAATTGAAACTAGAATTGTTTTTCTCGTACAAATAAAAAGAAAGAGGCAGAGGGTATGTCCTCGTCCATAGTCCGTTATGACAACAGTGACATGCAGATCATGAGCTATTCAAATGGAGCGGACAATGTATTTGCCAAAACAAGAAGCATACCTGCGCATTCTCACTGCCACTGGCAATAAATCTGCTGTTCAGCCCACCGAAACAGGAGCGTATCACATACTTGTGCTGCTTGTGGCCTATAAACCTCAATGCTTTCTCGAATTTCCCAGCAACATCCCACATGTGAATCTCCTGGCTGTTTAGGTTGACGATAAAGAACTCGCTATCCCCTGATATAGACAGTGATGTAATAGGATGCTCCTCCGATATGACTCGCTCGGCATTCGTCACTAGGTTCAATATCCGGATATCTCTGTCTGCGAAAACACTGACAAGATTTACTCCATCTGGTGTGACGGCAAGGTCTAGAATCTTGGGCATCCTCGTCCCTCTCCATGCTTTTATCTCAGTCCCATCGCAGTCCCACATGCAAATGCCCTTTTCCGAGTGGGAACTGCCACAGACAAGTCGTTTTGAGTCGGGAAACCAAGCACATGAGCTCACAATGAAGTCATGATCTCCAAATGTACGCTTGCATGTACCTGTTTCCACATCCCATAGCTTGACAACTTCTGCATTCCCACAAGTGAGCAACTTCGTGTCATCGGGACTCCATGTTACAAAAGATACAGGGTTTTTGTGGCTTTGTAAGATGTGCTTCAGTGTTACTTTACCATCTTCAAGCACCTATCACCGTGAACAAACAATCAGCCACATTCTCTTGCTTTTTATCGCTTGCTTACACAACAAAAAGGCCAGCATTGAAATGTTAATTACTATCCTAAACAAGATTTCCACAAAAAAATTGAAGAATGCAAACGGGCTTTAATTCAAAAGCTCTGAAACACCCCCCCCCCCCCCCCCCACCAAAAATAAAAAACAACAATAAAAAGCTTCCCTTTCTCCTTTTTTTTGTGGAAAATTTTGGTCAATGGAGAAGTACATAAAAAACAATACAAAGAAATCCTTCCTATTAAAAAAAGGACGAACAAAAGCAGAGGATAAATACGTTCAAACTGGACAAGTTCAGCAGAAAAGTGAAATGTCCAACGGAACACAAATTGCAGAAAACTGCTTTTAACATACTATGTTCATCGGACTCAATGAGCATTGTTGCCTAGAAAATGGTTCCTTTTCGCTGGGCGAAAATACATCACCAAAATATCCCTAAATACAACAGTAGCGGTAGACAGAAGAATGACATACTAAAGATGGTTCCTTGACTGCTTAAACAGCACAATTGACAATAGTCAGTTATTGATACACTCTAACTGTAAGCACTCCAGTATAGGATCTAGAAACCACCTTCCATATTATAGCTAAGCAGTCACTTGATGAAGAGGCCAAGTATTCTCCATCATGCGAAAATTGAACAAACCATACTTCATTTTTGTGGTCAGTCAAAATCTGCAACGACAACACAATGTAATTCAATAAAGTAGCAAGCTAAACATGCAGGCCAAAAAGACCAAAAGGAAGCAATGATGTTATTTCAGGTGCATTTATTTTCTAAATGGTCCCCCCCCCCCCCCCCCACCACACACACACACTTCAGGTTCCACTAAATGTTAACACGACAGAAATGGACATCTTTCAGGATTAATTACCCAATTCGTTGATCAGAAACCGACAAGCTTTACAGAAGTAAGCGAAAATGCTGGCAGATGAATTACCTGTGTAGGTAGATAGCCAGATTGCACGGCAAGTGACCGGTTCTTTTAAGCTAGAAACTGAACTCTAACACATACGCATGCGCATAACCTAACATATCCTATTACAAAGTAACAATATGCAATCCAACAAAACGCTTAATTCAACGTGCAGATAAATTCATAAGGACATTAAAATTTCAATCTTTAAGTTTTTAAGCACTATCAACCTACTTATGCTATGCATGGACTTGCAGATACAAAGAATAAACTTTCAGTAAAATCACTGGGGCTTCACTACCAGTTGAAACAAGCCTTGCATCTCCTAATATCAAAGTTCTTCCAAGTTCCAACGAGGCAGGACAAGGATTTAATAAGTGTTATAAATGAAGTCTCGCTTACTAAAATTTTTATTCCAAGAAACAGCATCACTCGAAAATTTATAGGATGGCCACCAGTCCAATGTGATAGAATTCATTCATCAGCTGTAGACTCCAAAGCTTTAATGAAACGAACATGTACTCGATTCCACAAGCAACGGTTACCTGAGTGGTCTCAGTCGGCAACTGATCCCCATTGCAGCAGTGGTCCTCATAGAGGGACACTGCATCTGATGAATTGTGGTACATGCAACAGTCAATTTGGGTTGTAACAGCAGCTTCAACCAGGTTTTCCAACCGTCTTTCTGGCAACATATATGGTGGTGGGAGCAAATTTTCCAGCTCCATCAATAAATTCGACTGAGGCTCATGAGCTCTATCATTCATACTACACAACTTGATTTCCTTTAAAGAAAGGATACTGCTCGCAAGTTTCTGAACTTTTCCTCTATCAAGCCCTGAAGTCGAAATCTCTTTCCGCAATATGCCGAGAGCCAAATAATCATTCCCCTGTTTCAGAAACTCCATGATGTACTGTTTATACACCAAAAACAAAGCCGAGGCCCTTGTGCCATCCGTCAAATCCTCAAACGAGTTAAGCGTACTAATACAATCATCCCAACTGCCATTAAGAATTTGCGATTCAAGCAATTCGAATTCCGCAGATTTGCACCTTATCCCGGATTCGATTTCCAAACAATAAGCAGACTTTGAGTAGCCCAAGGAATATAGGCATTGAATTATGATCCTCAGAAACTCAATCTTCCTTATAAGCCCGTCCGCACCCAACAGGGTTAGATTATCCTCCATATCATATTAAATCTCCCAACACTTTTATATCACTTCTACCCAATTCTCGCACCTCATGCAGTCGAAGTTAGATTTTTCAGTGGCAATCATTTTCGATCACCGAAGATACTCCAAAAGAGCTTTCATTAGCACTACCTTTTTCCATAGAGAACCTATCAGTCAAAACCTACGATCAGTACAACAGTGCAAATCCCACTAAGCTCAATACTTGACATCATATTTTCGAAGACAATTTCTCCTAAAGAAGCAGGAGAAATAAAACAAAGACAACAATATTCCACGCGAAACAGACCACCGATATCTTCAACACACAGGCTCAGCTTTAATATGCCCAGAGGCTCCACCATCCATGACCGCCGGAAAAACAACAGGAGAAAACCAGAAATTAAGCATCAAAAGACTGAAAAAGTGACCAAGTTTTTAAATTTACGGCCACCCACATCGACAAATCCCACGACTTCACCATATCCGCACGCAAGAAGGCGTAAAAGAGCACGTGAAATCGAAACGGGTTCAAAATCAGCGAGCACCTAAGAAAGAAGGAGACGACCAACATAAAATTAGGAGAGCCAGAGAGGACCGACCTGAAGATGAAGAATGAAAACTCAACAGTTTCTGGAATTCGCAGAAAATTATTGAGAAATGGCGATTGAAGGAGGGGAAGTTGCTTGTCGGAGTAAACTGGGAATCGGATGCGAAACCCCGTAGATTTCACTCTAATTTCTCGCCATCAGAGGCAGCCAAGATCACTTAAACGACGACGTTCCGCGCTGTTCATTCATTGCTAGTCGTTGTATTGGGGAAAAAGGCCGAAATTACCAATCCCCCCCGACCCCCCTTCAAACTCAAAGGCTTAAATTACCCCCTCTTAATCTCACTTTTTACTCCAAAAAAAAGAATCTCACTTTTATTATTATTGTCGACCCAAGCTCTAATGGATATGTTTTTACTTCTTTTTGTGTTTATTTTATTCATGAATTAAGCACTCTAATTTTTTTAAAAATTTAAAGCAGAATGATTGATAAGAGAACCTTAGAATCATATATGTTGTATTCATATTTGCAAAACAAATGATTTTATTATAAGTTTTGGAAAAAGGGTTATAAGTGGAAGTAATAATGAGATTAGTGTAGTTCTTTAGTCTATAATTTAGGAGCACGAGCATGTAGGCTCGATTTTCAGAAGGTCCATGGGTACCCTCATAAATCACATGAATCGGTTAAGTTCGGGCCTTGAACTTGCACGTGTGGCCCAACCACAAAACAGTTTGGGTGCATCGATTTGAGGGAGTAACCCCTAATTTCTAATTGGAAGTCCCTTAATGCTCCCACAAGCTAAATTAATCCATAGTTTGTTTCATGTTCATATCTAAGCGTTCGGGAAACTTTAAGGTCGTAAATTGATAATGTCATTTAGAGGGGCTTTTACATCTTATTTTCTTCTCTTTTGCAAATTTTATGGCGTGCGAGCTTTAGATTATTTTTTTCTTAATCTTAAGCACGAAAGCCTTTTGTCATATATAAATTTTGACATGTGAATTTACATTAATTTTCTTATAATTTCTACAGGCTTGAATAACATTTTGAATTTTGGCAGGAAAATAGATAAAATACCCCTATCGGCCTAAATATTATTTACAAGTACTTTCTCCCTCAAATTATATTAGAAAAAAGAAAAAAGAAAAAAGAAAAAAGGAAGACAATGGTGTGACCCGCAAACATTTGCAAAAGGGCTTTGAGCTCACGAAGGGAGAGGAGAGCATCTGTTGTCCGTCTAACCAAATCCATTTTCACAACCATTCACCGCTAGAGAAGATGATCTCCCCGTGTCCAAACACCATCTCCTCCGCTCTCACCGCCATTTCTCCGCCGCCGCCGCCGCCGCCGTCGTTCAGCAAGCAGATGCGCTTCAGGTTCTCGACCAGGTCCTCTCACTCACTCTCTCTCGTCTTCAGTCGCCGATGCGCACTTTCCAGTCTCACTCGCGCACCGTCGATTTCTTTTCGGTTGCAGAAGCTGGAGGAGGTCTAGCATGTCCTCCGATCGGGAGCCTCCTCCTGTTCCCGACCGTCGCGTCGTGGTCCGTCCTCTTCCCGCGCGAACTTGCGATGACTACTAATGCTTCTCTCTCTTTTTTTTTTTTGACGAGTTTCGTGGCATTAGAAGAGTGATGCCGCTATCTGTGAAAACTGCAGCTAGGTTGCGGATCCGTAGCCGTAGATTTCTTGGCGGCGGTGGCCTCTTATCCCAAGCCCGACGACAAGATCAGGAGCACCAGCTTGAAGGTTTTGCTTGTTCCGCGCCCTCAGATTGACTTCCTCTTCCTTATCGTCGTTCTCTACTTTAGTTGCTTGTTTCCTTTGAGTTTGCCTTGCATCCTACTTTCTGTGATCGCCACAAGCTTGCTCAGAGGTCTTGTTGCCTGTTTGTTATAGTTGCCTTGAGGTTAGTGTGCATTGTAGAGGGAGGATTGCACTTATAAGGTTTCGATAGTGCCGTTGCTTTTGTTAGATTGTGATTTTAGGATCTGGTGGGTGCACCTTGCTTAGGTTCAAGGCGGTGGGAATGCTGGTAATGCTTTGACTTGCGCTGCACGTTTGGGCTTGAATCCAAGGCTAATTTCGAAGGTTGTAAAAACATCTCTCTCCAGATTTATGTGGCATTTGTGTTGTGGAGTTACTATATGTGACAATCATTAGGTTGCTGATGATGCCCAAGGCAGGGGTATATTGGAGGAGCTGGAGGCTGATGGTGTTGATACTTCCTTTTTGGTGGTGAGCTCCAATTGTCATTACAACTGATAAATTGGTTTGAAAGAATTCGTCTGTGATGTCACTGTCTTCTTTGGTCTTTGGTAAAGTAATGTGTCAACATATCATTCATTTTTCATTCTAATAAGTAAATTTCATTTGTTGGTAATGGAGTAGCACAAATGACATGTGTCATTCACTTGTACATCTTAAAAGGCACTTGTTCAATCCTTCAAGTTGTTCATTTATTATTTAAAAGATCTTCTCAGAAAGTTTTGGATCTTTCAAATGCAAGAGAAGGCTCTGTACACAGGTGTCACTACCTTGAACATTTGCTTCTTGTTTCTTTGATTCTGATGAACTGATCCAACTATTCATAATCCTCCTTCAAGACATTTCCCGTGATATAGTAAACCTTTCTAGACATCAAAACCTCTGATGATTCTAACAAGTTAGTATTGGGATATTGGAAATGTGGATACTGTTGCTCTTCTTTGCAGTCATAGTTTCAGCTTTACTATAGATTTCCAATAAGTTACCCCGATCACTTTGAGAGGGTCCTTAAGAAACTTTTATTTTGTTAGTATCTGCAAATTGGCAATTCTTGACGACCTTAAGGTGGATAGAGCACTTCTTGAGGTGAAGATGGTAAAGATTTTATGGGATGAGGAACACTTCTGCTGCAAAGTGCTATGCAGGATATGCCTGCTCGATGTTCTTAAATTCGTGGCACAAGATCACATTAGTTCGATATTTCTCAAAACCATTCCCTTCACCTAAGCTGACAGAAAAGCTTGAGATATTGACTTAAGTGTGGAGCTAGCTTTAATTAGCGTAATGCTAACGGTTAATACCATGCATAACTTTTATGTTCAATCATTCATGCCTTTTGATCTCTCTATGCATTTCAAGTATGGCTGTAGATGATGCACCTGAATAGAGAATCCTCTGAAATGCTCTGCATTTTAATCCCACTTGATGTTTTTCTCATTTGAACAAACAAACCGAAGCATTTGACAATATATTTTGCAGCACACTCTATGGTTTCGTCTTTTTTCCAACTATTTATTAAAAGCCACTTGTTTGTTGAATCATACTTAATCAGTTTCCCAATTGCTTCTCTGAGTTCTCCTCAAGAGTTTCAGCAGTTACTCTGTTGCTCGGGTTGTTAATCTGCCATTGTCTTGGGACCTTGCCTTGATTGAATTAGTATTAATTTGTTATTTTATTCATCAGCTAATTAAGAATTAATCTTTCTGTGTTGGCTAGAAATTCGAGAACAGCTCATTCACTACAAACAGAACTGCTCAAGGAAGAGTAATCTTCCGCGGCTTTGCGAACCTTACGTTGCTTTGACTTACTTTGTGTTTTTGTTTCAGGTTTCCAAGGAGGGTAATTCACCATTTACGTACATCATTGTTGATGACCAAACGTGAGAATCACTTTTATGCTACTACTAACACCCCCCCCCCCTCCCCCTCTTTTTCAAAAATATGAGGTTGTGACAAGTAAGCTTTAAGAACAATAACCAATTGGAAAAGAATCTAAAGTGCTTGCAGTTTTCTAGGTTCGAGATTAGTGAGATTATTTACCCCTGTTGACTAAAAAGCCTGGTCTTCACAAAATTAATTACACGGAGGGACAAACCTGAGCTGGGATCTCATTTTTATTAAGGGCAGAATTGTCAAGAGATAAATATTCCTTTATTGCCCAAAAAGTGCTGAAACAATGGCCATGTTTCTCTACTCCTCACACCAATTTGCTATGTTCAGCATTGAAGGAAATTGTAGATATGTAAGATGCAGTGCATTCACGGTCCGTTTCTTGTGATATTTTTTTTAGTAGCTGTCACATGATTAATAAACATAGTTCAATACGAAGAGTCTAGTGGTAGTAAGCAAATTGCACTGATGCTCTTTTTTGTTCTTATAACCTAGCCAATTGAGGCTGTTTACTGATATTTCAGGATGGACAACTTGTGGCCTAATGAGATTCTGTAAAATTTCGTTAGTGCACAGACACTTTCAGATGAGAGAGAGAGAATCAGGAAACACCGTAGACCAATAGTAGTTTTAGTGAGAATCAGGAAACACCCTAGACCATAGTAGTTTTACTGAGTTCTTACATGTCCTTGCAGGAAAACTCGTACCTGTATACATACCCCTGGATATCCACCCATGGTGCCGCATGACCTTTCTCAAACAAGCTTGCTATCTGCAATTGATGGGGCAAGGATTGTCTACTTTGATGGGAGGTTGTATGAAACTGCTTTAGTTGTTGCACAAGAGGTAATGCGTCAAGCATTTCTTTTAATGCTGGCGGTTCTTCTTTTTCGTTCAAAACATATTGCTATGTGATTAAGCTATTTGACCTGCGAGTCTTCTGAAAGCTGAATTAGGAATAAATGCTTAACATTTTGATATATCGCGCTGCTTATCAATTGCACATTCTTTATTGGTCTACGGGGAATTAGGGCCTATAGTCCCCTGTTAGGGTCCAAACTCTCAGGTCTAAGATGTCACAACTGTCATTATGTCTCTTTACAGCTCTCTTTTTAATGTGTGGATGCTCAATCTGAAAGAAAAGAATCACTAGGTTGTAAACTGTTCCATATTAGGGATATTAGATTGACAGCTTTGCAGGATCTTCTTATTATTTTATCATAGTAATTGTCTTTTGGAACACATAAGCAACAAATAGTCCATCGCGCTCATCAATATTTTTCATGAAGTAACATCTGAAAGGTGCATGCTTGTTAGGATCGGGAAAACTTTTCTTTTTGGATCTCTATGTGTAGGGATTAAGGAGGAGAAGGTCCTACAGCTATGGTGACTGCTTGTGGTTTATTTTTCACATGTTTTGGTAATTCCAAGCATGATACAGGAGATTTTGCAGATGGAATTCATGGAATTCTCCCTATTTCTTGTTGGCTAATCAGTTTACATAATCGATATTATTGAAAAATCTATTCCAATGGGCCTTAACTGAATACAGTATTTGGAGACCAACTTAAAGTAGGTGGTGATATTAGTTTCTTTTAGACAATTATTGTAGCTCAACAAATGAATCTCTCTGAAGCCCAACACCAGGTGCAATTACGTGTCACGTAAATATGTTCTTAGCATTTAGAATTTGTATAGGCAATTGCCAAATTGTGAGGTCATGACTATATTATTGTTGGTCAATAATTTATCCTCTCTAACCTTTGATCCTTTTCATGTGACCAAGTTTTCTTTATTTCCATAAATTTCCTCAGCTTGTCCAGATAGGTGATTGTATTGGCAAAAGTATTGAGAGAACAACATATACTCTTGTTATTGCTTGCACCAATATTTTAATAGTCCTCATCTTGGCACCTTCTGTTTTCACATTCATCTGCCAGTTATCCACTTCAACCCCTTTTACGCATAATATGACTCGGATGCTCTTTGTATGGCATCTTGGTTGGAATTCTTCTCTGCTTCTTCTAATAATTGATCGAGAGTGCAGCATGAGCACATTTTTTCTTCTTCCTTTGATTCTGGTTTTGTGTTTGTCTTCTGTTTTAGGTTTTTTCTATTTTACATTCACCGTCTTAATGCTTTTATTAGTCTTTGTCCCTTTGAAAGGTGTTATATTTGACACACACTTCTGTACATAGAAATGTTGAGCTTCTAGCAAGGTGATAGCATGAGTAGTTATGACGTGGGAAACTCACAAAATAATTGGCTATTGGGCTTAATCCCACGGAACTCTTGGAAGTCTGTAATTCGACAAAGCCAATTCACTTGGATGCTGTTGTGGTATATCTAGCTTGTGCAACTTTTGAAAGTATGTTAAGATTCTGTGCAAGAGTTCAGGAGTTATTGTGATTTACATTGACATGATTAGTTCAGCATGGCAGTCTTATCGACTTTTTGGTATTATGGAATCTTATCAGCTTTAGGTTGTGGTTTACTTTTGCAACTTCTGAATGTCAACAATAAAAGCACAACTAAGAAAGTCTCTTGAAACCGATTGTAATTTACAATTATTTCCAATTTCTTGCTTTGCATCTAGTGGAAAAAGAGAAGCTTGATGTGACTTGTTGAGGAGTAGTCGGCATTTTGGGTTTTAAAGTGCAGGCTGTTCGCAGGAAAATTCCTATATTAATTGATGCAGAAAGGCCGAGAGAGGGTTTGGATGACCTTTTGAAGTTGTCTGAGTATGCAGTTTGTTCTGCAAAATTTCCTCAGGCAAGTTGGTTTTTCTATGAAGCATTTACTCGCCCATGCAAAGCATTAGGAGGAATTGCGATGCCCATTGAAGCATTTGTGTCAGTATGGTGTCTGCCGAGTGCCATCTTTTTTTAACTGTTGGCATATTCTGAAGTTTTTTCATTTGTATGATGTTTATCTTTTTGTGAAAACACGATTGATCCTGTCAACTGTCTTCCTTTTATATCCTTATTCCATGTTAAGTAGCATGTCAATCATCTCATTTTTCTCAATTTCTTTCAGTATCATTAGCCACAGTCAAAGAAATATTTAGGTTTCATATTTATTTAGTTTGATCTGAATTGCAAACCTTTTTTATTAATTGTGGTTATGGCATTTTCTTTGTATGCTAATGTTACGATGTGTAATATGGATTGCAAAATTTGTTATTGGACAGGCATGGACAGATGCACCATCTGTTGCTAGTGCTCTTCTATCCTTGATGCTTAGGTTACCAAATCTGAGGTTCGTAATTGTGACGTTGGGCAGTGAAGGGTGCATTATGCTCGAGCGAAGTACTGAGGGTCAGTTCCGACTTCAGACGCTCTAGATTTGGTCTTTCAGTTGTGTTTATCTTTAGGCAAATACGGGATAGCTGGACAGTACTTTCTTTATTGTAGCAAACAACGGCACGATTCTGGAAGTGCAAGAGTTTGGTATGAAGTATTTATTTCTTTTTCCATAGTGCAGGTAATTCTCAAGAAGAAGTGGATGTGGACAACTTGTTAGAAATTCTGAAGCAGAGAAAAGTTGGTGTTGCAACCATTCCAACATGTGTTTCCTCGGTAGTGTATGCTTGCAAACTTTATTATGGATGTCATGATTGCAAACCAACATAAGTTCTGGGGGAGCATGAAATTTGTTATTAGTTTTTCAGTGGAACCTCTGAGCCTGCAATTCAGAGAGGAATGCCCATGCGACATGATAAGTCACCTTGTCAGTTGTGTAGTTCCCAGAGCCACCCACAGCTCAATCTTTTGTGGGGCTTCTAATTAAGGAGTTCAAATTCCCTTGCTTGTGCAGTACGCATAATATCTTCTACTCTTTCTACTTGTGTTTAACGTACCCATTGTGAATCGTGGACAAGGCGCAGATGGCTCAGCTGATTTATCAAGGGTTGATTTGAGTCAACATATAGATGAATCAGGATAACTAGCCTCCACGACTTTCTTGGAACATGTGTGTTGCAGACAGTGATTTCTTTTTCGAAGTGTTCAGTGACCTAATAGTGGTGTAGTAAAATTTATTCTCATCTGTTGGAGCTTCTGCTGTCTAATGTCACTTTTCCCAAGTGTAAAGTGTTTGAGAGGTCAATCCTTGCTCTCTGGAAAGCATTTCTTTTTCTCTTGTTATCTTGATGGACCAACAAACAGAAAATATGATTTTCTCGTGTTTCAGCTTGGGATTTGTTATTGTTCTATTTTCCATTTGGTAATTGAGTACTGCTTTTTGTTGTACTTCTTTGCAGTGTTTAATTCTATTGATCACAAACACATGAGTAACATCTCGTTGGGGCTTAAGGTGTCTTGCCTTCTTTTTCCTTTTCAGTCGGTGTCGCAATTGAAAGCTGAGGGGATAGGAACCGTGCATGGGAGGTTACTCTTGGGAACAGCTGAGAAGATACCACCACAAGAACTTATTGACACAACTGGGGCTGGTGACGCATTCATCGGTGCAACCCTATATGGTACATCTTTAGTCAACTGAAAATGTTTTATTTATAGAAATTCCATGCTATCTGCCCGAAACTATCAAGTGATCAAAAACAAACATGTCCATCTACGTGATTAGTTTATTATGAGCAAGACTTCAGTTAGTGAGTTCAGTATTGTTACTGCATCAAAAGCACTTTAATTTTCTTTTTGGGGCCATATTCTTTGATTAAGTTAAAATGCCTTATTTTTCTCCCTGGATCTTTATCCCGTATTTTCCCTTTTCAAGATTGACCACGTCTTCTGTACAGAAATTCTTTGTACTCTATTATCTGATATATCAATTTTTATTCATTGTTTTGGCCAAGTAACCACTGATTAAATGGTGCCATTCCAGATTATTTATTTCCCTAAACCCGTGAGGGGCATGTAGCCCAATTTGCGATTTTGTCCTTTTCTTCTGGCCATTCCCATTACACGATTTAATCTCACCTGCTGGATCATATTTCTCTACTTAATTCTTTCAGCTTTTATACATTGCTGTATTCAAGAAGTTCAATCAATTATTTCAGGGGATAAGTATATTGGAAGTCCTAAAACTTGTCATGAAAGTGCAAATGAGTCCTAAAACTTTCAAAAACTACAATCAAGTCCTAAAACTTGTCACGAAAGTGCAATCGAGTCCTAAAACTTTCAAAAAGTCTAATCAATGGAAGGACTTGATTGGATCAATATGACAAGTCTTAAGATTTAATTGCATTTTTTTGAAAGTTTTAGGACTCGAATGCACTTTCGTGACAAGTTTTAGGACTTTCGATGCACTTATCCCATTATTTCAGTCAAGTCTTCTTCGCCAGAGGACATGTTTTGTGACTACATATTAAAAGTCAACTAGCGCTTCCTTTAGCATGGACATAAGTCTGGATGGTGTATTTCTTGAGGGCTTCACTGACAGATTTGGCTGTTATTGATGCTAATGATTTTCTATGTTGTTTTTAGCCATCTGTGCCAACATGCCACCTGAAAAACTGTTGCCCTTTGCTGCTCAAGTGGTGAGTTCTGTGAAAGAAACTGGAGTTCTAAGCATCTTTATAAGATTTATTTCAGTGCCGAAGACTTCATTTGGTGATATTCGATCATCTGATTGTCAGGCTGCTGTAAATTGTCGAGCTTTGGGTGCTCGAACAAGTCTTCCGCACCGCACAGATCCGCGCCTAGCACCCTTCCTGAGCTGATAGATCCCAAATACTGACAGGCACATGGAAAAAAGAGGGAATCATTGGCGAACGTGAGTTTCTTCGCCTTCTGTGCATTATTTTAGTGGTGAGTGCTTAAACGTTTTGCTATCAATTCCTGTATGAAGTCATTTGTCTGCTCCACAGGCCCTGGTGGTTCTAGCCAATCTGGTTATTTAACACAAATGATCAAGCAGTGATGAGGATCACCATAAGCATCGACGTGCGGCATGAAATTTTCCATAAGGTAGGACAAAATACAGTTCGACCGAGGGACATGGATATGCCCTTTACGCAATGCGGGTATATGCGGGGGTTTTGTGCACTGCGTCAATATAAAATACTAACTGTTAAAAAAGATCATTTTGACTAAAGAAAATTAAAAAAAGAAGGAAAAAAAAGGGGGGTGAAGTTGCCTCGACATTTCGTCCCTCGTGAGGTATCTCTGAAGTTTCAGAGCTCTGAAATAATCGGCCAAATTCTTGGACTTTGGCTAATTGTTTCAGAGTTCTGAATCAGCTCGTGTTTTTTCCTTCGTTTCTCGCGAGAGGGACGTTAAACTAGAGATTAAATAAAACATAATGTCATAAGTAGTTGCGACGGCTTATTCAAAGCTTGTATCGCGACTGGTCGATCGGAATCCAGGTTAGACGATACTTGCAAGTCTTGGTCTTCGTGAACTTATTCATTGGTCATCGTTATGCGCCCCACTGCATTTGTCCGATGTCAATCTCGTGGGGATGTCAATCTCGTGGGGCTCCACAGGCATATGCATTATTGACTCTGTCGGCATAAAAGAAAGACTTCCCGGTCATCGTTTGTCCCGTTCCCCCCGAGACGCCAATCAATTGAACGTTTTGAGGGAGGCAAGAGCCATCTACTCATCGAATAATAGTGGTCAGCCCCACGATAGTTACATCTAAGCTGATATGCGGAATCTTATAAGCAAAGAATTGTTGTTGGGAGGGCCCAGAAACTGGTTGAAAAATTTACCAAGAAAAACGTATACAAATTGTGCTTGAAGACGATCCCCTCGATTGACTATACATCCTTGCCTTCTTTTGTGTAATCAGTAGACGTCACCCGTTTTAATTGTTCGGTGACAAAAGAAAAGATAGGGTTGAGATTAAACAATGACGATTCGATAGCTATGAAATGTGAATGCCTGGCGCCCATGGCCGTCGGGCATCGTAGGGTATCCGAATTTTGAGAATTTACAAAGGAGTTTAACATGTGTCTGAAGTGAAATTAGACCGTCGACAACGGCGAGTTTTACTGAATTTCACGTTCATTTCAGCGTACTAACCATGTTGGGAATAGTTTCCCTTCCCAATCTCCGTACCTCAACATCGTTAACTTCCTGTCGTGCATCCACGTGGTTCACGCACGAACCGTGCCGGGCACTTCACCCAATACTGCCTCGTGCTTCACGCGAACTACCGGCAATTTCCTTTCTGGACTCAAGAAGTCCTCGAAAAAGCAGTTATTCTCCTCGTCAATTATCAGTAGCCCTCGTGCGGCATGCTCGACCCTGTTGACCCAAAAAGGCACAAAGAAAGGAAGGTAGGGCTTCTCTGAACCTTTCTTTACTCCTTATGAGGTTCGCACGCGACTCGAAATTTCGCCGTGCGTCCCCTAATGTCTTAAGTCTACTTGAAAGGTGACATGTCCTATTCCCTTCCCTACCGTGACGTTCGATTCGATGAACGGAAGAAGTTAAAATGTCGTGTCCACTCAACCGAAACACAACAAAGTAAGAGTAGCAATGTTTTCGGTTTTGTTCGAAAAATCTTAAACTTATTATACTCTTGCCAATTTAATCATAAACTCCTAAATTTTTTCAATTTTTTCCAATTGAATCCATCCGGCCAATTTCGACCGAAAACTATCGACGTGGACATTTTTAATAATATTTTAATAATATTTTTGAATTTTTTAAATTTTAAGTTTCTTTTCTTCCTCACTTTTTCTTCGCTTTTTTTTGCCGGGGCCAGCTAGGGTCGCCAGGGCCCTCGCTGGCCCGTGACCCTTGCCAGCCACAGTGAAGAAAAAGTGAAGATGAAAGGAAAAAGAAAAAAAGAAAAAATAAATTAAAATATTATTAAAAATTATCCATATCAGGATTAATCGTGACATGTAGGACGAAAAAATGAATCATTGAATGGAAGAAGTTAAAATCTCATGTCCACTCCAGAGAAACATGACAAAGTGAGAGTAGCAATATTCACTGTTTTGGTTTGCCGGATGAATCCCGCAATTACCTATTCGACACCCATGTGTTGGTTTCAATTTACAAAAAATGCAGGAGGGATAACTCAGGAAAATTATCAAAAAAGTCATAAACCTATTACAATTGTGTTAATTCAGTCCTAAATCTTTTGCATTTGTACCAATTCAGTCCTTCCGAGCATTTTTGGCCGAAAATCGCTGACGTGGTGCGGTCGACGATGACGTGGCCAATTTTTAAAAATATTTTAATACTTTTGAATTTTTGTATTTGTTATTTCCTTTTTCTTTGTATTTTTTTCTTCTTCCTCAGACCGGTCGCCAGGCTC
Source organism: Lenwebbia sp. NSW1173648 (assembly GCA_029784005.1). Taxonomy (NCBI): domain Eukaryota; kingdom Viridiplantae; phylum Streptophyta; class Magnoliopsida; order Myrtales; family Myrtaceae; genus Lenwebbia; species Lenwebbia sp. NSW1173648. Next base: position 38,336,810 of record JARCGZ010000001.1, read on the forward strand.
GAGGATCGGTCAGAGGAAGAAGAAGAAGATAAAAGAAAATAAAAAATAAATAAATCTAAAAAATATTAAAATATTATCAAAAATTGGCAACATCAGCGATTTCTGACCAAAATTAATCGGAAGGAATGAATTGGTACGAATGCAAAATGTGTAGGAAATTTGCACAATTGCAAAAGTTTTATGACTTTTTAAATAATTTTCCCAGATAACTCATGAACAATAACGAAGTGCTCAAAATGACTCCTTGATAGGTTTTATTTGTTTTTATAACTAAAGTATAGTTCCTTTTATTATCATATTCTTAAAAAACATCAATGACAAGTTATTATCATTAAGAATGTAAGTCACAACATTTTTAGTTATAGTTATCACAATTTGTGATATATGGTTTACATTATATTAAGTTTCTCAGTAAAAAAAAGTGAATTGCCAAATATATTGTGCAGTCATAATTAACAAATAGAGCAAAATCGTAATCATATTAACGCTGCATATACCAGCCTAATTTTAATAACTAATTGATATAAAGTGATACATTATTTTTTAAATAAATAAGTTGGGAATACCAAGTAAGCTACGATTGCCATTTAACTATAAATTCATGATGAACAGAAATTTGATTATAGATAGATTATTTAGATTAATTTCATTTTTATAATTAATTTTCTGCTTCAAAAGTGCTTCTGGAGTAGAAATCCGTTTGGTAATGCAACTTCTGAAACAGAAATTCGTTTGGTTACGCAACATTACATTTCTACTTTTGAAGCAAATTTCTACTTCTAAAGTTATTTTTGAGCAAATTCCAGAAGTTAAAAAAGTTACTTCTCTTTTAGAAGTAGAAATCTCTCAACATCAATATTTCTCTTACTTCGGCCTCTTTTCATGTTCTGCGCCTCTCTCTCCCAACCACGCCTCCGCCATCGTTGCCCATCGCTGACCTTTGCCAGCCGCTGTCGACCATTGCCCGGCAGTGACCACCACGGCACTGTCGCTGCGACCACCACCGCCTTTTGTCACCCACCATCACAGCCCTCATTGACCCCCCCCCCCCCCCCCGGCTAACCACCGCTACCAATCACCGCCCGACACCGTCGACCATCGCTCGCCGCCGTTTCTCGCTGCCACCATTGCCGATTCGCCGTCTCCGGAGTAAAAACTAAATAATAATTTTTTATTTTTTAAAGAAATTTTAAAAAATTAAAAATGAAGTAGAGATTTTTTGGTCGCCGACAATAATTTTTCATAAAAGATTTTGTGTTAATAATGTTTTAGAAGTAGAAATTTTCAACCGTTACCAAACGAATTTCTCAGATCAGAAATCAACTTATGTTTCTAAGTAGAAGTTGATTTATGAAGTAGAAGTGTTGCCATGCGCGTCTTAAATATACTGATAACTGCATGGAATATCTATTCCTTGGCCCCATTCAAGGCATACCTATTCTTGATTGTGAGGGAATAGATACATCGAGGGAATTTCTGGCGAAGGAATAATTATTTCATAAGAAATTGATCCGGCATGGGTTAAGTATTACTACGAACCAGACGTGCAATATATATTCATAGATGTAACACCTATGTTATAGTTCGGTCGACATGATGATGCAAAATTTTGCAACAATCCTACAATATACTTCAAATTTGAAGTGCTTTCATGCATCGGGTAATCATTATATTCTCGCAAATCAACCAACGAAACGAGCCATGGTAAATTGACCAATTAATTTCGTATCTTCTACTAAAATAAGGATGGGGAGAAGCTACATTATAAGAGTTCACACCTGCTATGGAATGTTCGTTCACAACTCGAAGGTTCGAGGTTGGCCCATCAATTACCGTAGCCCCAAAAAGATACTTGCAGCAAGGAACCCTCTCCAAACAAGGCAACGTGCAGCTAGGCGATGTTGCACAAGCCGTGCAAATATTCGTCAAATGCGCGAATCAAACTCGTGATCTCATGAGAAAAATGTAATGTCTTTTATCACCGGACAATCACATTTGTGGTCCACAATGAGTTGGAAATAGGCATTCTTTCACCGGCTCTCCACCATCATGCGAATTCTCCGAACTATTCTATTTCCATTAGCTTTGCCTTTTCTATGTTACTTTGACGAGATTCCAATAGCATTCCATTTGTTTTGCTACTTAGTGCTTGAAGGATATGTAACATATCATTTTTTTTTATCATCTCATCAATTAATCATGGGTAATTGAATAAACAATTATGAAACTTTATCAGACCTTAAATGCGGCACCACCACCGCCTTTTGTCACCCACCATCGCAGCCCTCACTGACCGCCGCCGCCAGTCCCCCCCCCCGGCTAACCACCGCTACCAATCACCGCCCGACACCGTCGACCATCGCTCGCCGCCGTTTCTCGCCGCCACCGTTGCCGATTCGCCGTCTTCGGAGTAAAAACTAAATAATAAATTTTTTTATTTTTTAAATAAATTTTAAAAAATTAAAAATGAAGTAGAGATTTTTTGGCCGCTGACAATAATTTTTCATAAAAGATTTTGTGTTAATAATGTTTTAGAAGTAGAAATTTTCAACCGTTACCAAACGAATTTCTCAGATCAGAAATCAACTTATGTTTCTAAGTAGAAGTTGATTTATGAAGTCGAAGTGTTGCCATGCGCGCCCTAAATATACTGATAACTGCATGGAATATCTATTCCTTGGCCCCATTCAAGGCATACCTATTCTTGATTGTGAGGGAATAGATACATCGAGGGAATTTCGGGCGAAGGAATAATTATTTCATAAGAAATTGATCCGGCATCGGTTAAGTATTACTACGAACCAGACGTGCAATATATATTCATAGATGTAACACCTATTTTATAGTTCGGTCGACATGATGATGCAAAAGTTTGCAACAATCCTACAATATACTTCAAATTTGAAGTGCTTTCATGCATCGGGTAATCATTATATTCTCGCAAATCAACCAACGAAACGAGCCATGGTAAATTGACCAATTAATTTCGTATCTTCTACTAAAATAAGGATGGGGAGAAGCTACATTATAAGAGTTCACACCTGCTATGGAATGTTCGTTCACAACTCGAAGGTTCGAGGTTGGCCCATCAATTACCGTAGCCCCAAAAAGATACTTGCAGCAAGGAACCCTCTCCAAACAAGGCAACGTGCAGCTAGGCGATGTTGCACAAGCCGTGCAAATATTCGTCAAATGCGCGAATCAAACTCGTGATCTCATGAGAAAAATGTAATGTCTTTTATCACCGGACAATCACATTTGTGGTCCACAATGAGTTGGAAATAGGCATTCTTTCACCGGCTCTCCACCATCATGCGAATTCTCCGAACTATTCTATTTCCATTAGCTTTGCCTTTTCTATGTTACTTTAACGAGATTCCAATAGCATTCCATGTGTTTTGCTACTTAGTGCTTGAAGGATATGTAACATATCATTTTTTTTTTATCATCTCATCAATTAATTATGGGTAATTGAATAAACAATTATGAAATTTTATCAGACCTTAAATGCGGCACCATCATTCATCCGTGGTAGAATGACTTTTTCTTTTCTTTTGATTACTAAACATGATCATGACTTTCCACTCGAGAATAATGTTCCTTACGATGCCATTGGCCTTTTCACGTCATATCAATAAGTCCTTTTTCACTTCGGCGGAAATTCCAATTTCCAAATGCCACTTGTAGGATGGCTCAAAGTCGTCCAATAGGACGCGCAAATTAACTTTTGATCAGAAGTTGATTTTTCTACTTTTGAATAGAATTAATTTTTTTTTACTTTTTCAAGCGGCTGCAAAACTACTTATGGAGCAAAAAAACGCTTTAGAAGTAGAAAAATGAAGTTACGTAACCAAACGAATTTCTACTCCATAAGTTATATTGCTAAACAGATTTCTGCCCCATAAGCACTACTGGAGCATAAATTCTATTCCAAAAGTGTTGTCAGGCGCTCCCTAAAAAGCCCATCCATCCAATTTATAAAATATCAAATTGCTTCTCATTAAAAAAATTTAATAACTTATCCTCTCGGGTATTCAAAATTCAGATAGTTTTGCAGACTAGGGTTGCACATGAAAAGAGTAATGTTTGTGTATTTTAATTCGATTCTTAAGTTCTACGAAATATAAAAATTATATACATGTATATCAAATTAGTATCACCTAACACGTTTACTGCAAGCTAATTTTTCTCTCATGAAAAATCCCAAAACCTACAATCCATTAACATTCTACCCAATATCCTGTTAACAATACACATGACAAACACTGCAAGATGGATCTGACGTGAAGATTGCCAGATTCGACACGAAAAATCCCCGCATTTTGACATATATGCATTTTGACGGGATATTAGACATAATGCTAATGGAGGGTAAATGAGAGTTAAGGTTAATACCGCGAAAAACTCCAAATTGATACATTTATGACAAATTTACCCAAAACTATTTTTTTTTCACAAAAAATCTCAAATTGATACACATGTGACAAATCTATTCCAAACTATTGTTTTGACCACAAAAAATCCCAAAATGGTATATATGTGACATATTTACCCAAAACTATTTTTTTGACCACCAAAAATCCAAAACTGATACACATGTGATGAATTTACCCCAAACTAAATTTTTTGGCTACCAAAAATTCCAAACTAGTATACATGTGACAAATTTACCCTTCGTTAATATCCGTTAAATCAGGTTAATACCACGAAAAATCCCGATTTAATAAATTTGTGACAAACAAAGGGTAAAAATCCCAAACTAGTACACCAGTCAACTGCCACATGTCATTCAACTCAATAATTTGATGGTAAAATTTAACGAAAAACTAACGGATGGTAAATTTGTAAAAAAATGTTTCCGTTTTGGGTAAATTTGTCATAAGTGTATCATTTTGGTGATTTTTTGTGGTAAAAAGAATAGTTTGGCACATGTGTACTAATTTGGGATTTTTGATAGTAAAAAAAATAGTTTATGATAAAATTGTCACAAGTGTATCAATTTGGGATTTTTCGTGGTATTAACCCTTAGAATTAAGGGTATTGGTTTGGGATTTTTCATAAAACGAAAATTAATTTAGAGTAAATGTGTCATGGAGGTCTACTGTATTTTTACGAGACGGTAATTAATTTGGGGTAAAAATATTACGGGGTACTATTTGAGATTTTTAATTGTATTAACACAAAATAAACTCTATAAAAAGTCTAGCATGTTGCTTCTTCCTCAAAAGAGTCCACCTCCAGGACTTGGCTCTCTTATCTCTCGACTATTCTCCATTCCCACCCGAACATCATTCATGTCCTCCCGGTCTCTCCCTCCATCGCCAGAGGAGTGCCTCGTTGTACGTCCTCGTCACACACTCTTCTTGCATACATCCTCATTCATGCCACGTCTAAGCAGAGCACAAAAAAGTTCATTACCTCTCTTCACATCCTCGAAGATAACGAAATAAAACTTCCCCACATGTGATTGATGTTTGTGTGTTTTCGGAAACGCAGGTGGGGTTCGGTGGGATTTGTCTGGATTACTTGGCTGTTCTGTCCACTTTCCCCAAGCCTGATGACAAAACCAGATCCAGGAGCATGAAAGTATCTTCCTTTTTCTTTCCTCTCTGGTTTCTTCTGAATCTGTTCCTTTGTCCTTTCATAGCTATGGACTTTGTGTTTTTTAAGTGGTGTGAGCTGACTGATTTTTGCATGGGAAGATTGTTCTGGTGTCGGTTTGTGTTCTTTCGTAATTTATGAGGAGGCTCAAATCACTGAGAACTACAGGGGAGCTCATGTCTTCCTCCCAGAGAGCATGCCAAAGGAGCCTGAAATTTGCAGAGAAGTTATTGCTAATTGCCCAAAGTGAGAAAGACGGTATCAATTTCATGACCAGTACGACGCTCATTTTGATGTCAAAATTTTTCAAACGACCGTTCGAGTGTCACGACTTTAAAAGAGCGATCACTCTAGTAACTACTGCAAAAGAAAATCTGACTCGTTCTTCGGAATCACTTAAATGCATGCTTTTAGAAAGTTTTGGCACTAAATTGAAGGTTCATTAAGTTTTTGGTACTAAAATGATGATTCTTAAGGTCTTGGCACGAAGCATTATGAAATTGTGAGGTGCGTAATTTATGTACCGAATAGCGTCGATAAATGTATCAAACTTTTCACAAATTGAGAAATTGCTTTAAATTGGTTCCCAAACATTCCCTAGCAGTTAATATTTGCATAAGGCTCCAAGTTCTGTTGTTCCATCTCAAAACAGAGCAAGGTCGAAGAAGGAAACAATTTCGCAGTTACTGAGAGGTGAAGAAAGTTGCGCTTACTTCCCCCTTTTTTTTTTTTGAAGAGAAAATTACATCATTGTGAAGACGCATTTAAGTGAGTCCAACAAGCCACGTCACAGCAAACCAAGTCAACCGAGTCACTTAAGTGATGGCTTTCTAAAAGTCGTGGTACTTAAATAATCGTTTCAAAAGTTTTAACATGAAAATGTGCGTCGTACATACATACGATGTGGTCCTTTTCCATAAGTGAAAGTGTTCTGAAGATGTCCGGACCATTTGTGTAGTTGATGCAGAGCATACATTTTCTTCGCGCCAGATGAAGTACGAGTAGTCCCTGGGTCATTCGTCCTGGCTTAGGCTCGTGTCTCGTGTTGTCCATTAGGTTCGGGCGGTACTTCGAGAGCCCCGGATTCATCTACCCAAGACGGGCTCCCTCGACGTAAAGGAAAAGGGACATTGAATGATAAGAATTTCACATGGCTATTGTTAGATAAAAGAGTCACGTGATTCAGCAAGTTCTCATGATAAAGAGTATATAGAGAAGTATAGTGAGGACCTCTGGCCTGTTAAGAGGATCATCACACATTGTAACTAGGAGAAGTTGCATACGAAATGTTATTCTGCTTCGTAACATAGATGTTGGAAACGTGACGAACCTGGAGAAGAAGTGCAAGGATTGAACAGAGATAAGATATCAGGAGGAGGAAATCTGTCTTCTTTTTCTTCGCTTATCAGCGCTTGTGTTAATCAGTTGTTATCATACAGAACACTTCTCGTTCATGTTGATGTCATGGAACAAAATTGTATGCCAGCAATGATGCTTTTAAGACAATTGGATTCCTGGAGTAGTCTTTGAACCCATTGTCTACTGTTAGATTCAAGGGGGCGGAGATGCGGCGAACGCTTTGACTTGTTTGGCTCGTCTGGGCGTGACAGCAAGGCTTATTTCTAAGGTTACTGGTTGGCATATCTGTCAATTCTTCTAGTCATATGTCTGATTGGTACCCTTAGAGGACCGCATTCGGATTTTCAGCTAAAAATTTTCTGCATGCTTTGTGAACTCGCTAGATTGCGGATGACGTCCACGGTAAGAGCCTATTGGAGGAGCTAAGGGCTGATGGTGTAGATGCCTCTTTTCTCGTGGTAAGCTTTAGACTGATACCTTTGACATTTAAGGGAGCATCTCCTAGCAAGCATCTGCATATGCTTGGCAAATGATTAGCTTCTGCATTAAGCTGGAGCATATTATCTAGCTCAAACCCGTTTCTTCATCAGCATACTCTCGAAAAGATTCTAGTTTTAGTCGTTTGGAGATCATTTCTTTCCTACAGGGGAATCTTCTCAGCAGCTTTCAAGTTTTTGCTCAAGTAACTGATCTGCAGTTACTTCTATGTAGACTTCAGCAGAAAGAATGATGTCACTGTGAAACTAATTCCGGGCGTAGTTGTTTCCTAGAAGAGCATTGCATCTTGTACGCCCGAGTAAATTTTTTCCTACCTAAAACCTTTCTTTTTCTCCAGGTTGCCAAGGATGGACGAACGCCGTTTTCCTATGTTATTGTCGACCAATCGACGTGAGGTCTTTTCTTCTCTTAGGATGAATTTGCTTGAGTGAATGAATTTTCTGCGAATTGGTTTTCTGGACTTTCACGTGTTTGGTTTGCTGAAAATGTTCAATCAACAGAAAAATCAATTATGGTAAAAAAAAAAAATGCACGCTTAAAGCTAGGAATAATTCCTTTCCTTTATCATGAAATTTTCACGGAAACAAACACGCCCTTAAAAGTATTGTAAGCCTGTTTGAGCAATTAAGCTTCTCTATCGTAGCATCTTTTATGTTGGAATTTGACTTTGTGATATCGAGAATAGGATATTGGTTTTTCAGTGGCAAAATCAGTAGATGATGGATGCTTCTTCATGTCCCTAAGTCTGGTTCATTCAATCTTCAGCAGCCTTTGCTTAGCTCCGGTTCATCTTTTCCGCAGAAAGAAAGTCATTTAACACTGTCATTTCTAAGAGTTCAAGGATGCATTTCCCTCTGCAATTCAAATGCGCTCAAATTCCAAAAAAGAGACAGAAGTTAGGATAGTTCTTGGGATACTATGCTAAATGTCCTGTTGTGTTACTTTGTACTGTATGATTTCTCAGAACAAAATGCGTTTACATATGGCTATTAACTTTGATGAGACTTTCAGGAGAACACGTACTTGCATTTTTACACCGGGATTCCCTCTCATGGAACTGGCTGACGTTTCCCCGGGCTTAACATCTGCAGTCGAAGGAGCAAGATTTGTCTACTTTGATGGAAGAAACACATATACTGCAATAGTTGTTGCCAAAGAGGTATAGTCATCTTATTTACTTATTTGCTTGGGATAAGTGCACTAGATGTCCTAAAATTTGTCTAGAAAGTATAATTGAGTCCTAAAACTTGTCAAAGTCGTGTAATCCAGTCATTCCTTTAACTTCATCCAACTTGGCTAACGAAAAATGCCGATAGGCCACAACTATCGCATGAATAGCATCTCTGTCTCGTTCTCACCCACACACCTACGCACACGAGTGCGCGCAGAGCCACTTTGGGGCAGGACTTGATCATTTCACATGAACATTCCAACTTCCAGCCTGCTTGCATGAATTGGATAGAGCAGACTAGGCTCCATATTTTTAATGGATTTTCCAGGATAACTTTCATATTTCAGAGATTCTAGAGTATGTTGTGTGGTTCAAACACAGTCTCCAGTTGAAAGATGAAGATGGCTTGTAATGGCCATTTGCTGTGTGAAACATTTTCAATTTTTAACATCGATGGTTCCTTTTACTGTTTAGCATGTAACTTATATGTTCAATGCTACTTTTATCCCTCATGACTGTGTGTGTGTGTGTGTCAGTTTCCTGAATTAGAGATGATATTTGACTAATGGGGTTAACAAGTTGAAGTATTTTTATTAGCTTGGCAGCCTGCTGCAGAAATTATTGGCTTTAGAATGGGTGAGCTCAGGGATCTTTCGAGATGGCGTTCTCGCCACCTAAGCCTCAATTGAGTCCATTCGGCCATTTTAGGCCGGAAATCAATTAAATTCCGGGAGGCTTCATGAAGTGCTTCTTTATGAAGTGAATCCCAGCAGTCCTACATGGCATAGCCAGTGCCGGCATTGACATTTTCTATAATTTTTTTGATTTTTTTTCCTTTCCCTTCTCTTTCTGCCAGTGGCAGGTCACCGGTCACCAGCCGTCGGCCCTGGCCGGTGAGGGCTGGCCTTGCCTGGGCGAGGGTTAGAACTTCCAGTACACTTTATTACTATTTGCTTCTAGCTTTTGTTGTTACTTACTATATGAGATACAGTAGATTAGGAACTCTCTCCCTTGATTTGTTTTGGAGCAATTGTCGAACACTCAAATTCTAAGAGTACATCTCATTTGTCGATGCAGGCAGCAAGGCAAAATATACCCATTCTCCTCGACGCGGAAAAGAGAAGACCTGGATTGGATGATCTTCTTGACTTATCTGATTATGTCGTATGTTCAGCCAAATTTCCAAAGGTAAACCGTCTATAAGGAAGTCCTGTCTGTCATTGATTCTTGAACTCTTGGCCAGATGATATAGGTGCTAATCATCTGCTCGGAAATTCATCTGATATCTAACTAATTATTGTCTATTGAGGAAACTTTTCCTACTTTTACTTTACTGAATGCTTTTTGTTAAGAAACTTGTCACGCTACATCGCGTGTATGACTCGTAGTATGTCCATATTCCGCGAGTTTCTTCTGATGCTCGTTATAAAGGGTCCGAGTCGTTTATTGGAGGTTTCTCCACTTTGGTCGTATGTGCTTACCGACTGTTCGGTTTGTCAATGAACTCTGAACTCAGACATGATTTTTCTGTACAACAGGCATGGACAGAGGCACCATCTATGCCTAGTGCCCTTATATCCATGCTTCTTAGATTACCAAAACTGAAATTCGCCATCGTGACCTTGGGGGAACATGGATGCCTGATGCTGGAGAGATCATCAGAGGGTAAGTTCGGGACTCTGGCCATCAATTTCTTTCCCCCCATATGCAAGAGTGCCTTTAACTGATGCTTACTTGTAACTTTATGTCCAGCAGAGAACCCGCTGATGGGCGAAGAAGATGCTGATAGCTTATTGCTTTCTTTGGAGCAAGGAAAAGATGATAGTGCAGCCGAACCAAAGTGCATTTCATCAGTAATGTGCTTCTCTAATCGACGTGAAAAAAACTTGCTTGTTGTGTTATCATTGTGTCTAAGGTCAGTTACACATGCAAGAACAGCATTCCGTGGTGAATTCAACCATTTCCATATAACAACTATCGGTAATAAATTTTGGATCATAGGAAGTCACTCAGTGAAAAATTGGATTATGGGATTGAACCTGTCACCAACTGCATAATTCAATCTGAACAAGCTGCCTCCAACTTAATCTCTTTTTTGAACTTGTTGCCAGATATCTTTTTAACCCTACTCTTGAAAATGCTGGTTATACTTTTCCTCTAGCCATTGTTCATGTCAATCCTCTATGCTTATAAGCAAAGCAGCCTAGGAAATGCAGCCTGATTCGATCAAGGTACTTCTGTGCTATTGACTTTAAAAACATAAATATATGATGTATATGATAGAAAGTTCAACCCAAAAGCTTAAGCTGAAGGGAGACCACATGAATATAAAAAGCATATAAGATTCATTCTCAGGCGATGTGGGATAAAAACTTCAACACCCCCTCTCACGTGCAAGCCGGATTACGAGCGGCACGTGAAATTTGACTAATGGGGGGTGGGCCCACATACGCGGACAACACTGGCTCTGATACCATGATAGAAAGTCCAACCCAAAAGCTTAAGCTATTAGGTGGAGGCAGACCACATGAATATAAAGAGCATATAAGACTCATTCTCAGGCGATGTGGGACATTAACAACTTCAACAGTTTAAACACAAACTAAGCAGTCTCCGACGGGAGTTGCCTTGCACAAACTACCTTCCTCCATGATCCCTGACTGGAAGGCGGGCTACAGGCTACAGCTGCTTTGTCCCAATTACTTCATTCATTAGGCGTAAATATTTTGGCAATTTTCAGCAGGTTCATATCTGTCATTGCTCAAAGGCAGCTTTGCAGTTGCTGATAGTTTTATAGTACTTTCCATGTTAGAAGCACACAACACTTTTAGCGCAGAAATTTGGTTTTGCACTTGAAGTACAGTCCGTTCCGCGCTGTTTATTGTTTTTCAGCTTGGAATTGCATGACATTGTCTGGTTTGCAACGTTTACATTGGAATGAAAATTAACCATGGACTGTTTCCCTGTCAGGAAGTGATGAAATTGAAAGCAAACGGAATTGGGACATTGACCGGTAGATTATTCGTGTGCACAGCCGAAAGGATACCACCATCAGAACTAGTCGACACAACTGGTGCCGGCGATGCTTTCATCGGAGCTATTCTCTACGGTAGGCTTAGCCATCAATTAGAAACTCTTCGCTTGTTTGTGCAGTTAATCATATGCTTCCTCATCATATTGGGATAGCAGAACTTGGTTGCTCACACCATATCTCAACTATATTGTTTCCCGTTACTCATATTCTGTCATGTGATAAAATGACAACGAAAATCATAAACCCGGAGATCATCGTACAAATATTGCAAGCTTGGCCAGACCATGGTCGACCTATAAATGTGCTGATGCATCAGTTCTCTCAGATGAAGTCCTTGACGTGCTTTACTTTCGTACTCGTTCTTGCAGCATTGTGTATGAACATGCCCCTGGAAAAAATGCTTCCATTTGCTGCCACGGTGGTAAGTACACTTTCTTCCATCGAATTTGATGAAGTGATGAGAGAAATTGCAGTTGCTACCTGGAAAGAGTGTCTACACTTAGTCAAATCAGATTAAAGATAGGAATATCACATAATGTTGTCATATCGATCTCTTCTGAGTTGTTCCTTTCATCGTGCGGTTTTTCAACTCTAGGCGGCTGCCGGGTGCAAGGAATTGGGGGCTAGAACCGGTCTTCCCTACCGGACCAATCCATGTTTGGCTCCGTTTTTAGGACAAACCGGCAAGTCTGCGAAATCAAACGGAGAAATGCCTTCCATGTAATGGTCGCATCATGTAGCACGTCGACATGGTATCGGCATCTGGTCGAGTGCCCGTGTTTGAAGAAGAAGATGCAATCAATGCGGACACTTTTTATGTAATGCAATCGAGTCCGGAACTTCTAAGTTGGTATAATCAAGCCCTAAATTTTTAGGGTAAGGTGAAACACAATCCTTAAACCTTTACTAAAATGTAATCAGGTACTAAACTTGTTGAATAAGTCAAGTTTGTTTCAGTCAAAGCTATTCTTCTGTTCACGTTTTTGTCGCGACCTAAAAATCACTTAGAGTGGTTTTAGGTTAATGGATTACCAAGCCGATTTGTGACTAGCCTAGTACGGACTCTCCCAAGCCCTACCAAATTGCAACTTAAGTCATGTTCAAATGATTTATATTTGGAGTCGCCACTAATCACTTCTTGGTAGGTGGATTAAAAATCCCGAGTAAGGTATCGGGAGAAACACCTTACTTCTACCAACCAGATGTTAAGTTTTCGGGGACTTGGTTACGCTAGTTAACTGAAACTAACGCCCTTTCGGTACCTTAATTCCATGAGATATCCTAACTTGGCAATTCAAGCTTGATTGATTTTCTTTAAGTTCAAGTGAGGTGTTGTTCTTTTTAGTTTTCGTTTTTTTTTTTTAAGGATGAATGAGATGCATGGATGCAAGACAAGACTAAATATGCCGAATTTAATTAAAGATGCAAAATGACATGTCATTAATGCAACATTCAAAGATAAATAAAAACCACATGCAGACCATGAACATACAAGAATTATCAGACTAGACAACGTGCAGATTTTTTATTCAAGCAAATCAAAAATGCGAAAGTACTTAAGATGAATGCTCCTAGACATGATACTAAATGACGTGCAAAACGACATGACAAAATAAAATGACATGGACATGCAACATATGAGATATGCGAAGATATGCATGATGTAATATGTGATTTTTAAATCATGGAAGGACATAACTTATGATATTCGAAAGTTTGCAATATGGATATGCAAGACTAATTTCGAAAAAATGGAAGGAGGAATTAGATGATACTCGAAAATATTTGATATGCATAGGAGATAATGTAAATCATGCAAGCAAGATATTCGAGATATGCATGAAGTTCTGAAAAAATATGGAATGCAAGAAGTGATATTCGAAAAAAATCATGATGTGAATATGCAAGATATGAATACGATTTTTTATTTCTTTTAGGAATTAAAATATACAATGTGACACAAGATAAACATGAATATGCAAATGATATCTTTTGAAAATATGGGATGCAAGATATGATACTCAAAAATATGGAAAGATATGCAGGATATGCAGACAAGAATATTCGAACCATGCATGAAGATGAGCCGAATTTTCTTGAGACATTTATTTCTTTCAGACTGATTTTCGGCCAAATCAGAATAATCTTGATTTGATTCTCTTGACTTTCATTTCCAGAATAAACTTAATGAGATCTCCCTAAAGATTTAATTAGATATAATTTCTAGGAAACTATATCTTACTAAATTTTTTAGGAATTTTAAGTCTATTAAAGAAACCTAATCAGACAGAAATCCAAACCAATCATGAAATATCAATCAAATATGGCAATCCAGACAAATTCAGCCTCAGTTTTTATCATTTTTTTTCGAAAAAAGAAATAACCAAATCTAAAATCGGCTTTGCAAAAGATAACGAAACAGATCTAAATGGCAATAGATCAAGCTTGCTATCTTTCTCGATTTTAAACCGGAGAATCATTCCCGAATGGAACGGGAAAGATTATCCAAGTTTAAAATTTCATTGCCTATTAGGAAGATATTTTCCTAATTTAGATTTAGCTATCATATTTAATTATTCTGAAAATCATGTAATTATGCCCCAAAATTTCGAAAATATCATGAGCAAATTAGGGCTTCAATACACAGAAATTTTCATGACTTTCTCTGAGGGCATTGGCAACTCACGCCCAAAACCAGCATCAAAACAACATTGAATTTGTGCAAAACAGCATCATAAGCATGGTAGAACCTTACCTCAGTGCTCTCGCAAAATTCTGTATAATTAAGGATCAGGAAACATGCAAAAAAAAAATGAGGTATTTTCTAACCAAACAGCATGTTCACAGCAAGAAAAAAAGCAGCGATAACACACCAAAACAGCATGCAAATCGTCTTGAAACGACCTTGAATCAATCCTAATTAGTATATAAACATCGGGTGAGATTTGAACCGATTTGGGGCCGGAATAATGATGGATAGCACCTTGAGCAGTGAGCAAACGAGCTGGAAAAGTAAACCACAGAGCAATGACTTCAGGGACTCGGACGGGTGGCTCCGGGTATCGGATTGTCGCACCATCAGCAGCTGGGGATAGATCAAGGTGTTAGGGTCATCGTCGTAGCAAGCACCAGTCAGATCAATGGAGGACAGCGACGCAAGGTGGATTAGCGTGGTGGTGCTCGCAGTGGACGACGGGCAGAAGTTCTCCACCGTGATCCTCTCTCTCTCGTTTTGTCTTTTTTCTAGTAATTCTCACGTCCCCCCCTTTTAACCTTAATCATAATGATATATATAGAATAAGGGCTAATAGAAAACATGATTTAATCCAGACCATCGGTTTAGGAAATCTAGATGGGATGACGGCCGTAGGATTGAAAAATCTGAAAATTAAGAGTCTTGAACCTTTAAAAACTCTTAAAATTTTCGGCCATTAGAGGTATACCATGGGCCAGCCGAATTTCTAAAGCTCTTATGGGCTCAATCGCGCAATCCTGCCTCAAATCAGGCTCTAACTAATTAAACGAGCAATTAATTAAAAACCTTATAACTTAAAATGAGCTCAAATGGGCTGAATTAAAATGAAATTAGGTCCAAGCCCCTTGACAATTTTCGGCACATCCATCAGTGTGGCCGAACTCTCCAGGCTGCTACCAGTCCGGTCGTCTGTCAACTTAAGTTCATCTTCGCCCTGTTGTCGATCCGATGCAAATGAGATGCAATGTATGTGAAATAAAATGTGAAAAATGATTCAATTATTTTTGGCTAGAATTAGTTCTAATTTTTATGCAAATGAGGTGATTCATAAAAAAAAAAATCAAAATTTAGGTGTCAACAGTTTTCAATAAGCTAGGAATTATCCTAGTCTTTAGGAGTTGGTTGCAGCAATATGCTGCACAGGTTTAGAGTGACTTGGTCTTTCTCTGTTGCTATTTTCTAGCTTTTCTGTTATTAGTTTTGCCTATAAAAGGCTTGCGTCATATGGTGTTATACAAGTGTGGCAATAATGAGTCTCTTTTTCTCTGTTGGTTTCTTTTATGCCATGGGTTTTAGCTTGTAACAGTGGTATCAGAGCCCAGTTTATCGAGAGTGTTGAGAGTTCAAACACGTGAGAAAAAGAGAGCCAAAAAAAAGAAAAAAAGAAAGAGAGTCCGTGAGAATACAACAAGTAGCTCTATTCCATTTTACTCTTGTAGCAGCAGTTGAAGTCGATGGCCTCGGAAATATTTGTGCAACCGGTTATCCCACGTTTTGATGGTCACTATGATCATTGGAGCATGCTAATGGAGAATTTTCTCAAGTCCAAGGAGTATTGGGATGTTGTTACTTCAGGAGTTGACGAACCTGAAGAAGGAGCTGTGTTAACAGCAACACAAAGAACAGTTCTGGATGCATCAAATTGAAGGATCTCAAGGCCAAAAACTACCTTTTCCAAACAATTGACAGGTCCATCTTGGAGACAATTCTTTGCAAGGATACCTCCAAGCAAATATGGGATTCCATGAAGAGGAAGTATCAAGGCTCAGCAAGAGCAAAGAGGCAGCAGCTTCAAACGCTTCGTTCGGAGTTCGAAATGCTACGAATGAAGTCAGGAGAGACAATCACAGATTTCTTCTCTCGGACAATGGCAATTGTCAATAAGATGCGGATTCATGGTGACAAGATGGAGGATGTCACCATCGTTGAGAAGATTCTTCGATCTATGAAACCAAAGTTCAACTTTGTTGTCTGTTCCATACAAGAAGCCAAGGATATTGAAGAACTCTCCATTGATGAGTTGCAAGGATCCTTGTTGGTTCATGAACAAAAACTCCTACAGCAAGAGACGAAAGAGCAAGCATTGAAGGCCTCAACTGGAGATCATTCTTTATCAACAACAAGGGCGAATAGAGGAAGAGAGAACAACGATTGCAGCAGCTTCAGCTTCGATCAAAAGCCTGAAAAGCCATTCCTATTGTGATCCTCAAGGGAGCGGAAGAGGTCGTGGAGGACGACATTCAACTGGTTTTAGGCCAAGGTTAGCAGACAAATCCAAAGTGGAGTGTTTCAGATGCCACAAGTATGGGCATTACAAATCCGAATGTCGAACTAATTTGAATAGATAAAGTGTGGAAAGAACTAACTTTGCAGAAGAAGAAGAAGAAGTGTCTCTTTTGATGGTGTTCCATGAGAAGGAAGAAACTCAACCAAACATGTGGTATCTCGACACTGGCTGTAGCAACCACATGTGTGGAGACAAGAAGATGTTTTCCGATCTAGACGAATCGTTCCGCAACACCGTGAAGTTTGGAGATAATTCCATTGTTTCTGTTATGGGAAAAGGGAAGGTAACAATTCACACAAAGGGAAATTCTGTGTAAACCATCTCAAATGTTTTCTACGTCTCTGAGTTAAAGACCAACTTGCTGAGCGCTGGCCAACTACAAAGGAAAGGATATGAAATCTCTATCAAAGGTGGTATGTGCATAATACAAGATGAAAAATTGGGCTTAATTGCCGAAGTCAGTATGATGGACAAACGGTGTTGAGAAAAACCCTAGGTAGTTTTGAAGTTGACAAAACAATCCATAATCTCTAATATCTAAGTTAATGCTGTGAAATAATATTTTGCAGATTATCCAAAGGTGTATGGAACAAAATACATAGGATTGAATTTGGCAATGTAGGCTCAGACGATGTTCTGAGGGATTCAAACGTTGCTTGGAGCTCAGACGTTGTGCGAGGAGCTTAGACGATTGAGCAGGGAGCTCAGACGTTGATACGTAGCTCAAGCTCTGCGGAAGTATGTCATGAGCAATGACCAGATTATCAAGAGATGTTTTTCAAGATGATTTAATGGACATATTACATCATCACAACGGCTAGCAAATCAAGCTGGATTCGTACTTGGAGATTCTTAATTTTGAAGATCAATCAAGGACATGGATTAAGAGAGACGAGGATGACTCACCTAATGAAGTAATCCATCTATGGACACCCAGGATCACGATTGTATGGGCGATTTGATTCAAAGGGGGATTCTTTCCTTTGTCAACCTCAACGGTTACGAAATCCTTTGTATATAGTCTCATCCAAACGGGGAAGTTTGGAGAGCGATTCTCTGGAGATCTTGCAACTGGAAGTTGAAGATGGAGGAGTATAAAAGGAGACCTCAAGGCTGAAGACAAGTGACGAGAGTATAGAATTCAAAATTTCAAGAGCGAGAGAATTTCACATCCTTTATGTACTTTAGATCCAACACTGTAATACTTAGAGGAGAACATACGAGTGTAAGAGTGTTAGACGGGAAGTCTATTCACCAAGCTATAACCTCTGAGATATTTACTAGTGGAATCCAGTCGATTGGCTGCCAGCGTGAAGAAGTGGGCGTAGGCTTAAATAAAGCCGAACCACTATAAATCCTCTGTGCACATTCTCTTTCCCTTACTCTCTCTATTTATATACCGTGTTAATAGATTTCTACACAACGCTGCTTCTGAGGGGAACTAAGATCTTACTAGCAATTATCATCTGAACGAAGTTCTGAGCAGACTAGTTATGTTCCGCATTGTTTTCTTAAAATTCTTTAAAATCACCTATTCACCCCCCTCTAGGTGATAACCCTAGCCACAACAATTGGTATCAGAGCCTGGTGCTCATATTCTTATTGAAGTGTTATTACTTCTGAGTTAATGATCTCTATGGCTAGCAATTTTGCTCCCACTTGGATTGAAGGAGGAAGCAACAACAGGCCACCCTACTTCAACAGAAAGGAATACAGCGATTGGAAAAATAAATTTAAGGCATATCTCAGAAGCCAAGATCCACAGATATGGGATGTCGTGCAAAAAGGGGTTGATCCATCCGCAAGCACTTCAGGCGGTTCAAATGCTGGGGACAACACCAACACTACTCCCACGGCTGCTCTATCTGCTACTGAATTAGCAAAGAGAGATGCTCTAGATGCTAAAGCTATTTATTCATTTTATAGTGCATTATCTTCTACTGAATACAAACGTATTGCAGATTGTCCCTCTTCAAAAGAAATATGGGATAAACTCTATGTTACCTACGAAGGAACGGACAGAGTCAAGGAGACTAAAGTTAACATACTCCTCGGCCAGTACGAAACTTTCAAAATGAAGCCTAATAAAACGGTGAAAGAAATGTTTGACATATTCACTGAAATAGTGAATGACCTCACCTATCATGGGCAACTGGTGTCTGGTCCGATGAGAGTGAACAAACTTCCGAGAGCACTCACAAAAGAATGGGACAACATCAAAACATCCATTCAAGAGACTCAGAGGATCTCGCCGTTATCCATGGATGAACTCATTAGAACTCTGCAATCCTACGAGGATGAAAGAATCAATGAGGAGGCTCAATCGAGAGGTAAGAAATCCATTGCTTTGAAATCTAACGATGATTCTGAAGATGAAGACGATGAGGAACTGGCTCTCATGGTCAAAAGATTCAGAAAGATGGCCAAAATGGGAAGAAATTTTAAAGGAAAAAGAAATCTCAAACGAAGTGATCAAAAGAGATCATCTGAGAGTAGAGAAGACAGCAAAGATGTAATTTACTACGAGTGCTAGAAGAAAGGGCATATCAAGCCAAACTGCCCACTTCTAAAGAAGAAAGAAGGAATGAAAAGTCAAAGAAAGCCCTAAAGGCTGAGACTTGGGGCGACACAGAATGTGAAAGTGATGAGGAATATGCAAACATCTGTTTAAAGGCTAATTCAGACTCTGAAGAAGAATCTGAGGTAACCCACTCCACTATTCATTCTGATGTATCTGTGTATATTGATGAACTGTGCTCAGACTATAAAGCTGCTCTCAAAAGGATTTCTGAGTTGAAAAAGGAGGTTTCGTGTTTAAAACAAAACGATATTTCTCACAAGGATAAAATAATTTTTTCTCGAAAGTGAGTTTTCTCAAATCAAGGAAAAATCTGATTTGATTTCTAAAAAGAAAATGAAATTTTACAAACTGAGAATGATTCTTTGAAAAAGGAAATCTCGGATATTGGTACAAAGTTTTCTTCTAGGTCAAAAACTTTACAACATATTCTTTCTATACAAGTTCGTTACTACAAGTCTAGACTTGGTTTTCAAAAGGAAAGTGAGTTGAAAAATGATTTTCCAAAGGTAAAAGAAAGACTCAGAAGAAGACCTTCAAAACACGCGTACAGAAATCACTTTTATAAGCAATTGATAAGATCTGAGGGACAGAACGTCTCAAATTGCACAAACTGTGGTGATTCAAGGCATTCCAGAAGTTATTGTCCTAAGATCTGGAGACCCACTCGAGATATCTTGAGATTTGCAAACTCCACTAACCCAAAAGGACCCAAATAGATTTGGGTACCAAAGAAAACTTGAACTCTTTTGATGTTTGCAAATACCAATGAAAAGAAGAAACAAATGATACCTTGATAGTGGGTGTTCTAGACACATGACTGGAGACTCCAAGGTATTTATCAATCTTATTAAGTTTGACAGACGAAGTGTATCCTTTGGTGGCAACAACAAAGGAACAATTATTGACAAAGGAACCGTTAAGATTGGCAACCTCTTCGTTAATAACGTCTCATTGGTTAAGGGTTTGAATTTCAATCTTATTAGCATAAGCCAATTGTGTGATAATGGATATAAAATCTCCTTTGTGGAAGATAAATGTTCAGGCATTAGCCAAGACAATAAAGAATCTTTCACAAGACGAAGACATGGCAACATGTATCTACTGGACACAACATCTGAGGACATCAAATGTCTTGTATCTATCAAAGATGACTCAGAACTTTGGCATAAGAAGCTGGGACACATAAGCTTCAAACAAATCTCAAAACTTTCCTAAAAAAGGCTTATGAGAGGACTTCTAGATGCCAAATTTGAGCAAGCAAAGCTTTGTGACGCTTGCACTCTTGGGAAACAAGTAAGAAATTCTTACAAGTCAATAAATCGAGTTTCCACTAACTATGCTCTGCAGCTTCTACACATGGATCTTTTTGGACCTACCCGAACCCAGAGCATTGGAGGTAAAAAGTATTGTCTGGTAATAGTATATGATTATACTAGATTTACTTGGGTTTTCTTCCTTGCACACAAGAATGATGCATTCCCATATTTTGAAAGTTTTTCAAAGAAAGTTCAAAACGAAAAGGGTTATTCGATTTCTAGCATCAAAACAAATCATGGGGGAGAATTTGAAAATCAAATTTTTGCAGATTTTTGTGATAAAAAATTATTTTCAGCATAATTTCTTGTCTCCTTATATTCCTAAAAAAATGGAGTAGTTGAAAGGAAAAATCGATCTTTACAAGAAATGACACGAACTCTCTTGATTGAAAGCAAAGCTCCTTCCCATTTCTGGGTAGAAGCTGTTTCTACTGCTTGTTACATCATAAATCGTGTTTTCTGGGACCATTGCTTGAGAAAACCCCCTATGAGCTTTACAAAGGCAAGAAACAAACCACAGCATACTTTCATGTATTTGGCTGTAAATGTTTAATCCTCAAAAACTCAAGTGATCGTCCGGGAAAGTTTGATGAAAGATCATATGAATGAGTGTTTCTTGGATATTCCACTTCAAGCAAGGCATACATAGTATTTAACAAGAGCTCAAGAACAGTTGAAGAATCAATAAACATGAGGTTTGAAGATGGAAATGATACTCAGAACTCAGGCGCTGAAATCACCATATCATCTAAGAGGAATCCATCATCTGAGTAGACTCCATCATCTGAGAACAAGACATCATCTGAAGCCGCTCAGAACATCAATGACACTCAGGCTGCTACATCATTTGAGAACGTAAACCCAGATCCCTCTCCAGAAGATGAACAAGACAGAAGATATAACAAGAATTGGAAACACAAATCCAATCATCCTACAGATCTTGTCATTGGAGACATAGAAGATGGAATCAAGACCAGATCCAAATTCAAGAATGCTATAAATGCTTTTGCACTTATATCTGAAGTTGAACCCAAAGAAATTGAAGAGGCTCTTACAGATGAAAGCTGGATTGAAGCAATGCGACAAGAGCTACATCAATTCAAACTCAGTGAAGTTTGGGAACTTGTACCCAGACCTAAGGATCATCCAATTATTGGAACTAAATGGGTATTCAGAAACAATTTGGATGATAAGGGGAAGGTTATAAGAAACAAGGCTAGACTTGTAGCAAAGGGATACTCTCAAGAAGAGGGGATTGATTTCGATGAAACATATGCTCCCGTAGCAAGACTAGAATCTATTAGATTACTCATAGCATTTGCTTGCTACAACGACTTCAAGTTATATCAGATGGATGTCAAGAGCACATTTTTGAATGGCTACATCAAGGAAGATGTGTACGTGGAACAACCACCAGGGTTTGAAGATCCAAAGAGCTCAGATCATGTCTACAAACTCAAGAAGGCTCTTTATGGACTCAAACAAGCACCGTGAGCTTGGTATGAGAGGTTAAGTAATTTCCTTGTTAGTAAAGGTTTTGAAAAAGGTAAAGTAGATACAACTTTGTCTATCGAAAAGAAAGGAAAAGATATCTTAGTTATTCAAATATATGTTGATAATATCATATTTGGTTCTTCTAACGAAAAACTATGCAAGAATTTCTCTCAGATCATGTAGAGCAAGTTTGAAATGAGCATGATGGGAGAACTCACATTCTTCCTTGAACTTCAAGTAAATCAAACAGAATAAGGAACCTTCATACATCAAGAGAAGTACACGAAGGAAATTGTGAAGAAGTTTGGTCAAGAAAACTGTAAAAAAACTGAATCACCAATGTCTTATTCATCCAAGCTAGACAAGGATGAACAAGGCAAACAAGTTGATCAGAAACTATATAGAAGCATGATCGGTTCTCTATTATATCTTACTGCTTCTAGACCTGACATCATTTTCTGTGTGTGTACGTGCGCCAGATTTCAATCAGATCCTAAGGAATCACATCTCTCTACAGTAAAGAGGATCATAAAATATATTGGAACCAATCCTAATCTGGGATTGTGGTATCCAAAGACCTCAGACCTTACTTTACATGGCTACTCAGATACTGATCTTGCAGGTTGCAAATTAGACAGGAAAAGCACCTCTGGAACATGTCAACTTCTGAGATCCATGCTAGTGTCTTGGTTTTCAAAGAAACAAAACACTGTGGCACTATCAACTGCAGAAGCTGAATATGTCGCCTTGGGGAGTTGCTGTGCTCAGATCTTGTGGATGAAACAACAACTGAGGGACTTTGGTGTTGAAGCCTCAAACGTGGAAATCAAGTGTCACAACACCAGTGCAATCAAACCTCACAAAGAATCCAATTCTGCACTCTCGAGCTAAGCATATTGAAATTAAGAATAATTTCATTCATGATCATGTGCATAATGGTGATGTTAGTATTCAATTTGTTGACTCAAAGCATCAATTAGCTGATATATTCACGAAGCCATTAGAAAAGAATTCTTTTGAATATATTAGACGAGAATTGGGTATTACTATTATGCATGTTTGAGTTGTCTTCAAGACAGGTTAAATCTGCTTCTGAGCAAAAGGCAACATCTGACAAAGTTCAAAGCAAAGTCTCAGAACTTGCTCAACATCTGATGATGACATTCACTTCTAAAAGCCAAAGCATCATCTGAGGAGATATCTAAACCAAAAGCATCATCTGAGAAGTACAAATGCTTGAATGGAACCTCCGAACTAAAAGCTTCATCTGAGGAGGTTATCATCTGAACAACACTCACATCAGGTTTGATCGTTCAAACTTTTGGCCCGTAAGTAGTTATTTTTAGCAACAAATAAGGTACGCACAATCTCAATCTTTTTAATATTCTGTCTAAATATTGTGATTGCTGTGTTTATTTTTATTGAATTGATTGAATATTACGTTTCCAAAAATAATTTTTCATATCTTTTCAAAATATTTTATTTTTGGAAAATCAAATCTCAAAACTTTTAACTGTCAAAAGCAGTTTCCGTTTTTGTTCAAGACAAAATTTATATAATGAAACATCGCGCCTCTTCAAAACTTCAATTCTTATACTCTTTGAAACTTTAATTTTCTCACTTCTCTCAAAATCTAAAACTCTCGTCTGCAACTTTTCTCCCGAAACTGTCGATCTCTCTTTTCTCTCAAAACAATCCTCAAATCCTTCAATGGCACCCAAGAACCCCACAACTGAAAAGAAATCCGCGACTGGTTCTCGATGCTCGAGAAGATTGGAGATGCGAGGACCTAGGGCTCCAATCGACGCTCCCACTCAGTATGATCTTTCAAGTTCTTCAGACGATGGAGGCATGGAATAGAGGGCTGAAGAAACCAGTACTGCTCCTCAATCAGAACCTATCGCTGCAACCCCTACTGCTGAAACCCCAGAAGTTGAGACCCCTGTAATGGTCAAGGCCAGAAATATATAGGAGATCAAGGATCGTCTCTCCAAAAAGGTACCTACTGATGCCGAAAGGGCTGCTCTTCCTGCAGATGATACGATTAGACTAGCAAGAAGAGTCACCAATTTAATTCGGGGTATGAGGATGTATGGTAGATCTGAGAAGGATATTAAGGAATTCATGACTATACATGGATTTCGTGATGAAGGAGAAATGCAGGGATTTGATTCTATGCTAACTCGGAAGGAGATTAGGTAGGCTGCGAAAGTAGGGACAGAATTTGAGAAAAATAAGCCCACATCATTTGAACCTTCTAAGAAGGGAAAAGAAAAGGTTGGTGAACCTTCAAGGGCTGAGGTGTTGACACCTGAATTTTGATCACATTTTCCTCAGAAAATTAATAGAGAGTCTATAAAAATTCATAAAATTGAAAAATCAACTTTGGAAGCTTTGGCTAAGCCTAAGGAACCAATTTTGAACAAAAACTAATATTTATATTTTTCGCATTTTTTAATATTTTTCATATATTAGGAAAATACCAAAAAAAAATAAAAAATAGATTTCGTGGCCAAAAAAATATGGAAAAATATCCAATATTTTTATTTTAAACCCTTTTTTATTTTGGCCCACTTAAAATTGAAAATAAAAATTCGGGATTATGTGTTCCTTCACAAATGTAATTCCGAATTGGGCTTAAAAAAATACAATTTGAGTCATTTTATTTTCATTTTTTTTATTTTTTATGAGTTGTGACATTGCTCTCTAATAGCTCAATTTGTATCTTGGCCCAATTGTACATAGAATTGCTCAATTTTGGCAAGAGGGGGCTAATTGAAGTTTTATTTTTCAATTTAGTCCCTAAATCACCAAAAATGAAACTAAATTTTTTTAGGGGATGCCCATGCAACCCAAGACCTCTACCCTATATTTTTCACCCTTTCAAATCCATTGGTGGGGTTGGTTTGGCCTGATTTGGTCATTAGGGTCCTTAATTGCTCAAATTTTTTATTCGGGTAAAACCCAAAATTTGGGATTTTTGTGCAATTCCAAAGACATTTTTCACAAAAATCACATTCTTAGATGTAATCAATGTTGGGAAAGCCAATGTTAGGCTCAATTTCATGAAAAAAAATACCAATTGTTAGTCCAATTTGGGCTTTTTTTTTTTTCGGGCAGTCGGGTCTGTCGGGTCAGGGGGGGTCCGACCCGACACTGTTCAATCGCCCTTTTCTTCCCAAATCTATAGTCTCGCACGCAGGAAGGAGCTAAAAATTGGGCATCAATTTGAGGCTCATGGGGACGCGTTGGACCGACTGGGGCTGCCGGACTGGACTTATCGCTGGCGTGCCTAACGGCACGTGGCCGAGCGACGAAGACACGTGAGCGGAGCTTCCCCCGCGCGGATGTTGGAGAGAATTTTTTGGCATAATAGATTCCCGTTTGATTTTTAGATGGGGGAATCATTTTCGGTTGAGGGGGAATAACAGAAGAAGATTCGAGAGAGAAAGGGAGTTCTAGAGAGAGAGAGAGAGAGAGAGAGAGAGAGAGAGAGAGAGAGAGCGGTTTTTATCGCCATTGAAGCTCGTCCACCCGAGAGCTTCAAGCTTGGATCTTCGGCAATCCAGACGGTGCTAAGCTACGCCACCACCTCCATTGGCTCCATCTCCACACTGCGAGCACGCGACGCCCAGCTGCCCATCCTCAAAGCCTCGGAAACAAGTAACCCCAGTTATGCTCTAGAGCTAGAGCTTCCATGGCCGAGCTCCATTTGTGCATCATTCTTCCATTTTCTTTGGTTTAGTCGAACCTAAGAACGCTACTAAGCTCTCCCTCGCCTTCGTTTTTGCATTGAAACCGTGTCAAATGCCATGAACGAGCTTCAAACCTCCGAACCTACCATGAGCTCCGTAGCTCGTTTCGAGCATTCTCGAGCTCCATTGATGGCCGGTAAGCTCCCTTGACCCTCCAAGATGATGATCGATGTTTTGGTTCGGTGGTTTAGTGCTAGATTTGGCTGTAGCAATCTTCTCGCCGGAGGTAAGTTTCGGCTGATGTTTAGGGTAGTTGGTTTAGGGCTAGTTTTTGGCATAAAATTGACGTATGTTGATGGAAGGATGGCAAGGATGAGTTTAGGATCGAAATCGAGACGTTTTAGGGTTGTTTCCACATCGATTTCAAGTTTTTCGGCGAGATCACCGGCCGGAACAATGCCTTCGGTGGCACTGTTCATCGTCTTCTTCAGTGGAGTTGACTCGGTCAACGCTGACGTGGCGCCACGTGGTAGCAAAGTCAGCTAAGACATTCTGCTTTAATAGAAAAAAATCCAGATCTGACGGTGGTCTTCGTGCCACGTGTCGAGATCTAGGTATTTTCAGAAAATTAAATGATTTTTCAAAAATGTTATGATTTTCGAAAATTTAAAAACATATTTTGTGATCGTGTCACCCAGGTTTTGCCATGCGTCACGATCCTGACTGTCCATTCAATTTTTTAAAATTCAAATTCAATCCTTTCCGGCCAATTTTGGCCGAAAATCACCGACATAGCTTGGCCAGCGTTGACATGGCGCAATCGGTGCTAACGTGAATAATTTTTAATAATATTTTAGTATTTTTAAAAAAATTTATTTTTCTTTTCTTCCCTTTCTTCTTCTTCCAGCCAACGATCGACCAGAGGCAGGGGTCGGTAAGGTCGACCTCGTCGGCCACTGGCCTTGGCGAGACTCGACCTGGCCTAGGTCAGCCTTGCCATGACTGGGCGAGGCATACTTTGTCCACAATGGTGAGGTCGCCCCTCACTAGGGGCGGGCGAGGTTGACCTCGTCGGTCGGCCCTCGCCTCGGCGACCGGTTGGAGGAAGGAGAAAGAGAAAGAAAAGAAAGAACAAATAGAAATTTAAAAAAAAAAGGATCGAAAAAATAATACAATATTATTAAAAGTTGTCCATGTCCGCGTGAATCGCTCCACATCAGCGATTTTCAGTTAAAATTGGCTGGATGGATTGAATTGGCGTAAATACAAAATATTTAGGATTGAATTGGCAAAAATAAGGTTTAGGATTGAATTAACACAATAATTATAATAGGCTCGTGATTTTTATTTTATTTTTTGTAATTCTCCCGATTAAATTCCCTCCCAATTTTCGTATCTCAACAATTAACTTTTTGACCATTTTTTTTTTTTTTTGTCAACACCAATTTTCTAATCTTAACAACTAACGTTTTGTCCTTTTCTCCGTGACATTGCACCTCGACGACTGTGCATCCACGTGGTTCACGCGCGTACCGTCCCCGGCACTTCAGAGGGTGGACAGTCTCGTGCATCGCACGAATTACAAGAACTCCCCAGCAATTTCTTCCTTCAGTTCCGCCAAACTAAAAAAAAAAAGAAAAAACAAATTAGGAAGTCTCGAAAAGTAGTCATCATTGTCCTCGTCAATTACCATTATAAGTCCTTTCTTCCAACAACAGCTGGACGTCCTTGGATCTTTCCTGGAAATTTCATGTTAGGTCCTCGATATTTGACATTTCCACTCATGGAATAATCTTTAGGAGTTCAACCACAATGTGTCCGTCTGCATGGCAGCTCCTTCGGAAAACCACCTGCATCGCTCTAGCAAAAGAAGAAACTTTCTTTTAGAATCGTGCTGACAAGTGCTCTATTAGCATTTTCTTTACAAAGTATCTAAGGAAAATTTTACGGTTTCTTGTGCATTGACTAACAAATCATTTTAGGAGAATTTACGGTTTTTCAATGCTCGCATTTTACACGATCAATGCTTTGAAAATTTAACTCAGATCACATACACTTAAGAAGTTCCCCGGAGGCATTTGTTTAAAAAAAAAATCAATTTCTATTATGGATTAATTTCACTACTACTGCACTGGTGGACTCTTACATTGACCCCGAATTGACACCGTGAGAAATCCTCGAAAGAGCCTAATGACTTGTCCTTCCTTTTGATTCTTACAATCCAAAGTTAGAGAGCACCCTTGATAGGGAGATGTTTGTCTCGTAACGTCTAAGTTTACTCGAAAGGCAATATGTCTTTTTCCTTTCCCTGTCGAGACGTCCAATTTGATGTGTGGAAATCGCTGACGTAGACGCTGGCAGCAGAATTTTAACCATTTCACAATATGTTTGGCAAGAGCGATAACTTGGGACAATAATGAAATGATCAAAATGACTTCTTGATGGTTGTTGTTATTATTGTAATTAAAGCATAGTTTACTTTGTTTTCATATTTTTAAAAAATCATCAATGACGAGTTATTATAACGTAAGAATTTAAGTTACGACATTTTTATTTGTAGTTATCATGATTTTTGATATGTAATTTATTAATAGTAATGTCGTATTTATCTTATTATAAGGTACGATTATAACCATCACAACTTATTATTTCATTGTGAATCATAGTTTAATTAGAGATTATAATTCAACCGACTACATTATTTGATAATAATCGATAACATTGACAAGTTAGATTTAACATAAATAAAATTCGCACCTTAGTAATATCAATATATTCTAAATTGGATTTTTTTTTTTGTGGAAATGAAACTAAATATACTCATAACTGCATGGAATATCTATTTCTTGGCCCCTTTCGAGGAATACCTATTCTTGATTTTGAGGGAATAGACATATTTAGGGGATATGTTAAATCAAATGAAGGAGTGAATAGTTTTTCATTTTTGAATTCTGAAATTCATTTATCATTTTTCATCGAGAACGGATCGACAATGGGAATAATTATTACAACGAAGCGAAAATTTTCTGCTATCCTATAATTCACTTTGATTTTGAAGTGCTTTTATGCATGAGGTAGTACAGTATATTCTTACAAATCAAGAGTTCCGCTAACAACGTGAATCAAACTAGTAATCTCATGAGAAATATGTAACCTCTCTACCACTGGACCAACCACATTTGTGGTTCACAATGAGTTGGCCAGACAATCATCTGTCGAATATCTAAATTCGATCCTATCAACGATGCAAGAAAGTAATGAAAATTGACACAACACAAGAATTTACGTGGTTCAGCAGGGGAGATGTTTCGCCTACCTACGTCCACGGGGGAGATAAGATCTGTTTCACTAATAACGTAGAAAAGTGTACAGCCACTCTTTCTCACCCTCTCTCTCTACTTTAGAGACCTGTTTCGCCCTAAATATATATAGCGAAACCCTACATGACACAAATTATAAAATTGCCCACATAGCCTAAAATATTTAACTTTCCCATATAAATCATGCTATGACTGAACATAAAATGCCTCTGGCGGCCCGGGGGCGCTGCCCCCGCTGCCCCCGCCGGGGCGACCCCCCCGGACCCCCGCCTGCTCACGGGGGAGCGGGACCCCCGTGCTGTCCAGTCATCAGGGGGCCTTTTGGAAACGCCTCATAATCTTTTGGATAACAAAATACAAGACATCAACCTCAACATCATCGTAGCCCCCAAAAAGTTACTTGCAGCAAGGAAGCCTCTCCAAACAAGGTATCGTGCAGTCAGGCGGCATTGCACAAGCCGTCCAAAATTTCGCTAAAGCCGCGAATCAAACTCGTTATCTTGTGAGAAAAATCTAACATCTTTACCACCGGAAATTCCAAATGCCACTTGTCGGATGGCTCAAAGTCATCCAATTTGTAAAATATCAAATTGCCTTTCATTAAGGAAAAATTAATCACTTATCCACTCAGGTATTCAAAATTCGTCATATAGTTTTGCAGACTAGGGTTGCAAATATAAAAAAAAAAAAAAGCTCAAATTTTGTTTATTTTAATTCGATTCTTATGTTCTACGAAATAATGAAAGAAATTATATACATGTATAAGGATATACTTTGAAAGGTCTTGAATATTTTTCGCATACAATTAAAGCCAAATCATGAGGTCCACAAATGAAAGTATCATAGGAAACAAAAATAAAAGGGTTAATACCATTAAAAGTCACTCAAACTATTTTTTATCTAATAAATGTTAAATTAGTACCACATGACACATTTACTGCAAACTAATTTTGCTCTCATGAAAAATCCCAAATATACCCTCCTAGCACAAACCTACCATCCGTTAATATTCTATATGATATCCCATTACATATCTGACGTCAGATGCCAGATTCAGCACAAAAAATCCATGTGTTTTGACACATGCATTTTAGCGGCATATTGAACATAATGTTAACTTAGGGTAAAATAGGATCAAGGGTACTGATTTGGGATTTTTTTTATTAGATGAAAATTAGTTTGAAGTAAATGTGCCAGGGAGTTATCAAATTTTTACGAGACAGTAATTAATTTGGGGTAAATATATTATTAGGGGTAATGATATGAGATTTTGTAATTGTATTACCCCCAAATAAAATCTATAAAAAGTCTAGCATGTTAGGTCCTAAGCATGACCTTAAAAGGCTTCATCTAAACTCTGGGATATAAAATTCGGGGGTATTCCCGAGGGACAGGGAAGAAAAAGATTTGTCCTCAATTGGGAGGGCAAGGCGTGTGGGCCCCGGCACGTAAAAATTATTGGATATTTCAATAGTTTTGAAATATTCTTTTACATCGATTTTCTAGTGTTGAGCTCAGACGTTGGCGAGCTCAGATGTTGGCTAGCTTAGAAGCTGACAAGCTCAGACGTTGGCGAGCTCAGATGTTGGCAAGCTCGGAAGCTGACGAGCTCAGACTCTGAGGAGAGTCTCAGAAGTAACGTTCTCTATTCTCCATTAATATGTAACGGTTCTATAATTATCTGCAACGGTCAAATAACGTTTTACCAATGGCTTTATAACAGCCATATAAATGCTGATTTATTTCTTCATAAATCCTCCATTATTTCACAACGATTTCATAACGGTTTCTCAAACGGCTCTATTTTGGTTGAAGATAAATTGAAATTCATGAAACAATCTTCTATGAACTTTTTGTATTACATTAGAGTGTTTTTCTCTCTTCCTTCGTTCTCCTCCTTTGCTGGGTTATACACGTAACGTTGTTCCTGTTCCTTCTAATATTTAGTGCGAAATATAGAAGAAGGTTGTTGTATCTTGGAAGGATAGCCGCTAGAAGCCTTACGCACCGAGTCTCATACTTTGAGGGGCAAAATTATCCTTAAGGACAGTGCTTGCACACCTCAGACGATTCTCATTCTTCAGACGATTCTCATTTCTCAGACGATTCTCATTTTTCCATCAATTTACCAACAATCTTAAGGATAACAATTTTGATGGATACTCCAGTTGATACCAACGCTGCTGCCGCCGCCGCCGCTCAAGATGCGACTATCATCGCCACTCCAGATGTGCTGCCACAACAACCACATATATCCCATGCTAAACCATTTCCCGACATATCAAAAATTGAAGTTTTTAATAGCAACAACTTCAAAAGGTGGCAGGAAAGAGTTTTCTCTATCCTAGATGTGCACGGCGTGGCTTTCGCACTTACAGAGGCCGAACCAACTGAAAATAATCTATGAGAATAGTGGATACATGCTAATAAGGTATGTAGGCACACAATTATCAGTACGCTTTCTAATGAATTGTTTGATGTCTACTGTCCGTACAAGGAAGCAAAACAAATATGGGAATCCATGATTGCAAAGTACACTGCGGAAGATGTGGGCAAACAGAAGTTCGTGATTGGAAATTATTATCGGTGGGAAATGTCCGATGATAAGGAGATCAAAACAAAAATCAATGAATATCACAAGCTAGTAGATGCCTTGAAAGAAGAAAATATCAATTTGCAAGAAGAACTTGTTGCAGGGTTGCTAATTGAAAAATTGCCTCAATCGTGGAATGACTACAAGCAACAACTTAAGCACAAAGACAAGCAATTGTCACTTGCTGATCTAGTTGTTCATATTATCATTGAGGACACAACTCGCAAGGAGATCAAAGCTACCAAAGCTAAGGACATTACTACAAGGGCAAATCTGTTGCAAGGCAAACCTCAACATCGCCAAAACAGGTACAATAACAAAAAATCTGATTACAAACCCAAAGTTGCTCATCCCACCTTCAAAAGGAAAGGCTCTTGCTTTATTTGTGGAAAACCAGGTCATCATGCAGCCCAGTGCAGAAAGCGCATAATGGGAAATGACAATCCTGCTAAACCAAAGGTTAATTTGGTTGAAGCAGATGACCCTAATAACATCATTGTTGCGGTCATTTCCCAAGTCAATGTTGTGGCCAATGTGAAAGAATGGGTGGTAGACTCAGGTGCTACCATGCATATTTGTGCAAACAAAAAAGCCTTTTCCTCCTACACACCAGTGGGGAAAGGAGAAGAGATTATTTATCTAGACGATTCAAGAACAGCGCAAGTTCTTGGTAAAGGGAAAGTCCTTCTCAAACTCACATCTAGCAAAACTTTGGCTCTAAATGATGTACTGCATGCCCCTAATATAAGGGCGAACTTGGTTTCGGTAGCTCTTTTGGGAAAGGTTGGGGTGAAGGTGTCATTCGAATCTGATAAGATTGTAATGACAAAATAACGCCTTTGTGGGAAAGGGTTATTGTAATCAGGGCCTTTTTGTTCTTAATGTTTCCAATGTTATCAATGAAAATGCTACTTCTTTCCCTTACATGGTTAAATCTATTGATTTGTGGCACAGTAGATTAGGACGTGTTAATATTTCTTATATTAAGAAAATGCAACAACAAGGTTTAATTTCTGGAATGGAAAATCAATATTTTAATAAATGTATAATATGTGCCGAAACAAAATTAATTAAGAGGCCTTGTATTTCTGTAAATAGAGAATCTGAATTGTTGAGCTTAATTCATACTAATCTAGGAGATTTAAAACAAACTATGACTAGAGGAGGTAAACAATATCACGTTACTTTCATTGATGATTATTCGAGATTTACTAAAACTTATCTGCTTAGACATAAAGATGAAGCTTTTGATATGTTTCTTTTCTATAAAGCTGAGGTAGAAAATCAATTAGAAAAAAGGATAAAAAGAGTTAGATCGGATAGAGGCGGAGAATACTTTTTGCTTAATGAATTTTGTGAAAATGAAGGAATAATTCATGAAACTACCCCTCCGTATTCTCCTGAATCAAATGGTGTAGCAGAAAGGAAAAATAGAACATTAAAAGAAATGATGAATTCTATGCTTTTTAGTTCTAAAGCTCCTAATAATTTATGGGGTGAAGCAATATTATCTGCTTGCCATATTCAAAACAGAATATCTCATAAGAAAACCGATAAAACACCTTATGAATTATGGAAGGGTTATTATCCTAATTTAAAATATTTGAAAGTGTGGGGGTGCCTTGCTAAGGTTATGCTTCCTAGTTCTAAGAAAAGGAAAATAGGCTCTAAAACATCTGATTGCATGTTTATTGGTTATGCTGAACATAGTACTGCATATAGATTTCTTGTGTTAAAAAGTGATTTGCTTGATAGTAACAAAATTGTTGAGATAAAGAATGCAGAATTTTTTTAGCATATTTTTCCGTTGCGAATTGATACTGTTTCTCCTACATCTCCTCATAAAAATGATTTTGAAAGTTCAAATGATGAATTGCGGAGAAGTAAAAGAATACGAAAAGAAGCTTCTTCTGAAAATGATTTTTATACTTATCTTATAGATAATGGTCCTTTAAGTTATTCTGAAGCCATATCTTCTAGAGAAAGCAGTTTCTGGAAAGAAGCTATAAAAATTGAGATTGATTCTATTTTACAAAATAAAACGTGGGAATTGGTTGATTTACCACCAGGTGCGAAGCCGATTGGTTGTAAATGGATTTTTAAGAGGAAAATTAACCGTGATGGTTCTATTGATAAATACAAAGCAAGGTTGGTAGCAAAAGGTTTTACACAAAAACAAAACATTGATTATTTCGATACCTTTACTCCAGTAACAAGAATTTCCTCTATTCGTGTTTTATTTGCATTAGCTTCAATTTACAAACTTGTTGTGCAAAAAATGGATGTTAAAACAGCTTTTCTAAATGGTGATTTAGAAGAAGAAATTTACATGGTACAGCCTGAAGGTTGTGTTTCTCCTGGTCAACAAAATAAAGTTTGTAAACTTCTTAAATCCTTATATGGCTTAAAGCAAGCGCCAAAACAATAGCACGAAAAATTTGATCAAGTTCTGGTCAATAATGGATTTTTCTCCATTGGAGTTGATAAATGTGTGTACACAAAAATTATTGATGGTGAATGTATAATTATTAGCTTATATGTTGATGACATGCTTATTTTTGGTACGTGTATTGATGTTGTGAATAAAACAAAATGTTTCTTGACTTCTAAATTTGATATGAAGGATTTGGGAGAAGCTAATGTTACTTTGGGTGTTAGAATCGTAAGAAGTGATCGTGGCCTAATGCTTACTCAACAACATTACGTGGAGAGGCTACTTAAAAAATATGAGCACTTTGATGTCACACCTGTAAGTACTCCTTATGATTCTAATACTCAGTTAATGAAAAATAAAG
Source organism: Lenwebbia sp. NSW1173648 (assembly GCA_029784005.1). NCBI lineage: Eukaryota > Viridiplantae > Streptophyta > Magnoliopsida > Myrtales > Myrtaceae > Lenwebbia > Lenwebbia sp. NSW1173648. Next base: position 38,371,309 of record JARCGZ010000001.1, read on the forward strand.
AAGACGGTGTGGCTCAGTCTGAGTATGCTCAGATCATTTGGAGTCTGATGCATTTGATGAACTATACTCGACCTGATATAGCTTACGTTATATGTAGACTGAGCAGATATACACAAAATCCCAATTGTGATCATTGGACTGCATTGAGCAGAGTAATGAAATATTTGAGAGGAACCATAAATTGCGGTATCCTATATAGTGGATTTCCCGCTGTATTAGAAGGATACAGTGATGCTAACTAGATCTCAGATTCAGACGAGACAAAATCCACTAGTGGATATGTATTCACCCTTGGTGGAGGTGCTGTAACATGAAAGTCAGCCAAACAAATAATATTTGCTAAATCCACCATGGAGTCAGAGTTTGTAGCTCTTGAATTGGCTGGTAACGAGGCTGAGTGGTTAAGAAATTCTTAGCAGATATTCCTTTGGGAATGAAACCGACACCTTCGGTGTCTATGCATTGTGATTGCCAAACGGCAATAGCCATTGCAAAGAACAACACTTTCAATGGTAAAAATAGACACATCAAGTTGAGGCATGATGTGATAAAGCAGCTGCTTAAGGATGGAATTATGTCCATCGATTATGTAAAGTCAGAAGTGAATTTGGCCGATCCTCTGACTAAACCTCTGAGACGAAAATTAATTTTTGATACATTGAGGGGAATGGGACTTAAGCCGGTTGAGGAAAATCAACAATAATGGTAACCCAACTTATGTGATTGACGATCCCATGAATTACGTTCATATGGGTAATAACAAGTCACTTGTTGATCTTGTGATGCACTATAATATTTAATATCCCTCCTAAGGTGAGAATAGTGCAAGACTACAAGGAAAAAGAGGTTGAGCCAAGCTCTTAATGATTTCCATGGCCATTATTGGTGGTGTATTAAGCTGCAGAATACACTTGATGGAATCACCTATATAAGTGTGGAGTGAGGCCACTCCTATGAGAATTATTGGCGATAATCTCTAGAGCACTTATGAATAAACCAAGCACGCGCATGGCCTATTAGCGCAAAATCGCGTTGAACAACAAACTTTGTGGGAGTGTAATGTGATTGGTGAAAATCATAATTCACAAAAGGGAATTGTTGGTTCATAGAAGTTTCAAGCTTCACCAATGATTTCGTGAGTTATATTTCATTCTTTCTAGGGCTGGTTCATAGCCTAATCAGCACCAGTTCCGATGCATTAAGCTCCAATAACCCAGCACTGTTTTATTCTATTTTTGATTTTTCAAAACTTTTTGAAATATGTGGAGGATTGTTGGATATTTCGGTAGTTTTGAAATATTCTTTTACATCGATTTTCTAGTGTTGAGCTCAGATGTTGGCGAGCTTAGACGTTGGCGAGCTCAAATGTTGGCGAGCTCAGATGTTGGCGAGCTTAGACGTTGGCGAGCTCAGAAGCTGACGAGTTCAGACATTGGCGAGCTCATATGTTGGCAAGCTCAGAAGCTGACGAGCTTAGACTCTGAGGAGAGTCTCAAAAGCAACGTTCTCTGTTCTCCATTAATATGTAACGGTTCTATAATTATCTGCAACGGTCAAATAACGTTTTACCAATGGCTTTATAACGGACATATAAAAGCTGATTTATTTCTTCATAAATCCTTCATTATTTCACAACGATTTCATAACGGTTTCTCAAACGGCTCTATTTTGGTTGAAGATAAATTGAAATTCATGAAACTATCTTCTATGAACTTTTTGTATTACATTAGAGTGTTTTTCTCTCTTCCTTCGTTCTCCTCATTTGCTGGGTTATACACATAACGTTGTTCCTGTTCCTTCTAATATTCAGTGCGGAATATAGAAGAATGTCTGTTGTATCTTGGGAGGATAGCCGCTAGAAGCCTTACGCACCGAGTCTCGTACTCCAAGGGGCGGAATTATCCTCAAGAACAGTGCTTGTACGCCTCAGACGACTCTCGTTCTTCAGACGATTCTCATTTCTCAGACGATTCTCATTTTTCCATCAATTTACCAACAAAAATAAGGTGTGCATGCAGGCTGGGCGCCGGGTTATCGGACCACCGCTGGGGGCCCCTGTCGGGAGCTTCGGCTCTCGCTGGTTGAGTCTGTGTTAAATCATAGTCTAATCAACTAGACAACTCAGTCAAGCCCCCGGTTGATTAGACTGTGATTAAAAATCTATAAAAAGTCTAACATGTTGCTTCTCCCTCAAAAGAGTCCATCTCCAGCTCTTGGCTCTCTTATCTCTTTGACTATTCTCAATTCCCACCCAGACATCATTCATGTCCTCCTGGTCTCTTCCTCCATCGCCAGAGGAGTTCCTCGTTGTACGTCTCCGTCACACACTGTCTTTCTGCATACATCCTCATTCATGCCGCGTCTAAGCGGAGCACAAAAAAGTTCATTACCTCTCTTCACATCCTCGAAGATAACGAAATAAAACTTCCCCACATGTGATTGATGTTTGTGTGTTTTCGGAAACGCAGGTGGGGTTCGGTGGGATTTGTCTGGATTACTTGGCTGTTCTGTCCACTTTCCCCAAGCCTGATGGCAAGACCAGATCCAGGAGCATGAAAGTATCTTCCTTTTTCTTTCCTCTGTGGTTTCTTCTTAATCTGTTCCTTTGGCCTTTCATAACTATGGACTTTGTGTTTTTTAAGTGGTGTGAGCTGACTGATTTTTGCATGGGAAGATTGTTCTGGTGTCGGTTTGTGTTCTTTTGTAACTTATGAGGAGGCGCAAATCACTGAGAACTACAGGGGAGCTCATGTCTTCCTCCCAGAGAGCGTGCCAAAGGAGCCTGAAATTTGCAGAGAAGTTATTGCTAATTGCCCGAAGTGAGAACGACGGTATCAATTTCATGACTACTGTACGGCGTTCACTTTGATGTCAAAACTTTTCAAATGACCGTTCGAATGTCACGACTTTAAAAGAGCGATCACTCTAGTAACCTATGTTGCACCAACACGCGACACAACACGACACGACGACACGTAAATTCTAAAAATATAAAAAATTTCGACACGTTGAGACACGTTATATATTATATGTATATTTTTATATACACATAATAAATTATTATTTTTATGATTTCTATAATAATAACATCACGATAAAAAAAAACGGAAATAAGAATCCCTACCTCTCTCTCTACTCAATTTTTTTGTCCTCCACTCAAAACTCTTTCTTTTTCCTCTTATTATCTTGACTCAGTCAACACTTACCTCCCCAAAATCTGCTCTCTTGTGCATGTGTGTGGGCAGAAATGGCGTGTGCTCTCTTTCTTTTCTCTCTCTCTCTCTCCATCCTCTGACCTCTCTCACTGCCTTACCTTTTCCCCATTCTCTCTCCTCTTTTCTCCATTCCCAGAGCCTTCTCTCTCATGGAGGTCTCGCCATGTCTCGTGACTGCAACTCCCTTTTCTGCCTCTGTAATCTCTCTCTCTTTGACTCACCATACCCTCGACACGCGAGTCCCTCTCGTGGAGCATGCGAAAATTTCCCTAGCAAGCGTGTCAGTGCAACATAGCTAGTAACTGCTGCAACAGAAAATCTGACTGGTTTATAGGAGTCACTTAAATGCATGCTTTTAAAAAGTTTTGGCACTAAATTATAGGTTCATTAAGTTTTTGGCACTAAAATGATGATTCTTTAAGGTCTTGGCACGAAGCATTATGAAATTGTGAGGTGCGTAATTTATGTACCGAATAGCGTCAATAAATGTATCAAACTTTTCACAAATTGAGAAATTGCTTTAAATTGGTTCCCAAACATTCCCTAGCAGTTAATATTTGCATAAGGCTCCAAGTTCCGTTGTTCCATCTCAAAACAGAGCAAGGTCGAGGAAGGAAACAAATTCGCAGTTACTGAGAGGTGAAGAAAGTTGCACTTACTTCCCTTTTTTTTTTTTCTTTTTGAAGAAAAAATTAAATCATTGTGAAAACGCATTTAAGCGAGTCCAACAAGCCACGTCACAGCAAACTAAGTCAACCGAGTCACTTAAGTGATGGCTTTCTAAAAGTCGTGGTACTTAAACGATGTTTCAAAAGTTTTAACGTGAAAATGTGCATCGTACATACATACGATGTGGTCCTTTTTCATAAGTGAAAGTGTTCCGAAGATGTCCGGACTGTTTGTGTAGTTGATGCAGCGCATACATTTTCTTCGCACTGGATGAAGTACGAGTAGTCCCTAGGTCATTCGTCCTGGCTTAGGCTCGTGTCTCGCGTTGTCCATTAGGTTCGGGCGGTACTTCGAGAGCCCTGGATTCATCTACCCAAGGCGGGCTTCCTCGACGTAAAGGAAAAGGGACATTGAATGATAAGAATTTCACTTGGCTATTGTTAGATAAAAGAGTCACGTGATTCAGCAAGTTCCCATGATAAAGAGTACATAGAAAAGTATAGTGAGGACCTCTGGCCTGTTAAGAGGATCATCACACATTGTAACTAGGAGAAGTTGCATACGAAACGAAATGTTATTCTGCTTCGTAACATAGATGTTGGAAACGTGACGAACCTGGAGAAGAAGTGCAAGGATTGAACAGAGATAAGATATCAGCAGGAGGAAATCTGTTTTCTTTTTCTTCGCTTATCAACGTCAGAGTTAATCAGTTCTGATCATTCGAAACGCTTCTCGTTCATGTTGATGTCATGGAACAAGATTATATGCCAGCAATGATGCTTTTAAGACAATTGGATTCCTGGAGTAGTCTTTAAACCCATTGTCTACTGTTAGGTTCAAGGGGGCGGAGATGCGGCGAATGCTTTAACTTGTTTGGCTCGTCTGGGAGTGACAGCAAGGCTTATTTCTAAGGTTACTGGTTGGCATATCTGTCAATTCTTCTAGTCATACGTCTGATTGGTACCCTTAGAGGACCGAATTTGGATTTTCAGCTAAACATTTTCTGCATGCTTTGTGAACTCGCTAGATTGCGGATGACGTCCACGGTAAGAACCTATTGGAGGAGCTAAGGGCTGATGGTGTAGATGCCTCTTTTCTCGTGGTAAGCTTTAGACTGATACCTTTGACATTTAAGGGAGCATCTCCTAGCAATCATCTGCATATGCTTGGCAAATGATTAGCTTCTGCATTAAGCTGGAGCATATTATCTAGCTCAAACCCGTTTCTTCATCAGCATACTCTCGAAAAGATTCTAGTTTTAGTCGTTAGGAGATCATTTCTTTCCTACAGGGGAATCTTCTCAGCAGCTTTCAAGTTTTCGCTCAAGTAACTGATCTGCAGTTGCTTCTATGTAGACTTCAGCAGAAAGAATGATGTCACTGTGAAACTAATTCCGGGCGTAGTTGTTTCCTAGAAGAGCATTGCATCTTGTACCCCCGAGTAAATTTTTTCCTTCCTAAAACCTTTCCTTTTCTCCAGGTTGCCAAGGATGGACAAACGCCATTTTCCTATGTTATTGTCGACCAATCGACGTGAGGTCTTTTCTTCTCTTAGGATGAATTTGCTTGAGTGAATGAATTTTCCGCGGATTGGTTTTCTGGACTTTCACGGGTTTGGTTTGCTGAAAATGTTCAATCAACAGAGAAATCAATTATGGTATAAAAAAAATGCACGCTTAAAGCTAGGAAGATAAATTCCTTTCCTTTATCATGAAATTTTCACCGAAACAAACACGCCCTTAAAAGTATTGTAAGCCTGTTTGAGCAATTAAGCTTCTCTATCGTAGCATCTTTTATGTTGGCATTTGACTTCGTGATATCGAGAATAGGATATTGGTTTTTCAGTGGCAAAATCAGTAGATGATGGATGCTTCTTTCATGTCCCTAATTCTGGTTCATTCAATCTTCAGTAGCCTTTGCTTAGCTCCGGTTCATCTTTTCCGCAGAAAGAAAGTCATTTAACACTGTCATTTCTAAGAGTTCAAGGATGCATTTCCCTCTGCAATTCCAATGCGCTCAAATTCTGAAAAAGAGACAGAAGTTAGGATAGTTCTTGGGATACCATGCCAAATGTCCTGTTGTGTTACTTTGTACTGTATGATTTCTCAGAACAAAATGCGTTTACATATGGCTATTAACTTTGATGAGACTTTCAGGAGAACACGTACTTGCATTTTTACACCGGGATTCCCTCTCATGGAACCGGCTGACGTCTCCCCGGGCTTAACATCTGCAGTCGAAGGAGCAAGATTTGTCTACTTTGATGCAAGATACACAGATACTGCAATAGTTGTTGCCAAAGAGGTACAGTCATCTTATTTACTTATTTGCTTCGGATAAGTGCACTAGATGTCCTAAAATTTGTCGAGAAAGTGCAATCGAGTCCTAAAACTTGTCAAAGTTGTGTAATCAAGTCCTTCCTTTAACTTCGTCCAACTTGGCTAACGAAAAATGCTGATAGGCCACAACTATCGCATGAATAGCATCTCTGTCTCTCTCACACACACACACCTACGCACACGAGCGCGCACAGAGCCACTTTGGGGCAGGACTTGATCATTTCACATGAACATTCCAATTTCCAGCTTGCTTGCATGAATTGGATAGAGCATACTAGGCTCCATATTTTTAATGGATTTTCGAGGATAACTTTTATATTTTTAGAGATTCTAGAGTATGTTGTGTGGTTCAAACACAGTTTCCAGTTGAAAGATGAAGATGGCTTGTAATGGCCATTTGCTGTGTGAAACATTTTCTTTCATAAATTTTTAACATCGATGGTTCCTATTACTGTTTAGCATGTAACTTATATGTTCAATGCTACTTTTATCCCTCATGAGTGTGTGTGTGTGTCAGTTTCCTTAATTAGAGATGATATTCAACTTATGGGGTTAACTAGTTGAAGTATTTTTATTAACTTAGCAGCCTGCTGCAGAAATTATTGGCTTTGGAATGGGTGAGCTCAGGGATCCTTTGGGATGGCGTTCTCGCTACCTAAGCCTTTTCATGTTTTATCAATTGAGTCCATCTAGCCAATTTAGGCCGGAAATCAACTAAATTCCGGGAGGCTTCATGAAGTGCTTCTTTCTGAAGTGAATCCCAGCAGTCCTACAGTGCTGACATTGACATTTTCTATAATTTTTTCTATTTTTTTTCTTTTTTCTCCTTTCCCTTCTCTTTCTGCCAGTGGCAGGTCACCGGTCACCAGCCGTAGGCCCTGGCCGGTGAGGGCTGGCCTTGCCTGGGCGAGGGTTAGAACTTCCAGTACACTTTATTACTATTTGCTTCCAGCTTTTGTTGTTACTTACTATATGAGATACAGTAGATTAGGAACTCTCTCCCTTGATTTGTTTCGGAGCAATTGTCGAACACTCAAATTCTAAGAGTACATCTCATTTGTCGATGCAGGCAGCAAGGCAAAATATACCCATTCTCCTTGACGCGGAAAAGAGAAGACCGGGATTGGATGATCTTCTTGACTTATCTGATTACGTCGTATGTTCAGCCAAATTTCCAAAGGTAAACCGACTATGAGGAAGTCCTGTCTGTCATTGATTCTTGAACTCTTGGCCAGATGATATAGGTGCTAATCATCTGCTCGGAAATTCATCTGATATCTAACTAATTATTGTCTATTGAGGAAACTTTTCCGAGTTCTACTTTACTGAATGCTTTTTGCTCAGAAACTTGTCACGCTACATCGCGTGTATCACTCGTAGTATGTCCATATTCCGCGAGTTCCTTCTGATGCTCGTTATAAAGGGTCCGAGTCGTTTATTGGAGGTTTCTCCGCTTTGGTCGTATGTGCTTGCTGACTGTTTTGGTTTGTCAATGATCTCTGAACTCAGACATGATTTTTCTGTACAACAGGCATGGACAGAGGCACCATCTATGCCTAGTGCCCTCATATCCATGCTTCTTAGATTACCAAAACTGAAATTCGCCATCGTGACCTTGGGGGAACATGGATGCCTGATGCTGGAGAGATCATCAGAAGGTAAGTTCAGGACTCCGGCCATCAATTTCTTTCCCCCCACATGCGAGAATGCCTTTAACTGATGCTTACTTGTAACTTTATGTCCAGCAGAGAACCTGCTGATGGGCGAAGAAGATGCCGATAGCTTATTGCATTCTTTGGAGCAAGAAAAAGATGATAGTGCAGCCAGACCAATGTGCATTTCATCAGTAATGTGCTTCTCTAATCGACGTGAAAAAAACTTGCTTGTTGTGTTATCATAGTGTCTAAGGCCAGTTACACATGCAAGAACAGCATTCCGTGGTGAATTCGACCATTACCATATAACATCTACTGGTAAAAAGTTTTGGATCATAGGAAGTCTCTCAGTGAAAAATTGGATTATGAGATCGAACCTGCCAACCAATTGCATGATTCCATGTGAACAAGCTGCCTCCAACTTAATCTCTTTTTTGAACTTGTTGCCAGATATCTTGTTAACCCTACTCTTGAAAATGCTGGTTATACTTTTCCTCTAGCCATTGTTCATGTCAATCAGCCTGATTCGGTCAAAGTACTTCTGTGCTAATGACTTTAAACTACGCTATGAATTCTCTTCTTGCTTCCCAAGAGTCCCATACAATCGACATTGGATCCCAGTCCCATACCTTGCAACTAGGATCATAAATATATGATGTTTAAACACAATATAAGCAGTCTCGGACGGGAGTTGCCTTGCACAAACTACCTTCCTCCATGATCCCTGAATGGAAGGCGGGTTTTAGTTTAGTACAATATCTGCTTTGTCCCGATTACTTCATTCATTAGGCGTATTTGGCAATTTTCAGCAGGTTCATATCTGTCATTGCTCAAAGGCAGCTCTGCAGTTGCTGATAGTTTTATAGTACTTTCCGTGTTAGAAGCACGCGACACTATTCGGGCAGAGATTTGGTTTTGCACTTGAAGTCCAGTCTGTTCCCGCGCTGTTTATTGTTTTTCAGCTTGGAAAATGCATGACATTGTCTGGTTTGCAACGTTTACATTGGAATAAAAATTAACGACTAACTGTTTCCCTGTCAGAAAGTGGTGAAATTGAGAGCAAACGGAATTGGGGCATTGAGCGGTAGATTATTTGTGTGCACAGCCGAAAGAATACCACCATCAGAACTAGTCGACACAACTGGCGCCGGCGATGCTTTCATCGGAGCTATTCTCTACGGTAGGCTTAGCCATAAACTAGAAGTTCTTCTCTTGTTTGTGCAGTTAATCATGCTTCCTCGTCATATTTGGATAGCAGAACTTGGTTGCTCACTCCATATCTTAACTAACTGTTTCCCATGACTCATATTCCTGTCATCTGATAAATGACAACGAGAAATCATAAACCCGGAGATCATCGTGCAAATATTCCAAGCTTAGCCAGACCATGGTCGACCTATAAATGTGCTGATGCATCAGTTCTCTCAGATGAAGTCATTGACGCGCTTTACTTTCGTTCTCGTTTTTGCAGCGTTGTGTATGAACATGCCCCTGGAAAAAATGCTGCCATTTGCTGCCGCGGTGGTAAGTAGACTTTCTTCCATCGAATTGATGAAGTGATGAGAGAAATTGCAGTTGCTACCTGAAAAAAGTGTCTAAACTTAGTCAAATCAGATTAAAGATAGGGATATCACATAATGTTGTCATATTGATCTCTTCTGAGTTGTTCCTTTCATCGTGCGGTTTTTCAACTCTAGGCGGCTGCCGGGTGCAAGGAATTGGGGGCTAGAACTGGTCTTCCCTACCGGACCGATCCATGTTTGGCTCCGTTTTTAGGACAAACCGGAACGTCTGCGAAATCAAACAGAGAATGCCTTCCGCGTAACGGTCACATCATGTAGCACGCCGACATGGTATCGGCATCTGGTCAAGTGCCTGTGTTTGAAGAAGAAGATGCAATAAATGCGGACACTTTTTTATGTAATGCTATTGAGTTAGGAACTTCTAAGTTGGTATAATCAAGCCCTAAACTTTTAGCATAAGGTGTAACTCAATCCTTAAACATTTACTAAAATGTAATCAGGTCCTAAAACTTATGGTGAAAAATGCAACCAAAGCTGCCAATGGCTAACTTGCAGTGTTCCCCCTAAAGGACTTGATTGCACTATGATAATGGAAAACTGCACAGGAAGTCCTAAATGTTGTGTATGGAATGCGATCAAGTTCTAAATCGTTTAATTGATTCAATTAAGTCCAAAAACTCATTCCAAAAACGTAATCAAAACCTTTCTAAGAACAATACCCAAGACTGCCTACGTATCACTCCAAAAGTGCTTACGTGGCGTCCCTGAATTGCAATTTGTAACATAATTTGAGGACTTAATTTCATTTTCTGATAAAGGTTGAGGATTTGGTTGAACCAATTGACGGGTTTACAATTGATTGAGCCAATTGAAAAGCTTAGAACCCAATTACATTCCATATTAAGGTTTTAGGACTTATGATGCTGTATAGTTTCCTAAAAACTTTCATGGAGATCAAGTCTATATTTATCCATCTGCTACTCAGTTATGCAAGAAGGCTATGTGCAAGTGTACCCGTTGGAGAGTCCAACGATGAACACTGAAAACATTTTTTTCCGGCGATGTCCGACCATGTTGATGGATGCGAAATCCATATGAACTCGATCCCAAGTTACACATAGAGATCTTGGGAATTTGTATATTACTAAGTCATCTAGTTGGTTGTCGTCAGGATATGATAGTGCGATCGTCGACTAAGGTCGACACAGCGACATGCCTGAACAATTGGTTTCCTTGCACTGTTGTCGTCGCAGCTGTCTCGGCACCGTTGCTTAGTATTACTCAAAGCGCCAAGTCATTGTCCTCGCGAACGAAATTAAGCAAATGAACAAAAACACTGAACACGTAACCTATATGGTCAAGCAGTGAAGATTTGATTACTAACCTTAACTCATCTGGGTTTAAGTGGTAAGCCCTCAAGTTTTGGTGGATCCGGATTACAGTTGTTCAGAATGAGCAGATCCTTGTCAATCCTCTATGCTTATAAGCAAAACAGTCTAGAAAAGGCAGCCTAATTCAGTCAAGTACTTCTATGCTAATGAGTCGAGTACTCTCATCTTACTTCCCAAGAGCGAGGATTGAGGTGGGCGAGTCCTAGGCCATATAAACCACACATCAAGTCCCATACCATCAATGAAGGATCCAACTCGCATACCTTGCAATATGGATCACAACATATGATGTTTACCGAACCCCGGAAAATCCGAAAAACATTTCCTTGAAAGTTGTTTTCCGCGAAACGAACGGCTCCTTTATTTGCATGTCAGAAAGTGGTGAAATTGAAAGCAAGCTGAATCGGGATATTGACCGGTGGATTGGTTGTGGCCTGTGGTACTACCAAAAGGATACCACCCGCCAGAGCTAGTCGACACAACTGGCCCCGGCGATGCTTCCATTAGAGCTATTCTCTACGGTAGGCTTGGCCATGAATGAGAAACTCCTCACTTGTTTGTACAATTAAGCTAAGTTTCTTTCGCGAAAAATAAATGATTGAGAAGACTTGGTAGAAAATGTTTTCCTTATCGATAACAATTCATGTCTAAATAGTTTCGCCGATGGTGATAACATTTTTCATTCATTCCTTTTGATAAGTGATATAAGCATTGTTTTTTTTAGACATGCTTCATTTTCATATCGGTATAATAGAAATTGCAAATTGCTTATGCATCATAAACTTTACAAAAGATCGTATGCTTCATATCACATGATATTTAACCATCAATCTTGGATACCTACAATGTCTGAACATTAGCTAAATCAGATGAAACATAGGAACATCGCATAATTTCATCATATTAGTCGCTTTCGAGTTGTTCTGTTCATCCCACCGTTATTCAACTCTAGGCGGCTGCCGGGTGCAAGCCATCGGGAGCTAGAACCGGTCTTCCCTTCCGGGCTGATCCATGCTTGGCTCCGCTTTTAGGACTAATCGGCAATTCTGCAAGATCAAATGGAGAAAGTCTTCCATTTAATAGCGACATCAGGGAGCACGTCGACTGGTTATGGAAGACTGGCCAATCGAGTTTCCATCGGCGAAGGTCGACAGAGAAGACGGGCTTGGACAATGGGGTCACAACGGTCTCGTAGCGCCGAGTCGTTGTCCACGCGAACAAAACTAAGCGAAAACAATCGACCAAAATGAAAGGAAATAAGCTTTGCAATGTAACCTGGGTGCCAAAAGGAGTGAAAATTTGATTGCCAACCTTAACTCTACAGGTTGACCCGTCTAGTGATGATGAAATCATGGGCAGAGAAGACAAATCGGCCTCGCGAAGCCCATCAACATCAACCTCCTCATCTGAAATCTCGTCGGCTTATGGGCCCGAACTCGATTTATTCATGCGAAGAAAACAGAAAATAACGGTGCATTTGTATTGCGAAAAAAAAATCGTAAAATATTTTTTTAAAGATGATTGTTTATATTGCTTACAAAATTGAATGAACCAAAAATATTTTCATCGTCTATAAAAGATTTTTAGACATGAATTGTTATCGATAATAAAAATATTTTGCATCGATTATTATTTTGAGCGATACAAGTAATTATTTCTCGAAATATATTGTTTAATTTATTTATTTTCTGCAAAATAAATGGAGTCTAAATGTGAGAGCTTTAAATTCACAGGGCTGAGGAAACTAGTTCGTACCTCCCTTAACTAGTTGGTAACTGCCTGGTTGAAATGAAAATGACGATTTTGTAAGTAAATTCAGAATACTAATTAACGTCGAGGTGCAAACTGGTATCTAAGAGTTAAATCTCATTATTGCGAAAATGTCTTTTTGAGAGTAAAAAATCCTAATGAGATTAAAACCTATTTTGTCAAAGTTTTGAAAAGAATGGTTAATGTCACTAAAGATCCCAAACCGGTAAATCCGTAGTTAGCACCTGCACAAAAGAAAGATTGTCTGACTCCATTACGATCTGCTGTCCTCTTCTGAGCATGCCTGTCAACACCCATTTTCATTCTATTATCAATTTGAAAGGTTATACGGAGAAGGATCAATCGTACTTAACTGAGAGGATCTCTAAATCTTTTGTACTCTATAATCACAATCCTAATTTGTTTTAGACACGTTCGACTACCAATTGTAAAGCTAGTATTGGCTATCAAACAATCGTGGTGACAATAAAATCCGAGCCCTCTCTATTTAAGGGGTTGATCCAGCGGAAAAACTATTAGAATCTTGCGCTTGAAAAAACGTGAGGTCTCGGATTGATCAATTCTCGCTCAGCATAATCTATTAGGATCGGGTCACGCGGAAGTAATACATTGTGAATCGCTAATCCTAGGATGGATGGCCTGCCTTTGCAATTATACCGAGGAGGTAGATCTAATTTGGTACGTGAAAGTTAGTGAAAATATCACCTTAAGAGTACATTAGAAAACTCCCTATTTCACCAATAACTTACTCGTTAGCATGTTCTCCACCAGTCAACTAGGTTCACCAGAAGCAGCTGTGTATGTCAACCTTCCATTCTCTTGAGTTTTATCGCCAAAATATTGGTCATATACGCCTCTATCTGCGGTGTATAAACAATGAAGACCCATGTCAAGCCCACCCACTAAACTTGTAGGCCAATATGATCCAAGTCCAAAGCCCAGTTGAAAAACATGATGTAAACAACTGAAATTGAATTCGTAATAAAGAATTTGGTTCTTCATTTCTTTTTTACACATCAAGCATTCCTTTCTAAAAGCCTAAAATTCCTTACATGTATGTATATTCAGTAATCGTTATAATGATTTGGAATTATATCCAGAATTTATTAAAAAGGGAACAAGTTTGTAATAATTATAAAACGAGTATACCATCAAAGTGATTGGCCCAATGGTAATTAGATCACATGTCTTGCACAAGTTTATGTGAAATAACTATGACTCATATCGATCATATATTTGACAAACAAAAAATCAAACATCTCATACTGGGTGTGAGATCCTTCTGGTGAGGGCTACCTAGAAAGTTTGCTATATATGTTTGGCCCTTTTCACCCTTTTGATTTTACTTTGAATTGTCCGAAACAGACCCCTAAAAAATTCTCCATACATTAAACTTGCTTAGTCAACTTTTTCTCAACCATATTTATGCATTTTTCCTTTATATCTATGCAATCGTCTGAAAATTTTATTTTTTCTGTACATGGCAATAATCAAAACGACAAAATACAATATGAAATTGATAATTGTAGTGCACTATATATGATAATACAACTCGATTACGACGTGATGAATTTGTATCCACGCTAATCGTGTTGTAAGAAAATACATGTAGCTTACACTTATTGCAAAATTATTGACATACAACTAACACATCTTGCTTCATAATAAATGAAATGTATTGGTATCAAAAATCTAATCGGCTTTCTTGCACTCCTTTGATGTCTTTCAAATCTTTTGTGTGCTCTCGAACTTATCACGTGAAAAAAGTAAATTTTTGAATGAAGAACGGGTTATAAGCTAGCTAATATTTTCTTACGTAAAAGGAGTACTTTTTTAAAATGAAGAACAGGTTATAATAAAGGTAATTTTTTTACTATCTTCATTAGAATGATTTTTTGAACCTCGACGTCTCACGGAAACACTCAACTTATATTCATTTGTCTTGTGGATAAAAATAAGTAGTGCGTATTTTTTTTTTTTATAGGTTGTTGCAAGGTACAAAACATTTGCCGCACCCACCACACGCATGGCGTGTTGATGAGAATCACACCCTTTGTCGCAGGCGTAAGCCACAGACGGGGATTCGAACCTCTCTCAATCCATTCCGCGGACTTAAGTGGGGGACCCTTGCTGGTGGTTGCGAGGCCAGCCTCCCTCCAGGTATAGTCACTATCGGAAAGGACGAAGCCCAATTACGACAGGTGAATCCTGGATTATCAAAAAAAAAAACATTTGCCGCAATAAGAATTTGAATTCATTGTATATTTACTATTTTATTTCACTTAATAAAAATAATTTGAAAGTAATTATTTTGATATTAAGAAGAAATGGATGAAATAATTGAGGTTGTTCTTTTCTTGGTATGGGCTTCTCTCTCGTAAAAACTGAAAGTGCTGGCTTGAGCAGCGGGCCAACCTTTCCGTGACTTAAAAACAGATCATAAAGCCACTCTCGCTCGCAGAGTTCTTCTTCCTCAGTTCTCTTCTTCCTCCCTTCATCGTCGTTTGTCAGATCGAAGCACCTCTCTCTCTCTCTCTCCAGGATGCAGTTCACGGATGCGAATCTACTCCCGGACGCCTCGTCTTGCTCTTTGGACTCCGAAAGAACTCTGTAAGCAATCTAGGGTTTCCGCTTCCCCGTATGTGTGTTTTCAAATGAAATTGATTGGCGATTTCGTCTCCAGGTATCCGTATGTGACGGGCACGTCTGTGGTGGCTTTCAAGTACAGGGATGGAATTCTCATGGCTGCTGATATGGGAGGTTGGTTTTTTTCTTTTTTTCTTGTTCTTTTTCTGATCGATCGGTTTTGCGATTCTCTGATGGTGCTGCAGCGCTTTGATTTGAACAATTTGGGGACCCTCGCTTGGGGGAAAGTTTGGTTATTTTGTCTGTGTTAGGGGATTAGATATCTGTGGAACCCCTAAAATGGTGTGAGTCAGATTTTGAACGAGATTAAGATGCTGATTGATGGGATAGAGACATATGAAACTCATTGTAACAGTTGGACTGGTTATTGCGTATACTGGTAATTTAGGAACACTTGAAGTTCTCCAATGGCATTGTCTTAAGATTGGAATTGTTGGATTTTAGAGCTGATCTTTTCTGGGTTAAACTATCCAAAGTGAGCCAAAAAGGCCGTTTATCAATATTTACTGTTTAGGAAATCACAAGTAATGTTGAGGGAGTGCTTGCAAGTGTAGCTGTCAGGTGTATTATTGGTAGATATTATTGGTAGACTGGTTTGCAATGCATTGAGATGGTCTTCTTGTCCTCTATGGATAGAGATGATTCTTGTATCAGTGTTCCATTGTCTATGGTTGGTTGTTACTAATGTAGACATGTACTGATTCACTTACCTTTGAAATGACGCGCATTTGTGAACAAATGTTGTTTACTTCTATAATCTTTAATTTGAGGAAAATTTCAGCTCTATGTATTCCATACTGAAAAATTTGAATTTGGTTTAATTTGAAAACAACAGTTCAATGATTCTACTTTTCAAAAGAAAATGGGTTGCTGAATGTCTTTTCTGGCGGTACCTGTCCGTTGCGTTTCAAGGAAAATCAGAAAAGCTGTTGACATCTTCACTGCTCCTTTTGTTCTGGCATGCTATATAGCTGCTGATTATGATCATTAGTCTCGACTAGCCGTGCCAGAAGGAAGCATTCGGCTGCTTGCGTATTTTCTTTTGTTTCAACTATTTCTACCTAGTTAAGTTATCGTAACTATGTAACTTTCGAAGTTTTTAACTTTAGATAGTATAATGATCCTAGAACTGGTTTCCAATTGTTGTTTGCTTTCATGTTCTAGGAACATTGTTATTTAGTGCGACATTCTCCTTAATTTTTTACTATGTTAGTGTTCTGCTCATCTTAGTGTTCTGATAGTGACAAATATTTCACAGGTTCTTATGGATCCACCTTGAGATACAAAACTGTTGAGCGAATAAAGCCTATCGGAAAACATTCTCTCCTGGGTGCGAGTGGAGAGATAAGTGATTTTCAGGAAATTTTGCGTTACCTGGATGAACTCATGTATGTATCAATTCATTAAGATTAGAAGCAGCAGTTTCGTTTTTATTACCGAATATTTGTTAGCCTGCTTCTGACCAAGACTGTTGGTTCTGGGGTCTGTTGTTGCAGTCTTTACGACAATATGTGGGATGATGGGAATTCCTTGGGGCCTAAAGAGGTGCATAATTATCTGACTCGGGTTATGTACAATAGGCGGAACAAGTTTAACCCATTGTGGAACTCACTGGTTCTAGGTGGAGTTAAGAATGGACAAAAATACCTTGGCATGGTAGGTCTGGACCCTTAATTATTCATTTGACTTTTCAGAATGTTGTCGAATTCTCATTCACTTGTTGTGCAATTTTATCCAGGTTAGCATGATTGGTGTGAATTTCGAAGATAACCATGTGGCTACTGGGTTTGGCAATCACCTTGCACGGCCAATTCTTCGGGACGAGTGGAATGAGAACTTGAGTTTTGAAGATGGTGTTAAGCTATTGGAGAAGTGCATGCGCGTGCTTTTGTATCGTGACAGATCTGCAGTCAACAAGCTTCAGGTTCTAGTCTTCTCTGTGGTATAACTTATGGTTTTCTTTATTTCTCGATTTTTGGATATGGCAGTATAGAATGAGGTTAGAATGTGCTAGTACCGTGTCAGTTGTTGGCTTGTTCTTCGTCCTCCTCATAAAATAGTGTGATTTTGGTGAGCTGATGCACACTTATGCTTCCTCCTTTTGTTAGGGAAAGGTTGTCCTATCTGGGACTGAGAGTGAGAATTACAGTGTTCCACCTTTTGTGGATTACGTAATTATACATCCAGCCCCTACATTAGAAAACCTGCACTCTGACCCCCTCTTTAGACCGCCATTGCCAATTTGGTCCGTGCCCTCTCTACATTTTCACCTAAGCATTCCAACCCACTTGTGATGCATGATTATGACCTGGTTGTACAATGATTAGTCATGGATGACTTTTATTGGTTTGTATCTTAAAAATTCTGAGATGTTCCAGACAGATTTGAAGTCTGCAGCTTGGTGAAGATTAATGAGGATGACAAGTTGTTTCGAGCTCCGTCCCTCAAATCTCCTTCCCAGTATATTGCTTTTTGAACTTCATTGGGAAACCCCAGATTCTAAGTCATAATTGGAATGCAAGAGATGTCATACTGTTCTTTGGATAATTTAAAGAATTTTAGTCTTTTATCTTGACATAAGAGAACTGTTAGCGTTTGAATTAGTAGTTTTTTTTAGGTCTGTCTTTTTCTTGCTTTGGAGCAATTTCTCATACTTATTGATCTACTTCAAAATACATGCTATAAGCTGATAAAATGTACTGAGGACTGAGCATGAAGGGAGTGAAGGAGTGGGCCGAAAAGTCGGTTTCATAGTGCCTAGGGCTGACAAGTTGCTTGGTAAATTTTGACAAATAATAAGTACAATAATTGGACAATTTTTTTTATAATTAAGATGGTGGAGAAGCTTCTCACTGGTCATGTTCCTTATGGACAGCAATTGATCTCCTCTGGTGCATGACTTCCTTTCACACTCTTTTGTTGCATTTGTCTCACATGCTTTTTTGTTTCCTCACATTTGCTTATATATAGTTCTGTCTATGGGCATTCACATGTTTTTTTTGTAGTACTGACAGTAGTTTGATTTCGAACTATCTAAATGACATGGTTTACTTGACTTGCAGATTTCAAAAATCACTGAAGAAGGAGCAACAATCTTTCCACCCTACTCTTTGAAAACCTTCTGGGGCTTTGAAGCATATAAGAACCCCACCGTTGGTGCAGAAGGTTCGTGGTGAACTTTGATCTGCATATTCTTACGTTTGTGTAGACCCTGATCTTGCCATGTTGATCGTGTGATGTGACACTTAGAAATGTTGTTTTAGATGTTTTGGAGAGGCTTCTTTGGCAGAGAAACCATCCATTCCATTTTCGTCTTGAATCTCAATTGCACTTTACAGATTTGTGGTCAATTGTACTTCTTATGGTTGCTTCATCTAACCTTTTTTCAGTCCTTTTGGGGATGATTCTGCGGATGGGTTAATTTAGTTGGGGTGGCTTTTGGTTGGAGCAGAACTTGAGCTATGTGAGAGAAATTGAGACATAGATTGTGTAGAACATGAATGACTGTGCCAAAGGTCCGGTCATGTTTATTCACACTCACGCACAGAGGAATAGGTTATCAGGTGATAGAAGGGAAGAAGGTAAATTATTTTCTGCTTTTTTTTGGGGGTGGGCGGTTAGTTTATAAGACGGTGAAGCTCGGTTTTGAAGGTTGATCTGTCTCGGTGGTTTCATCTGTGAGCCAATAGCTCTCTCTCTCTCTCTCTCTCTCTCTCTCTCTCTCTCTCTCTCTCTCTGTGAAGAAGATTTTGGGTTAAAGGCTTTTGGGTATTGAGTGTGAATATAGACGACACGTTTAACATGAAAAGTATGAAAGCCGAAATGCAAATGGCAAATAGAAACAGCCATAATCCGTTTTGGACTTTGTAGGTTGTTATGAATATTGAGGTCACGCAAGCTGGTCAGAAACGTTTACTATGCGTTTAGCCACACCACGTTGATCATACAACTAGCCATTTGACCCACTAAGCTTGTACCCCAATCCCTAAAAGTTGAAGAAAAACTCATAGTGAGAGCATACTTTTGAGGACAATGCTCACTACTTTAACTTTTAACTCCTTTTGAAAGTTTTGTGGTGCATTCGCCTCGACTCTTTTCAGCGTGAGACACTTGAAACGTTTCAAAAATGTGAAATGTTGATATAGAAATATATACATACTAATTTTGGCTCAGTAATATAAAAAGTCCCTACTTTAGCTTCAACTTTAGCTTCAGTCTCAATTCTATCCTTTTTTTTTTTTTTGTCTCATAACAATCTCATAACTTTTCAGTCTTAATACTACCTTAACTTTTTTCTCTCTTATAAAATCACTAACTTTATCTGCCTCCGTCAAGTCAATCCTCTGTCTAAAGTCGACCTTAGTGATGTGGCATTTTCACATCATTATTCTAGTTTTTTTTTCCCCAAAATTCATATCTAAGAAGATGTTTTTTGGGGATGAATTTTCATATCAAAGCAAGTGTCTTGTTGGATATGAAATTTGGCTAAAAACTGGAGTAATTAGGGTTGGGTTTCTTCAATTGCTCTTACTCTTAAGAGTCTTCCTTGCATCTCGCTTGTGGACTTTTGGTTTTACGCCTAGTCTTCAATCTCTCGTGCTTGGAGTCTTCCATCTCTCGCGGTTGGAGAGCTCATGCTCGAGACACTCACCTCGAGATGCTCAAATTGCCCGCGCTCGAGAGTTTTCCATTTCTCGATGGTCAAGAAAACTTTTGGACAGAAGGTTAATAGGAATAAATTTGGGATTCAAGTAAGAGTTAACGGTTTTTTATGAAATAAAATTGAGACTAGACGTAAGTTATAGGTTTTTCATGGGACATAAAAAAGCTTATGGTAGAATATGGATCGGACCTGAAGTTGGTTGTTGTTTAGGTATTGGGTCTATTATCTTTATAACTTTCAAAATTTAACTTGACTTGAAAACTATCATTTGTTTTTTATTTTACTTAATTTGGAACAAACAGTAACCGTTGGACCTGGATGTGAATGTGTGGGATTTAATTGGAAGGGCTGGTGAGGCAAGCGAGGAAGTGATCCACCAATTAGAACATAAGGAACAAGCACTGCATGCTTCTATGAATCTTGTTAAGTGCGTGAGTCACTGAGGTCTCCCCTGTAGGCGAAGTTTGCACGGTAATAGTGTGACGGTAGTTGGGTAATTTTTAACTTTTAACACGAATGTTCAACTCTTTCCGTTTCCCTTTCACCCATCCTGTAATTATCGAATCACGGGGATCTTATACGCTTATCTCCTTTTTCTCTGACCAAAAGAACGGATTCCTTCTTACGTTTCTGGTGCTATTGGACGAGTAAGACTGGGAATCGGATTCAAATTCGCATCTCAGACTTATGATTTGCTTACCATTTTATTGTCGACTATCATCCGTATCATCATCAACTATAATCAACAGCTCTCCGTCTACAATATTATAGTGGATGAATGACGAAACGAAGACGTTCTCCCAAAAAAAAAATCAAACACACAATGCAAAATTCATCTTCTTCATGCACCAAGAGCCATGGCACTCAGACGACGGAGCTTGAGTTCACACTCCTTTGACACTCTCGACAGTGAATTGTAGGAGGAACCAACATGCATCAGTACTTGGTTGGCACTTCTTTGTAGCTCCTTAACTTTGTCTCTCATCTCATTGCCCTTCAATTCCATGACCCTTCTCACCATCTCTGCTGTCTCCT
This sequence comes from Lenwebbia sp. NSW1173648, assembly GCA_029784005.1. Classification (NCBI taxonomy): domain Eukaryota; kingdom Viridiplantae; phylum Streptophyta; class Magnoliopsida; order Myrtales; family Myrtaceae; genus Lenwebbia; species Lenwebbia sp. NSW1173648. The sequence continues at coordinate 38,392,214 of JARCGZ010000001.1, forward strand.
CCCTCCCGATCACACCCGTATTCGGCCGTATCTGTGGCCAGACCGCCACCTCGAGCTCTTCTGCTAACATCGCCGCGTTCATCTGTTGCTTGGCATAGAGCGGCCACGCCACCATAGGCACCCCGTCGACCATACTCTCCAAGGTCGAATTCCAACCGCAGTGCGAGAAGAACCCGCCAACAAATTTATGCGCCAAAATCTCGGTCTGCGAAGCCCACATCGGTACCACCATGCCCCGGTTTCCGGATTCTAGTGTAGAAGCCGTCGGGGAGATAGCTTGGTGTACCATCGTGGCTGTTTGTCACGTTGAATACGTTTGCAGACACATCGTCCTCCACTGGTGGGCGCCCACCCAGATGAATCTATGTTGGCTCAGCTCCAACCCCTAGGCGAGCTCGGACGTTTGCTTCACCGACGAGGTTCCACTGCTCCCGAAAGAGATGTAGATCACCGACTCCATCGGTTGCATATCTAGCCAATCCATCACTTCGCTTTTTGAACCTTGCCCAATGGGTCTAATGAGCGGACCCACCGGGTAAACAAACGCGAGCGAAGCCCGAATAGAGATTCCTATCGGTTGGGTCAAGGAATAGGTCCAAGGTATCCTCATATTGAATGGACCGACAGCCCAAGATGTCGAACGGCCTTTTCATAACATGGTGCTTGTGTTCTGCTTCTTCGTCTATATACGGAAAGTGAACAGTGACCGCAAGAAATCATGCTGTCGATGTGATGAAGACGTACTTTAGCATGCTGAACTCCTCCGCTATCGCTAAAGCTTTAGTTCCGAACAGGTCAACTATGAGAGCGGTGGGGGTGAGACTTCATGGCGGAGATGGCGGTCCGAAGCAAAGGTAGAGCCTCACACATCATGATCACGAGTTGGGTCACGACCAAGGTGGTTGAATCGACAAGGGCGGAAATGTCCACGGGAGGAAGCAACACAAGTTTAAGAGGATTTGGAGTCTGCGGCGGCTTAAAGAGTGGAGATTCGGTGATGGAGGCATGGGCGGCGACCTCGAAAATGGTCATGTCAAGGCCATGATGGGTGGCGAGGCATTTTCCGAGCTCCATCACGGGGATGAAACCTATTTTGTCAAAAGTTTTGAAAAGAAGGGTTAATGTCACTAAAGATCCCAAATAGGAAAATCGGTAGATTCCGTACCACTTCTACATTAAAATTAAGTTTCGTGTAAAAAGAAATCCCAAACTAGTACGGTCGACTACCCTACCAAAAACTTGGGGTAAATTGCGATTTATTTTAGCAAATTTCTCAATCTTAGTTCATTTTCAGATCTAGCCGCCCAAAAATGATACCATTTATGAGACTTATTTATGATGAATTTTCACGTCGGATCCACGTTATGCCAATTATCCGAATTGTTTGTCACTTGTGTTTCCGCGTCAGTAATTCAACGGGGATTTGGACGCAAGTTAACAAAGGGTGGACTTGCCACGAGAGTACCAGTTTGGGAACGCGAAATTTAACTTAGGTAAATGCGGCATTAGTAAAACAGTTTAGCATTTTTTATTATACAAAAATTAAACTAGGGTGACTATAGCAGGGGTTTATCAAATTTTGATTATACAGTGATATTAACCCTAAAAAGGATAAAAAAAAAAACTGTGGTATCTATTATGGGACAAATTCTTGTCTGAACGCAGATCTGCATAGATCGACGTTAGAATTGTTAACCTCTTGCGCCTCCCATGTGGATCTTATAATCAACCGCTATGATTACACCAAATCCAGCGATCCTTTTTTGTTTTTTTTTCGGACGATCCAGGTTAAGGCAAGAATTTCTTGCATTAATTGCATCTGTTTTGTTATGGGCTGAATTCTGAAAAAAAAAAAAAAATTGCAATTTTTTTGCGGTCGATTCGTCACTGGTCATGCGTGTGAAAAAGCCGTAACCATTATAGAGGCTGGACCAATCACCGCTGACTCCGTCAGTCAAGGCCCCGACTCCTCCTCCTGGGTCACCAACCCTACAGCATTCCGCATCCGACGGCCACGATCGCACCGAACATCGGCCCCTCAATCGCCACCGTCCTCTCCGATTCCCCCACCACCCCTCTTCAAATCATTTCCACGTCCCACCGTCGCCAACCGCACGTCCGTTTTTTGTGTGACGTCGTGCGGACGCGCTTCCACGCGCCCCGTCGCGTCTTGTCCTCACGCCACCCCCCGTTTCGTATGGCCTGGTGCCAACAGGCTGGTGGGGGACGCGTGTTGCTCACCCTTCCCCTCGCGACAGTGGGGAAAGGGACTCCCGTACGTTAATCTAACGAGCTAAGGAAGCTCCGACCGCGAATTCCTCGAGAAAGTCGAGACTTTTTTGGGAGGCATATATTTTAAGGACGTGGAATATTCTTTCTCCATTTCTTTTTTATTTTCTTCACGACGTGGCTAAGGTTTCAATTTAATTGCGCTTTCGCTACGTCGTTTTGATTTTTGAAAACGCCGAGCGGGGTTCGTGCAATATCATTTGATTTGATAGCGATACTATAATTTTCCCAATTTGAATTTCACAGCGCACGGTATTTTTTATTTATTTTTCAATGTACGACACAACACAACAGTAGGCGAGATTAATTTGGAGGAATTAGAAATGACCGTGGACGAGTGATGCATATCTTGATATAATTATTGGGTGCCGTGTTAACGATTGCCAAATCCGAGTTATTTAAGTCTAGAAGAGATGGGTCTCGAGCTCGACGTGGACCATTTAGCTTCAATCTAGCCCTCTTATCTCGTTAAGGAAGTTATCGACTAGGTGGCAATAGGCGAATAAAAATTATTGGTCGTACTCGGTCTCTGGTCAAGGGCCCCAAGGCTACTACCATACCATTCACCCCACCAACTCTATTAGCGGCTTTAGAGCATTGATATATGCACGCATAGTCAAGAAGACAGGGTAGACTTGACGTGTTGTGATATTAATAGTGCTGATTAACCTCACTGAGAGATTACATTTCCATTTTCACATAAGCCAAGTTTTGCCGATGCATATTGACTTTTTGTTAATTCAAAATGCTCGGGAACTTTTACAATATACAGATATAGGCTTCACTATTTATCACCGTATTATCTATATATCATGAAAAAAAGATAACATCCTAATTATCATACGTAACCATACAAAATTATTGTCTTGTCATGTTTCATATGTAACCCAATTATATGATTGGAGGGGGTTGAAATGGTGGAAATTCCTTAACAATATCTTGTTACTGAAAATCGGATTTGAAATTCCTTCAAAACAATCAAATAGCTTCGCTGGAATAGAACAAATTTACATAAGAAAAAGATAAGAAAAAGCAAAGAGTAGGCGAATTTTTTTACCTGAAAAAAAAATGATTTGGTGAGTTTTTTTTCTTCCATTTCAAATCCACGTAATTCCTTTGATACCATGATTTCCCCTCTGCCCAATTCTTTTCTTTCGTAATTGGCAGGTCTCATTTGCATGATTTTGATTGGGCCGAATCTATTTATCAATCAATCGATTCATTTTATAATATTCAAAGTCCCGATTTACTAAAGAAAAATTTATTTTTGACGTCGAGTTAGATTAAATTTTCTGCTTTAATAATACCCTTTACATATCCTTCACAAAATCATATTGCATGTATTAAGATTACACAAAAAAAAAAAAGTTCAAAAAGGCAACATTATCTTTACTGCACCACGTGAAATTTGCCATTATTACATTTCCACGTTATCCAAGCGTGAGATTAATTATTTTTCCTTTTTTTTTTTCGGGGGTAAAAAAAAGAAGCGAGCAATAATTCCGACCATTATCTACCGCCTCCGAGATTTCGAGTTTTCCCTAGATTCGGGCAATAACTCGCGGCCGGGGCGGGGCGAGACTGAGAGACTCCGATCCGACCGCGTGTGAGCTGTCCCCCCGGAAGTCGGTAATAACCCACGCGTACCAAGGTCAATGTCGGAATTGTGCTCAAGAAAATTACTCGGAAGGCGTTTTTATATGTCATAATCAAACCCTTAATAACAAGCTTATCGTAATTAATAAAACTCTCCAGTCTCGACTTTGACAGAAAGCCCAACGAGGTTGGAGGGAAGAAGAAGAAGAAGAAGAAGAAGAAGAAGAGGAGGAGGACGCAACGCACGAATAAAAAAATCTTTGAAGAAATTAAGGAAAAAAGGCAGAGAAAAGCAAAGAGCACACGAAAGCAGCTCCGAAATCGATATTCTCTCTCTCTCTCGAAGAGCTTGAGGCTGTTCGACTTGAAAAGTGATTGTCTTTCTTTGGAGAAGTGAATCGGAAGCTACTGCGGGAACGAAGGAGTCGAAGTTTCTCCGGGGGTCGATTGGATGATCCTTGTTTGGAGGATTGGAAGCAGATCGAGAGGGAAGAGGAGTTTCTGACTAGATCGAGCTCGGTCAAAATGGTAAGGAATGCTGTCTGATCCTTGGTGGCCTTTCTGGTTTCAGCTGCCTTACGGACTTCGGAGTTTTCGGATTCTGTTTTCGATTTTTCGTGGACGAGTAAATTTCGGCAGGATTTGCTTGTTGACTTATTTCTTCAGTCTATGGAGCGATCTATCTGCTGCTAAATCATTCGGGCAATGTAACTGCCCAATAGTATCGTATTCCCGTGTGTTTTCCGGAATTTGCCATTCTACATTGTAGTAGCTCGCAAATCTGAACGTGGCGTTCGGTATTTTGGCGACGATGAAAGAGCAGGTTTGCCTGAGAAAGACTTAAATTGACTAGACTATGGTAGAGTGGAAATGGTTTGTCAATCAGAATGGGTTCGAAGTTGGACATTTTGGGGGATTATAGTCACACTCGCTTTGCTGGTTTCAGCCACATTTTTGGGCTGAGACCGGCAATGAACATCCACTTGATTCATCAATTGATGAAACCAGAAAGATTGATGACACCATAAATTTTTTTAGTGGACGCTGGGGTTTGACTTGAATTTGGGCTCGACTGGGAGGTGCATATTGGCAAAGTATGACATGAAGTCTCTAGGGAAATGAGATTAATGGATAATGGGCTCAATTGAAACATTGGCATTTTTTTGTTTTTAGGTTATTTGTTAATAACATGGCTTGTTTATCATGTTTTTTTATTTCATTGAGGAAAACAGAGAAAAATCTTATGTTCTTCTCTACTAGACTGAATCTCCAGAAACTTTTGCTCATAAAAAACAACAACAACGACGAAAACAAGCCTTATCCCACTAAGTGGGGTTGGCTTTGGCTATACGAATGCAGTTACGGCAACTGGTTCGTACTTCTATCCAGTCTCTTGTAAGCTCTAGGTGCTCTATATCTTTCGTTGTCATATTATTCGATGTCTTTCTAAGACTTCTCCTGCCCCTTCTAGTTTGAGTCTACATCCCCTGATCATACTGGAGCCAAAGGCCTTCATTTGCATATCCAACCAAGTAGTCTCATCTCTACCACAGTCATTGTCTTTACATATTGGTGCTTAACTGCCCACCGTCCTTGAAGCATTCCTAGCCTTATTGCCACCTGATATAATATTCTCTTTAGCTTAAGCAGCATTCTCTGGAAAAATTGCTCACTTGTTGAAATCCAGTCTTAGCACAAAGCATTTGAATCTCTAGTATCTCTTGCTCCAATTGTGTAAATACATTGCTATTCAGACTTACTGAGAAGGGCTGATGTGTAAGTGCTTATATGCCGGCCGGCCTGTATGTCTGTTTCGCATGTAGATGCAAGTACAGATCATGCCTTCTACCGCAAGCGAAGTTCAACTTTGGAGGAAATAGTTTTTCCCAACATAAAAACCTGGTTGCCAGCCTCTAAGTCTGTTTCGCACGTAGATGCAGATAGAGATCATGCCTTCTACTGCAAGCGGAGTTCAACTTTGGAGGAAATAGTTTTTCCAAACATAGAAACCCGGTTATCTCTCCTGTTTGGTACTTTTGTTCAACGTTTTCTTAGGCTAGAGTGGCGTTTTAGGAAGTTGAACTTTTTCCCCACATTCCATCCAGTTATAACTGATTTCTTTTCATTTTTCTGAATCATACCTAATTCTGTAAAACGTAGTGTAGGTTTTATCTGTGGCTCTTCTATTTTGGATGTGCTTTAAGTTCATTAAAACTCTGATGTTACCTTTAATTGGAGTTCTATTTGGGACCTGTAATTTGTATGCTTTAACCTTGCATCAGCTCTTCCATGTTGATGTGGGACACAAGGAGCCGATTCTACAGTTCCTTAATCGATAGAGGCTTTAGTGAACCAATATAACTAGACTCCCTAATTTTTGTTGTCTATGTGCAGGCTACTGTTGGATCTTTTGTTTGGTTGGAAGATCCTGATGTGGCTTGGATAGATGGTGAAGTTGTGGAAGTTAAAGGTCCAGAGCTGAAAGTCCTCTGCTCATCGGGCAAGACGGTATGGAATTTGCCAAATAACGTGATTCTGAAAGTTTCTCTTTTTCTTCTGTTACCTTGAAAAGCCCTTCCGTAATCTGCTGAAGAAATTGCTTGTATATGTCATGTCTAGCAACTCGAGTAGACTTAAGCTCAGAGATTGGATGGAATACATCTTTTTCCTTATTGTAGAAACTTCTCTCTCAAATCTCCTGACATCTGAGTTTTTTCGTTTTGTTCTTCTTTTGCTGGAGTTACAGGTCCATGTGAAGGCCTCAGATGTATATGCTAAAGATCCTGAAGCACCACCATGTGGAGTGGATGATATGACAAAGCTGGCTTATTTGCATGAGCCGGGAGTTCTGCAGAATTTGAGGTCACGATACGATATGAATGAAATATATGTGAGTTGTCTTGTCTTTAAGTTGTCTCCTTTTCCTGGACTGATTTTGGACGAGTCCAATGGATAGTGTTGACCAAAGATACTGTTATTTTACTCATGGTTTAGCATGCTAATGTTAAATGTATCTTACGATGGTTTCAGACTTACACGGGAAATATACTGATTGCTGTAAACCCTTTTACGAAATTACCTCATCTCTACGATAGCCATATGATGGCTCAATATAAAGGGGCAGCTTTTGGGGAACTGAGTCCACATCCGTTTGCAATAGCAGATGCTGCATACAGGTGCTGCTTAATCTTAATGTTTGACTTTCTATGACCTTTTGCTTCATATGTAATGGGAGTGCTATTAATATGTGTAGACTCATGATCAATGAAGGGAAAAGTCAGTCAATCTTGGTTAGTGGTGAAAGTGGGGCTGGTAAAACTGAGAGCACAAAGCAACTTATGCGTTATCTTGCTTATATGGGTGGGCGAGCTGCTACAGAGGGCAGAACTGTTGAGCAGCAAGTTTTGGAGGTAACTAAGTACACCAAAGAATATTGAGTATTTTACCTCTACACTTCCCCGACTTGCACAGCATACACTTACAATACTGCAATCTTGCAGTCTAATCCTGTGCTAGAAGCATTTGGTAATGCCAAGACCGTGAGGAACAACAACTCAAGGTGCGATTGTCTCTCTGTATGGACGTACAATATTTTTGCATATGCTCAGATCCTTTGCTACCTCATCCGGTTCAACTCATTTTCTCCGTTTGCTAAATGTTTCAGTCGATTCGGTAAGTTTGTGGAGATTCAGTTTGACCAAAGGGGACGGATATCTGGAGCTGCTGTCAGAACTTATTTGTTGGAAAGGTCACGTGTTTGTCAGATCTCAGATCCTGAGAGAAACTATCACTGTTTCTATATGCTTTGTGCTGCACCTCAGGAGGTAAGAATCCAGATTTCCCATCAAGCATTCTTTCAAGATGTTTAGACAAAGTCCTCATCCTCTTATGTTTATACTACCAAAGAAAAGCATGCCATGGAAGTGCATGAGTTTTGGAGAACTGCTGTGAGAAGAGATGAGAGGGACAAAACTATATTACACTGGAATAATGGTGGTTTGTTCTTGCTAAAGTAGGTTAAATTGACTGCAATATATCATGGCTAGATATTAAACTGTCACTAAACATTTGGTTCAAGCAAAAGCTCTTTTCCCCACATAGGCTATATCCTCAAGTGCACCCAAATGATGCGGTTTGTTGAATTCAACTTCTCCGTGAGTTCCATATGGAAATTTCATTATATAAGCGTCTTTGACAACATCTAGCATTAATCTGAGACCCTCTTATCTGTTTTCCCTTCATTGTCCATATTCTGCTTCCTTTGTAGCCATTACTTTCAGGAATCAGGACTTTAGTGGTTGGCTTTATGTCTAACCTTTGGAATTGCAGTATTTGTTTGCTAAGTGTGATGTTATAACCAGGAGATGGCTAAAAAGAATAATTTTTTGGCCCTAGGGAAGGTGGGGTAATCTCAGTTTCAATCAGAATCTCGCTTTTGTGACTATTCATCAAATTGAATTTATTGGGCTATGTACTTTCTTAAATACCAATGGTACAAAGATGTGTTATCATCTCTAAGCTTCTTATTTTGGTTTATCTTCATGCATAACTGTACTTTTCCATATACTCCACTCACAGTAAAATAAGGAGTGACTTTATTTCTGGATTTCTCAGAAAAAGTATTGAAGGTAGGTCTTTAAGGACACACTAAACAGTGCTATCTCTGTCTAAAAAATTTTGTGATATAGAGAGGGTTTGTTTTCTTTCATTTAAAGAGTTCTTAAAATTTTTTGATTCTGAAGATTCTCATAGTTCATTTTTTTTTTCACAGGATATTCAGAGGTTCAAGCTAGGACACCCAAGAACATTTCATTATCTGAATCAATCAAACTGTTTTGCGTTAGATGGTGTTGATGATTCAAAGGAATACATCGCGACTAGGAGAGCAATGGATATTGTTGGGATAAGTTCTCATGAGCAGGTATATCAGGGAAGTCATAAGTGATCCTTTGGAGCACATACCCCTTTGGCTCTTTTCATTTATTCGTGTCTTTTCAGGATGCAATATTTCGAGTGGTGGCTGCAATTCTTCACCTTGGGAACATTGAATTTGTGAAGGGAAAAGAAACAGATTCCTCAACGCCCAAGGATGAAAAGTCTTGGTTTCATTTGAAAACTGCGGCTGAGCTATTAATGTATTACACCATTTTATTTACTGATGCAAGGAGTGTTAGACATGCTAAACTGTCTACACTTTAAATGCTCTTCATGCAAAAAAATTGCAGCTTCCTAAAGTGAGCTCTTTTCAGGTGTGATACAAACGCACTGGAGGATTCGCTTTGCAAGCGTGTAATTGTAACTCGTGATGAAACCATAACAAAGTTCGTCGATCCAGATTCTGCAGTTGGCCAAAGAGATGCTCTGGCAAGAATTGTGTACTCAAGGTTATTTGACTGGTGAGTTTCTGAAGCGTCCTTGGAGGTTATGAACTTTTAAATTTTGTTTTGGTTTTCATTATTTTATTCGTAGTCAGTGTTTCTTCCTTTTTCTCTTGAGTATTTGGTGCTTGTTGAAATGGAGTGAAGTCTGCATGATGATTTATTATTCCTTGTTTCACAGGATTGTAGATAAGATCAATAATTCCATTGGTCAAGATCCTGACTCCAAGTCTTTGATTGGGGTGCTCGATATATATGGGTTCGAGAGCTTTAAGACAAACAGGTGCTTATCTAATATGTTCCTCGGTGATTATCAATTACAGGGACTAGTCCCTTTTTGTGGGCCATTTACACTCTTGCTTCTTCAACTTAAGTATCATAAGAGCTAGAAGCCAATTTATTATAACTGAAGATGACATCTTAATTTTCGACCAAAAAAAAAAGGATGACATCTTAATTTGGATATCATGTTGTTTTCCATGCATTTGGTTGGTTGAAAGCCTCATCTTGTAGATATTTGCTAAGACCTCACGTCACAGTTTTTTAAGGCATGTTATATACTATTAACTAATTCTAATATATGGAGATAAATTGGAGGGTGTTTGTCTGACTTGCAGCTTTGAGCAATTCTGCATAAATTTGACGAATGAGAAACTTCAGCAACACTTTAACCAGGTTTTCTTCCCATGGTTTTTCTTCACTTTCTCTCTTATCCTTATCATTTCAGCAACACTTGTAGATAGCTTGTATGCTTACTTGTCATTGAGCAGATTATTGATGCTTTCACATCCTTTTCCAGCATGTGTTCAAAATGGAGCAAGAAGAGTACACAAAAGAAGAAATTGATTGGAGCTACATTGATTTTGTTGACAATCAAGATGTTCTAGATCTTATAGAAAAGGTGAGTAGCATTGGCATATGTTTGTGACTAGGGTAACTACATATGCAAAACATGTCACAATTACAATTTAACCGCATGCCTACTTCAGTTTCCTATATACGATTAAGGTGAATCTTTAGTTGATAACTTCTTTTCAAATTGCTTACTTTTCTTGAGTAGTTGAACTATGCATCCAGACATGCAATGAGTCTGATGACAATCTTGTGAAGTGTAACTGTAACTCTTCTATATGGCACAACGAAGTTTAGCTTATCTTTACAGTAAGAATTAACGACCTACCTCTAATATTACCTACCTAGAGTTGTAGACATTTGTTCCAATGTCGGTGTGCAACTCATTCTTAGCCAGGTCATTCTACTATAAAATCACTTTGTGTAAAAGGAAATTGTGGAAACACTATAAATGTCTTCTCTTCTGACTTTTAAGACATCGTTTTACACTATAATTACCAAGACAACAAACACCCATTGATAAGTGGCTCACAACTAACAGGTACTACCTAATAATGCTTTTTTAAATGGTCCACCAGAGAATTCTTTTCAACTTCTTAATTCGAGCTGACACAGACACACGAGTCCTTCAAAGAGTGGAAATTGAATCTCATTTATACTCTTTAACACATGAGACTAAGGTAGTTAAACTTGCATTGTTATCTAGGATCGGTGGGGTCCTTATGAAATCCGATCGCAAGATCCGATTTTACGATGGTAAAATCTTACAATTGTGAAGTATACGCAAAATGTTTAATGAGTCGCATGCAAGTTGGTAGCAAAGCTCTAGACTACTAAAAAGCAACAAATGAATTTATCTTCAGTAATTTGCCAAGTACCCAGATATGATTTTAGCTTGACCCCCTTGGTGCCCTATAGTAGTTTATCGTTTACCTATATAATGTAAAAGAATAACCATGAAAATTTGCTGATTAGAGGGAAATTTCTTGGACTCTTGTGGAAGGGAGAGAAAAAGTTACAAATTTCTCGAATCAATTGCGTCTGAGAGTCTGAAACTATGTGCAATCTCAGTTGTGGAAAAAGGACAAAATCAGTTTCTGTCGGCATTAGCTCCATTTTCCGTTGACAGAGTTGCTATGAAGTGGCATTTTCATTTGTAATTTGGAGACACCGGATATTCCATTTGTTTCAGTTGAGAAAGAAAGCAAAAGTCCTAGATGGTCCTCCTTTTGTTGTGCCCTAATCTGAAAGCAGATTGGATTTGGTTTCATCTTTTCCTTCTCAGTTCCTTGTTTTTTTTTTTTTTCAGAGAATCAAATTCCGTTTTACTCCGTCATCAATGAAAGTGTGTTTCATTGCCAACTGGCGAATTTTATCTTATTTTTGGGCTTTAAAGATGCCCAAAAGTGTGAGGAGCTAGCACCTCAAATTAAAAACAGCGGCGCGTGAAATTTTGACTGCGCATATTCACGTGGAATCACATTCGTGAATCGTGAAAGGGAAAGCACTGGTTCCGATATCATGTTAGAAAGTCCAATCTAAAAGCTTAAGGTGATAGGTGGACGGAGACCACATGAATATAAAGAGCACTTAGGACCCGTTGTCAAGCGATGTGGGATAATATTACAACAGTTGCATACCCCTTAGTTACTATTGCCAGGCAGGAAAACAAGTGGATATGGGCATACATGATCACCTAGGAGAACCTCGTATATATTATGAATTCTGGAATCAGGTTGTCACAACATATATTTACAGTATTTTCAAGCTGAAATCTGGCAAGAGTTTCATTCCTTTTCAACAGTGTGGCCATAGATATCTGGGAGTACCTTCAGCATTGTTAAACATTGCACGAGGTACTTCCACCATTAACTGGACAAAAAAGAAGGTGGAATCATCAGTCATCCAGAAATAGAAGTATTACCCATCACTATCCCATTCGTGGCCTCCACCGTGAGAATTAACAATAAAGCTTACAAACGACTAGGACATAAAGGTTCCTAGGAAATATGACTCAACAATTTGTTTTTGTCGTTTTCAGGATGAGTAGCTTTTTCTTTGACCATTACTTATGAATGTCCTTCCTAAGTGCTTTGTAGAAAGCTGCACAGTTTTTTATTTAACTTCTAAGCAAAGTAAGTTCAGCTGCTCTTATTTATTCATGACATTCTTTGTGGTGGCCATTTACAGAAACCTGGTGGCATAATTGCTCTTCTTGATGAAGCCTGGTGAGTACAAAGTCACGAAACAATATCCACTGCAACCATTTTATTATGTGCTGTGAACATAGATCAATGTGGTGAACGGGGAAGACCAGTAATCCTCGTTTAATCTTTTGACTCTTTCTGCGGTTTGAATGTGCGAAATTTGTATTTGTAGTATGTTCCCCAGATCAACGCATGAAACCTTTGCTCAGAAGCTTTACCAGACATTTAAGAACCATAAACGCTTGAGCAAGCCCAAATTGTCACAGACTGACTTTACAATTTGTCATTATGCTGGAGATGTGAGTATGGTCTATTCTTTGGTTTATTAGAGTAATAGCTCTTCAAGTTGTAGAATCAGCAGAGAAAACTGAGAATTCATTGTGGGACTTAAAGAACAGACATTGCTGATCTCATGTCGCAGGTAACCTATCAGACTGAACTTTTCTTGGACAAGAACAAAGACTATGTTATTGCAGAACATCAAGCGCTCTTGAGTGCTTCTCAATGTTCTTTTGTTTCTGGATTATTTCCACTTTTGGCTGAGGAATCTTCCAATAAGTCAAAGTTCTCGTCAATAGGATCTCGATTCAAGGTTCATGTTTGCTTTATCTCTTATGCCTGATTGCGGACTTCATCGTTTGTTATGTCTTACTAATAGTGTCCTTATTGACTCATGCAGCAACAATTACAAGCATTGCTTGAAACTTTGAGTGTTACCGAGCCACATTATATACGATGTGTAAAGCCAAATAATCTTCTTAAGCCAGCCATTTTTGAGAGTAAAAATGTTCTACAGCAACTGCGTTGTGGGGTAGTACTTTTACTGGATTTCAGTTGCCTTGGCACATGTTTAGTTGCCTCAAACCAATCTGCTGCTATTCTTAATTCTTTCTGACTTTTTTTCCTCTCTCTCTCACTATTGCACTTTAGGGTGTTATGGAGGCCATTAGGATAAGTTGTGCTGGATATCCAACAAGAAGGCCCTTTTTTGCATTTGTTGACCGATTTGGGATTCTTGCTCCTGAAGTTCTTGACCGCAGGTAACTTGAATCTTTTTGTAACTTGTCGTTTATGCCATATCATTGTGCCTCTTGAACTGATCTGTTAGTGGTGACAGTTCTGATGAGGTTACCATCTGCAAGAGGCTTTTGGAGGAAGTGGGATTAAAGGGCTATCAGGTATGGAGTAGATAGATGTCCAAAATTGCTTCCAGAACTTGATGGTGCCGTGGAATGTTTCTTTACATTCTTGTTCTAGAGATCATATTCCCTTCAGGATTCTTTGCAGGAATGATTGCTTTCATCCTAGGTTTTCCCCTTTATATGGTGTTCTCCTAAGACTGGATACTTGCTGATTTTTTTAGCCAAACTTATTCTATTGAAATAGCACATATATGGATTCTGATCTTGTCTAAGCACAATGATCATGCTTCCTGAGTGATTTTGCATAGTTTCTGTTATTCAGAGCGCAATCGTGTATATATAGATTTATCAAGAGAGAAATTAGGGAACAAGAGAAGACTGGCTGAATGGCAACCTGAGGAAGGTGGAGGCCATGTACGTGATGTATAATTAGTATAAGCGGCAGCCTACATGTCTTTGCGTGACAAGTTATCATTATTATTAAAGTGACTGATGAGGGTCATTTGTCTTTTTGTGACTTTTGATTTCTCTAAGGACAACACAATGGCCTCAGTCATGTAGATCAGTTTGCAGCCATAAATTACGATCACTTACGATTTATAATGGGGAAATGCAATGCGTCTCTTGCAACGATTTTTTATGCACTGGTTAAAAATTTGGGACATGAACTAAGATATAATTTGCATTTGCAGATTGGTAAAACAAAAGTATTTCTCAGAGCTGGTCAAATGGCAGAATTGGATGCTAGTAGGACTGAGGTCTTAGGGAGATCGGCAAGTATCATTCAGAGACAAACGCGTTCGTATTTGGCAAGGCGAAGTTTTGTCTTGCTCCGAAAGTCTACTATGCTTATTCAAGCTGTTTGCCGAGGTATATGCTCGGTGTCAATAATCGTCTCTTTTACTTTGGGGAATCTGTATTTCGGTCATGTCACATACTAAACGTGGAACTGGTTGAGTATTTGATGCCTGAATTTTCTTTTGCCAATTTCAGGACAACTTGCACGTCAAGCATATGAGAGCATGCGACGTGAAGCTGCTTGCCTCAGGATTCAGAAAGATTTGCGTATGCATATTGCTAGAAAAGCATACATGGACTCGTATTCCTCAGCCATATGTATACAGACAGGCTTACGTGGGATGGCTGCTCGATGCGAGCTACGGCTGAGAAAGCACATCAAAGCTGCTATCGTTATTCAGGTAGTTGATGTCCATTTTTCATCCGAAGTGGTTTGCAATCCTTTTGCCAGTCCAAGCTTTTGCTTCAACCAAGGAGTTCGAAGCAATTATTCTCTTTGATAATATTCGTGTCATCCGTTTTCCTTTTAGAAGGTTTTACATAATAATATACCATTTTTTTGCTTAACCTACATATCTTTATGGTATGCCATACATTTCTTTTCTGTTTGATATAACTTTGGAATAATCTCTTTCTGTTTTTTCCCCAGAGTCATTGTCGCAAATACTTGGCACGGGTCCAATATTTGGATACTAAAAAAGCAGCAATTACAACTCAGTGTGCATGGAGAGGGAAAGTTGCTCGTGGAGAACTGCGGAAGCTTAAGATGGTGATTTGTTTTCTTTCATCTTGTGACCTTTTTCTGATCGTTTGGTACATTGTTAGTGGAAATCCAGTTAGACTTGTTCGTCTGATTGTAATATTTGTTGTATAAGTCATGATATCAATTTGATTTTTTCCAATTGTCCACGAAAAGAATATCGATGCAGTGTAGTAAGTGCAATTTTTCAGGAAAAAAGGTACGTTGAATTAATAGGAAAATCTGATTTTGGAAGTTGGATGAAGGAGACAGGCAGGCGTGGATAGAATGGTGGTACTTGTGAGGGAAAATAAATCACCAAGGCTAGTGAAAAATGTGCCAAATAATGACATTATGACTTGCTTGTTCTACTATCACTGTTGTATGTTTGACTTGTCAAATTCTTGGACTCATTTTCAAGGTGGAAATTTTGATAAGCAGTTGTAGTAGCTAGTTGTGTGGTCTTTCTGACAATTTGGAGACCATGCCTGTCCTTCTCAATCTAGTAATATCTTCTTTCCTGTATTTACACAGGCTGCCAGGGAAACTGGAGCTCTTCAAGCCGCCAAAAATAAGTTAGAAAAGCAAGTGGAAGAACTTACGTGGAGATTACAACTGGAGAAACGCATGAGAGTAAGTTCCGTGGCATTCTATACTTAAGGTCTCTGTTAGCTATTGTATATCTTTTAAGTTTAGATTTTATTTGGTGAAATCATGGTCCGATAGTGTTATTGCTGTTTCATTTGTGTGGAGAGCAAGGCTATACATGTGCCACTCGTTGGTCGGAGGTCTTCCTCCACAGCATAAGGACTAGGTTTGGCTGTCTCGTTTCAAATGCATGCGAGATTACGGCCTTGGACAAATATAAGAGGCATCTCATAACCTTGGTGTGACTTGGCAATTTATTTAGCAAGAGGCCACTGTAAGAACTTAATTATTTCCATGAGTTTTCGTCATTGAAAAGTTACTTGATAACTCGTTAGTTATTTATTGCTACGTTCGGAAACTTTCATATCTTGTTGCTTTGTGGCTTAGAGACATAGATATTTGTTGAGAAGCAGTAACAAGTTTCTCAGGCAATTACTCGTGGTGTATACATATCGTATAAGTTCTAAGGGTGTGTTTGTTTCAGGGAAAACTTCACGATGAAGGAAAATGCTTTCCAAGAAATCATTTTTCAGGAAAATGTTTTCCCCTTTACAAGTTAGGGAATTCATTTTCCTAACTTTAAGCATGCATATTTTCTTTGACCGCAAGTGGTTTTCCGTTGATTGATCATTTTCAGCAAACCAAACTCGTGAAAGTCCATAATTCTTTCGCTCAAACAAACCCTCCCTAATTTCTTATTCGTTTTGCTAAAATTTTACAGGCTGATTTAGAAGAGTCAAAGAATCAAGAAAATGCAAAACTACAGTCTGCTTTGAATGACATACAACTTCAATTCAAGCAAACCAAAGAGTTGCTTTTAAGGGAACAGGAAGCTGCAAAAAGAGCAGCAGAGATAGTCCCTGTTATACAGGAGGTTCCAGTCATTGATCATACAATAATGGAGAAGCTTTCGAGTGAAAATGAAAAACTCAAGGTAAGATAGTTGGAGCAGTATCTGCATGTTCACCATCATCTACTTATGAGAGTTATAAAATGTTTATATGCTCGTATGGAGGTCCTATCTTTAATATTGGGAATTGCCTTTTTCCGTAAACTGCAGGGTTTGGTCAATTCTCTGGAAAAGAAAATTGATGATACTGAGAAAAAGTATGAGGAGACCAAAAAGATTAGTGAAGAAAGACTGAAGCAAGCTCTGGACGCAGAGTCAAAGATAATTAAGATGAAGACGGATATGCAAAGGTTCTTTTCTTCTTGCTTGCTATGGTTGCTCTCCATGATAAAAATGGATGATGCATGTAAACCAGTCGATTGGTCTCCAGTTTTCTTCTTTTTCCTCTTTAGGATTTCTCCTTAGTGCTCATGTCAAAGAAGTTTTCTTCTTCCTATCTGAAGGCTTGTCGAGAAAATCTCTGACATGGAATCTGAGAACCAAGTACTTCGGCAACAAACATTACTGAACTCACCTGTGAAAAAGCTGTCAGAGAACTCACCAGCGACATTATCTCAGGTATACATGCATTAACAAAATTTTATGCATTGTGAATTCGCTCTCTCTCTCTCTCTGTCTCTCTGTCTCTTTGTCTCTCTCTCTCTCTCTCTCTCCCCCCCTCACACTGTGATCTTTAACTTGCAGATGTTGGAAAATGGTCACCATGTAATTGAGGAGAATGGGACAAATGTAATGAAGTTCAACTTTATCATCTCTACTCATTGTTCTGGATGTACATTACCGTATCTCACTTGGTGTATCTGTGTTCAAAATCTTTGTAAGCAGGAACCACAGAGTGCAACGCCTGTGAAGAAGTATGGTACAGAATCCGACAGCAAATTTAGGAGATCCCATATTGAACGCCAACAGGTATGTTCCTGGGTAAATCAGGGCGTGCCTTTTCTGACATTCCTTTTTTCCTGGTAAACTTGTGTTTCATTTTTGCTGATTTAATATCCTGAATTTGTAGGAGAACATCGATGCTCTTATTAACTGTGTTGTGAAGAACATTGGCTTCAGCCAGGGGAAGCCTATAGCAGCATTTACGATTTATAAGTCTCTACTCCACTGGAAGTCCTTTGAAGCTGAAAGGACAAGTGTATTTGATCGACTCATTCAGATGATTGGTTCTGCAATTGAGGTAATCCAAATGCCATCATCCATAACTGGGTCTCAGTAATGAGAATCCTCAAGGCAATCAAGATAGCATAAGATTATCTCTCCGAGCCTGTTGTACTTCGAAAATGTTATAGAAACGCTACTTCATCTGGTCACGTTGGAAGTTACATCCGATGCGTACCTTATTTGTTTACTAGAAGATGCAATTTGCACTCTGCTAGCTTCATTCAATGCTGTTTTTACCAGTTCCGTCGATTTTCATTGACTTGTTTCTTGATTGCTTTTTTGAGTAAGTTGAGCTGGTGATTCTGCCTATTGTCCAGTTAGCTGAATTTTTTGCTCATACTAGTTGTTTCTTATTTTTTAAGTCAACTTTAAGTTCAAACTGTTATAATCGTTGTAGATATATTATAAGAGTAGAAAATGATATGATTTTGGACCTATATCAAATCTAAATTTACACTTTCTTTTGCATTGTAAATTCAGAAATCTAAATTTAGTTTGACACTAAACAATTTAAATCACAGAGAGTTCTGGTGAAATAAAAATTGTAAACAAGTCAGAAGAATAAGTTAATGGAAACCTGCTAAGAAAGGAATAACGAGAAGCTGTTGACAAATGGTTTATGTAATTGAAATTTTATTATGAACAAAGAAATTGCTAATTTAGGTCATTCTTTGTTTTTTCCTAAATTTATCGCTTAAAGAAACTTCCGGAGATATATCATTATTAATCCATTTTGTATGACTATCTGCTTTAAATTGGTTTTTCTTTTCCATCTTCTGGAATTTTTAGAAATTAAGACAGTGACAATGTGTTTCTGTGTTTTTTTAACTGGCAGAGTGAAGATAGCAATGATCATATGGCTTATTGGTTATCAAATACATCCACACTGTTGTTCTTGCTCCAACGAAGTCTGAAGGCCGCTGGATCTAGTGCTTCAACCACTCATCGGAAGCCTCCCGCACCAACTTCGTTGTTTGGGAGGATGACCATGGTACGTGTTGGATTTCAAACACTCCGTTATTTTTTAAATATGCTATAACATTGCGATGCATATTTTTCTTGAATCTCCATGTTTTCTGAAAAATTGGACATTTTGTGCTCAGGGATTTCGTTCATCTCCTTCTTCTGCAAACCTTGCCACTGCTGCAGCAGCTGCGACAGTGCGCCAAGTTGAGGCGAAATACCCAGCTTTACTTTTTAAGCAACAGCTCACAGCTTACGTGGAGAAAATTTACGGAATTATTAGAGACAACTTGAAGAAAGACCTTGGGTCTTTGCTTTCCCTTTGTATCCAGGTATATTCAAATGACTTCCCTGCTCCAATGTAAATCGTATTTAAGGCAAGATGGTCCTATGTACATGGTGCTGCCTGCCTTCCTTTGCTGTTATGCTTTCTTTTCTATGTTATTCCCTGCAGAAATAATTAACTGCGCAGCTCTATTTGAGAAGATGATCCTTGCCCGTTCATATATTGCACTTATGATTAAGGTTTATTATGACAGCGAGGATTTCTTCGCTGGTCTCTCTTCATGAAAAAGTAATTCCTCTTCCGTTTTATTCAGATGAGGAAGAGATAACAAAACTAATAAAACTAATTATCAGGCAATGCAGCAAGTTGATGATTGTTGTAGATGAGAATGGATCATATTATATTCTTTTATTATATTGCACTTATAAAAGGAGACTGCAATTGTTATAACCTTTCGCATGTAGTTTGATTATACATTTGCTTGATAGAATTTTATCATAGTTCGAGTTGGAACGACAAAATGCATACCACCACGGATTATCAATAGTTCAGTGGTTTTATGGTGAAGTGTAGACTTGGATGCAGTTTGGCATTTTCGTAGGTGATTCCTCTGATGTATATAGCATTTAGGCCTTTAGCCAAATTTACTCATGAAATTGGAAGAGAGAAATTCATTCAAAACCTATGCTTCACGGGAATTCGTTCCCCTTATTTTTTTGTAAAATGTTGCTTGTTTTATGTGCATATACTCTCCTTTTCCTGAGAGGACTCTGTGAGTTGCTGAGCATTGCAGGCATTGGAATCCTAAACTGGTTGCCATAAGTCCTCTGGTGGCCAAGATTATTTTTTAGCTTTTACCTTTTCTTTTGCAACATTTGCCATTGTTGCCAGAGATGTATGCATTTTTTTTTAATATGTTTCTTGTATTCTGATTTATAATTTAACCATTATTGACATATTCATGCTGCACTTTAGGCACCGAGAACGTCTAAAGGAAGCGTACTGCGATCTGGACGGTCCTTTGGCAAGGATTCTCCTTTGGGTCACTGGCAGAGCATCATTGAGCGTTTGAACACTCTTCTCTGTACTCTGAAAGAGAATTTTGTATGTCACTTCATGTCCCATTTACTATTCTCTGCCACATGAAGTTTGGTGCACTTTTTTGTAAGCTTACATTTTATTGCTTTTAGGTGCCTCCGATTCTGGTTCAAAAGATTTTCTCTCAGACATTTTCATATATCAACGTGCAACTATTCAATAGGTAAACTTTTTGCTTTTTCGTTTATTTCCACTCAATTATTGGGAGATCAGGGGGTCCTGATCAGTGTACTTGGACTATGAAATTTCAGTCTTCTTCTACGCCGTGAGTGTTGTACTTTTAGCAATGGGGAATATGTCAAAGCTGGATTAGCTGAGTTGGAGTTGTGGTGCTGCCAAGCAAAAGAAGAGGTAATTGTGTACCATTATCTTTTTTAATTTTATCTTACAATGAATTTTTACGTTGTCCTGTGTGTGAAGTTTTCCTTCTGTGTAAACTTACTAATTACATTGATATCACTAATTGCAGTATGCAGGCTCGTCCTGGGAAGAACTTAAACACATTAGACAGGCTGTGGGATTCTTGGTAACTTTCGATCTCTCTGAAACACATTATTTTATATGATCCATGTTTTTGTCTTTCCTTTTGGGTTTTGTTGTTAACTTTCTGTCGAGAAGGCATGCTTGCTGTTTCTGGTTTAGGTTTAAAGACTCTTAAATACAAAATGCCTAAACCATACTTGGACTTGCTTTCCAGTTGAGTCTGCAGAACTGACAGCATCTGTTTTTTAACTTTCCATTACCATGCATATCTACTTATAATATCTGCCATTCTTGTTGAGAAATAAAATAATTATTAATGAAGTGTGAAGGGGAATCTCAGGTAGGTATTTTGTCATCCATGGATTGGCTCTGTTATCTAGATGTCTGTACTACTTGGTAATCATACTGTTCTTGGGAGTACTCATCTGCCTCTTTCTCATCTAATTATTTGCCTGCAATGCAACTTTATCCACAGGTTATACATCAGAAGTATAGGATTTCTTATGATGAAATCATCAACGATCTATGCCCGGTAACTCTCTCTCTCAACAACCCAAACCCCCCCACCCCCCCAAAAAAAAAAAAAAAAAACCACCGGCCCGCCTCGTGAGCATGTGTGGCTTTGAAACTCCTGTGACTTCCAAGGCAAATTTATGGCAAATAACTGGAAAAACTTTGTTTGCCTTGATTAGAGTCGGTATATGAATTCCATAACCTGAAAAACTACTTGTGTCTCTCGCTGATGTTCCTCGTCTTCTTTGCGGGGTTTTTCATATAGATAGTGCACACTCTCACTCGATCTCTCTTTAAATCTGTTGGTTCGCTGCTTGTTCAGATGCTGAGTGTACAGCAGCTGTACAGAATATGTACACTTTACTGGGATGATAGCTACAACACCAAAAGTGTGTCTCCTGAAGTAAGTACTATTACGATGGGTTACATTTCGAATCCGTGTTGTAGTTCTTTGTCTAAACCCAAGAATCGCCTAATGTGTCGTACAGGTAATTTCCAGCATGAGGGTACTGATGACAGAAGATTCCAACAGCGCCGTGAGCAGTTCGTTTTTGTTGGATGATAATTCTAGGTGAGATTGACTTCAGCACAATGTGCTCTCATTTCTATGAGTTTGAAATAAATTTCAATTGATGCGGTTAAAGATAGTCGAAGAAACAATAGCCTCATTTCTGGTCATGTGACCACATAAATTCGGAAGCTACCCTCCCTCATTAAGAACTTAGAATACATGCCTCCTCCAATAGCGACGATTCCTTTTATTTTCTGCTTTCTCAATAAGCCGGTCGACTAATTAATTCATCTCAATGCAGCATTCCTTTCTCGGTCGATGAACTTTCCAATGCGCTCCAAGAAAAGGATTTTGAAGATGTGGAGCCTGCGGAGGAGCTTCTGGAAAATTCAGCCTTCCAATTTTTGCACCTGTAAGGATCCACATAGCATTCGTCCCTGGATTTTCTCGTCGGCAACCATCACGCTTTCAAAATATTCTGGCAAAGTAATGGCGATTGTAAATTTTTTTTGTTCCTTATCTACTTTGGGGGCGTCTAATTCTTGCCCTACATCATACCCTGCCGATGTGTTATTTATTTATTTGTTAATTACATCCTACTTGTAAAAAATGCATAGTTGGAAAACGGCAGGGTTATAGATTTTGATTGAGTTTGTTTTTGGTTCTTTTTTTTTTTGTGTGGGTATTTCCACCATTCTTGCTAGAAGTAATATGGAAAATTTGTATATGGGTCATTTGTTTGGTGGTTGAGAAATTGCACTCTCCACCTAGACTTTGTTGTACAAAAGTTAAAGCACAAACTGAAGATTTCAATGAGAATTATGTTGTGGTTCTGTTTTGTTACCGCTTCTTGTATTATACACAGTCGAACATGCTAGCGCGCGCACGAGCAATTAGAGAGTGTATATGAATTGTGATTGGCACCGTGCGCGTGCACGCGTGAGATAGAGGATTTCAATCTCTTACACTAGTGAGATTGAATCGTACCGACTTGAATCCCTAGATTTCACAATCACAAATCTTCAACATTAAGAGGGGATATCGTTGAGCTCTATAATGGATATTGCCAAGAAATATCTCTATCTGTTCTCATGTACATTGTCCTTGGTTCCACAATTTGATTGCAGCAGCTGGAATTGACTCTTGAAAACCATTGAATGCTCGATTTTTCAAGCATACAAGTCAAAATTCGAAATAAAGACTCGTTTTC